>CP131456.1:55858208-57309042 GCA_030664755.1 Microcos paniculata
TTCCAAGGGAGTGAGAGGATCAGAGGAAGAAGATGGAAGGGCAGCAGAAGAAGTGGTGTTATTGATGTCCAACATATTATTTGTTGGGGTTTCAAAGTAGACTATATGTTGGAGATTATTGTTGGTGTGGTGTTGGGTGTGAGAGTTGAAATGAAAAACAAATCAATCAATCTTTAGCTGTACAGGTGGTGGAGTTGGAATAGTAGTGGGGGAAGGATTGGGAATTCAGCTTTACTGATAACACAAAAAGGAGAGCAAAAGAAAAAAGAGAAAATAAATGGGCAGAGAGAAAGAAAGAGAGAGAAAGAAAGGAGAGAAGAGAGTTTCTTTAGAGATAGAAAGGGAGGGGGGAGATGGGGAACATGAAGAAGAAAAGCTATTGCTTTCTGCTATCAGCTTTCTTTAAGCTTTAAAGCCCTTTTTATTTTTATTTAAAGCCTTTTTCTTTTTTATTTTTTTGGGCTCCCATGAGCTGCTTCCTCCCTTTTTTTCCTGGCTTTGTTGTTTCATTGACCCCCACCTTGAGCATGTAAGGTTGAGGCAAGTCTTCCTTTTAAAGCTCTCCTCTACAGTACTACTACTACAGTCTACATATACTTTGAGAGAGAGAGAGAGAGAAATACAGATAAAAAATAGGAAAATAGAAAGAAAGAGAAAAGAGCTGACCCAATCAAAAATGCTTGAGACTTTGAGCCCACACACACATAAACACAAACACAGGCAGGCATTTGGACAGAAACAAAAAAACATCCTCTCCACAAGAAAACAAACAGTCATTATTCATATATCACACAGTAATTTGCATGAATGAATATATATATATATATAAATGATGCAGGGCAGGACTCTCTTCCACGTGACCTTACCTCTTTCCTCACGTGACCTTTTTTCTTTTTCCTTTTTGCCTTGCTTGCCTTAACTGATCCTTTCTCCTTTTTTTGCCCTTTAGGAAGAAAAAGTTGAGAGGTAAATCTGGGGTGAAAAATGGGTTTGGGTTTTGTTTGATTTCATTTAGTGGCAAAATTATGAGCCAAACTATAATTTAATTGACAGCCAACTAAAACCTGATTAATTGTTCTTTTTGGCTTTCAGGCAGCTTTTCTAAAGGTAAAGGAAGCAGGATTAGTCACTTTCAAGAAGGCTGTAATCATTTCTAGAAGAGATTTTACTTTTCTTTAGTGTTTTTTTCCCTTTGGTACTCTGAATTTTGGTCTGGCCTTCATGATTCTAGGCCGAACACTGCCGCCCTCCCCCAGCTTTCAAATTTCCTGTAAACATTTGCCTCCCCCTTATTATATAAGTACAACTCTTTCTTCAATAAAAAAAAGAAAATTAAAGATTGGAACCTAATAATTCTAGTTGGCAGAAAGTTACTATCATAATATTACTCTGCTATTGAGTTTGAAAATTAATTAAAAAGCCTTGAAATATACTTGTGTTAGTTGTTATATTAATTATTCATGGTTCTTGTCCGAATTTGTCCCAAAATAGTAGTATTGATGAAAATTAACCCATTTGAAGTAGTTATATTGACCGAATTTGACAATAAATTCGTATAAACATAGACCTAGCTGACATCTCTGAATGATAATTTCAAACTCGATCTATCTCGAGTTAATCTACACTTAAAACTTTTTTATTTAAGACTCAACTCAAATCGAGCCAAAATTTGGTCTAGGACCTCTCTCCATGTTAGTGTGGGTGTATATATATATATAATATGGGTAAATTTGATATTTTATCTCAATAGGATTTATTTTTATGCATGAATTTCGTAAGGAAAGATTACATCATCAACAGTAGAATATTATAAATTGAAGGTGGGCAATTAATTTATAGTTTAGTATATAGAACTGTTCTCGAATTTGTACAAAATTGTTGTTTTGACCCTTTAATTTTTATTTTAGAATTTTTGATCTTCGAACTTTTATTTTGTGCACAATATAGCTCTTGATGCTGACGTGATCCAATGAGAAAATTTCACATGTCAATATATGATTAGGTCATGTCAGCATCAATGGTTATATTGTGCACAAAATAAAAGTTTGAGGGTTAAAATTTTCAAAATAAAAGTTGAAGGGTCAAAACGATAATTTTGTATAAATCGAGGTCTATTTTGTGTATTAAGCCATTAATTTACAGTTTCCTTTGTATATATACTTGTACAAGGGCTTTGGGGCATTGAACATAAGTACGGGCATTCTCTCTTTGCTTGAAAGAAACTGGTTTCCTCATGTCAGAGTATATGGCAACTATATTAATAATTTAATATGAGATCATGGTGATTATAAATTTTTTTTATTGGATTAATTTGGTTCTCAAGTACGATAAGAAATAACTACTTCATTTCTTAAAAAAAAAAGGAAATTACTACTTCAAGAGGTGATTAATTTTTTCTTTCTCATGCACGTCTCATCCTAGCACACCATATACGACTGTGTTTCCAAATTATATGATGAACGATTATCTTCCATGAAGATATGAAGGAACGTATAATTTGAATTTAAGAATTTATTTTTTTTGAAAGGCCACCGAAGTAATTATATTAAAAAGAATGAAATTCATCGGACAATCACAGTGATTGAGAGCGAGTGCCTCCACATTTTGTCAGATCATCTGCTGTAGAATTGAGACCTCAATTTAAAATTTTATCAACTTTAAACCTTGAAATGAGAAGCATTTTTTAATTAGTTGAATACAGAAAATTCTATACCTTGCTCAATTATATGATTTGAAATCATTTGTAAAAAACAAATGATCAACCATGGCATGTTGGCAGTGTAACAGTTAACTAATCATTATGAATCGAAAATTTTCTTCTAATTATTTTCAACAAGATTGCTATTTATAGCCAGCTGCTTTAACCCTAGGTTTTACTATGGCTAGGCACGAATGTGAAAATAATAAACGAAATAATTACTATTATAATCAATTATTATTCCTGGTTTTGGTTTCTTTCCGTTTGCTACAATAATTAATAAGCAGAGAGAGAGAGAGACATATATATGTGCCTTTGGGCCACTCCGAAAATCATTGCCTTTTTTTTTTTTTTAAATTCTCGTCTTTAACGTTCGGAAGAAAACTGTGACCTTATAATTTGTAGAAACCTCACATTTTGAAGATAGATATCTTACTTATATACTATAGCAGATTAATTGATTCAGAGAAAATTGTACTGCTCACCATTTTTAACTTTTCTTCGGCGGTGTGATTTAGACATTTGTCTTGAAAAGGACCAGATTATCTTAGCTTATCTACCCTTCCATATTTCTAAACAAAATCTAAATAAAATAACACTTATTCCATCAAAATTAAAATATCAGTTACAAATAGTAATTCATATTGATCACGATTTTTTGTACGATATATATATAAATAAAATAAGAATATCTTTTGACAAAATAAATGACATCAATGAACCAAGACCTAGCTTTCACGATTATCTTAAAATCTGAGTTTTGGAGTCCCAAATCTTTTAATTTCTCTTCCTATTTCTTTGGGACAGATCGGGCTATTAATTTGAGACCAAATTGATCCATACCTAATTAAATTTCGGGGTGGTATATAATTCAATGGAGTCAAGTCATTAATTAAAAGGGAAAAGTTATGATCCGTCACGTCTTAACCATCCTAACCATAACTGCAGTATTATTATTAATTAATGATAAAAGGAGGAAACCTTGAATTAGAAAAAAAAAAACAATTTATATATGATTCATTTCATAAAAAAGAAAGAAAAAAACAATGAAAACTGATATCTTTCTATATTTTATTTATTCTTCGTTGAATTTGGGGTAAATGTGGGGTCAAATTTCGTATTTAATGACAAACAAATCGTAAAATTGATGTCACTCTCTCTCTCTCTCTCTCTCTCTCTCTCTATATATATATATATATATATAAGTATAAACTTATTTTATACATTATCAATATAAATTTTTGACTCTATAAACGGGATTAAATAATTGTCAAATGTAATTAAAATTTTACATTAATTGTGTATGAAATAATAATTCTAATCTAGTTGTATACCATGTAACGTATTCATATTTTTTGACGAGATGACTCAAATTTAGGTTTTAACTTGAAAAATAGAGTTTGATAGAATTTCCCTTTAGTCGAAATGGTTAAAGATTGGAATTTATGTGAAAGGCTTCAAGTTAAATAATTCTCAATTTTCTTAAGAAGGTTTCTTTTCCTACCTCTTATATATAAACTCAATGATTTTCTTTCCCCCATCTCCTTATCTCAAAAAAAAAAAGAAATAAAAAACAATTGAACATACCGCATAATTAATAATTAATGATAATAGATATATCCCCATTAATCAATCAAGTTTACGAGTTCATAAATACTCTGCAATTGAAGTATTGAATTTCAAAGTAAATATATGTGCGCTTGTAGTTTTGTTTTGGATTATTATTATTCCATACATTATTACCAATAGAGTTTTAAGACTTCTCTAATGAAGAATTTAATAAATTTTCTTTTTTAATACGATAAACACCTTTGATCCTTTTTTTTTTAAGGAAATAAACACCTTTGATCCTAAATTGAGGATTTGATTCATTACCACAAAATTCAACTTGAATAGTAGATATATTTATATATTTATATATATATATAAATAGTAGTAATGTCTTTTATTTAATCAATGAATGATCACTCAAGTGGCTAATTGTTCAATTTAAGATATGAATTTTCTAATCTGTTTAAATAAGGACTCAAACAAATAATTGATTCAAATCAGAACTCAAACTTTTAAGATTTGATCAAATAAAGACCTGAACAAATAATTGGCTCAAATTAAACCCGAATTTTCAAGACCTATTCAAATAATGACATAAAAAGTATTGCTATAAATTAAAACTTAAATTTAGTAATTTTTGAAAAATTAAGTATCCTTAAATAAAAAATCAGTCATTATATCATGCACGCATGTTGATTTTGACAAAAGATAGCGTCATTATAATAATTAAAAATTAAACAATATTAATTAATCTAATAAAAAAGTTTGCGGGTGTCATAGGGTTTCCATTAAATACAAAAATTTAGAAGAACTTTTTTTGAGAAGATAATACAGATATAATAATATGATTTTGATTTTTTATTATCATTAAAAATACTTTTAACAAAGTTTAGCCTTAAATAAAAAATTAATTTTAACGATAACCTTTAAAGTTTAAAAACATATTATTTAAAGGTTTTAGGAAAAAAATCTTTACCAATTTGTTAAAATTTAGAATAAACACAGTATTATATTTAAAAAAATTAATTTAATCACAAGATATTATATTATGTCATGTTTATTGCAATTATTATATAATTATTAGATTAATTAATATTGTTTAATTTTTAACTAATATAATGACATTATTTTTTTGTCAAAATAAATGTGTGTGCATGATAATTTTTTTCATTTAAAAAGGATTTAATTTATCACAAATTATTACTAAGTTTAAGTTTTAATTTATTATAATTATTTTTCGAGTTCTTTATTTGAATAGATCTTAAAAATTTAGATTTTAATTAGAGTCACTTATTTATTTAGATTCTTATTTATGCAGATGAATAGATTTTAAAGATTTAAATTTTAATTTGAACCAATTTTATTTATTTGGATCTTATTTAAATTAAATAAATTCTAAAAATTAAAGTCTTAAATTAAACAACCAGCCCACTTAAGGTGTCAAAGATTGACTAGAGTGGACCTCATGAGTACATATTCTCTGCCTCTGGTGAATCAAAATATATTATATATATTATAATAGAAAAGCTTGGAAAAAGTCAAAGAACAACTATTTGTCCTACCATAAAAAATAGTGGATTGGAGGGAGACATTGGCACATTGGAAGGAGGAAGGTGCCACAAAGGAAGAAAGAAAGGGAAAAGAATTAATTATTAATTAATGAGTTCAATAGTACTAGTAATTAATAAATAATTTAACACGTATTAATAAAAAAATACTAAAATAAAAGTAGATAGAGATGCCTTGTATATAAGTTATAAACTCGTTTGTTGAGTTGGAAAGAATGGGAAGATGATGGAAGATTGATTCTCAACACATGGTGCATCAACCAAAAAGCTAACACAAGAGGGCAAAGGCAATCATCTCCCCCAAGTGTCATGGATTCCAAATCTAATCATCTAATCATCTTTTTCTTAAACTAATTAATAATCCAATCCAATGCAAGTAAAACCCTCTTTTGCATTTGCTAATCCCCTTTGCTTTTACATTATTTTTTGTTGACTTTTGTCCTTAAAGTCCATTTTACTTGCTTTCAAAGTAGCTTCGGCTTTAACTTTCTATACAAAACCCCCTCCATTTGCCCTTTAAAAGCAGCACAACCAATTAAACTTTTTGGCGACAATTTTCACAAATCTAGCCTTGAGTGTTGCATGCTTAGAAAAAAAATTTTTTTTTTCCTAGCACATGAACTATGCTGCCTCTATCCCATATTATTTGTTTTTCATTGATTTTTTTTATCAAATAACCTAATCTTTAATTATTATTTTTTACAAAAATATAAAGTTAAAAAATTTAAAAAATAATATTTGTAAACCGTGAATCATGAAATTTTCAAAACATATTTTTTAAAAATTAAATTCTACATATTTTTTTCATAAATAATGATAAAAAATAAGTTTGGTTGCCCAAAAAAGTCAATAGAAGACAAAAAATATAGGATGGAGGGAGTATAGTTGTGAAAGCCGTGCTCTAAGCACTCTCCAATTAAGTTAGGATATCGTCTACGGCCTTGCTAACCTGTGAGTCTTGCCCACTAGGCTTACGAATGGTATTGGACCTAGCCCATTCAACTAAGGTATTGTCACAGTCTCAAATGGTTAATAGACGTGCCTTAAGTATTTACTTAAAGCAATAAAACCCTTGGTGGTCTGAATTCGAAGAGTGCTGCAGACACATTGTACTTGAATTTGCAAGGACGAAGGAACAATACTTTTGGTGGATGGACTAGGCCTAGCACCGTTTGTAAGTCTGGTGAAAAAGGCCCATAGGTTGACAAGACCGTAAACGAGGTTCTAATTTACTTAGAGAGTGCTTAGGGCACGGCTCTTACAATAATACTACTATTACTAACATTCATATTTTTAACATTTCATTTCGAGCACAAATAGATGATGACATCTCAAATCGGATATTTCAATTTAGAGATTTCGTATTTATATTCCAAATCAGAATGACGAAATTTGTAAAATTGAAAAGGATCATCGTTTTTATACAATTTAATGCCCAATAATTTCTATACAAATAAATACATGTATAACAAGAAAAAGGGGTTGAAATCATATTGCATAAACATATAGATAATTATGATGATAAATAAATGCATACATATAAATTCGTACATATAGTTGCATACATTATGAATACTACTTCCTCTGGTCTTATTTGTATGTCCACTTTAATTAATTCATACCGATTAAAAAGATTAGTTAAAGTTAATTAACAGTTTTAAATTTATAAAAATATTACACTAACTTTCCAAAATTACCCTTATTTAAATATCTATCAAATTTCTTTTAATTTCTCTCTCTACTTTAATTATCCATTTTTCTCTCTCTCAAAATAAATGGTAAACTTGAAATAAATTATTTGATGTTTCATAGATTTTCTAAATTGACATATAAAAAAAAAAGACAACAAAAACTTCTAGAAGTGAACATATATATATATATATATATAGAATCAGAGGAGGTATTTATAAACAGTAATGTATGTGTGTATACACAAAATTATACATACATTTCATGTTGTGGAAATCATTAAATATTGTTTTAAAATTCTACATACATTAATTATAGTTTATGACTACATAGGAGCGGCAGATTAGACTACAGATTGACAGACAAATATCCTGTTTTATATCTTTCATTTTCGCTTGAAATGCAAGCTACCAAACAAGGGGTATTCAATGCAATACATAATCCAAAACAGATATACATGGCTTTTTCTTCAATAATTTCATGATGAGGATGAGCAGGTGATGGCCCCTTGTTATTGCACTGAAACCTGAGGGCCTTTTGTCTGGTTTAGTTTTGTTGGTATCCAAAGAATTGGCATCTACTTATAAGAGACACTGAAACCGAAAAATCATACAACCCAAAAGAAAAAAAAGATAAAAATTTGTATGTAAAGCTAGAATCCAGGATTCCCCATGGCAGGTTACGTTATCATCTCATCTCCCTCTCTCAGTCCTCTCTACCTTCCTCTCCTTTAACCCACTTTTAAGGCATAGAGAAGATTTTGTTTGTTTCTTTCTCCTTTCAACCCCTTCATGGAACTTTCATTTTTGTTTTCTTGGGATTTTTATGTGTGAGAGAGAAAGAAGGAAAGAAAGAAAGGAAAAATTGGTGAGGCTGACAACTTGTTTGGTGGGTACTGTCAGGAGTCTGAAAAGCAAACGTGCCTTGGGTAATAATAAGAATACATATAGTCGAAAAAAGTTACCCAAAAGGATTGAAAAGATAAAGAAAGTAGATGGGAGAAAACTAAAGCAAGATAAAGTAAATATAAAGTAAGACAAAATTGTTAGGGGGGTGGGGGGTGGGGGGTGGGGGGTGGGAGGAGGGACTTAACTCAGCTTCCCCCCTAGAAAGTCAATAAAGTACCCTCCTCCAAAAAAGTTTGGCCCATCTCAGAGACAAATATACCAATCTCCAGGGCCTAATTTAACAGTATCAGCATTGCCCAAATGCACACCACTCACCAGTTTTTGACCTTTTTTTCTTTCCTTCCCGCACTTTCCTCAGAACAATTAAAACTTACCCGTTCTTCCAGGGTTGCACTGCATTAATCAACGAGCAAATCTAATTCACCCTCTTACTCTCTTTCAAAATTTGTTCACTTTACCTTCTATTTCATGGCTTGAGCCCCTTGAGTCCTGAGACCCTTCTTCCAGGCTGTTCAAACTGTTTCAACTCCTTGTACGGGTACAAACATTATTTTTGACCATCTATAGTTCTGTTTATCTGAGGTTGGCCAAAACAAGAAATAGGGATGGGACCATATGTATTTTTACCGTATGTTTGTGCAAAATGTTTAGATATTTGGGCGTTGGTCCACATGAAATCCACCCACAACAAAAAAAAAAAGTTTTTTTAAGTGCTTCTACTATTTACTACTACTAGCGCTAGAGTCTAGAAGAAAATCTAAAGTTTCGTACGTTGTAAAATGAATGGCTTCCCAATCAGACACATGCTCCTTCCTTCATGGCAGACAATACGGCAGCAATACCTCTCCTGCTTTCGTTCCCGAGAGCCAACAAAATTTCTCCCCTGTGACTTTCCTCAGCCTGGTAGCTTGCTCCCCTTCCGCAGAGGACCTACATCTTCTCATTCCTTGCCCAACAATTCTTACTCCCAAGTCATATCATATCTGAATTTGAATTTATTTTCTCTGATTCAATTGTTCCCGGAGGTGTTTGTTGTTAGGCTTATAAATGATGTCTACTTTATCTTGCAGTAAACTTGGTCGAAAGAGAGTTCTGTTCTGCAGGCCTTTCGGCTGAGTAACACCATGAACAATCATGACAGATTTCGCCATCAAGTTACAAACTCACCACCAATATAACCAAGTTGCATACATATGATGGATATTTCTTAATTTTATAATTGAGTTGACAAGTTGAGTTTTCAATTCAAATTTTATAAATGAATAAATAGATTTGGTAAAATTTTTCGTTCATTTTAAGTTTAATGTGACTCAGCTTCAAATTACTCAGAATTCAATACGATTAATAGATATAAATAAGTCATAAAAATATATATATATTACTATGGGACACTATAGGAACAATATGGGGTATTAGGCTAGCATCTTGTGTGAGTGGAATTAAAGACGTTCGATATCCATTAAATAAGATATCGAATTTGAATTCGAGTCTTTTTTGAATGAAAAAATAGACTTGAAAGATTTTTTTCTATTTTAGGTTTAATATGACTCAATTCTAAATTATTCGGGTCCAATTCGATATTAAGAGCTCGTTTGGAATTACGTTTAGAAGTCAAAAACTCATTTTCACCTTTAAAGCAATGTTAAACGATTTTTGGGTTGCTTCAAAAGCTCTTTTTGACAACTAAAAATCACTCAATTTGAAAAGTTAAAATTTTGGTATTTTTACATTTGAAAAGTACTTTTGGATATTAAATGATTAAAAATTTTTTGAACAATTTTTTATTTCCTTTTCATATTTTATCTTTTTTAGACATTTTATCATTTTATTACACTTTTTCACCAAAATACTAAACACTTATAAATTTTTTTTCATAGCAATTTCACCATAAAACACTTTTGACAGTTTTCTAAACCACAACCGTAATACCAAATTAAACCTAAATATTAATATAGGACACTGTGGGAACAATATATATATGGGGAATGATTCGGGGTTATGATGAATAGAATATGGTCGAGAGAAAAGCCCAACCTATTATGGCCTGTACCAGAGACCCAATTACTAAATAGCTATTCATAAGCACCTAATCCAATCTCACGAGAATAGTATTCCATCCTTCTTCCAAGTCCAAAAGTTTTGCCGACACCTTAAGGCTTGTTTGGCAGGTTCAATCTTTCTCCTTAAAGTACATATACAGATAATGTGTTGGGTTTGAAAGCTTGATTGGATGGGAATTAAAGTCCCTGTTGCCTGGACTACCACATATATACGAGAAAGATTTATCCTCAGGACATGGGAAAAATGATATATCCCGAATAACATGTTAGAGTAGTTATTTTATTCCTGATAAATGTATATTCATTTGTCTGAAATTTTGTCAAAATCATTATATAAATAAATATATAGATTTCATTTATTATGGCTACCCATAAATATGTAGTTTCTTTTCCTTTTTTCGGTTTCCTTGTCGCTATGCACTTGTCTTTACCCTGAGAAATGTATGCTGAGATGAATGATAAAACCAAACAAATTTAAAAATCTCAAGACAAAATCTTAAGAAGGGTGGCCAGTATGGTGGTCGTTGGGTCAATTTATGTCTCGAGAAGTCCATGGATTTGACCCCACTGTGATTCATTTTTTTATGAATCAGTCATATGAAAGCAATATCAGGAAAAAAAAATTAAAAAGCTCGGTTGAATGTATCTGAGGATCTTATGAGACTGCAGATGAGCTGTATTACAGTTTAAATGTAGTCTTGGAACTTGGAAGCTGAAAGCTTCAATGTAGAATAGTCTTTTGAACAATGAAAATTCTGCCATTTGTTTGTTAACAAAACTGAGAGCTGGCCTGGAAGCCCGAATGATAACTTTGTTTTAACTCGGGACACAAATTTCTTGTGCTTTGCCAAGTGTCAGGAATAGAAGCTGAAGCAGCTCAGCCCTATACCAGAAATATAGAAGTCTGGGTTTCCTGTTGTTTTCCTTCTTTGTTTGTAAGAAAGCTGAAAAGAAGCAATTTAAAAAAGAAGAAAAAAAAAAGATTATGGTAAAATGTAAATGGTTTGCTGATGAGAGGTCTGTGTATGGCTGAATGCATTATTAATGAAAAAGACTTTACCCACTAATAATTGAGGGCAACAAGTCAAATGTGTTAGTCTTTTCATTTGATTGATTACATAGAAAAAGAATAACTAATAGAATGCAAAATTAGATGGTTAAATTCCTTTAAAGGGTGTGCCACAGAATCCCTCCCTGACATCACCAGCAGCTCAGCATGACCAGCAAATTCAACAGCCCAGGAGTTTTGCTTCTTTACTTTATAAGATCAAATACTTGAATTAGATGTTCTAATCACATTACTTTTTTTTTTTTTATTTTCCACCCGATATCCATGAGTTTCGCTCTGACTAAGCAATGTGATGTTGCTAATCACATTGCTTAATTCTCTATCTTTTACCTTTTCATGGAAGATCCTTTAAAATTGAGGAACAAGTGTTTGTAGAGTTCACAAGATTAATTAACATACTTCAAGGCATCAATCAGGGGTCAGGGCTATACAGCCGATAGGTGTGGACTGAGGAAGAAACCAGATAGGAAAGTTTCCTGCAGAAATCTTTTCTTTCATATCCGTCCAACCAACATAAGCCCAAGATAACAGATTAGCACAAATAAGAATCTGATTTTGTTACAGATATGATGAGACATTAAAACAGGGGAAATTCTTTGGAACTGTTTTGAGTAGATATTTTAACAAGCCTTATGATTTTGATGATACAATGATAGAATGAAAAAATAAAAAAAAATCAGAACTCAGACTCAAATATCGATGATTCATGTGATCAAACATGCTGTCTGCATCTGGTTTGTTCAGGATTTCTCCATCATTCACTCATCAATTAGGCAATACTATATGAATTCAATCACAAAGTCTTTAAATTCAGACCATTATTGAATAGAGAACCAAACCGGTTACATTATCAGCAGTCTTCATTCGACACACTAGTCTTGCTGATCTATGTTACACGACAGACTAGCTATGTTATGTCGCTCCGAATAGTTATCTAAAATTCATTGTTTCATTAATCCTTTGACGTATTCTTGCGGTTGCTATTGGCAAATAGTGACTGTGAAAAGGATCCATTTGCTGGTGTAGGACTTTCAAAGCAGGAAACCCCAGAAAAGGATAAAAAAGAAATAGCATTCTTTCATTGCAAGCATTTCTGAAATATTGCCCTTGATCATGAAATGCAACTTCATGACAAGTAAAACGTGACCTGACTTTGGAGGAAACCTGGGAAGTTTCTACCCCAAATGCTTGCTTGTTACGATGATCAGGTCCTCCATATTAAAAGCCCTGTTAGATCAGTTCGTTAAATTAATGCAAACTTGGACTTCGAACGAGTAGTTAAGTTGTCATCTTTCAACTTTATTGGTAATGAAACAGTATTTTCATTTCGACTCCATATCTTCAACTTGTAGTGTATTGGGGGTTGAAGTCTTAATCAAGTCGAGTTTCAAAGAAAATTCCTTCGTTGGGAGTTTCACAAACTTTTCCTTCTTGCAACTTCCAGTGGCGACACCAGGAGATTTGTTTACTTTTATCACTTGAGATTTTTCATAGATAAGTCCACCAATATCATATTCCATTGATTAATCTCTTTCTTTAATTCTTTCATCACCCGAAAATTAAAGCACACGAAATTGTCAACAGGCAATAATCACATTCCCTGTACTTGGAAGTTGGAAAGTTTTTTTTTTTTAGCAACTGGAATATTTCAATTATATTTCCAACAAGATGTATATAAATAGTTCAATCAATCAGCTACAACTAGTAAAAGATTACTTTTTGTTTCATAGCTTTTCCATATGTGTATGTTTGTGAGAAAGTGATGTGTCCTTTTGCCTCATTTTCCTACTTCTTAATTCTTCCTTCTTACCGTTGATAGTTTAATTAAGCTGGAATTCTGTTTAAATAAATGTAGAATTAGTTATAGATGATTTAGAGATCAAAGTCCATTAACTTAAATCAAAAGTTATTGTCTCAAGATTTCTTGCAATTTCCTTTTTCTTTTTAAAATTTTTTTTTTTGGGTTTCCTTTTTCCATCAAATCAAATATTCAACGATTAAGGAACATCTAATTAACATTTAAACTTACTATTCAAGTTGAAAATTTCATTGTGGAATCATCATATTAATAAAGTAATATTACACAAAAGTTGATAAAATTTGAGAGTTTATATTTAAATTCCAAGCTGTTATAAATTGAATTACTTTAAAGGAATTTAAAATGAAAAGAAAGAAAGAAAGAAAGAAAGAAAGAAAAGAGAGTTATGTTACTTACGTCACTAGTTATATTCAATGACAACATGCATTTATTTAACAAATTAATTTAAGTATATATCGGTCTAACAAAATCATATATATAATTAAGTTAACTAATAACTAAACGTTTTCCCATCAATATATAATAATAATAATAATAATAATAATAATTTTTTCTTTGCCTTCTGACCTGTCAAATGGATGAGTAAAAGCAAAACCACACACACAACACAAGACAAATATATTTGAGGTTCCATCTGTTAGACCGAGAAGAATTTTAATTTGGGTCTAGAAAGGGCCAAAGTTTAGAAATCAATGCCCATATGTGATCGTTTGTGGGCCTAATAACCCCAATTAAATTGACAAAGAAAACTTATGGTCCATAGAGTACTTTTGCGGTCCATATGTGCAAAGCTTTAATTAGGTTCATTACTTATTTGGCCATGTCCACCAAACCCAAAAAACAAAAAACAAAAAAAAAGAAAGAAAGAAAAGTACCACTCATAGAAAATTTCATTACATTAATTTTTGATCAAAATCTTTCTTTCTTTTTTAGATACTATTATTTATTTATTCTCTTTATGTTGACAATTTAAAATATTGGGGTATCCTTTCATAAATAAAAGCTTGCAAATGAAAATGGGTCGAAGCCCAATAGATTAATGGGTCAGACCCGAGTAATTATGAACAAAAATGAAAATCAATTGTTTATTCTGACCCAAATTTGAAGTTAACGAGACAAATCCATTAAATTGAGCCAAACCCAATTTATGAGGACTAGTGTCTTTCCTTTTAGGCCGTAAATAGCAGTGCCCATGAAGTAAGCCCTTTGCAGTTTGTTTAATTGTTTCCCTGGAAGTCTTTGGGCTTAGCGGGAACTGGCCCAACCTAAGAACCATGATTCAGGAGTATCAAACTATCAAAACGAAAACCAGAGAAAAAAGAAGAATGTGGGAGGAGCAACCCAATTTTGGGATTTTAACCCCCACAAAGTTATCAAAATGAACCAATTCTGTAAATGAGAAGCTCAAAAGTTTCAAAAGAAATCATTGATTTGAGATCTGTTAGATTTGTAAACCAATTACCCATCGAGTCTTGAAGAGCCCAAATTCTGTTCTGACTTCTCCTGACGAGAGTAGATAAATGGTAAAACTTCGTGTTGCGGTCACCATCAGATATCCATTGCGTTCTTGATTTTAAAGCCCAAATCTCCTCTTCGAGCCTTAATACCTGTTCAAAGTCCTCCAGCAGTGATGCCTCAAGACATACAAGAAAACTGGAGTTTGTCCTCTCCAAAGCTGCCTGGATACCTCTTATACGTGCTAACAGCTGTTTTTTCCTTTCAAAGACATTACCAAAAACATGCCTATTCCAAGCTGATACTGAAGCAGTAAAAAAGGGAATTGCTTGCAATAAATCATTATCACTTGCTTGCCATGAATCAAAAACCAGTTTCTCAAAATCTGGATGAGAGAACCATATAGTTTCAAAGCGAAAGGGGCGGTTTCCTGCACTAGCTCTGTATGGTTCAGTGTCCAACAAAATGGGAGCATGGTCTGATTTAACTCTTGCTAAATGATTAACTTTACAATCTGGAAATAATAATTTCCATGATGGATTAGCCCAACAACGATCTAATCTCCCCCTAATAACAGATCCATCTTGTCTTTTCTTTATCCAAGTAAACTTGGGTCCAGAAAAGCCTAGATCAAGCATGTTACAATTATTCATACAGTCAGCAAACCGAAGGGTCCTACTGCGACTTAGAGGATTTCCTCCCAATTTATCATCATCACTGATAAGTTCATTAAAATCACCCATCAAAAGCCAAGGCATACTATGCAAAGGGGCTAGAGCCTCCAATTCCGTCCATAAACAACATCTAGAACTAAATTGTGGGCTAGCATAAATGGCTGAAAAGAGAAAAGTATTATTTGAAACAAGGGAGTGTACCTTAATGATGGCATGAACCGCCTGATTTGCATGTGGTAGTATTTCGATTTCAACATCACGTTCTTTCCACAAAAGCCAAATACCACCAGAGAATCCTTCAGCATCTGCTCTGTGAACATGATCAAACCCCAACGAAGAGCTTATCCTTTCTGCAGTTTCCCCTGACACACGGGTTTCCACTAGGACGACCACTGATGGATTATTTTGTTGGATTAAATTACTAAAAATACTTCTAAAAAAAGGAGATGCAGCTCCCCTCACATTCCAGTGCAAAATCTTCATGGATGGAATATGTGGTTTAGTGCCCAAGATCCATTGCCCCAATTTCGGGAGAATCATAACTTGATTTGCCTGACCCTTGCAAAGAAGTAGAGGATGGGCGTGCACTTGAGGAACCATTAGCAATTTGTACTCTTTGTGTTCTTCCTTCAACGTTTCCGGATCCACACCCAATATAATGCGGATGGATGGAGTTCCCACTCTTGATATTATTGTTTGTACAACAGACTCCCACTCCCTGTAGCTCGAGCATTTGATTGTTGAGAGCAGGGCCTGGTTGTGAGTCATTCGGGGCAGAAATGTTGCCCAAACATTTGGGAGGAATTGGTGAGCCGTCCTTCAATCTGGATAAATGAAGCTGAGCGTCTCCTTGATCTGTTCCATGTACTCCATCAGTTGTAGGTTGTCCATTACCCAGATCGCTTGATTCCAAGCTTCTGCTACCTCGTCCAGGCTCCACCCTTGTGCACTCCCTGGGATGCCCATGATCTTGTTGATTACTTGAGTCATTTTTAGGACTTTGTCTTCTTTGAGGAGAAGGAGATTTTCCAGATCCCTTTCTTCTCTCAAACTGTCCGCCATTCTTTCCCCCTGTTCCAGAAGATTTTGGCTTGCCTTTTTGTGATGAGCCGATATTTAAATTAGATCGAGCTTCAAAACAAAAAGGAGCTGGGTTTAAATCGGTGGTAGTTGGGACCTGAGGTAGCTTTAATGAATGGTTTGTCTGATTCATAAATGAAGTCTTTAAGTTGGAGTTGTCATTGGCCTGCAGCTGCTGAAATAGCCTGGGCTCTCTATTATGGTCTATGTAGGTAGTAACACCTTGACCTTTAATATCCAAACTTTGACTGGATTTTTTCTTTAAGTGCTGTCGTTTATTAGTAACGATCATCCAAGGTCCAAAAGGGCCATCAAGATTATCCTTAGGAATATTCGGTGTTTGGCTCCGCTTTACCAGTTTTGGAGAATCTTCTGCCATTTTGGAATTTTCCTCTTTTGCAGGACAAGTCTCTTTCCTGTGTCCCAAAATCCCACAGTGAAAACAAAGGTTAATACCCTCATAAGCAACCGGCTGCAGTTTTCTTCCAATACGAATTTTAGGAATAAGTGGTTTGTCTAAATCCACCTGTATACAAAGTCGAGCAAATCGACCCCTCATATTTTGTTCTGTACGAAAGTCAATTTTCAGCAGAGTCCCTAGTTGATTACCTATTCGTTGTAGAATTCTTTTATCAAAGAATTCTACCGACAACCCCGGTAATCTAACCCACACAGCTGTGTTGGATAGCTTAGCTTTGGAAGGATCAAAGCATGGTTCCCATAGGCGCATGGTCAAATAGTAAGAGCCAACAAACCAGGGACCACCATAAAGAACTTTGTGGAAATCATCCATGTCATGGAAACGAAACAGAAAAAAGTCCAGACCAAGATCAATACAGTCCATTTGGCCTTGCGGTTTCCAAAGATTTTTTACTCGAGGGTACAAAAAGTTGTAACCCACTGACTTACCAAAAGTCTTGACGATGATGGCTTGCTTCCAAGGTTTCCAAATCCTCTGCTTTTCTTCCTTGGAAAGCAGTATCGTAGGGATGTCATCAGCGCCCTCTAGCTCTTGATCAGATTCCTTATCTTGATAATGAGGTTGGCAGATTAGAGAATATTCCTCTATTTGGCTACTGTTCATGAGTATTTCTCGGTATGAATGTGGAGGGGATTTAACAGTCTCCTCACCGCTTCCTTCACAAACATTCATATCTAGATCAGAAGGATCAACAGGGGACATCTTCATGAGGCCGTTTCTAACCTGTTTAACACTCCGTTCACGTTGATCGGCTTCCTCGGTGGTATCGGAAATGCTAGCGTCACCAGACATCGAGAAGGTTCCTTCCTTTCTAAATTTAAAACAAATTTTTTTTCATTTTCAGGCTCTGTTTTCCTCTTCTAAAGTGATGGTTCAAAGGAATAGTCAGCTATCTTTAAGGATTTCTCATCCTTTAAATACAGAAGAAATTAATGTCCTTTCAACTATTCCATCTTCAGGAGAAATTGTTTCAGCCATTCGAGATATGCAGCCTCTGAAAGCACCTGGTCTTGACGGTCTTCACCCAATTTTCTTTAAGAAGTGCTGGCACATTGTTGGTCCGTCAGTGACTAAGTTAGTCCAAGAGATTTTTCAGTCTGGAGTTATCCCTGATGGGCTAAATCACACTCTGATTTGCCTTATCCCTAAAGTTAACTGATAGGTGTATTTTATACCTATATTATGAGCTATTTTATGAGCATAATTGAATGATTTTATTAATATTATAGCTTAATTCTTTATCTTTACTCTCACTCTTGTCTTATTGTATGTAGGAAAGCTATATGGTGAAAATTGAGGAGAAATTGGAGCAATTTGGAGCTGGAATGGTTGAAAAAGATGATTAAAGTGAAGCTTGGATCGAAAGAAGTTCGAAGAGTCAAGAAAAGTGGAAGAAAACAAGAAACGGGCAAGGTTTCATGCAAGAAACGGCGCCATATGATGTGAAGAAGCATCAGTTCCTACGCGACTAGAAGCGGCGCCGGTTGACACTATAAATGGCACCGGTTCTGAGCATTTGAGTCCAATCCGACTTAGTCTCTTAATCTCCCGATTTTGTGTAATCTCTCTAGTATAAATACGAACGTTTAAGGCTTTTAGACAAACCTTTTTTGATACTTTTCAGAAGAGAGGAGCAGTAAAGTCAACAATTTTTTCCGAAAAAATTGTTCTATCTCTTTACTTTGCTTCTATTTAATGAATTTGTTTTCTTTTCAAATTATGAGTAGCTAATTCTCTTGTTGGGGATTTGGGTAGATCTTCAAGGGGTTTAATTCAGTACTTGTATGAGTTGATTATCTGTGATTAAATCTGTTTTCTTTATTCTTAATGCGTTTTATGTCTGGCCAACATAGAATAGATATTTGGAATTGTATGAAGGACTGAGAGGTGAAATATAATTCGTGCTCTAGGAAAATAGACGCAATCTAATTGGATACGAGAGTAATTCAATTTATTGTGATAACCATAATTGAATTAGGGTCGTGGAGAAACTGATTTGATTATAATCCCAGGTTCTTAATGCTCTTAGCTAATTAGTTTAGGCACTGAGAGGTGGTAATCAAGTAGATAGGAAAGCTTAGGATGATCTGAGAGGGCTCCTAAGTAGATTAGTGATTGTTATTTTAATCTTGATAATTAGATGCATACATAATTGGATTAAATACCTAGAAGAGAAGCCTAAACCCTCAATCCCATCTTATTGATTTCTTTGAATTATTTAATTTTTGTTTTGATCAATTAATTCTACAATCATCTTTCTTTAATTGTTTACCACATAAATTCTTCAATTTAAGTTGCTTTCCGTTACAAACTTAGCTGGAATTAGGTTATTAGCTTTCTCAAGTCTTCGTGGGATCGATACCTTGGAATACTCCAAGCTTTACTACTTGATTTCGTACTCTTACGAAAAATCCCGATCAAGTTGGCGCCGTTGCCGGGGACTTGATTTGATTGCTAATATATTTAGTTCTAGAATTTTAATTTTATTTTCTGTTTTCAGTTTAATTTAAATTAGCTTACTTTTCTTTTCTTTGTTTCTTAGGTAGTTTATGACTCGACGAACTGAAGGATTAAATCCAGAAGTTCCTTGGGACCCTGAACTAGAGAAAACAACAAGATCACTTCGAGCTGAAATTGTCAGACTTCAAGAAGTAGAAAGGAGAGTCCTAACAATGGCTGACAATAGAGCTAATGATACTCCACCAGCAAATCAAGAAAATCAAGTTCAACCTGCTGCTTAACCTGCTCATCCTATGGCAGACATTCAAAGACCAAAGATGGGAAACAATTCATCAAGCATTCGACTTCCCGACAGAGCAAAGAACTATGTGTTGAAGCACACGGTGTTGAACATTCTTCCTCAATTTCATGGGCTGCCTTCGGAAGATGCACTGAACTTTCTGCAAGAATTGCATGATATAGTGGCTACACTTCCACTCACCGATATCTCAATAGAAGAATTGAAGATGAGATGTTTTCCCTATTGCTTGAAAGGACCAGCAAGGAATTGGTTGACAACTTTGCACGAAAATTCTCTTGATTCTTGGGAGAAGGTAACTGATGCTTTTCTCCGTAAATTCTACTCTCCTAGGAAGACAAGTGAATTGAGAAAGAAGATCCAAGATTTTGTACAAGAAGAGAACGAAACTTTTCATGATGCTTGGGATAGATTTAAGGGATTGGTGTGCCAATGTCCTCATCATGGCTATCCAATCAATCTTCTTTATCAATTCTTCTATGAAGGCTTGGATTCTGAATATCAATCTTCTGTAGACAATGCCACTGGAGGGTATATCACAACAAGGACTGCTGAATAATTGGAAAATGTTTTTGAAGCTTTCGCTGCTAGTTCTCAACAAAGGATGGTAAAAAAGAAATCCAGATCAAGCACATCTCAACCTCAAAATCAGAGTCAATTGGATGCAATAGCTACTAAGATGGATGAGATGATGAAGGTATTTCTTAACAAAAAGCCAAAGAAACCAGAGGCATGCTACCGCTGTGGTATGTATGGCCACTCTCCCAAATATTGCATGAATGATAATCCTGGTGAAGAAGATGATGAATATTCAGAGAATGTTAACTATATGGGTGCGTATGGAGGACAGCAAGGGAGTAAGAATGATCCTTTTGTGACACGCCCGGACCTTGTCCGCACGTGTCAAGTTGTATAATTATGTATTGTTGACATGTTATATACCAAATTTGATTCCCATGGATGTTTCAAACTTCATCTAGCTCAATTTCAAGTTTAAAAACCCTAAAAATTGAAGTCCGGGGATGTGGGCCCCACTTGAAATCGAGACCCGAGGCATTTGGGGCTGAGTTGACCGGAGTCAACTCAGTTTTGGTTGACTCCGGCGCCGGAGTTGATCGGGTCCCGCGCCGGACCCGTCATTTTATTTAAGGGTCTCGGTTGGCCGAGACCCTCATTGCTCTTCATCACTTATTCTTCAAATTCTCTCCGATCTCTTCTTCAATTCTCTCTGATTCAAGACTTCAATCCCTCTTCAAACACTTCATCAATCATCAATATCAACTTCTTTTGCATCCTTGAAGATCAAAACACCAAGATTTCTAAGGAAATCATCAAATCTAGAAAACTGGAAATTTGGCGACAGTTTGTTCATCAGCCGATATCTTTTGATTCAACCGTGCGTTTTGGCTGAGAATTTGGTATGTTGTTCTAGACTCATCAAGCTTTAATTTGATAGTTTATACGCTTGATTTCATGGTCTGAGCTAAGAAAATTTGATGATTGAAGTTGAGATTTCTGTTTTGTCCGAGTAAAGTCAACTCTTGACGTTTTGATCCAAAATTCGAGCATGATTTGTTGTTTGATTCAGTTCTTGAAGCTGTGAATTCATAGATCATGTGTTTAACTTGCTGTGTTTCAATTTTGGTGCGGATTGGTGATGAATCGAAGTCAAACCGAGCTTGATTTCATGGTTGGCCGAATTTGGCCAAAATCTGGAATCAGGTCCGGCGCCGGACCTGACAGGTCCCGCGCCGGAGCTGTTGTTTTGTGGGATTATATCCCATTTGGCTCACTCCCGGGCGGGAGTGAGCAATTCTGTCGGCAAGGTTACTGTAGCACCGGGGGTATTTTGGTAATTTTGCAACCCTAGACCCCATTTGACCCCAATTGACTCCAATTAACTCCAATTGACTTCCGAACTTGTCAATTTTAGTCCGAGACCTTTAATTGGTGTTGTTTTATGAATTGATCATTGGTTGAATATTTTATTAATCAAATTAGATTTTAATTTGATTATTTAGGTACGTGATCGTACGAGTTTTGGATCGGTTGCAATTTGAGCTAAGGCATTCGTGGGTAATCGGGGAGTATACAACTCTCCTCACTAGTGAGTGGCTTGGATTATATTGATTGACCATTGAGGGTTAACCGTTTTCAAAGTTATTTATAAATGCTTTATTAAATTGTTTATATGTTTTGGGGTATGAATTGTCCACCCTCACACACTGAGTTTATAAATGATTTGAAGGGTGGGAATTTCAATAAATCATATACATACTGATATTATTATTGTTTATTGTATGGGGAATGGTACCCCGAGAGATGAGAGTTTGAGCGATTTTTCCTCGGAGCTCCAATATGCGGGAGCGTGGACCGAGGGAGAGGCATGCTTATGAGGTTCCCGTGGACCGCCTTTTTAAAGGGGCACGGTGAATATATATGAGGTTCTCGTGGACCGCTTTCTTTTTGAAAGGGCACGGAGAATATTCTGGCCTGGAGTAGAGAGGCGCGGAGGAAAGCTCGCCAGGTCAGAGATAGCTGTGTTCCACCACAGCGAGGCAAACGTCAAGGGAATGGGCCAAAGAGTAAAGTAAAAATGTTTTAAAAGTATAAAGTAACCCTTGACGGTCCAGTGGATACCCAGTGCACGGGTATACCTTATTGGGACGATTTCAGATGCCAGCCTATTTGAATATATGTATTGCTATTGATTTGATATTTGATTTGGTTGGGATTTCATATATTTCAGTAAATGATTTATTAAATTAATATTTGGATTATTTCATATCCCCAGCCTGAGGTGATCGGTCTTTATAACCGAGTCTCTCACTGGGTACATGATTATGTACTCACCCCATTCACTTTTGTTCTCAGATCATCAGACTTTGGACGGTGGACGTCCTGGTGGCCAGTGATCCCAGTTCGTATCTGTGGACACGATTATGTAGGTGCCACCTCATTTCACTATGTGTATCTTGGCTCGGATTATTATTACATCTTACATATATATGTGTATTTATAAATAATACTTTCCGCTGCATTGGAACTCCGTAAGATGTGATATTTTATTTTTAAAATATTTTGAACTATGTTATCTATGATATTTCATATGTTTTCATATATTGCTCAAGTATCCTTTATTTTTAAGCCTTGTGCCATCTTGGTTGCCCGCCTGACGAGGCACGCATCTCGAGGTGGTACGGCGGTTGTCGCGTGGCCGAGCCTGCGGGTCGGGGCTTGACATTTTGCACCTACATATAACCCAGCTTGGAGAAACCATCCAAATTTTTCATGGTCCAATCAAGGTGCTGCTAATAGACCTCCAAATCTTTTGCAAAGACAGCGCCCACAACATTCTCAACCAACTGTACAAGAAATGGAATTGAAGACAAGCTTCAAACTTTCATGACTCAAGTCAGCTCTCAGCTTTCACAACTTCAGAAGCTTGATAAAATAGACAAGTTGGAAAAGACTGTTGATTCTCATTTAGCAGCCATTAAAAATATTGAGATTCAGATGGGCCAATTGGCAAAAACTATGAATGAACGAGGGCAAGGGCAACTCCCGAGTAATACGGAAGTCAATCCAAGGCAAGGTGTGATGGCTATCACACTTCGTAGTGGAAAATTGCTTGAAGACTCACCAGAAAGAAATAACCGAGTGGCAACTGATGAAGTCCCTGAAGCAGAAATTCAAAGTTGTGAGAGCAGACTTGAAACGCGGCCTGTTATGGAGACAAACGGCGCCGGTTCAAGTCGACAAATTCCAAGTAACGTTGCTGTTGAGAAAGAAACGGCACCGGTTGATGTTAAAAACGGCGCCGTAACTACATCGACTTCTTTACTGCTTCCTGCCAGTTCAGAAACGGCCCCTGAAGTGATTAGAAACGGCACCGGTGTTGTCCTGGAGCCACAACCATCTGTCCAACCATATGTTCCACCAATTCCGTTTCCTCAGAGATTGAAGAAGAGGAAGGATGAAAGTCAATTCAAGAGGTTCCTGGATATTTTCCGAAAGTTAGAAATCAACATCCCATTTGCTAAGGCTCTTGCTAATATGCCTACATATGCCAAATTCTTAAAAGATTTGATCTCTAACAAGAAGAAGCTGGAAGAATTTGCAACAGTGCCTTTGAATGAGGAATGCAGTGCAATCCTTCAAAGGAAACTACCTCCTAAGCTGAAGGATCCAGGGAGTTTCATCATCCCATGTCATTTTGGTTCTACTAACATTTATCAATGTCTATGTGATTTGGGTGCAAGCATTAACTTGATTCCTTTATCATTATTCAGGAAACTTGGAATTGGAGAGATGAAGCCAACCACAGTGGCTTTGCAATTAGCTGATCGATCTATTCGATATCCAATTGGAATAGTAGAAGATTTGTTGGTTAAAGTGGGGAAGTTAATCTTCCCTGCTGACTTTTTGATTTTGGATATGGAATATGATATTGATGTGCCTATTATCTTAGGTAGACCGTTTATGGCCACTGGTGGAGCATTGATTGATGTTCCAGCTGGAAAAATGACCTTTAGGATTGGTAATGAAATAGAGGAATTTAAGGTCTTCAAGGCTTTGAAGGGACCAACCCTAGATGACCATTGCTATAGGATTGATTGTGTGGACTCTATAGTTCAGGACTCACTACCTCGATTAACTTATGATGATCCTTTAGAATCCTGTATTGCTTTAGGTGAGGATGAGACTAAGGAAGATGTTTTGGTGTGTGCTCATAGGATAGAAGGTGAACCAATTAGGAATAAATTTTCAAAAGTCGTTGAAGACTTAGGAGAAGGAAAACCTAAACCTTTGCCCTCAACACAACAGCCACCAAAATTGGAATTGAAACCATTGCCATCACATCTTAAATATGCCTTTCTAGGTGAATCCAACACTTTTCCTGTGATAATATCCTCATCTTTAAAAGCAATTGAAGAAGAAAAGATTGTGCGAGTTCTACGTGAACATCGCTTAGCGATTGCTTGGTCAATTGCTGATATTCGAGGGATTAGTCCATCTATTTGCACACACAAAATTCTGATGGAGGAGAATGCTAAACCTTCTGTAGAGAGTCAACGCCGTTTGAATCCTAACATGAAAGAAGTAGTTAGGAATGAGGTGCTTAAACTTTTAGATGCTGGTATTATTTATGCGATTTCTGATAGTTCTTGGGTTAGTCCTGTGCAGGTTGTACCTAAGAAGGGAGGAATGACCGTAATTACCAATGAAAAAAATGAGTTGATTCCTACAAGAACTGTGACTGGATGGCGAGTTTGCATAGATTACCGTAAGCTAAATGCAGCAACAAGGAAGGATCATTTTCCCCTTCCTTTCATTGATCAAATGCTTGAGAGGCTAGCTGGTCATGCATTCTATTGCTTCCTTGATGGTTATTCTGGATATAACCAAATACCAATTGATCCTGAAGATCAGGAGAAGACTACTTTCACTTGTCCTTATGGGACTTTTGCTTTCAGAAGAATGTCCTTTGGCTTATGCAACGCCCCTGCTACTTTTCAACGTTGCATGATGGCTATTTTCTCTGACATGGTGGAGAAAACAATTGAGGTATTTATGGACGATTTTTCTGTTTTTGGTCACTCATTTGACGAATGTCTTTTGAATTTGAAACAGGTTCTGAAGAGATGTGAGGAGACCAATTTGGTGCTTAATTGGGAAAAATGCCATTTTATGGTTCAAGAGGGAATTGTTCTGGGTCATAAAATATCTCAAAAAGGAATTGAAGTGGACAAAGCAAAAGTTGAAGTCATTGAAAGATTGCCTCCTCCTACATTGGTCAAAGCCGTGAGAAGTTTCTTGGGACATGCTGGCTTTTATAGGCGCTTCATAAAGGATTTTTCTAAAATCACTAAGCCCTTGTGTGAATTACTTCAAAAAGATGTTCCATTTAATTTCACTAATGATTGTTTGGATGCTTTTCATAGGATAAAAAAGGAGCTGATTTCGGCCCCAATTATGGCTACTCCCGATTGGACTCAACCTTTTTGAGATCATGTGTGATGCTAGTGAATATGCCATAGGAGCTGTTTTAGGCCAAAGACAAAACAAGAAATTGCATGCCATTCACTACGCCAGCAAAGTTCTTACTGAAGCTCAAATCAATTATGCGACAACTGAAAAAGAACTTTTGGCTATTGTCTTTGCTTTTATCAAATTTCGCTCTTATTTAGTTGCTTCTAAAGTGATCGTTTACATTGACCATTCTGCTCTTAAGTATTTATTTGCCAAAAAGGATTCCAAGCCTAGATTGATGCGTTGGATACTTCTTTTGCAGGAATTCGATTTGGAAATAAAAGACAAAAAGGGATCAGAAAACTTTGTGGCTGATCATTTGTCTAGATTGGAGCCTGAAATCAAAGTGCGAGATGAACCAATCAACGACATGTTTCCAGATGAGCAACTTTGGATGGTTCATGAATCTACTCCTTGGTATGCTGATTATGTGAACTATTTGGTGGCTGGCATCATTCCTGATGATATTTCCTTTGCTCAAAAGAAGAAATTCCTTGCTGAAATTCGTTATTATTATTGGGATGAACTTTTACTGTTTCGACGATGTGGTGATGGAGTAATTCGTAGATGTGTGCCAGAAGAAGAGATGAAATTGATTCTTCATCAATGCCATTCATCACCATATGGAGGACATCATGGACCCGACAGGACTGCTGCTAAAGTCCTTCAATGCGGATTCTTTTGGCCTACGTTATTCAAGGATGCTAAATCCTTCATTCTGGGCTGTGATCCATGTCAAAGAACCGGGAAAATTGGCAGACGACAAGAGATGCCTCAACAAGCAATCATTGAAGTTGAAATCTTTGATGTGTGGGGATTAGATTTTATGGGTCCATTCCCTAAGTCTAATAATAACGAATACATCTTGGTGGCTGTCGATTATGTCTCCAAATGGGTTGAAGCTGCAGCTTTGCCAAACAATAAAGCATCTAGTGTGGTGAAATTTGTGAAGAAGCATATCTTCACAAGATTTGGCGTTCCTAAAGCATTCAACACCGACAATGGAGTGCACTTTCAAAACGCTCAATTTCGAGGCTTTTTAAAGAAGCATGGCTGTAATTTCAAGACTGGAACCACATATCATCCACACACCAGTGGTCAAGTGGAAATTTCTAATCGAGAATTGAAGTCCATCTTGGAAAAAACAGTGAATAAACCTCGGAATGACTGGTCTTGGAAGCTGGATGATGCTCTTTGGGCGTATAGGACAGCATATAAGACACCTTTGGGGATGTCTCCATTCAGACTAGTTTTTGGTAAATCATGTCATTTACCGGTAGAGCTGGAACACAAGGCTTATTGGGCAATCAAGGAGCTGAACTACAATTATAAGGTTGCTGGTGAAAAGAGATTTCTCCAACTGAATGAGCTAGATGAGATGAGAAGAGAATCGTACGAGAATGCACAAATCTACAAAGAAAGGACCAAGGCTTTCCATGATCGAATCATTCTAAAAAGGGAGTTTAAATTGGGTCAGAAAGTTTTATTATTTAACTCTCGTTTTACTTTATTTCCAGGTAAGCTGCGATCGCGATGGTCTGGACCCTTTACAATTACGAAGGTGTATTCCAATGGAGCAATAGAAGTAGAAAATGACAAAGAAGAACGTTTTGTGGTGAATGGAAAACGTCTGAAGCACTATATTGCAGGAAATCATGTGGAACAAGTCCATGTGATCTCTTTTGATGATTAAATCTTCTTTGCAAATAGTCAAGCTAATGACTATAAACAAGCGCTTATTGGGAGGCAACCCAATATTTTTCTCACCTTTGTCTTTTCTTTTATTTTCTTTTATTTTGAAAGTTTGTGAATTTATTCTCATTGTTCCTATTTTTCTTGTAGGTACAGGATTGAGCATGTCCTAGCTTTTGCTGCCACTTACTTGTATACATTGAGGACAATGTATATCTTTAAGTGTGGGGGGGAGTAAGTTCAATCAAATTTTCAAAATTTTATGTTGTTTGCTTGTTTTTAATTTCTTTGCATGTGAATTCATTGTTATTATTTGGCAAACATGCATTGCATTCATGGAAAGCCATTAATCATAGAGGAGGGTAAGTAATTTTGAAGCCCAAGAAAGAAGGAGGGCCGGTTATAGAGTGAAACAGGGTCTGAAGAGAGAGAAAATCCGAAACGTGAATATTCACGCTTACGGCGCTGAAGCGGCGCCGTTTAGACTATGAAACAGGGCCGGAACATGGAACACATGCCGTTTCATACAAGAAAGAGGGTCGGTATTGGTCTGGAAAAAAGGAACCAAAGTTGTTAAGCTACAGACTTGAATCGGTGGCCGTTTATTCCAAGAAACGGCGCCGCTTGTACACGACTGAGTAAGGGTTCAGAATTTTAGCAAAGAAACGGCGTCGTTTGTAATGTGGAACGGCGCCGGATCATACCTGCAGAATTGTCTCCCCGTGCTTACATGAGTGAAACGGTGCCGTTTTGCCCTCTTTGACCAAGTCAAAAACCTAACTCTGGCCCCATTTTGCAGAAAACACAAAATTTCCTCTGTTTTTTTCTCACAGCCGCACCAAGTCTTCTTCAACCTCTCACCATCCTTTGCCATTTTTCCTCCATTGTTAACACTTTGAAGCTCTTTCTACCCACTAGAACAGCAACATCAACCCAAAAGCACCTTACCCATGGCTTAAAACTCAAAGTTGTCATCTTCTTAGCCTAACCCGAAACTCATTTCACGATTGAAGAGTGGCCACCGAACAGAGCATTGTGGGGTTATCTCGTTGGCTTCAAATGGTGAAAAGAGGGTACATTCTTCTCTTTTATTGTCATTTTCGGGTCTAAAGTTGCAAGGTGGTTTGATTGGTAGTTTTGCTCTGTTTTACTTTGATCACTGCCGAGAGTTTAGTGGGAATTGCATTGATTGGGTTGTCTAGACTGCCGAATATTGCATTGGGTTTGATTGTTGAGATTGATTTTGTTATTGTGGTTCTCTGGCTGAGTTGTCTGTTTTGGTCTGCTCTGTTTGTGTGCTGTTCTGTTGAATTCCTGACGCTGTCATGGCTCCAAGAATTAAGAGTGCTGCTGCCAGAAGAGGAAAAGGTGCATCCTCTTCACGACAGCCGCAACCTTAAGCTCCCTCTGTAGTGGAGTTAGTCCCTATGATTGACGATCGGTTTGTCTCAGTAGAGAGTGCCGAATGGTATGATAAAATGAAGAACAGGGACTTTGTTATAGAAAAAGTAGTGCATGATGAGATAGAAGCAGAGTTTTCATTGGGTGAGAGGCTTGCAAAATTCCACTGGGAAGGATTACTGACCTTGGGTGGAGAATATTATCCCGAATTGGTCAAGGAGTTTTATGCTAATATGCGGGATAAGAAGCAAAAAGGACCAACAAAACTGGTGTCAGTTGTGCGAGGCAGAGAGATAGTTATTACTGAAGGAAGGATTGAAGACCATCTTCAATTTCCTCATGGGGGCAGGAGACTCTCACTTGCTGCTGGAGTTCCATCTGATCACAAGGAATGGAACAAACAAGTGGCTGCTCAACGATTTAAAGTTACTCTCTCGGAGAAGAAAACAGCCAGGGAAGGCCAGCTACCAGTGTTCAAAGTCTTAGCGAAAGACTTAAGCATTCAGCAGAGGTTGATAGTGTATATCTTTGCTCACAATTTGGTGCCAGAATCCAGTGGAAAGAATGAGGTGAGAACTCAGGATTTGTACTTATTGGATTTATTATATCATGATTTGGGTGTTGAACCTATGAGAATTTCCTCATTGATGATTGGAGCCATGAGTACTATTGTGAGATCAGGCCATAGAACAAAACACTTTGTGTTTCCAGTTTTGATTAGTCAGATGATTAGGAGTTTGGGAATTGATGTTTCACAAACAGTGGTGGCAAATACTGGAAATCATCATTTTGTTGACAAGGCTCGTATGAGTTCATTAGGATATGAGAAGAAGAGAGGAATCTGGAAAAAGAGTAAGAAGACAGGGACAATTGAAGAATCTGATGAAGCTGAGGAAGAAGCCGAGGAAACTGAAGCTAAAGCTGGTCCATCAACTCAAGCTGTTCCATCCATTCCGTTGGGTAAAGGATTTAACAGAAGAATTGCTGAAGCAGTGGAGGGACTTCAGAATGAGTTGTATGATCAGAGGGCTTTAATTATTGCAAATCATCAGGCTCAAGAAGCTAATTGGGAGCGATTGTGGGGATATTTGGCTCAACATGGTTTTCCACCACAGCCACCTCAGTGATTATGGCTGTACATGGATGTTGCATTCTTAGTTACGTAGGTAGTATGCATATTAGACTTTCATGCATTTTATATTTCAGTATTGTTAATTTATTTTGTGGTCCCATGTACTTTGATTTTAAATTTTAGTTGTGTACGGATTTTTATTTGCTTTGATAACTTTGATTGTATTTAATATTTGCTGACTTTATTTAATTTTCTTTAGTTATTTCAGTAGTTAAAGTCAACATTGGTGCTTAAGTTCCAATTTCAAAAGGATTTGACTTTACTTTGTATTTTATTTTTCTTTATCTTTTTATTTTTCGTTTTTTTTATTTATTATCTTGACTTTATCTTATTTTGTTTCTAACTTAGTTTGGAATTGAATTCTTTTGAGGATAGGACTAAATTTTAAGTGAACTAGTTTGGTTTTTAATCAAATTCCTTTTTGCATGAGAAGTAGGATTCAAAGTCAATATAAAAGCTCTTTTATATTCACACAACTTTTATCCTACAACTCTAAATTCAAAACTTTAGTTCACTAGATTTCTGCAATTTATTTTTCTGATATCTCTTCTTATTTTCTCTTGATTTCTTCAATGGCACCTAATTTGAAAGAAGTTTTGCCTTCTTTGATACCTTCTCCTAAACAAAAGACTTCTCATGAGAAAGTTACTTTGGAGCAAGTAGATGAGGACACATTAATTCTCACCATGGAAGTTTCGGATGAAGAACAAGAAGAAGAATTAATGGAAAAGGAAGAAGACCCATTGCTGGAAGAATTCGAGCAAGACATATGTCTTTTCGTTGAGCATATGCAAGTGGATCTTAAAAAATTGTAGCGTGTCATGAACGAATTGAAAGAAGAGAATCAGTTTTTAAAGAGACAATTGGAGAAGGCCAATTTGCGCAATTCTTATCTCGTCCAAGAATCTCATCGCAAACAGACGATTATAGATCGTCTTTCTTCTCGTTCTCCTCATTGAATTTGATTTTAATTTTTGTATTAATTTTTGTACTAATTTTTCTTGCTAACTTTATTTTATTTTCTCTCTTTTCACACTCAGGTCTTGTGCTTTTGTGCAACAAATTGGGTGTAGATTCGTCATCGAATTTTCCTTTTCTTCAAAATCAGGAAGTTTTCGATTCCTTTTCTATTCTTTATAATTTTTGCACAATATTGTTTTAAGTGTGGGGGGGTGGATTTGAAATTTTGACTTTTCAAATTTTTCTTTGTGAATTATCTTCTTTTCTAACCATTATTTGTTTCATTGGTTGCTTTGAATTGATAGTATGAGTTCATAATTCTTTTAGTATTGAATTAATTGTTGATTGTTGAATGCATGTTTTGAGTTAAGGAATTATTTTCTGATTTGAATTTTGTAAGTACTAGGAGATTGTTTTTGCTAGGAGAAAAATACTTTGAATTGACTTGAGTTACCTAGTGAGATTTTGAGCCTTCATGCCATATTTTTCTTTGATATTGATTCCTTCTATGATTTTGGACTTCTAGAACTTGAGATTCATCTTTTTGAGATTACGTGTTTTGATATATATGCAAGCATTAAGATTAAGGTCTTTAGGATATTTCGTTTGAGCCAAAAAGCCAACCCATTATGCATTAATCCACTAGTGAGCCCCTTTGAGCCTAATTGAAATACTTTTAGCTTTTTCTTTCATAGCCTCATTCAAAGAACCTTGAGCTTAATTTGAGAAAAACAAGTATGGCCCTTTTGAAATCCATGATTAGTAGAAAATACTTGTTTGATGTATGAAATTCTTTGGGATATGGTTGTAAAAGATAAAGTGTGGGGGATATTGTTAGTGGAATGTATATTTGTTGGGTCAATTTCGTTCTTTTAAAAAAAAAAAAGAGAGAAGAATTAAAAATAATGAAAACGAAATTGATATTTTGGGAGAAGAAAAAGGTGAAATTCTGTACTTACAATTTTAAAAGAAGAATTGGTTGATTAAGTTGATTGAGATATCCCGTTTTTTCTTGATTTAGTTTATTTACTAATCTTGGATTAATTGTGCTTATCTTTTATTCCTTTTTCTTCCATGAGCCTAAATCAATTTCCCTTTTGCCCCATTACAACCTAATTTGAAGACCTTATGATTTGTGCTTGTGTATATATATTGGAGTAGTGGAGATTAGATGTTTCTCAAGCCTATGGTAAGTCTGATTTCATTAGAAGATGATGAGAGTAACTCACCATAAAATTGTTAAACACTTGTGTGAATGAGTGCCAACTTGTGAGAGTTTAGTCAATTTGAAGTATTTGATCTTAGTGAAAGGAATTGATTGGTGCTTGCTGTTGAACAGAATTTTGTCGTGAAACTCTCAACAAATAACCTCACAAATAGCTAGTCTTAGTGGCAGTGAGGATCGATCCACAGGGAGCAAACTTTACTTCTTTTCTCTTCTTCTATCTTCACACTAAACAAACAATTAAGCACAACACAAGCAATAAAATAGAAATGCTAGTAAATTGGGGGTTTGTGAGTGAATTGAGCAATGTAAATCCAATAAATGCAGAAAATTAAAGTTGTGAACAGCAAGCTAAACAATCAAAAACTAAAATATCAATTAACACGAAATCAATCTAATTAAAGCTTCAACCTAGCAATCAATCATCTCTTCCCTTCAATCTATGGATCATTGATCAAAGACACCTTCAATCAAATTATAGTTGGCGTAACTAGGCTAGCTCCGGCTTGTTCCTAGTCCTATCACTTCTTTAATCCTAAAGTTAGGCTAGCTCAGGCTGTTTCCTAACTTCTTCTTCCATAAATCTTCCACTTCTCAGCGAATATGCAAGAAATACAAAAGAGCATGAAGATCTAAGTGATCTTAGCCAACCGAAACAACCTAGACTCAGCGTCTTAGATTTAATTTCGAACTCCTTCTTCCTCAAGCTCGAAGAGAGCTTGATTTGTCACTTTAATGGCTAAATCCTGTGATCACGACAGAGATTTGTCCAATTGACTAGTAATCTAAGCTTGCCCAAGCAATGTGGCCATCATCACTTAAGAAAAACATAGAATTACTTGATCTTCTCTCAAAGAGAGATCAATATGCATAGAAAGAAGATGAATACAAATCAATTGAAGTCATTTAAGTTCAGATCTTACCAAGGATTGAAGAGAATTTGATAATTGAAAGCTAGATTGAATGTTGAAGTTTAGTTACACATAATTGGGGAAGAAACCTCCATGGAAGAAAGCTTCATCCTCTCTCTACAAACTTGAAATTCAAAGAAAATGGAATACAATTCGTTCTCTCCCTCCTCTGGAACTAACTAACTGAATTCTCTCCAAATGAACAAGGATAAGCTTATTTATAGGCAAAGCTCAACTAGTGAAATTACTCAAATTATCCTAATATAAATTTCTATTCTAAGCTTGATTAAGGGTACAAGAGTCTTTTCCTGCCTTTTACTAAATCAAAAGCATGTGGGAAGTCTTCTCATTAGTTGCCAAAGTCAAATATAGCAGCAACAAGGCGTGGCTCAACTGCTCCCTAAATTTTCGGATTTTCAGTTACTGCTGCCAGACCAGGCCACCCAGCGGCCCTGTCAAGGTCGCCTAACGACCCCTGCTGCGAAACTCAGCTTCAAAGGTTCAATTGTTGAGGTCGTTCAGTGTCCATTCTCATGCCTCTAAGCTGCCTCTTTTCTTCACTTTTTGGCACTAAATTTGACCATTTAAAATCATATTTGCACAATCTTTCATTATCACCTACAAATGGAAAAACACTTTAATTAGTCAATCTTATAGCTCCAAAGTGTCTAATTCCATCCAAATATTATGCAAATATTTATACAAATTAAGCTCTAACACTTGCATTATTTGAATTATGAGGTAATGATCTTACAAATTATCATGTGTTTGATGGTTAACAATTTAATTTGATATTTTGAGTTTTGTGTCTTGTGCTATTAATTTCAAGTATGCCAATGTTTTTCAAAACATGTTTGTGGGTATCGTCCTGGTAAACCCTCAGGAGACTATAACTCCTCCACTAGGGACACCTAGGGTTTTAAAGGCTTGTGGCATATGCTAAATGTCACCGTACACCTACAAAAGTGGAATAATTTTCTGTTTTAGGATTAGTTAGTATATTAGAGTGATACATATTGCTTGAGGACAAGCAATGAGGTAAGTGTGGGGGAATTTGATAGGTGTATTTTATACCTATATTATGAGCTATTTTATGAGCATAATTGAATGATTTTATTAATATTATAGCTTAATTCTTTATCTTTACTCTCACTCTTGTCTTATTGTATGTAGGAAAGCTATATGGTGAAAATTGAGGAGAAATTAGAGCAATTTGGAGCTGGAATGGTTGAAAAAGATGATTAAAGTGAAGCTTGGATCGAAAGAAGTTCGAAGAGTCAAGAAAAGTGGAAGAAAACAAGAAACGGGCAAGGTTTCATGCAAGAAACGGCGCCGTATGATGTGAAGAAGCATCAGTTCCTACGCGACTAGAAGCGGCGCCGGTTGACACTATAAACGGCGCCGGTTCTGAGCATTTGAGTCCAATCCGACTTAGTCTCTTAATCTCCCGATTTTGTGTAATCTCTCTAGTATAAATACGAACGTTTAGGGCTTTTAGACGAACCTTTTTTGATACTTTTCAGAAGAGAGGAGCAGTAAAGTCAACAATTTTTTTCGAAAAAATTGTTCTATCTCTTTACTTTGCTTCTATTTAATGAATTTGTTTTCTTTTCAAATTATGAGTAGCTAATTCTCTTGTTGGGGATTTGGGTAGATCTTCAAGGGGTTTAATTCAGTACTTGTATGAGTTGATTATCTGTGATTAAATCTGTTTTCTTTATTCTTAATGCGTTTTACGTCTGGCCAACATAGAATAGATCTTTGGAATTGTATGAAGGACTGAGAGGTGAAATATAATTCGTGCTCTAGGAAAATAGATGCAATCTAATTGGATACGAGAGTAATTCAATTTATTGTGATAACCATAATTGAATTAGGGTCGTGGAGAAACTGATTTGATTATAATCCCAGGTTCTTAATGCTCTTAGCTAATTAGTTTAGGCACTGAGAGGTGGTAATCAAGTAGTTAGGAAAGCTTAGGATGATCTGAGAGGGCTCCTAAGTAGATTAGTGATTGTTATTTTAATCTTGATAATTAGATTCATACATAATTGGATTAAATACCTAGAAGAGAAGCCTAAACCCTCAATCCCATCTTATTGATTTCTTTGAATTATTTAATTTTCGTTTTGATCAATTAATTCTACAATCATCTTTCTTTAATTGTTTACCACATAAATTCTTCAATTTAAGTTGCTTTCCGTTACAAACTTAGCTGGAATTAGGTTATTAGTTTTCTCAAGTCTTCGTGGGATCGATACCTTGGAATACTCCAAGCTTTGCTACTTGATTTCGTACTCTTGCGAAAAATCCAGATCATTAACCATCCTGAAATTATTTCTCAATTACGACCCATCAGTCTCTGCAACACTGTCTACAAAGTGGTGACGAAAGTGATGGTTCATCGGATTCGAAAATTTCTCCCTAAGATTATCAGTCCCTTTCAGACAAGCTTCATTCCAGGTCGCAGGGCTGTTGATAATGTTATCATTGCAAAGAAGCTATTCATTCTTTCAAAAGGAAAAAAGGGCAGGAAGGATGGATGCTAGTGAAACTGGATCTCGACAAGGCTTATGACAGGTTAGAGTGGGATTTCATCCATGAGGTTCTCACCTTCTTCAATTTTCCCACCAGCTGGATAAAGTTAATCATCTCTTGTATTTCTACTCCAACTTTTACAGTTTTATTAAATGGGGAGAAAATAGAGACTATAATTCCTTATCGGGGGATACGCCAAGGAGATCCTTTATCTCCTTATATTTTCATTCTCTGTCTAGAATATTTGTCGCTTGCCATCACCGAGAAATGTGATCAAGGCTCCTGGGATGCCATTAAACTAAGTAGACATTGTCATGCACTCTCCCATCTCTTCTTTGCAGATGATATCATATTGATGGGCAAAGCTAATACTAAAACCTTTGAGACCATGAAGCTTATACTTGATAGCTTTTGCCATAATTCTGGTCAGTGCATTAATAGGAACAAGTCCATGATGTATTTCTCTCAGAATGTTAGGGAAAGTTGTCGACAGCATTTGTGTAATATACTTACCATCCAACAAACGGATCAGCTGGGTAGTTATCTCGGTTTTCCTATTGACAATGCTCGGAGACGAACTTCCAAATATAATTTTATACTTAAAAAAATGTGAAGCAAGCTAGCTTCTTGGAAGGCAAGGAATTTATCCATGGCTGGTAGATTAGTCTTAGCCAAATCTGTTCTTGCAGCCGTACCAAATTATTATATGCAAGGGGTCAAGCTGCCAGGTACGATCTGCAATGAAATTGATAGAATTTCCAGAGATTTTATTTGGAACTCCAATATGGCAAGGAAAACAATACATTTGGTTGGTTGGGACACCGTGACTCTTCCAAAATCTCAAGGAGGTTTGGGTCTTCGAAAAGCTGATCTTTAAAATGAAGTTTTCATGGCTCATTTGTGCTGGAGGTTAATAATGGAGAAGGATATGTTATGGGCACAAATTCTTCTTAATAAATACTGTTTGGGAAGGGAGAAGACTAACGTGTCTGAGACTTGGATGAGTATGAAAAAAGGACAACTTCTTTTTTCCAAATGCCTTAGATGCATTGTTGGGAAGGGAGATTCTACTAGCTTTTGGATGGATGACTGGACAGGTTTTGGCCCTCTATTTGCAACTTGCCAAGGACCGTTGCTTGAACATGAATATTCAATATCGGTGAAGGATGTCTTTTCCGCCGACCGAAATGGACTCTAATTCTGTGGCAGCAAGGAATTGTCTCCTACTGTTCTAGATAAAGTTCGAGCTGTTCCATTTTTTCCAGATAGTGGGAAGCCAGACACCATTTGTTGGAAAATGACATCTTCGGGCATTTTTACCACTAAATCAGCTTATAGATTGAGTATGGAATTAAAATGTGATGTCCATCCAAGTACGCTAGGGAAATCTTTTTCTTGGATATGGAGAGTTCCAACTCTTCCAAAAATCCAAGTGTTTTTGTGGAAATGTTATCTCAATGCCCTTCCCACTAAGGAAATCCTCTCTCAAAGAGGACTGAATTTAGATCCTTTATGTCCTTGTTGCTATCAGGGAAGGGAATCAATTCTTCATATTCTGCGTGATTGTTCTAAGGCAAAGGAAGTCTGGCATATATTATTACAGCATTTTCAGATTGATTTTCACCAGTTCTTCAATTCAACTGAGATTATATGGTTGAAGCAGTTTTGTACCTTTGATTCAGATATTGTCTTCAGAGGGATTCCTTGGAAATTTTATTTTCCTTTCGTTGTGTGGCATATCTAGATGGCAAGAAATAATCTTGTCTTCCGACACACAAGCTTTGAACCTCTTAATATTTTTAATGCTAGTTTGCAAAAAGCAATGGAATTTTGGGCTGTCTCGGGTCCCAGTGCAGAAGTTAAGAAGAAAAAATCGGTCCAGATCAGCTGGTGTCCTCCACCACCTGGTGTTGTCAAGATCAATACTGATGGTGCAGCCAAAGGTAATCCAGGTGAAGCAAGTGCAGGCGGGCTTCTAAGGGATGAGAATGGCAACTGGCTCTGTGGATTCTACAAAAATATTGGTTTAACTACTAGTGTGCTTGCTAAATTATGGGGAATCTATGAAGGATTAAAGCTGGCGTTGGCAAAGGGATTTACTAACATCATTCTTGAAACTGATTCCCAGACTATATATAGTTTCATTTGTTCTGATGTCCATATTCACCACCCTCATTATATGATCATTCAAATGTGCAGGTCCGTGCTCAACTGATTTCAACAACAAGAGGTATCCAAGATATATAGGGAAGCCAATCGTTGTGTTGATTTTTTAGCTAATGTTTCATTTTGTAATCAGCAAAATTTTGTTTATTTTGATACTCCACCTCCAGGTTTGGGTATCCTTTTACTTGCTGATGTTGTAGGGGTTTCCTACCCCAGACTTATATCGGATTAATATGATGATCTCTTTTATCAAAAAAAAAAAGTTTCAAAAGAAACCATGTCTCTTTTCCTTCAATGTATGATGTATCCCATTAGTCCATTACCCTGCAAGGATGAATAAAAGCATAAATTTTCCCCTTCTCCAATTTCGATTGAAAATAGAAACAAAAACAGAATTGGCAAATGTAAAAATTCCCCCTCTCCTCCCCAAATGTGGCTAATGTCTATTTATATAGGAACATTTCTTACTAAGGATCTTTAGGTTTTTACTCCTCTCTCTTTCATTCAAATCTTGTCAAATTTAAAATGAGAACCCTTTTTTTTTATCTTCCAAAATTTTAAGAGCATGGTATTGGTGGATTATCCCACTTTTAAAGTTAGGATAAAGTGTCAACCTCTTTGAAAGTTTACGGACTCTAATTTTATGAAAATTTTTAGACTTATATATTACTTATCAAAAGCGATTCGTGAAAACTCGAATCTAGATGTCTCACACCACTAACCCAAACTCTTATCACTTTGACCGATCCTCATTAAATAAAGAAAAAATATTAAAATATTGTTACCTACAACATCTTTTATGCTGAAAATGAAATATGTGTTGTACACGTAGGAGTGAAGTTAGGAGGGACCAACAAAGCCATAGCCCATTTACTTCGGAAATCTTCCTAATATACGAGATTATTATTTCATAGTATGTTGTAGTGGAATTTTAATACTTCGCAAGTAATATTATAGGGATTACATTAATTGATATTCATTGTATATTTTACTAGAACACTTCTTAGTTCTCTAACTCTACTTGTAGAGTTTAAAAATAATATTGGCCGTGTGTAAGATAATTTTTCATATATACATAACTGATAATATTTTGGGGTAAAATCACTTGGGTTATCCACAAAAAAAAAGGCACTTGGGTTGCAATCGAAAGGGTTAAATTAGATTTGGTTCCCGAATAAATTTTTCCTTCGATATGGAAAGTTTTGTAATTTATTGACATTTTAATTGTAGACTATATTTTGACTTTATTTAAGAAAGTCGTGATTTTGTAATTAAGGTGCTAATTTGTTTTCTTCTTTTGTCTTTATTTAATGTTTTTTGGTACACTTGATTTTAACTTTTTTAAATTAAGAATTGCCATATTGAATTACCAAATAATTATTTTCACCAGGGAAAATTTTTTAAAAAAAGATGCTCTTCTGAAAATATTTATCTGTTAGTACCATGATATAAAATAATTACTGATAAGTCAATAGCCTTTCATAAAATTTGTAACAAGAAAATTGTAATTTCCCTTTTAATTTTATTAAAAGTTAAAAAAACCCTAATATCTTGTGAAATAATTTTTAGAATTAATATTCGACTATAGAAAGAGAAATTTATAAAGCTCTTTAACAAAAATTCGACAACAACTACTTTTATAAAATAATTTTTAAGTATATTTAGTGAAATAATTAATAATTGACTATAAAAAGTGAAATTTATAAATCTCTTTAAAAAAATTCAAAGGGTAAAATAAATGGTTAAAGTTATAAAAATGAAATTATTATTTAGTTTTTATAGTATGAAATTTCAAGAGAAAAAAATTAGAATTTTTCTCTTCATTTATTTTTTTTTTGGGTAAGAAAGATGCTGAATACAGCTTACATTCTCATTGTGGGATATCCACTAATGTCATAATCCAACAAAGGAATTAAATCAGATGGTGGTACATTTAGAACAGTAAAACTTGATCAACAAAACTAAGAAAGATTAATAAGAAAATTCACACATCTATTTCCTTTCAAAAAACAAGCCTTATCTCAATCATCCAATCTTCTCAAATCAAAGACAGAGTGTCAAGGACTAAGACAGAGCAAAGGTGGGAGCAATGAAGGCCTTCCCTAAGGAACTTAACAACAACAGTAGCATCAAGCTCGACAACTCCCTTTTCCAACCCCGATTCTTAGCCAAAATCAAGCCCTCATGGACATCCCCACAATGAATTTAATTTAAATTTTTACAAGGAAAATGAAAGTTGTAAGAAGTTTGAGTATAGATTTTGACGATGAATTCTGTATTGAGGCCTTGATATTTGTCCTTTTGGTTCTTCTCATGCAATTGTAGATATTTCGGAGAGTATTTAATTGAAAATTTATCTTAGTTTTCCAGAAAAAAGAAAAACATATTAAATGCAAGTCATAACTTTATATAAATAAAAGTATTTCCTTTATTTACAATGCTTTATTAAGAGTTGAACTCAGCCTTTTAGGAAATCCAACTCTTAAAAGAGTTTAGTGAATCAATTGGATTAAACCTCAAGTTCAGATCACCTACTTTTATCTTCCTTTTTTTTTTTCCTATTTCTAGTTTGAGTTATCACTAAACTTTGACAATGGGCACTATTTTTATTCATTGCGAAGACATTTGTATAACTAGTGTAACATACTTCAGAAAGATTTAAAGATAATTAATTTTTTTTTTGTTTCCTACCCGGTATCTAGAGCTTCACTCTGACTAATCCGGATTTGATCCGCGTCGCGCACCTGAATATGGTAGGTGAGTCTTCCAACGAGGGCAGCTGCGTACGTAAGATCTCGAACCCGAAACCTGCTTAAGCTGGAACAAACCGTTTACTACTCAATCCATCCCAACATTAATAAATATAATTAATTTTTGCTACTACTAGTTTTTAGGTCTGTCTTCCTTACCATCAAAATAAAATAAGATTATTTTTAAAAGAAATTGATGTAGGGGTTGGCAAATAATTTTCATAATTTGATCTGATTTATGGTAACTTGACAATATTAATTTTGGGGAAAAAAAGATTGACACCTCATCTCTCAACCAAGCAATAAGCATATAAGTTGATCAAAAGGTTGCATTTGACAAAAGTAAAAGAAAAGGAAGAAAAGATATGAAAAGAGCTGTCTCATTGACTTATAGTTTTTTGGTATTCAATTGACATAATAAAATCCCATATTTGTCCATATATGTAATGTAAGGGTGAAAAAGAAAAAGCCATAGATAGATGACATACTAATGTAATGAAAGAAAGAAAGAAAGAAAGAAATTCTCAAAAAAGAAAGAAAGAAAAAAAATTAAATTACTAAATTAAAGAAATAGAGAGAGAAGAGCTAAGAAAAAGAGCTCCTAAGAAGTTAAGACATCACATATTTAATGTAAAAATTAAAAAGGAAAAGAAAGGAATAAAGTAAGGGAAGAAAAAGGAAAAAAAATAAATGAAAAGAAAAGAGGATAAGAATTAATCTTGTTGTTGTCACATGGCATTTGATATGGCCTACACATATACATTAACACATCAACATTACATTAGATAGAAGATAGATAGATTTTTTTTAAAAAAAAAATCTTATTATAAATAAAAGTAATTAATTAATTAATTTTTGGAAGTGGAAGAAGTCCCATATATATAAACTCCCCTTTGATAGAAACACATTTTTAGGTCTTTCTCTTTCTCATTCTCTCTCTCTCTCTCTCTCTTTCTTATTTTTTGGCTTGCTTTTCTCTCTCCTCTCTCTTCTCTCCTCTCTTTCTCTTTCATAGGTTTTTTTTTGTTTCTATTTCTCTCTCCTCTCTCTTTTCTCTCAGGTTTCTCTCTCCTCTCTCTTTCTCTTTCTCTCTCTTTCTCTCTCCAGAAAGGGCAAAACCCTAAAGAGCCGTTTACACCCCCAAGTAAGTTTTCTCTCTCCTCTCACTTCCTTCTCTCTCTTTTCTTTTTCTTTTTTTTTTCCTCTTTCTCTCTCTCTTTGCTTTCTCTTTCTACAAATTTTTGAATATATGGGTCCTTACTCCTTTGTTGTACTATTAAGCCTTTCAACATATATTTTTTTCTATTTATGTTTTGTTTGTTTGAGCTTTGTAGGTGAATTTGTGAAGGAGATCTAGGATTTTTTTAAGTTTCCAATTTGAAAGCCCTGAAACAGCAATAAAATCCTAGACTTTTTTGAATTTGTGGGATTTTTTAGCTGTATTTAGTAGATCTGAATATGGGTTTTGATGCATGCAAGGTTTGGGTCATAGGGGAATGTGAAAAAGTAGAAATTAGTTTGAATCTGAAAGTTTCCGTTTTTCCTTTGGGTATCTTTAGATTTCCATTTCTGTTGCTTTGGAATCTTAGATTTTTCCATTTTTGTATAGTTTTGTTTTACTGTGGATTGAGATCTTTGTTTTTCATTTCTTGGATCTGCGGAAATGTAAGGGCTGCCGATTGAAATTTAGCTTATTGGAGGTGGGTTTTTCGTTTTTAGTTAGGAAATGTAACATATTTTGTTGCCGTTTCTTTTCTCTGCTACCTAACCGATTATTAGGCATTCTCTGCATTTTGAATGTTGTCTTTGTCCGATGTTTTGTATCGCTTTCTATGTAATTGGATCTGGATTTGCTTTTGCTTCATCTAAATGCGTTAAATTTCATATCTAAAGCCTTAGATTTTGTTTGCATATTTCTGTTTGTAGTTTTATTTGCATTTTCTTGGTCTTTGTGATTTATTCAAGCAAATGTTAAGCAGTTTTTGAATGGTATTTGATACGATAATTCAAATTATGGTAAAAATTTAATGATTCTGTTGTTTTGTTGACTATATGTAGCGTCATGGATGACGATGCGTTGAACATGCGTAATTGGGGTTACTATGAGCCATCCTTTAAAGGGCATCTTGGTCTGCAACTCATGTCTAGCATAGCTGAGCGGGACACTAAGTCTTTTATTCCCGGGCGTGATCCCAATCTGATGGTTAATCCCAATGCTGCCTTTCACCCAAGGGATTGTGTTGTTTCAGAGGCACCAATCCCCATGAATTATGTTAGGGATAGTTGGATTAGCCAGAGAGAAAAGTTTTTCAACATGTTACCGGCCACTGCTCCTAGTTATGGCATTCTTCCAGAAACTTCAGCTGCTCATTCATTGCCAATTTTGCAGCCACCACCCGATTCTTCAACAAGAGATGAGAGGGTGGTTGGTAGAGTTGAAGAGCCACCAGCTACCAAGGAAGGTGTTCAATTGAAGAAAAGGCAGGCTGGGGCTGCCCCTAAGACTCCAAAGGCCAAAAAGCCCAGGAAGCCAAAAGATAATAGCAATTCTACTGTTCAACGTGTGAAGCCAGCAAAGAAGAGTATGGATATTAAAATAAATGGCTATGACATGGATATTTCAGGCATTCCCATTCCAGTTTGCTCTTGCACTGGAACCCCTCAGCAATGTTATCGGTGGGGCTGTGGAGGTTGGCAATCTGCCTGTTGCACCACAAATGTGTCCATGTATCCTTTGCCAATGAGCACCAAAAGGCGTGGTGCAAGGATAGCTGGACGGAAAATGAGTCAGGGAGCCTTTAAGAAGGTCTTGGAGAAACTTGCAGCTGAAAATTATAACTTCAGTAACCCAATTGATTTGAGGACTCATTGGGCTAGACATGGTACCAACAAGTTTGTCACAATCAGGTAGATTTAATTGGTGGTAACGATAGTGGGACTTCCTCGCTTATGGTCTGCTTCACCTGTATATATGTCTGTGGCCTTTTGCGGAGATCTTTGATGCCTGGTGGTTCATGAATTTTCACAGTCATGATAATGTTTTAAAATTTGAACATCTTGGTTCTTTGGAACTTCTAGTTTTTCATTTATGCTTGTGCTTTAAGAACATCAGTTTATTCTGGTCACCAACTTTAAGTTGTGGATGAGTTTTAATTTGTCGGTCCTTTTGGATACTTTCCTTTCATCCACTCGGCAAGTGTTAATTAAGACTGGCAGTTGAATGCTGCTTTTCCTGGCTATCTTTTAACCGACATCAATGACATTTTATTAATTCCATTTTTAGCATAAATTTCTGAATGATTATTAAGTAGTGATTGTGACCAAATGCGGGTGTGTGTTGTTTCCCATAATTGCATAAATGGATCTGTTTTCTTAAGTTTATAGTCTTGTACTCTTTTATTAAATATAATTGATGCAAGTGTTGCATTCTGATACTAATGTTATGTCAAAGATGAAAGTTTGTTAAATGTTCATTAATTCCATGCTGATTCATGTTCACTATTGCATATCGTTTAGAATTAATCCCCTCTACCTTTGTATTCATTCAGATAAATTTTTAAGACATGAAATCATCAGCTCTGTTGGGAACTCTTGCTTATTCGCTTTAGTTGATGAAATAGGGCATGGTTTTTTGTGCAATTATATTAAATGCTTTTTAAAAATCAAAATATCATTTGATATGTTGGTGAGTTGGTCGGCTACCTATGGTTATTTATGCATCTAGATATTTCTAGAGTAAAATTGCTATATCGAGAGGTAGAATTATCAAGCTTCTCTTTTGTAACCCTTCCTTCTGAATTTCTGTACTCTTTTATAGTTGCTAGCTGGGAGGAAAAAGAGGAACATGGTGGCAATACCTAAGAAAATATTGACCAAGATCAAGAACCAATCTAGCTACGCCAACCTTATATCTTTTCTATTGCCAGTTTTGTTCTTTTCTTTTTTTCCCTCTTTTCTTTGACATCGTTTGGTAGCAGGGATGAAAAAGAGATACATCTGGAAACACCATACAAACTGAAGTTTAATTTCCCAAGCATTTGAAAAAGGCATTTATCTGTTTTTCTTTTTGAGGGCAATGACAGCAATCTTGGGCAACTGTATGTCTAATTTCTTCCTACTTATGTGCTTTGCTAGTTTTGGTTTCTCTGGATGACGGAAGTTTTCAACTATTTCCTTGGACGTTTAGGAGAATGAGATTCTTTGCTGATCTCTCACTGACTTCCTTAGCCATTGCTTTTGGTATTTTTGTGGGTTTATGAGGAAGACAATTTTTCCTTTCTAATTGTGAAAAGAGAACATAGAGAAAGACCATTCATTGCTGGTATTACTGGACATAAGTTACTCATCTCTAGCTGTTAATATACCTAAGCAATAAGAGCAGGGCCTTTATTGTGCATGATGATAACTACATTAGTCAAGAGATGCAAAAAAAATTTTAGTTTTAAGCATTGATATGAAAATGCTGGGGCATTTGATTCTGTTTAGGTGTATGCATAAAGTTGAACCAGTGAGATATCTCTGAAGTGTATAGAACATATGGAGCACTCTTTCACTCGCATTTGTGTACATTTTGTCTCCAAACTAACTTCCTATCTTTAGCATGGTGAGGAATGTCTGCAGTTTGCTGGTTGTCATTTGAGTGCTTGTTGAGGAAAGATTCTGTCGTTTCTTTTGTCAGGTGTTGTGTTACATATTCTAAGATCCATTAGCATATTGTTAAATATTATAAACGAAAGATTTCGTCTTTTGTTTATCTGTTGGCTCCATTCATTTCATCCCATATCCCACTACAGGCCCGTTATGGTTACTTGTTGATAGATGGAGGCAAGTTAGTTCTTTGGTTGGTATAGGTTGCTACATCATAGTGTATATACATGTCTGTGCGTGCACTTGTTTGTGTATTATGAAATTGGATTCTAAGTTTTCCACATTCTGCTGGGCACTTTAGCTGAGGAATGTGAAAATCTAATTTCGTCTCATTTTTTATGGTTATTAAAAGTGGAACTGTGGAAGACCCTCGCCCTGTTTTAAGTAGTTTTCTCCGTTCCTCTGTGAACAAATATGGGAGTGATCGGATGTGAATGTATTTGAGTATTGATTATTAAGTTGAGTTAAATTTCGGCAAGCATTTGTGCTTGGAATATGTCGAATGCTTTGCTTTCTGGTTTTTATCATGGGAAATACTATTTTTGATTGTTCCCTAAAGAGTTTACGCCAGTGAGAAGATAGAGTGACCTTGTCTTTTATGAGGAGAAAGAGTGTTTGTCTCTCGAGAAAGATGTGACCGTTCAAAGCCTAAGTTCCTGCTCCTGCCTCATTGCGAAAAAATGCAGCATTAATTGAATGAAAGTAATGGAAAGTTTTGGTAAATTTTTTCTTATAAGGCACATTATTTTGTTTTTCACAATCAAAGTAATGAACAATTCCCCTAAGATTTTAAAGGAAAAGAGGAAAAATCCTAATCCCCAGTAGGATCTCTCAATACCCTCAGCTGTGAAGGCCTATTACATTAGCCAGTTGAAAGTATAACGTTCGAAAATTACTATGAGCTTCTCTCCATCGACACCGGTATTAGCATCTCTTTCAGAGAATCTGATTCAGGCTCTGTTTCTCGCAAATATTGAGAAAAGAAGAGAGGTTTGGGAGGCATTTCCAGATCATCCATATTCCCACGTAACATTTCCACGACTCTGGCCATCGAGGGGCGATCCGATGCCTTAGTTTGGGTGCACCATAACCCAATTGTGAGCAGCTTTCTTGCTATGATGGCATCGGTTTTAGCCTGATGATCTAGCTCCAAATCTCCTCTATCATTGAGTTCATAGACCCAAGAAGGGAAATGCACTCTGCTTGAGTTGATGGCATCCACATCAACATGCCTTCTTCTGCTTGCCAGTTCGAGCAATAGCATCCCGAAACTATAAACATCTGATTTGCAAGAAACTGGTCCGAAATCCCTCGAGATGAATTCAGGTGCCATGTATCCAATCGTTTCACTTGTGGCACACACAGACATGAAATCATGCTTCTTCAGGTAAAATTTGGCGAGGCAGAAGTCTGTGATTTTAGGGACCAAATTCTGATCCAACAGAATGTTTTGCGGTTTAATGTCTAAATGAACAATGCCATTATGAGATTCGGACCATCCATGTAGGAACTCGACCCCTTGTGCTGTTCCTAAAGCAATTTCGTGTAGTTTCTCCCAACTAAATGAATGAGAGTTCGGACACTCTGAGAAAATGTACGTATCAAGAGATCCATTAGGCATGTATTGGTGGACAAGAGCAGATTTAGATCCCTCAGAGCAGAATCCCATAAATGGTACCAAATTGGGATGGTGAATCCTACTAATCGTAGAAACTTCATTGATAAATTTTTCTTCATCAAGTTTAGAGCTCCCAAGGATCTTAACAGCAACCGAGCAACCACCAGGAAGTTGCCCTTTATAAACAGAACCAAAGCAACCTTGCCCAATTTTGTCTTTGAAGTTGTTTGACAAGGAAAGTATATCAGGGTAAGTGTACCTTTCTGGAGTCGAGGGCTGCTGAATCCTTGATGAGTCTTCAATGACATCGATACTCTTTCTGGTAGAGAAATATTTGTGGATAATGAAAGCAAATATAACCAATGGAAGGAGGATGAATCTGACGAAACAAATTATTGCTACAAAAAAAAGGCAAAAATTATGTTGCCAGATTAATATTCAGAGATCAAACAAATGAATTTCAAACGAGGAGAAGTAAATATACCTGACAGAAACAGTGCAGCAAGAATAGCGTATATTTCCAGATATAATTCCTCATCGGCATCTGCATAGATAAATGCACAATTGATTCAATTCAATTTTGAAGAATTTACGATGTGACAGTTGAAAAAGTAGACAAGTACACAAACCATGTTCCTCTTCACATTTAAAGATAGTGGTTGCATCTCCAGATCCATAGTCGCAGCCTAGACCCTTAGCTGCGCAATCTCTACACTCAACTGACCATCCCATATCGAATCCTGATTCCTGCATCTTCAAGATTGTTTCATAAGAAGGGTTCTGGGTCTGCTGCAACATGTTTTCATAGGTTGCAGGGACAGATGAAATGATCTTGCACGACTTTGGAACATCATATAGCGTCTCGGGCCAAGTTAAATTGACATAAACATGGGACGAGTTTCCAGTCAGACAAGGTACGACTGTGAGGTTGCTGATATTGTTGGAACACCGAACAAAATATATGTTATACGAGTGATCGTAATCAACTAGTCCTGGATACCGAGGATCAAACAGCACAGCGTCCATTGACAAAGCACTGTAAGGGAGGCCGCAACTTCCATTGGCTAAGTTAACATCAACAACACGGATTACATGTTTGTCGTAGGAAATTCTCTTCACTCTGTATAATCCTCCATGGAAATTCAATATGGTGGTGGTATTATTCTGGCAAGATAGTTCGAAATCGGGATCACCACAACCTGCTGGATCTTCCTTTAAGCGGAAAGGGTAGGTTATATTAGCGACATCTCCACATGAAGATGAACATATTTTTGGATTTTTTCTTGCTTCAGTTACATGGATGAATAAAAAGATGAGGAAAGAAAACAGAGCAGATATTGTTTTCATTCTGAATAGTGAATTGCAATTGCTTAAGTTTGTGGGTTTTGAAGTCATTAGAAAGACCACGTTTTGAGGGAAGTTTACTTTAGTCATCAAACCGAGTTTTCCACACTAGGGACCTTTTTGCATCCTTATAACCAATTGCCACCGAGGAAGACCTTCGTGGAAAGCCTGTAGGAACTATTTCCATGATGGATATTGGATTGATAGTGAATTTTAATCCGGCCCATTGTTTCAAAACTTCATAATTTCATTTGGGACCTACCAAGATGACAAAATTCCGTTGTAATTTTGACTGTTGATGAGCCAGTTGATCTCTATAATACGTGTGGCTCTCTGTGCTGGCTGCACAGGATCAACCAAGTTCCTTGGTCAAGGAGGTAGGTCAGGTTGGTCTTCTCGAATCTATTTTGGAGAGGAACCTTGCAATAATCGACTTGTAGCTTCCATTAAAAAGTGTCAATATGATCGTAATTAAAAAATTAATCTTGAAAGTTAAAATGTTCAACCTTAAGCATTGTAAGAATACTGCTAATAAAATTTTCTTTAATGAATTTAGACTGCACCACAAGAAGTGGATTAAACCTTATCTTAATGGCATTCGGTGGATCGTTGAACGTTATTTGGCGTTTAGGAAATAAAATCCTAAGCCCAATTTTGATCATTAATGCTAATCCAAGTGGACATTCTTCTTCCTTTTTTAAGAAAAAAGAGAAACTTATCATTTTACACATTAATTGACATTAGAATATGATTTTACTGGCAACCGCAAGTAGAATTGAAGAATCTGTTCATAATTTATGAACTATTGCAAGGGATGGTATTTATAGGCCAGAGAGCTGTGATTTACCTTGGAATTGATACTTGAGCTTTATCTTGTTTTGAGTACTTAATTTTTTTTAATTACAAGTCATAATCAACCTTTGGCTTATTATTGGAAGAAGTTGATATGTAAATATAGGTATATAGTGGCAAGTGAATTAGAGAAACAGTGTCTTGCAAACTTGTACTTATATGTTGAATGTAGAGAAGACTCCCCTTTTTGTCGAGATGATTAGAGGGTCTCGAATTCGAAATCTCCCCACTCTTCCTAAGTAGATCCATTTCTCTGTCTCCATGTACCAAAAAAAAAAAAGACTTGCTGAAGACATATATACATAAAGAATAGAGATTCGAGCTTAATTACTTTCCAAATCGAAAACAGAATGCGACAACAACTGTTGATGGTCGATTACTGATGCTTGATAACTGCAACGAGTTTCTCTTACGTACCCCTTGGACTCTGGTACGCGATCTCTTGCGGAGAGTCTGACTCAGGCTTGGTAGGCATTTCCAGATCACCAATCTTGCCTTGCAACATTAATTCCACGGGCGATCCAATGCCCCCATAACCCAGTAATACATCAATCTTCTTAATTTCTTGAAGAGAAGTATTTGTGGAGAACGAAAGCGAGTACAACCAATGGAAGGAGTATGAATCTGACAAAACCAATAAATGCTACAAAAAGAAAAGCAAAAGATATGTCGAAAGATTTTCAGTACTTGCAGGAAATAAAGAAGCAAAACAGCTTAAATTATAAACGAGGAAATGGAAATATACCTAACAGAAACAATCCACCAAAAAAACTGTAGATTTCCCGAAGTTCGTCATCGTAATCTGCATAAATTCACAATATCAGTTGAAACAATTCTCAGAAATTTTCATGTGTTTGAGAGAGAGATGCAAAAAGAAACAGGCAGGCATAAGAACGAACCATATATCTTTTCACATTTAAACCTAGTAGTTGTATTAAATTGATAGACGCAGCCACGACCCTTTGCCCTGCAATCTCTACATTCCACCGACCAAACCATATCGAACCCTGATTCCTGCATGTTCAGCACTGTTTCGTAAGAGGGGTTGATATGCTGCACCGTATCTTCGAAGGTTGCAGGGAGAGTTGAAATGAGCTCGCATGATCTAGGAATCTTATACGATGACAAGCGCTCCCACTGAGTTAAATTGACATAAACTTGAGAAGAATTTCTACTCAAACAAGGCACTCTGCTATTAGCCACACTGCTGATATTGCTGGAACACCGAACGAAATTCAAAGTATACGCAGTACTGTAATTAGTCAGCCCTGGATAGCGGGCATCGTCAAGCACTTTACCCATTGGTAAAGCTCTGTTAGGAAGACCGCAGCTTCCGTTGGCTAAGTTGACATCAACAACACGGATTATGTGTTCGTCGTAGGAGATTCTCTTGACGTAGTACAATCCTCCATGGAAATTCAGGATGGTGGTATTGTTCTGGCAAGATAATTCGAAATCGGGGTCACCGCAACCAGCTGGATCTTCCTTTAGGCGGAAAGGGAAGCTGATGTTAGGAATATCTCCGCATGAAGATGAACATATCCGAGGACTTTTTCTTGCTTCCGTTGCATGGATGAATAGAAAGATAAGGATAGAAAACAGAGCTGAGAATTTTATCATTCTGAAATCACTTTCTGATAACAATTGATGGAAGAGTAACTTAGTTAAGCACTGCCTGATTCTCTAATTGCTAGAAGCTCGTGAGCCTGTTAAAGTTTATATCGAACATAAAAAGGGAAATTTTGGTCAACAAGACGCGTTTAACACTTCAAGAATACCTCTTTACCATTGAATATGTGGATTGTGAAGTTAAACTGTGTTAGAATAGTCCAAGCCATGTGCCCATCAGAATTTGTCCAGTCAATTTTGGAGGGATTCCCTTAATGGGACTTCACAGCTCCCATCAGAAAGTTTCAATTTAGCAGAATGAAGAAATTCTATCTTCCAAGTTCATTCTGAATAATGATAAGGTAATTGCTACTTTTTTTGTATAAAATATCTGGAGAGGACCACAACAAATGGGTTGAACTTATCATTGCAGTCCAATTTGGCTTATTGCTGATCCAAGTGGGCATTCCTTTTTTGTTCTTCTACACAAGAGAAAATTAATACTCCTCCGGTCCTCCTTTCCCATTTATATGGATTTTAAAGCAATTTTCCGAAAAAAAAAATACTATATTAATTATAATTTAAAAATGTTATGAATTTATATGTTTATCTATTTGTCATGTATCTCTTTAAAATGCACCAATTTGATAAGTAATGATTTCTTTAACTACATATAACAATCATATAAATATATGATTTTGTGTAAAAAGAGATTTGGCTCATTACCCCTTAAGTAAGGTATCTGATTCAGGTTTTGTGAAGAAAAAAATAGATTTGGAGAGCTTTCTCCGTTTGAGATTCGATGTTTCGGCTTCAAATTAATTGAGACCCAAAATGAGACAAGGACTAATTTATTTAATTTGTCTTTATGCACCCAAAAAGCTTATCTAAATATCCACGTTCCCTTAGCTTATCTAAATATCCACGTTCCCTTGTCTTTCTTCTTCCGGTAATCCAAATCAACCATTACTCATACACGATTAGCATACACCTTAATTAAGTAATTAATTTTTTTAGGTAATTAATTAATTAAATACAAACAATATAGATGGATATCCCATAGACACATATAGAATCATTGAGATCACATGCATCAATTAGAAGCAATAGAGAGCAGAAGAAGAGACGGAAGAAAATTAATAGAACAATCAACTACAACTCTCTAATTCAATTTTTTTCCCTTTTTTGTTTAATTTGAATGAAAGGCCCTGAAAGCAAAGCTATACAGACAACACATATAATTCCTAATCGTTTCCAGAGTGTTAGAAGGTAATCAAATCCGGAATTTCGTAAGGATTATAAACTGGCACATCAATGGCTATAAGAGGAAGATCGTCCGCAGCATGATCAGCAACAGCAGCAGATTTCTTTCCATTAATTTCTCCATTATCGATCTTCATATTTTCATCAAACACAACCCATTTGTCTGTTATTATTGTCTGCAAAGCTCCCTTTGACCCTTTATGTTCCACAATTAGATTATTTCCTTCCCTCAAAACCATTGCCATTTGGTTCTTTTCCTTAAAATCCACGTCCTCGTAGGTCTTCTCTGGAACCCCATTGATTATTCTCACAAGTTCTTGAACATCTTCCTCCGGAATCTGAGTCACCGTGGGGAATTCGCTGGCGTTCAAAACACCATATTCCTGGCATAATTCGAAATACAGAGAAAGTTCTTCGCCCTGCATCGTTGCCTTTTGAAGGATCCTAAGGGCAATCGCTGCTTCAAGTTTACCAACCGAATATATTTTCAACAAAACCTTTGCAATCTCACTGCAAATTCTGCTATAAACATCGAAAATCTCGATGATGATACAATCCATGGCTTCCAGAATTAAACTGACCTTCATATTATCCGCTAGCGGCCTAATTTGCAGCAACATATCAAGCAAAGATTGCCATTTCTGCAGCCTCCAAAGCTGCTGCATCATCAATGAACGTTCCTGATTATCGGTGTGTAATTTGCTGTTGTCTTGCTCGAACGAAATTATGGCTCTTTGATCTAGAAACGCAAAGTAAGCACGAATAAAAGCATTGAAACCCCACATTTTGGTTGCCTTGGAATATCCATCGCTGAAACTCGAGAGATCAAATGGCAAACGACCCACCTTTCGAACTTCTGGGACTTTACAACAAAAAACACCATGCATGAGCATCAACCCTTTAATGGCAACCACCCAACTCCGCGTCTTCTCCATCCGTTTAGAAATAGACCAAATAACAGTGCGTAGGCCAATCGGCGACGCCCGAACCCACGAAAAGACTCTTTGCGCATTCTTTTTATCAATGAAAGATTCATCGTGGCTCGTGGCCTTGATAATGGCAGACTCGAGATCAGCATTCCTAACCGAAGTCCTCCTGCAAAGATTGGCGACGACTATGCTGGTTCTGTCTTTGATAGCACCGGCAGCCCTCTTCCAAAGGGTCGTCATTTTTCCTGTCTAGTCGTCGCCAAAAGGGGAAGAGGGAGAAAGCAGCGGGTTTGGGTGAGGAAGCCCTCCCTCTATCTATTTTAACTTGGGTTGGGGAAGTTGCAAACTCGGACACCCTTTACTTGTTTAATATTTGTTACAAATCTTGGTTTCAAACAAATGGAAAGATCAACAGTCAATAACTGGACGTGTGGAAATGGCTAAATAATTAGGAACATACAAGCAGCCACATTGCCGGCAATAATGGAATTAAATTTGGCGTTGATTGGTTGTCTGTCTCTGCCATTTGTTTATATAGTTTTAGAGCAGTATACTAGTTTAATGCAAACTTTGTTTACACTTTTGGACCGTTGCTACATGTTTGCCTCATTCATATTCATGGTTATAATTTTGTTATTGTGAGCTGTCGTAAGGCACCTTACGCGCTTTAGTTTTAGCGACAAATGGCAAAAATCATAGGCTATATATGACATACCGTTTTAAAGGATGAATTTATTAAGGGAAATGCTAAATGGTGCATCCTATGTACCATTTAAATACTAAATATAACAAGATTTATGTAATTAATATTTCACTTTTTCTTGAATTTAAAAAAGTTTTCACATTAAATGAAAAGTAGTTTCTTTAAATATAAAGTTAACTACTTAACCTTAAAGGGTGCATTTAACCTTAAAGGGTGTATTGGTACACCGTTAACAAAACCGATTTATTAATTATATTAAGTGTGTCCGGATAATTAAATTAAAGGAAAAAGACATAAGAAGTTTATGAGAAAGTTAAGCAACATAAACCTGAGAAAGTTAACCTTCAACAAAATGTAATGATAATAATGATAATCCAACATAAACCTGAAAATACGAAAGTTGACAAATGACAAGTATATATACTATTATTAATTATCGAACATATATATATAATAAGTATTATAAATGTAGACAAATGTAAGTTGTGCAAATTATTATGAAAGTGGACAAATGTAAATTATGCAAATTATGTTATGAAAGTGGACAAATGCAAGTTGTGCAAATTGTCCAAATTGTGATTATTGTGATGATAATAATGGGGCTAATATGTGCAAATTGCCAACTTATATAGCCTACCATTTGATGCCTATAAATTGGGATTCATTCTCCCTAATGAAACATACTTACAATTCTTTTAATCTTATTTCCATTTCCATCTCTATCTCTCTCTTTCTCTTGTTCCTTTAATTCTCAATTTCTCCTATTCTTATTTATTGTTCTTGCTTAGTCAATTTTAATTAACATACTTTTCACAATACGTTATCAGCACGAGTGTTCTAAAGTAAAGCAAGTTTGAAGTTTGGTAAGTTCTGAAGGTTTGATTCCATACAAAATTTATTTTCTATACACAAGATAATTTTAATTTTTATTGTGTAAAGATTTCCTTCTAAACATTTTTGACACCAGAAGTTGTCAAACTAATTGAGACCATTCTTTTCAGAATTATGGCAAATATTGAAAAGCCCAAATTCCAAATTTTGGATGTAAGTGGCAATAACTATTTGTCATGGTGTCTCGATATTGAACTGCATCTCCAAGGCCAAGGTCTTGCAGCTACCATTGGTGAAAATGGAAATGCTAATGATAAAGATAAGGCAAATGCTTTGATTTTTATCCGTCGACATCTAACTGATAGCCTAAAAGTTCAATATCTATCTGTTCGAGATCCCTTGATCTTGTGGTCGAGATTGAAAGAACGGTATGATCACACCAAAACTATCATCCTACCTCAAGCACAATATAATTGGCAACATCTGAGGTTGCAGGATTTCAAGTCCGTGTCCGATTATAATTTGGCTTTGTATGATATTGTGTTACGGCTTGAACTTTGTGGTGTTGAGCTTTTAGAGAAAACATTATCCACCTTTCATGCTTCAAATATTGTATTGCAACAGCAATACCGGCAGCGCCAGTTTAAAACATATTCTGAATTGATCTCAGTCCTGTTGACTGCAGAACAAACAAATGAGTTGCTGCTTAAAAATTAAGATTTAAGACCTGCTGGCTCTAAGGCATTTCCTGAAGCAAATGCCGGCTCAAGTAAGAATGTTGGCTGTCCTAGAGGCCGTGAGCGCAGGCATGGGAATTTTTTTCATAAGGGTGGTGGGAGATTTAACCGTAATATAAATAACTCCCCACACAACCCTAAAGGTAAAAAGCCCATGAAGAAGCATGATGATAGTACCTGTCATCGTTGTGGAATGATTGGTCATTGGTCACGTACCTGTCGTACGGCGAAACATTTGGTTGATTTATACCAAGCATCCCAGAAGGAGAAAAGTAAGCATGTTGAGACCTATGCCATTGACCTAACTGAGACTGATGCTGAAGTCAATAAGGTTTTGGTCAATGAAAACTGTCATATTCTTGGCAATGAAAAACCTTTTGAGGTTTCTGATTTCTTTTTATAATGTTGATGAAAATAATAAGTCTCCAGAAATAGATCCTGAGGATTTTCATCTATGTTTTGCCATACCCTTGGATATTTATGTTACCAAGGAAGATATTAAATAAATATGGTCGTCAATAAAATCATGAGTTTTATTCCATATTTGTTGGTTTATATTTTGTATCATATTATTAATTTGTTAAATTTTATGGAACTTGACACCTGAAGTTGTCAAGATAAATGCAAATGGGACACATTGAGAAAAAGGAAGATATATGTTTGCTTGATAGTGCTACAACGCATACTATACTTTGTGGCAAACACTTTTTCTCAAATGTGACATTGCGCAAGGCAAATGTTCAAACAATATTTGGTCCTGTTAATATTATAGATGGCTATGGGACTGCCACAGTTATTTTGCCAAATGGCACAACATTGTATCTTGAAGATGCATTGTTGAGCGGTAGATCAAAAAGAAATCTACTTAGCTACAAAGATGTACGTCGTAATGGGTACCATCTAGAAACAATTAATGAGCAAAATAAGGAATTTCTTTGCATCACTTCCTACAAGATGGGCCAGAAGACCATCCATGAGAAGCTGGAAGCTTCTAGTATGGGATTATATTATGTCCCAATACGAGCTATAGAATCATATGCTACGATGCTCTGGAAACTAGTGAACCCTGATGTGTTCGGACTTTGGCATGATCGCCTTGGTCATCCAGGAGCTACAATGATGCGAAGAATCCTTAAAAATACTCGTGGACACCCTTTAAAAGATACAAAGGTGTTGGTGTCCAAAGATTACATTTGTGAATCTTGTTCACAAGGAAAGCTCATTACTAAACCTTCCATGACAAAGGTTGATTATGAATCCCCTTCATTCTTGCAGAGAATCCAGGGTGATATCTGTGGGCCAATTCAGCCTGCAAGTGGACCATTTAGATATTTCATGGTACTAGTGGATGCATCCTGCAGATGGTCCCATGTTTGCCTATTATCAATGCGTAACGTCGCCTTTGCATGTTTGCTTGGACAGATAATAAAGCTTCGAGCTCATTTCCCAGATTATCAAATTAAAAGCATAAGAATGGATAATGCTGGTGAGTTCACATCAAAGAGTTTTGATGCTTATTGCGCTTCATTAGGAATTGAAGTTGAACATCCTGTCCCACATGTTCATACTCAAAATGGATTAGCAGAATCCATGATTAAGCGCATTCAGATTATTGCTCGAACTTTATTGATGAGGACAAAGCTCCCATCCTCAGCGTGGGGTCATGCTGTTTTACATGCTGCATCTTTAATTAGATTGCGCCCTACTACTTCTTATTTATATTCCCCTCTTCAGTTAGTCTTGGGCCAGGAGCCAGACATTTCATATCTTCCCACCTTTGGTTGCGCGGTACAAGTGCCTGTAGCACCACCGCAAAGGACCAAAATGGGTCCCCAGCGCCGTTTGGGCATTTATGTTGGGTTTGATTCACCGTCCATTATTCGGTTCCTTGAACCATTGACGGGTGATTTATTTACCGCTAGATTTGCGGATTGTCATTTTGATGAGACAGTATTCCCATCACTTGGAATACCAAAAGCTTCCATATATGGAAAGCAGAAAAATGTCGAGATTTTCTCATGGAATGAGAAAAGTTTGTCTCATTTAGACCCAAGAACACCTGAATGTGAAAATGAGGTGCAACGATTGATCCATTTACAAGCTATTGCAAATCAAATGCCTGATGCATTTAATGAGACTGCTAAAGTTACAAAATCTCATATTCCAGCTGCGAATGTTTCAGCTAGGATAGATGTTCCTGAAGAACCACTTGAAATGGATCTAAATGTCCCGCGCCTGAAGCGTGGTAGACCGATGGGATCAAAGGACACTATTCCTCGAAAAAGAAGGGGGAGGAATTTAGAATCTGCTCCAGATGAGCATAATTCTGCTCCAGATGAGCATATTAATCTTTCTCGAGGAAAACAAATTGCGCCAGAAGTGGCACAACATAATATTCAAAGAAAGCATATTGCCCCTGAAGTGGCACAAGTTCATGAGCATATTGCCCCTGAAGTGGTACAAACCCATGAAAAGATCACCAACCTTGGGAATACTGAAATTTTCATCAGTTATTGTAATGAGATATGGGATCGAAATGAGATAATCATCGATGATGCATTTGCTCTCTCAGTTGCTTATGAGATTATGAACCTCGGTCTATAATCGAATGCCGTCATAGGCGAGATTGGCCTAAATGGGAGGAAGCAATCCAAGCTGAATTTACTTCCCTTGCCAAACGTAATGTTTTCGGGCCTATTACTAAAACCCCCGACAATGTAAAACCTGTTGGATACAAATGGGTCTTTGTCCAGAAACGAAATGAGAGAAACGAGATCGTGAGGTATAAAGCCCGACTCGTAGCCCAAGGTTTCTCGCAGAGGCCTGGGATAGATTATGATGAAACATATTCACCAGTAGTGGATATAGTTACCTTTCGTTTCCTTATAAGTTGGGTTGCCCAAGAAAATTTTGAAATACGTCTTATGGACGTTGTGACGGCATACTTATATGGTTCATTAGATTCCAATATCTATATGAAAATTCCCGAAAGTTTCAAAATGCCTGAAGCATGCACTTCCCTCAACCTATTCTCAATAAAGTTGCAAAGATCTTTATATGGGTTAAAGCAATCCTGCCGCATGTGGTACCAACGTTTAAGTGAATACCTGACTAAGGAAGGGTACATAAATGATCCTATCTGCCCATGCGTGTTTATTAAAAGATCTGAAACCGGATTTGCTATTATAGCAGTTTATGTCGACGACATGAATTTAATTGGGACTCCTGAAGAGTTATCTGAAACTGCTGAATATTTGAAAAAGGAGTTTGAGGTTAAAGATTTGGGTAAAACCAAACTATGCCTTGGTCTAGAGCTTGAGCACAAAGAGAATGGAATACTTGTCCATCAGTCAGCATACACTGAGAGATTGCTGAGACGTTTTAACATGGACAAGGCTCACCCATTGAGCACCCCTATGGTTGTAAGGTCTCTTGGCCCCCAAAAGGACCCGTTTCGTCCTAAAGAATCTGGTGAGGATATACTTGGTCCTGAAGTACCATACCTCAATGCAATCGAGGCTTTGATGTACTTGGCACAGTGCACGAGACCAGATATCGCTTTTGCGGTAAATTTGTTGGCACGTTTCAGTTCTGAACCAACCCGGAGACATTGGAATGGGATTAAACATATCTTCCGTTATCTCCGAGGAACCATTGATTTGGGGTTATTCTATTCTAAGAATACTACTAACTCTGGTTTAGTAGGTTATGCTGATGCAAGATATAAATCTGATCCGCATAGAGCTCGCTCCCAAATCGGTTATCTATTTTGCTATAATGACACAGCCATTTCTTGGCGTTCCACTAAGCAAACACTAGTTGCTACATCATCCAACCACTCTGAAATTATTTCTCTCTATGAGGTCGGAAGAGAGTGTGTTTGGTTAAGATCTATGATATCGTATATTCACAATGCTAGTGGATTCAAACCGGTGATAGATTCTCCCACTATAATTTATGAGGATAATGCTGCTTGTGTTGCACAAGTCAGGGGATGATATATTAAAGGTGATAGGACCAAGCACATCTCGCCGAAATTTTTCTATACTCATGAACTCCTGGAAAGTCGACAAGTTGATGTTAAACAGATTCGCTCCTTCGATAATCTTGCAGATTTATTTACCAAATCTTTGCCAACATTAACATTTGAGAAATTAGTTTATGGCATTGGTATACGGCGAGTCAGTAAAATGCAAGATTGAATTCCCCAGAAGTGGAAATGTTTAGATGCTCCAGAAGTAGCAGTTTATTTTATCTCAGGGGGAGTGATTATGGACATAAGTGCACTGTACTCTTTTTTCCTTCTGTCCGGTTTTTGTTCCATTGGGTTTTTCCGACTTAAGGTTTTTAATGAGGCAGTAATAGCACGTCCAATCAAGACACTGAAGTAGGCCCACTTATATTGTCTTGAACACAAGTACATATTGTTCTGAAGACATATTAGACGGACTTAATTGTATTGTACTCTTTTTCCCTTATGTTCGGTTTTTGTTCCCACTGAGTTTTTCCGACTTAAGGTTTTTAACGAGGCGGTACACGTCCAATTTTAATAGTAACATTTGTCCAAGGGGGAGTATTATGAATGTAGACAAATGCAAGTTGTGCAAATTATTATGAAAGTGGACAAATACAAATTATGCAAATTATGTTATGAAAGTGAACAAATGCAAGTTGTGTAAATTGTCCAAATTGTGATTATTGTGATGATAATAATGGGGCTAATATGTGCAAATTGCCAACTTGTATAGCCTACCATTTGATGCCTATAAATTGGGATTCATTCTCGCTAATGAAACATACTTACAATTTTTTCAATCTTATTTCCATTTCCATCTCTATCTCTCTCTTTTTCTTGTTCCTTTAATTCTCAATTTCTCCTATTCTTATTTATTGTTCTTGCTTAGTCAATTTTAATTAACATACTTTTCACAACAATAAGAATTTTTTTTTCTTTTTCCCTTTTTAGATTTGGGCACAACTTAGGTCATTTTCATTTTAGTACTTATTAAAATGCTGACAAGTGTCTATTCACATCACTAACTAGTTAACATCTTTTAACATTGTTAAATTTTTTTTTGGTTGTCTTTTAGTTTTTTTATTCCTCTTGTGCCCCATTTTTTTTTTTTTAAAAAAAATCTTACCACAATATTTATTTTAAAAATTTCAATAATTTTTTTTCTAAAACTCTATCATAATATTTATTTTAAAATTCAAAATTTACCCTCAAATAACTGACTTGTTTAAAATTTGAGGTTAAACTTTGTGATATGTAATAAATTTTTTTTCTAAAACTCTACCATAATATTTATTCTAAAATTCAAAACTTACACTTAAATAGTTAATTTGTTTAAAATGAGCTAAACTTTGTGATATGCTTTTTTTTTTCATAAAAAAAAAGAATAATAAAACAAACAAAAATTATTGTAGGAAAAAAAGTTTGCTTCTAACGGTATTAAAAAGGGGCTAAATGGTTTGAGTGTGAATGGACGCTTAAAAAGATTTTAAAAAGAATCTAAATTCTATCCTTTAGATTTTTTGTGGGTTAACGTAAAAAACTACTATACACCTATTGGTATAAGTAGTTGTTGTTTTATTATTGTTAGCTAAAAACAAGAAAAAAGAAACTAGTAGCCTGTATTAACATGCAATTTTAAAGTTATCAACAAACTATATACTATTGCATCTTCATAATTTTTTTTTGGGTTATAATCTTGATATAAGTTGTTTTTAAAGCTTAATTACTATACCAATAAATGTTGGTTAAGGTGGTAGCTATAGCGGCCTCTCTACTATGATAAAATTAAAGACACAATCTCAATCTTTGGAAGTATATTTATTGAGAGGATTTGCCTTTGCTTCAAAAGGGATTAGTTTTGAATTAACAATAAAGTTTGTGCCTTTCTTTTAAAAAAAAAAAGAAACAAAAAGCCTAATTACTACGAGACTTTTTTTTTTGGGTACAAGAGACACCAAAGGAGGATCCTTTTCCAACAACGGAATGAGATCCAAAGGAGGATCGATCAAAATAGTTGTCTCGTGATGACAACTTTGAGCTAAGTTAGCTAGATAGTTGGCAAATTTGTTCCCAGGGACGGAGTCAGAAATTTTTTTAGGGGGGCCAATAAAATTTCATATAAACAATTATTAAGCTACAATTGATGTTACACTAGGTGATACATACATATTATATTACGAATTTAATTAATTCATTGCAATTGTATCATACGCTCTTAGACTTATTAATTACAAATTATAAATATTATAGTAATTAAAATTTAAATTTACTAAATAAATTGATAACACTATAATATGAAATTTCATCTTACTTAAAAAAATTAATTATAAATATATCAAAAAAATAAAGATAATACTCATAAAAATACAATTCGTACATACTTTCGATTACAGATATAAATTAAAAAATGAATTATATAATACTGACATTTGATAAAGGAATGTAAAATTCTCTTTCTTTAAAACCATTTAACATGAAAAAATCCTCTCATCTTTTCTCCAATAATTATAATCATTTTTTTGGACAATCCTCCAAAATAATTAGGTTTATAGTGGAAGTAAATTAAGATGGTTAGACTTAGATATTTAATGAGTAGAAATTGAAGGTTAAAGAACCAAGAGGGAAATTTGAGGGAAGCCAAAAGGTTTAAAAAAAAAGTTATAACTTGTAAATTAGTGTTGTTATTAATTTATTATTATGATGATTTAGTTGGGTTTAAATTAAGTTGTATTAGTGAAATTGGGTAATAATTACCAATAAACATTCACTGAAAAAAGACAAAAGTGAAAAGCCTATTGGTCTAATGAGGCTTAAATGAGACTATTTAGAAATTTTTATAAATGTTAAGGGGGGTCATGTTTAAAATTTAAATGAAATATAACCCAAATCATCATTTTTGTATACCATATGCATTAAAATGTAAAAAGCTATGGGGGCCATGGCCCCCTTTGGCCCCCCTAGCTCCGTCACTGTTTGTTCCCCTGAAGATATGATGAATCTCATTAGCTCAACCTTCTTTGATAATTGATTGGGTTAGGTTAAAGATATTGGAGACTTTTGTTGGTTAAAGGATGCAAGAAAAATAGATGAAGAGAATAGACTCTTCATATATGGAAACTTACTAGTTAACTCAATTGAGATAGGAAATGGACAATATGCATAGCTGCAAGGAGTCATAGCTGTAACCCAGTCCTACATTTGCCTTAACGCTTGCCAACAATTGTTAACTCTTTAGCCCTCAATGTGCCACTTTGCAGACATACAGAGAGGAATCTGTTCCTTTCTGTAACCCCCTGATTATGATATATGATGGCTCAATTACCTTTGTCACATATTTCTTATCGCAGCCCTGCTTGAATGAGAAAGACAGAAATGGAGAAAGAGGTTTACAGAGATTGCCAGAGAAACCATGCATGCTATTTTGGTGGCTATGCAATTGACGGTTGCAGGGAGTTCATTCCTAGTAACACCATGGAAGTCTACTGCAAAGCCTGTGGCTGCCATAGGAGCTACCATCGGAAATTCTCGTTCATAGACTTGGAAGAATTTACTCCTGGAAAGGGCCTTGGTACTACTTCTGCTAAGTCCTCCTTCTGGACTCTAAGAGAGGCAAAGAGAATTGCCAGGCAACGTTATGTTCTTCCAGCTCCATCTTCCCAGGCTGATTGCAAGCCTAAGCAGAGGGAAAAATCGAAGTTCAGCAAGAGACAAAGAGAAGCTATGGGAGCATTTGCGGAGAGCCTAGGGTGGACCATGAGGGACAAAGGTCGTCGAGCTGATATAAGCAGGTTTTGTGAAATGATTGGTGTCAGCAGGCGGGTTTTTAAGAACTGGCTCAACAATAACAAGAAAGTTTACAATAAAAAGCCTGATTCTGCTTCTGGAGCTAACAGTTCTTCCTCTAAGACTGCTTAATTAGGGAGTTTTGTTTTCGAAATTTTGTTGAACATGTAATTGTTCCTCGTGTAGTTTCTTTCTCTCATAGTGAAATAATAATTGCCCAATTTGCACTTTCCAGTGAAATAATAGAAGAATTATACTTGATTTAGTCAGCAAAATCGAGTACATAATGAATTTTTTATGCAATTAAGTAGTGTGTTAAAGGCTTCACTAGTGTTGTTTTAGACATCTGGACCTTCATATTCCTCAACAGTAAACAAAGAATTTGTTCATCATTTCTAAACAGAAAAATACCCCATGTCGCCACCACTAATACACCAAACTCTGAAATAATGAGTCTGTTCTTGCATATTTCTGTCTCGAATGAAAATGGTACAAGATATCCTGGTGAATACATAACAAAGTCCACTTGTTCTTGTTTTGACTACATTCTACAGCAATTTAGATCATTATTTATTTGATCATAAAATGTGACATTCTTTCATTGCCCTTACACATGAAAAAGAAATATCATTAATCAGAAAAAGAAGATCGAGCTTAGCTGATGTTCAAATTTGTGTCAAAGATGGGTTACCCGTCAGGCCAGCCCTTTTCCCTATCACCTACCATGGGCACTTATCTCAAAAGCCGATTGTCTATATGGGCCCCTTGTCAAATTCACTGTGGCTTTCCTCGACCCTCCCCCGGTTAAAGTTTTAAAAGCCCAAAAGCTTTTTCTTTTCAAACCTTAATATAAGCCCCAAAACATAACTTCGTTTCAAAATATATCTGGGCTCCTTCCAGGGCTTCGATCTGCAAAGGGTTTTTCGATTTTTTCGTTCAAGAGATGGATCTAGGGTTGGCAGCGGGTCGGGTTCGGGGCAGTTTTTGTCCGACCCAACCCCGACCCGATCATATAATATATATCACCGAACCCGTCCCGACACCGGGTTATAAAATTTAATATCCGACCATGATCCTAAAAAATAAATAGATACCCACCTCTGCACCGCCTTGGAATCGAATTAATATTTATTATATATTTTTAGTATATTTTAAATGGAAATTATATTTTTTTAATGCAAATTACATTATTATTACTTGTAATTATAATATTATTAAGTTAATCTACTTAATTAGTGTTAATAATATTATTTATTAATCTAATCTATATATATTTATTAATATAAAATTAAATAAAAACTAAAATATACTAATCTTATATATATCCCGGGGCGGGGCAGGGCGGGATTAGCCTAAACCTTGCCCCGACCCGACCCTCACTTTTTATTTTTAAAACCCGCCCCGCCCCACACCGAAAACTCGATTTCAAAAGAAAAATCCGACCCTATCGGGGGCAGGGCGGGGCGGAACCCGTCGGTTTCAGGTACTATTGCCATCCCTAGATGAATCACGGTTTTTCTTGCTTAAGATAAAAGTTTAATTCCTTAGAATCGCGTTTGATTATAGAAGTTTACTTTTCATGCTTTCGATTCGAAAAGAATTAGCCTCAAAACAATAAAACTCAGATATACCATTTAGTTAAATCAAAATGGTTTTCTTTGTCTTTGTTAGTATAAAATCTCATACACTATTAATAACAATGCTGAGATTTCAGTGGTTTTTTTCTTATTTTAGGAGTGCATACTTTATTAAGTAATTGTACAGGATAATGATAATAATCCCAAAATCAATGCATGATAGATTATCCAAATAGGGTAAATGTACGACCAAAACTAAAGGAAAGACAATTATTTGGTCCACATGAAAAGGCAACAAGAAGTTGCTACCTTTACTTACAGTTTACATAAGTAATGTCTTTGTATACTTTGCATATTTAGGAAATATTGCCCATACTCCAACCATTGATTCCATTGAAAGGAACAACGGCTAGCAAACATAGAGAGTGAAAGTGTCAAAAGGCAGGCCGCTATCTCGTGCTTTTCGCTCTCTTTAGATTTTGGCTCATAAAAATGCTCTCTTTTGAAGCTTTTTTGCTCTACAAACAGCCTACACACAGCACCAGGCCATTACATCACAGCTCATGCATGTCTCATTTGCCATTTTCCAAGCTATATAAATTACATAACCCAAGAAGAGAAAAAGCAGAAAAAGGTGGGAAATTGTTAGGTTTTTCAACAAAATTACAGCTGCTGCTGGTTCTTAAAAGCAAGAAAGGATGAGAAAAGAAAAGCTCTCTCATGAATTCATGTACAGACACAGAAAGAAAAAGGTTAAAATTTAAAGCATATGTTAACAAAATATATGGTCAGGGGAATCTTTTCTTCGTCTTTCACTGTACAGGTGATCCCACACCCGCCTGTTTTTCTCTTTCACTTTCTCTTTCTTCTCCCCTTCCCCTGCTTCTCCTCCTTTTCATGCTCTCTTTCTCTTCTTTTCTTTTCTTCTCTCTTCCCCAGCATTTTGTTCTCTTTTCTCTCTCTCTGATCTTTCAGACATACAAAGGAGTAAAGTAAGATTTTCTGTGCAACCTGGCAACTGGCCGCATGAGCATAAGAGCATATTTCTCCACGGAATTTTCATGTGGGGATGTTTTTGTAAGTCCCTTCTTCCTTTTCCCTCTCTCTCTAGATTTTACTAGCCTAAATTTGGTTCTCAAATATGTTAGCAGATAGTGATCTGCCTTATGATTTTGCTACATTATGCTTACGTGGTTCGATGAACATTTCGTTTCAGGATAGAAAAGAGAGTGAGGTGGAAGTCATAGATGAGAGCGGGGAGCTGACTCTGAGAGACAAGGGTGATATGGACTTGCAGCATCATCATGCAATAGAGTTCGACATCGAGTTCTGGCCTGTCGAACATCCCATGGAGCCACCGGATGAAGATCGCCCTGTAAAATGCCCAATGCCAGCTTCTTCTTCCATCAATATTGTACGTTTACGATATTCTCCTCTTTGCAGTAGGAGAGAAATTTATGCATGTTTCAGCTTGCAACACACAGCATTTCTCTCATTGGAAAGATTCATTTGCCACACAAAGTTTTGAATTAAGCCTTTTTTTTCAGATTATGGCACTTTTTTGTTTTCAAATTTACCAAAGGAAAGATAAAAAGTCCCATTGAAGATTGAAATTTACAACAACAAAATTTTCTGACATGCATGTAAAATTCTTTTTCAAGGATGTGAAAGGCAATGAACAAAGAGTAGCAGCAGAGAGCTCAAGGAAGAGATCAGAACTGCCAGATATGGTGACAAAAGGGATTGCAGTGGCGACAGAGCCACCGGTGAGAGCGGTGCGTAAAAGGCATCATCACACTCTCAGTCGCGACGATCACACCATGAAGCCTCTGGTCAGAATGCCTCCTCTCCCTCCACTCCCTACCCAGAATCTCACCATTTTCCAAATGCTTCAGGAATTCGACAAGTTTAACTCTTGATGAAAAGGAAAGATATAAGGTACAATTAAATACACGAATTTTCCCATCCTTTTCAACCCTGTAATGCTTAGTTTCAAATGGTACTTGGAGAGCTGAGAAATTCACCTGTTAAGTTGGAAAATGAGAACCCTAGAGGTTAGCCCGGGCTTCATAACTATAGTACTAGCAGCTCGGAATACTTGCTCTGTATATTACTATATCAAAAGTTTTCATTGATGACTGATGATAAGCAACAATGATGCCTTCTTGTTGGAAGATTTGAAATTGTCATTCTTGCCATGGTGATCTCTTAAAAGTTGCAGGTACCAACTATTTAAGTTCCTTTCTGTAAATTCTGACCATAACATGACGAATGATGAACACTTGGTTGCTTCAAAGCTCTATACTGTCCTACATTTTCACCTAATAATCCCTTAAAAACCAACACAAATGGGAGGGAAAAAAAAGAACCCAATTTGCCAATTGGCGTAGAGAAGGCGATTAACAGAGAATCCAAGCAAATAAACAAGCAAACAAGGAGAACAAATTGAAAGAAGGGTTCAGCTTCATCGCCTCGGTTCCCATACCAACAGTAAGTCGGGGGGACCGCATTTCAACTAAAAGAAAATCTTTCGTCTGACTACTTTCGCATGTATGAAAGCATGCGCTTAATCTATATAGCCGCTTCTTCCATCCTTTTATTCTATTTTATTGCTAAATGAATCCGTAGTGCTTAACTTTTTCCTTGTCTCGGCATGCTTCGGCAGCGGTTTACAAAGATTATCCTCCTTGATTATGCAATCGTGCTTTAATTTACCAATGCCTACTTTTTCTTTGATACGGTAGTGGTTGCTTCAGATTCTAGAATCTCTTTTCAGTATCAAATTCATAACCTTTTTTTGAAATGTATAATCCTTTAAGTTTAATGAAAATGATTTCATGGGCATTAATGCAATGTTTGGTAAGAAAATAGAGGGAAGGAAACAAGATGAAGACAGAAAATAAAATTGCAAATAAAATGACTACTTCGAGTGAAAAAAAAAAAGGTGTTTTCCAATCAATTTGGTTTTATCCATTTTTTCCCTCCCATTTGCCTCTTACCAAAGAAAGAAAGGAGTGAAAGCAAAAGGGAGAGGGGGTGGGTGGGTGGGTGGGTGGTGGGGAGGAGAATACCAGAATTATTTTGCTTCCTCTTTCACTCTTACCAAACACTGAAGGAAGTATGAAAGATTTCCACCAAAGCGCATGTCAGAATGCAGCATGTGCGGGCAAAGCCCCATTTGCAATTTAGCACAGATGAATTACAACAGACACTCTTTCCTTTTAACCACTTACAGTCTCAGACAAAAAGCATTCCCATTACATAAAAAAGAGTTCCGAAATCTGTAGCACTTTTTCACTACAATATAATGTAAGCAGCTAAAAACAATACAGAAGAATAGCATACAACAGAGAGATGTAGTTTTCATTGATCGTCCCAGAGAGGGAGGAATTTTTCCCAAAGGTCAGTTAAAAGATATAAGCTGTAAGCATTTACCCTAGCCTCTGTTAATTTCGGAGATCAAAACAGTGTAGTTTACCTCTCATACTCCACTAGGAATTCGGAGTCCGGAAGAAAAGCTTGGATGTGATCCTTCCTGCACGCGCTTTGAGGTAATGTGAACAAAAATTAACTATTGAATCAACTTTATTTATTCTACAAGTGAAATACAAAGGGCAACAGCCATGCCAAATGTTAGCGAGATTAATTGTACTATAGTAGTTTTCACTGTTGAGTTGCTATTGTTATTCATTTCTGCAAGCACTCCAGCAACAGCAATGTATATAAATCCACCAGCTGTAAAACCCTGAAAGAAAGGAAATAACAAAAAAAAAAATTGCAAACTTGAGACCATACCACCAAAAAGTAACTTATCCGACAAGCCTTGCACAAGACATTATTACCTCAATCAAAGATGACTGTCCAGGATCTCGTCCCAAAAGCAAAGCCTACAGGAAAAGTAACAAGTTTATGATTAGTGTGCCTAACATTTGAAGTAATAATTGCACTAGCTGCAGAGAATACTGACCACTGCAGTTCCTGCTAGTGCCACCAGTGCCGAAAGAAAGTTGAAGAACAGCGCTTTCGAAACACTGAAACCAGATCTTACCAATATACCAAAATCACCAACCTGCAAAGAACAAACCAACCCATGGAATCAAAATACCAATAAATACAGTTCTCCAAAAGCCAAAATTCAGAGCATGCTGTTTAAGAGTGAGTCCATCTCATATTACACAATGATACACATTTGAACCTTTGACCATAAGAGAATGTCCCCTTTTTCCCCGTCTACTTTTTCTTTTTGTGTGTTCAATTATGTGCACAAGGTTTAGAATCCAAGCCCTGCAAGAAGTCTACCCCCTAAGGGGGGTGGTTTAACCATTGGGGTAGACCCAGATTAAAATGGCCTCAATGTCACTTTTCATGCTTAGTTTCCAGTTAAAGAACTCTCACAAGTTCATGTCATTCCTTGAGCCTTCAACATCAAAATGACCAATTCATACCTGGATGAATTTCTTAAATCACACTATATATTATATATAAAAGAGGATTACGAATTCAAAAGGTGCCAATATTTTAGGAAGATAAGGTTCGAGTCCTTACCTTACAATGCTAAATGACATTTTGTAAAAAAGTGCATAAGTTCCAGACTAAAGAGGGTAGGCATGTAAAAGAAGACTCTATTTTGCTTAGTCCTAAATGCTCTCAAACCATGATAGCATGTCAAGCAAAGATGCCAAGCCAAATAAAGCAAAACACTCAATTATGAGCAATATTATGCTTGCTTGAAGATAAAGGTATCCATGGTGCGTTAATATAGAACATACTCAGCACATAGAAGTATTAGGATGCGGCATCACATGAATAACACCAAATCATGATTCTGATACATTGTACCTTCAACTTTCTTCTTTCCATTTTCCATCATTACATGCATATTACCAAAAATCAATGTTGTGTTCAAAATTTAAGGATATCTTTAGAGAGGCATAAATTATGTAAAAGAACTTAAACCTCTTGGGGAAGCTCATGTGCAAGCAAAAATAGAGTTCTGGACCACCCACCAACAGAACCATAAAGCAAAAAGGCACTTCCTAAAGCCATTCCATCAGTAAAATTGTGCTGCAACAATGGTACATAATGTCAAATTCAATAATAGTCATTTCAAACTAGTATGCAAAATGATCAAGCTCACAAGAACAGTTGTTCAAGAATAGCAACATTAAACTTAAAGCATATCTGCCAACAGAAAACATACTTACAACACCATCAGAGAAAAGATTGAGATAGCCAAACACCAGGTTTGAGGGTGATGTAGAAGTTTCCTTGTGTACCAAGGTTTTAACACTGTTTGCACAGCCATCAGCAGGAACCATATTTGATTTATCATCACTGGTACCTGTTGAGGTCTTTCTCTGCAGGGTGCAATAATGCCAGTTGATGTTTAATATACATTTCATTTCAAAATTCCAGTTAAAACTCCATCTCACTGCTGTCATTAGAACTTTTCAAGTAATCTACATCTCACTGTTGTCATTGTCTTTAAGTTCAAGCTTCCCATTTACAAAATAAACTCTTTTAAGGTATTTTAATTTTCAAATGGGCAGTTAACCTTAACTAGAAAAATGACAAATGATTTAAGATGCAAACAGATGAGATAGAGATATTTCATTGGTCAATCGAACGTGCTAAGAGAACTGGATGACACACTTTTCCAAAACATAACTACCCTCCATGTAGTATAACCAGTCCCATTTCCAGAATTTGTAATAATAGCATATATATATATATATATACACCCATCTCAGTTGTATGCATCTGTTGGACAGTCCTCTCCTCATCTAAAAGTCTGAACCTGACTAAACTAACCACAAATTGAATCCAGAAAAAACAATGACCAACAGCCAGATTAAGTATTAAGAGTTGGTCTCAGATACCTTACCCTACCTTTCGAATTTCTTGCTGAGCTGCATTATCTCCATTCAAAGAGTCATCTGTTTTTTCACCTGGCAACTGTGAATGGTTGTCATGAACATCATCATCATTTTTCAATTTTTTATTGCCCTTGTGGTGATGATGGTGATGATGATGACCCCATCCACCAGCCCCTCCAGAGTTTTCTTCAACATATCTGACCACCTTTTCCACAAGAAGGAAGATTACTATCCCAGCTGTGACATACATAAAGACCACCTTCAAAATGCTATCGAAAATAAGATCCAAAACGCAACATAAAAGAGAAGAAGTATGAAGTCATGTGTATCAAAATGCATGGACATCCCTAAAGAGAATATTATAGCATTACCTTTTCTAAAGCAGATTAAGGCTTCTTTTTATTTTTCCTGGAGTTAAGAGATTCCGGTGGAATTTATGCATTAAAAAAATTATAATATTTCAAATGGCAGGTTATTAAAATCAACTCTAGCTCAGGAAAAGCCAATATGCATTCTCCCCAGCAAACCAAGCTATAAAACAATGTTTTCTCATTAGCATTATATTAAATAGGTTATTGACTTTGAAAAAACTCTATCATCATGACAAGCAAAATCTATCAAATTTGCAGTTAACAAAATCCCCGTTCACATTTATCTATCATTTTCCGTTTCTGAGCTTCACTTAGAAAAGTCTATAATCTCAGGCATTAGACTCCCATCTAATTTTATCAACCAAGCTGCGTACATGTTCTTCAAATATACCTATTAACATGTCATATCAAGCAACCAAATTATAAAAACAACAGCACATTTAGGCTTTAGCAGTAACCAAACACTGATTGTAGGTATAAAATACAAGGTTAAGACCCAGAGCAGCCTTCTTCCACAAAATTTTCTTGATTTGCAAAAACTAAAATCAAAGCATTAAGGCACTGTAATTGTGCACGTCCATGAAGATCATTCAACTTCAGGAGAAACATATGACAGATATTGTTTCTCCTCTTTTTGCTTCTTTTTCATAATAAAGTATGATTTATCGTCAAAGACTAATTACATACCCGCAGTTCAATCTAGGCCCCCCACAAACATTCCAGATCACAACAGCTTCAGAGATGCTTTCTACTTTGAAATTATCTTAAATTTAGTGTTTCATTCTCTGTAAACTTTATCTCATTAGCTGCTTAAATTACTTGTAATTTCAATTAGCTTCATCCTACCAAATGAGTTTCACGCTATTCTTTTTTAAAGGATATGTGCACATTTTTCATACTATAGGCAGCCTTAGAGCAGGGAAAGGAGTGGTCTAATCCCATAAAGTAAATAATATGCAGAAAAAAGAAACGAGAAGAGAACGTTAAGATACAAGCTTTATTTGTCATGGCTTGCCGCCCACTCAAACTCACTAAATATTAACAAACTTCACATGTAGGTGACAGAATGTTGCCACATTATCCAAAAGAAAAAAGTTCTTTAGGCAAACAACCTTCATGTTCAAATTCCACTCATTGATTGCCTTTGAAGAATGTTTATAATAATAAGAAAGAATAAATGGACAAGGAACCACAACCTGTACTATGTAATTCAGTGCATCTCTAGTAAATCAAGCCAATTTGGACAGAGAACTCATCTAACCTATAATACGGATACTGGTGCAATTAGGTTGAGCATTGCCTGCGTTCATATTTATACATCAACCACTAGACCTGATGAGTTGCTTCATAACTCTTCTAACATCCAGAAGCAGCAATCAAGCATTTCTTTCCTTAATTGACTGTTACATGAATTGCCAAAAAAAACAAACTGCAATATCTATTTCCTATGGTGTGCCAACAAGAATTGCACAATGTTCACAAGCAAAAAAACAAAATGCACATCTTGGAGATACCCTAAATATGTAAGACCTCATACTCTCACATTCATTAAAGTTGTTCTCATGAAACTCACATCTTCTATCAATCATAATTTCTTTTCACCACAGCAATGCTTTAAATGGTTTCCTTTCAGCAATCAAATTTGAAGATTGAGAAAAAATGGATTACATTAGTTAATCTATCTCTTGACATGCACTTTCAAAAATTCAATATTATATGACTGTACTAAGAAATTTCTTAAATCAGTGCAGATGTAAAAAACCTACAAGACCAACATATGTTCCATGCAGATACACTAATATTTCGCACATTTGCATATTCTCGTACTAAAATTCATGTCTTCTACCAATCATTATATCTTTCCAGGAAAGCAACAAACTTTAAAGGGATTTCCCTTTAGCAATCAAGTCTAATGGGGTCAACAAAACATTCATACATATGCAGTGTATGTAGTGTGTGTGTGTGTGTGTGTGAAACACTTGTCTAACATTCTGCTACTTACCAAGAATGGACAAGCCTACAGAAAGATCTTTTAAAGAGTGTGCATGAGTATGGTCATGCCCAGTATGAGCATGATGAGCATGATCCCCATGATCATCATGTGAGTGGGAGTGTTCACCACCTGCAAGACATTTCATTTGTTACTCACTTAACTCGAATAGTTCAGCCAGCAAAGCATAACACAGACTACCCTAAAACAAATTCTCACTTTAATGGCATTAACAATTCGAGGATTGACTAATTTGGTACATTAATTAAATGAACAAGAAGAAATATATAAACAAAAGAATGACTAACAATGATGCTTTGTTTACCTGTCTCCCAAGGATTTCACATATTTTACAGGACTACGTCATGATGATCATATCAAAATGTGGGCTGGTGCATCACTAACATGGCTAAATACAATAATTTCCTTGGAAACTTCAGAGTAAAGCTTTGATGTTATATTGATCCCCAAACAATAATTAAAACTGATGCAGTTAAACCTCACTAGACCGCAAAAACAGTGACTTATAACAAAGCTGAACTAGCATCAAGTGATACACAATCAACATCATACCAAAAGCATGCGGCAACTGGTGAAGAAAAGCATCTCCCAACATGGCTCCTACCTGTAATATAAAGGTAAAAAGTGAAATGTAGAAAGCCATAGAGCCATTTGAGAGAGAGAGGAGCATGTAAATAATGAGATATGGATATTGCTCAGTTCAAAACAAAGGCAAATTAAAAGCAATAAATTAGACAAGGAAAATAATTCAATATACTAGAATCTGGTGGATAGAGTTAAATATTCATGAAAAATTATAGAATTTCAAAAGATCCATGTTGTAGAGACCAAAGTTACCAATTTAAAACCAAGGGGTAAGTGCCCCAAAAAGTCATAAAATCTTAAAGTGGCGAGAGGTCAGAGGTGGGAGGAATTAAAGCTAGAATTTAAGAACGAATAACTTTGGGCCAGCAGGGATACCATCAGCAGAAATCTTGAAAGAAAACTTCAGAAATGCAAACCACGTAAAACAAAGTGTAGAAGCAAATGGTGGGATATACGAGGAGCATATGTCTTTTGTAATCTCTCAAATCAGAGACAAATGCCTTTGGAGTGTAAAATAATGAAATTTCACAAAAACAAGAATGCCATGATCTTAATCCTATACATAGTTGACGTCAGTTACCAAACCCCATTGGGAGTATAAATTTAACAAGCACTGAACTCTCTCCATGCTATATAATCAAGCAAGGTAACCTGTTCATCAATAGCAAGGAACTAAACGCATGAGAAATCAGCTAATAATGGCTCTATTAAAGAGGCAACAAAGACCACAAAAGGAATATCAAACTATGTAAGCTGTCTTAGGAATCTATTTATTTTTTTTGCATGATCTTGATCATGTAGCGGACATGGTAACTCTTTTCCTTCTCTCATCGGTAAGTCAAATAGGGCTTTATGGTTATTAGATCAAGCATCAAAATAAAACTTCCACCTCAGCTGTAAATTAGACTTGTACATGTAAGAGTCAATAGAACAAATATTTCATGGAGAGGATAAATACAGATTTCTTTTCACACAAGACAAGCAAAAAGAATGAAGTAAAATAAAACATGTTTTTCAAAGAGTGTACCTCATAGAAATCATAGACAAAGGCAAAAGTCAGAAAATTTTAGTCAGCTTTCTAAACAACCACTCTTTGTCAAATAGAGATTAAATAAAGCTTCTAGTCCCTCAGTTCCACTTTCTTTGTCCATCTTTCATTTTGGGTTGTCCCTTACAAAAACTAAGCAACGAATGTACTTAGGCCTCTCGAGTTTACCCCTTAGTTTCTTGTTCATTACTCCTCCATCCAAAAATATAGTCCCCCAGAACATTGCACAAATTTTAAACAATTATTTTAACATTTTCCAATCATTTGCAATGAATGTAAACATTCATTTTTTATGGGTTATTATTATATTACTTCTTATGGATTTTTTGCAACGATGCTAATTGAGTAATAAACAAAAATGGGTAAATTCAAGAGCTCAACTACATTTGTTTATTTTTGGTAAGGAAAAAAGAACTCAGGACTTTCCAAAAACAAACAATGGACAAAGAAGTTGGGATGGAGGGAGTATTAATTAGCATTTAGTGCAAGAAAGCAATAATAAGAGACCTTAAAATGGATAACAATAGCTCTTAGGGAATGAGAGACGAATGCAACTGGCTTTGGTTTCCGTGAAGCTTAGATGTGAAGCGGAAATATTAGCACCAATCAAATATTCTAAATTTTTTATGCGTGCTGTAGACAAACGCAAAAAGGGTACAGTTTGAATTCAATTTCTTTATTTGATTGAAATATGTTAAACAAATGGTTTTCTTAAAACTTGTGCTAATGAGTAGGGGACAATCATTGGGGGCAGAGAGAGAATACAATTTTAAGTAAATATCTAAGTCCAACAGGCACTACATGACAGAAGATAACTCTCTCCCATATCACAAACCCATCCCCTGCCAAAACCCTCTTTAAGGTTTTAACTGGAGAGCAGAGGTTCTAACTCCTTGTCTCCCATCCCATAAGGGATACAAAAGCTTTTATCTATAAACATGTGATGGGAGATAAAAGCTTTTACTTGAACTTCCATGTTTGATGGTGGAGTTAATATAAATGCTTTCGTTTCATCTTAACCAAATGCTCACAAGTTCAAGCTAAAGTCTCCCACCCCATAATGGATACAAAAGCTTTTACTTGAAGTGATCAAGTGGTTATAGATAAAAGCTTATATCACATCACATGCTATTTTGTCCTTTTCTTCTTATTATTCCCTTCTTCAGTGATCCTCATCCTGTTTAATTTCAGCCCCTTCCAATTAACAGACAAATATAATGCACTCTTCTAAATTTATTAAACAGACAAATATAATGCACTCTTCTAAATTTATGAGTACATTCCGTCATTAAATAATTTTTTAGACCATTTTTTCCAATGATTATTCATGTTCTTTGTTAACCAAAAACCCACCTTTTAGTTCACTCAAAATAAGAATGATAAACATCAATGTGAAATTTCCTTTTTTTTTCCAATGATTTAAAAATTGAATAACGACCTTAAATTTAGCATTCTAAATAAAAAATGTTGGGATCAAAGAATTCCTTCCTGAGAAACAATATAAAACCTCTATAATTTGCTCAAAATACCAATACTCCTATCAATTAGTATTTCCAATAAAATAAGACATGAAACACATACCCTAGTCAGTATCCCTAGCTAATAGAAAAACAAAATCTTCAAAAAAGGGTATCATGATCAAGTAGTTATAGAAGAATGAGGAGGTCCAGGAGGGTGATGATTACAAAGAGGAGGAGAACCGTTAGGTTACAAAACCCCCAGAAAAAAAAAATTAAATGCAGCCAAAGCGAAAAGGCATACCAAAGGATTGATATCCTTCAATCAACCCAGTTGCAAGGATCTAAAAAGTTACTTGAGTTAATCACAAATTACAGACACTTGCACCTAATAATAAACTTAAAGCCATAGAGTTATAGCTATCTAAGGGGCCTATTCCTTCCCTCAGAAAAGATAAGAGAAAAGGTCGATTGCATTCAGTCTTTATATGATCCACGAACTCAACAGATGTTATCTGGACAAAATTTACAACTAAGATTCATATGTGCAATAAGAGGTTGGAAGAAACTAACCCCAAATAAAGCCAATGAATCAACAACCGCCTTGGATGGTTTTCCTTGTACTGCAATAACATAATAAAATCAAGCACCATTCATCAGGATTAGTTTCTTAACACAAAAGCAAGACTTCATTCGGCAGATAACAAAGCTGAAGTGAAGGCCGAATATATAAATAATTATCATTCAAGAATGAACTTACTAAATATCACGGGCAAAATAATCAAGCAAATAAGGGAAGCCAAGCTTACTAACAGCGAGCATCCCAATGCATGTAACCAAAGACCTGTAAAAACAAAACAAAACAACAAAAAATATTCGCGAATAAGGCTCATACCTCCCATCAGAATTGCATCATTTTTGGATGTTTAACAACAAAATGCAAAGATTAATCAATACATGATAGATGGATCTAGAAGTGTCCACCAGAGTGCAGGAATTCCAACATAACAAGCAACGATGGAATGAAGGAAGAAAATCCAAGAGCATAATTCTGATATCAGCATTAAAATCATGGTAATCAAAGATTTTCGGAACTATCAATTTGGAGACAATTTTGGGAGCAGTATTCAACTAAGTCTACCAGTCTAGTATAAAAATGAAGTTTCTGCAATCAGGAATAGACATCTCTGCAAATTCCTCTCCAATTAATTCAGAAGCACACACAATAAAAGTATAAGCCTCAGTTTGTTAACCGCACTAACCTAAGCTCAGATTGATTCCAATGTACATATCGCCATATTGCAGCTTTAGATTAATCACAATTTCCTACTTTAAAGTGAACTACACCTTGCCAAGAAGACTAACAGCAAGATGGCATTCCATCCCAATTTTCTGAACAGTATAGATACCTTGCCTCGGGGACAAATTGCTCAATGATGAGTTAAGAAGTTTATATTACATGTGTGCTTAAACCCAACACGCCAAGAAGGTATCTGGCACTACAAGGAAGCAGGCGCCCACCATGAAATGATTCCTTACGATGTAGTAGTTATCAGTAAAAAAGGTCTAGGATAACATATTAACCAAATGCCCATCTTTAGTCCCCCATTCATCTTCTTCTTAGATGACAATGTGAGTGAGCTATTGAACAATGCTGAATAAATCAGCTCAAGTACCAAGCGCATAATCAAGCCGATTCAAGTCAATAAACCGAAGTACTTGAAAGCATTTCGTTGAGAACTTAAGTCAAAACTCCATCAAGTTTCATTTTTCTATTGAAACTTTACTTGAGAAGGCACTCAACATACTAAAAAATCAGACTCTACTCAACTCAGCTACTATCGAAGTAAAATCCAGCTTGAGTTCAAGCAAAAATGATAAATTTTCTATGTAATTAAAAACTCACGTAAAAATCATTAAAAAGAAGTACCACTTACAACTCAGTAACAGTTATGCTTAGCTAGAGAAAAAATTAATTTCTTTTTCTCTTCGAGATTCACTATCTCGATAAGCAAAACAGACAAAAAAAGAAAATAAGGAAAGAAATTGTAAGAGTAAGAACTAAGTTCAAATTACCTAAACCGGAGAGGTCTTGATGATCATGGTCGTGATCATGGTCATCTCGGTAGGGCCCAAATCCATACAATTTCATATCTTCCTCCTCAGCCAACTCTTCCGGCAATAGCATCCTCTTCTTCTTGACTAACTCCTCCACATGGCGGTGCTGATGATCATGGTGATGCTGATGACGATGTGGATGGCGATGGTGGTCATGTCCATGATCACAATGGTGATGATGCCCATGGTCCCCATGTGCCGGCGACGTACCTAATCCATTCCCGAAACACAGATCCACGCTCACCAAAACCAAAACCACCGCCAAAAAGATCCGCGCTTTCTCAAACGACATTTTCCTTCCTTCCTTTTCCCCTCTCAAACTTAAAAATCTCCCCTTTCTTACTTAATTCGGTAAGATTTGAAGCACAGAGCCAAAAAGGACAGTGTTTGGATAAGAAAGAGAAAAGGAAACTAAGAGCGGCGTTTGCAAGTGCCTTCAATGGTGATAAAACAAACAATGACTAAAAAAACCACGATTGCTCCCACTATGATCCCGAACATTACCACATCCATCCTCCGTCACCTTTCCATTTCACATAAAAAAACTATAATAACAAATTTTTTATTCTTAATTTTATTTACTTTTCAGTAATATTCAGGGATTCTCGGAGTCATAAATAAAAGTTTTTATGAAGAAAAACTGAAAAAGAAACATTTATTTCCGACAAAGAAAAAAGGGGAACTCAATTACGTTACTAATTATACTAATAAAAGAAAAATTAAAGTGTGAGTGAAGAGTAGAACTAGGAGAGGGAAAGAGGCCTGTTCTAGCGTGTCAGTCTCTGCAGAGCCTGGGATCTGGTGACACAGATTAAATGGTTTTTTCTTTTTAAAAAAAAAAAAGTCGTTAGACAACTTTGACATTTATTGGATGCAATCAAATACTGATCCATACTGAAGGTATCAATCAAATTATGTGACAATATAATGACGACATAAGAAATTAAATTAGGGACAATTTCGTTATTTCGTTGGTGGACCACATCCATTTTAGGCTTTAGCATTGATTGAATATGTTGGATATTTTCAACTTCTGTTGTTATCGTTGTTTTCCGACTGTTGGTTTTGGCTTTTATTTTCGTGATTTTATGCAGTTAAAAAGAAGATCATGTTATGGAATAATGGATTTTTATACCTCTGGCTTATTTACCTTGTCTTGAAGACAAATCTATATTGAAGAGAATTATTAGAGAGAGAAAATCAATGAGAATATATCCAGGATTTTAGGAATTATTACTTTATTGATTTGGAAGTAAACTTGGCTTTCAAGTTAGGTTAAACATATGCTATTTGTAAAAGGGTTCTCCAATATAAATAGAGAGCTCCTCCACCCATTGTAATCATCTAATCTCATACAGAAATCTCTCTCAATGATATTCTCTCCATCTCTTATTTCTTGTTCTTGTTTGTTTTTCAATATTTCAATATTTCATAACACGTTATCAGCACGAGGAAGCTCTCTTAAAAATTGATTCTATGGTGGAAGGTCAGATCTCTCCATACTTATTTTTATTCAAATTATTTCGTTTCGATTCTTTATTTCCATTATACTAATATATGTTGTTCTTGACAAGTTAAACCCTTCTAAAGGGTTACAATTTATTTTATGTTGGATGACACCAGAAGCTGTCATACTAAATATTAGGAATATTTTCCTCTATATCACAACCCGAAGTTGTGCAAAATTTCATATCACAACCTGAAGTTATGTGAATTCTTTATTGATACCTGAAGTTGTCAAATTGGATCTGGTTATTTTATTATTAACACCTGAAGTTGTCATTATTAATTTGTTGGAACCATTTTTTATAGAGTTATGGCCAACGTTGAAAAGTCAAAATTCTAGATCTTGGATGTGAGTAGAAATAACTACTTATCCTAGTGCCTTGATATTGAATTGCACCATAAAAGGCAAGGTCTTGCTGCTACTATTGATAAAAAAAGGCGATGCTAATGACAAAGACAAAGCGAATGCTTTGATTTTCATTCATCGATATTTGATTGATAGCCTGAAAGTTCAATACTTGTCCGTGCGAGATCCATTAACTTTATGGAAGAGGTTGAGAGAAAGGTATGATCATACCAAGACTGTTATTCTCCCTCAAGTAGAATATGATTAGAAAAATCTGAGGTTGTAAGACTTTAAGTCCGTATCCGAGTTAGAGAAAACATTCTCTACTTTCCATGCTTCCAACATAGTATTGCAATAGCAATATCAGCAACGTCAATTTAAGACGTATTCTGAATCGGTTTCTGTTCTTTTGATTGCCGAGCAAACTAATGAGTTGCTACTTAAAAATCATGAATTGAGACCTGCTGATTCTAAGGCATTTTCTGAAGTAAATGCTCGAGAGAACAAAATTGTTGGCTGTTTTAGAGGTTGTAAGCACAAGCGAGGGAATTTTCCCCGGTGTTGAGAGAGCAAATCGATATGCAAACAACTCCCTAAACAATCTTAGAGGCAGAAAACCCATGAAGAAGCATGGTGAAAATACCATGAAGAAGCATGGTGAAAATACTTGCAACCGCTATGGAATGGTAGGACATTGGGCACGTATCTGTCGTACGGTCAAACATTTGGCTGATCTGTATTAACCTTGTTCCTGAAAGGATAAAGGCAAATGTGTTGAGACCAATGTCATTGAGAAAGACCAAAATTTGACTGATGCTGAAGTCAACAATACTTTGGCCTAAGAAAAATCTTATGAACTCTTTGATTTTTTTAAAAATCAAGATGGAAATGGAAAGTTATTTGAGTGGTGGAAGACTACTCAAATTTAACTTTATTTTGAGAAATTGTTCTCTCTTTGGGTGTAAAAGTCCCTAAAGAAATTTATGTTTTCCATATATTTGGGTAGAGATATCCCCAAAGATATTTGGAATGTTATCAATTATCAATAAAAGGGTATTATTATCCATTTGTATATTCTTTGATATTTGACACCTGAAGCTATCAAATAACAAGTGCAAAATGGAAAACATTGAGAAAAAGTAAACAATTTGCTTACTTAATAATGCTCACGTTAGGTAAACCTCTTGACACCTGAAGTTGTCGATGATTTTGATACTTAATTACATGTCTAGGAAAATTCCGTCTAAGGAGTGTGGAACTTAAGTGGGACCGTTTGTGACCCCTCCATTCTTTCCTGGGAATTTATTTGGTGTAATTTTATATTGGCTTTGAAATTATTTACCTAATGATAGTATTGTATTAGACATTTGAAGTTGTCAATACAAGTTGATGCCAGAAGTTGTCAACAAAATGGATATGAAAAGGAGCAAATAATTTGTTTACTTGATAGTGCTACAACACATACTGTGTTGTGTAATAAAAACTTTTTCTCAAACTATGACATTGTGCTAGGCAAATGTCCATACCATATCTGGTCCTATTAAAATTATAGATGGCTATGACAACGCCACAATTGTTTTGCCTAATTGTAATATCTTGCATATAGAAGATGCATTACTGAGCGGTAGATCAAAAAGGAATCTACTTAGCTACAAAGATGTACGCCTTAATGGGTATCATCTTGAAACAAAAAATGAGCAAAATAAAGATTTTCTCTACATTACTTCTTGCAAGATGGGCCAGAAGACCATCGATGAGAAGTTTAAAGTTTCTAACAAGGGATTATATTGTTTCCCCATATGAGCTATAGAATCACATGCTATTATGCCCTGGAAATTAGTGAACCCTGATGTGTTTGGACTTTGGCATGATTGCCTTGGTCATCCAGGAGCTATGATGATGCTTAGAATCATCAAGAATGCTAAAGGACATCCTTTAAAAACCTCAAAGGTCCTATTGTCCAAAAAAAATTGTATTTATGAATCTTGTTCACAGAGAAAGCTCATTACTAAACCTTCAATTACAAAGGTTGATAATGAATCACCATCATTTTTGTAGAGAATTCAAGGTGATATTTGTGGAGCAATATACCCACAAGTGGACTATTTTGATATTTTATGGTGATAGTGGACGCATCCTGTAGATGGTCCCATGTTTGACTACTATTCTCGCGTAACATCGCATTTGCACGTTTGCTTGCGCAGATTATTAAAACTCTGAGCATATTCCCCTGATTATTAAATCAAGAGAATAAGAATGGATAATGCTGATGAAATTACATCAAAAAGCTTTGATGCGTATAGTACAGCATTAGGAATTGAGGTTGAGCACCTAGTTCCACATGTTCATACTCAAAATGGATTGGCAGAATCCTTGACTAAATGGATTCAAATAATCGCCAGAACTTTGTTGATGAGAACAAAACTTTATTCTTCAGTATGAGGCCATGCAGTTTTGCACGCTACAGCACTAATTAGATTAGGCCCTACTGGTTCTCATTCATATCCCCCCTTCAATTAGTATTGGGCCAGAAGCCCGATATTTCACATCTACATACCTTTAGATGTGCTGTGAAAATGCCTATAGCACCACCTCAAAGAATTAAAATGAGCCCCCAATATTGTTTGGGCATTCATGTTGGGTTTGACTCACTGTCCATTATTAGGTTTATTGAATCACTGACGGGAGATTTATTTACCACTAGATTTGCGGATTGCCACTTCGATGAGACAATATTCCCATCAATTGGGACACCAAAGGCTTTCATAGATGGAAAATAGAAAAATGTTGAGATTTTCTCATGAAGTGAGAAAAATTTGTCTCATTTTGACCCAAGAGCTCTTGAATGTGAAAATGAGGTGAAAAGATTGATTCATATACAGGCTGTGGCTAATAGATTGCCTGATGCATTTAATGACACTGCTAAAGTTACAAAGTATCATATTCCGGCCATGAATGTTCCAGCTATGATAGAGGTTCCTGTAGAACCATCAGAAATGGATCTAAAAGTCCTGCACCTGAAGTGTGGTAGACCGATGGGATCAAAAGATATAGTTCCTCGAAAAAGAAGGGGGAGAAATTCTGAATCTGCTCCAAATGAGCATATTCATCTTTCTCGAGGAAAGCAAGTTGCCCCTGAAGTGGCACATCATAATACTCAGAGAGCAATTGCCCTTGAAGCGGCACAAAATCATGAGCACATTGTCCCTGAAGTGACACAAACCCATGAAAAGATCACCAACTCTGGGAATACTGAAATTTCCATAAATTATTGTAATGAGATATGGGATCGGAATGAGGTTATCATCAATAATGCATTTGCTCTCATAATTGCTCGTGAAATTATGAATGATGATTATGAACCTCGGTTTATAACCGAATGTCGTCAAAGACACGATTGGCCTAAATGGGAAGAAGCAATCCAGGCTGAATTGAATTCCCTTGCCGAACGTAATGTTTTTAGACTTATTGTTAAAACCCTTGACAATGTAAAACCCGTTAGATACAAATGGGTCTTTGTCGGGAAACGAAATGAGAAAAATGAGATCGTGAGATATAAAGCCCGACTCGTAGCCCAAGGATTTTCTCAAAACTTGGGATAAATTATGATGGGACTTATTCACTTGTGATGGATATAGTTACCTTTCGTTTCCTCATAAGTTGGGTTGTCCAAGAAAAATTAGACATGCGTCTTATGGATATTATGACAACATACATGTATGGTTTATTAGATTCTGAAATTTATATGAAAATTCCCGAGGGATTAAAAATGCCTGAAGCATACACTCCCTGCAACTAATTCTCGATAAAGTTGCAAAGATCTTTATATGGGTTGAAGCAATCCAGCCGCATGTGGTATAAACGTTTCAGCGACTATCTAATTATGGAAGGATACAGAAATGATCCCATCTACCCATATGTGTTTATTAAGCAATCTCAAACCGGATTTGCTATAATAACAGTTTATGTTGACGATATAAATTTGAATAGAACTCCTGAAGAATTATCTAAAACTGCTATATATTCGAAAAAAGAGTTTGAGATTTGGGTAAAACCAAATTATGCCTTGGTCTAGAGTTTGAGCATAAATCAAATGGAATACTTGTCCATCAGTCAACATACATAAATAGATTACTTAAACATTTTGACATGGACAAGGCTCACACATTGAGCACCCCTATGGTTGTAAGGTCTCTCGATCCCTAAAACGGATCCATTTCATCCTAAAGAACCTCATGAGGATATATTTGGTCCTGAAGTACCATATCTTAATGCTACCGAGAGATTGAAGTACTTGGCACAGTACATGAGACCGGATATCGCTATTGTGGTAAATTTATTGGCATGTCTTAGTTTTGAGCCAATTCGGAAACATTAGAATAGAATTAAACATATTTTTCGCTATCTCCAAGGAACCATAGATTTGAGGTAATTTTACTTTAAGAAAACCACTAAGTCTGGATTAGTGGGATATGCTGATGCGGGATATAAATCTGATCCGCACAAAGCTCGCTCTCAAACCGGTTATCTATTTTGTTATAATGATATAGCCATATCTTGGCGTTCCACTGAGCAATCACTTGTAGCTACATCCACCAACCACTCTAAAATTATTTTCCTCTATGAGACCGGAAGAGAGTGTGTTTGGCTAAAATCTATGATATCACATATGCTAGTGGATTGAAACCGATTATAGATTCCCCCACTGTAATTAATGAAGCTAAGCTGCTTGTATTGCACTAGTAAGGGGAAGGATATATTAAAGGTGATAAGACCAAGCACATCTTGCCGAAATTTTTCTATACTCATGAACTCCAGAAAAGTTAACCAGTTGATGCTAGATAAATTCGTGTCAACAATAATCTTGCTTATTTATCAAATCATTGCCAACATCAACATTCGAGAAACTAGGTTATGGCATTGGTATGTGGCGAGTCAATAAGATGCAAGATTAAAAACCCCAGAAGAGGTTACACATATAGATCTTAGAAGTGGCAATACTAAAAGACCCCAGAAGAGGCAATAGATAGAAGCCCTAAAAGTGGCAATAAATAGATATCCTTACCATTATTGTTTGAGGGGGAGTGAATTATAGACATAGTGCATAGTACTCTTTTTTCCTTTATCCGGCTTTTATCCCACAGGGTTTTCCCTGCTAAAGATTTTTAATGAGGCAATAATAGCACATCTAAATGTCTTGAAGACATGTCCTGAAGACACATTAGACAAATTTAATTGCTCTGTACTCTTTTTCCCTTATGATCGATTTTTGTCCCACTGGGTTTTTTCGACTTAAGGGTTTTAACGAGGCAATAGCTATATGTCTAATAAGGCCGTTCATAATGGTGTTTAGTCCAAGGGGGAGTGTTATGGAATAATGGACTTTTACACCTCTGGCCCATTTACCTTATCTTGAAGACAAGCCCATATTGAAGAGAATTAGTGGAGAGAGAAAATCAAGGAGAATATATTGTTGATCAATTTTCGCAAGTGTACGAAATCAAGTAATATAGATCTTAGAGTATTCCAAGATGTCGATCTCACGAGGATAGCTTAATTGCTAATACCTAATTCTAGCAAAGTTTGTAAAAGAAAACAATTTAAATTGAAGAGATTATACGACAAACAATTAAAGAAAGATGATTGTGAAAATTAATTGATAAAGCGAAAATTAAATAATTCAATGAAATCAATAGAATGGAATTGAGGGTTTAGGCTTCTCTTCTAGGTATTCAATTCAAACATGAATGAGTCTAAATATCAAGATTAAAATAACAATCACTAACCTACATAGAAGCCCTCTCAGATCATCCTAAGCTTTCCTAACTAATTGATTATCACCTCTCAGTGTATAAACTAATTAGTTAAGAACATTAAGAACCTTGGATTATAATCAAATCAATTTCTCCATGACCCTAATTCAATTATGGTTATCACAATAAACTGAATTACTCTCGTATCCAATTAGATTGTGTCTATTCTCCTAGAGCACGAATTATATTTCACCTCTCAGTCCTTCATACAATTCCAAAGATCTATTCTATGTTGGCCAGACATAAAACGCATTAAGACCAAAGAAAACAGATTTAATCACAAGATAATCAATTCATACAAGTATTGAATTAAGCCCCTAGAAGATCTACCCAAATCCCCAACAAGAGAATTAGCTACTCATAATTTGAAAAGAAAACATATTCATTAAAAGAAAAATCAAAAGTAAAGAGATAGAACAATTTCTCCCAAATTTAAGACTTTACTACTCCTCTCTTCTGAAAAGTATCAAAAAGTCCCCAAAAAAAAACCCTAAATATTTGTATTTATATTAGAGAGATTACATAAAATCAGGAGATTAAGAAACTAAGTTGGATTGGACTTAAAAGCTCAGAACCGGCGCCGTTTATAGTGGAAACCAGCGCCGTTTCAAGTCGCGTAAGTACTGAAGCTTCCTCCTCTTAACCGGGTCGCTTCATTCATGAAACCTCACCGTTTCTGTTCGATCAAGCCACACTTTATTCTTATACTTCAGGCGCCATTTCTTGCATGAAACACCAGCCGTTTCTTGTTTTCTTCCACTTTTCTTGACTTTTCGAACTTCTATCGATCCAAGCTTCACTTTAACCATCTTTTTCAATCTTTCCAGCTCCAAATTTCTTTAGTTTCTCCTCAATTTTCACCAGGTAGCTCTCCTACATACAATAAGACAAAAGTGAGAGTAAAGAAAAAGAATAAGTTATAATATTAATAAAATCATTCAATTATGCTCATAAAATAGCTCATAATATAGATATAAAATATACCTATCATATATCTAAGGTTTTAGGTATTATTACTTTACTTGGCCTGGAAGTAAACTTGGCTTTCAAGTTAGGTTAAACCTATGCTATTTATAAAAGGGTTCTCCAATATAAATAGAGAGCTCCTCCACCCTTTGTAATTATCTCATCTCATCTTATACAGAAATCTCTCTCAATGATATTCTCTCTATTCTCTCCATCTCTTATTTCTTATTCTTGTTTGTTCTTCAATATTTCATAACAGATCAATAATTTTCTTTAATTATAGTAAATAAATTTTTTTCTTTTTTTTTGAAGGAAAATATGTTCTTCTTTTAACTCTTATAATATATTCTCACTGTTCTTTATTATCTGACCACAACTTAATGTTCTTTTTTATTTATCCTTTTATGATTTTAATAAAGTATTAATTATTTATTTTCGAACTTAATCTTATTTAGAATTGTAAGATTTATTGAATGTAATTGTTGTATATTAAGCCAACTAACTTATAAAGAATAGAGAGAACGAAATAGATTTAAGATAAATCTAAAAAGTAAAATAAAATTTATATAAAATTTTGTTATTTCACTAACTTTCTGAAGATATTCAGTTATTAGAATCGGATATGACACGCCCGGACCTAGTCTGCACGTGTCAAGTTGAGTATTTATGTATAGTTGTCTAGTCAATATACCAAATTTGATTTCCCATGGATGTTTTAAACTTCATTTAGCTCAATTTCAAGCTTAAAAACCCTAAAATTGAAGTATGAGAATATGGGCCCCACTTGGACACGGATCCCAAGGAAATTGGGCCGAGTTGACCGGAGTCAACTCAGAAAACGTTGACTCCTGCGCCGAACATAGACGGGTCCGGCGCCGAACTCGTAACTTTTATATGCAGCCGAGACCCCCATTTTCTCTTCTCTTCTTGTTCTTCATTTTCTCTGAGCCTCTCTTCAATTTTCTTCAAAATCAAACCCTCAATCTCCTTCCAAACACTCAATTAAACATCAACACCAACTTCTCTTGTCTTCTTGAAGATCAAAACACCAAAATTTCCAAGAAAATCACCAAATCTACAAATCTGTAATTTTGGCGACAGATTGTTCATCAACTCATAACTTTCAATTCAATTGTGGGAATTGACTGGGAATTTGGTATGTTGTTCTAGACATATCAAGCTTTAATTTGATAGTTTACATGCTTGATTTCATGGTCTGTGCTATGAGAATTTGTTGATTGAAGTTGAGATTTCAGTTTTGCCCGAGATATGTTAACCTTTAATGTTTTGATTCAAAATTCGAGCATGTTTAATGGTTTGATTCCGTTCTTGAAGCTGTGAATCTTTAGATCATGTGTTTAACTTGCTGTGTTTCAATTTTGGTACGGATTGGTTGTGAATTGAACTCAAACCGAGCTCGATTTGGTGCATGGCCGGTCACGGCCATGCACTGGGAATGACTCCCGCGCCGGACTCAATGAGTCCCGCGCGGGAGCTGCTAAATTTGTGGGATTTTCTCCCACTTTGGCTCACTCACGCCCGGGAGTGAGCCACTAGCAAGTTAGGGTACTGTAGCTTAGGGGCATTTTGGTAATTTTGCAGCCCTAAACCCCAATTAGCTTCAATTAACTTCCGGACTTATCCAATTTAGTTCTTGGACCTTGGAGACCTTAAATAGGTTTTGTTTTATGATTTAATTGTTGGTTGAATGTCTTTATTAATCAAATTAGACTTTAATTTGATTATTTAGGTACGTGATTGTACGAGTTTCGGACCGGTAGCAGTTTGAGCTAAGGCATTCGTGGGTAATCGGGGAGTATACAACTCTCCTCTCTTGTGAGTGGCTTGGATTATATTGGTTGACCATTAAGGGTTAACCGTTTTCAAATTTCTTTATAAATGCTTTATTAAATTGTTTTATATGTTTTGGGGTATCAATTGTCCACTCTCGCACACTAAGTTTACAAATGATTTAAAAGGTGGAAATTTCAAATATTTTATAAATTGATATTATTGATTATTGTTTGGGGAACGATACACCTGAGAGATGAGAGATTGAGCGGGTTCCTCAGGGCTCCGATTTGCGGGAGCGTGGACCGAGTATGAGAGCATGCATGATACTCAGCCGTGGACCGCCTATCGAGGGACACGGTGAGTCGAGCCTAGTTGGGAGAGGCGCGTAGAGAAACTCGCCAGGGCTCCAGATTGCTGTGTTCCACCACAGCAAGGCAAACGTCAAGGGAATGGGTCAGAGAGCAAAGAAAAAGTGTTTTAAAGTATAAAGTAACCCTTGACGGTCCAGCGGATATCCAGTGCACGGGTATACCTTTTTGGGACAATTTCAGATGCCAGCCCATTTGTAAATATTATTATTGATTTAATATTTATTTTGGTGTGGGACTTCCTATAATTTTAGTAAATGGTTTATTAAATTGATTTTTGGATTATTTCATATCCCCAGCTTGAGGTGATCGGTCATTAAGTCCCTCACTGGGTACAAGTATATTGTACTCACCACATTCACTTTTGTTGTCAGATCATCAGGTTTCGAACGGCGGACGTCTCGGTGGTCAGTGATCCCAGTACGGCACTGTGGACACGACTTTGTAGGTGCCACCTCATTTTGCTCTGTGTATCTTGGCTCGGAATATTAGTGCATCTTACATATACATTTACGTATTTATATATAATACTTTCCGCTGCATGGAGCATCGTAAGATGTGTCACTTTCTTTTTAAATATTTCTGAACTATATTATCCATAATAATTTCGTATGTTTTCATATATTGCTCGAATATCCTTTATTTTTATACCTTGTGCCATCTTGGTTGGCCGCCTGATGAGGCACGCATCTCGAGGTGGTACGGTGGTTGTCACGTGGCCGAGCCTGCGGGTCGGGGCGTGACAATTTTATTGGTATTAGAGTAAATTTTTAATATATATAGTATATCTATATTATACCGAGCCGAGGAGTTCACATAATTTTGAGATTTCTGATTTTGGGGTTAGAATTAGAGGGTATGATTGGTATAGATATATTTTTTGTCTGCTGACCTAGATTTTATGTAGAGTTACACCATGCCACCTAGAAGGAGGAGTATTCCGAATCCTTCTGTTCCTACCCCTGATCCCTCTGTACCTAGGAGAAGAGGTCGGCCACGTAGGCAGCCTGAGATTCATCCTAGTGTAGACCCGGAGACCACTGTGATTACGGACGAGCCTGTTCCACTTATTACGCCTGTTGATGAGACGCATCATCAGGATACTCATACTGATATTCCACCACCCCCATCTCCGACGACTGCCACGCCGGTGCAGTTTACGCCCGCTGATTTCTAGCGGATGTTTGACACTTGGGCCATTAGATTCTTTTCATCACAGATGGCCACTGGCGTACATCCGACTACCGGCATTACACCACTAGTTCATCCATCGCCACCGATGCCGACATCGATGCCGTCGCACTTTCAGCCGAGCGGTGCAGCGAGCACTTCTGCTGGTGCCATTTCTTCGGAGGATCGCTTGGTGAGGTTCCTTAGCATTATGAAGGGACTAGATACCCCAAAGCTCTCCGACACGTCCGCTGATGCAGCATGGGATTGGCTACATTTCGTCACGAAGAACACACAGGGTCTGGGTATGACCTCGGAGGAGCGAGTGAGCGTGTTACTCGATATCTCCAGGGACAGCCACTAAGTTGGTGGACCAATCTCGAGAGCCGAGCCACTGGACCAGTGACGTGGGAGACATTTGTTATTGAGTTCCGAGAGAGGTTCATATCGGAAGAGATGGGGATAAGACGATATGGTGAGTTCCTCCGACTGCAGCAAGGCAACAGATCGGTCGAGCAGTTTGAGACAGAGTTACGGAGACTTTCACACCACCTTCCATCCATCACCGAGGACGCCCTTTGTCTTCAGTTTGTTAACGGCCTTCGGTGGGAGATTGTACAAATGATGAAGCCTACTTCTAAAGCCACCTTCGAGCAGTGTCGACAGGATGCGTTGTGGGCAGAAGCTATGATTGCTCAGCGCCGACCAGGAGGATTGAGTTCAAGTGGTCAATGATCTTTCGACGTAAGGATGGACCTGGAGCCGAGACAGACTCAGAGCTCATATTCCCATGGAGGAATATCTCGGGGCGGTACAGTCGAGTCCCCAGTACCACAGATGTCACTTTCTTTGCCACCGCTTCCATCAGGTGGTCGTGGAAAAGAGAAGTTTTGGTTTGGGTCCATGGTCAGAGGAAGGTTTGGGAAGAATAGAGTGGAGTCTGGGCCTCGATGTCCAAACTGTAGGCGTTTTCATTCTGGCCAGTGTAGGGCTGGACCTCGATGTTTTCGGTGTGGAGGCATGGGCCACGTAGCACGCGCATGTCCATCTACTACTTCTGTACCACCCAGGTAGAGTTTTAGTCAGCCTCCAGTCAGACTGAGCAGCTATGGAGGTTTCCTTCCGTTTCAATCCGCGCGACATTCTTTCGCCGCACCTTCTACCTCTCTGCAGCATTCGGGTATTGGTAATAGTTCAGCAACCCCGAGACGACCGCCACAGCAGCAGCAACAGCGACAACATACTCAGGTTTACGCCATGTCGCAGGAGGACGCCGACGCACGTCCTGATGTAGTCACCGGTAAGTATATTTAAATATTCATGGACAGTCATTTTTTTCAAATAAAGATATCATCGTACTCGTAACTGCTTGTCGAGCAAAAGTAACCGCTTTAGAAAATTTTTGAACGTTAGGCATGGTAGTTATTTTCGATCAACCAGCATATGTGATTATAGACACTAGAGCTGCCTTGTCCTACGTTAACACAAAGTTTGCCGTACATGCGAATCCATCATTATCGCCCTTGGGGTACGAGCTATTGGTGAATACACCGTTGGGTGAGAGAATGGTTTGAAATACGGTGTACAAAGGATGTGCAGTGAAGCTGGAAAACCTGACTTTCGAAGTGGACTTAATTCCACTTCAAATGTCCAACTTCGATGCCATCTTGGGGATGGATTGACTTGGGAGACATCGTGCTCAGATCTACTGCGAGCATCATTTGGTAAGGATTCCACGACCTGACAGCAGCACGATCGACTTTTACAGCGAGCGCAGAGGCACACCGAATGTCATCTCCGCCATCAAAGCAAGTAAGCTACTACTGAAAGGGTGTAAAGCTGTGTTAGCCCATGTAGTAGACAATTCTGTGGAAGAGCCTAACATTGAAGATATCCCGGTAGTTATTGAGTTTCCGGATGTCTTTCCCAATGAATTACCTGGTTTGCCACCCGAGAGAGACTTCGACTTCCCAATCGAAGTTTATCCTGGTACGGACCCAATTTCTATGGCTCCATACCGAATGGCGCCCACTGAACTGGTTGAGTTGAAGAAACAACTCACTGAATTGTTGGATAAAGGATTCATTCGACCGAGTACTTCACCCTGGGGAGCCACAGTTTTGTTTGTGAGAAAGAAAGACGGTTCCATGCGACTCTGCATCGACTACCGCAAGTTGAATGCGGTGACCGTGAAGAATAGATACCCATTGCCTCGCATCGACAACTTGTTTGACCAGCTTCGAGGAGTCGGAGTGTTTTCTAAGATTGTCCTGCGATCGGGCTACCATCAGTTGAAGATCCGAGAAGAAGATATCCATAAGTCTGCATTTCGTACCAGATATGGACATTACGAGTTCTGTGTGTGTCATTTGGACTTACCAACGCTCTAGCAGCATTTATGGACCTGATGAATCGCATATTCCATCCATACTTAGATCGATTTTTCATTGTCTTCATTGATGACATATTGGTTTATTCAAGGAACCGGCAAGAGCACGCTAATCATCTTCGCATTGTGTTGCAAATTCTTCGAGATCACCAGCTTTACGCTAAGCTCTCCAAATGCCAGTTTTGGTTGCAGCAAGTTGGATTCCTTGGACATGTTGTGTCTAGGGACAGCATATATGTGGATTCCAGCAAGATTGAGGCAATTACCAATTGGAAACGTCCTGCAACTCCTACGGAGATTCGAAGTTTCTTGGGACTAGCTGGATATTATCGGAGATTTGTGGATGAATTCTCCACGATTACTGCACCATTGACTAAGTTGACCCGCAAGAATACTAAGTTTGTTTGGTCAGAGGAATGTGAAACATGCATTATTTGATTATGCTAAACAGAAAGAAAAAAAGCAAGCACAAATGGAAGATATTAGAGCAGAACTGAGAGCATATATAATGGGTCAGGACGATGATGATGATGATGCATTTGTATATCCTCCAAATTTGTCTCAATATGATAAATCTACTTATAAAAAAGCTTATTATGCTTCAAAATAGTCTGAATGGAAAAATGAACAATTGAAATATTCAACTGGACTTGGCAACAGTAGTAAACAATCGTCCAAGATTTCATCTATGCTCCAAAAAAGTCATAGTGTTTGAGAATAAGCAAAAAGATGAGTATCCTCTTTTCCAATCTTGTTTATTGTTACTACAATATAAAATTACGGGTTAGAGATATGGAAGCCACAAAAGATGAGTCGTCGGTGTTATATGTTGATAAACTCTTGTCTGAAGTTAATATTCGTGCTCAAGAATGTGGGATTGATGTTGATAAACTCTTATCTGAAGAGGTAGGCTTGGACTTTTATCAAATGAAACCATTGGTCCTCCACCTGGATTCGAAGGTCATGCAAGAAACCAAGATGATGATGATGATGGAAATGAAGAAATGACTACAACAACAGGGATTCAAGGTGAGGGGTGGACAAAGAGGAATAGAAAATGTTGCAAGGTATGATCCTTCATATGAAAGTGATTATTATATACCAATAAGTCCATTTACATGTGAAGCAATTTTCACACATGTTACGCAAGATGAGGACCATAGGTCTCGTAAAACTGGGCATGGAGCAAAAGGTAAAAGAGGGAAGAGAGGTATGAATAATCTCACTGACGATTTTGGCTCTATGAGTATAACCACAAAACAAAGTTCAGTTGGTTATAATACACCGGTGGATTTATATTCTAGAAATTAGTCTGATGGTAGATATGTGGAATATTATCATGGGGCACCATATTCATTTAGTCAGTATCCATCATATTATTCCCTTGAACAACAGTCTTCTTATGATTGTCAACCAGCACAGCCAGCGCAACCAGCAAAACCACTAGTGGATTATAGTCAGTTCCCCATCCTTTAATAACTTCTGCAAGCTAATTCAACTGAATATTTTAGTCATGTGCAAAATTACGTAAATAATTATACAAAACTTATGAGTTGGCATGAATATTGTGCCTTAATTCAACCTAGGGTTGAAAGTCATGTTAATTTTGAGCCTCCAAGGAATTCAATGTGGCATTAAATATTATCAATTTGATGAACTTTGTAATATTTGATGTTGTTGAATATATATATATATATATATATAAATATATATATTTATAAATATGATTGATAGTCTTATTTTTATTATATTTCATATGCTTTTACTGATTTGAATATTTACCAACACATTAATTCTATATTTAAATATACTTTAATTAAGATGTTTTAACTCTAAAATATGTAAATAAACATATATTGAAATTTCATTTCAAAATTCCAATGTTTATTATAAATATCCGTAATTTTTTCTCATTTTTTATCACTTTTTTACAATATCGATATATCCATCGATATATCATTAATTTTGAGGGTGTGATATCGATATGAATATCAATATTTAATTTCTTGCTCACAAGTCACAGCTGTTGAAAGAGGAAGATCTATAGCGACGGTTAGTAACATGGGAAACAGCTTAAGCAAACAAGAAACCTTTGCAATTGTCACTGCTAGTTCATCGAGAGTGCAAATGGGTAAAAGTATCTCACATGCCCTTGTACTATAAGAAAATGTTTAATTTAACCCATATACTCTAATTTAAGTCAAATTTAGTCTCTTTATAATTAAAAATAGAATAATCAAGTCCTTTAATGTTATAGAATCAATTTTAATAGCTAGGATTATTGATATAAGACTAATTTTTACCTATAGAATTACTAACATGACAATGACATGACAAATTAAACCATAAATTGACATATCCAATACTGCAATAGCACTGACACATTGATCTATAGTCTAATTTATCATGATCACATAAACACTATTTTGACATTGTAATGACCTATTGATGCTACATCACTCCCAAACATGCTAATTCATGTTTTAACTTCAACGTCACATCAACATTATTGCCACGTCAATAATTATCAATAATTATAACAGTACAAATTAACCCTATTACATGTGATATTACATGTGAAGACTTAATTGTTCAACTTTTCCTAATATAGGGACTAAATTGATCCGGATTTTAATACAAGGACTAAATTGAACATTTTCGTGTAATATAAGGACCTGTGCAGTACTTTTACCGTGCAAATGTGCAATTCTCAAGTCCATTGCTCCATCTGCCATCTTCAAAGAACAAGAAGAAAGAGAAGAAGAGATACATCAAGAACCGACAGTGAGGCAATGCTAGTTAATTAATTGGCACTTTGCAATACTTCACTAACCAACTGGAGAAAAGGCATTCTGTGTAAGCCGGTACCAGGTTTGTCAACTTCAGGAATGGTGAAACCAATTATTGGTCACATAAGGCATCACAGAAACCATTAAACTACAACATGCAAATGCAAAGATACTGAACTTCCTACACTGAAAACGATAAATGTTCACGCCGGAAATGGTATTCGATATATACAGACATGAAACACAAAGCAAAATCCAGGAAAGAAAAGCGGTCAGTGTGCTACTATAACACTCTCCATATTAGTTTTTTCACCTATCTCAACAGACAAAAGTTAACGATAACTTTCAAACCTACTATCTATGAGTGTTGTCCTCAAAGCAAATAACATCCACACGCACGTCCTCAAATGTCAGACACCTGTGGAAGTCCTCCCTACCAATTCACAATCATACACTAAGATACTGTGTACAAGCCCTTTCATATTCACAAGGTTCCGCTGCTTTAATTGAGTGTACAGTTGTTGCAACTATAAATGGTAGCCTCTTCCTACAAAAAATGACAAAAAAAAAATCAATTTCACGCTTAATCATTGGCCCAAGATTGAAGAAGAAAAAACATGCAATCAAGGTTCTTGAAGATTTTGGTTCAAATCAGTTTAGGGGCTTCTTTAGTATTTAAGCCATGCTAATAAGAGAACGGAATAAACAGAAGAGGCACATTGTCAGAAAAACATACCGGTTCTGGCTTCTAATACTTATGTATGAGGTGGAGAACCTAGCTCAGAACCACATACTGATGTGTACGTAGATATTGTATCTTCCTTTGACATGGCAACAAAATTCAGAGGTGCTGTAGACAACCTTCTCATTTCCTTGAAATAGCCATTTTGACGCCCTGAGTAAGATCGTGGTGTAAGTAGTTCCGGAGTTCCTCCACCAACTGAGTTCCGGCGAGGTGTCGGAGTCATGGATCCATTACCATTTGCTCGATATCCGTTTGGCTTTCTGAAGCTGTTACTTTTCCTTGGACTAGGTTTTGACCCATATATGGCTTCTCTCTCTGTCAGGAGCAGATCTTGAATCTTCTTTTGGTCCTGTGATATGGAAGATAAGAGAATGTTGATCTATTATTATAAAGATAGAAACAAACATTCAAAGTGGACCAATTGGAAATCGTATTTATCATACAATAAAAAGATACAGTAAACAAGTATAAAAGAGAACAGAACAGATCAAAAGATAGGGATAATGGCCAAGGTTCATATAACCTCGCTAATGCATACATAAGCAAAAGAAAATCAAATTACCCTGCATCTCCTCTTTTCCTCTTCTCTCTGTTTTCTCGTCAATTTGTAGTCCTCCAGTATGGACACTAGCCGCACCTACATACCATGTTTAAAAACAACGCCTATTCAAAAAATTTTCCAAATGTGCAAGATTGTTTGGGTAAGTGTATCAGTGCGCACATGCCTCAGCTAGCAGGCGAAATAAAACAAGTTCATAGAAACCTAAGCTGGAGAAGAATTACCAACCCCATCATACAGAAACAATTTCTTTTTTTCCTCTTCCCAAGCTAGTGTTCTGTTTACAAGATTATCCACCATTGCTGTAAAACAGAGTACCTCATAAGCTCCAACAGTACCAACTATAAACACATACATCAGAAAGAGGATCATCAAGGAAAGTAAATACCTGGAATTTTGGTTACAGTTATTCGAGCTTTTTCTGCACGTTTAAGGTTGATGTGGGCACCTCTCCCAGCACTGTACCGGTTATCATCCTGAAATTCCAAGAACATTTAAGAACGATGCTCTAACAATTTATAGAGACAATGAGAATCCAAAATGCTGGTCAAAGTGCTTCTATTTGGTTTAACTTCTCAATTAGTCTACTACAGGCTACATTGAAGAGAAAGTCAACATAGAGTGCAAACATGAGTTTCACACAAATACCACACACAAAAAAGGGCCTACTAAGACCTCCTCTCTATCTATTTCAGCTTACTTGATTGTAGTCTTCAAGCCAATTTTCTTCCTCACATGCTGAAAGCCATCTGTCTACTCTATCCATTATGTCTTTTCGGCTCAGAGCTTCATCTTTAGCTTTAGTTATCTGCGCTTCAATATTTGCTAAGAGTTCACAAGGGTCTACTAGACCTGAAACAATAGCAATGTGCACACTATGTCAGCAGCAAGTAGATTCAAAGAAAATTTGCCCGAAAGCAGAACATGGTTACAACGAAACAAGAAAGCAATACCAGAATCAATCAATGCATTAGATTTCTCAGCAGCTGTACTTGCATCAGGTTCAATATGAGTCATTCTGCAAATTTCTTCCAACTCTAATCTCCTTTTCATGACAAGCTCTTTCATTCTGCTAGCTTTCAGTTTGGTGAGCCTCTCCACTTCTGCAGATGCCTGTAAGAAAGGCAAAGATTAAAATATTAAGCACCTACCTTCTAAGTAGTCAACAAAAAGCAGATTTGGAATGCAGGCAAACCTGTTCAATTATCTCATTTGAAAGAACACCTGGTTCAGTAACTTCCGCTTCCGATAATCTAAGAACCGAAGTGGCCTTTGCAAAGACATTCCTCTCTGCTTGGGGTGAATCCATCAAGCTCCAGAGTTCAAACAGTGCAGTTAAGATATCCCTCAGCTGCATTTTAAAGCCAGAGATTTACTTCAAATTTCACAAGAGAAACCAATTGATAGCTAGGGAAGAATATCAATACCTTCTGGATTCGAATTCTTCTTTCAGTTTTCAACTTGTTAATTGTCTGCTCTAGACCTTCAAACGTGCCATTGCTAATATTTGTTGATTGTTCCTGGTTTCTTCTTTGCAAGCTGGGATGCACATCACTTACTGTCTGAGAAAAATCCAAGCCTAGAACCCCACAAAGCAAATGCACCTCATTTATATAATCCAAAACCTTACGAAGGCGATCAGACTGCAAAAAAAAGGAGCGGGATAAAAAATCTTGAATAAGTTGCAAACAATTAAAATCCTTTCGAGGAATTAAAATGCCAGGAAGTTTCCACAAAACCATATGAAACTTTGCATCCACTCATAACCATCTATAAGGACCTTCATTCTCATACTAAAATTTGCTCAGATATAGGAATCACTCAATGCTAAATATTTTTAAATCCATGAATTAATAATATAAAGAAAGCAAAACCGCCAATAAAGTGAGAGAAAAAAAAAGGAAGAAAAGCTCCAACTACATTTTGAAGTAATGGAAAATTTTTCCGGCAACAGCAGCAGTGGTACATTTGAAATAAGTTTTTCTTAACATGTAGAATTGACAGAGCTTCCCAACTCCATTGACCTATAATTATCACAATTTGCTTAAATTACCCAAAGTAAAAAATCCAATGCTCTAAACAGATTATGTAACAAATAACTGCAGAAAACCACTGATCAATATCCAAAGTGCAAGGATCTAGGAACTCCATATGAATTTCATACTATAATTCCCTACCTTCTCCTTTTGAAGAGCTTGAAGATGCGTCTGAAATTCAGTAAGCCTTCTTAGGGACAAATCTTGTTCTTCCAGAGTTAAAGAGCCGATCATGGTATCACTGGGATAGTTGTAACCAGAAATTTCTCCACTGATCTTTTCAATTTGCGTCTTTATATCGGCCAATTGCTTTATTCTTTCTTCTTTCTTCATCCTCAGATCCTCAAGCAGTGGAGTGACTGATGCGAGTTTTTCTTTTAATGATGCCACCTTCTTCTCTGTCTGAATCTATAGATAGAAACAAAATTAGCTAGTTATAACACAGGGGAAAATGTATGAAAGAAGAAGTGAAGTTCCAATGATCCAATGGCAGGGAATTCTTTTTACCGGTGAATGAATATTGAGCTCCCCAAGAGCAGCCACGAGTGTTGCAACCTCAGCCTCTTTGGCTGCAACAGATTGATGTAGACGTGCCTTGGCATTGGCAGCTTCCTCAACCTTCCGGCGGTAGACTTCTAAGCATTCTCTTTCCAGTTCCAATAGCATCCTGTCTTTATCAGCTTCGCTCTCACCAATGTCACTCCATATTTGCTGCTCACGGTACAAAAAGAAATATATCAAAAAGTTGAAATGTACATTAAATTCTTTTTCAGGATTGAGAAATTCAGAAGCCTGCTAGCTTGCACGTAATTTAGCTAATAGGAAACTTAATTAAAAGAATGGAAACAGGGAAAACTAATGACAAAATTGTCCAATCATGCAAAAAATGATCCACCATTTGTGAAACAGCTTATTTCCACTAAAAATTACAACAGACAAAAAACCAAACAGGAGATTGACATAACATATGTTTCAAAAGCAAAACGGCAAAAAATATGTATTTACATGTACTGGAAAAGCTAATTAATGTGCTAATTCCATCTAAGTTATTCTACGGAAAACCTCATACTAAGAAGAGTCTCCATGGTATTTTCCAAGTTCAAGAAAACTGATATGATTCATATGAAGACATCAAAACAGAGAAAATATTCAAGAGGAAGTAAAAAGCTAAACTTTCACAAATAAAGGCAGTGAAAGGAGAAAAAAAAAACTAGAGCTGATAGAGCGATGAAGATTTCATTAAATTAAGTAATTCAGACAACCCCTGAGAGAAACCATGCAAAAATCATTAGAAAAATTCTTGCTCCACAAGAACCATGGCAAGTCTACAAAACTTGAAAACAACCAAAAAAAAGAAACTTCAATAAACAGATCAGTGGGACAGGAACACCCTTTAGTCTTTAAGAGCAGAAGAATAAGACTACTTTTCTCCCCAGACACTCAAGAAGACATAAAGAGACCTCGAATTCATAGCTTTAACTAGACCATTATGACATGAGTTTAATAAGGAGAAACCAATAAATGCTTTTATCTTTTATCAAAGACATTAACTTTGTCAAACCCCATCATTGCAAAACAGGAGTCAATTTCCAGACCAGAAATACTAAGAAACAAGATAACCCATTCCCTCCCTTCCTCCCCAAAGACGAGGCCTTTACATTGAACAAGAGACTCAAAACACCGGCGCGCCCCGCGCCGGAGGGGGGGGGGGGGGGAGGGGTAGTGAGAAAGAGAGAGAGAGAAGCAAAGGGAACCTGAAGTTCTCCGAGCAATGCATTGCAACTAGTGCTTGTACGAAGACTGGTGGCTAAAGGACTCCCAATGGCCAACATTTCCATAGATCTCTCTCTCTAATTATTCAACACCAAAATTTAAAGTTGAACCCCAATAGAGAAAAAAGAAAGACTCTTTATTTACTTCTCAGAAGCAAAGTTCAAGAGAATCTCCCAAAGAAAAAACAAAAGAACTCAAAGAAAAGAAAAAGAAAGGAAGTGAGAGCAGGGAAATGAGTAGACATCAAAAGTCAAAAGAGACATTGCTTTGAAACAAACAACTTCAGCCTTCCTTCAGATCTGAAAATTTTCAAATGAAAACACCCAACAAGCTCTGTTTCAAGTTTTCTCCTGTTTCCCACAAAATTTTTTCCTCTTAAAAAAGTGCAAACAAATAAAAACACCCACTAAAAAGTATCTGTAAACAGAAGAAACATATAAAGGTAAAGTTTTTCCCTTTTGGGTGCTCTTCTTTCTTTTCTTTTTTCTTCTAAATTGTTGGAGAAGAGAAAAGAGAGCAGAGACCACAATGATTGCTAATAAAGAAAAGGAATTAAGCTTTAAAAAGCACCCAGAAATGAGATTAAAGAGAACGGTTTTGCTTAAAATCACTAGGGTTTGGCTAAAATGCTCCCAATGTACTAGTAGGTTAAAGGAGACTATCAAAGAGGAAGAAGAATAAAAGATCTGTATTTTCTTTTCTTTTCTTTTCTTTTCTTTTCTTCTTGGGTTTTGGGTACTGAATTCTGAAACTGAGTGAACTCTTGAGTTGAAAAAAATAAAGTACACTGAGCAAAAATCCAACCTTTTTTTGTATTAAATAATGTAATTACATTTATTATATTTTGTTCGGAAATTAGACAAGGAAGAAACCGACGCGGATGATTTCTACTTACCGACTCCCATATGTAGAGCGTGTATTAGACATCCCAATAAAAAGTGGAGTTGCTGTTTACAGGCGAGACAGTGCGTGGGATAAACAAGGAGGCTCGCAGATACTCTTCGACTGACAACCGACTCCAGTAGCTGTTTTGATGTTGAGGCTTACCATGCAAAATACTACTCCTATACACGTTAAATTCAATTCAATTCTTTTGAAATGTTTTCGACCAAAAAAAAAAGGTTATTTTGAAATGTTTTAATGTTACTTTTGCCCTCTAAGATAATTAAAATAGTAGTATTATTTAGTAGTATTAAAAATAAATTTGATAGTAATATAATAAGGGTTTTGTGTAAACTGCTTGTTCCAGCTTAAGTAGATTTCGGATTCGAGATCTTACGTACATAGCTGCCCCCGTTGGGAGACTCATCCACCATATTCAGGTGCGCAACGTGGATCAAACTCGGATTAGTCAAAGCGAAACTCTGGATACCGAGTGAAAAATCAAAAAAAAAAAGGGTTTTGCTAACACTCTTATAAGGTAAGTTAAATACTACACTATCAGCCAGCCAATGGGGATTGACGAAAATTATATGGGCTTGAATTAGTGGTGTAAGAAATTCGAATTCTAGTTCTTATAAACCCATTTCGATAAGGGATCTATAAGTATGAAAAGATCTATAAAATTGAAATCCGTAAATCCTCAAAGACATTGACGATATGTCATAGTCTTAAAAATGAAATAACATATCCTATTCCTAAAATGTTTAGTAGCAAAAAAAAAATACTATACTATCATTTATAAAAATATTTTTGTATAAATATAATGGTTGACAACAAAAGGTGAGTACACAAATTTAGTTTCCAAAAATGAAGTTATGTAAGGATTTTAACTTTAAACTCAAATCAGATTTTTCTTATATCTATAAAATCTATGAATGCCCCTTAATTAAACATAAAAATTAATGTGATAATTTTAATAGATTAGTATTTACTAAAAATAGTACTAGTAATTTTAAAGAGTTAGGGGGCGTTTGGTTGGAGACATCTTACATGTCCTGTGGGAATGTGCACCATGTCAAGTTACATGTCCTCGTTTGGTTTCTCTGACAATAGTGTCAGAGGGCATATGATTACCACAGACGTGGTAATATGGGTGGGAATGTGATTACCACCCCCCTCTTAGGTTATGTTACATGTCCTACCCTTTTGATTTCAATTTTCCTATTTTACCCTCACTTATTTCTCATTATACCAACAAGCAATGGTTTTCTTTTTGAGTTTAACAATATTTATATTCAAACCAAAAATAATTGATAATTTTAATTGAAGAAATTTTAGATTATTTGTATCTTTTTATATTTGTCAATTATAAATCTTATTTATCAAATTATTATTTTTATTGTTAATATTTTGATTTTTTTTATTTTGTTAATATTTACTTTTTGTTATTGAATTTGTTTAACAGTTTCAAAATATGTTAATTTAGTTAGAATATTAATTTAGTTAGAATAGAAGTTTAGAAAGCTTTTTATATAAGTGAGGGCAAACTAGTAAAATAGTTATTCATATATGTCACATTCCCACACCAACCAAACATGATAATCTAAGATGTCCATCTCTCCAACCAAACACAAAATACACACATTACCAGGACATCACATTACTAGGTAATGTTGTAGTAATCTTATATCCACAGGTAATGTAACATCACCCCAACCAAACGCACCCTTAGGGTTAAAGATACCAAATTAACTTTTTTCAAAAACAAAAATCTCATATTTAATGGTTTGGTATTGACTATTTGATTCCCACATCCCAAATATAAATAAAATTAAGGAAAATACTCATGGTATTGAATATTTGGACTTTTTTGTACTTTAATAGTAGTAATTCTAGAAACAAAATGCTACACGCTTGGATTGTATTGATAACCTACTTTTAGCTTGGTTGGTAAAAGTAGATTCTTTTTTTCCTATTTTTCAAGGCAAGAAAAGAACATGAATTAAAGAAGGAGGAATTCAATTAATGGCGGCATGAAAATTGGAATGTGACTAAAGTTAACTTTTTACGCGACGATGATGAAAAGCTACTCAAAGTCCCAAACTCAAAGGGAAGTTTAAATGAGCAAATTGCCAATTGGGAGCGCTTGTTTTGTGGTTGTCACGATGTACTTCGGTTGGTACTTGACACAACCATACAAGTAGGTTGTGTTACTTTATTACGGTTGCCACTTGTATATTTTAGCATTAATGTCAATGTAGTACTTCATCTGTTCTATAATACTCCTTCTATTACTCCCTCTATTACTACTATTTAAGTGTCATCTTTCGACTTCCACCTCTTGGTTTAGTGGCCAAAAGAGGCGCCGGGAAGTCACCCGACAGGGGTTCGATCCTTGCTATCCCCCTCCCCCCTGTATCTAAAATATATAAAATTAACGGTTCAAAAAATATATTTTAAAAAGTTTAAGATTTATATTTTTTAAATTTTATTTTTAAAAATTTTATAACTTTATAGTTTTATTATAAATAATAATCAAAGTTGAGAGCGTTTGACCAAAAGGTGACAGTTAAATAGTAACAGATGAATGTAATATTCATTTTGAAATTTTACATAAGAATTAAGAAAAATATTAAAATCTCTTAAAATTTAGACAAAATATTATAAAAGGATAATTTTACCTTTTATTGGAATGATTTATTTTTTTCTTTAGTAATTAGTGCTTTATTTAAAAAGATAAGGATAAACTTTGAAAATAAATAGTTAATACTTCAATAGAATTCATAAAATAACAAATAATTTGAAACATTTTTTTTAATTGCTATAATGGAATGAAGATAGTACTTTTAACCATAGGTTCGGTTAACCAGTGTCCAACCTCCTTTAATACTTATTTTTAGTAAACAATCATTATAAATTTATTATTTTGAAAATAGTAATTACATCCTTAGATAATTTTTTTAACAAAACTACCGTCATAAAATTACTTTAAATATATGGTGGGAAAAAATTTAATAGTTAACTAATTTTTTATTTGTTCTTGAGCAAATATTTTTTATATCAAACTTGGAGTTTTTTTTTTTTCAAAAACCTTACCGCAATATATGTTAAAATAAATTAAAACTTACCCCTAAAATTAAATTTTCTTTTTATTTGAGGCTAAATTTTATGAAATTTGTGACTAAACTTTATCAAAAAGATATTATATCAAACTTGAGTATTTTTTTTCTAAAACAATATATGTCAAAAATTTTGAAATTTACCCTTAAAATTATGTTTTTCTTTTTTATTTAGGGGTTAAACTTTATCAAAATTGTGGCTAAACTTGTCTTTAATGGTAATCTTCTATAAGAAATATATCATTAAATGATTGTGCAAAAAAATAATAAGGAAAATACTTTTTGACTTGTCTATTTCATCTCGCCTCTATCCCTCCTGATGTGATTTTCCTAATTACCAAAAGTTTAGTCCCACTTTTTACCAAGTTTAGCTCCACTTTATATAAGAATGATTATTAAGAGCAAGTTTTGTAATAGGATTTTAGAAAGAAAATAAAATGGGATTAAAAAAATAAAAACCACGTTAGACAGGACAAAACTAGATGAGTCATGTAACATTACTAAAATAATAATGATATTGACTTTTTTAAGTTTAGCAAAATTTTCAAACAAATTTATTATAGGCACCCATTACCAAATTCCTTTAACCATATGTATACATTGTACATTAATTCCGGTAATAATGCTTAGCACAATAATGCAAAGCATTCAGACTTGATTTGAGACACCAATAAATAGTAACAAAAATTGAGGGTATGAATATTCGCACAGGATATGTAATTGTCAAGGTATTTAACATGTCAAAGTTGTCCGGGGGTGTCTTGTAAAATTTGATATGAGCAGTCCCATCTGATCTAATGGTAAGGGAGTGAGGGCAACTCACTCTATAATAAGGGTTCGATTCGAATATCTAACCTGTCAAATAGTATAAATTATGTAAATATTCGCTTAGATTAGAGAAATAAAAATAGGGATCTTACTAATATGTTAGTTGCTACAAATTATATTCTATGAGTTAAGATTTTTCCTAGGTGAAATTTTTTTTCTTTTTCTTTCTCTTTGTGTTAAATGAACTTGAGGAATATTGTAGGTAAGTATAAATTATAATGAACTGACAAATTATTCAACAAAGTACATGATTAATAATACTGATATTTTAAAAGGCGTATACATGCATAAGAGCATAATTATAATGAATGTGACTTGGAAGTTGACCAGAAAGCAACATCATTATTAGAAAAATTCCAACAGAAAAAAAAAACAGTGTTTAAAATGGCGAAAAAGCTTAAGAACACTTGATGAAGTAATAATCATGCAAAAGAAACTTATCTTTAACCCTATTTTTAAGGGATCATTTTACTAAATATATTAGTAAAAGTGTTTAACATGCCTAATAACTCTATAGATTATAACTATACTACATATGTTCATGACAATAAAATCTAGGATTCGAATCATCTTACATAAAAAAAAAAAAAGGATCTGAATCATCTTTTCTATATATATATATATATATATATATATTAAAAACAAAAACAAAAGAAAGCGAGCGTGCCCTTTAATTAATTTAAGATGAAAAAAAATTGAATGAAAGAGCAAAAATTTTAATATGCATGACTTAGAGGTTTTGCTTTTTAAAAAAAAAAATATTTGTCTGTAAATTCGAGATACTATATTATAATAATGATCTCCCATGTATGCAATCTCATCCCTTTAATTTATTTCATCTCCCCAATTCCATATATGTTTCTCTCCATCAGTCTCGTAGATTCTATGTGTCTAACTTGTTTTGATTTGGATAAGGTAAAAGATTTTTCTTCCCTTTATCCTTTTGAAAAAAAAGAATTAAAAAGACACTATAGAACTCAAATGGGACTGCCATGCAGAAATAATTCGCTGGATTCAGGAGACAGAAGGGGCAGTTTTAAAAAACGCCCATGTAGCTAGGATTTTAAGACTTGGAATTGGAAGGTTGATGGCCCATTTTTACAATTTTTTCCCATTATTGATATATGGACTTGGAAATGACGTATTGTTAATCTCGACGAAGAGGATGAGATCTTTTTTGTATTTTTTTTATCATAAGAGAGGATGAGATCTTTTTTGTATTTTTTTATCATAAGAGAGGATGAGATCTTCAAATCTTCAAGTTTCGAGTTTAAAATTAATATTATTGTCTCAAATAGACCTAATTTTGATAAGAGAGGAGTTAATTTTATAAGCTTGGAGCTTCCTCGTTTAAAATTCATGAAAGTGTAATGTGAGTACAAGATATTAAAAAAAAAAAATCTAAAACCTTATTTAACTTTTTGTTTTTAAATAGAAAATTTGTTTTCTTAACCGTGCCTGGAACGGAGCTGTCTCTGGTTACAACCATATACAGGATACAGCTCATATATATATTTAAGTACTAATTGCAACAACAAATCCCAAAAAGAAAAAATACATGTTGCAAGTACCAAAAAAATATAAATATTTTATATAAATAAGAAATATATAAAGGAAATTAATTAATAATATAGAAGCATAGGGTGCTTGTATAACATATGCTTATATCGTATGGCCTCCATAATGTTAAAAGCTGGATGTCCCAAAATGTGACATTTCAGCCAATCTCCAAGCTTATAATATTTCTCTCTCTAAACATCCACCATAATGTTAAAATGGCACCATTTTCTATATTATTGACTTTCTTTTCTTTTTTTTTGGTTGGTTATAAATTTTATCTAATTTTTGTTGTTCTCTAACTCCTAATTTTGTGTTAACCCACACAGCAATCGGCTGTAATGATGTTTAGTCATTAAAGAATAAATTGATTGAAATGCCTAACCTTTAATTCCCATCAACTTTGCTCATCTCTAGCCAAATTTTTTTACATTGGTAAATTTGTCAATTTCATAAAACTTTATCAATGAATGGCACTAAACTAATTATGAACACAAAATAAGAAAATCAGTTGGAAAACAATTTGTCTAGCTAGTCACAAACACCCAAAAAAAAAGGCCAAATATTTATTTTTTAAAATTAGAAAGATACAGCTGGCTAAAAGAAATTAGGTAAGCACCAAGGGTAGTTTCTTTTAGAAAGAAATGTTGATTAATTTTTGCACTTGGCAAGCTTAGTTAGATTCGATGCTTATTTATTTATTTTTTAAAAAGAGGAGTGAAAAAAAGAGAAAATAGGAAAAGAAATAAAGAGTTTTGATTGACCTTTGGTCTGTATTATTTTAGTTGAAAAGGAAGGAAGAGCAGAGCTAACAACATTGTTCAAAGACATTATAATAAAATAATCCTATTGCAAATTAGACCAAAAATAGACTATCATAGCCATGTTTGATTGACCCTTAATCTACCATGATCAATACCATTTTATCTCAATAATAATCATATAATTATTGACATGACCTCATCATCTCTTCACTCTTGTTGGTTTGGTGGATTAGATTGCTACACATTCTTAATCCCAATCCTACACCCCTTTAATCCCAATCCACAGCTAATCATCATAAATAAATATAAATTATAAGCAAAACTAACAGCAATAATTCACTTCTAGTATTCTTTTTTTTTTCCCCATTTTCTTTGGAGGGATTTAACCATATGGTAGAGAGAAAGACAAAGACAGACAAAGTATAGCTGGCCAAGGGGATGATACAGGGTGAAATGGACCCTCAATGTCCACTGCAACAATTATGGGGGGCAAAATAAAAGATGCCAATGCTAAAATTGGGGGATTGGGAAATTTTTCCAAAATTCATGTGGACCCCTTCTGATATCCTCTCAATTTCCCTTTTAATAATGGTTAAAGGGAAGACAAAAAAAAATACCCAAAGCAATTAAGCTCTAACACTTTGATTATTGTCCTTGCTACCACCTAATTAATAAAATATCATATCATACCATATCCCAACCTTCTTTTGCCAAAAAGGAGAACCAAAAAAATTAATATGATAAATTAGTAAATGTTTTGGTAACTTTCTTTCTGTATTAGCAGTTAGCAAAAAGAAGAGAATTATGGTTATCATTATTAAAGTGAAAGGAAGAGAACAAATTCCACTCATTTCTGTCTTTAGTATTCTATCTTTTTTTATCTTTGAGGTACAAGTGCATCATAAGAGTGCCATGCAAAATTCCTTTTCTGTTTTCTGATAACTAAGAAGGTTGAAGTCTATAAAATTTGCTCACAACATCAAAAAGATGCAAAGCTAAAATAGTTTTCTTAGTGACTAAAATTCTAGCTAATTATAGTATTATAACACCTAAAAATCACAATTCCAAAATATATAAGCTTAGGCAGAGAAGAGAACTCCAAAGCTAAACTTGCAAGTTAGTCCAGATTATTAACTCCTAATTTTTAAGCAGAAAAAAGGGAAAGGAGAATTCCATATGGCCAATATTTATAATTTTGTTTGTCAACTTTGAAGTGTAAAGAACGCAAAGCTGTATTCCAGTTCATGTACAATAATTTAAATTTCTTGGAAATTACTCAAATCCCTCCATCTCCATGGCCAATATGAGTACAATACCCTATTACTCTGAAATTATTTAGCCTTTTTCATTGAAATATGTATAGTCATGGGTTCATATATAAGACATTTTGGTAGGGGTCCTCATAGAACCAAACTAAAAGAGCAAGTTTGTCCTCAAAGTGAAGTCATGAAACCAAAGTTGGATAAGAATCCGACCCCTACTGCTATAGAAAGTAGTAGAAGATCATTGAAACATATATATATGCTTATTCTATCTTGCCAGATGTGGGAAAAAGCAGAAAAAGGAAGATAGTAAAATTAAAAAAAAAAAAAACCAACAAATTCCATTCTTCATGGGCAATGATTTAGTTTACCACTTCGCAGAGACAAGTTTGGAATATTTTTCTCAAGAAGTTTCCTGCTTACCAAATGGACAAGGACTAAGAACAACCAAGACAAGTGAACTTGGGCTTGAATGAGAAAAATAATTAAAAATAAATAATGAAGTTTATAAAATCAACAAATTAACCGATGCTGATAAATCGATATGATTATTATTAGGTGAAAGCCACGCATATGGTAACATTGAAACCTGCAACTCGAAACCCAAATCTGTTAATTTATTCTTATTGAGGTAAGATTTTATTCGCAATGAAAATGATTTTTGAAACTTGGAGAGAATAAAGCTTAGGAAAAAGTCCAATTAGCTTGGCTTAATTTGTCCAAATAAAGCTTGAGAAATAAAATGGCTATATATGTACCTAAGTTTTGCCATTAAAGAGAAACAGCGACGGGCGTTGGGTGGCGAAGACATGTTGTACAGTTTTTAAGTTTTGGTGGGGTTGTTTGTTTTAGAATTATTAGCCGACACAAATAATAACTTCCCAGTTTTAAACAGCTTTGAAGATGATTCTGTGGACTTTTGTTTGGTCTTAAACTAAGTTTAGGTGAAGATTAGTGACCTCATTTTGAAGTAAATGGTTAGTTAATTAATAGCATCATTGAATTTTATGCAAGAAATACAAGTGAAGATTATATATATGCAACATGCTAGAAACAACAAAACAGAAAATTATATCCTGAGATTGTCTTGCTGGCACATTCCTTAAACCTACAAGCACATAAATTTCAAGCAAAGCATGTTTTTCACCCTTTATCCAAGCAACTGAAATATTAATTACCAAAGCAATAGAAAAAGGGAAAATGTCCTACCCAAGCACATTCTGCAAGCTCATATATCATTCAAAAAATTATATTAATAAATATATCTTAATTTAATGTAACCATTTTGATCATATAATAAGATTAAAGTTTGAATCTTCTTATCCCATGAACTTTTTTTTTTTGGTACATAGGAAGAAGGGAAAGAGATCTATTTGGAAAATGAGAGATTTTAAATCCGATATCTCTTATATAAATTTCTCAATCTCTAACCAACTTGACTAGATGGAGAATTCTCTTTTCCACTGCTCCTTGTATATACTGTCCTTGATGAATACTAGAGAAAACACCCATGGAAAGATTTCCTTTTCCTTTGTATTTTCTAATTAAATTTAGTAGTAATTCTATAACAGCTTTGTTAATTTCTTATGTGGGGACAATTTTATTTATTATAATTATTACATCCTGTGACATACTGTAATATATATAAACTTGTTTGGATATTAAAAGATAATCTTGGATTCTGGTTGTTATTACATGGTTATCAAAATATATATGAATCCAAGCCTACCTAATCAATTTTTTTTGTGACATATCCTCGCTAAAATTATAAAGAAAGATGGTAGTTTTAATGGTTTGAGCTTTGAACTTATGCCCTCTTTGACACATTAATATATTTTGTCAGTACCTATATTGTTTGTTAGCAAAAAAAAAAAAAACTATTCTGATAATGATTGGAAAATATTACTACTCCTATCACAATAATATAGAAAAATTATTAGATAGATAGGGTGTACCACATCATCCATAAGCCCGACTAATAAAATTATGAAAACTCAAGTATTTCGATATAATTACTAGAACCATATCACAATTATAATCTAAATTTAAAGACTTATACTTTAAATTCTCTTCCTATGTAACGTATGGCTAAACCTTTGTCAAGTTAGTGTTTTAATTTTAAAAAAATTTTTGAGTTGACATAAATTTATTAGTCGAACTTATAGATAACGTGTTATACCCGATCTACCTAATGTATTAAAGTTTAGCTGATCAATTGTCTTTCTTTTTTTAAAATTACCAGAAGAGCTTAATTAGAGGAACTAAATTGCTCTATATTCAATAAATGATAGGTTTTATCCTAAAAAAAAGGAAGGTTTCCTAAACAGCCAAAGCCAACTGTTATGGTTTCTTCTATCTTCTGGTACAAATTCCAAAGAAAATCCTACTCATATCGAAATCTGGACCGGTGAATGACACAGCCAGAAGGGCAGAATAACTCTTTCAAGTACATAAAATGCAACGGGAATGCATATGGCTTCAATTCATGGCAAGGAATGTTTTACTTATTCCAGCAACATAAATAATTTCTTCTCCAAACCAGGGAACAAACTTAAATGCAACAACAAACTGCATTAAAAAACCTGATATTCTCTTAAACTACTCAGATCAGATTCAACAGTGAGATGTAAGAGGTCCCACATTCCAAAACACTACACAGATTTGAATGATGAATCTCTCATTGATGATGAATAATGACAGAATCTACTGACAATTAAAACTAGTTAATGTAAATTAAAAAATGACAATTTGATAGCAGTCGCATGAACTGATTTGCCTGTAAGATGATCATGAAAGTTTACATGCTGATCTCAGGTACCTAAAAGCTTGATTTCCGCCCTATGATGATCTATTGGCAGATTACACAATGAAAGCCAATCATTTCTCTTCCTTTTAAATTCTATCAATTCATTTACTTGTATCAATAATTCAAGATGTGTGAATTAAAAATTTTATTTTTGTAAAGAAAACAAATGCAGTTACATAATCATCCAAATTAACTTGATTCTTTTAGTTACTTTTCTGCTCTAAGAAGGCCGGGAATTTTTCGTTTGGGTTAATTAAGTCACTAGCTTAAAATAATTACCGGTCCGGACACTCCAATTGTTAGAACTTGGGACGTAATTTGAAAGTCTTAAGGTTCAGAATACTATGATAGGAGAGGAATGAGATTTATGAGATGGAAAATGACTACTACTCATTTTCCGATCCAAAGGTATGTACAGAAGAAATCCCAGCAGAAGAGGAACAAAAAACAAAAAGGAGTTTTCGGGGAAAGAAGCGGCCCCCCAACCCAAAAGAGCAACAGGGTAACAATGTTAGTACATGTGGCATTGTGGGTAATGCCATACAGCTAAAATCCAGAAAATGCCATGACTGAAGTGAAAAATACAATAAAAAAAAAGAGAGAGAGAGAGAATAAATTTTGGAGAAACTGACAGAATTAAAAGAAACTATGGTAAGATCCAGTACAATGCCTCTTTATGATGGCACCAATGAGCACAGGTCACATCTGTCCTTTGTTTCCAATAAATGGAGTCCACAGCAGAATTGCAGAAAGGTGAAAAAGCCTCCGTATGTACATTCTATTCTACTCTACCCAGTAAAACCAATAATCCGTGTGGTGGAGCCCGCTTATGGTCATATATCAAATTATGTGTAGAAAAGCAGTAATTGGATTTAAAGAAATGAGGTCCCACAACACCTTTCAACAAATTTTATTTTATGTTTCTAACCCAACTTTACTCAAAACTAGTTTCCTTATTATAGGGTAAATGCAGAGTATCTAGCAAAGCATCCTTTTTTGTCTAACCATAGGGTTCCGTCTTCGTTTTACGATCGATGGCTATTTCTGTTCGCACCTGCTGATGGTAAAGGGTAGAGTACTCCCCGTGGAGTGATCTGCCATTCTTAGGATTCGAAACCAAAATCACTGATTAAGAAGTAAGAGATCCATAGCCATCTCTTCCCCAATCCGGTGGGTATCTAGCAAAGCATTCATTGACTTAACAAAGAGACTTCACTTGCATACAGATATAGATGTTTAAGTGTTCTTATCATTGAAGGCATCATCAAGATTTATCTATTGGTAGTTGAGTGGAGACATCAGACATAACATCAAACTGCTTTCTGTAGAGAAACCTTGGCTGGCAACATGGTTCAAACTTCAAACACATGTTTAAGGATGTCCTTGACCTTTTCAACAATGTCCTCTTCTTTGAATGATGTTACAAACTTTACTGTGGGCATACAGAAAAAACTCTAAAATTTAAATTGCATATATAAATCATGAATAGAATGCATCTGATTGACAATATAAAAAAGTTCCAACAGATCTTTAAAGATGATTAATAACAAGCTAAAATTACTGGCATGATCGAGAACTTGAAATGGTGCACAAAGCTTTTCCTAGGTTGACATTTTCATAACCAAAAATTGATATGAAGACAAGATATTATTGTTCTATCGACTAAAGAATTATTACTATGGCTTTGACAATTTCTAATACTACCAACCAAGATCCCACCAAGATTTAAATTCATGATTGGCTAGATCACACTTTTGTTTATGGTGCATCACGGCAGATGACGAGAGCTTTCTTTTTTGCATATGGCCGTATTCTATAGAGAATATGTTTTTCTATTAATGTAATCTCAACTACAAAAAAAAAAAAGCGCGACTGTTAAACAAGGAGGTGAAAAATCATTTTCAAGTTCAAAAGCGTATCTTTTGAAATTGTATTCAACAAATTGATGTTTTGACTCTAACAGCTCAAAGAATCTTGTAATTAAATTAACTTATTGCAACATTGGCCTTGCCAAGGTACAAATGCATATCTGAAAATGCCATGTGCATAATAACATTCCTGAATTCTGAAATACTAACACATAAGACATTAAAACTAGCTAGGGATGGGAGAAGGACCTAAGAACAAAACACACCAGGGAGCAGGAGCAGCAGAATGATGACACAAAGACTACAAGAATACACATAAGTCAGAACACAGAAAAAGAATAGCACATCATTAAAAGTAAAAGTACAGTAAGGATCAAACAGCTTAACCTGTGAAGGCTGAAGCTCAATCTTCCTTGAAAGCAAAATAACCAGAAATGGGCAGTGGTGGGCCTAAGTCTAAATGGGACCCTTTATATTATGATTATCCACATCCTCTTCATAAGGTTTGGTTCAGTTTTTGTTTCTTCTCTTTATCCGAAAGGCAATAAAAAATACAAAGAGACAGTCTGGAGAATCCTTCCTACTATCATCAGTTCATCACCCACCTTAATTAAGGACTCCCCCAATTAGCCATTGCGTTCACACGTGTAACATAATTTTGGTCTGAAGGAGATAATTATCCATATGTGATATTGCTTGTATTCAAGAGGAAAAGATAGGGTGGGGACCTGTACAGAAGCTGCCAAAAAGCCTACCTACCTTTCGAATCAATGTATGATAGACTGGGAAATATCATCTCAAAAGAGTTATTAATCGAGTAGGGCAAGTTTCTAGCCTCCAGGGTCTGGCTTGTTTTAGATATACTCATAATGTTGTTGAGTTTATACTTTATAGTTTCGAATCTCATGCTTTTACTCTTCTGATCTGAGTGATACGCAAAGGGAGAAAGGGTTAGAGTAATAGTCAAACACTACATTCATTTATAAAAAAAGTGTTCTCTTATTAAAAAATCTGCACCAAATCTTTATCTTTATAAGGCTTTAAAGAGTTCGGGCATATACACCGGAGTGAAGACCTTGACATCAAAGGAACCTCTCTGATTTAATGATTCTAATTGACATTAAAAGAAATTAGGTTAACTGTGATTATGACCACTTAGTTAGTCTTGTGTGAAATATGAATCACATTAATGAACACTGAGAATTCTGACACTGAAAGACTTCTTCGAGAAAGGTCATGTATATACATTAATTATTTATTCATTACTTATCGTTATTTGCTAATAGTTGAAGCCTATGTATGCATGTATGTTCCAAGTCATTGAAGCAAGCCCATGTAAGTACAATTTCTTTTTTACTGAATCTAGAAAAAAGGACAGTTCTTCATGTGCATTTTATGCACAGTTTAAAATTAATTAATAAATCTTACTGATTAAAATAAGTAATAATCGAACTTATATCATTAATAAAATAATCATGTCCAAAATTCTATGTCTAATCCCTTGAATACCATATAAGTGGTGCATGATTTCCTCTCAGATGCTAGCGAGGTTCATTTATATACACGTAATTAATACATCATTCTCTAAAATGCAAAAAACAACAAAACTAAAAGATTCCATCCAATAAGAAAAATAGAAATGAAATACTTCTATATCTTTGCATATATATATGGTGAAATTCTGATGTTAAAAATTACGGCCCACTATAGAAAAGGTCAAGTTCCGGGAAAGACACCCAAACGGGGGTCCACAAACAATTCTTTGGGATACAGCTGAATTCCACCAAAGGGTAGAGCCCAAAAACAAAGATTGGTTAACAGAAAAAGGCACACGGGTGAGCGAACATACTACTTAAAATGTGGAAAAAAGAAAGAAAAGGGCAGTTGTCATTCCCCTTATAATAGCGACATTTAACTTCAAAATTTGATGATAATTTAGTGTCAGCAGGATGCTAGCTATGCATTAATTATGCGATAATGGGACCATAGAATTTCCTTTTGCTGTATATGATCTACAAGGCTTATGATCAGAGCCCAGAGGTGGCCGATGGTCAAAGTCCCAGAAGTGAATCTTGGAGGATATAAATGGAAGATGATTGGATTGATGGTGGACAAGTGCCCCAGTTCACAAGGCAACAAGAAATAAATCACTCACCTTTCCGGCTTATAAATAAGATTTCAAAACTTCAATGCGTGCTTACAGTTTATATCGCATATACTACTATTGGGACTTCATTCAGTCGTGTCATGGTAATTAAAGCCTTAATTAAACAGTTAACACAAGATTTTAAATCTCCCCAGTAGTTAGAGAATGGTAAGCTTTTCATTTAATTTAAAACAAACAAATAATACCATTTCTTTTGGCAAAATATAACAAACAAGGGATAATGTATCCGCCTTTAATCCTTATTTTGTTTTGGGTAAAACATGGTCCAAAACAAATGGGCTTCATAGTGCTTTTATGGCTCAAAAGCCCGTTGTTGTTGTATTATCTTATCTTATATACCATTAAAGAAAAGGAATACTTTATCAATAATTGATTGATTCAAGTGGATTGACATTTATTCTCCTTAAGTAAGATTTCAAGTTTGAGTCTTGAGATTAGAGAAAATCATTGTTATGAGAGCTTTACCTCTATAGTGGGCCAACCTAACTCGAAAGCGATTAGTTTTAAGTCAAAGACGTGGAGATACCCTACGTTATACAAAAAAAAGAAAAACAATACTTTATAGAGATCATAGGATAAGAGGAAAGAGAAAAATAATTATTTAGAAATTTAAAAATAATTTTTATTATTTTTTAAGCGTGTTAAATACTTTGTATGTATGAGCTATTTATTGTGGGAGTAAGAGAGAACATTGATATAGTCTTTTATTAATATGTGAAATTTTTATTTATTTTTTGTTAAATTAACATTTGGTTAAGGGGAAATATGAATAAAGAAAAGATTCTATTTACCGTCCAATTTACATGTTAACCTGCAATGTTAGTACGGGTATATGATCTCGTTATTGTTGTTTTAAATATTTTAACTGACTCTATGAAAACCAGTAAACACTAAGCACTAGCAGCAAGCTCTAAACATAGAGATTTATAGCAAGCCTTTTGGCTAGAAAAATGTAATCTACTAAAGTGAAAGGTTGGTGAGATCATTCAGAATCGCTAAGCCAACAATGTTTGCTCTACTACTCTCGACGAGGTAATAGTACTGAGGCTTATGGGTTGACATTCCTCTATAGGTGGTGATCAATCTGACAATCTGTCTGTTTCATTGCTTCATCTTAAGAGACTGTAGCTTAAATAAGTGACAAGTAACAGCTGAATTGAAAGTTTTAGATTGATTGACCTAGAGGAGTTAGAAACTCCAAATTGAATGAGCAAACAGAAGTGTTTTAGGTTGAAGTTTAAATTTCTGAATTCAGTTAGAGTAGCAAAGCTTAATCAGAAATTGGAGTCTCAAATTAATATGCTATCCACTGAAACTAAATTTGATTTTCTCTAGAAGGGTTGGTTCTGACAGGTCTAAGTTCTAATAGCAGAATGACTAATATAATATAATATCTCTTATGATTTCCTTTATGGTGTTGTCTGACCATGAAATTCCCTTTGCTAAACTAATGGATCTAATTGGATTTTCAACTTGCTCAACGGTGATGGTACATAGAAATCAAACCCAACTAACTATATTCTCTTTGTTACAGGCTACGTGTTTAATCAATATTTTGGAGGTCTTCTTACTAATGAAAACCAAAAGTACTTACTAAAATTGATAAACACTGAATCTGACAATGATTTTGATGCTGGGGATTAAGTAACTTGTGCAGTGAACGAGAGAAAAACTTACCCCAGGGAAGAACAGGAAACTCCCACTGTTGTTTAGGGACTGTGACCACATATGAAGTTACCTACAGAAGGCCAAAATGGGCTTATACTATTGAATCACATACAATTGAAGACCAAAAAGGCATATCAGTGAAGTTAATACAAGCGAAAAGACATACCAAAACGGATGCAGCAAGAGAACGAGGAGAACTAAAAAGAAGTGATGTCTCTTCCTTTTCATAAAGAAGATCCATCACGTCCATGCATGCTTCAAAGTTCACCAGTTCCCCAACTTTTGCCACTCCCCTATAAGAAACAGAAAGATGACGTGATATATACTAAAATGGTAACATTCAGGCAGTGATAAATAAGAATTTCTAATTTAGATTGAGACCAGAATATTACTTGAACTGAACAAAAAGCTCTTCAAGAAAAATGAAGGCAACATTTGGTGTCCCAATCTCAAAATTCAACACCTTTACCATAAAAAACAAGCATAAGCATGAAAGATAAAAGATCATTTAAATTGAATTGGATCAGTGACAGAAAATCTCGGAGATTCATTCACCTGAAGGAAGAGCACCTCCTGTAGAACATGCTCATCAATTCAAAAACAAATTGATTAACATTCATGATTCATCAAAATCAAACAGAAACAGCAAATTTTGCACCAAGTAATCAGAAACAAATGGAAATGAAATTTACAGCTTCCAAGAAATCTCTAGTGGTAAAATGCTGATCCTTAATGAACTCATCTCCCATCGACTTCAAACGTTTGACGGATACAGCACGAGAATCGTGAATCTACAAACACAACAAACGAAAATATAATATTTGCTCACCGTAACGAAAAGAAGATGAAATCTGGAAACTCAACTTTACTTGCGATCCATATCGAAATGAGTGAAAATAACTGCAAATTACTCTCTTCCATGGATCGTAAAAGCCAGCTTCCCTTCTCATTCCCCTGTTTCATTTGTTTTATAACTCTGTAGAAAAGCAAACAACGAACAATTTCAAGTTCATAAATAGATTTAAAATTTTAGAAAAAAAATGAATCCATGGATTAGAAAAGAGAGAAGACTTACATGTTGAGAGAAGGGAGAAATCGGTCAGCGAAGAGAGATAAAGCAGTGTACTTCACTAATGGCGTAGCTTGGAGTTGCTTTCAGTTCCAACGCAATAAATAAATCAATAAATAGTGAAGAAGAATTTTCATTTAAATGGGAAAATATACTTACATGAGAAGATTGAATAAGAAATTCCACCGATTTCTTTCGCAGCATTTCTCCGAGTGTGGACTGTGGAGGAGAGAATCGGTTTCTCTCCTTGCGGGAGTTTTTGATTTCAAAAGGAAGGGGAAGAGCAGACTGTTAGCCACGTGGCATTTTCTTTCTAATGGTAGAAGATTTTGGGCCCACCTTAATTGGGCTGGGCCTTCTATAAGTATTTTTTTTCCCTTCCTTTCTCCGTTCTTTTTGGAAACCGCCACACCATCACACAATTTTGGAATTTTCTTCTTGGGAAAAAAAAAAAAACAAAAAAAGAAACTATATAAAGGGAGCAGAGACGACACTTCGTCTTCCTTCGTACGTGCTCCGTTGAAAATTTTCTCTTCATTTTTCTTTTGTGCATCAAATTTCAGGTATGAAGTTCTCAAGATCCCTAAGCTATTTCTAAATCAAAAGGAAAAAAAAGGGAAAAATATCATTCTTTGTTGTTTCTTTCTGAGCAAGTTTTAGCTTCTGTCCACGTTTTCCATCTTCCTTTTCTTTGCATTTCACTAATATGCGTTTTTTTGGCTGCAAAAACTCATTATTTTGATTCATAAGATGCCGGCGTTTTATCTTTGAGCTCATTTTTGTTTAATTATTGGTGTTGATTCCGTTGGAAAATACTGTTTGTTTCTAGAGAAAGACTCTTCTTTCTAGAGAAGTTGATGGTTTGAAACTTCCCTTACTTTGCAGGAATTTTGAGCGAATTTACAAGTTTTGATGGAGACAAAGATGGAGGAAGCGGATGAGTGGGGTAACTAGTCTTTGTGCTTGTTCTTTTATCTTTAATTGCTTGCTTAGAACTTTCTTGTTACGCCTAAACGATTAGAAAGTTGATCGATCGATCAGAAAACTTACCGTAGATCATCTGTATAGTTATGTGGTAAGATATATATGTTATGGATCCAGGACATTGTTAGATTAAGTACGTAGTTGTTAGTTTTAATTTAATTGTTTTTCGATTTGGCTTTATTTTGTCACCTTTTCTTTGTAATACTAACAGTTAAATCTTTCTCTGTTTTATCGTTGCTCTTGTTCTGTGTTTAGTTATCATTCTGCTGTTAGCAACATTTTTATAATTACTTTAAGTGTCTTATATGTATATGTTGTTGAGTTCTCTTTGCTTTATAGACGAGCTTTGGTTCAAATTTTAGCTGAAATAAGACAGGAAGTACTTAATGTTATAGGCTGTGTTGAAGACTAAGTTTTACTCCTATTTGTTTTAGTCCTATGCACCATTTGCTTTCCCTCATGAGCAACGCAAGCATGTACATAGAGAAGAAGAAATAAGAAAGATGAATATGAAGCTCTCCCATTAGTCTCTGTACCTTGCTTTGGTATTTACCTTACATAGTTACATGATTTGATCACTCTTTTTTTTTACATGCAAACTTCTGCATGAAGAGTTGTCTTGAATTCAGATAAATAGAGGTTTTGTATAATGGGTTGTATGGCCATGGAATTGTATTTCTCGAGCTTTGAAGCTCATGCATTGTCTTGGATATTAATATGTACTTCATGTGTGTGCATTTGTTCTAATAACGTTGCAGAGGATGGATCATTGCTACCAGTTGGTGGCAAGGGTTCAAGTTCTTGGGATGATGAAGATGTGGAGAATAACAAAGTCAAAGAGTCATGGGAAGATGAGGATGACAGTACGCTGGTATGCTGACACTTTCCCTGTTTATATTACTGCTAGCTTACATTCTTTCAAGGTATGAATCAGCTTAGTTATAAAGAGTGCATGATATTATACAGACCACATTACGAGCATAAGAAATGTGATTTTGTTGTTTAACCAGATTCCTTAGCTTATTTAGCTGTCCGGGATTAGATTTTAGCATCTATCCTTAGTTTTCTCTTGAAGTATGATAACAATAGTCATTTCAAAGAGTTGCATGGAGGTGTACCGTTGTGTTTATATCTGTAAAGTGAGGTAGCATTCATACTTGAAATTTCATCATGTTTTTAGGTACCTGTGAAATTGCATCCCCTGAGTAAGAGCACAAGAAACGTTGTCTCCAATGCTATTGAGAAAAAATGGAAAATTGCTGCTATAGAAAAGGAAGAGAAACTGAATGTTATGGAAGAAAAGCTTTCTGATCTAAGGTAAAGGTTGACTATTATGATACGTTCTATTAGCATTTTGATTCCCTGAGCTTCCTCTTAGCTTAACCATAATTATATGCTACAATTTGTCTGGCTTTCAAGCTAAAATCCATATTCTCGCAAAGGCAGTCTGCAATGAAAGGTGCTGCTTGCCTCTGTAAATAGACTCAATATAATAGCTTCGTGGAACTCAAATTCTCTTACTGCTCTTAATCAATTTTTGCAGCAAACCTATCATAGTTTGCTCCAAAGAAGCATAATGGTTATTTTGCTTGTAGCCTCTGATCCTTTGCCCATAAGTTTGCTACAAAAGGAAATAGATAAGATTGTGCATCCTGTTTGAAAACAGTGACTCTCTTTTATTCAGAAGATACATTTTAAGTGCTTGCGAATAGGGAAATCAGGCAAGAGAAAGGGTATATGTTCTATGCCGATGTTTGAAATGTTTCATATTACTGATTGTAAGTAAAGTTCAAGCCTCACTAAATTATTACTTGTATAGGTTAAAATCTTGCTTTTCAGTTTCATAAACAACACTTAACAGTATGCTCATAATCTTGAGATTGCTATCTACTTTCATATCGTCCATTTTTAAGGAATTCGTTATGATGAAATGTGGATTAATTTCTTTTTGATGGGCTAAATCCGTAGGAATGGGCTGGACTGAAGTATGTGGATTTTTCTTTTATATATTCAATACAGAGTGGGTTTCTTAAGATGATCCTCAGGCATGAAGCGTTTTGAAGGTTCATCCTCTTGTATGCAGGCTTGTTGGAACAGCTAATTCTGGATCTAATGGTGATCAATCTGCAAAGTCAATAGATAATTTTGTTCCCATAACAGAAATTGACTTCCTTGAATATGCTGAGCTCATTTCCAAGAAGCTACGTGCATTTGAGGTTTGACTATATTTGTTGACTAATTGTTTTTTATGATAAAGCAATATGTAACGTTATAATTGGCTATGCTTTGTGTTGCTTCCCTATTTGCAGCATAGCTATTACTACTTAGATCTACTCAAGGACGTTATGAGATTTTCAATGGAGGCTCTCAAAGGAGCAGATGCAAAAGAAATTGCTTCCTCAGTTGCAGCTGTTACCAATGAGAGGCTAAAGGCAGAAAGAGAAGCTGCTGGACGTAAACGGAAAGCTGGAGGTACATCTTCACATGGCTTTTCTCTTTGCTTATACACCACAGCATTTTATAATCGGTTGTCTTTCATGCCTGAAACTCCAGCCCCGAAGAAGAAAAAGATTTATGTGGAGAAAGAAGATTCTACCACTGCACATGCTTATGCTACTCTTGATGCACGTGTGGAGCATGATTACGAGTAAGGGGCTAAGCAAACTAGCTAGTTAGTGAATCTGCATGAAGGGAATAGGTTGCTTCAGAATCGTAAATAAAAGGAGAATGACAAGGTATGTTCTAATTCCTATCTGTTGTTTGAGACAAAAATTCGCATATGTAGTTTGTGTGCAGCTGCCTCTTTTACTTTGCATATCTGATAGAAAGTTTTCATGTAAGGATGCGATAAATTTTGTCAATGACTTCCACAAGTTCATGAAATTGATGCTTTTACCTTCGGAAGTCATTCATTCTTGCTTATTCCTGTGCTTCAAAAGTGCTAATATTTTTGGGAATTAGGATAATGATTAAACTTACTTTCTCTCAAATGCCTTGGGAAGTGTTGATCCATAATTGATTGCCCATGTAGTTGAATGTGAAGCAATTTCATTGGTTTATTTTCATCAACCATTGAATGAGAACTTATATGATTCAATGAGACAGGCACATATTATTGCACCACTTGCACTTTTTCAATTATATCTTTATTTAAAACTATAAACTATGCATTAGGAAAGAGATGGTCCAATTAAAAGGCAGATTAATTGGGTTTGGGTTGATGCTTTCCCACTGTTCCACAATAATCCAATGGCTCACCAGTGCGTCCGTTTACAAACTACTCAATTATTGACCTCTAGTTTATTATATAATAATACCAATACCCATCAATTCTTCTTCCCCTTTTTAAAGAAGACATCATTTTCTAGATTATTAACTTTGACATCTGCCAATCAATTTGCTGTTTAAGCTACTCTAATGATTAAGAAGTTTTCATTTAAATTAATTGATGGTTAACATAAACTGCATGGGGGGTTAGCATGCAACACCCTAATTGGAAGCATACAGGGAGCAATCAGATTTTGGACTCTAGTTGTTGAACCAAAACAGAACCTAAAATTTTTTATTTTTCTAATTTAAATAAAGAATAAAAAATGTGAGAGATGAATATGATTTAGACTTTTTCTCTTGGCTAGAAGGAAAAAAATTTAAAAATAATTGGAGAGTAAATACACCAAAAATCACTGTACACTCATCGGCATATTTAAGTGCAATGCAACTACCACAGAATTGAGAAATTCTATATTTTAGTTTAGCTTGCATCAAACAATTATACAGGGCACTTTAATTGTAGCTTATCTTTTAGATTTGAAAGCTTGATCTTCCTTTACATACAAAATCATCGGTCGAGGGCATCTCTAACTGGCTTGTAATTCTGTCAAACCTGTCTGATAAGAAAAAACTTTGAAACTGCTTCAGTGAATGTAAAACCTCAACTTCTGCAGTAAATATTGCTTTCACAGGTCTATGATCAGAGAATTTCTCTTCACCTCTGTTATATACATGTTGCTTTAATCCCTTCCCGTGCCAGATTATTCGATCACACCTGAAAATCGAAAGAGATGGAAGGAAATTTGTACTATATAAGAACTCTTTAGTACTCTTTTGAATTACCACTAATTAAGAATGTTGATTACGTGTTAATTACCATGCCGGGGCACGCTTCTTTTCGCCCTTTTTGCTTTGATGAAAACATCCATGGTATACATCTGAATTCGGACGGTATTTATAAGTAGGAGCAAAGGAGATTGATCCTTCGTTCCAGCCTTGAAATTGACCGTTCATCAGCTCCATCCTTAGCTTCATTTGCATAACACAAACATGTTTCACGCGAAAGTTTAGAATGATAATTAATTAATCAGAAAGAAAGAAGATTAATTAATGTTGAATCATGGTTTAGTTTACCTGATCATTTTCCAGCAGGGTATTCCATTCCCTTCTTTCCACCAAGAGTCTAATAGTTGATTCTGATAGAGAAATTCTATAATTCAAATCTCCGAGAAAAATTACCCGACTGCAAGATGAAATTTAATCACTAATAAGATGTTAAATCCCAGTATTAAAATCTAATCTTTTTCTTAATCTGATGGTATATATAGAGTCTAAAAAGTAAAATTTTAACTTGTAGATTAAGAAGTCAACTTCTTCATAAACAAATGGGATTAGGACTTGATAATCAAAGACGGTTTACCAGTAATTATAAAGAAAATCATCCTTTTCAGTTGGTTATCAAACTCCATTACTTTAATTACTTTATTATAGCCCACCATATTAAAAATTATTTTAACCAACTACACTAATCTAGAACCATACACACGCCAAAGGGTCACTAATGAAATAATTAACAAAACAATTAGTCTTTTTTTTTCTTTGGCGGCCAGATCAAAGGGAACAGGACAAATTCAGAGTTGGAAATTAGTGATCAAACAATGATGTTTCAGCCTCACACTTTATTGTATGTTCATGTCTTGTTTTTCATGTTTTGTAGTGAAAAGCTACCTTGATTAAGAAGATAATCAAATCATTAATTAGATTAATACCCCATGAATCAGTAACGAAATTCTTTTGGACGTTTTCAAAAAGTACAAGTTAATGATAATTAGTATAATTAATCAATAGTAATTATTTTTACATACTCATGGTCTAGGATCTTTCTTGGCAAATCATGTGAAGGGCCTCTAGGAAAACTTGTTCGGCAGAATATTTCGGAAACATTGGAGTTTCTAAGCTTTTCATCCCCTTCTCTACCCCCAGAAGCTAGATGACTGCACACAAAGCAGAAGCTCGTTTCATGTAACCGAAATCTAACCGATACCGAACCCTGCAAACCAAAATTTCAGACAAAAACAGGGAATTAACAGACATAAAATAAAACATAAGATTCATTAAAGTTGGCTCTCTTAATTAAATCTCGAATGTACACTTTTTTTCCACTTGAAGGAATATGAGCTATCACCTTATTTCCTAGGCAGCCCATGATGCCACAGCCTATACATGAAACACTAGGATACCGGATGTATGGACGAAGATAGCTTCGGACCCAAACTGAGATTAATATCCCAACCATTTGCTTGCTCATAATACACCGGAAACCTTGCCCGGGGATGCTGTTTTCGGTTGCTGTTGACTTCCCATCTTCATTGGACTGTTGCTGTTTGTCTCTTTTCTTGTTCAGAGCTTCTCTGATCAGAAAATTCCATTTCATCGAAATCTTGGTATTCTCAGACCCTAACACGTTCGAGGCGCTCAGGGGTACAATTTCCTGAAACCTGGAAAGAAGATAAGACTTGATAAAACTGTATGGAATTACTTCAACGCTCTCATTTGTTTGGTTTCTAGAAATAGTAACTGTTAACTATTGTGATTATTTATATATATACCCGAAAACATAGATGTCACAGGCAGTATTGCCTGTATCAAGCAAATCCTCCATGTCCAAATCTTCATCTGGTGCAATCCCGCCAACATTCCAAGTGCTAACAAAAATCCTAAAGAAGAGAAACAAAAGGAGGAAAAGGAAGAAATGAGACATGGAATCAGGATCATGGGCATAAAATCTAGTAACGATAGATATATGATAAGGGGAATTAATACACTGATATAAGTACAATTGAAAGAATAAGTAATTAGCCATAGTTGCTTGCTTGCTTACCTGTATTTATGTGTATTCTTCTGGTGACTGAATATTGTCTTGGGGCTGGAGGATGGGTGATCTAAGCTTGGAATATTTTGCAACAGGGACGTTGTTTCTTTGTTGCATGGAAAATCTGCCACAAAGTTGTTGCTTCCTAGTCTCTTTCTAAGTATCTTGCTAGCAACTAATCTGGGCCACATAACCTGAAATTCCATGGACAAGTAGAGCTTTAAAACAACAGTCAAGTAAAAAATAATAATATTGCTTATAACTGTGCACGAAGTAGTGTAATAATAAGAGAAATCAAGCACTGACTTCTTGGGTTCTGGGCATGGTGGAAAGAGAGAGGGGAAATGGGGGAGAGGGAAAAGCTGCAGCTAATATTTGCATAAAGATGAGATGAAGAGGATGGGAAGAAAAGGGTCGGGTAGAGAATGCCAAAACAGATAAAAATGAGAGAGATTATCATGCTGAGGAATTGAGAGAGAGACCTCTACAAGTTGCAGGGAAGGAGAGGGCTCTTTCTTAAAAGAATGACGTTCTTGCTGATGATGCCCCCAACATTGTTAATTTTACTATTTGTCTAAATTAAGTTGAATTCAATTTCAACTCAATAACTAAACACAGAGAGAGAGAGAGAGAGAACATGGGTCATTTTCGTGCAGGCATTTTAAAATTTCGTAATTTGTTGAGAGTGATTGGAGGATATCTTAAGTTTTGTAGATTTGTTTAACTGGGGCTGGGGAGCAAGCGGGGGAGGGGGTCCAATAATAAAATACTCACTATAAACTATAGTGTTTCGCACAGGAAAATGGAGAACAGTTAAATCGGTGAGCGCCAAATGCCCCAGCTACAGGGAACCATTCTTTTTTTGCTTACATGGCAACAGGTGATTGGCTATTCAATACTCCCGATGGGCGTCTTCTTTTTTTCCCACTCCAATAAATTTTCCATTTATTCCCAAGCAGTTTATTGTTTTCTTCCAGTTGCAATTCTTTTTCGGGTTACATATAATATCTTTGATTACGTAATGAGAAGTCTCTCTCATTTCATAACGTAAATTAATTCATCTCTCTTTTTTCAAGATTAAGGAAACCATTGCTTGATGTTCTCATCTTCTGCCTCCTACCCTTCGGAATTTGTTTCAATTACTTGGGTCGGCGTTCATGTTTAGATCTTGCTCAATTGATCAAGATTTCAGTTGATCTAAGACACTCTCGATATGTTTATTTTACCGGATTGGATTGGATATGATAAGAAAGAAAATTATATGTAATTTGTAGTATAATTTTACAGTATTGATATAGATTAGTATTGTAGAGATGATTATTCATAGGATGAGTCAATTTCTTTTCATTTTTAGAGAATTTTAAGTCATCCTATGCATAATCATTTCCGCAATGTAAATTTATATCATTATTATAAAATCACACTATAAATTACATGTATCGTCCTACCCAATCTAATCCTATGTAATAAACATACGTTCAAATTATTGTCTTGATAGACACATCATTTATAAAGATTTTCCATCTCATCGTATCGTAAATCTATGAATTTTTAATGTTGTATGAAAAGCTAGTGGCAAGTTAGCGGTAGGAAGGAGAAAATAAAAATATGAAATTATGCGACTTAGATACAAATATAATGTACATTTGCAAAACCCATGATATGTGATTGAAAAGGGGATAATATATAACGATGGACCTACATATATAATGTGATTACCCATATAAAATTAACATATGATTAGATAATCAATTACAATTTGCTCGAAAAGGCTATGTTAATGGGAAACGAGCCAAGTATATAATTGATGAATGGTAGTACAACTTTTATTCCCACAAGATCTCGTAAAAAGTGCTCTTTTTTAGGGCAATCTTATATACTATTCAAGCATCTCATGTCTTTATGCCATGAAAGATAGGAGAGTCCTAGATCTCTTGAAGGCTGCTAGAATAATCTACAAGGCTTAATATATAAAATAAACTTTAAACTTTTATGAAACTGTCCTTTTAACTTTTTAATTTTTATTTTGAAATTTTTGGTTATCGAACTTTTATTTTATAAATAATTTAACTCTTGATGCTGATGCGATTTATCTAAATATTGACACATTAAAGTATTTCATGTGACATGTAAAATTTTCTTATTACACCACATCAGGGTCAAGGATTACATTGTTCATAAAATAAAAGTTCGATGATAAAAAATTTTAAAATAAAAGTTCAAGGGATAATTTTATACAAATTTAAGGACTATTTCATATATTAAGCCGAATCTATAATTTTCCCACCAAAAAGTTCATTGATTTGTCTATTATAAATCCATCCCACATTGATCCTTCGGGAGGTAACAAAACATTACCGTGTTGGTAGTATGGACTCTTAATTCTACTGATTATTTGGATTCAAATTTAAATGATTTCAAGTATCATAAAGAGAATAACATTGGAAGAGACGAGAATATAATTAGGGGATAGTTAAAAAGTTTGACATTGGTCACATATGAAGAACTTGAGAAATGTTGGTGCATAGGCCAATTTGAGAACAAAATAATAATATATTAAACGATCCTCATCAATGTAATTCTTGTCGTATTATGGATATAATTTATCAAAAATGAAATGAAGAGTATGTGACTAAGGAATAGTATATCTAACCTAACCTTGAAAAGTTTGACATTTAAATATAAAACTCAATGTTCCTATATCCCACTGTCAAAAATTTTTTTTTTAATAATTTAGTCGCAAATATGTCAGCAAATAATTAATTTCTCTTGAAAGATTTAATTTAGTCCCAAATATATCCGCAAATAATTAATGTTGAATATGATAGGAGATAAATATGAGGTATCCTATTGGCCAAATCTTTCAAATGAATATTCTGTTAAGAGTGATTATATATGACTCACCAAATTTCATTACTAATTTGACTATAGTGGCGGAGCCAGGATTTTTGGTTAGTGGGGTCAATATATAATATTATCATTTATAATCCAAAAAACTCATATAAGACCCATATATATGGTATATGTAATATTATCTCAAAAATTAGAAAGCAAACAAGAAAGTTATGTATATGTGGGTTCTATATGCTTTATAAATTTAATATTCATAGTTGAGTTATACAATTTTTACTAGAATAAATTTTAATTAACCCTTAATCAACTTATTTCAGTGGTGTCAATTTAAACATTTTCTTAAAATTTTTCCTTAATTAGTATATAAGTTATAAAGAATAATGCCATTTCAGTAAGGTCAGCCCCTATTTGACTATTGACATGATAGAATTTTAACCAATGAATCTTACCACAAAGTGTGTCTAAAATTTAGTACTTATCATTTATAATAATTGCTTCTAAAATTTGTGACTAAAGTTTATGCCATGCTAGGTGTTAATTGCTAAGACAAAATTTAGTAAGTTCAGAAATTTTTTCATTTTGCCTCTCGTCTCTCTTTCTTCTTCCTTCCTCAATTTCTTTGTTTCTTTCCAATGTTTTCATTCACTCCTCCTCCTCTCCTCCTTGGTCATCTACCAAGAGGAGGAAGAGATTGATTCTGGCTTTCTCTGATTTCTTTTATTAGAATAAAATCCCAAGATCTGTAAATTTGTTGTGTTCCAATTAGTTTATTGAGTTTTGAGTTTATTTTTGAGTTTACAATAAATTGAGGATTGTCAACCTTGGCTCCCTTTGCTATAGCTTCACGATTGGCTGCGATGAAGGAAAAGCAGCCCTAGCTGCATGATCCACAACCGCAGCTTCAGCGGTCATCCACTAGACCCTCCCTTAGCCAGTGAAAAAAAGGTACGTACGATTGGTTGTCCACACATGACAATTGCACAACAGCTCCAACATCCTTTTAGCAACTCTTCTTCGGTGAAAAGCAGAAAAAGGTGCTTTTTTACACCGCACAGAGTTAGCAAAGGAACCCAGTATTAGGATATACGAAATTTTGTTAATACTTTTTTCTCGGTGTCAAGAAAAAGTTTTGTTTTATGATTCAAACGTCAATCATAAAGGTTTTTGAATCAGTCACTTTTTTGTCGTTGATAAAAATATTTTGTTAAAAAAAAAAAAACAAGCGAAAGTAATAACGTGATAAACATACGAGAGACTCATCAAGAAGATTCGGGACAGACATTTTGAGTCACAAAGTAAGATCTAATTTTTTTGACGGAAAGAAGAGTTTACAGAGTTTTGTCAGAACAAGATCTATGAACGAAGATGGAAGACACTTTGTAATCAGTATCAGTTTTAGTTACGATTTTGTACTTTCATTATTATTATTATTATTATGAATAAAAGTTATTTTTATTTTCTTAAAAAAAAAACTTTTCATTTGTTAATGACATTTGCACCCATAACGTAACGTATAGTTTATTAATTTTTGTATAATAAAACTTGCAAATTGTGGTGGGATTTGATACGGCAGTAATGGCAGCCACAGGAACCAAATCACCAATAGCTGGCGGATCATATCTCACCATTTCATTATTGCAATATGCCCTACTTTTTTTTTGTTTTTGTTTTTTGTTTCTTTCCTTTTTGTATTGAAAGGTTTAATTTAAGAAAATCTGCACAAGATTCACGACTTTGAGTTTAATAACAAAACGGTCTACCAACGACTTCAAATCAATACATTTAATAAGATTAATTTTTGTAATAAAGTTTTGCTATATAATCTACCTATAATTTATCTCATTATCTCACTTATAACCCGCTTGACGTGGTAGGTCTTATTATTTATTTATTTGTTAAACCCTATCACTATTATTTGTAGAAAGATAAAACTCATTCTATAAATAAGATAACTTTTTAACATGGGGCTAAATTTTATGAAACGGATTAAAATTTGATAAATTAGAAAAAGACACGTCATGAGGTTGTAGGCGGGATAGTTTTAGATATATCAAGTATTTTTCTTTGTAATATTTATATGTTCATTTTTTCTTAGTTTAACCAAGAATATCCTAACATTTATTAATTCTAGACTAATTCCTTTTGTATCGGGAGGTGAGCTTTTCCAACACAAATGCCCTTCCGAAAATTAAACTTATATCCTTACCTTAATTGGGTAGAGGTTGCTATCGCTAGAACCATCATTTATTAATTTTTGTATTATTTATTCGGATATTGATAGTGAAGGACTAATTTGGGCTTCAATTTGATGAGCCAGGTGCTTAACCAGGTATATTGGTTGGTTAATCAGCGGCAATATTTATGATTCAACTTGCACATATATCTTTGTCGGCATGGCCAAAAAATTAGCCAAAATACAGTCCTCATGCATTCTTATGTGAAGTTGATAGTACTCATTCATTATATTAAGATAAAATATGAACCAAAAATAAAAAATGCAAATCGCCCCAATCATAAGTCTTTAATTCGATCGTTACTCGAGCAGCTCCATCTAAAACTCGGATTAACAACATTCGTGCAAGTCGAGCTGGAGTAGCTCTTAATTACGCATCTAATGAACGTCACAATCTTATGAACATAATTAAATTAAATTACTAATCTGTTATGAGTGGCATCTGCAACTTGATGATAAAAACTAATCCAACATGATGAATCTGGAAAAATCCACACATAAGCAGGATTTGCAAATATATTTAATCAAAGGTCTCCGTACATCTTACAATTGAAGTGAAAAAAAAATCCACAACTTGAAGCTAATAATTCTCTATTGCCAAATTTTCCTACCTACGAACCCAACCATTTAAGGCGAAAATATTATTTTTATGTTTTACGACAGAGAAGTAAAAGCAGAATCTGACGACAGATGAGATCGACAACGATCGTTTGAAGACAAATTAGCACTAACGTTTATAGGCTTTTACAGACAATGAATCTTAAATCTGTGACTATTAAAGGTCCAAAATCTCTATCCAATGTAACAGTAAATTAATTTTAATACTATAATGTATATGGTTGGGTCCTAAGAGTTTTGTTAGTGTGGCAATTAAGCACGCGCAAACAAAAGGCCAAAAAAGAAACTATTCTGGAAGACCCGTTATGTTTTTTATTCTATATTACAATAGAATGTGTATATGACCAAACATACACCAAGTAGCTAACAAAAAGTTAAGGGACCACGGTAAGAATGAGGACATAAATTCGATTTTTTGAAAGTGCATTTGTTGGAAGGATTTAATCCTTAACACTTTTGGTTTGAAATGGATTAATTTTGAGACAAAGACTTAGGATACCCTTGGTTAAAAAAGAAAAATAAAAGAAGAGAGAAGTTAAAGTACCTGAGTAATTAAGATATCCGTTAATTTTGAAGTACCCGAATCCGAACCCGAATATTTTTCAAAGTACACAAACCTTATAACTATCCAGTCATTTTGTAAAATCACTACTTGAACCCCAATCCGAATAATACTAGAATAACTTGATAAATATTAGAATAAATTTAATAAAGCAATTAAACTAAAATTATAAATTAAAATTAAGTCATAATAAAAAGAAATCAAAGTTAAAAATCATACTTTTAATAATTGAAAAATTTTAATAAGTATTACATAATTATTATATTAATTGTGAGTAATTTATAAGTAAAATTATAATAAAAAATAAAAATTTAATATTAAAATAAATTAATTTGTAACCAGGTTCGAGTAGTGGGTACCCAAAGTCTACTACCCAAACCCATCATGGGTATTAAAATAACTACCCTAACTTTATTATAGGATACTCTAATTTTATTTAATCTTAATCGGGTTGGATAGTTCAACGTATCCTATTATGAACTACGCATTGTTATCCCTAAAGTTGAGTAACAAAAAAACAATTTAATTTACTTATATATATATATATGTAACAGTTAGGGTCCCTTTAGTAAGGCTTTCTTTGACAACACTATTGCGGTGAGGTGAGAGAAATTTTGTGTTTTCATGGGTTGTACAATCACTTTGAATAGCCTTAAGTGTAAGCTATGATGAGGTGCGATTGTTCTATGTGGATTAGAGGAAACTGCGGTAGGCAATTGCAGGGAAGGGCTACGTTGAGAAATCTCACCGCCACTGCAAGTAATCACACCGCCACTGCCAAAAGCACTAGTGTTACTAAAGGGAGCCTAACACTACTACGGTGAGGTGAGGGGAATTTTGTGCTTTAAAGAGTTGTACAATCAAAAAAATGGCTTTAAGTGTAAGTTACAGTGAGGTATGTTTGTACTACATGGATGGATTGGTGAAAGTTGTGGTAGGCAACCGTAAGGGAGGGGCTGCGGTGGATAATCTTACCACCACCACAAGTAGTCTCACTTTTCCGCCAAAAATTGTAGAGCTACTAAAAGGGACCTTAGTATAGTGATCAAAATCCGATCGCACTGATGGTTCGGTTCTTGTGTTAGATTGGATAAACAATGACCCGGTCAAATTTAGCCAAAACGCGTAAGTTTTTTTTTTTCTTAAAGTAATTTGATAATAGCTTGGATGGTCAAATTTATTTTGATTCGATTCGACCCAAGTTTTCAAATAAAATATACAGTATTAAATACTTTTCGGAAATAAGATCTAGTGTTAAATTAAAGCCACTTGATGAATGTGGTTAATCAAATAGGATTTATATCAATATATAGCTGTCGTTGTGATTGAACCACTAACCCGACGATCAAATACCTTTTTCTAGCCATTGATCCCAAGTACTTCCATTAAAGAATCAAAGCTTTGGCTGTTGAGAGGAAGAAGCACGAGGCAATCAACTTCACTCTATTAATCTGGACATTGAGATGTGGTATATACATTGATATTTTTAAAACTGAAATAATAAATTAAAATTAAGTCATAATAAAAATAAATCAAAGTTAAAAAATCATATTTTTAATAATTGATAAATTTTAGTAAGTATTATATAATTACTAGAAGAGAACCCCTTGTGATGCTTCGAATTACAAAAATAAAAATATTGTAATACATAAAATTGAACTAATTTACTTTTTTAACTGTATATAGAATAGTAATTATAAAAGAAAACTCATTTCGCTTCGGATTACAAAAATAAGGGTAATATAATAGAGAAAATTATATTTTTCACTATACATTGAATATAATAGTAATTATAAGAGGAAAACTCTCAAAACAAAAATAGTAGTTTGGTGGAGAGTGAGGGTAAAAATTTACCGGAACATTGATTGAAGGAGAATAGCCATTAACCTTTTAGTTACCAAGAAAATGAAACAATCATTAACTTTTTAGTGACAAGGAAAATGACGGGTCATACCACACAAAACATTTAACATATTTAAATAATCAAAAATTTTTCTCAAAAATATTTTTTGATTAAATATAATTATTTTTTACTTCATTTTTTATCCTATTTGATACTCTTTATAATTACTATAAATATTCCTTTCTTTAATAGTATAGATACGAAATTTAAATGTATATATATATGACAAATTAAATAACATATGAGGTAAAAAATTTAAATATAATCATAAAACAAAAAAAATTTTGAAAAGAAAATTTGTGAAAAACGAAAAATCATTTTTTTTGAGGAAATGAAAAATCATAGGTTAAATGTATTTAATACAATAAAATTACAATAAATAACATACACAAAGTATTTAATACACTTAAAAATATAAAAATTATTTTTAAATTAATTATAATTATTTTTTCTCTCTTCTCTGACCTACATAGTACTCTCTATAGCCTTCATAAGGCTTTCCTTTAATATAATGGTATAGATTATTAATTGTGAGTAATTTATAAGTAAAATTATAATAAAAATAAAAATTTAACATTAAAATCAATTAATATGTAACCAGGTTCGGGTAGTGGGTACACAAAGTCTACTACCCAAACCCATCACGAGTACTAAAATTATTGCTTGAACCTAATTATAGGGCACCCTGATCTTATTTAATCGGATCGGATAATTTAGGGTATCCTATTATGTACTACCCATTGTTTTCCCTAAAGTTGAGTAACAAAAAAACAGTGTAATTTACTTATATATATGTAATAGTTAGTGTCCCTTTAGTAACACTACTACAGTGAGGTGAGGGGAATTTTGTGCTTTAATGAGTTGTACAATTAAACAAAATGACCTTTAAGTGTAAGTTGTAATAAGGTGCGTTTGTCCTATGTGGATTCGTAAAAGCTATGGTAGGCAACAGTAGGGGAGGGGCTCTGATGGATAATCTCACCGTCACCACCAAAAGTTGTAGATTTACTATAGGGGCCTTAATATAGTGATCAATCGCACTGATGGTTTGATTCTTGTGTTAGATTGGGTGAACAATGACCCGTTCAAATTTAGCCAAAACACGTAATGTTTTTTTTTCTTTTTTTTTTTTGTAATTTGATAATAACTTGGATGGTCAAATTTATTTTGACCTGATTCGACCCAAGTTTTCAAATAAAATATGGAGTGTTAAATACCTTTCGGAAGTAAGATCTAGTGTTAAATTAAAGCCACTTGATGAATGTGGTTAATCAAATAGGATTTGTATCAATATACATAACTGTTGAGAGGAAGAATCAAAGCGCGAGGCGATCGACTTCACTCTATTAATCTCTAGTGTTAAATTAAAGCCACTCGATGAATGTGGTCAATCAAATAGGATTATATCAATATACATAACTATCTTTGTCATTGAACCATTAACCCGACTATCGAATACCTTTTTCTAGCCATTGATCCCAAGTACTTCCATTAAAGAATCAAAGATGTGGCTGTTGAGAGGAAGAAGCACGAGGCGATCGACTTCACTCTATTAATCTCTAGTGTTAAATTAAAGGCACTTGATGAATGTGGTCAATCAAATAGGATTTATATCAATTTACTCATTGAACCGTTAACCCGACGATCGAATACCTTTTTCTAGCCATTGATCCCAAGTACTTCCATTAAAGAATCAAAGATTTGGCTATTGAGAGGAAGAAGCACGAGGTGATCGACTTCACTCTATTAATCTCAACATTGAGATGCGGTATGTACATTGCCGACCTCCTAGTGTTTATGAAAAGAAAATAATTTAGGAAAGCTTAATTAATGGGAAAATTAATAGTTTGGAAGTATCCCTCTTTATATATAAAACGGTGGTTTCCTTAGGCTTCTTTTGTTAATTCGGTGCGGTGCGAAGAAGTACCTTTTTCAGCTTTTCATCGAGAAAAATTAGCAAAGGAGTGTTTGAGTTGCTGTGAGGTTATCCTATGTGGACAATCAATAGCAACTTTTTTTCACTAATTAGGGAGAGGACAGTGGATGACCGCTTAAACTGCGATGACCGATCATGCAACTAAGGCTTTTTTTTTTTCTCTCATCGCGGCTAATCTATAAAACTTAGCAAAGGGAGCCTTAATTAATTATAACTTTGATATTTGACACATCACCATCAATTCCAAGTGCATGCGTACGTCATTAATTAAGCTCGTCAGTTGGGAGAAGAACTAGAATAACTTTATCAAAGATTTGGTGATTTATATAATAACCCTAATTAAGTTGGGGCTTCCTATATATTGGATCAAATTAGCTGTTAGGGTAAATTATAAATAGTCACTTAACTTTTAAAAGTTTTCCATTTTGATCACTTAATTATAAAAAATTATTATTTAATCACTTAACTTTGTAAATTTAACTATTTTGGTCATCAGCCGCTCCCCACCTTTCCTTCTTTGTCTCTTCTCTCTCAATTCTCTAGGTTTTTTTTTCTAATTGTCTTATTACTCCTCCTCCTTGGCTTCATCGTCAAGGGGGAGGAGGGGTATGATTCTAGTTTTTATTTTCTTGTTTTAATTAGAATAAAGTCCCAAGATCTAGTTCTTTGGGTTTAGTAATACTGCTTGATTCAGTTTGTGAGTTGAGTTAGTTTGTGAGTTCGTTTTTGTTTAGTTTACAGTAGATTAAGAATTGTTAGCCCTATACTATGATGATTTTATCTTGTGATTTATGGGTTGCTCGAGGAGATTCTCAAATTAGTCACTTATTTATCGCGAATGAAAGTTTTCGGTGGAGAAAAATACATCGAAATGAAAGCGAGATGGTGATGTACGTGCTAAAGACTCATGAAGAAGGTTCGAGACTCGATATGATCGATAAAACGACTCAAATCATAAAACGAGATCCAGATCTACAAGAGGAAGAGGAAAACTTTTTTGAATCTATTGTACTTTTCAGTATTATCAATATTAATGTAATTTCATTTTAATGAATGAAAATTACATTTAAAAAAAACTATTTTGATCATCCACCTCTTAAAAAATAATAGCTTGATGATGTTGCATGATCACGTCATCCAACACGCCACGTGGCATAATGATGTGGCATGCCACATCATCCAAAAGGTCACTTGGCATGATGAGTACATGGCAATACCATATTGGTGAATCGATTTTTTTAAAGGTTTATTGACCAAAATGTTAAATTTCACAAAGACAAATGATCAAATAATTTTTTATAGGTGAATAACCAAAACAGAAACCTTTAAAAGTTAAGTGACCATTTATATAATTTACCTTAGTTGTTAATAGCTAAGAGAACTTGAGACACAATGCTTTAACAAAATCGAAAAGGTAATCTGTCAAGGCGCTTTTACACAACTGATGATCTCTTTATCCATAATTAATGGTCCAGAGTTATGCATGATAATGTATATAATTGTAAATAATGCATTTATCTTGCACCTAATGATTAGTTCAAATGCTAGATGCATACTTTTTGAGGCCTTAGGTCTCAGGTTTAAGGTTCATCGGTTTATTGGTTTCTTAATTATTTGTTAGTATTCATTAAGTTTTAAGGTTGGAGAGTCTGGTTTGATCACCGAATATATATAAAAAATATAAATTTTCTTTAAAATTATATTTTCAAATTTGTTGAAATATCAATATAATTTTTAATTATATCTAGTTTGGGAGAGCTCCAAACCTCCTTGGCTTTTGTCCATACTAGAATTATGCCGGAATTTCATTACGGATTGTTCTTGAAATTTTTTTTATTAATAAGAGAGAAATTTAAGATCAATATTAATTTATTATCCAATCTTAAATCTAAAATAAAGGAAAAATAGATCAAAGTCAAAAAAATAAACAGTTAAGGCCAAATAATAAATAATCTAATTAATTATTCAACTTTAAAAGGGAAAAAATGAAAAAAAATAAAAAAGAGAAAATCCAAATAAAAGAAAATTAATGGAAAAAAAGTTAAAAAAAGGAGAAATAGCAAAAAAAAAGAAAAATCAAGGAAGAGAAAAGAATGATAAATTAAAAAAAAGTCACATCATGGGAGTGATGTGGCACTCCATATGATGCTTATTTTTCCCTTACTTTTATATGGTGCTTTTAGAAAAAATTATATCATGAGAGTGATGTGGCACGTCCTTTTATACTTATTTTTCCCTTACTTTTATATAATATTTTTAGATTTACATCACTCCCTTTTATATTTATTTTTCCCTTACTTTTATATAGTATTTTTAGATTTATATATATATATATGCTTTCTTCGGAGTATATATAGTTGTCCACGTATAAATGCCAAAAATATTAATGCTATAAATGTGTTCTTAATATATATGAGTTACATTTATATTGAAGTTTGTGAGTTATATCAATTGTTGGATAAAATTACCAACTAATCTACATCTAAAGCTATCAATTATCAATTAAGATGACAAAAAGGATATTTTTATATAACATTAATTTTCTTAACATGAAATTATCATTTAGTATAATACAGAAGTCACCTTGTGTCAGATTAGAAGGATAGCAAAGAGATTTCCTATGGGACAAAAATAAGATAAAAGTATAGCTAGATGTTGACAAGAAAAAGTGTTCTTGATATGCTCTGGTCATATTTAATAGTATATTGGCAGTACTGTTAATTAATTTACGTTTCTTTTTCAAGTCCCTTCTTATGATCTTAATAACTATGTATTATAGAAATACACATTTAATTGGTAAACTTTTTGCTACCAAAAACATGAAAATGGGATGCAAAAGCTAGGTATACACTACACTACGTTCGTCATCATTCAAACAATAATTGACCCGAGGGAGCTAAATTTTCTTTAATTATACAGATTATGTTAACTTTCATGAGAGTTAGTCCTACTCGAACAATCGAGTACTTCCACATATAGAAAGATGGGGACTACATTAATATTGAATGGTCGGCTAGCTTGATTAGCAAGAGGGTAGAGGTGGCAAAATGAACCCGAACCCGAAAATCCGTCCGGGCCCGCCCGAACCCGAACCCGACCAAACCCGATTTGACAAATAAGTCAACGACCCGAATCCTCCTGAGCCCGAACCCGAAGAAACCCGAACCCGAAATTACCTGAACCTGAAGTAGCCCGAACCCGAAATTATCCGAACCCGACAAGGCCCGAGCTTGAACCCGACCTGAACCCGAGCCCGAGCCCGAGCCCGACCTGAACCCGAACTTGAATTTAATATTAAAAAAGTAATCTTATAATATTTTTTATAATATTTTCTATAAGATCAAAATTTTGGTTTTAACGTTAATAATTATTTAAAATAATATATTCTTTTTTTCCCTTTTCTTAATATTATTACTAGTTATGTGTCATATATTATGAGTTATTAAACTATTATTTTCTTTAAGATAATATATAGTAATAAGTTAATTATGATAAAAGTAAAATTGATTAATTACTATTAATTACATTTCTAAAATATGTCAATTGGTTAATTATTATCCTCATTTAATAAATAAAATATAAAAATATTTAATTAAAAAATAATAAAGAGTTTTAATTTAATTCAACAATAACAATGATATTTTTGAAATATATTTGAAAAACAATGGTATTTTAGATGATTGAAAAGTTTTGTAATATTTATACTTTTATATTATATATATAAGGATATTAAATTAATAAATAATTTTAATATTTAATAATTAAAATTAATCTTACTAAAAATAATTAATTATTAATGTAAATTAGTAAATAAGTTATTAATTATTAATAATTTTTTATCTTCTAATACTCAATGATAAAATAATTACTCCTTCTATTTCTGAATAATAGTCATTTAAAGTTGTTATATAAGGATTAAGAAAGTTAATGAATTTCTTAAAATCTTTACAAAAAATTGACTATGTGATTAAACTACCACCTTTTTTAGATTATGAATTATTTAAAAATTCATTAAAGTAACTTAAAAATAACATAAAGGAAGCATGGTAAAATTGATAAAAAAACAATAAATACTTTCTTGATTTTGTAAAATGACAAGTAATTTGGAACAAAAAAATTTCTAAAACGATTATTATTTAGGAGTGGAGGGAGTAATAATTTTCCAATTCCCTTTTACTTAAACCCATATTAATCATTAGATAATAAATACTTTTTAATATTATCTAAGAAATACTCTCTCTCTATTCTTGAATAATAGTCGTTTAAGGTTGCTACATACTCTTTCCATCCCAAAATATATGTTACTTTTAACTACTCTCTTTGTCTATATATAGATGTCATAGTTAATTGAATCACACTTATTAAGAAAATTAGTTAAAAGTAGTTATTATAATTGATTTAGTCTAAATTTATCATAATTTTCCAATATTATCATTTACTTTAATATACCTAATTTCTCTCTCCAACTTTAATATATTTAATCTCTTCCCACTAATTACTCTCCCCAAATTTCAATATATGTATGTTTCCAAAAAAAATATTCCCTCATTCTTTTGTTTTGTAATTTGAAATTTTGTTTGAATTAAAATTTTCAATTCTATCTCCCTCCAATTTTTTTCCCTAAAGTTTTTTAGAAGTTTTTTCCACCAAAATTTATTTTAGAATCTAAAACATTCACGATTTAAATATTGGTTCTTATTTATTCATCAAACAAGAACTTACTAGCCTTTAATCATGACTTGAAGGGAGAGACATCAAATGTCATTCCTTAAAATAGATTTACATGTAATTTTAATGCCTTCAAATATTGATGATGAAGGTAGTCAACAAGCTATTTCAATGGAATCACAAAATCATCAATTATCAAATCTTAACATTGCTATAAAAAAAAGTTTTGTTGCTGACCTCCACTTCAGTCTGAGTTCTTAAGTGACTGAGTCATCAAATCAATTTCTTTGAAACCGTATGCAGTAATCTTTTATTTGGATCCAAATTTATAAGAAAACTTAACAAAGAACAACAGCTATGGTCATTAATTCTTCATTGGGAACAAAAAGAAATTGAATAGGCTTCTTTGTTACCCAATACTATCTGTAATATTTAATTTGAGTAGTTGACAATATTTTTCATTTTATTAGGGGTAAAATAAGAAAAAAAACTAATTAATGCTTTAATAATTTTCTAAAGTAACGGATAAAAAGGGATAAGGAATCTTTCTAGAATATTATATCTATATAGGGACAGAAGGAGTATTTTATAAGACCAAGAAAAACAGTTTTTTTTTTAATTTTTGTAATTTTCACTTATTTACCTATTTTACCCCTAATTTAACTTTTCTATCATTCATTGAAGAGAGGAGACATGAATTAAGTATAGTGTTTTTAACCTTACTTGGATAATTTTTAAAAAATACCATAATATTACCTTTGTTTTGTAAAAGTGACAAATATTTTAATGCAATTTTTTTTCTCAAAGTGACATATATTTTAAAATGTAGGGAGTAAGGACTAAAAAAATTAATAAATCTTCTAAAGTTTAGACAAAAAATTAGCTATGTGACTAAACTATCATTTTCTTGAGATTTTAAATTACTTAAAAACTCATTAAAATAACTTGAAAATAGTGTTGAGAAAGAATGATAAAAATGTAATAAATGCTTTCTTGATTTTGTAAAATTACAATTAATTTGAACTAAAAATAATTTATTAAATCGATTATTATTTAGGAATAGAGAGAATATTTCTAAAACAAATAAAAAACGAAAAGTAGTAAAATAAAATTCGACTTACAAAACAAAAAATAATTTTTAATTAAAAAAGTGAAAACTCGAACTTAACCCAATCTAAGTTCAAATCTGACCGAACCTGAATCCGACTTGAACTCGAGCCCGAGCCCGACCGAACTCGAAAATACCCAAACCCAAAAGAGCCTGAACCCGAAAATACCCGAATCCGAAAGAGCCCGAACCCGAAGCTGCTCGAACCCGAAGTCGTCCGAATCCGAAGTGACCGAACCCGAACCCGACCGAACCCGCCCATTTGTCACCTCTACAAGAGGGTAAAGGGAAATTAATTAATAATAAAGATCTTATGTTCGAGTCATAATAATAAAACCCTCACCAACTAGCATTCATGTTGGATATCTTAGAACAAAATGTAAAAAGCGCGAACATTCAGTGAAGAAGATAATACTTTTCAAACGATGCTTGCTTTCTTGAATTAAGGTATATATTTAAATTTGCCGCTAATTAAAAATCATTGGACCTGTTTCAAGAGATAAGGGTAAAGGAAATTAATTAATAATAAAGATTTTATGTTCGAATCATAATAATTCCCCCCTCACTAGCCAGCAGTCATGTTGGATATCTTAGAACAAAATGCGAAAAGGGCGAAAATTCGGTGAAGATAATACTTTTCAAACGATGCTTGCTTTCTTCAATTGAGGTATATATTTAAATTTGCCGCTAATTAAAGATCATTGGGCTAATTAAATCTTTTAAGGTTTTGAAGTGCAAATGACGTAATTAGCAGCTGTGAGTTAATTGTTTTGGTTATGACTTATGATTTAATTTTTCCGAAAGGCATAAAGTTTAGTGAACTTTACGTTCGATACCCTAGGCATTAATGTATCAACGGGACCACTCTTTCACTTTTGGGACTAAGGATTTGATTTCTAGGTTGTTACGTGGCTCTCAAGTAATTTAATTATAGTCTTCGATTTGTTTCTTTTGTCTGATAAAAACAATAAAACATCCACTACCCTTCGCTGCCTGGCTTTTAAACATTGGTTAGTTTTTTAAATTAAATAATATACTCGTATTTTTAGTAATTTAATGGCCGAATATCCAAATTAATCCTTAAATTATATTTTTTTGGACATATTGACCCTTCAACTTTTATTTGAGACAATTGACCCCTCAAATTTTTATTTTGAAAAATTAGCCCCTCAAACTATTATTTTGATACAATTAACCCCTCAAAACTATTATTTGAAGACAATTAATTCACAAATTATTATTTTATAAGACAATTAACTCCTCAAATTATTATTTTGGGACAATATGACCCTTGAGAATTCCATGTAATTAAGGTTATATTGTCCCAAAATAAAGTTTGAGGGGCTGATTATCCAAAATAATAGTTTGAGGGGTTAATTATCCCAAATAAAAATTTAGGGACTAATTTGTCCTTTTTGTATAGTTTTAAGGCTGATTTGGATATTCAACCATAATTTAATTGTATGGGAAAAAGGTAATTAATTTCTTACAATAAAATGGATATTTAACTGTACTTTAGTCTAAGATCTTATCTACATATATGAAGTAATAGGGATAAAGATGCAATGCAAGTGGTTAATTTTCTATAGTCTTTGTCCTTCCGCATAAGAATCAGATCAGGGCAACAAATTAGACAGTTTTCAATGTGAAGTTCCTTTGGACTGATTAATTGTAATCAATTTTTATTGGCCAAACAAATTAAGTATGTAATTAGTTATCTTCGTAATAAAAAAGAAAGAAAAATATATACACATGTCTAAGATTTTATCTTTGTATATGAATTTATGAAGATAAAGATAAACACTTTGGAATCTGACGTGATTTAATGTGATTGCTGGATGTTGGATTTTGGATGTTGGATAGCAGAAGATTTATATATTTAAAAAAAAAAAAAAAAAAACAAAGGGTAGAAGGAGTTTTTATTTGGTTACCAACGTCAGGATCCAAAGACACTGATGTCTCAAGTCTCAATTCATTGGTGCTATTATGATCTTTATAACAGCCCAAAGAGCATAGATTCTTTGGCCCAAACGTACGTAAATTTTTAGCAAATGGTAGATTCGGCCTGTTCAAGTGATAAAACTGAATTAGTGAATCATAAAAAGAAAATAAAACTAATTAAACCAACGTTATAGCTCGGTTTGATTATTCAAGACACATTATCACAATTAATTATATGTCAATGAATGAAAAATTTTGAGGTTTTGTTACAAATTAAGATCGAAAGTATATATATGGGGTGGTTGTAAATTGGTGGATAATCCTAAATGCATGGGGAGAGGGAAACTATCTTTACCTTCTTCTTATATTGCATTACCTACCTACTCCTCCTGTATGCACCTTCCTGGTTCCTTTTTTTGAGTTTCTGTAAAACGTTTGTGAGGGAATTAAGGAGGCAGAGAGAGGGATCGGACGAGAAATCATGTCGACTGTGAAGATACCGCCGGTGGCATCTTCCCCACGCGATGATGCCATGCAAATCTATCGTGCCTTCAAAGGTAATTATATATAATTTAATCTCTAATTTCTTATTACTTTGGAATGTTGATGTTCACATTTGAAATGCCTTCACCGTCTTTGAGAGTAATACATTTACGATGATCTTATCATATTTGAAATCTTTGGAACTTGCGTAAGAATTGTTGTCATTTGAAACTTTGAATCGTATATATTAAGAGACAAGGATCCGAACCCAGCACCTTGTGCAGGGAGAACATGCAACAACTACTTGAGCCAAATGCTACATACATATAGAGTTACTCATCGTAAATCGAAAAAATTACATTTCAAATGCTCATACCAACACATTGATTAGTAGTTAGAATTCATTAATTCAAGTTACTAATAAAAGGGAAAAAAAATGGTGAAGGATTTCATGATCCGGTATGAAATATAGAGGTTTGATGTAAATTTCCTTCTATGTTTACATATTAAAGGAATAGGTAGTGATGCTGCAGCAATTATCAATGTTATAGCACACAGGGATGCTGCTCAACGCTCCTTCATCCAACAGGAATACGAAACAATGTACTCTGAAGAACTAAGAAAACGGTTTTCGTCTGAGCTCAATGGTCATTTCAAGGTAATTAACATGGTGAAATTAGCCTTTTTTTTTTGTTTCATGTGTAATTTTTCGATTAAGATAGTGTTTGATCTGATACATAATCTGTGTGATCAAATTTTTGCATATCGGTCTTAATTAGAAAGCAGTAATGCTGTGGATGCTAGAGCCAGGGGCACGGGAGGCTAACATTGTGAAGAATGCCTTGAAAGGAGCTGTTAAAGATAATAAAGCTGTAACCGAAATTATATGTTCTCGTACTTCGCCCCAGATTGGACAACTTAAACGAGCTTATTTTACCAATGTTAGTTCTAGCCTTGAAAATGACATTGAATCGGAAACATCTGGTCATTATAAGAAGGTCCCTCTCCCCTATCTTCATTAATCTACGATCTTTGATTCCCATTGTATACAATTTTTCATGTTAGAACCTGTCGATTCTTTGCTTGATTTGCTTTTTACATGTATATGTAGTTGCTGCTGGCCTTTATAAGTACATCACGGTACGAAGGCCCAGAATATGATGAAACTTTGGTAGAGAATGATGCTAAGGCTCTACACAAGGCTGCAAAGAAATTTGGACTGGAAGAAAAGATTTTCATACAGATTTTCAGTGAAAGAAGCAGGGCACATCTTAATGCTGTTAATGAATCCTACCAGAAAATGTTCAAGAAACCATTAGAGAAGGTATTAACTTCTCCAAACTGATCTCATCTATCGTACAATTGAGCTTTGATGCAATGCTTAATTGTTTTGTTATTATCAACTTAATGCAGGCAATAAGAGATGAAGCACATAAAAGTTTCACATATGCCCTTAAGACCATATTAAGATGTGCTGAAAGTACTGCAAAGTTCTATGCAAAGGTGAGATTCTTCCAAATTGGCAACATTAAGTAATGGTTCATGAGACTAACGATTTTTGAAGGTTTAATGAAGTGAATTATTTTACAGGCACTTCGGAAGGCGATGAAAGGTATAGGAACAGCAGACACTGCACTGATCAGGATTGTGGTGACAAGGGCTGAGATTGACATGCATTACATAAAGGCAGAATACCGAAAAAAGTTTGGGAAAACACTGAATGATGCAGTCCATTCTGAGACATCAGGCCATTATAGAACCTTTCTGCTAGCCCTTTTAGGTGCCAATCATTAGGAATAAATGTGCCTGCAGCCAAAGTAAAGGGGCACCCTACCTAGAAAATAAGTAGAGATTTTGAGTATCTGATCATGTGGCCTTGAATATGTAATCACAGTATCAGACCCTTCAGGCGTCTTCTCTTTCTGCAGATTGATTGCTAGAAGTTTAGACCCTTTACTGTATTTTTGGTATATATATATTGTATTGTTTATATACTCATACCTTATACCAGTAAACAATTTTCTTACACATTGTTTGAGCAATTTTGTATGTGATGTCTGGCTTAAATTAAAACTTTCTGGGTTTCTGTTCTTGAGGGGAATGGGCATGAAACTCGTTTACTCTATCGTTTATATCCAAAGATTGTCTGTGGATTGCTTAACTGCTCCTCAGCTCGGGCTATAATTTGACAAAGGTCCATTTCCCATTTCACCCTGGCCCAAAAATATCATTTAACCTTTGGTTTATAGAAAACTGAAGACGTTCACGTCCATTAGGCCCAATAGGAATACAATTTCTTTTTCTATAGCCTTTTTTTCTCTTAAAAGAAAATGGGGTTTTTTTTAATTGTCCAAAAGATATAAGAATCTTTTTAGAAAGTATTTATTTGACCTTTTTTAATATGGATCATACTTTATTAGAAATTAATTAATTTTATAGTAAAATATTTTTGTGAAAAGATTCTTATAGATTAGTAAAATACATGGAGCCTAGACTTCCCTTATATCATATGTTACATGCATGCACATATTTTAGAGAGACTAAAAAATTTATAATCTTTCAAATTAACAAAGGGCAGGCACATGTATTCATTTGTTTGTAAAATTCTCGAATACAATCCTTTATACAATTATAATCTAGATTTAGATTATCTAGATTTAGTCATTTAGATAATGAAATGAAATTAATGAAATGTTGATGATAATGATCTAGATTTAGATAGGAACATATACAGAAAGAGAGGAGAAAATGAAATGTTGATCATGTTGATGTGTTCCACAGCTTTTGCAAATTAAATAGGCTACCACCATTTTCCTTTCCTGTAATAGTCAAACATCCTTGAAACATGGTCGGCCGATTAGAATATTCTCAAGATTTCTCTATATATGGCATCAAACCAAAGCATTTCCAATAGCATTTTTGTTAGAAAACATCTTATCCATCTCTAGATTTTCTTACTGTTGTCTCACTTTTGATCTCTATACACCTCCCCTTCTGTCTCGTTAATTATAACCGCATTTCAAGGCCTTATCCTATCCCCCATTTCCTCTGAAAAAGAAAGCCATGGTGGCACTTACGGCATCCATGGCTTATTCCCATTTCAGAACAAGAGCTATGGACCTGCAATGTTATTTGGTGGTTATCATCATGTTTTCTGCATTCTTGGTTCAAAGTTTTGCAGAGCTTCCAAGGCTTGAGCACCCCATAAAAAGTGATGGGTCGCTTAGCATTTTGGTTATTGGAGATTGGGGCAGAAAAGGGCTTTACAATCAATCTGAAGTTGCTGTTCAGGTCCAAAAATTTCTTCATGATCATCATCATACCATGCATTTACCAAGTTCTTCAATCAATTATCAAACTTTAATGCATTGATTGATTACAGATGGGAAGGATTGGAGATAAACTAGACATAGACTTTGTCATCTCAACAGGTGACAATTTCTATGATAATGGGTTGAAAGGTGTAAATGATCCTGCATTTAAGGAGTCCTTCACAAAAGTTTACACCGCTAAAAGCTTGCAAAAGCAATGGTATAGTGGTAAGGTCTTCATTGTCATATTGATATCTCTCAAAAATTTGGATTCCCTTTCCTCAATCCTCTTTATTCAATGGTAATCTCTTTGTTTACATTTGTAGTTTTGGGTAATCATGATTATAGAGGTGATGCCAAGGCACAACTAAGCCCAATTCTACGAAAGATTGATGAAAAATGGCTTTGTTTAAGATCTTTCATACTTAATACAGGTAAATTTTTTTTTTTGATGAAAATGGTAAATTATGCTCTCTTTGATTGATATATTTTGATTAACCTTCTTATTATTTGACAAGTTCATTGAAATGAATTACTTCTTTTGTTTGTCCAGAAATAGTAGACTTCTTTTTCGTTGACACAACTCCATTCGTGGACAAGTACTTTACAGAGCCAGACTATTTTTATGATTGGAGAGGTGTGGAACCTCGAGGAACTTACCTTGCTAATCTTCTCAAGGTGAATAGCACATTTTGACTTTGATAACATGCAAATGTGTGAATGAAAATAAATTCGATGAACACAATTTGATTAGGACTTGGAATCGGCACTGAGAAATTCAACTGCAAACTGGAAATTTGTTGTTGGTCACCATGCAATTAGAAGTGTTGGGCATCATGGGGACACTCCCGAGCTTATAAAATACCTACTTCCAATTCTTAAGGTAATTTTTTTTTTCAAAGAAACCTTTTTCTTGCATTTCTCATTCTGTTGATAAGAACATCAAATCTCTTTACCATTTTCATCGAAAATTTCAGGCCAATAATGTTGATCTTTACATAAATGGGCATGACCATTGTTTGGAACACATTACAAGCCTTGATAGGTAAAGTTTTTCTTTGTGACAAATTGAAATTTGGTCTGGTTGCAATTATTTGATTTCGCCAGAAATGATCGATGTGTTTGGAATAATTTAATGCAGTCCGATTCAATATTTAACAAGCGGAGGAGGCTCGAAAGCATGGAGGGGCGACATTAAGCACTGTGATAATGATGCTTTAAAGTTCTTCTATGATGGCCAAGGTTTCATGTCCATGAAGATGACTCCAACAGGTGCAGTGTTTGCCTTCTATGACGTTTTTGGCAAGGTTTTGCACAAATGGAAGATTTCTAAAGAACCTAAACAGCTCCATTCTTCAATATAAGCTTCCATAGCGGAACAAACCAAAGCAAGAAATTACTTAGCACATATACTTATACATTGTAAATAATTATTTTGTAAATTTTATGTCCAATTTCTCTTATTTCTCAGTGGAGTTTCATGGGGCCAAAATGTATATACCCAACGGCATCACTTATTTGTATATGACTAGAAAAAAGAAAGTTCTGAATTCTTTCTTTCCTTTTTGGCTTAATACATAAAATAGTTCTTAAACTTATATAAAATTGTCGTTTTGGCCATTTAACTTTTATTTTGAAATTCTTAGTTCTTGAACTTTTATCTTGTGCATAATATCTAACTTTTGATGCTGGCGTAACCTATTCATATATTGACACGTGAAATTTTCATATAACATGTATAATTTTATTATTACATCACATTAGCACCAAGAGTTACATTGTGCACAAAATAAAAGTATGAGGGTCAAAAATTCTAAAATAAAAGTTGAAGGACCAAAATGACAATTTTATACAAGTTCGAAGGTTATTTTTTGTATTAAGCTTTTCCTTTTCTATTTTATATATGTAATGCGCGCGTTGAGCTACACGATGTAGAAGATAGATGGTTCCCACAATCCCATCTTATAAATCTCACCCATTCATCACAAAATTGAACTTGAAATATCTCTTACACGATGAGATTCTTTTAAATTCTAACCGTTGCGTTCACCAGCAAACCATTCTTTTTATCTTAGTAGCTATATATTCTGCGTAACTCATCGACAAATTAGTTGGTGAAATAGGATTTATTAATTTCCTTAAATATAACTTAATTTCCAAATGAACTTGTGAGAAAAAAAAAATGAATTGAAGAGCAATTATGTGATGTTCCTTGTTCCATATAGTTCACTTAGAAAATGATTGGACAATTATCAGACAAGTGACACTGTGACAGCCTATGCCCTATGTTCTCTGACCACAAACCAATCAATATAATTCATCATCAATGCTCCAAATTGTTTGCACCATACATTTCTATATATGTAGTATATTGGATCATGATTGAAACTAGCTGGCTACACTCAAATCATTATTTTTTAATTTATTATATGGATGTGGGTGTTTATCTTTTGGGAAGTTTGAAGGAAGTTGGAGCTCCTCAAGATTTGGATAGATGCAGAACATATGAAGAGTTTCATGCAGAAAATACCAAAGATTTCAATAAATTCTCCAATAGAACTGGTCCAACTGGATAGGATAACAATATTATATTCTGCAAACCTCTTATTATTTTAGCAATTTCCATGGAAAAGACTTCCATGTGATGTTGTCATTTTCCTTTAACGAGTACATGAAAATGAAGCTCCCATGTGCATGCAATTCGTCACAGCAATTTCCTCCAAAAGTTGTTGATAATGATGAAACGATGCATCTTCAAAGTTTGAAAAAGAAGATGAAATTTAAAGAAATTATTATAGATATAGATAAAAAAAGGTATGTATAGACTGCAACCTTCAACAGATAATGCAAGAAATAATAAATTCGTCAGCACTCTCATTTAATTAATTTTTACCCATGCACAGTAATTAACCTTTAATGTGTAAAAATTAGATTACATTAATCATTATAAACTCAAATTTAATTATATTTTAGAAAGTAAAGAACCACCATAAATAGTAAAAACAGGAACATGGACTCCTGAATTAGTGGCCAACAGTTGGCCACATTCACCCAACCAACAAGGTTCGAATCCCGTTAGCCGTTTTCCTTTTCCCCTTTCTCGTCTAATGAGTCAAAAAAAATAAAAACAGAACAAAAAATGAAAGAAGAGCATAATAAACTTGCATGCCTTAAGTCCATATCAGTAAGTTACATTAATTCTATATTTTTGGTGTAACCAAGGTATCTCCAAGTATTTGATTTAAGATTAATCATTTTTGAATCGAGTTGATCCCCTGTGAGGGTAAAACTTTCCTACTAATAATTTTTTCTATTCATAAGACTTGAATTTAAAATTTTACATAAAAAAATAATTATCAAATCACTTAAACCAATTAATTGTTGGTACTTAATTATATGTATACTCATAATTTGAATGGATCACAAGTTCAAAATACTACATGAAATTGAAGGCAAGTTATATATGTCAACATCAGTAATAATTATTGTATGTATATATATATATATATATGAGACAATATTATATAGTCATCTGTGGAATTGACTGAATGCTCCATCGCTTGGCAGCACCCAACAGTCAGCAACAAGTAGAGATGGCAATGGGGCGGGGCGGGGGTGGAGACTGCCTCATCCGTCTCCACCCCGCCAGAAAAGTTTGTCCCCTCGTGCCCCGTCCCTCTCCACCAAAAAATTTAAACTTTTAATACCATCACCATCTTAACGGATTTTTTAAATTCTTCGTCCCGTTTCGCCCCGCCCCACAATTTTATAAAATATATCTTTATTTCATTAATTTTTTATAAAATTTTCAAAATATTTATATAATAATATAATAATAATGACTTAATCATTAATTATTTTTTAATTTTTTTAATTTAATATAAATAATTTTATTTAATTCTTTAAATATAACAAAAATACACATATTTAATTTAAAAATTATTAATAATATTATATGCGGGACGGGGAGGGATGGAGGTGGCCATATACCACATTCTCCCAACCCCGCCTATCAAACAAAAAAAATTTGCCCCGCCCCGCCCCATCCCCGTTTTTCAAAAAAAAAAACCGTCCCACTCGGACGGATCGACTCGAAAATCACAGGTCGACTCGAGTTTTGTCATCATCCCTAGCAACAAGGAGCTGGACACAGTACTACCATGACCTTTTGACATCTCGGACCAATTAACCGACTAAAATTTATCTCAAGCTATGGGCTAGCTACTAGCTGCTTTTCAAATTTTTTCTTTCAAAAAAACTTTACCAAATTTTTTCATTTTTGGCCCTCAGAAGCTAGCGTTAACATAGCTCATCAAAACAAAAACTTATTTTGATACAAAAATTAAAGATTCTGAATATTTTAAGTTATTATCACTTCAACTACTCCCAAGTCCCACCATATATCAGTTGTAATTAATGTGAGGGAAGTACAATCTGATCTTATGTCTACCATTTGTCTATTCTATATGATATGCTTTCTTCAAAGATTAACTTAGCTAGGCATTAACCAGGGACAGATGATGACCAGGGATGAAACTTTTGAACCAAACAAAGATTACAGCAAAAAAGACAGGACATTGTGTTTTTCCTCGGAACAATTTAGTCCTAACTAATACTATATTCTCATCCTTAATTTAATGGCATTACTTTGACGCATAACTTAGAATGACATAAGTGGAGGGCGGATTACATCAAGGATGGATCCAATTGGGTAATAAATAAGTTAGAAAGAGGGGGAAGTTCCAATACTCGTCAGTTATCAACATCCCAACTAACGGCCAAAATGTCTCAATATATATATATACCGGCCATTTCTCCTTACAATTAACTGTTTTCCATAGTCACAAGTGGAGCCATGTTTCTTGCTCGAGAAAGAGGTTTTGCTTTGTCGAAAGCCACGTTACACGCCACGTGACCCGACCCCACAGATCGAGAGCCATTGCGGCATTGCCAGTGCCATCATCATCATCAGCCTGCCACGGTGGGTAAATGAAAATGTGTTTGCAATTTTGCTTTATGGATGATGGGGCGACAGAAGTCGATCACTTGGATTTAACTCAAGTGATGAATAAGAATTCGGTATCGATTTAAGCTTAAATCCATAGATATAATGCTTCTTATACAAATCAAGAAGAAGCAAAATCATAACAATCCCAACTAACTTTTTCAACCAAAAAAGAAAAATCCCAACTAATTTTATATCATTGGACACGAAGCCAAAAATTATCACATGCCTCGAAGCATCATCAGGGCAAATTGCCCAACTGATGTATAAAATGGATATGGTTCTATTAGGAAAAAAATGATGAATAAATAAAGAACGAAGAGCAATCTTTTGTGGGGTCCAAGGATTGTATTGTATAATAATCATGTAAAGAACAGAGTGGACCAGGGATTCACTTCCCCATTCATGATTCTTGGACATTTAACTGCCACTACAGTCGAATCTTATAAGTTATAACCTTATGGGCAACTTTTTTCAACTTGGAGAACTCTAAAACTAGTCACTTTTTCCCTGGCTAGTGGCTACTTGTTTAACCTTTCTCTGCCTAGCCTGCTTGTCAAACTACCTCTATAAATAGCCTGGTAATGGCCCTGAGCCTTCACCAAGTCTCATAGTTGTCTCTCTAGACTCTCGAGTCCTTTCTCTCCTATAACCATGGCTGTTTTATGCCAGAAACCTATGACCCTGACGCTTGTATCCACTCTTCTTCTCGTCTTGTTTGCCTTTTCCTGCCAGGCAGAGCTCCAGCGTTTTGAACACGCAGCAAAACCTGATGGGTCTCTTAGCTTCTTGGTGGTCGGAGATTGGGGAAGGAGGGGGCTCTACAACCAATCTGAAGTTGCTGTTCAGGTCATTCTCTTTCTATCCTTTTACGTTTATTCTCTGATTCTTACACCGGCCGTATCTAATCTTTCTTGCTGTTTTAATCCTTTACGTCTATACCAGAAAGTAATAAATATTTAATGTTTTCTCTCATTATTAATTTATTCCCTGGAGAAAAAGTGGAGCAAAGGGATTTAACAAAGTCAAATATGGCATAAAATGTAGAATATGCTAAAAACATACCATCACAACAATCCAATAAGATGTGAGTATTAACAAAACACAAATTAGAAATATCATCTACTACTTAACCCATCTCGACCTAGTTAGATAATTCTGTTTTATCTATGAAACTTTAGTCAGAACCCCAAAGATGTTAATTTAATGATAAATGTTTATAATCTCTAATACTCCTTTCTTCAATTAAAAATTAGATTCGAATCCTTCATTTTCTTAGCTAATAAATAAAAAGACTTATTATGCATCAACTTATATAATAATAAATCATTGATTTTATCGAGTAGTAGTAATATTTTAGGTTGCTTTTGGAAGGGTATGATTCCACATAGATTCCAAATTCCTTTGTTTAGAATTATTCCAAACGCAACAACTAGTGAGGGTGATGGTCCTGATGGAATTACATGGGATAGGCACCATCTTTTCTTTGTCGAATTCCAATGTTCGCTATTAGACAAATTTGGCCATGTTTAAGCTTCCACGTTTACTCAGCTTACCATTCATTTGCCCCAACAAGTCAACTTCTGTCGGGTCTCAACCAATTAGATCATGACACCGGCGGATAAAATAAGTCTAAAGTAACCCCTTGGCAACGTCACATTAATAATTTTGAAAAACACTTACGTTTTTCAATTAGACAGGTCAGACATGAGATAACCTTTATTTCATCTGGCTCTGCGTTCACCACGTGGCTGCGTATCTTTAATTTATTTCAATTTCTTTATCTTACTTGTGTCATTGTTGGTTTGTTTCCCACCAAATATTGCGATTATAAGCCAAAGAAATGAAAAGCATGCAGCCCGAAAATTCCACTGTAAAACACCGGACCCCAATACTCGATTATGTTAGGCTAGTTTAAAATTAATGGGGTTTTGGGCTTTTGCTTGTGGTTGTAATTAAGGGACACATCATGTGACAATTGACGTGCATATATAATATTAATATAATAAAGCAAAAGGAAACTTCTTTATATCCAATTATTTTTCGTTAATCAAGATATTCAATTATTTAAATCTTAGGACTCCAAATTGATTAAATTTGGTTGTGCGACATAGTTTTTGCTTTTTGCTTTTTTCTTTTTTTTGATTGAATAACAAAAAAGATATCTTTCTTTCTAGGCCTTGCCACTGAAAAAGTTAAAAGGAGGGGGAAAAACAAACATATAAAAATATATAGGAATGTATATATGTATTTGATATTCGAGTTTAATTGTTAATTAACTTGATTAATTATTTATATATTTTTTTCAGATGGGAGTAATTGGAGAGAAGTTAGATGTTGATTTTATAATCTCAACAGGAGATAATTTTTACGACAGGGGATTGACCGGCGTAGATGATCCGGCATTTCATGAATCCTTTTCTGATGTGTACACGGCTCCCAGTTTACAGAAGCAATGGTACACTGGTAATAATAATATTTTATCCCCTTACATTTCAACAAAAAATTTTAATTATCGGAGAAATTAATAGCATTAATTTGATGATGGCTTAATTATGGTTTCACTTCAGTGTTGGGTAATCATGATTATCGGGGAAACGTTGAGGCACAGTTAAGTCCCATTCTTACAAATATGGACAGCAGATGGCTTTGCTTGAGATCTTTTATCCTCAATGCTGGACCTGGTAATAATTAATTAAATAAAGCCAACAAATTAAGCTACTATATTAATTGCACAAATAATTAAAGAAACATTTATATATTTCACTTTCTTTTTGTTAATTATTTGTCTCTTTGTTGGCAGAAATGGCAGAATTTATCTTTGTAGACACTACTCCATTCGTGGACAAATACTTCACCAACCCAGGAGATGAAGTCTATGACTGGAAGGGCATATTTCCCAGAAAGCATTACCTTAAAAACCTTTTGATGGTATAAATTTTTTTTAATTATGGAAATATTTGATTAATTACCATTATAATTAATATAAACTATTTGCTTATAATTGTTGGTCCAAATAAAACACCTTTTTTTTTTTTGAGAAATCCAAATTAAACACGTTAATTGCATTGGTGGCAGCTTCTTTAATCTAATCAACAAAATGGGTTTCTATCTATTTTTGGAATAAAGCAAATTAAAGTGGGTTTTGATTTTGACATAGGAAGTGGAATCTGCTCTAAGAGAATCCACTGCGAAATGGAAGATTGTTGTAGGTCACCATACAATCGAAAGTGCCGGTACACATGGCATCACTAAGGAACTTGCCACTCATCTTCTTCCAATCCTTGAGGTAATTTTTATTTTTCACAGTCAATTATAAAGGAAAATGTTTAACAAATTTAAAGTCACAATAATTAACTTATTAATCTCATTAATTTCATTCGAAACACTTTTAATTAATCACAATTTCCAGGCATATGGTGTTGATCTTTACATTAACGGGCACGACCATTGCTTGGAGCACATTAGCAGCTCTGTGAGGTTAGGTTCCATTATTTGATGCTAATTTTTCTTTTGTCTTTTAAATCTCGAAAAGGAAAAGATGGCTAAAATTGGTTTCATGTGCCCAAATGCAGTCCAATTCAATTCTTAACAAGTGGTGGTGGCTCGAAGGCTTGGAGGGGAGATATTAGTTGGTGGAATCCACAAGAAATGAAATTCTATTACGATGGACAAGGTTTCATGTCGGTGCAAATGACTCAGACAGAAGTGGATGTTACATTCTATGATGTTTTTGGCAAAGTTTTGTACAAATGGTCCGCTTCCAAGCAGCTGTCTTCTGTCATGTAAGGGAACTAACTATAATTAATTAGAAAACAACTTACCCAGTGGGTTCTCTGCATCGATCAGAGCTACCAGAGACATGAAAGGAAGGAGGAAAAAGCAGAGGAGTTGAGAGGAACTTGGTTAATGTGTTTGGGAGCTTTGTATATTAATTTATCTATCTTTTTGTTGTATTCAAATCCAAATTCCAATATGGAATTGGAGACGACAACATTTATTATTAATTAGGTTTGATTTCTTGATTTGCAACTTAACCCAAATTCTTGTCCCTCCATTCTCTGTTTCTAAATGAACATATACTCTAATGCTCAAGAATTCAAGATTAGTAGCAATTGGTAAAATAATTAATAGTAATGATTTAGATTTGATTTGCCTTTACCAAATTTGAAGATGCATGGCAACCACATAGGCAGGCTAAGTGAAGTCCACATATAAAAGCACTCAACTTGGAAAAAGTTATAATAAGCCAAGCAGGCACACTTTTGGGATTTGGAAGGATAACAAGTTAACAAGTAACAACCTCCTTTTATATTTAGTCATTTTCTTCACAGTTTCGTACGTAATCTCACTCTAGCATTATCTTTGTTTGGTAGAGCGATTAACTAAATTGAAGAGATTAGTTACTGTAGTGGTAAAATTAAAATTATAATGATAAAAATAAAATCAAAGATAATTTAATAAAAAGAATAAGAAATGACTAAAAGGTATTAATGAACAAAAAAATAATAATAAAGAGTAAGAGTAAAAAGAAAAAAATATTTTTTTTTGATAAATCCCAACCCCACTGGTGGGGTGAAATCTCATTGGTGCTTGATGAATGACGTTAGGGGGTTGCCATGCAGGTAGCCCCAAACGTGTTGCAACAGTACTTAAAACCCCGGTTGCCCATTTCAGTGCGTTTAACCCCTCAAATGCATTGAAACGGGCTATCAAACAGGGCCTTAATTAGTGATTAATGGTGATGAATTAAATCAGAAAATTAAACACTATAAGTTAAAAATGGGAAATTTACCTTAATGTGTTTAAACTATTTATATCTCACCCATGGTATTTTGTACTTGTTGAATGCGTATGTGTGTATATATATATGTTCCGTGTTGAATTTGAGTACCAAACAGAGCTTCACAACGGCTTTTCCTCAAAATATATCCAGATGCAAAGAAATTATTAGATATGCCGGGCCTATCATGTCATCCGTAAATCCAATTAATGAAGTCGTAACAACTTAAAAATTATGATACAATTACTAAAATCCTACTATAATTATACCCTAAATTTTAAGGATTTACCCTTTAAATTCTCTTGCTTTGTAATGTATGGTTAAATCTTTATCAAACTAATGCCTTAATTTTAGAAAAATTTTTGAGTTGTCACAACTTCATTGGTCGGGTCTATAAATGACGTTAGGGGGTTACCATGCAGGTAACCCCAAACGAGTTGCAACAGTACTTAAAAACCCGGTTGCCCATTTCAGTGCATTCAACCTCTCAAATGCATTGAAACGGGCTATCCAACAGGGCCTTAATTAGTAATTAATGGTGATGGATTAAATCAGCAAATTAAACACTATAAGTTAAAAATGGGAAATTTACCTTAATGTGTTTAAACTATTTATATCTCACCCACAGTATTTCGTACTTGTTGAATGCGTAAGTGTATATATATATGTTCCGTGTTGAATTTGAGTACCAAACAGAGCTTCACAACGTCTTTTCCTCAATATATATCCGGATGCAAAGAAATTATTAAATAGACCAGGCCTATTACGTCATCTGTAAATTCAATTAATGAAGTTATAATAACTTAAAAATTATGATATAATTACTAAAATCTTACCATAATTATACCCTAAATTTAAGAATTTATCATTTAAATTCTCTTACTTTGTAATGTAGGACTACACTTTTATTAAATTAGTGTCTTAATTTTAGAAAATTTTTTAAATTGTCACAACTTCTTTGATCGGATCTATAAATGATATAGTAGAGTATTAATTTGATTAATTTGATTATATAAGCTATTCGTGCGAATTAATTTGATTTTTATAGTGATAAAAAAAATACAGTGGGTATTATTATTCTCATCTCATTTAATTATTTTCAATGGTAAAATTTCGTGGTCGAAGAATTAATTAATTACTGAACTTGACAGTTGACAACTACCTGCGACTGCAAGGCGACAACTACTCGTCAAAAGAGGGTATAATTCCAGGTATATCCAAAGTCCGGACAAGCACCAAACTTTCCATGTGGAATATGCTTACCAGTTATTCTCAACAATCAAACGTACGTGTAGAGCTCCAAAATAGGTTACGTAAGAATTACTATAATCAGAAAATATTTTAAAATATATAAATAAAGTTATCATTTATTAATATATTATTTTTTTTGTTTCGTTATCATTTATTATAGTAATTAATGCCTTAATGATAATATAAACATGATTGTTGTAGTACTCCTTCCCCCACCCTCAGACAAAACTTAAAATTAAGTGATACTGAAAAAAAAATTATAGATGAGCTCAATCTGTTTTGAACCACAATATTTTTTCTTTTTTTGGTTACAAAACCACAATATTTTTCTCCATCTGAATTAAGGTCGGTTGATGTGCGAGAGAAACTATTAATTAATTATATAGAATATAATATTATATAAATCTCCATCATTCTGGCACGTGGAGTCCACCTATAAGTTTTGTTATAAAAATTGGTTGAGATTAAATAATTACAAAATCGTGATGAAAATGAATATTATGGACACAAACACATAAGCAATTGAACCAGCTGGGGGAGGGGCCGAGAGGGGTAGCTAGGCAACTAACAAGGCAAAAAAGACACTATAATAATAATTGATTCAAGAAAATATATTAAAGTTAAATGAACAAAAAATAGAATTAAGATGCATGGAGGTAATTTGAAATTACTTTAAGAATTCTATAACTATCTCAATGATTGGTAATTTAAAAGGACTTGATTGTCATAATAGGAATTTTAATTGACTTTATTTGGTTTGAAGGGATATAATATTTTAAATTTTTTTCTAAATTACACTTCTCTTTAGTTCTGATTATATGATAATATTTTATTATTATTAAACACATTTATCAATATTAATAACACAAAAATAATTTTAATTGAAATTAAATAAATAATTATTCCAAAGTAATATATTTAGTGACAAAGCTAATAATTTTTTTTCAAATAATATAAACATAAAATGATGAAAATATGACTAAATTTTTATCCACTATATAAAATTAGATAAATAATATAAAGATGAAAGGGTATTATTATTATTATTCAAAATCTTAACAAAGAATATAAAATAAAAATATATAAAAATCAAATGACCTTTATAATTTTAAAATACCTTTAACCAAATCCCCCTAAATTTTAAAGCCATAAACTATTGGCGTAATTGAAACCTTTTCATCAAGTCAAAATTTGGCGGTTAAAGTACCTGTTCGGATTCTTTCCTTCTTGTTATATGTGGCACCACGCCAAAGCTTGCCCTGCTTTATTTATTTGTTGTGCAATACTAAGGATTAATTTTCCCTTCATTTTCTTATTACTTGCAAGTTTTTCCTTTTTCAAGTCTTTTAAATGATTCCTTTTAATATATATATATATATATATCCAACATATCAACCCTTTGATGTGGGAAACATACTTTGTGAAGTAACTGTTTACGTCACCCAATCAACATCAACATAGATATATAAACCCCAGCTGCCTTGTGGTGGTCACCAAAGTAATTCAAACCATTCTCCATTTTCCTCCTCAAATGGCTTCTCTTTCATCTGGAAAAGCCATCCATATCTCCCTTCTCCTAATCTTTGCTTGGCTACGGCTGTCGTCGTTGGATTCTTGTTTCGCCGAGCTCCAGCACTTCCACCACCCGGTTAAGTCCGACGGGTCTCTGAGGTTCTTGGTGGTTGGGGACTGGGGACGAAAAGGAACATATAATCAATCTAAAGTTGCATTTCAGGTCAGTTTCTTTTACCTAAAATCTAAATTGAAAAGTTTCGTATACCCTAGCCTTTCACTTGAGTTAAGCCAGTTTTCCATGCTAACTATGCATCTATGTTCGTATTTTAGAGGGACATAAACATAATTTAAGTTTACATTCCTAGCTAGGGTCCTATAGCAATATTGGACCCCTTCCATAAAAAGTCAAACAAATATACAGAGAATCCCTTTGAAATGTTGTTCGAATACATGTAGTTGACTTGTGGACTAGTAGTTGATTCGAAAATGCAAATTTACGTAAGAGACAAACAAAGAGAGAGAGAGAGAGAGAGAGAGAGAGATTTATAGGAAAGAAGAAGAATGAAAATGCCAACAGGCAAATCCATCCAAATCCCCCCGCCCAACCCCTAAAACATGGACTTGATGTTGCCAGCAGAAAAGTGGCCGTACTAAAAAGCCCAACCGCCCATATTTTGATGTCCATGTGTTGGGGGCGCCAAACAGCGAACAGAGAAGGAAATGTTTACGATTCCCACGCATATTCTAAAAGGGTTTTTTTTTTCACTCCAAAATATCATCCATGCATTGAGTACTATTCCATCAGCAACTTTTCAAAGCTCATTATGTGTATTACCTACTCGGTATTTGAATTTTCGGTGTTTAATTACTTCAATTTATCAAACATAACTTAAATTCTTAAATTCTTACTAATATTTATTCATACAATTCCGGTGTTTTCATCATATGAATGCGCATGATTTATGGGTTTAAGAAAGCTTCCATCGCCTTTATAGCATAAATAAATGTAAGATATATACTAGTAATATTGAAGCAACCACAATTCTTGATTGCTCTTTTGATTATGTTTTTTCTTGTAAAACCTAAACTCTTTTATTCTTGATTGATGTGGAAAATCATCAACACAACCAATTTCCATGATTTAGACCTTTTAAGGTTTCTTGTTAGAAAAAAAAAATGGGGTTAAAGGGTCAATATATAACATATTGATGTTAATTATTTTTATTTATTTTGGGTATTTGTAGATGGGACTGGTGGGTCAGAGACTTGGCATAGACTTTGTGATTTCAACAGGGGACAACTTTTACGAAGATGGGCTTACTGGGGTAGATGATCCAGCATTCAATGAATCATTCACCTCCATCTATACTTCACCAAGCTTGAACAAGCAATGGTACAATGGTGAGTGAATCAAAATTTTTTGACATCTTCCTTTTGGCTCCGAAAATTTTAACCGAGAAACTTAAAAAAGTTCATTCTTTTGACAGTTTTGGGGAATCATGACTATAGAGGAGATGTCGAAGCACAATTGAGTCCCATCCTTAGAGAGAAGGACAAGAGGTGGCTTTGCTTGAGATCATTTACTCTTGAAGCTGGTAGAAGAACAGATGCATCAATTCATTGCCCATTTCCATTCTTTACAAAACTAATGCACAATTCAACTCCATAGCTTGTTTTTGGCAGGGTTTGTAGAGTTCTTCTTCGTGGATACAACTCCATTTGTCAACAAGTATTTCACAGATCCAGGGGAGAGTACATATGACTGGAAGGGTGTCCTTCCCAGGGAAGAGTATCTTTCAAACCTTCTCAAGGTAAAGTCATAGCATGATCCTTAACATTTGATTACAAATGCAGATTATGTATATAATATCAAAGAAAGAAAGAAAAAATAAATCCAAGTGAAATGACAATCTGGGTGTCAAACAGGAAGTGGATGCCGCATTAAAGCAATCCACTGCAACATGGAAGATGGTAGTAGGACACCATACAATCGAAAGTGCTGGACATCATGGTGTTACTCAGGAGCTGGTCGAACGACTTGTGCCCATCATGGAAGTAATAATCTACACTACCAACAGGAAAATAGTTGCATTTTCTTCTAGCTTATATTTGTAATCATGGAAATTATACCTTTTTTTTCCTCAGGAGAATAGTGTAGATATGTACATTAACGGCCACGATCACTGCTTGGAACACATTATTGACAGTAAAAGGTAATTTTTTAAATATTTTTTGAGAATGTATGAGAATACCTATGAACATTCAACTAACAGTTATAAAATGCAGCCAAATTCAATATCTCACCAGTGGTGGTGGCTCTAAGGCATGGAGAAATGGTGTGCATTGGTGGGATCCAGAGGAACTCAAGTTGTACTATGATGGGCAAGGATTTATGTCAATGCAAATGACCGAACAAAAAGCTCAAATCACCTTCTATGATATTTTTGGAAAAGTTTTGCATGCATGGGACATCACCAAAGAGCTCTATTCAGCCACTTAAACTAGAGCAATTCATTCTATAAATCAGATGGTTGTTGCAGAATATTTTGCTCTTTCCTCAACTTCAAGATGAGTAAGCGAAGTGTGCAAGAGACTTGCAAAGATAATAGTATTAGAGAAAAGTTGATTTTCGAAAGCAAAGTTCAGCCAGAGATCTATAAAGTGCTTCAGTTGAAGCCAAATGGGTGGATGAAATATTGAAATTCTAAGTGTGCTCTTAATTACTGATATGAATAAACAACTATATATAAAAATCCCGAACTCACCTTAATTTAGGGAATTTGCTCTAAATATTTAAGATGCTTGTGTCTTCCTCCATTCTCTTTACTTCACCCAAGTTATGCGGATATTTAGTGACAATTATCAAAGAGAAATAGTGTTTAATGTTACCTCTACAAGAGTTACTGATGATTACTGCAGCATAGAAAAGAATGATAGCTTGGGCTGCACTCATTGCAAGAACTTAGGTGCATATGAAAGAGTATTGCAAAATAAATTTGCTGATAAGTAGTTTTACACATTCACTAAAGGAACAGGGTGTCTACACTGTACAAAACTAGAAGAAAAATTATATGCTGTTATATTGTACCAAACTAGAAGGATGCATATGCAGAATATGAGATGCGGAAATTGTATCAGAGACTGGTTAATTTTAAGGACAAACTGCTTGCAGGGATTCAAGGGCTTAATGATGCAAAAACTAAACACTCATTATTAGTATAACAAAGGTAGCAAACAAAACCCTTTTGTTAGGACTCATTAGTTTACAATCCACTCCTTAGTCCATATAATAATATGCATATTATTCATCCAAGTACTAAAAACTGACTGTAACCTGATAGTTTATTTGTCCAAATGCCATAACTTATTAGAAGCTTTTACAATTGATGGTATCCACAATAATTGAGAGGCATCTCATGACAAATCAATAAAGGTCCATCTGAAACTTAGGTGAGTCAGCTATGGGCTCTAGTTAAGTAGTTATGGCTACAGCCTAGAAGATTCAGAGTCACTCCTTAAAGGAGATTAAGAAAGCATCAGGAAGCACCTACTCTTTAGCCAACCTAAAGCAAACAGCTGTACCACTTGAAACAAATACAAACTTCATACACACAGAGTATATAACTGAGGGATTCTTACTAGGGTCATAGGTTCTTCCCAATTATTATAATAGTCACTCACAACTGAAATACTTGCCTGAATTCCTTAAATTGCTGATGTTTCCTAATTGGATAAAAAGAACTCCAAGTAAAGACAACCAGAGTACTTTTTGTTCAGTCACCCTGGAGTGATCTTAACACCTGAGGTCCAAAGGCCAATCTACATGCTGCAGTAAATATTTGCTTGCCAGGCAAAACAATTTTCACCTTTAAAATTTAACAATCCATAGAGCCGACTAATAGTATTATTTATCCCAAAGTGACTAGGGATGGATGTATAGCTAATATTCTCAAGAGTCAAGATACATCAAATTGAACACTGTATATAGCCTGATGAGCTATCCATTGTGGCAGGCTCGTCAATATTTCTTTTTGTAACTTACGGGAATAGTTTTCCCATGCAGTGATAGCAGCAGAAAAAGTGGCTGAACCAAAGGACTGTTGCTCTAAACTTCGAAAAACAGTATTCACCAGCTTAGGATCCTTCATAAAAACAGATTTCACCTCACTAATTTTTTCCCATTGTGATTGTGATAATTTTACCACCTTGCCAGATTGACCTTCATTTGCAAAAGTTTGAGAATTACAAGCTTTCCAAAAGGAAAATTGCACCACCTGTTCATCATTGAGATTGGCTCAGGTTCCCATCAGGATGAATACAATAGAATGTTTTTGCAAATGATATGGACTAGTGCATTACAACCCCTACCCTCAGAAGAATTTCAGCCAAGCTAAATTTTCCGTAACAACCCTATGCAGAATTCCTAGAAAGCCTTTATACCAGGCACCTGCTAAAGAAGGCAGGTTCTTTTCTTTTCTTTCTCTTTCTTTCTTCCCCTTTTATAGCTAGGAGACAACTTAGAAAATATCATCTCATTAAGTAGAAGACTATTTCATATCAAGTAACACTGATCCTACAGATTTTTTGGCTGGTTGCTACGTCAAATTCTATAACAATAACGCAGAGAGGAAGAATGGAGCAGCAATGAGAGAGCAGTTTGAAGGAATTGCAATGTGTAGACAAGGTTAATTTCATGGACAAGTTCAAATATAGTATTATCTGATTACCTAATATATATAATTAATTAACCCACTAGTTGGAAAACTAATTGTAAGAATACCTGAAGTGCATGCAAAACATTGACAAATTTATGGTCAAGCAACTGATCTCCCCTTGCTAATTGCATTGGTTCCATGAGCAGTTCGGACAAATCTAAGCTGAGGCTCGTGCCTTGAGAATAGTATACATCAAACCCAAGAGCATGCAGTCTTCCCAAGCGAATGTCAAATCCCAAGTCTTGATGAGAAGCTTGATTAGGAGAATACCAGTACATATTATCTGATGCTGGCAATGGTAGGAATGAACACGCTACGTTATTTGACTTGTGTAATAGGCTTTCTGAGAGTAAGGGAATAAGTTTAACATCTTCATCATGAGAACTATCACAGCTAAACCATAAAGTAAGCGTTAGCCGTTCTCCATCAGTTACCTGTTAAAATAATCTAATACATCAGCACAGAAAATGCCATTCGAAATAAAGCAGCTGAAACATCCAGGACCAATTTTCTTTTATAGAAGAAATGGAAAATCTCTTTTTTACTTAAGATTTTCACCCAACAGAGAGAGAAAGAGAGAGAGAAAGAGATCTTGAAAGTACCTCATCCACAGAATGAGTGTTGCGGCTGTCAGCTGTATACATCACAGCATCCTGATATAGAATAATTCAGTGAGTATCAATCAAATGTTATCTTAAAACTATTTGCTAAAAACGCTATTACTAGCCTTGACCACAGATCCAATGGAACATGGCTGCTTCGACACTGAGGCCAAAAGAATCATGAATGAAGAAGTTTCATTATACCTTAATCTCCTTTATGATATACAGAGAAGCAAAGTTGTTTTGGTTCTAACTCTGAAAATTACGCATATTTTAAGTTGATCAAATCTAGCGTCTTCCTGGATAACAAAGTCCTGTCTTTCTACAAGCTTCCAGGGTCATTATAAGTGTTTTTTCAGATTTCAAGTTGATTAACAATTGAACTCCAAGCCCTCGCAAGACAAATAATCTGACAATCCCCATATAGCCTACATGGTCAAGAATTTTGTTGTCTTAGGAGTGATATTTATTGAGGCATGGATACTGAAAACACATTTAGTGGAAAGATGATTTCTTGCAAGGTATTGTCCTTAGTTCTGTTCTCGTAACTCTCCATGCCTAGACTTGAGTTTCCTTTGTCAAAACTTTCAAATCCTGACTAACATTGGTCTGTGTCTAGCTGCTTCAGATACTCAGATCTCCTCATATTCCTTCCCTCACGACTGGCAATTCAAAGAGTCCAGAACATAAGCATCTTCCCCCCTTATGTTTGACCCTTGCAAAAGTAGGAATGTTTCCTAAATAATGCTAAATCCATGTCAAGATCTTATTACCTACAATTTGATCCATTCAAAGCATATATGCCTAACTCTTACACAGATATTGCTCAGTTGATAAATTATAATAATCTTCATAAATAAATAAACAAATCTGTGAACCAATTTGAACTGTTTCTGAAATGCTAAACCCATGATTGTGCATTCCCATGCAAATACTAATAATCAAAGACGTTATTTAAGAAAACATTTAACATTTAATAACTGCACTTTTTAACATTTAATAACTGCACTTACTCCAGCCAAAGGTGCAATAGTTTTGGGTTCCCCATCTTGGAAATGAAATAGTCCACCTTCAAAATCCTTCTGATAACTATTCAAATAACAGACTGCCTTTGAAGAGCAGGAAAACAACAATTAAAAAAAAACAAAAACAAAAACAAAAAGCGTGACTTATCAACAGAAAACTACTTCTTAAAGAAATTATTTACAAAAAGTTGTACACATACCGTAAAATCCCGTTGTTTGAGATAGGGCCTGTTATCATCACTATGCCAACCAATGCTTGCTCCTTTGCTCCAACTAAATTGAAAATTATTTAAGGCAATCATTACACTAATCAAGGGTAAAGTGAATAAACAAGCAAAATAAATGCAACACAGATGTAACTACCAAAAGAAATTAACCATTTTTCTGAATTCAGGCTTTGGGTGATTGTAACAACATTACCAAGCCAAAGTCTTCCCACAAAATTTAAATATGCCCATGAAGTAAAAGAAAGAGAAGAACCTGACAAGGCCAGTGAACTCGGTGACAAGCTCATATTCGCATCCAAAAATCTCCTCTACCTTCTCCTTCAACCTATCTACAAATTAAATTTTACAAAATATATCAATAATGATAAAATTTGATCAATCCAACCCAAAAGACAATAAAGAAAAAGAAAAAGAAAAAGAAAAAGAAAAGAAGAGGATTAAGTACCTCTAATGGGAAGAAAGGGGAAGATTAGATGAGCAGAGTTAGTCGCTATGAGATGAGAAAGTGTTGTGGAAAATACGTTGGGTCTGTATCCTACAGTACTGCAGCTCTTATGTATGAACTCCAGCTCCTGTTCTAAGTTTTTAATTTTAACTTAAAAACTTTCAATTATCTATCTAAGAGAATAAACATCAAAAAAATTCTGGGAAATTAATTTATGATTGAAGATTCACTAACCTTGCATTCTTCTTCTGTCAGAAAATTATGCAATATCAGTCTCGGATGCTCCATCTCCATGTCCCCTGTTTCTTTTGCCTGTAACCTCTCTTAAAACGGATGGGCAAAGGCCCAGTCAGATCACTGAGAGTTCAAGAGAAAAACACAGAAGAGATGGGTAAAGGCCCAATCAAAATTTTCGGATGCCGAAAGGGCCCAATCAGATTACTCTCATAACGTGTATGTCGGTCTTCTTCCTAACGGGAAAACTTGAAACCCACGTTTCCCACGTTTCAGAATACAACGTTAGATTGTTGCCATAAATCAAAGCTCTGGAAAATCGTTTCACGAGTTAGCCATGGAAGGTATCAAGAAAGTATGCTGCTATCGGGCGACGAGAAAGGGGGTTTTAGGCACATTCGTCATGGCACATCAATGGGAAAACATAACATTCACTGTAGTAGATGAAGACCCAAAGTTGATTCAAAGTTGGAACGATGGGATTTCGCCACTGCCGATTGATGATGATCCTTTGCTCGAAGATTTCTTCCAGAGACTGAGAAACGTGAATGCTTTCTTCAGTGATAACATTCATCAATCGATCCAGGAATCCCAGATGATGTTTCTCGCCATGGAAAAAGTGTTTGGCTTTGGTGACTGGGACAGAGCAATTGACAACATCGAGCAAGCATCTAAATGTTCTAAATTCATTGTCGACACCTCCACATCTCTACCCGAGCTCACCCATGATCAAAGCTATTTTGAGAACTTGCTCAATCCGGGACCTGAATCTGGTCAACCTATGGATGTTAAGCAAATTTGGATATTTGAGAACTTTTGTCACAGTCAAAAACAGGCACCAGCCATAAAAATAACCACGTTGAGGATTAACCAATTGTTTCTGCCAACTTTTCCTTCCTCTAACTGATATTCTTATCATCATCAGCATCATTTTCTGGTCATCATCCTACAAATTCGACAAATATATAAATATGGTAGCTGATGCATGAACACTTTGGATAGAGTAATGCAACGTGCTTCCTGTCAAAATTATCTTGTCTGTCAATTAGAAAAACTGTTTAAAAGTATCTCTCCCATCAATTAAACATTTTTATTATCTCAAGTGTTCACAAACTTATATTTCTTTGGTATACTCTCTTTCTTGCTTTCTTTCCTCTACTGATGGACTTTCTCTTGTAATAATTGTTTAAACATTCCTCGACTTTTTCTGTGTTGCAGGCAGGGTGGTGTACCAAAGAAAAACAGGAATACAGGATCCATTACTCCGGGCCACTGATGCCTCCAGGGGGAAACATCAAAGATATTCTTGAAGAGCATGAGAGACAAATCCAGCAAGACTATGTTTGAAGTTGGAGTGAGATTTTGGGTTGGTTATTTGCATGTCATCTGCGAGAATTTGCTTTGTATAGTTGGATGGGGTTTCTGATTGGATTTGGAAGGTAACATTAACCTTTGGATGTAAAATTTTTCTTCCCAAGATTTATTTGTATCTAAAAGATTAGCATCGATTTTGTTTGAAGATGCCTTCCCATACGATGAGGTGAATGAGCCCAACAGGAGAAGCTAATGGTGCAAAGATTTCTGTAAAGTAAAACCGAGAGTAAAAGGGGTAGATTTAGATATCTTAAAAAGCCTTGAATCGGAATATTTCATTTGGTTTGCAACAACTGTAAAAACATGAGGATTTCAAATTACTCTAAACTAAAAGGGTTTCCGATCTGTTCAGATCAATAAAACCAAGGGGAATTAACATATTTAGTTGACACATCTAATGAATTTAGTTACGATTTTGAATAGATTCAGTAATTAGTAATTACTACTTGTTGATAAAATCTCGGTTAATTATTGTTTTGCTAAACTAAAAATTCAATTCAATTTAAATAAATGGTTCAAGAGCCAAACCTAAATCCGAATAACCCAAAATCCGAAATGATCCAAGAATATCTTTTTAACCAAAACTAACCCGACTTAACAGATTCAAACCCAAAACTAACCCGACCAACACCAATTGCTGCCTCTATTAATCATTGAAAAGAGATGTACTAAATCACATATTCTGCTAACCTGCTTCTTCAACAGCCTTTTGCAGCCCTAGAATGGAAGGATCCTCGTTTGTGTACAAAAGGAGGAAGAATACAAGCGTCCACTTCCACCGTAATGACCTTTTTGCCTGTAGTAGCCACAAGTTGCAGCTCTTATTCTTTTATCATCCTTTAATATGCATAGCGCATAGACATGCTAATTTGAGCTAATTTGAAGAGGAAGAACTCATTACATTTCAAAAACTGGAACAGGTTTTTGATTACACTACCTCCTGCCAGTAAGTCAAAATTGTATTATTACATACAAAAAATTAGTACCAGCAAAGTTCAACAAGGAAAAAGAGGAACGGGCACATACAAAGAGAACAGAAGAAAAGAAGAATGAAAAGATCTATTAACTAAAGTAGCCAGTTAATTTTCTGTACATTTTGATTTCATAAACACCTACAAATAACGATTCAACATCCGGATTAGTTTCTTAATTCTATAACCACCCACTAACTGTAGGTACCTATATATCTTGCTTAGGTTTCCGGCTCAATTCTGAGTAGTGACCACCCATCTCCTGCAAAATCTCCTTCCACAAACTCTCTGATGAAGAGTCTGATGAATCTCCAAAAATCAGATTTGGGCTACATGCAGCCACATACCAATAATCCGACTCAATTTCCTCTCTCAACTGATCCATCTGCCACCCAGCATAACCAACAAAGAATTTGAAATCCTGAGACTTTAGCACTCCTCCTTTCACCAGCTCTGCAGCTTCATCTAAACTATTTCGAGCACCGAAACAGAGGCCAGGAATCACCTCTTCAAACCCAGGAAACTTCGACTTTTTTCCCACTCTTAACAGAAACATACTCGCCTCAAGAGGCCCCCCAAAGTGCAGAGAACAATCAGAAAAAGTAGTAGCTAATTCATTATTGGTGGGTTTCATGTGTTTGATCTTCTTGTGAAGTGGGCGATTAATAACAACTCCAAATGGCCCCTCTTGTGGATGTCTGGTTCCAGATCTGAGAAGAAGTACAACGGTTCGTTCAAAGGTGCGGACTCCATCAAGCTTTTCTGTGGCAACAAGAACACAGCCAGTCTCAGGCACTGAAAGAGGGTGGGCCCATTTTGAGCCAAGAGGTTTCGACACATGAGGCGTCCCGCCTTGTTTGTGAGCATCAGACTCCGCCTTCTCTACCTGTTAAAAAGTTATTTAAAAGTTTATCGTTTCTGTAAAATTTTACTACACATAATGCTTCTTGTGCTCGCAAATGATCAACTGACATGGATGAATGAGAGTATAGGCAATCCCTCAGTAAATAAATTGTCAAAAATTTCTCCATTTTTTATAATCCCTTTCTCTTATGCCAGAGCAAGGGAGAAAAAATTTGATCCTAAATACCAACTAAGATAGATGGCAAGATAATCTAATCAGAAATTAGAAACTACTAATGCCCTAGCAACTAAGTGTAGGGATTCTCCTTCCAAATGCAGCGTAACCAAAGACGAAAGTAATAAAAAACAACAAAAACATTTACCATGTGGCCAGAATCAATGTTAGCTTTAAGAAATTAGCCTAGGGACTAGGGGGCGTGTCTTGATAGAATTAATCTGTATCTCAGAAACAATAATGGGAAAACTCTTTGCTAAGAATTTTTCTATCTTTTATTTGCATAGTCAAGGCTTTACTTTCTTTTTCCCCTTTATTGCCAGTTTTCCAGTTTATGGATATAATATCTAGAGCATGGTTTACGAAATCCTTGCCTAGGCTCTAGCCATATCTAAGATTAATCTAGGTTTGAGAAGTCAGATTCCTTTTGCATGTCAGAAACAATGATACAACAAACTATATTTTCATTTGCATGAATTCGCTTCAAGAAATCCCTCAGATTCTCTAGTCATGTCCAACAAGTGAGCAGGACCATAAAATGGAAGCTACTGAATCATACTTTCTAGGATCTTGTGATCCAAAGTAAAAAAACGTATTATAAACTGAATATAGGAGTGAGTACTGTCTAAATAATTTTATCCCTCAATGAAAGGAGAAGCAATACATAATTCAGGGAAGAAAATATCACCTGGTAATTATTATATAGCATTGCTCTGAACTCTCTCCAGTCTGTGTTTGCATGATGGGGATTCTGGGAAGTAGAGTCATCTGATTTATTGCTGTCCGAAGAATTATTTCTTCTTGAACTGTCTCGATCAGGAATAGATTGATCACCATTCCCTGGATCTATTATAACAAACATTCCAAAACTATGTTAAATTGAAGTTATGGAAAATCTGGAGATGCCAATTTAGGTGTTGTATTGTACACCAGCTATGTTATAACTACTATACCCAAAAAAAAGGTATGTTATAACTGGAACAATAGAAAGAGAAACAGAGAGCCATGAGTAAAATATAAAATTGAAGTCAAGGAAAAAGATGTTTTGAGGGCCATATAAGCAAATACCAAAGCTATCCTTAATTCCTAAAAACCCCTATCATTAACCATGCTCTAGTAGGTCACACTATGAACATCCATAAAATCTAAAATAAGTTTATGTTGTTAGGTGGGGTTTTTTTTCCATTATGTACCAGTACACTTCTCACTAATTTTTTCTCTTTCATCGTTTTGTGAAATTTTGCTAATTTAAGAAGGTATGGAGAAAGAAGGAAAAATCAAAGAAATAAGAAAAAGAATTGATACACTAACTTCATACATGATTTAACAAAGTGATATTGACATTAATATTCATCAAGGAAAGGAAATGCCCAGTTTCTATTTTTCATACAAACTAATATGCAGGGATTAATTTCAGGATTAAAGAAGTTCTGCAGACTGGATCAACGTTGATATTTTTTGGCCATAAAATAAACAGAAACAGAATGTATAAATCAAACAGCTTGGAGGAAGCATTTGGTTCAAAAATCAGAAGGAGCTTCTCTAGTATTTTTCCTATGAGGTGTCAGTCACATCAACCAGCCAAGTTTATGGATTGATGATCCAAGATTAAAAGCACTCTTTGATTTGGAAATATCATACGAGCAAGAAAAATAAAATTCAAAAGCTCATTGTCACTACCCAAGATCCTTCTCAGAAAATCATTTCTATTTCTTTTGGTACTTAAGGATGTCAGGATTTGAACCCTAGTCATTGAAACTAAACAGCCATCAATCTACCACTAGGCAATGTGACTGTTGGCATCAGAAAATCAATTCATCAGATCCCATCCTTGAAATATAATAACAAACCTTGTTGGAATCTGCTTCTTACCCAGAATCGTAGCAGGACATTGTACAGTTAATGTAGCTCATCTTTATGAAATCCAAATTCTAAGAACAAAAGCATACAGTTTTCCAGTTTCTCCACTAGTAGGTTTTATTTTCGAAAGTGAAACAACAAACAATTTAAGCCCTATTTCAAAGTAACCATAAGGCCAGAATACTAAAGCTCCGTTAGGTTTTTAACCTAATGGTTGAGAGTGACAACCCATTTGCTCTTTTGTAGCTCAACCATTGGATTGAAATTGTTTCTTACCTTTATCATTTCCATCTTTCCTATAAAATGCAATTGTTTGATGATAACTAAACCGAAGTTAAAGAAACCTACACTCAGTACCAAAACTGCAATCCAAGTTCCAATAATAGAAGACTGCAACAATTAGCACTAAATAAATTAAATTATAACGCAACGGCATTATCAATGGCAAAAATTAGAACTCTTATAGCACAAACTTAAATTTCCAATGGACAAAACACTTTGCAAGTAAGCCTCGATCATCAAATTACTTATACCCTTCTCTGAATTCAACATTCCAAAACTAACACTACTATTGCTTTGCTTTTAGATCAAGAACCAACCATCAATTAAAGCACGTGTCAGAAACAACAAGTAGCTTCAAAATCCCCCACAGATATAAACCAAAATTAGACATAAGAAAAATTATGATTGCATTCAAGTCGTTCACAAAACTAAGGTTACCAGAAGAAAAGTCAAAACAGAAAGCAAAGCAATTACCAGAAGAAGAAGAATTGTCGTGATTATTATTCTTCTTAGCCATGGCTTTAACGGAGAAAGAAGAAGAAGAAGAAGAAAGGCGTAGCCTTGGAACCCTGATCTCGACGACTCCGAGTTTTCCGAAATTCCAGGAATTGGGTTTCTCAGGAATCGGATTCCTCTTCAACAAAAGAGCCCCCGCAGCAGGAATCCCACTGTTCACGTTCTTCAGGTGGACTGCTGACAGATCCATTTCTTTCCCCTCAGAGAGAAAAAAAATCAAGTCAGCCACTTGATTTTCCTTTTCTGCTCCCAGGGAAAACAGTCCCGTCTGCTAGAAAAAGGGAAATAACGATGAGAGAAAATCTGCAACAACGGATATTATTTATTTATTTATTTATAATTAAATGGACACAAAAAAAAAAGAGTAAAGTAAAGTAAACAAGAGACAGAGAGAAAAAGAGACTGGGGAAATGAAAAGGACTCTTTGGAACAATTGGAATTGAAGATAGAGAATATGCTTTGTTTTAAGTTTTAACCGAGTCGTTTTATGGTATTTGTATTTTCAGCGCAAGAATTAAACATGAAAAAAAACATGAAAAAGGATTCCGGGAAATTCGTTTATCCTTGAAGCGAATGACGATTAACCTTGCATTCTTCTTGTGTCAGAAAATTATGCCAATTTCAGTGTCGGAGTCGGATGCTCCATGTCCCGGTTTCTTTCCCCTCTAACTCTAAGTCTCTAACCTTTCACATAAAACAGCCTCCCGGGATGGGCGACGGCCCAATTAGATCACTGAGAGTTCAAGAGAAAAGGAGAGAAGAGATGGGTAAAGGCCCAGTCAAAATATTCGGGGCTGAAAAGGCCTAATCAGATTTCTCTCTCTCTCTCCCTCAGTCTCTCCACTTTGTTTTGCTTTCCATGGAAAGGAAAATGCTGGAAAAATTTGAAGGATATGAAAATGAAGGGGAGAAAATTCAAATCCTTACCTTGTTTGATGTCAAGGAAAATAGTGATGAAACTGTTTTCTTATGTACGTTTGGTTCATGGAAAATATGAGGAAATCCAACAAAAAATGTTCTCAATATTTAAAAGCTATTACAAGAACAAGAAAAACAAATGGAACTCGAGCTAAAAAAGCTATTACAAAAACCAACCAAAGTTGTTTGATCAACAAAGTCCCATACTACCAACTTTCTCACCCTTTCCTTCTAACATTACCATTATCTTTGAGATATTTCTTGCAAGGAATCAACAAAAAATTACCTATATCCTGTGCAACTCTAGCGTATATATTATTTAACAATGCAGCCTAGAAACGCCCTCAGCGATATTTACATGTTTTTAGTTTGAACAACATTCCAAACAAAACCCCATCAGCACGAGCAAAAGTGGTTAGTTCCTAGTATACTGATTAATCAACATGGCTATTTTGCTACAAAAAAGAATGAAAAACTTGTATTGGCAGAGAGCAGACTTCAATCCTCCCAAGACAGGTGATAAGATGAACCTTTCTTTGCTATTAGTTTAAAATGTAGTTGCTCCTCTTCTTTTTCTTTTTCTTGCTTTTCTCATAGTTTTCAAACTGAAACACAAGTAGTTGGATGTTAGTAAAGAAAGTCTGGCGTTACAGTGAATATACGAAAGCCTGATCAAGTGTTCAAGCTTGTTCACCATGATCCTCACAAGGTAGATGGTTTATGGTTACAGCACCAAAATCAATGAAAGGGGTCGCAGAATGCTTCACATAGTCCAGGTTACCCAAGTCCACCCTCTCGATTATCTCGTGTGTCCACCACCATATAGCAGACGAAGATCAGAAGTCCCAAGAAAAGCTGTGTGAACAGTCAAAGGCAAAGAGGAAAGTTAGTCAACAACAGCTTTTCGAATTCTACAAGTACACAACATTCATTGCATTCACCTCAAATCTTTAAGGGGGCTGCGGAACCACCAAAACCAGCAAAGATATAGGAAGCAAGACACAACCAAAGAAGCATGGAAACAGAAGATTAAAGTAGGCCACCAGGTCAAACCTATGCAAGATAATCAACTACATTCAATAGCAATTTGAAAGAGGCAAACCTTTTAGAGGATAATCAACTATATTCAATTGATCTTTTTGAACTTTTAAAAACACCTGCTTTGATATAGATGGAGTTTACAGCTGAGAATCAAGTTAACCAAACCAATTAAGATTTCATCTCTGCTTTGCCTGCATCCATTCTACAGAATTGTCCAGTGAGGTTTGGATTATAATCAGTAAGTTCCGAGAAACTTATCTGGTAAAATTTCAAAAAGGAAAAAATGTAAGCACTTGCTGAGTTATTAACAAAAAGGACTCTTGTTCAACAAGACATGGCAGACAAATAGGTTATTATGACAAAGAATGTGCAAGGATATAAGTGGCAGTTAACTGTCGTTAGAACAAAAAGATCACTTTATCATCTAGACTGAATTGAATTGCACTTTACATGAAAAAAAAAAATGAAAAGAGCAGAAAAGAGACAGATATAACTCTCATGAGCAAAGGGTCAATTACAACCTCGAGTGGAGCAGAGTCTCAGACACTACTATGGCCTATGGACCAAATATATCTATTATATCACGTAAGATGAGGAAATGCAAATTAGATGGTCCCAGTTTATTACAAGCAAGAGATTGGTGAATGGTGAGGGATTTATCTATTCAAAGTCATATAACACTCCTTATCTCCCTGTAACAGCATTAATACTAATAACCAAAGCATTGAAAAAAGACAGAAATAAGAAAAACATAATGTCAAGTTACATTGATTTTTGTAAGTTACAGGAATAAAGCTACCGATATTTATCCGTCATTCCATCTCAACTAACACTCTTTTTAGGCTTCCTTTCATATAAGGTAATCCAAAGTATAATTCATGTCTTGTGCTTATCAACCAAACCAATCACTCAGGAAGTAGTACAAATTAATCTTACTTACATTGACGAACAAATCATATGTAGCATCCAGTCAATTATTCCACATACATAGTATTACAGAACATTACCGGAAATACTCATCTAATGGCTAATCTATATATATATATATATATATATATATATATATATTAATGTTAACACCATATGAAAATCCCAAAAGAACCCTTTGGCTTTTCATATGGTGTAAGATTAATTGTCTTTTTGGTCATTTCCTAACAATATACAAAATTTCTAAAATAACCTTTATATTAATTGCTAAACTTTTATATTAATTGTAACACCTAATGAAATTCCATAAAGAACTCTATACTAATTATTGTAGTCTTAAATTTAATGTCTCTTTTGGTCTTTTCGAAATAATTAGAAATTACATTTAAATTCTTACAAAAAAATTCAATACTTATAACAAAAAAACTCATTAAAACCATACTATTTAAAAAAAATGAAACTACACATGAATTGAAAACTCTATTAAGATTATATTATCCTTATTCAAAAATAGATTATACAATCATTAAAAAAAAAGGAAATATGTATGATTTAAAAAAAAGAAATAGGCATTAAGAGCATATATTTTTAAAGTAAGTGTGTTAATTTGTATTTTCTAATAATATCTATTAATTAAATATATTGAAATTAACACCACTAGAAATTTCATTTAAATTCTTAAAAAAAATCCCATTAAGACCATACTATTTAAAAAAAAAGGAAATATACATAAATTAAAACCTCATTAAGATTATACTATACTTATTCAAAAAATAGATTATACAAATCCTTAAAAAGAGGAAAATATGCATGATTTAAAATGATAAAAAACATAGACATTAAGAGACTACTTTTCTTTTTAAGAAAAACATTAATCAACTATTTCAATTGATTTATTACTATTATATTGGTTATGTAGCCTTCTTTTTATGTAATAATATTATTTTTAATAATATTGTTAAAAACATATTTATATTAACAAATGTAAAGAATTTATTTCAATTTCATATAAATTTACGATATTTATATAATACATGACATTAGCACAATTCTAATCTAATTTTTTTCATATATGCTTTAACAAATAAAAAATATAATATATTATAATTTTATGTAATTAGTAATTGACGAAACGTCTAAAAAGCCTGTCCGACGGGAATTTTAAAGAAATAAATAAAAGATTTTGAAAACAAGAAAATGAGTCGCCACTAACCATTTGGCTTAGGTAGGTTAACCACCTATTTTGACTCCGTTTGACCAAACATAATCTAGAAAGATTACCTTAGGTCAAACAAATGTTGGTCTACGAAAACAAGTTTTGAGTTCGGGAGTCGGTTAAGTTCGAGGAAGGATTAGCACCCCCGAAGCGCCCGGAAATCGGTACCATAAAGCCTTATGAAAATTCATTTTAGGGTTAATAACAAAAATGTTTCTTTTGAACTGAAATAAAAAAAAATAAAACAAACTAAAATAAAGAATCTACAAATGTCGGAGTAGAACTCCTTTTGATATAGATTAGTTCACTCTTTAAAAAAATTCAATTTAATGAGATCCGTAAAAAAAAATAAAATAAAATAAAAAGGTATCAACGTTGAATAACCAAATTGAGAACTTTCAAAAACAAGCTTTAAAATCAAAGGTTGAGAATTCATAATTTGTTAAAGAAAAAATTTGAGTTTTAAACAAAATTGGATCGAATTTGGAAAGACTCCAATGGTTAATGACTGAATTGAAATCTTTCAAAAAAATATTTTTGAATTTTTGAAATTAATGTCGGAATTATTAAATTCCTTTTATTTTTGGATCTCATTTTTAAAACCTTGATTAAAGAAATTAACCAAAGTTTGATTTGTAAGAAAACCTCAACTATTGATTAAGTTTGAAATTTTCCTAAAAAAAGTCATTTTTAGATTTTTTAAAATTATGTCGGAATTGAAATTCCTTTTGCTGATAAAGGGGATTTTCCTTTTTTTTAAAAAAAAAAATTTTAAGGTCATCTTAAAGAAACGAAATTTGAAGGAAAACTTTTGGAGATTTGGAGAAAATCATGAATTTGGTATGTTAATGCTATTTTTGAAATATGATTAAAATCATTCTTTTTGTATTTTTTTGAAATTGGGGTGGAAATTGGTTTATTGGAAACTTTCTAGGCCCAATCAGAATTCCGAAAAGGTGAATTAGAAAGCCCCCTCACCCTAAGAAAGCCTTTGAGAACCTCGTAATTACATGATCCCCTCGGACTCCCCATTATCGAGATTTCTATGGACATACGATTTTGTGAAAACGATGCACTAATTTCTAAATGCATGAAATGATGGGACAAAATAAACCAAGAAAATAGGTTAGCATAAGAGATATATTAAGCACATAAAAGATGCATGAATCCTAATTTAAATATAAATGTCATGAATAATGCAAATGGGCCTAAGCTAAATGATATATTAAAATGCTAATGGACCTAATCTAAATGCAAATGGGCCTAATTACTAAATGACAGAAAATATGAAACGGGCATAGTTCTAAAATTCAGATGGACCTATTTAACTAAATGACATAAATTAAATGAGATGGGCATAGTTCTAAAATACAAACGGGCCTAAAATTACTAAAGGACATAAGAATACAATTGGACTTAAAAATACTAAATGACATGGAAATACATGTGGACCTAAATTAAAATGAAAGTGGGCCTAATATCTAAAATGTGAGTGGGCCTAAAATTACTAGTGACATAAAAATGCAATGTCCTAAATTACTAAATAGCATAAAAAAAGTCCTAAATCACTAAATGGCATAAAAAAATGTCCTAAATCACTAAAATGACTTTAAATATATAATGGGTCTAAAATTATTAATATGGCATGGAATATTTAAAATAGACCTAAAATTCTAAATGACATAAAATATGTAAAATGTCCTAATTTTCTTTTTTCAATTTTAAAATGTCCTAATTTCTAAATGGCATAAAATATGCAAAATGATCTAACTTTTGAAACATAAATAAAATTAATATGCACAAGATGTCTAACATGGCAAAGATTTAATAAAAATAAATATGTAGATACTAACATGGCAAAATGAAAATGGTTAGCATGTATTCTCTTCCTAATTGCGTATATACATATACTTTTATCTTTATCCCTAAATACATGGTCTCCATTTTTCTTATCTTATTTAAAGCATATGAACAAGAATGTTTAATCAGCCTAAGGAATATATATATATATATATATAGATATATCTCACGAACAAACTAAACTAAATTAAAATAAATAAAAAAAATTTACATTGATTACATGCATGAGCCGAATAAAGATTCAATTAATCAAATATATAATAAATCTGAGTAAAAAATATATATACATACACATACACAAATGAAGTTCACAAAGCCCAAACAGAAAACATAACCAGGCCACGGAAAGTAAGATAGCTTATACATGAGCAGACCCAAGAACAGTAATATGGACCAAAAATCGTAATCATGAATTAAGGCAAGGAGCAGACCAGATAAATTGACAATTTCAAGTCCTTAACGCAGTCAACAAAACCCAAATAAAATTAAACACGGTCCATTAAGACTAAGAAGACAAATTGGAAGGTTGATTGAACTTTTACCCAAACGGTAATGTATTTTGCGTTTTGACTTGCTGAAACCTTTTCTTTCCTTTCCCCTCTCTTCTTTCAGTTTCACTCTCACCTCCCTGGTTTCAACCGCCTCTGCTCTTCTCCTGAACTGAACAAAAATCTCAACGCCGCTTCACCCTTTATACTCCGCTGGGACCAGAACCCGGTGTTTCTAATCGTTGCCTATGTTTCTCCTCCTTCTCCTTTCCTCAAAACTTGGAAATTGGAACAGCAAAATTCACCTCTAAGTTCCCAAAAACAACAACAGATTGTAAACCAAATATATATACATGCAACTTGGATCTGACGTAGGTCATGGGCTGAGACGCAAAAGGAATCCCAGCTGCCTTCAGCTTCCTCACAAATTGACAGAGCACTTTGACGCCGTCCTCCCTAGCGCTCTTCTTTTTTCCTTGTTTTAAAATCAATTTCAGATTTTGAAACCCTTGGGTTTGAAGAACAAGAACCCTAGTTTTTTTTAATTGGGAAAATTCGGCCTCCTCTTCATTCAGGTAAAACCCAAATTTTTTTACTTTGTAAAATTGAATCTCTATTAGCTTTTGTATGCTGAGTAAAAATCCTCTTGCACATGTGTGTGTTTTCTTGTGAGCTGCAATATGTACGTGCATAGGAGAGTAATTTTAATGGCTGTTTTGTTTTTGTCTTCTTGCATGAGGCAATAATTTTGGTTCAATGCAATGAGGGAATCTCGGAAGCATTGTCGGATTTGGGAGATTTTCTAGGTAGCCGTCCCTTCTGGTCTCCTTGCTGCTGTGCTTAGAATGGCAACTTTGTGAGCTGATACGGTGCGGTTTGAGGCAACGTTCAATTCAGACTCCAGTTGTTTCTTTTGATTTGGTCAATCATGCAGTAAAACACTGTCGTTTTGGGTCTGCTTTTGCTCGAGCTAAATTGTATGGGTCAATAGGGGTCATTACTGGGTTTAAGCTATTATTTGAATGTAAAAGGGGTTTTGGGTTCTAGCGTGCATTCGGGTCAAGTGTAAAAGGGATATGGGAAAAATAACGCTTGGGCTTCAGTTTGCGATTTTGAAAACCGTATGTCCAATTCCAATGCTTGCTCCAATCTTCAAAGCCCACTCAATTCTAAATAGCAAAACCCAAGAAAAAGAAAAAGAAAAAGAAAAATATAAGACTAAAGTAAGATTAAAAATTAAAATTAAAATCTAATATAAATAAAGAAAGTAAGAAAGGTTGTAAGAAAAGAAATTAAATAATATATAAAAAATGAGGTGTCTACAGTAATCTCGCGGCGTTAATGCGGATCAAAATTGCTAGTTAGAATAAGGGCAGCAATCCTGCAATTATCCACCAAACTATGGAAAATAAAATAAATGAAAAGACTCAAAAGGAAAGTCATAGAAAACTCTTAGTTTCTAGTAATAGTTGCTGTCAAAAATATGATTTTGATTGTAATGAGAAATTGTCTCATCACTTGAGAAAATAAAGACTTAATGGGAAGCATTGAATCTCACATTGGTTAGAGAAAGCTTGGAAATTGGGTTTATATATAGAAACCCAACTTGGCATAACAACATGTGTTAGTATGGGCCTAAAGGGGTGCTCTTACCCACGGGGGTGGGGAAGAGATGGCTACGGGTCTTTTATCCCTTAACCAGTGGTCTCGGTTTTGAGCCCTGGGAATGACAGACCACCCCGCGAGGAGCACCATGCCCTTCGCCGTCCGCAGGTGCGAGCAGGAATAGTCGCCGACCGTAAAATGGAGGCGGAGACCTGTGGCTAGACCAAAAAAAAAAAAGGGCCCAAAGGGGTGCAGAATGTTGGGCCAAAAGGCTCTCTTTACGTGGCCTATATTTTACAGTCCAATTTTGAATTTTCTAAGCCTAAGAAGACCAAGTCAGTTAAGAAAACTTAGTCTTTCTTAAAACTTTCAGTCAATTTTTTCAGATTTTGTGGATATTTTTTTGACAATTAAACCCTTGAACCTAGTTTATAAGTAGGGGACTCCTATTCTATTTTACGTATACTGAAAACACTGGAAACTCTTCTCCTTCTCTTCATAATTTTTCTTAGTGTTCTTTCGTTCTCTGGTTTGTTACGAAGATCTGGTGCTAGTTTTCACATATAAGCTCGTTGTATACTAGGAGGTAGATGCCCGATTAGAATTCTTCAAGCACCAGGGAGGGTGAAATCTACTTTAAGGAGATAGTTGCTAATTGACCTCGATTTGTTCTTTGTTCTAGTTTGGTTTGGTTTCTTCATTTCTCATTCCTTGAATTAATTTTTCTCAATCTATTTTCGTATAGAATTCACTTCTATGTTTATACTCCATCTGTCCCAAAATAATTGTCACTTTTAAGATTTTTTCTTGTCCCAAAATATTTGTCACTTTTATAAAATTAATGTAACATTATTGTAGTTTTCTAAAATTACCCTTGTTATTAGATGCATGTCTTCTTTATTTCATTCATTTGATTATAAGTGAGAGAAAATTTAAATAAAAGGTAATATAGGAAAACAAATGAAAAATGCATAAAATTTAATAAAAAAAAACCTATTTTTCTTGGTCTTGTGAAACCCTTAAAAGTGATAATTATTTTGGGACAGAGAGAGTAGTTTCTTTCAAGTTTCACAAGTCGTTGATATATTTATATTCTCGGTTCAAAGCCTAGTATTATAGTTGATTATTACTTGGTTTCAAGCCGTTAGCTATAAATATATATATATATATATATATATGTATTAGGTTCCAAGTTTATATTTATTTTCGGTTTCAAATCTTGTTCCTGTTGAAATCATTATTAACTTTAGCTTAACTATTTCACTAGATTTCTAGTTCAGCACTGTTGCTAAAGTTCTGTCCTTCAATTTCCCATATTTATTACTAAAATTGTTACTTATTGATCGAGAATTTTCGTAAGAGTACGAAATCAAGTAATATAGCTTGGAGTATTCCAAAGTCGATCCCACGAGGACTTGTGAATTGCTAAATCCTAATTCTAATAGAATTTAAATAAAGAAGAAAACTAATTTTAATAAAAGTAAGGAATAAAAGCTAGAATTTTAATCTAATCTAATTAACCAAAAGAACAATAATAAAAAGATGAACAATATTAAAAGCGTTAGGGTTTAGGCTTCTCTTCTAGGTATTTAATTCAATTATGTAAGAATTTAGTTAACAGGGTTAAAATAACAATCACTAATCTACTTAGGAGCCCTCTCAGATCATCCTAAGCTTTCCTAACTAAGTGATTACCACATCTCAGTGCATAAACTAATTAGCTAAGAACATTAAGATCCTAGGATTAATAATTAAATCAGGTTCACTCGAAACTAATTTAATTATGGTTATCACAATAAACTGAATTACTCTCGTATCCAATTAGATTGTGTCTATTTTCCTAGAACACGAATTATATTTCACCTCTCAGTCCTTCACACAATTCCAAAAACCTATTATATGGTGATCAGGCATATAACGCATTAAGAACAAAGAAAACAGATTTAACCCCAAGAAAACCAATTTATACAATAATTAAATTAAAATCCCTAGAAGATCTACCCAAATCCCCAACAAGAGATTTAACTACTAAAGATAAAGAAAATAAAGAAAATAAATAATTGCATTAAAGAAGAAAATAAAGATAAGAAAATCTCCCAAAGAAGACAAAGTCTGCTCCCTTGAGCTCTTGCTCTCCAAAATCTTCTTCTCCCAAAAAGGGAGTCTCCAAGAGTTCCCCTCTGAGTTCTAAAATAAAGTATTTATACTAGCTAACTAGGGTATTTACATGACCTAAGGAATAAGAATTCTAATTCTAGTTGGACTTTTAATTAAAATAAAACACATGAGTCCAAAGCCCAACTACTAGGTCCAATATTTGGCGTGTAAAAGCTTGGTAAGCGGAGAAGAAACGGCGCCACTTCACTTATGTTCCGGGGCCGTTTCAAATCCGAGGCGTAACTGGAAGAATTTGCTGAAAATAAGAAGCGGCGCCGCTTATGTCATGGTCCGGCGCCGTTTGTGTTCGACTCACTTGCTAAAATTTTGCTTCAATTCGTGCTTCTCCAAATTGCTTCCCACGTCACCTTCACCAAATAGGCCCAATTATGTGGCTGACTTGCTTCTTGCTTTTTGGCCTCCACGTGACTTTTGTTCTCATCAAGGCTTATGTGGCAACAAATGGATGGCTTTAAATTCGTTCTTTTTGACCAATTGACTTGCTTGGCCAGCCAATATCTTGATTTTTCCCACGTTGCAAGGCTTCATCCAAATTCTTTCCAATATTCCTCTAATATCCCATAAAATTAAGCATTATTCCTTCAAAATAAGCAATTAACCAAAGTGAGAAGAAATCATGTAAAATGAACTATAAAATATAAATAAAATATATCAAAAGCACTCTAATATAGTCCATAATATAGGTATAAATTACACCTATCACTTATCTATTTGTGATACAAATTTAGTTAAAGTTTACTAATATTGTTTATATTTCATCTGCTTCTAATTTTCAATTTCTTTATACACCATTGTGAAATTGACCCTTGCCGTCATTGTTTCATCTGTTAATTCTATTTGCTAATACTATCGGCCTTTTATAATTGCTTAGCCGAGCATCGTATTTATTTATATATATATAGAGTCGGACTTGTTTTAATCTCCTTATTATTATTGATATATTATTTTTTAGCAATTTGATTGTCTATTCCAATTATAATTACTTGTAATTTCTTAATTGTCAACGTTTATAATAACTAGCTATATTTGGACCAAATATAAAAACAAGTAATTATAAATGTTGATTGAAACATTTTGGCAAATATAAACAATCAAATATAAACAAGTAATTATAATTGTTTCTTAATTGCTTTAACATATTGTTGGACCAAATGTTGATTGAAAAATTTTGGTAAATATAGACTGTTAAAGTAAGAAAATCCCACATCGGTTGTATTCGACTGACCTGGGACCTTTATATTTAAGTTGGGTCTCTCCACCTATTAAGCATCCAACTTAAAACCAATTGGCAATAGGTGGAGAGACCTAATTTGAATATAAGAATCACAGACCCATAAAAAACAATCAATGTGGGATTTTCCCACTTTAACACTTTTCCTCACATGTTGGCCTGGGTGAAACAACGGACATAGACGGGCCTACATGTGGATAACCAAAAATGGGACAACAGAAATGGACCTGAGCTCTGATACCATGTTAAGGATCCAACTTAAAACTAATTGATAATAGGTGGAGAAGCCCACCTTAAATATAAAGGTCACAGGCCTGTCAAATACAACCGATGTGAGATTTTTCCACTTTAACACTCCCTCTCACATGTAGCTCGGGAGAAACAACGGAAATAGACAAGCCTATAAGTGGACAACCAGAAATGAGACAACAAAAACTATCCTGAACATGTGTAGCTCGGGAGAAACAACGGAAACAGATAAGCCTATAAGTGGACAACCAGAAATGAGACAACAAAAACTATCCTGAACATGTGTAGCTCGGGAGAAACAACGGAAACAGATAAGTCTACAAGTGGACAACCAGAAATGAGACAATAAAAACTAGCTTGAACTCTGATACTATGTTAAACATCCAACCTAAAACCAATTGACAATAAATGGAGAGGACCAACTTAAATGTAAGGGTCCCAGGCAATTCAAACACAACTAATGTGAGATTTTCTCACTTTAACACTTCTCATTGATTATTTGTATGTATTACAATGTAATATCAGCAGGCTATTTATACAAGAGTTTAGGAGCCATATAAGGTAGCTATACAAATCAAATCCCTAATTTACGTGCAAATCAAATACCTAAATTAATCTTAAATCAATCACATGGTCAACCAAATTAATTATAATAACACAATCAAATCGATTACATTAATATCTCCCCTCAAACTCAAGGTGATGCAGTGGATGCCAGCTTGAGTTTGGAAACTAAATCATGAAAGCGGGTTAAAAGATGAGTCTTGGTAAAGATATCATCTGTTTGATTAGAAGAAGAGACTGAGATGAGATGAAGAATCCCATGATTGACATGATGTCATACAAAGTGACAATCAATCTCAATATGCTTTGTATGTTCGTGAAAGACATCATTGTGACTAATTAGGATGGCGCTGCTGTAGACACTTATTTTTTAATCTTAATCAGTTAGTTAATTAATTTTAATTAATTATTTAATTGATTTGTCACTTCCATATTTTTATTTTGGTTATCCTTTAAAGTTTGGTTTTTATTATTTCATCTTAATTAATTTTAATTTTATTACTTTGTAGGTAATTTTAAACCAAGACCGGAAAGTTCAACAAGCCAACTCGACTCCTATGCAAAGCCAAGCGGGCCAAAAACCGACCGAGCCAACTCAATTTCCATGCAATATATATATATATTTATATATTTATAAGTGCATATATATATGTATATATTTATGTGTGTGTATATATATATGTATTTATTTATATGTATATATGTGTATATATATTTATATATATGTATATGTATATGTATATATATATATTTGCATGTGTATATATATTTATATATTTATATATGTATATACATATATCTATATATATATATTTATTTATATGAATATATATATATATATATATATAAGTCTATACATGGGAATATATATATATATATACACATATATATATATATTTGCATGTCAAAAGATTCGCCACGGCAGCAACAAAGCAGCCATGACAACCACGGCAGTAGCCCCTACAGCAACAATGGCTCGAGTCTACAGCTGCCACAGCAGCAACAAAGCAGCCCCGCCACTTCGTTCCCATGCACGCCACCATGCAGAACTAACTGCCATGCAAGATAGCTGCCACGGCAGCAGCCACCGCAACAAGCAGCGACAGCGACGGCAACAAACAAGCGACCAGTCAACTCCTCCATCACTCCTCGGCTCAGATACTCCTGCCCCACCCCCAAGCTTTTACGCCTTCGCTTCTGCAGAAGAAGCCGCAGCTGAGCGACGCCGCTGCAAGTGTCGTTTGCGAGTAGAACCACCTCTACACGCCCTCCATGCTCCCTCTGCCCCTCCCACTCGTGACCCCATTGCTCCACAGCTGCCACAAAATAGTCGTCACCCTCGACCACAACTGCGGCCATTTCCCCTCCATGCAGCCCCTGCAGTTCATGGCAGCAGCCATTATAACAGCAACAGCAACAGCGTAGGGGCAGAGCTTCGCCCATCCTTGTCTTCCATCCTTCCATTTCGCAACAAAAAAGCAAAGCTCATCCCCACGAGGGCGAAGACAAACCGACAAGGAACATCAAAATGAGAGAAATATGGCACATCCAAGGAAGTCAATACCATGGCCAATCGGATAGCTCAGCAACAACAACAAGACACGTGGGAGCCATTGCCATCCTTTCATTATATATATATATATATATATTATAGTATATAATATATTATGTGATTGCTCCATTGCCAGCTGCATCCCTCTCAAACAATGCCCTTGTTAGGACAAGCAGCCGAAAGCAAAAAAGAGGAGGCAAACATAATGTTCAAGTGGGGTTAAAAAGCGAGGGAGAGGAACATTTTTTAGTGTGGTGGGAGACACTCGGGAGAAAAACAAGAGGGTGGCTTTGGAGAGGGAGTCCAAAAAAAAGAAAAGATAAAAAGAGGAGAAAGAGGAGTTAAGGGGGGGAGGGTAAAAAAAAAAGAGGGAGGCAGAGAGCAAAAAAAAAAGAAAAGCACAGGGGAGAAAGGTAGAGGAGGAAGCTCTCGGGAGGAGAAGGAGATTTCTTTTTTTTCATTTTTGGTTCAAACAGAAAAACAAAGAAGAAACAGAGAAGAAAAGAAGAAAAAAGAGAAGAGGAGAGTCCGAAAAAAAAAGTGGGGAGCTTTTCATTTCCTTCTTTCATTTCTTTTAAGGATTGGCTAGAGAAAAAATAGAGAAAAAGGCTTGTTGTTTATCAACTTCTAACCATTCTCTTCTCCATAAAGCCATTTTTTTTAATTTTGGTGTAAAACTTCATCCTTTTTAGGTAAAATTAGAGCTGTCAAAAATTGACCCAAACCCGAAAAACCCGCCCGTCCGACTCGAACCCGAAACTAACCCGACCTGATTTGACCAAAAAAAGTAAACGACCCGAACCCGACTGTCCCGAAACCCGATTGACCCGAAACCCAACTGATCCGAGAATCTAACCCGCTGAATCAGAGAATCTAACCCGAAAACCGGAGAATCTAACCCGAAAAAACCCGACAGACTAATGAAATTATTTTATATATCTCTTAAATTTCAAATTTAATAAATAGATTTAGCATGTATGATATCATTCTCAGAAATGCTTATTAGTTAATAGTTACTTAAGGTGACTTTATATAATATAGATAAAAAATAATCAATTATTAATGAATGTTACATTAAGGTTACCTTATTTTATTCATTAATCAATTTTTAAGCAAATGTTTTAATATTAAACATATATAAACAATTCAACAAACAATATATTATCAATATTATATAAAATAATTTAAATAAAATATCAATAATAAGTAAATATTACTAATTTAATTAATACATTTATAACATTACAAATTTAATGGATTTAGTTACAATTTATAACAAATTTAACAAATAATGTTTTTGATAAAATCTCTTTTAATTATTAATTTCTAAATTCAAAACTTTAATTTAATTTAAAATAATTGAAAACTTAAGAGTTAAATCCGAAAAATCTGAATCCAAATAATATGAAACCTAGAAAATCTGAAACCCGAAAGACCCGACCCGAGGGTCAAACCCGAAAAACCCGACTCGAAATCCGACAAACCCGATGACAAAACCCAAAAAACCCGAGGATTAAACCTGAAAAACCCGAACCCAAATGACCCGAGACCCGAACCCGAATGACCCGAAACCCGAATGACCCGAAAATCTCTTTTAACCCAAACTGACCCGACCTGATTGACCCGAACCCGAAACCTACCCGACCTATCCGATTTGATAGGGCTGTTCAAGCAACCCGATAACCGAACCGAACCGACAATTAGATTAGGGTTTTGGAATGTTCATATAAAAACCGAATGAACCGAATGGAACCCGAATGAACCAAATAAGCTAAAATTTTAAAAAATACTTGATTTTATTAGCTTAAAATTAAAATACCGAAAATTTTTATAATCTTATTTGAGCTTTTATAAAAGAAAAAAGTTCAAAATTGAATGGATTTCAACTACCCGAAAACCCGCAAAAAAACCCGAACCGAAACGTTAGGATATTAAATCCTTAATATCCGAACCGAACCGAACCGTTTACACCCCTACGATTTGACACCTCTAGGTAAAATTCTTATTTTTATCCTTTCTCTTTGCTTTAAATGCAATATTTCTTACTTTGTTATGTTAACTTCATACATAAAAATGTTAACTTTAATTTTTCGTTGACATTTATGATCTACAAATTTGGTTAATTTAAAGCATGTTTTAAAAATATTCAAGATGATGCCTTTTTACTTATTTATTTATTTGTTTATTTTATTTTTTGTTAATATGTCTTTTCTTTTAATTATTTATGTGATTATGCAAAAAGTTCCTAACTTTATTATTTTTGAAGCATGTTTTCTATGTTCCATAGGTTTGTTTAATTAAAAGTTTTAATCTTGATTAAAAAGATTACATTTTTTTGAGTTTATTTTCATTCTTGCTTGCTAAAAAAAAACTTTAAAAAAACTTAATCTTGGCCATAAAGATTGTACCTTTAATGTGGTAAATTTGATTGTTTGGTTAAAATTTTAGTTTAAATTATAAAGACTATAATTTTAAATTTGTAAATATTTTTGTTCAATTAAAATGAAACCTTGGTGAATAAAAATTAAATCTTTGAATTTATTTTTATTTTATTTTTATTTATTTAAATAAAGAGAATAAATCTTGATTATTAAAAATTACATTTTCCTTTTATGATTGTAAATGTCTATTTAATTTAATATTTAATTTTGACCTTGTTAAATTATCTTTTTGTCCTTAAATCTCTATTTGCTTAATTTAAATTTAATCTTGTATGTGAAATTACCTTTTTACCCTTGTAAGTAAAATTACCTTTTTGCCCTCGCATGAACTTTTGCTTAATTAGTAATTGTATCTTGTATGTGAAATTACCTTTTTACCCTTATATGTAAAATTACCTTTTTGCCCTTGCATGAACTTTAACTTAATTAGGAATTGAATCTTGCATTGAATTACTGTTTTGCCCTTATATGTATGTTTGGTTGGTTAAAAGTTGAATATTGCATGTAAAATTACCTTTTTGCCCCTGCACATATGCTTATTCAATTATGAATTAAATTTTGTATAGAAATTACATCTTGGACCTTGTAAATGTGTTTGTTTAAATCAAATTTGCTTATATGTGTTAAATTAGTTGCCACGCTTGCAAAATTAGATTCGAATTTTCATCCCCCATTTATTTATCATATTATATTGTGTAATTAATTTTGTATACATGTACTAATCCGTGTTTCCTTGTCCCATTCATGCATAATTAAGTCTAGAACATTGATTTTCAAAAGTTCATATGCATGGGGAACCGGAGGATGCCTCGGGAGTCTGAGGTTTCTGAAGGTTTTCATCGATGAGAGTTTTTCTCGGTGTCTAATCGGGAGTCCGATCGGACTCGGGAAAATTGCTCATCCCTTCAAAATTAAAATATATTTTTCTCATCTAATTTTCACAAAAAAAGCATACATCATGTTTATGATTTTTTTAAACTCTTAAAATTGGTAAATGAACTTAAAATTTTGTTATTATTTCCTTCTTTTACAAGAGGAATGTTTATTCCAAAACCTTTTATCCATTTTTACTTTTACGTTTCATTTTCATTTTATTTTAAGAAAATCTCTTGTTTAAGAAGCTCAATTAAATTAAAAGGAATGTTTATTCCAACATTAATTTCAAAACATGTCTTAGAGGTTTTTTTTTGAGAGATCTTAACTACCCAATTATAGTTAAGGCCTCTCAAATTAATTCAAATTTTGTTAAAAAATCACTTTTAAAATTTCTTTTCTTATTTTTATTTCCTTGAAAGGGAATATTCATTTTCTTTTGACCTTTTTTTATTATTTTCCAAAATACCTTTTTGGGAGAACTTTAGTACATTTAATTAATTAAGACCCTTCAAGTAAACTTCATTTTTATCAAAATGCATTTTCAACTCCAATAAAAAGAAGTTTATTTTTTTTTAAATCTTTAAAATTCTTTTTTTTTTAAAAATCAGTTTTATTTGATAAAAAGGACATTTATTTTTTGAAAGGTCTTAATTTATTAATCTACTAAGGTTTTCCTACTAAACTAAATTTTTGACAAATTATTCCCTTCAACAAATTAAAAGGAATATTTATTCCGGCATTGTTTTAAAATTAAATCTTTCTAAGAGATTTTAATTTGAGAAATCATAATTAAATTCTTTTAACGTGATTTTCAAAACATGAATTTAAGGATGTTTATCCCAACCTCTTTGTAAAATATTTTCCAGAATGTTTCAATTAATATTCTCATAATTGAGACATTCTAAAATTAAAATTAAACCCTTGTTTTTCAAAAGGATATTTATCCTCATTTTTAAATTTGACTTTGATTTTTGAAGAATATTTATTCCTATTTAGAAATTGAATCTCCATTCTAAGTAGGAAATTTCTTCAAATTCAAAATTGGGCTATGGATTTTCACATCAAAAGGAATGTTCATTCCGACATTAAGTCTTTAAATTTCGAACTTAGCTTTTATAATGGGATGCTTATCCTACATTAAAAGGAATATTTATTCCGACATTTAAAATTATGTTTTTTTCTTAGAATGATTTTAAAACATTTTATTATCATTTTCCAAGTAAAATATTTCAAGGCTTTTGTGGTACCGATTTCCGGGCGTCTCGGGGGTGCTAATCCTTCCGCAAGCGTAACCGACTCACGAACCTAAAATCTTTTTCGTAGACCAGTTTCTTTCCTTAACTTGACGTAATCTTTCTAGATTTATGTTGGGTTAAACAAGTAGGTGACTAACCATATCTACTAAAGATAAAAGGTTAGTGGCGACTCCATTTGTTTTTAGACTGTTTAGTCTCAAATATTTTTTACACCATATCATTTATCGTCGGAGCGGTAAAACGTCTCGACAGCTGCGACTGTCACAATGAAGAGCAGTAGCTGAGGATGAAGTGACACCCATGTCTTTTAACAATCGTCGAAGCCACAACAGTTCAGCAGTAGCATCAGCCAAAGCACGATACTCTGATTCAGTGCTAGAGCAGGCAGTAACTATTTGTTTCTTATTGTGCCAAGAAATGAGAGAGTCACCCAAAAAGAAACAGTAATCGATTGTCAAATGTCGATCAATAGGATCACTTGCCCAGTCTCCATCAAAGTAGCTAGACAATACAATAGACGAGTGGGCAGAGAAATGTAGGCCATAAAACAATGTTCCTTTCATATGTATATCTTAAAATTCATAAGACAACAGAAAAATATGAGAAACGAGAAGCACTCATGAACTGACTAACCAAGTGAACTACATAATCAAAGTCAGGTCTGGTGACTATAAGATAGACTAAGCTTCTAACAAGCTATTGATATAAAGTAGAATCATCAAGAGGAGTGCCAGCCAATGGAGTAAGTTTGACATTGTGCTTCAAGGGAGTGGATATAGTTTTGGTATCAGTGATCCTAGCCCGAGATAATAAATAGGATGCATACTTAGCCTGAGAAAGGAAATAGCCCTCGGAGTTGGAAGAGATTTCAAAACCCAAGAAGTAACTAAGAGTGCCCAAATCTTTCATCTCAAATTGATGGCTAAGATATTATTGTAACTCTGAAATACCAAAACTATCATCACCAGTGATTATCATATCATCAACATAGAGAAGAAGGATAACTATACCACGATTAGTTTGACGAATAAATAAAGTATAATCATGAAGACTAGAGAAATATTCAAACTGTGTGATAGTGGAATTGAACTTGGAAAACCAGGCTCGAGGAGCTTGTTTTAACCCATATAAGGCTTTTCGAAGCTTATAGACTTTATGTGCAGGACGAGAATATCTTGGGGAAGGCTGCATATAAACTTCCTCCTACAAATCACCATTGAGGAAGGCATTTTTCACATCCATCTGAAAAATTTTCTATTTCTTTACTACAGCAATGGCTAGAAGACTACGAACAGATGTAATACGAGCAACTAGAGCAAAAGTTTCTTCATAATCAATCCCATATTCTTGAGAATAACCTTTTGCTGCCAAACGAGCCTTCTATTGCTCAATAAAATCATCTATACGAGTCTTGATTTTATAGACCCATTTGTAACCAGTAGCAGTCTTGCCTAAAGTAAGATAAACTAAGTTCCAAGTGTGAGTTTTCCAAGAGCTCGAAGCTCTTCATCTATAGCTTGTTGCCAATAACACAAAAAAAATTGTTATACCCCTTAACTTCCCTCTTGACTCTTTAATCTTCAATTCTACTAGTCTAAATATTCTATAAATTTACTTCCATTTTAAATCTATTTATATTGGAGAATAGCCTAAAAAAAATAAAAAGACTATGATTAAATATTTGTATTATATAATGTTAACGATTTATTTGGTAAGTTTAAATTTTAACTATAATATTTTAAAATTATAATTAATAGGTCTAAAAGTTTATAATGCAATTGCAATGAACTAATTAAATTTGTAACATAATAATATATTACCTAGTATAACATCAATTATGTTTCAATAATTGTATATATGAAATTTTACTTGGCTCCCCTGAAAAAAAATCCTAGCTCCATCCCTGTTTCTCTATATAATATATAGTTAGTTGGCTAATATATATATATATATATATATATATATATAGTTAGTGATATGAAGCTTTTTTATACTCAAAAGTTAAATGACATTAATTTTTAAGGTTCTTAAGCTTTAAGATGAGATTCTCATGGGTTCAAAGTTCAGGTTCCCTATCTTGCATGATCTTTTCTTATGTATTATCCTCTCTCTCATTAAAAAAAAAAATACAATGGAACTCTTTTAAAGGAATATGGATTTAGGAAATGAGATTTTAACTTTAATTCCAAACTCAAAGTCAAAGCATAACCATTTGTGCATCAAAATTTTTTTTTAAAAAAGTAAAACGACAAAATACAACTATTTTCTTCATTTTTCTTCTTTTACTTTTGCAATGAGTTCTAAAATAGAATATATAAGTGATATGAAGCTCTTGTTAAAGCCTAAGAGTTACAGGACAATGGGTTTTGAGGTTCTTAAGCTCTAATTAAGATGGGATTCTCATGGGTCCAAAGTTTGAGTTCCTAACCACATAACCTTCTCCTAGGTATGATTTTCCTTTTTGTTTTTTGTTTTTTTAATGTACAATGGAGGATTATGTTGTATAGGGAATATGGATATAGAAAAAAAAAAGATTCAAACTTTAAGTCGTTAAAATTCGTTACCTTAAAATTCGAAATATAATCATTTAAGTCAAAACTTAAAGTCAAGGCATAGTCTCTTTTGTTAGGTTCTAAACTAGTCATCCAACTAATTATGTAAGTGAAAGCATAATCAAATAATAAATCATCCACACAAAGACATAAAAAATTACGTGATTCAACATTTAACTTACCTACGTCCATGGATGAGAGATAAGATCCATTAGTTATAAAGATTACAATCAATAATCAACAATCAACAATCAATCAATTTCACACTCAATCACTCACAACCCTAAACCCTAATCAACCAACCATCCTAATTAATCACGCAAGCGGAAACAAACTAAAATAATAAATCATTCAAAGAAAACACAAGAATTTACGCTATAAAAGTTGTGTTCCAAAGCACTCTCCATGTAAGCCTGGGTCTAACCCACGGTCTTACTAACATGCCCCATAGGCTTACGCAGCTCAAATGGTTAAAGAGAATATTCATGGGAGCAACCAAACCCTTGAAGTCGTGGGTTCAAGCAACTTTGTAGGGTGTTAGCACTTGTTTCGCCAAACCAAGGGACAATACTTGGATGTGTGGATGAGACCCAACACCGTTTGCAAGCCAGTTGGGCACGTTGGCAAGGCTATGGGTTAGGCTTAGGCTTGCTTGGAGAGTACTCTAGGACCACAACTCTTACTTACGTGGTTCGGTACTCAACTTGCTTATGTCCGCAAATGAGAGAAAAGATCCATTAGTTATAGAAAATTTTATAATCAATCAATCACTCACACTTGATCAATCAACATTCAATCAATCTCAATCATTCACATTCTAATCATCCAAACAATCACAAACCTATCCAAACAAACATGAGCACTCTTGCTCCAATCTCACCAAACCAAGTCAGTCTTCAAGCCAATCTTTAAATAATCAAGCAAATAATCAAACATACACACCCATAAAACTATGTTTTTGTCCTATGGGATGTCTTACTTCAAAACTTTATAACTCTACTTACACCTTACTCTTATAACAAACTCTAATGAGACCCTCACTATTACATCCACATAAATTTTGCAAACAAAAAACCTTATTCTCAATAGATTTCTTGACCCACAAATATTCTTACCTATTAAACAATATCCCTAAAAAAGCTACTAATTAAATTACCCATAATTTTAATCATTAATCCTAACATCCTTGCACCAAAAACTCTTTAAAAAAGGGAAAAAAAGGGGAAAAGACAAGATACAACCGTTTTGCTGCATTTTTCTTCTTACTTGCACAACGAGCGTGCATCAAATGTAATAAACTTGACAAAAATAGAACTATACGTATGCATGGAAAAAAAAATACCAAAGGAAAAACAATTAACAATCCAATAGAAAATTTCATGTGGGACGTCAACTCAAATTTATCAACAAAATAATCCCAAACCAAACCCGAATGCAATTGCTTCATGCAATATAGGCAAACTAGTCGGGTATTCTAACTTGAATCGACTTCATCTCATCCGAGTTAAGGGACAAGATGAGAGAAAACTATACATCATAGTATCTAATTTCGTAAACCTAAATTCTAGAAATTTCCACATATGTAAAAGAAACAATCATATAACTAAAAACTTGATAAAGATAAAGATGTATAATATATAGGCACACACTAAATGGGAAATGTTTTACTTGTCGTGTGGGGTGTTTAAGACAAGATTGTCAACGGAACAATAGTCTATGTAGTTGAGGTGTGAGAAAAAAGGGTTAGCTTTGGCTTAATGGAAATTGAACTCCACACTCTCATTCACATGTCATACCAAGTTATGTTCCACGAACAACTTTCACATGATTCGGGTTTCTCCCAATCTTTGCCCAAATTTGACAAACTATTAATCAATGCCCATATTATTCATCCTTGTAAAGTCAAAATTTTATAATTAATACAATCAACTATTCGTAATCCGAAATAAAAAAAATTCAACAGGATTATAAGATTTCGAATAAGGTCTAAAATTGATCTAAATACGTTGATTGATCAAATTTTATGTTGAATTGAGTCTCATTTCCCTCCTTGTAAACAAAAAAAGTTAACCTAAAGATGAATAATTATAGGACATCTTTTATTTCAAAAGTTAAGTCTAAATTGATCTTTGAAAATAAAAAATAAAATAAAGCTACCAAATCATAAAATGTTTTTTTTTTCTAAGGTTGATAAACTCAACAACCCAAAGCATAATAAAGATTAATGAAGTAGAAGTAAAAATAGCCTTGACTTTAGTAACTCTTGAACCCTAAATTAAATCAGCCATCAGCCATCAACATTAAACTATGTTCACATTTCTAAAAGACCAAATAACCCTAAAAAAAAAAAAGAATATTCGACGGTGAGATCCACATTAAAAAATCTTCGATGGAGGAAAAAAAATTTTACAAAAAAAAAGAAAAGGAAAAAGGAAAACGGGAGAGAGAGTGAGGACTGAGGAGGAGGAAGAAGTTTGTTTGGATTTTAGCCACCATTTAAGACCATCCACATGCGTGATCAATAAGCCATTTTTCTTCACCTTCACTCACTCTCTCTCTTCTCTTTCTCCCCCAAAAAAACCCAAACCCTAGATCTCTTTATATTTATATTTTTTTCTTTTTTCATAGTAGGAGTAGAAGTATTTGTTTTGACAGTCCCCATCTTCACGTCACACTTTTGTTCTACTGTATCCTCACACGCACAACACACAACACACAACAAAAGCTAAAGAAGACCCCATTTTTTTCTAGATCTGACTAAATTAGACCGAACCCATTTCCCCATTCTTCTGTTTTGTCTTAGCTTTTTGCTCCTTTCCTCAGCTACCCATTTCTTTTCTCACTGCAAATCTTTTGTTAGATCGGCTTAAACCCAGTAAAAGAAACTAAGAAAGGATAAAAAGAGGGAGCCCAGTTGTTATTTTTTACATTGGATTATTATTGTATTTTGTTTTGAAGCTGAATTATTGTATTTGAGTTGACAGAATTTTGCTTCTGATTTGCGTGATCCAGTTGGATTTTGTGGGATTTTAATTAATTAGATCTGAATTCGGGAGTATTTTAAGTTATATATGTTGGTTTAGTAGTGCTGGTATTGTTTTTGGATTGGTTGGGGAAGTTTTTCTCAATGGCAATGCCATCGGGAAATGTAGTTTTGTCTGATAAAATGCAGTTTCCTGCTCCAGCTGCAGGAGCTGGCGGTGTTGCTGCTGGTGGGACTGTCGGTGGAGGTGGAGCTGGTGGAGGAGAGATCCACCAGCACCATCACCGGCAATGGCTCCCCGATGAGCGTGATGGCTTTATCTATTGGTTGCGTGGGGAATTCGCTGCTGCCAACGCTATTATTGACTCTCTTTGTCATCATTTGCGTGACGTGGGGGAAGCTGGGGAATACGAAGCCGTCATAGCTTGCATTCAACAAAGGAGATGTAATTGGAACCCCGTGCTCCATATGCAGCAGTACTTTTCTGTTGCTGAGGTTTCCTACGCGCTTCAACAAGTTGCGTGGAGGCGGAGACAAAGGCATTATGATCAGGGTAAAGGTGGGGGAAAGGAGTTTAAAAGATCTGGAATGGCGTTTAAGGGGCATAGGATAGAAGCGGCTAGAGAAGTGCAGAATTCTGGGGTGAATAATGATGGGAATTCAGCTGTTACCGCTGCTTTGGAGAGGAATGAGAGAGGGAGTGAGAGACGTGAGGAAGTTAAGTCTGGTGGTGAGGTAGGGAAGGTGGAGGATAAGGGCTCAGTTGTCACAGAGGATCAAAAAGGTGATTAATTGGTTCATTTTTTTTTTCCTCCACTAATCTGTTTTACTTAAATTATGGTGAATGTTGAATTCGTTAGTGAAGGATACCCCTTTATTATGTAGCTTCTTATGTTTGGTTATTTGTTTGTGATGTAGATTATTGAAATTTGTATTTCTAAAGGAATTATGGTATTATATTGTTAATATAGGAACTGTTTACCTGCTTAAAAAGAATGGTGTTGCTATTTGTGCTTCTTTCTTGGGTTGGGTATAATATCCAAAAGAAGAAAGTAGCCTTCTGTTGTTTGTTAAAATTTCTCGTAGGGTTTGTAGGATTCTAAAGCAAGCTTACTCATTTGGAAATTACCATCACATTCTCTGTTTCCCACATTGACCCGAGTACTGATCAACAGTTGCACTATCTTTTATGGAATAATTTTGTTTGAAACTGAATTTATGTAAAATCAAAGGCGAGTAGGTTTTCATCAGGGATTTGTATAATTGAAGTTGGGTTAAAAACAAAATCACTGTCATGCATTTAATAACTTATTATTCATAATCTTGGAGGGTTCGTATAACTTTTTACCAAATTTGCTATTAATTTTACGTGCCCATATCAGAATGTGATTGATTTCAAAGTATTTGAATGGGCAATTTGAGTTGAACTGTGTTTGGGCTTAGTGCATAAGGAAATTAATCTAGTTTAACTTTAACTCTACATGCCATGTTTAGTTTGCTCTTAACGTAGTTTTTGCAGACAGAATTTCAAGCTTTTCTTAGCCGCATCGCATTGGATAATAATTACTAAATATTTTTGGAAATGTCAATTGACACCCATTAATTGCAACTATGTATTTTATGTTGTATATGTTGTGAGATCTACATTCCTTCTTTTTTGGGGTTTTGAATTCAGATGCTGGTCTTCAACCTCACGCCGATAGCAGCTTAAACAAGTCAGGGAGTGGGAAGGGAACTACTCCTGGCAATACAGAATCGGGAACCGAGGATGTAAATGGTGGGTGCACATCAAGCTATAAAGGTACATCGTTTGACCGTACAATGGCATGTAGAGGATAGTCTTCCGTACATTTGTAGTTCACTAGTATGACTTTGGTGATGTGTTGCTTTGCTTATTGCTTTTGCATTTTATTTTATTGCTGAGACTTGAACTTATCTGAATTTATTTACTTATCTCTCTTCGAAAAATCTCCCCTTTTTCCTGTTTAGCTAGGAGGAGTGAGAATAAACTGGATGTTGTATTGAGTGGTTGCACCTTTAATTCAACTTCTGCAGTGTATGTTGAACACAGATATTCAACTTTTTTTTCTCTTTTTGAATAGTATATTAGAGTTGAACATTTAGTTACTTTTGATATGTTTTGTTGTATTAATGTTTTATTTATGTTCTTTCAGAGAATGATCTGCGGTCCATCCAAAACCAGAATGAAAGGCAGAATCTAGCTGCAGTTCCAAAAACTCATGTTGGTAATGAGATGTTTGATGGAAAGACGGTAATTCTTTATAACTTCCATGATAACATATTTGTGAAATTTGGGATGAACTGATGACTTTGTACTTCTTTTTCCCTCGTTTCTGTTTCTACTCCTTATGGTTATTATTTTTATCCTAGGTCAATGTGGTGGATGGGCTAAAATTGTTTGAAGAACTGTTTGAGGAGAAGGAAGTTTCAGATCTTGTCTCATTGGTAAATGACTTAAGGGTTGCAGGGAAAAGAGGACAATTTCAAGGCAAGTTCTCTTAAATGTTGCTTTTTTTTTCCAGCAAGAAGGAAACAATGCATTTTGAATTGCATGATCGTTGGATGCTTCTTTTTATTTCTTCAAGAATCATTTTCTCAAATATCTGACGTAATATGAATAATGAAAAGAAATAGGAAAAATCATTGCACATAGAAGGAATGTGAATTAGGTTATGTCATGTCATGTTGTTTAGAGTGCTGGTACAGCTAGCTTTGTTGCTTAATGTCTTGAAATCCCTTTTGACTTTTGCTTGAAACTTCTACGAATTCTTGTTTAGTCTTTCTTCAGCTCTTTACCGCTTCTCAAATTTTCCATCTATACCTCTATTATTTTCACATGCTATGACTTTTTTCTCCTATTTTGCAACTTATTCCCTTGCTTTTCTCATTTGATAGTCAATTCGTTTTGAATACATTTTCGTGAGGAATGTTTAAGTCTGGTCAAAATATTGCTTTTAAATTGTGTAAAATCTGAAGTGATAAATCGAAATAAATGAGGTTTTGTTTTCACCTTGAATATTGACCAGCCTTGGTCAACCCTACTGCCCTTTGACTGGTCAGCTTCCCAGCTGTTCGAGATTATAGACTAAAATAATTGGGTAGTATTGGACATAATGTAAAAGTTTTGTTATTATTATTTAGAGAAAATGCTTATATGGAAATATGATGTACTTATAAAGTTGGCTTTTGCATAAATTTTTGCCAAATTAATTTGGCATGTTCTAACATTAGAGAAGTATTTACAGCCTTTAAAAAATAATTGCTATAAATATACATTAAGTTTTACTCCTACTATATTTTGTGTCATTGATATCTATGTTTAGTTGTTAATGTCCCAAAGTAGGTTAAACAATCAGTTTAGCACCTAGACTTAACTACCAGGATGCTGGTGCCCTCCTATGATCCGGTTGCTGTTCCATCCTATTGCCATAAATTGTAGAAATTTCCACATTTTTGCTTTCAGACTGAAAGGTAATCATAATTGATGGGCTTGCGGCGTTATAATTATACTTTGTAGCAATTACTGTTTATAGTTTTATCTATCATGCATCTGTTCTGGTTCAATCTGGTACTTGGGGAATGCATCTGCTAGGGACTATTGCTACCACTGGTGGTGTTCTTATCATTTCTATTTTTTGAAACTCTGGTTCTTTGTGTACCATGACTGATTTCTGTATTGTGGAATGGATAATTTTGCTGATGCTCGAGCTGATTTTGTTCATTTAATTGTTGATCAATCCTGGAAAAATGTTGTTTAGCTTGGTAGTGCATCCTCTTGGATGCTGAATATTTCTAAAAGCAGTATCTTTGCCTTAAAAAGTATCAGTAATAGCTAAACTGTTATATGAAATTGACAAGAAGCAGGTCAGACATATGTGGCTACGAAAAGACCCATGAAGGGACATGGCAGAGAGATGATTCAATTGGGCCTTCCAATTGCAGATGCACCACTAGATGATGAAAATTCCACAGGGACTTCGAAAGGCATGTTTTATGATTAACCTTCCCTTTCTTTACTCTTTCCTTCACTGCTCCCCATCATCCACCCAAAAATACACCTTATTAGAGAGAAATAGAAGTTACTATATTTTTATTTTTGACTAATAAATATTTTGAAATTTTTAAGTAACACATGCTTCTCATTCCTTCGTCTGATTGAACTTTAGCAGATCGGAGAATAGAGGCCATTCCTGCCTTGCTGCAAGATGCTATTGAACGTTTGGTCAACTTGCAAGTTATGACTGTAAAGCCAGACTCTTGCATCATTGATTTCTACAATGAGGTAGGTAGAGATGGTGCTTTCTGGTGGTTTTGTATGAAATGATCTTGCTTTAAGGCTGATGCAATGGTGTTTTTATTTCCCTAGGTGGATCATTCACAGCCTCGCATGTGGCCACCTTGGTTTGGAAGGCCTGTTTGCATTATGTTTTTGACTGAATGTGACATTACTTTTGGAAGGGTAATTGAAGTCAATCATCCTGGAGACTACAGAGGTGCTCTAAAGCTCTCTCTTTCACCTGGGTAATTATTTTGCTCTCTTTCTGGATCCTACCACACTCACGACATTTCAATGTGCTGGGAAAATGGGGCATCTTTAAAATTCAAGAACATATATTTTTTTAGATTAGTAAATTTGAGCAATTGAATTTATTAAGTCAATCCTAAAAGAAATCTGGTAATAATACTTCTAAGGAGTAGTGTCCTGAATAGCGAATGTTCTTTCTAAGCATTGCTTCCTGGTTGCGGAAAACTAGATTCTCTTGTTTTGTTTCATATTCCTGAGATTCTATTTCATAACCCATCATGCAGATCTGTCCTTGTGATGCAAGGAAAATCAGCTGATTTTGCCAAACATGCACTTCCTTCTGTTCGAAAGCAGCGCATACTTGTTACATTTACCAAGTATTATCAACCGAAGAAGTCCACAACTGACAACCAGAGGCTTCCTTCACCTGCAGTCTCTCAGTCTTCCCAATGGGGTCCACCAGCTAGTAGATCACCAAATCATATCCGCCATTCTCCTGGTCCGAAGCATTATGCACCAGTACCAACAACTGGTGTATTGGCAGCCCCTCCAATCCGGCCACAAATTCCACCTCCAAATGGTGTGCAACCTTTATTTGTGCCCGCTCCAGTTGCTTCTGCAATTCCATTTCCTGCTGCGGTTCCCATCCCACAGGGTTCGACTGGGTGGCCAGCTCCTCCTCCAAGGCATCCTCCACCTCGTCCCCCTGTTCCTGGTACTGGAGTTTTCCTACCTCCACCAGGCTCCGGTAATTCATCATCTCAACAGTTGTCAACTACTGCAGCTGAACTCAACCTTCCTGTAGAGGCTGTTTCCCCACCAGAAAAGGAGAGTGGTTCCGGGAAACCCAATCATCATGCAACTTCTCCTAAGGGGAGGTTGGAGGGAAAATCTTCAAAGCAAGACTGCAATGGTAGTGTAGACACAACTGGCAAAGGTAGAGCTGTGATGAAGGAAGAACGACAGTCTCCTGACAGTAGTGTCAAGCAAACCTGCTAGTGCAGTTTATAGAGGGAGAGAGAGGGAGAGGGGGAGAGAGAGAGAGAGGGAACATTGAATTTCTGGGAGGAAAAGAGGTAGGCTGCGAACGGCAATGAGTTTAAGGCAAATGTAAAGAGCGGCAACATTCGAGTCTTTTGACATTTCATACCAGAGGGGTGGAACAAAGGGGAGGGAGCAACTTTCAGTTCTCTCTGCAATCCTCTGTTCTCTTTGCCCTTTTTTTGTTGTGTTATTATATGAACTCTTACTTACCCTAGGTGGAAAACTCCATTCCTAATTTAACTCTGGTTCTTATTAATATGTTGTTTAAGATTTTTCTCACTCGGAAATGGTTTTTAGATGCTTTCGGAAATTCAGCTCGTTGGAAACGTGTAGTCCGCTCGGCTACCAGACGAAACAAGTTAGTACTCACTTCCCAGTTGGTATAGGGTAGCTGCTTTGCATAATCTCGGTGAAATCCCTCTCTTCTATAATAACTAAGAGCCTTTTCCCGCTCTTGTTTCTGGATTATGGGGTAGCCAGGAATACAGATGCATTTTGAGCAAGTCAGATTGAAGATGATCCTTTTGCTTTTACATTTGAGAGCAATATGTAATTTTTCAGCACTATAGATTCAACTCTCTCTCGACCTTGACTATGACTATTGGACATTTCTCGCCGTAGTTAAAATCATCATCATGTGATAAATGTAAAGCACATGTTAAATACTATTTAAGAGTTTCTTGTGTAGATTTATTATATAAATTCTTCCCCTAACAACCCTCCTAGATGAAATCCTATTCCTTATTTTTCATTTCCTAAAAAGGGTAATCATGATTGATTGTAATAGCTAAGATGGTTCGTTCTCATTACTAATCATTCTTGGTTTTTTTGGTAAAAAACCTCATACTAATCTTTATTTACCGAAAAAGCTGTCCAGTTACAATGCAAACCACCCTCGTTCCCATATCTGCAATTGGGGACATGTGCAATGACCCAGATATTTATCGTCATTATATAACACAAGACAGGAGTACTTCGGCATTTGAAAAGAAGCTCAAAATTGGCAAAGCAGAATCTCTGCAAACTGAGAACTGAACGGCTCTTTCCCTCCTCTGTTCTGTCTGAAGGAAAAAATGACGGCTAATGTTATAATGCAATCCTCTCTAGTTCATTCAAAACCTTCACTTTCCGCTAAAACCCTTCAAAACCCATCTTTGTCTCGGCTATCCAGGCTCTCGCCTCCATCAAGTCTCTCTTTTTTCTCTACTTGTTTTTGGGGAATTTTTTTTGGTAGATTATCTAAGTAAAGCTCTGTTTTTGTTTTGCAGGGGTTGGTTTGTTGGCCAAAAAGGGAACTGGGGTTCTTCAAAAAGCATCTATTTCATCGGCTGTAGCAGATTCGAGCTCTTTAGTTTTGGAGAACAAGAAAGGCAGCAAGAATCCCATTATCGTCATTGACAATTATGATAGTTTTACCTACAATCTTTGCCAGGTTTTTATTGCATGTTCAAAAATTTTATGTCGTTTTCTTTTGCCTTCTCTCGACTCTGTTCTGGTCTAAGACTTGATTCTGAAATGCTATTTGATTGCTAATAGATCTTAAAAGAAAAAAAAAATCTGAAATGCTATTGTACTCGTTTTGAAAGAAGATCTTTTGATTGTTACGGAGGACCATGGACCATATAATAATTTAGTAAAAGTTAAGAAACGCAATTAAAACCAGTATATTAGGAAGAAAGTACTGCTTAGATTTGTTTCTTCTTATAAAAAAATCAGAGAAGATGTGTAAGAAGCGTGATCAAGAACCTGATATGTTAAAAAGTGTTTGCTATTGAATATTCCTCTGGTGTGGTGAGTCCAATATGGTATCTTTGATGCTGGAGGTCACCCAAGCGTGATGGTCTTGAGCAAAATGAAAGTCATTTGGATGTGTTTATGCTACTGCATATTAATTGGTTAGATCTTACCAGCTTTGCAATTAGAACTGAATTTCTTTTTCCTGACAAGAATTAGCACTGAGAAACTGACTAATACCGAAGAGAGTGACAGATGTCATCCAATATGGGATCCCCATAAGGTTCTTGGCTTTGTCCCTTTAAGTGGATATGGTACATTCTATTGTTGCCGTATGAATGGTGTGATAGGAGTTAACCAAAGAACTTTTGAAGCTTGAAATGTTGTATTCTTCTACAGTCTGAACCTTTTGTTTGATTGATCACTTTGTCTAAGGAAAACAATATCCTCAGAATTTTACCTGAAATTGTGTAGTATATGGGAGAGCTTGGCTGTCACTTTGAGGTTTATCGAAATGATGAGTTGACTGTAGAAGAGCTGAAAAGGTAAGATTAGTGCAATATCCTTTACTAATTCAATTGTGTAACATGATGGTCACTTGTTGGTATACGGTTATGTGTTCGCATAATATCTTTAAACATTTCATACAATAAGTGACAAGTTTTCTTGTTATTTTTGTAGGAAAAATCCTAGGGGAGTACTTATCTCCCCTGGTCCAGGTTAGCATTTTCTTTTTCTTTTCAAATTATACATTAATGAGGCATATGAATCTATTATATTTAAGTGTTTTTACACTTTTTATCCTTTGTGTAGGCACACCCCAAGATTCTGGGATATCCTTGCAAACAGTTTTGGAACTTGGACCTACTGTACCTTTGTTTGGTGTTTGTATGGGTTTGCAGTGCATTGGTGAGGCTTTTGGAGGTGAGTTTTCTATGATACCTTATGTAACTTTTATTCATATCAATTTCTGCATTTTTATATATCTCAGCATCTATCTTAAGAAAGGTGGATGGGAGAGCAATTTATACTTGTGCACTTTTATCATGGAAGCTGAGCTGCTTTTGCTTGTGGGAATTTAACTCAAATCTGATTCACTTCATTGCAAACTGCAGGAAAGATTGTGCGCTCTCCCTATGGTGTTATGCATGGAAAAAGTTCTCCTGTCTATTATGATGAGAAGGGGGAAGATGGATTATTCACTGGATTGTCAAAGTATCCATCACTTCTTTTGACATGATTCTCCTTTTAAATTATCTGCCATAAATATTTTGGTTTTCACATTAAAGAGTTTTAAGTTCCACTATTTCTTCTGATGCCCCTCAACAGGAAGATATGATGGAGTTCTCAATAAAGCATTTTATTCCTCTAATATTTCATTTATCGAATCTAATTGATCTCTAGTTTAACACATGGTTCAATAAACAGCTAGCTAATGATTTCCTAATTTTTTTTTCTGGCTAGTTAAATAACTATAGTATTAAAATAGGCATACCTTGTTAAAATCTCTATTAGCAAAGTGAAAATCATCAAAAAGAGAAGAGCGTCAATTAATTATTAGAATTATGTTTTAGATACAAAATATTAATGTGTTGCTTTCAGGCTCTGATGTAGCTGCATTACGGCTATGAAAGGGTCATTGATGGTTGGGAGTCAATTATAGCTAACGAGTAAAGACAAAGGAGGCTGGTCATATAAAGTTTGAATAGTGTCTTAGGGTGTATTGCTGGTTTTGAGCGATTTGCAATGCTGATAAAGGGAAAATTAAACCAATCTCACTCTCCACCTGCCACCTTCTATGTGGATGTGATGTAATACCGTTGCAGCACAAACTTGGTCAAAACCTATGTTGCCGACTCTTCATTTTCCTTCATGTACCCATGTCTAACATATCCTACTAACATGGGTATGGAAGTCCAACCTCCAAATATGTGGAAAAACTTAGAAAAATAAGATAGGTTGAAACCTCATTTTCCCTTTATGCCTTGTGTTCATTGCTTTAGAGATATCTGAAGCATCTATTAAATTAGTTTTAACGGTTAAACAATTTCCAATCTGTTTTCATTAATTACACTTGATGTAATCGGCAAGTCTTACTATCATCGTTCCTTTTTTCAGCCCTTTCAAAGCTGGCAGATATCACAGCCTCGTCATCGAACAGGACAGTTTCCCTGGGGAAGCACTAGATGTTACTGCATGGACAGAAGATGGATTGATAATGGCTGCTCGGCACAAAGTATATAAAAATATACAGGTATCACCACTATCTCTTTTTACTTGTAACAGATTCATTACTATAATGGTTTATAGTACCATACGGATGGTAACTGAGTAGCTGGTAGATTATGTTTCCTGTGCTAGAACTGGTTTCTTCACTTCAATTAGTTACACTGTCTAACTGCAAGATGCTACATTTGCTTGATCAGATTTGCTTGATTCTATTTCGTCATGAAAGATGCAGCGGAGGGCTTGGGCTAGATTAGAATTAGTAGTTGCAGGATTGGGCTAGTGAAAACTTGGATAATGCTAATTGCAATCAAGGATAATCATGGAGTTTAAGTAGCTTAGAGTAAGGATTTGGTTAATAGTTATGGTGGTGGTATAAGGTTGGATATTGCATGCATTTGGATTTGCGAGGATTCGGTCTTAAATACTTTTGCAAAAATTTTGGTCATATGAATTATGGAGCTGTAGAAGAGAACTTTAATTACTTAAGCATATTTGTTAAACTTTATAGTAATTATGATGGCATTGAATAGTTTTATGGTAAAAATTTTGTCTTCTCGCAAAGAATTGTGGGTAATTAGACTTTTCTAAAACTGTGAATAGTTGGTTGTTTCACTACTAGGATCGCCATTGCAATCCTTGTTGTTTACAGGACAGCAAATAGTGTTGCTTTCAATATTATGTCCTCAATTTCCCCAAGTATTACTGCCAACATCATGCTTTCCAGCTTCCAATTCTGCCAATGCTGAAGTTGTTATAGTCCTATGCCATTGTATTATGAATGCCATCTTACCTTTCAAGTCCATGGAGACAAACACCTTTAGATGCCTTAAGCCACTCAAAACAAGCCATCAAAATCTATATCCTGATTTAATTTCCTGGTTGATTTGTTTTGTACACACCATATTTATGAAAGAATAAAATCTATAACTTGGGTATTTGCAGCTCATGGTCTAACACGTGTATTGTCACGGACTAAAGGCCTAAGTTTGAGCCCGTGACAATTGCCACTAGCTCCAATGGTAGCTATTCTTGAAGACTAGCAGTCTTTGTCTTTATAGTTCCTATAACTTGTTGAATTTCACACGCCTATTATGTTTGAGAAAAGAATCTAAAGATGCCATCAAAACAAATCATAAGGAGCTCTTTGAGTTGTATTTTTTATTATTCTCTTGTGCGATTATGATAAGAGAGAGATTTTTATGCAGAGGCTGTACAAAATGTCTTTTGCTTCCTTATTGCTATGCTTAATTTCCCACTTACCTTGTCTTATGAATTGTTTAGATTACCCGTTTTTCTCAGCTATGGTAGATAGATATGGTTCTACTTTACTTTTCTTTATGTCTAGTCACAACAAATTAACTTTACTTCCATGGACGATTGGAAATTGTAGGGTGTTCAGTTCCATCCAGAGAGCATCATAACCTCTGAGGGCAAGACAATTGTTCGCAATTTCATCAAACTTATAGAGAGAAACGAGGCCACTGAATCCCAAAATTAGAGGTTTTGTTCTACACAGAAATACTTCAGTCGTAAATGTCACATCACAGTATAGGCAGTAAAATTGCAGATGTCACTCAAGTGTCCTCATAGAATTCAAACCTAGGCGCCCTGATGTTTATGTTCGAAAACTTCCAGAATGCATTTGCCTCTTCTCGGTGAGAAAGCATCTTTGGGATTATTTTATGCTTTTGTACAATTTTATATTTCTTACAAGATTCCAAAACTCTTGGATGTCAGACACACCAGTGATCTTTTAATGATCATAATCAATAGATGGAGACATTATTTTCTGCAAAAACAAACTTGTCGCAAGCAGGATGAAGGGTTTATATTTATTTCATTATATATATGATATTTATGGATAAGACCAGCCATATTGAGGCTGAGCTGTGATCAAATGCAGGAAAAGGTAGCGGACTCAAAAAGTAACAGAAATTTTGCACCTGTATCAGTCCGAGAGATGTAATCTGTACTAAAGATTGTGAGATGTAGCTTTCTGTGGGTGTTTGCACATGATTTATGTGAATGCTTATGGATGGCTATGAATTATGTGGTCTAAAACACTAGGGAAAAAATTCATTCATTTCTATGCTTTTTATTGGCCTTGAGTTTGCAATTCCAGTTCAAAATTGGCTGTCAAATGATGCGGAATTGATGAGCAAGTTGTTTCAGAAACTTTCTGGACCTCCTTTTTGCCTTAAATTTCAGACCACCTATGCTAGGTGGGATGTAAAATGGGCTCCAATAATAATGGGCCATGAAAAATTAAGCTGAAAGGGTAGTCATATTCTCCCATGCCTACCCTATATATTTCACATTATGATTTTGCAACCAGGAGGGTAGTGGGGATTTCCTTGATATTTTTCTTTCATGGATGAATATCCAAAACATCCTTTCATTGAACTCAAGAGCCAAAATATATAATCATTTTTTTTGTTATAAGCATTTAACTTGACAATAAGAATTACAGTACGAGATTTCCTTCTTAAACAATAGAGTTCGAATCTACCTTCTCAGAAAAAACACGATAATGGTGAACTAAAAAACAAAAATATGAAAAAAAAAAATGAAAACGAATTTAATACTTGAATATATATTAAATGAGAAAAGGTGAGGAATGATGGTCAAGATCATTGTGAACCTCAGTCAGGTAGGAATAGAGAAGAGTGAAGACCCACTGCATGTTATGTAATGTTTGGCCTATGTTTTTGGCAACCAACCAACCATGTTGATGCTGTTGCTGTTGCTGTAAGATGAAAAATCCTTATTTGTCCCGAATTTTTCAGACATATCTGCCCACACCTTTATTTATCTCTTGCAAGTCTTGGAACCTTTGAAAATAAAAAGGTTCATTGCCCCTTTTCTCACATTTTGTTATTGTATTTATTTATTGGCTGAATTAAAGGTCTGCTTTCTTCCTCACTTAAACTTATTCCAAACAAAGAGAATAAAGGAGAATTATTAAAAAAAAATTGAAACTCCAATTTAAGAGCTTAATTCAAGATAATGAATATTAAGACAAAGTACTCAAGGATGATTGAGTTAGAAAAGCAGGCTGATGACTTACTTTGTGGTTTGTAAGTGCTTTTGAGGAAAAGATTTGGAGAATTCCTTAGCATCAGAATTCTGTTCTGTCACTTTGATTATGAACTTTTATCTCTTTTATCTATAAAAGTTTGAAGCAACCTTTAATCTCCAACAAAGTAGCCAATCTCAAAGAAACAGAACAGCTAATAAGTGGCCAAATGTTGTCTTAACTCTTAAGATTGAGTGTCACAAAGTTTGAGTTAGACAAATGACAAAAGATTCCTCAGAGTCTATCATACTTTGTCTTTGCCTTAACCAATCTTTTGACTTAACACTAAACTCTTCCTTTACAAGGCTTTACCCCAATAATTGAAAATTAGTATTGTTGGAGACTCCTTTTACAATTTGGATTTAGGATTCATGTTACTTGCAATTATTTTCATTGCAATTCTACAATTCTTCAATTCCAATCTTGAATTCGAGACAAAACAAATTCATCCGACAAGTAAATAAAATAAGAGGGTGAGTTGAGATAATGTAGTTTAGTTTTTCTCCCTTCAAAAAAGACCCATAGCTAGTTGGCTTAATATATAAAATAACCATCAAACTTGTATAAAACTATAGTTTTGATTCTTCAATTTTTATTTTGAAATTGTTAGCCCTCGAACTTTTATTTTGTGCATAATGTAACCTTTGAATGCTGACTGACTTAATTATACATTGACACATGAAATTTTCATATGATATATAAAATTTTCTCATTGGGATACATCAGCACTAAAGGCTAAGGCTATAGTATGCATAAAATAAAAATTTGAGGTCAAAAATTTTAAAATAAAGGTTAAAGGGTTAAAACGATAATTTTATATAAATTCGATGATTATTTTATGTATTAAGCCATAACTAGTTCAATTTCTAATAGCTTCCAAGGTATTAATTAGCATTTTTTTGGGTCTCAAAAATTTTTAATTAAAGGAGCCTTTTGGAATGACACCTTGACTAAGCAAAAGTGTCCAGTTGTAAAGTGAAAATAATGAAACGTAGTAGAGTTGATGAAGCCTCTGGGGCTCAGCCTTGCCTGGCCTAACAATGGATTGGAGCGTGTAAACGTGCCACTACTTGTGCTACACAGTTCCCTCAGTGACACGAAACAGTTCTCTTTTATTTGGTATCATATGCTTAGGCTCTTCCACCACTTTACTTGCATCACGCAATTCTTGACTCCAGAATTTTCAAATCAACAAAGAGCCAAAGAGGCAGCCTATTCATGGTGAAAAGATATTCTTCTTTTGAATGTAACAATAAAATTTTTAAATGTTGATTCCCAATTCTTCAAAATTCAAGTTACAAATGGTATCTCAATCATCAATGAGGTAAATTGTGTTTTTTTTTTACTTAACAAACAGTTCAGTACATCATTTCTAGTACTCATCAATAAGGTAAATTGTAGTATTTGGTGATTTTTAAACAAAAAAAAAAAAAATAAAACCTAGGATAGATAGTTCCTTTCAATCTCGAAGTCAGAATAAGATGTTCGTTTTGAAATTGGACTGCTAAGATAAGTATTATCATCCAATTGCATTCAAGATAACACCAATAAGAAGCCACCAACACAATTTGAACTCAAGCATTTTATAGGGAGATAAAAGAATTTTGTCAATTGAGCCAACTCATTCCCTTGGCATGTGCTGATCCTCCCAAATATGTTGCCCCAGTTCAAATCATACTGTTTAATCATATTCTTCAAAGAACCAACTGTTTTCTTTATACATCATTACTTGTGATTATGAAATTATTAAATATTGTTCCATAACAAATTTTAATGTTTTGGTAATACATAATTTATGTCGTTTTTTAACATGATTTTTTTAAAAAAAAAATAACATAATTGTTCAAATTGGTCCCTTCGAAAATAAATTTATTCGAATTAACCCCCCAAAACCACATGGACATCATGAAATAAGCCCCTCATGCTTTTGTCTCCTTTAAATTGCCACATTAATGAAGAGCAATCTTCCTATTCCTAGGAGAGAAATTATACAATAAAAAGTTCCCTTTTTTATGGTTATTGAATCAAAAATATGAAATCAAAATCGTCACATAAATTCCCAACTACCCTAAAATGCTGGCCTGTGAGACTAAGACCCCCAACTGCTTGCAGTTCCTCTTGCAAGTTGCAAAGTTCCAAGTTTCAAACTCAACTTTGAAACCATGAGGTGAAACATGATAATCCCTTGATTTCAGCCCCAGAAATTCACCTTTTTTTTCTCCCTAAAACTGAAGGGTCCAACCCTCTGCTGCCATTTGCAAAGACTTAAGCTCCTCCCACTTGTCACATCTAACCGACCTTGGATTCCAACTACCCATTGACAAAATGTCCTCTGAGCTCTGAACATGACAAGTCTGACTTTATAAAAAAAAAAAAAAATATATATATATATATATATTTCATACTAACAGACATACAGATAACCCCAAACTTGGGACATTAAATACAACAATTTTGGGTCTTTGCAGATGTTTCTTCGAACGACCAAAAGATAAAAAAGAATAAAATTTTATCAGATATTTAAACAAAACTGAAATTTAGAGAAAAAAAATGGAACAAAGATGCTTTGATGAACTATGAGGCTGAACAAGGAGAACAATAAAATGGGCGAAGCCAGCCACCAATAAATAAAGGTATAAACTCCATACGTATGCTAAAGTGTTTATTGAACCCAAGAGGGTGTGTAGGGAGTACAGAATATAATCACCAAATTCAATCTGTAAAAGCCAGAGAGACAACAACATCAATGATAAAAATGGGACTGGGTAGTGGGAACTTAAAAATGGTATGAACTATACACATACCTCAACAGCATGGAACATATATAAGAACTCTATCACCCTCTCAATAAATATCTGTGCTCTCTCTCTTCCCTTTCTTTCTATACACAAAACTGACCCCCAACTAATCAAACTGAATGGAAAGGAGAGGAAAATAATGCCCACATGTAAACAAAATAATTCTAGCCAGGTCTCCTTTGTCTTTTAGATGGAATTGGCCTCGGTCCGGCTTGCTCGGGTGTGGTGGTGTCGTTTCCCGTGGTGGCGCCTGCCTCCTCCGAATGTAACCGGATCGAACTTTTTGAGTCTTTCAGCTTCTTGGGGATTGACCACACACTCAGGTGGAGGAACTTTGTATCTGGTTTGGTCATAGCAATAGGAATATGTCATGTGCTTCCTCCTGAAGTTATCCATCTTGATTCTTTGTGATGGTGTGATGGTAGTGGAGAGTTCTTCCAAACTTTGGGCGGTGTCACACTTCTTTGACGCAAATTCAATCGGATCAACCGTGCATCCGTGAAGGATCAGGTCGGAGAATTCAGCAACATAGGGAGCATATTTGTAATTGACTCTATATTTGCCACCATTAGTAGCCCAATCTGACCCATCCCAGATTGTGGCATACAAAGACATTGGCTTAGCTGGGAAGGCTCCACCCATACCAGCTGTTCTCTTAAACTCTCTGATGGGGATATTGTCTATATAAAATCTGCAAAGAAAACAACAATCACAAGGAACATAATCAATAAAACAAAAGACATGAACAGAAACTTCTGAGCAAAACTTTATCTGCAACCACCAGCACTAACACTATTCCATATCATCATCATAGATGTTGACATTAATTCATAGATAATTGATTGATTAATAGAATCCTCAAGACTTATCGCCTATACTTTCATCCATTCTCCAGGCAGGCAGACCGGGATAGAACAATTTAGTTATGCTATTAGAAGAAAAACTTGTGGGATGAAACCGGGGATGCCATTATAGGCAAAACCAGAGCACATAATCTACAATATGCAAACCTCCCAAAATAAGAACCCCACTCTGCATTCCCGTCAAACCATCACATCACACTCTCTAAAACAGCTAGTTCCACACTTAATCATATGCAATTCATCAGGTAAAAATGTTGTCGTGGCAGCAGAGAAGAAAGCTAAAAGATTTAACCAATATAGGAAAAACGAAAGAGAGGTAACAACGAATTATAAGAGAGATGGATTGGGGGGGTGGGGTAGATTTTTTATGCTTACATGATTTGAGAATCAGTCCAAAGAACAGTGTACTGATGAAAATCCTCAGCAGGATCAAACCAAAGATTGTATCTTTCTTCTCTGCCAACGCTGGTGCTTCCATTGCCGTAAACATTGGTCTGAATCCTCCAATCTTTGCCTCTAATGTTACCCAAGAACTCAAAATCTATTTCATCATGGTTCTTCTCGAATATATCACCATTTGACATCTTTTACACGAAAACAAAATCTATAAACAGGGGATTCCTTTTACCTAATATATATTTACAGAAGTTGTCTTTAAGAATGAAAATCTTTGTAAGGACATAATGCTTGGAAAGGAGCCTGAAATTTAAATTGAAGGCAAAACTATCTGGTGTTTATCTAAAATCCAACCTTTCTCATTTAATTATTTAATTAATAATAAAGCTTTTGTTAGCGACAAAAAAAGAAAGAAAGAAAGAGAGACAAATATAACAAGTTCATGGTCATATCCATCTGGATTTCGATCAGATTCTTGGATGAAAGTCTGAAATTTTTGCGACTTGAAAAAGCTTAAAAATCAAAATACAGTCTTCAAGACAGTGTAAAACTCCCAGGTGAACCAAGAACTCGAAACTGATGGTAACAGTGGCAAACTCCTCTGAGTATCAGTAGTTTAGTCAGAATTTTAAGCTTAAAGCAATGGATTACTATCATATTAACCAAAAAAAGGATTAATTAGTTAACAGCAGCCACAAAATTAAGCTTCATATTAAAAATATTAAGCAAGCTTCTAACTTGGTTAATGGTTGAATTTAAAGAAAAAAAGACTAATTCTGAAGCAGAATCTTGAACAGAGAGACTCACATAGAATGCAACCACAACTCCAGCAGTATAATCAGCAGGTAACTTTATTGAAGCACTGAAGTAGCCATGCAAGTAAAGGTCCTGTGACACAAATCCAGACCCTGTTTTCCACACCACCCACCAAAGCAACAAGCTTTCCTTTTATTAAACCAACAAACAGAGAGGAAAAAACCCAGAAACCAACAAAAGGAGAAAAAAAGAAAACCAACCTGTTCTTTCATTCAAGGTCAAGTGAACAGCTTTACCATCTCTATGGATAACAAGATTGTCATCTCCAAACAACTGATTATACCCTTCATCAAATGATAGAATTGGGAGCTTCTTATCGGACCCAGATACAAGAACAACAGAGACCAAACTCAAAACCAAGAACAAAGAAGAACCCAGATAAGGTAACTTCATCACCATTTTTCTTTTTCCTTTTATCTTTTCCGTTTTCCTTTTCTCCTTCTATCCTTGCTGTATGATTGAATTTTTGGCTCTTTCGGAGTAAGATCACATATAAAGGGAGAAAGAGAAGAGTATTTAGGAAGAAGAAGAGGGGAGATTGTTGAGAAAGAAAGAAAGAAAGAGAAGAAAAGAATAATCTCTACAGCTAGGGGAGGCGATAGACAGAGCCGAAAAGGCTATAGAGAAGAAAGACAAGAGCAGGTCATTTTATTGGAGGGTGAGAGGGTGTTGAGCTGTTCATATGTAGACAATTTTGTTTTTCTTTTTCAAATGTATTTCTAATACTTATTCTCTCATTTCTTTTCTTTCTTATTTTTAATTCTTACATAATATTTTTTCTTCATCATCATGTTTCTTTTCTAATTCTATCATTTTCTGTCATATTCTAGACTTATTTTAGTTTTTAAAATAACTTTAGTTTTTACTAGTATTTAATTGGTTTTTAATTAATTTTTAAATTTTGGTTTGTGGGTTTGAGGAATCATGGAGTCAGAAGTCAGAACAGAGTCAGTAGGCATGAACCCTTTACTTAGCATCTCCCAGAAAGAAATTTATAAAAGAGAAAGAATAAGAGAAAGAAATTTATAAAAAAAAAAATCTTCTTCTTTTTTCTTACTTACTTATTTAGTTTCAATTACAAGTTAATTTAATTTAATTTAATACAAATGTAAATAAATAACTTTATATTTTTGTATTCTTCACTTCTGATTAAATGGGAAGAGAATTAATTAAACTTTGTTGGTAGTATCTCTCTTTTAAACTTTCTTGGTGGTATCTCTCTTTCTTTCTTATTCTATTTGTCCATTCAAATCTCTTTCTAAGACCCACTTATCACGATCCCTTACAAGACTAATTTTATCTTTAATTTTAATGGTGCATAAAATTTTCCACTTGCATGCTTTGAAAATGAAGGATGAAATTAAAATAAAGATTGATTTCGATTTCCATTATAATCGACTACCCAAATAAAAAATATTTATTCTTTGAATCGATGATACAATTCTAGAAGATAAGGTTTTTGTGAACGTGCTTAAATCTATCAATCTATCAATAACTGTTAAACTTTGTAAGTTGAAAAAAAAAATCTAAAAATTAGAGGGTGATTTTATTGTCTTTTGCTATAAATTAGGAATTTCCACATATTTTGCTAATACATTGCATCAAACTAGAATTAGATGATTCCTTTCAAAATTTTCTAATTAATTCAATGAGCCTGTTTATAAATTATTGAATACTCACAGGAAATTTTGGTGATCAAAATTTGAGATTTCAATTCGAAAATTTCCACCATGATATCTTTTTTTATAATTATAAACTAGAATTAAATTGTTATAATAAATCCACATAAAAGTCATACTTAAACAAAATAAAGTACTAGATTTCAAGTTCATTGTACTTCATATTCTAGCCTTGTTAGTATTAAAAATGAGAATGAAAGAACTAGATACAACTTGGAATCTTCAACAAGTTTTTCAATGCTCAAACATATTTAGATAATAAGTTCCATTTAGTAGAAGATTTCCATTTACATTCATACAAATTGAGGAGCAAAGTGGGTAGTTGGCTAATGGTTAGTAGCTAATGGTTAGTAGCACATGGTACAAATACATTATTGCAAGGCTACTTTTTTCAGCTCAATGGGTTAAAGGCATGCATTTCATTAATGTGAAATGGGGCAATTATTCAAATTTATTCTTTGAATTTTTTTAATCGAGAATATTATCAAATTTTATTTATTTGAAACTAATCATTTTCATTTTCACATTAACCAACTTGTATTTTCGCCTTTATCACCACAAAAAATTGCTATAACTTTGACAACATTTGTTGGTTATTCTTTGAAATCTCTGTATTATTATTATTATTATTATTATTATCACTAATACTAAATATTAATAATAAATTTATTCTTATCTTAGAATGTTTTGATTAAAGATGTGGGATCTGATTCAATTTTTTTTTCTTTTTGGCTTTAAAGTATTAGTAAGAATCAACTTCTAAAATACAATAATTTGGTCACTTTATCCCTCCTCCAAGGCTTCCATATACAAGTCACCCACATTAAGCTTGAAAATTAAAGTTTGAAGTTTGAAGTCTTGAAAGAGGGATAAAGTGCCTAAATTTATAATAACAAAAAGCAAGGAATAAAAAAAAAAAAAGGGTGGACAAAGACAACAGTGGGCAAATATACAAAAGAAAAGTGCGTAAATCATTAGGGGTAAAAATAATGATTATTAAGACTTTTGGGGGCAAAAAGAGGTTCTCCTTTTAATATTTAATTTAATAAATAAATATTTTCTTAGATGCAATTAAGAAAAAAGGAAAATAAAGCTAAACGGGGCACCTTGACTTGAGAAACCGCCCCACTGCACCGCCCCGTTTCACATGATTCCAAAAATATCCTCCAATGGCCCACGGATTTACTGATTTGCCCTGCACGACGACATCGAATGGCGTATTCTACGAATTGAAAGGATCATGGGAGGGTAATTTTGGAACAAGGGAAAATAAAAACAAAAGCGAAAGTTGGGGGCGGTCTGCCTAACCCCATAATAAAAACGAGAATCGCGCGGGCCCTTCCTAGCGTTCCATAATTCGGCGTGACACGTGGCGAAACTTAAAAGGCCTAAAAACGGCGAAGGGACGCGTCTCCCCAATCAAATCAACGGTCGAAAATTTGGTTTCTTGCGTTTTTTTTTTGGCATATTAAAACGTGAATGCATTTACTGTCCAGCTGGCAGTGGACCGTTTCTAAACTAACGCCCCCACCATTTTCCACTAAATAAGTGCTTAGCTGATTTTTATGCGCTAAATGAAAACTTGGGTCAGGGTCACCAATAATTAAACCCAAAGAGAAAAAAAAAAAAAAACTTTGGATTTTGGTTGGAAAATGAAATTTTTTAGGGTTGTTGAATTTCTGAAAGTCTATAAAAGTTGGATGTTGGATGATTTTCCTCTTTTTTTCTTTTTAGTGCTTTGAGCTTGAGGTATTTAACTATTTATGATTTAATGGTTAACTACTAACCGAAAATCAAATGCAACTATTGTGAAGTGGGGTTGGGTAGTAAACTCTAATTTGGGTCTTTTGGATTCATTCTACTAGTCAAATGGAGTCAAATGGAGGTATTTTATTTCTTTTATCTAAATTTCATATTTAGGATTAAAATGTTTTGTCAACGGTAACCTTAAACAAAATATAATTATCTTAAATATAATATCAGTCTATAACTTTTATTTTTAAATGCCCGACATCTAACAATCATATCAATTTGACAAACTCGATTAATTTAAAATTAAATCATGTCGGACCTCAAATGATGAAAAAATTAACTCTATTTTCTTTATCATTATGATTTGAATACAAAATCTCACTTAAAGGTTACCGAATTTCTTTCAATTAATCGAACTGACATTGATTAACTTATGTGTGTGTATATATTTATTTTTAGTTGGAGCAATAAATGATGAAATGATGATAGAAAAATAAAGTGAGTTGAGAAAAATAATGAAACAATGAAAAAAAAAATTTACAATCGCACAAGGTTATAATACCAGATGGACAAATACTAACTATGGTATCTTTCAAAATTTTTAGATAGAGAATGGGTAGCACTTTTTTTTTTTTAGGAAATAGAGAATGTGTAATACTAATTTACTATGTTTACCAAAAAAATACTAATTTACTATGACTTTGGGAATGTTAATGACAAAATTGAAGGCCAAAAGTAATTAGAGAATTTTTAATTTTTTTCTTTTTTAACATTTATATTAGAATCACCCACTTGCAGTCCGAGCTCTTCAAGAGCTGGTACGAAGAGAAGATCCCTACATGATTTTCCTGAATCAACCTCAACTAAATGAATCAAAGATTAGATGCAATGAGAAAGACGTGTGACATGAGTAATTGTTTCATTCTATTCTAGCAGTACTATTTTACCCCAAAAAAAAAGTACTATTTTAAAATAATTTTGCTTAAATTTATTACTATAAAAAATAAATTTCTGCTGTTATATTCCCCCCCTTCCATTCGTTCTGACGTCCTCTTAGAACTGCACAGATTGCAGAGTTTTGCTCTGAGCTGACGTGACATCCTGTCTCCTTCCACCTCAGCACCAACTAGCCGTTGCCCAATCCCCAGAATTTCTACATTTTTGGCAGATAATTCAATTTCCAATCCCATTTTCCATTGCCAAAATAAAAAAATTTAATTTTACCACCGCAATTTATGGGCATGCATGGCTGCTTCTTGCTTTGCGTCGTCAAATCTTTTACATTTACACTCCGGCGTTAACGCCGTTAATCATGGGGTCAATGATCAATCCCCTTTGCTAAAAGCCTATTCGGCGGTCGTAAACTCCCCCTCTTAAACGTCCGTCGAGAACGGCGTCACCCCTTTCCTTGGGTCCCACTTTTCCACGCGCAAGCTTGAATTATTTTTAGAAAATTCCTTATTCGTAAATAAAAGACAAATTCTGTAAGGTACTAATAATTATTTCTTTTATCCGTTTCTTTTACCCTTTCCTTGGAAATCGTGAACCTGCATGGGAAAGGACTCAACGGTCTTTTGCCTACGAGGCTTAATCGGCGTATATTAGGTCAAAAAAGTATTGTTCTACTAACGTATACCGACGGTGAATATGCATGGGGATTTCTATTTTTCCTTTTTTTATTTTTACTGCATGGGGGGAACAGTGGGATCTAATGATAAATCCCAATGTGCATAGGATATGATGTGGATGCTGCCTACGGTGGATACCATGCACGTGAGTAAAAAAGTTACCAGTTTTTTTCCAAAAAAGTGAAGATCCCAAGGGATTAGATCCTCTAAGCCAATCACAGCCCTTAATCTTGCCTATTTGGGCATGGGGACTCTGAATCATGTTTTCCCATGTGGGTAAATCCTTTTCCTGTTGTTTTTTGCAAAGATTGCAATCCAACGGCTGTGATATCATCTCTCTAAAATTAAAAGTTTTTTTTTTGGGCCAACTAAAATTAAAAGTTGAAAGTAAACTGTTTTTGCTTTTTATAGGTTTTGCGTGTTGACCAGAAGGACTTGACTAGACAGAGCCGGGGCTTCTGAATTTGTACTAGTCACAGGTAGATTGGTGGGTTAAATTTTTGGCCCAAATATTAAAGGCAAACATTAATATTTTTGACTCATTCAACAGACCAAACTTTGACATTTTTCATTCAATTTTGTTCCCCTCATCACCTATTTTTTTGGTGCATTATGATTATAATGATTAATATATACTCCCCCTGTCCTCAAATTTTTGTTCATCATTAACTTGTACAGTGATTAAGAAAAAAGATCAAAAATATGTTTATTTACATTATTATCTTTATGTTTATATTGTTATTTTGAGATTTTATGTAATAATGTGACAGAAAATAAGAATATATTTAAAAATTTAAATATATTTTTTTTAGGGTAATATAATAAATTTTCGTTGCATCAGATAAATATTTTTTATGCACGTTTTTTATTGAGAAATCATCAAACAAAGAAATTAAATCACTACAACCTAAGAAATAAACTAACTAAACTAATATTTAAATTGGACAAAGCCTACACATGATTTACACATGATGGGATTTGAACCTGATACCTCAGGTCTCGAAGAGGACGCTCCTATCACTTCAACTAGAGTTCAGGTGCTAAAAAATTTAAATATATTTGTTACTTATTTATAATAAAGAACAAACAAATTAAAACTTCAAAAAAAATAACAAATAAAAGAGGATGAAAGAATACAACACAAGATAATAGTAGTAAACAGTATGATTGAGGGGATAATAGATTTTATATTGCTAAACTTAAGAATATACTCCTTCTGTCCCTATTTATCTATCCCCATTAACTGTTTCACAAAGGGCAAGAAAAGTAGTTAAGACACAAAATTTCATAAACATTTATCTTAACTTTCCTATTTTATCCCTATCTCTCTCCCTCTTTAATTCTCACTTCTATTTAAGAAAATTATTCATTTAAGAGAGAGAGAAATGAGTTTGAAGGGGTAAGTTTGAAAAATTAATAATTAATATTAATTAGGGACAAATAAAAGGGGATAAAAAAATCCTAAAAAGAAACAGATAAATAGGGACTGAGGGAGTAAATTTAATATTTTAGAATCATATTTGTTGAGGATTTTACTTTTATAATTTTAATTTTTAAAAAATTGCTTCTAAACTTAAAATTAAAGGAATTAATATCGAGTCAATAATGTTACACTACAACTTGCTTCGAGCTTGATTCAAACCCTATTGTTTTTGCTTCAACCCAATTCAAAATGTGATCGAATTATTTGAACTGAATTAAATTCAATTAGAGTATAAGAAGCTCGAAAAAGAAAATTACAATGGACGAGGAAAGCACCAAGGTCACGAGAAAGGATGCCCACATGACTGACTCAAGAGGGCAAGGTTGTCGAAATTGCACGTGGAGAATTTCATCTGACATGGGCATTCTAGTCACAAAAAACATTTTAATGTGTGGGGAGGGGAACAACAGATTCAGTTCCTTGCCTCCTCAAATGTCCAAAGAAAACAACATACAAAAGAAAGTTAAAAAACGGTCTGTCTCTTGGCTCCAAGAGGGGATGTTTGCCTGCCTTCTACTCATAAAATGGAGCAAGAAAATGGATTCTACCCAATAATTACAGGACACGTGTCATGGAGTCATGCTCCTTCGACCTTTTCCAGTTTGCTGACGTGGTAATCTTCAACGTACCTTGCCACGTCAGAAGAACAAGAGCCTTGCGGCTTAAAAATTATTTTATGGTTCGTTCTATTACATCCGTTATGGACTAACCAGTAAAAATTTATCAATTTAAAATATTTTCTGAAATTTAGCCCATAATTTAGTAATAGGTTTAGTCCTCAGTATAAAAGATGAAAGTTAATGGACAAGTCCTGAAATTAAGGATATAATGGAGATAGGATTTTAGAAATTATAGGAAAAACCTTTTTGTTGACAAGATTTTAGTGGTTGGTCCCATGGTTGACATGGTGAGACTGTTCCATAAAATAATTTCTCCTTGCAACTTCTTTTTATAGCAGTAGGGTTTAGTTTTATCCGTTCGCACGTTAGCAAAACCCCAGGCATATCATAATTATTTTACACTCCTGTACATCAAATCAGTTCTTATTAATTCATAAATTTTTTTTTCTTTATTTAAACTAAACCCTACAACAATAAATGTAACATGGGTTGAAACTTACCTTCAAAAAATAGAAAAAATTTAATTTGGGGCTAAATTTTATTATAAAAGACCCTTTTTCTGTTTTTAGAGAAATTATTTGATGAAGGTGAATGTATTTTTAAAATTTTAATGTCTTTTAAAATCAATGAAATGTTATTTAATTATTAAATATCTAAAAAGTCATTTTTTAGAATCATTCTAATATAAGTTAAACTCTACATGTATATATATCAACCCTTAATATATATATTTTTTCTCTTACAAAATATTAATGAGAAGCGGAGCTATCTCATTACCCCAAGTCCGGCAAGTCATTAACCTTTTCAAAAATTTACAAATTCCTTTTTTAAACTCTTCAGACTTAAAATATCATTTCCAATAAAAACTTATAAAAACTCTAAACTGAATGTATTTCACTGTATGTTTAAACTCTTATCACTTTAACCAATGTGTTTTTGTTGAAAATTTTAACTCTTCTTTTTTACTTGTTGTAAACTCTTATCACTTTAATTGACTTTTTGCATATAAATCCTTTATCTCATTATTATTAGAGATCAAAACTTCAACGTAAGGTACAGTGTTAGATAATTTCTCACCGATCGGCTTTCTGGATTGAGTTTCAAAGGTTTAACTTTTTTCTTGTTATTTCTTGGGTTGAAAAAGAGAAGAAAAGGCAAATGACATCCGATTTCATGAATGGGTCAAACCAAGACTCGTGAACCCTAATTTTCAGAGGAGATATTCCGTGAATAACTCCATAGAAATTTCACCTTACAAGTTACTACAACAGAAGACGAATGGTTTCTTTCTTTTCAACGTCACGATTCACGAGATCATGTAGAAACTAGAAAAAGAAAAAGAAAAGGAAAAAGAAAATACTTGAAAGAATATTATCAAGGTACTGTGTGATGAGTGATGACCCTACAATACATTAGCCAATAAGTTGAAACCCCACAATGCTAAAAATTGCTTATTACTAAAGCAACCTACATTCCTACATTTCTCTTATAAATTGGATTTTTCCCACTGCCATCAACTTTTTTTTGACCTTTTTATTGAAGTTTTAAACTACTCATACAGCCGTCCCATCTCAAATCCAAGCAATATTTTATAACTCTCTTCCTTAATAATAGTATGAATATCATCTAAATCAAATTCAGTTAGTTTTTACTATAGATGTATAATATCAGGTTAAGTTCAAATCATGAATATTTGTCTGATAACAAAAAATTCAAACTTAATTTTTGAGTAAAAGGGAGTCAAATTAATATTTATACAAACAATTATTATTATTATTATATAAATTATGCATAGAAAAATGAAAAAAGAAATTCGAAGTTTATTTTAGAATTTTAGAATATCACCAATGTGTAAACAGATCTTATCCTATTCAATCTTGCCGGGGAATCATATATATATATCAATGTGAAATTAAGAATTATATAGTCTTTTGTCCAAGTTAAGCTGGTTGTCCTGCAATCCAATCATTTGTCTTTTAGTTTTGCCCTTTTCGGCGCATTGAATTAATTTTGATTCAAAAACATTTCTTTCATCGCAAGTTTTTGAGGTTATGTCCCATTATGATTTATGCATGAACCCATGACACTAATAAAGTGTGGTGGTTAAGCAAATTGTCTCTCAACTGTTCTTGCCTTCATGTGATTCTGATAGATAACCAAATCCTTACAACTCTATACCTGTATCCTACTTTCCTAACAAATTTCTTTCTCAAGCAACAAAATATGTTACTTATTTTAATTCGAGGGTAGAAATATGTATTCTTCTCCTCCCTTGTTTGGAAACATATATAAAAAAATTTAATTACGATTGGAAAAGTTTCTGATATAGTTTGATCATCTGAGATGGCTAGACGCTGAATTCTTGGTCAGTGGAAGTTAATCGCCTATCGATCACTTTGTTGATAGATTATGGAATGATGGACGAATTTTTTTCATGTACAAAATCAAGAATCCTTCCATATGTTTTATCGTTTACAATTCACTTCTTGATTTAAATATCTATTCTAATTATTTCATTAAATATTACATTTTATACCTACAATTATTTCACGGGCTCCCCTAATTAATTTAATCAACTCTATCGCGAAGACAAATTATTATTAGGGATATATATCCCATAAATGCGCAGGACGAAAGACTTGAACATCAAGTTTGTAGTCATGTAGTGCAAACTTTATTATGTGGTAGGGTACAGAATGAGCAAAGTCACCAAGCATTTTTTTTCTAGGGTTTTAGAGATTTTTTTGGGTTAATTTATTGCTGAAATGAGTTAATGACTCGACAATAAGATATATTATTGGAAATCATCTTAGTTTTATCATTGTAGAATTAATAATAATTAAATAAAGAACAAAAAATGTGGAGGTTTACTGGCAAACATGATGACATTCTAATTGGAAATTAAAACTTAAACATATATAGGGGGTTTAGCCCTAAGAATAATAATAACAATTTAGTGGATAGCTTTCGGTGTCACACAAAGACTCAAGCATTTGCCTGCTAATGCTATAATAAATTAACTTTTCTACTAGTTAATTAAAAGTTTAATGCCAGCTGACACTTTCACCTCAGATGATTACTACTCAAATTAACTATAAAAAATATCCAAGTTGAATTAACTATAATTAATGAGGGGTATGGTCAAAAAAATATCCAAGTTCCCAAATTACCAAGGAAAGTAACCAACAAGTCAACAACCCTGCCAATAAATAAATAAAACTATTGTACTGTCCTAAAGGAATGTCCAAGCACAAGGTTAAGAATCAAATCTTTAATTAGGAAATTAATTTAAAAAAATTTGAATCCTATAAAGGAAAGATAAATTAAATTTATATGAAATCCTGGACGATTATATTTCCATTTTAATTCTAATTTGTCATGAAAATGAATAAACTTTTTTTCTCATTTAATTTTAAAAATAAATTCAGGTTTTAGTGACTAGGAAAAAAAAAAAAAAGAAGATGGGTCAAATATTGTGGCGAAGAATCATAGGTAATTGACCCGTGAAGACCATTATGCATCAGCGAGATAAGTATTAACTAAAGTACAAGGTTTTGCATAAATAAATAAATGGACATTTTTTTTGGTGTAAAAAGGAAAGCAACTAGCTGGGCTAGCTGAATTTTTTTATTATAAGGAAAGTTAAAATTAATGGAAGTATATAAAAATTAGAGATTCAAATGGAACCTAAGTAAAGAGGCCAAAAGAGAAATATTTAGAGGTGGCAAAAGCTGACCCGACCCGAGAAACCCGCCCAACCCGCCCGAATCCGAAACTAACCCAACCCGATTTGACCAAAAAAAGTAAACGACCCGAACCCGACCGATCCGAAACCCGATTGACCCGAAACCCGATTAACCCGAAACCTGTTTGATCCGAAACCCGTTTAACCCGAGAGGCTAACCCGAAATAACCCGAAAACCTAATTAAATAATATATTACCTTCTCATTCTTAGATATTATTAAATTTATTTAATAAATTTGTTAAAAAATAAAAATAAAAATAAATGTCTTATTAAATTGAAATAAAAGACATATTTCATATTCTTAAATTTTAATCTTTGTCCTACAATTTATAAATTATAAGTTATACTTTAATATATCTCTTATTATATTATACTTCTAATAAGAGATAGAATGATAGATAGTTTATATTTGAAAAAATCTATTTAATTCTTATCATATGTAACGTGTGACATGTTACATGAGACATCTCTCATAAATTATAAGTTGATATAATCCCAATATATTTATAGATTTCATACTTTAATTTGATTTTATCATTTATATATGTGTTAATATGTTGTATAAATAGTATTAAAAAGCAGTAATGCATAAATTTATTTGTTTTAATTATTTACTTATTTTGATTACTTACTTATTTTGATTCAACTTAATAAAATTAAAGTTTACTGTTGAATTAGAAATAGAAAGTGGAGAGTGGAAAGAAAAAACATAAAGAATTGAAGATTGAAGAGTTACTTATTAATTTGTTACTTAATAATTAAGATTTATAAATTACAAGTTTAATGGTATGTAATTTATGTGCATGAAGACTCGTGCTAGCAGATGACAATAAATAATTGCTTGATTTCGATTAGTTGATTACTTGATATATTATTGAAAAGTTAACTTATAAATTTAATTTTTTTAAATAAATAATTGGAAACTCAAATGAAAATAATTTATGAATTAACCTAAAAACCCGAACTACACCCATGACTCATATCAAAATGAATCAATGAACAATTTTGAAAAACCCAAAATCAAATGACCCATGGGTCAAACCCGAAAAACCCGGGTTTGAACGACCCGAAACCCGAATGACCCGAGGTCCAAACCCGAAAAACCCGAGCTCAAATAACCCGAAACCCGTGTGACCCGAACCCAAATGACCCGAAACCCGTGTGACCCGAAATTTTCTTTGGGTCAAATTAACCCGATCCGATTGACCCGAACCCGTAACCCGCCCAACCCGCCCATTTGACACCTCTAGAAATATTAATGTAACCTCTTTACAAAGTGGTGGGGTTCCACGTTTTATTTTAAAAAAAATTATCTCTAAATTTAATGAATTTTTTTTTTCTGTTGATCCGTTTTACATCATTTATTCCCGACATGTCAAACCACATAAGACAATGCAAACTTATATGCTCTTCCCTTCTCTCTAATCTTAATTTCATCACTATTACCCATAATCAATGAATAACAAACCAAATCGCTCATTGAACTGGTTGATCAATTGTTTCACGGTTCAATCAGTCTAATCGATTCAATTAAATGGTTCAACTAGAATGAGAATTTTTATTTTATTAATCTTTAAAATTTTTAAAATATGAAAAAAATAAAAAAATAAGAAAAAATAGAAAATATTAGTACATCACATAATATAAACAAATATTACAAATTAATTACATTACAAATTAAATTATTATTATGAAAGTACATTACAATAGAAGAAATTAAAATTTTAAACTTCAAATTTTAAAGTTTAAAGTCTAAATATGATAAGAAAATTATAGACATTATTCTAATTAATTTGGGATTTTTTGGACTTGGGTTAATTAATTAAAAAAGGCTAAATTTTTTTTAAAAAAATCAAAATTTTGGACTCAAACGGCCCAAACTATTCAACGGTTCTCGATTCAAAACGATATAACAACGGTTCAATAAAAAGTCGATTTAATAACCCTTAACAAACCAGATTAATAATCAGTTTTCAATTCAACTAGTTGAACTGATGAGCTCGATCTCATTTTTTATTCCATGCCCATAACACACATGCATTTACAAATGATATTTCATTATTCAATTCCCCCATTGCTTATATGTCAAGATACATAAGATCTTCTCATTGGCCACATTATGGGTTGTCACAATGCATAAATTAAAATTCAGTTTAAAGTGATACTCTTCTTATGTATCAAGAAAAAGCATCTCATTCTAGTCATATATGAATTATGTATTTGATAGCTAATAATGCCTTTATTATCATATATAATAATAACTTAAATAAGGATGTCGATGTTTAAGAATTAATTGACATCATATATATATATATATATTTATATATATCAGTTACCATCCAAAGATACGAATTATGAATTTATCATTTGAGTCAATTTTTTGGATTCTATTTCTGCATGTTGTTAGAAAGATTGAATTAAAGGTGACTGCACTCAAGTTTTGATTCAAAACATTTGTAAACTTACATGTTAGCAATTGTTTAGCCAAGTATAACGCATCACATTTGAGGATGAACAAAATCAAGGAAACATGGGCAAAGTGGTGCATGGAATTGGCCGAAACTTGGCCCCTAAAAAAAGGGCAAAAAGAAAGGGCGGGCGTGTGGGGACCCATTAATTATAGTTGTCATATTGAGTAATTTTTAGCAAAGTCACACACAAAAAGTACCACAACTTGCATGATTTTCTGGCAGAAATTGACAAATGAGGCGGTTTTGGACACAATATATATAGGGACTTCAAATGAAAGCTTTGGGATAGGAGAAGGTTCCTTTAATCCTTCCGAGAAATTGAGAGAAGAGAGAGTAACATGGAGCAATAATATATGGAGAAGAAGAGACACGTATATATCCACCTTAGTTGCTGACTCAGCCATGCTTGCGGGGCCTGGAAAAGGGGCCCAACCGGGCGTGAGCAAATTGGAAGAGAATAAGGTCCCCCACACGTCAAACGATGGTGTGAAAATTGGGATGGAAGATTTAGCATTGTTAGGCTTCTGGGTTTTGGACTTTGGAGAATGCAGCTAAATCAAAGGCATTTTTATTTTGGGTTTGAAAAATATGTGATAGGGAATGTTTGGAATTTGGTCTGATCCTATTCCTATGATTGCACAGCTCGAGCCCCCCCATTTGACACTTCGCCACCACCCAAAACTTCTCCATCATTTCCTTATTCTCATGTTGCTTTCATCATACACACTACAATGTGTATTCTTCCACATCTTCCCATCTTTAATTGTGTATCCTTGTAAAGATATATACTCCACCAATTTCACAAATTTGAATATTTTCACAAAGTTTTTTATTGCAATGTCCTTACAGATAGTTTAATCAATCAATGCCAAAATCGACTTAGCAGAATCAATATTATCAAGTGAGATAGATAATTGATCTCGATATTAATTTGCTCCTAAGTTTCGGAGTCGAACAATCTATTACTTGTGATTGCAATTGATTTAGTACATATTATTCAAGGGGCAGCATGTGTATGCCCTCAAAAGCTTTACATGCAAAGATGACTCCTAACCAATAACATCAATAATCATCAATACAACATCAATCAATAACATATAACATAACATAGCATAACATCAAACCGAAGCTATTCTCGGAAACTTGGAATTTGGGCATCCAAATAATTGCTAGTCCAAGTGTCGTTTTTTTTTTCCTTTTTAATCTTTTGCATGCATGTGAAATCATTCTGAAATTAGAGGTATTGATAGGTTAGAAAATTGGAAACCTAAATTTTGGTTACCAAGTCACTGTCTTAACAGTTAGCCGAATGTTTTTATTGCATGCATGCGGGCTTTTAATATCTTTGTTACCATATGTTATGCCTGTTTTGTTGTTGCAGTAACATGCTAATTTTGTCCCGAAATCTATAGAGCTTGGTCAGTTTAATTTCCAGGCATTTTCCTCTTTTGCTTTCACTCGATTTGGTACTGGCTTGAAATAGAAGTTCTTCAGATTTTTTCATGTCTGCAAGTCAATTTCTCACTCTGGTCATGATTCTTTTATCAATCTGATGCACATATATAGCTCAAAAAGTGGGGAAAATACATAGTAAAATATATGTATATTTCCATTGCAAGTCTTTTAATTTTCTTGTACAACTGTAAACAATTTTGAAGAAGGAAGCCATTGTACAACTGCATGTAAGCTTACAACCATATAGACCTAAGAGAAATCAACTCCTTATCATCCAGCCCTGCTAAATTTTTGTCATGAACTAAGAGTTTTTAAAAAAAATAGAGTTTTGGCCACATGTATAAGGACCATAGATTTCACAGAGTCCACCAAGAAAGTTTTATAACCACAACTTTTCGAAGATAAAACAATGCTATTTGATTAACTTGTGTGATCAAATTAGAGAGCCTGATTCAATCACAAGTTGATCACCTAGGCAAAAATGATACAGTCATACAACGGATCGATTAATTATAATGTGTTATTGGTGTGCAAAGAGTCTAATTCTATCACAAACTCATATATAGCAACAGATAGAAAAGGACTTAAAAAAAGAAAACCCAATTTGTCAAAATCATCTAGGCAAAATGGCAAGGCAAATGTGGGGCAAAGCCGCCAAAGGATATAAATATGATGAGAAAAAAATTTTGCACGAATCGTAAGGTTATAACCTCAACATTTTGATTGATGGGTATTTTGTGTGTGACATGTACAAGATTTTGGGTATGGTCCAAATCATGTAGCCATGGCTCATTTTTGGCATGAACTAAGCCCCAAAGGGAAGGGCAAAAACATCTATGGTGGGGCTAAGAGATGGTGGGGGGCCAAACAATTCAACCATAATTAGGAAAAAGACAGAGAGTTCCATGAATTACATGACCACCCAACGGGTTTAATTAATATGTTGTTAGGTCTGCATCAAAGCATAAGGGACGTCGGTAATGGGGCTGCTATATAATGGATAACACCAATCTTTTTCCATAATTGACTCTTTTTTCTTCTAAAACTTTAACATTTGTCATGATCAAACCCAAATGAGATGTAATTTCAAAACAACACATGATTTTCTTTTTTGCTGTCATCTCTTTCTATTTCACTTTATGTGATGAATTTAAGAAGAAAGGAAAATGGCCAGGTTAGCAATTGGACAAAATAGATCAGTTGGATGATGATAATCATAATTGTGGATTTGAAGATATATATAGCAAGCTAAGTGATGGTTGACAAAAACTAATCAACCACTGAGAAAAGACTACACAAATCTACAATTATTTGTTATGATGATGGGCGAATTCTGCTTTTTAAAGAGATTTCATGAGGTCACAGGCATTGTTAAAATTATTCAAAATCTATATAAATGTAGATTGGTAAAAAACAGGGAAAGAGATTACCCATTTGTTCAGGTCATAGGTATGGTTCGTTTACTGTATGACAAATTTGGGTTCTGTCCATGAACCATTTTCATTGTCGTTAACATCCGAAATCTTTCTTTGAGAGTCTTTCAAATTATCCGAATTTAAACCCGAACCATTGCAATTAAGAATTTAACACTCTATCTGGACCATATTCTTGTTGATGACATCGAAATTTTTTATGTATGTACAAGGATGAACATATATGATTCTTACCGAAGGTGATGATTCAGGCACCATTTTTTTATCAGGTGAAACCGTACGACCTCTGATTTAAAATATTCACAAAACTTGTGCAGCCAACCGCTTTCGGCAATAAATTACACATCACCAAAGTTATTAAACCCAAAGGCGCAGTAGTAGAGAGATTTGAGGTTACCATAATACTACTACTACCATTTTCTATTACCGTCCACTTGCTTTAATGTTTTCATGTTAGACAAAATCATTGGAAATTGGCTCTTTAAGACGATTTTCTATGCATCAAAACATGCAAACAAATGAAAAAAGATAATTTTCAGCATAAAATCAAGAGCAAGTTTGCTTTACAAGCTACCTACTCTCCCCAGTGAATATTAATACTAATTGAATAATTAATTAACTAATTAATTTCAGGTGGAAGTTGAAGTTAGAATTGATTAAAAAAAAGGGGGCCAAAAATGGAAAGACAAATGAGAGGATGGAAACATTGTCTTGATGAAGTAGCTGCTTATTCTTATGCCCCCATGAAAGCTCAAAAAAGAAATTAAAATGCTTATCTGACAACCACTATATACTGTGATGATTTCCTATGGTAATCCCATAATTAAAAAAATCAAGCAATGATGACAAAACAATCAATGACTTTGATAAAACTTTTAATCTTTCAATAAGGGGATAGAGAGCCCCAATGTCCAATGCTTGCATCAATGATAGCAAAACCCTTTTCTTCTTTTCATTTTTCCCCCTCACCATCACTTATTGATCTTCTCATCTTATCAGATAAGCATATTGCTGTTGAGTTTTCCTTCCTTCCTTTTTTTTACTAAGATAGTTTAAATCCCCTTGGGTGTTGAGATTTCAACAATTACATTAATTATGTATTTATTTTGAAGCTTTCTTTTTGGTGGTCCTCAATGTGAAGCCAAGTGCAAATGCAAAGTTGCAAGCTGATAGTTAAGATAGAATCACTGATTTGCCTTTTTGGTGAACAAGTCTAAGGGAATAGTGGAAAATGGCAGCAAGCTTTTTCTCCTTGTAGCCAAAAATGAGGCCATGGGGTTGGATGAATATTTACTGCTGCTAGGCTGGTGAGCATAGTCCCTGTGAGTAGGGTGCTTTGCAACAATGAATGAGAGGGTTAGGCACATTATTACAAAACATGCTTTTTTATAGGACTAGGAAACATTGTTCTAAAGTTTCCAATCCAACCACACCCATCAGCTGGTTCAAATTGGACCTCTTATCTGAATGAAAAGTTTATTTAGTCATATTTCCCATGCTTCCTGCTTTGGGTAATCAATGATCTCCTCTCCATACTGGTTAGAAATCTTTCAAGATTTTCTCTTGGCAAGTTTCAACCAAAGGCAAGATTCCTTCTTACAAGGCAAAGTCAGATTTTCCATTTTAGAGACATCAGCCCGTATTCTTTGGGTTTAGCTTGGGCCGCCTAAGTTGTTAAATTTCCAAAATGCTACTGTGTTTATAGGTTCATGACAGAATTAGGAAATTGAATTCTAAATAATATCTCAAGTCACCACTCACCAGAAAGCAATAATCTGCCCGTTAACCAGGATGGCCGGGCAGCAGGGCAGCTCACCCTCTTGGACAAGATTCGAACCTTGATCATGTAGGAAAGACGTAGATGTAAATAGCAAGAGGTTAAAGAGAAAAAAAAAAGAAAAAAAGAAAGCGCTAATCTAGAAATATTTATAAAATTTTTCCTAATTTCATTTATAACATAATATACCGGTTCCTATTAAATAAAATGCAAAAGATTTCTTCACCCCCCTCACCAACCCCTATAAATTTTCCCGACCTCAATTGATTTACTATGGACCAACAAGCAATGGCTATTAAGCAATATGGGCTCGTTTTTATGGGGCACTGAATGGGCTATGCTTGGCCTAGCTACCGTGTGAGGCCTATATCAGAAATTGTTCATGTAGTTTTCTCAATCTTCTTGTCTGTTGACTTGTTACGAGTGGCCTTCCAGTTACCAAGTGGTGGCCTTCGTCATCACTCATCACCAAATTTCATTTATTGTTGGGTAAAAGTATATGTCAAGTCCTTGTATTATATAAATATGTTTAATCTAGTCTTTATACGTTATTTTGAGTCAATTTAGTCCATATATTATTGAAAATAAAATAATCAGGTCATTCCATATCACAGAATTAATTTTAATTTCTAAGATTATTGTTATAAAACCAATTTCTACCTTTAGAATTACTAACAAAGCAATCACATGGTAAGTTAAGCTATGAATTGATATGTCAGGCATTGACATGACACTGCACATCAGTCTGTGTGGTCTGTCTTATCCCAGACACGACATGTGACTGACCTATTAATGTTATGCTAGTATCAAGAATGCTAGTTAATGTTTTAACTTGAGTGCAGGGACTAAATTTATTTAAATTTGAGTATATGGATTAAATTGAATATATTTACATATTATAGGGACTTGAGAGACACTGTCTCGTTTATCGTTTTCAAAATTGACGCATACTTAATTTCCGAGAAATAAGAGTATAAAAATTTAAGGTACGAATATTAATATCATGGTGATGATGCTTTGCCAGAGATCAAAGTTTTTCCCAGTACGAAATTCCAAAACCAAACCAATAAGCAATCCATCCAAAGTGCTAAATTCCCTTTCCCTTTTGTCTCTTTTTGAAAAAATTTTCTGCATGAAACTGATCCTTGAACACGAAGTTATGTATCAGTATTTAAGTTCAAAGCTTATATCTTCGTCTATTATTCTGCCATAAATCAAGAACTGATCATTAACTTAGTTCCTATCTCCACGATGCATTCCTCACACGTAGTCGTGCAAAGTAGCTACCGACTTCCAGCCTCTCGGCTAACAATATTTGCTCATTTTTTCGGCATCTTGGCTGTCATCCTCATGCTGGTTTGGTTGCTTCATTATCGTGGCGGTATCGAATACGACTCTTATGATCCTAATCGTGTTTTTAATGTAAGAAACATAAACCATGTATGAAATGCTAAGATGGATGATTTCAAGCTTAAGCAAGTTTATATTTTTTTTAAAATGTTAATTATTGTTCTTTTGGACACGGCAGGTTCACCCATTTCTTATGTTCTGTGGACTCATTTTCCTGTCTGGTGAAGGTAATTGTCAAAATTGATTAGAATTCCTCGGATTAATAATAATTAATCAACTTTTCTAATTGATTAACAAGTTTTAATTTGTGGGGTTTAAATTAAAACAGCAATGATGGCATACAAGACAGTAAAAGCTACACATTTTGTTCAGAAGGTAATCCATATGATACTTCAGCTGGCGGCCTTTGTGCTTGGGGTGGTTGGGATTTGTGCAGTTTTCAAGTACCATGATATGATCAATGTAGAAGATGTTTACAGTTTGCATTCATGGATCGGCATTGGCACTATTTCCTTGTTTGGGTTGCAGGTAAACAAAAAGAGACGAACAATTCCAGTAATTTTACTTAATTTCCTATACAATTCTAAGCTGAAATTGTTATGAAATTGATTTTGAAACTGGGTGTGGTACACAGTGGCTAGCCGGGTTGTGCACATTCATGGTTGCACAACAAGAAAGGACGAGGTTAGAGATGCTCCCTTGGCACATTTGCGGTGGCAGGGCATTGCTGTACATGGCCATAGCTACAGCTCTCACTGGCTTGATGGAGAAGGCTACCTTCATGAAGCTTGTTCTTGGCCATGAAGCTCGTCTGCTCAATTTCTTGGGACTTTCTATCCTCTTGTTTGGCATATTTGTCGATCTCAGTGTTGCTCTTGCCCGTTATGTCTGATTATTGTCCATGATTTTAATCATCTTGTTATATATATTTTGTAATTGAAACTTGAAAGTGTGTTGATTTCATTTTGATCTTTTCTGTCTTTTTTTTTTTTTGGGTGTGAAATTCTACTGGATTGAGGGATTGATATTGCGATTCATCTATAATAATTCGTTTATTTATTTATTACCATTCATTTGTAAATTAATTTCTGATAGGAACGGCCTCAGCTTTTCTTGTGGCTCCAAACGCTGCCTATTCTGCACGATATTCCCGCACCCGAATCAAACAATCATATGCAGCTCTGATTGAATTCTCTTGGTTGATTACTATGTAGTCTCAAAAGTCTTAAAACTTGGTTTAATTAGCCGTGCAGGCAAATTTGATTGGCTTATAGCTTCCAGAGCTCTCAAATTCAACTAAGCAAACCAAAATTCTCCATTGTTATTGGACTCACCAACCTTTGAATTAAGCCGGCTGGACGGTTTTAGTGGTAGTATGTTCCCTATGCAAACAAAAAATTCTCTTAGTTAATTGCAAATTTTATGGAGGCTTTGTCTATTGCTAGAATGTTATATAGCAACACTGAGCTCTCCATAGCTTCATTCATTGGAAGCAATGGCGCCCAAAAGTAGAAGCTATCAAGTTTCTGCAACCCCAGTTGTAGTATTGGGACAACTGATATTTATATCAGTGACAACCCTTATGTTTGTTTGGATACTGAAGTTCCGAGAAGGAATGGCGTTTGAATCTTCTAATAAGTTAAAGATTTTCAATGTGAGTTGCCTTAACAATCCCCTCTCTTTTTGTAATTCTGTGCAAACTAGTCTATTTTAGCTTACAATAAGAGATTCTGTTATTCATTTTGTTTCCTCGTCATTTGCAGCTGCATCCATTTCTCATGGTAATTGGATTCATATTAATTGCTGGAGATGGTAAGTAAAAGGGTAATAATTGTTGGGAAACTGAAGCCCTTTTCCTTTAGTTTTTGGTATTTGGCATCAAAACAGAGCACATAATCAAACTTATGAGCCCAAAATTTTGGATTCAAGGTTTCTAACTAATACACCAAATTACCAATCTACATTAACAGCAATCATGGTACACAAGATGATCCCAGATGGCAGAAGAGACATGGTCGCAAAAAGGACAACTCATCTCATACTGCAAACAATTGCTCTTGCTTGTGGGATCTTGGGGATTGTTGCAGTTTTCAAGTTCCAGAATGAGGTCAACATTCCTGATATGTTTACCTTACATTCTTGGCTAGGCATGATTGCCACCTGCTTATTTGGTTTGCAGGTACCTAAAAACCATTTTATTTCTAGGCAAACATTAATGGTATAATCTCAAACAATGTTCAAATTCCAATTTTTTTTCCCCTCTTTGTTGTTGTTCCAGTGGTTGCTTGGTTTCTTCTCCTTTGTGTTCCCTCGTGCAGAATCGTTTTCAAGAGCAGCATACAGGCCATGGCACGTTTTTGGTGGCTTAGTTATTTTCTTCCTAGCAGTTTGCACAGCTGAGATGGGATTGTTGCAGAAATTTCTTTTATTAGGCCTATTTCGCAACCAAGAAGCACTCATTGTCAACTTCATCGGATTGTTACTCTTTCTATTTGCAGTTGCTGTTGGCTTCAGTGTAGTCCTGCCACGAAATGATTACCAGTAGAAAGAATTCAGATCTTAGCCTGGAGAATATCTTTAAAACTATTGTGATTTGTTACCATTGAATTAGTGAAGAATTATTACTCACAATTTATTTGACAAAACTTAAAACGATGTTGATTTTAGCTTGCATGGGTTATGTCCATTTTACTGAGGAAATTTTAAAGGATTATAGAAGAAAATTGTGATGAACTTTCTTTTTTCACGATAAACCCCTCTTAAATTCCAATAACCTGAAGAATTCAAAGGGCTAGCATCAAACAAGCTTCTAAAGCCAGGTTAACATAGTCCCAAGCTCCTGAGCCGATGCCTTGCCTATAAGATTCTAAGCCCCCAGGATAATTCCTTTTACTAGTTCCAAGTTGTCTGTCAGGAATCAGGACAGGACATCGTGGTGGAGCTGACTAAATTTGTTCAATTCTTGCTTCTGTCTGTCAGCATTACTCAAATGATTCGATTTTTGCTGTTTTGAGTAATGCAGAGAACACATTGGAAACTTTCAGTAATATTCTAATTTTTCTTTACGGTAGCGGTTGCTTGGTTTCTTCTTGGAGAAAATCTTGGAAACCTGTACACTTTAGTAAAGAATCAGTACTTTTAATCTGGTCGAAGCCCCATTTGATGATGTCGAATTTAGCTCGCATGCTGTCATGTCTTTGCACTTTGGAATATTTAGGGATTATAGAAGAAAATTGTGGTGAACTTTATTCTGTTCAATGGACCAAAAGAATTTGTAATATTTGATTATCAAGTGATCCTTTTCATACTGTATTAAATTCATGATCATATCTAATACGATATTTGATGGGTGAGAAGTCAAATGGATCGAAGACATCTCAACAGGTAGAACTTGAAAATCTGATACCGAAGATTTGGACTGAACATGCGGACACATAAAACTGGTCCATTTTGTAGGACGAGAGAGACGACTTTTTGGAGCCCAAAATCGTTTAAAATAACCCACAAAATCAATAGTTGAATTGACATTCTAAATTGTATAATTGGCTTCATATATATATATATATATATATAATAATTTAAGAAGTTGCTTGCAGCAATGGAGAGGAATTTTGTGTAGCTGTAGGTCCCCCATAGAGCAGCAAATGTCAGCCAAACTCCACACGGGAAACTAGTCGTACAAACAACAAAGAAATTGCGCCGACGCGGTTCAATGGAAACAGCTCGAACCCTTTATTTTGATAATATTTAATTTCGTGTCTTATAAATAAAAAAAATAAATTTGAAAGAGCATTCTTTTATATAAAATATAACGTGATTGGATTTTAAATTAATTAAAATTTAATATGATTACGGATACTAATAAATTTATACATAAAATGAAACAACAAAGAAATTGAAAACCTTGGAAAACCCGTGCTCTTTGGCATTTGCCAACCCAAATTTTCAATTGTCCCAATCAGGGCCACGATAATATATTTGTGGGCATGACCGTTGGTGGCGCATTACCATTACCAATATATAATATATCCAAATAAATTTACCTTTATTCTCTATTCTCTCCATCCCGTTCCCATCCATCAAAAAGACAACTTCAACGGTGCCAATCACTTGTTGTTATCTTCATCTTGGTGCTAGAGCTTAATCTATACATATTATATAGCAGATATGGGGAACAATCTCTTTTGGCACACCGAAATTTGATCAAATCTATTATCTATATCATGATAGAAACAGGCACTAGGGGATTTTGACATATTGCCAGTCATGTCCCTCAAAACTCTCAGCATCACAAATATCGCTATCCACAAAGATGGACAGAGAAAATGTGTGTAAACCATCGTTAGCCGGAGACATGGCTTAAGCATATTGTCTGTTTTGGTTTGCTGCCTGAAATTTCGAGGCCTCTTTATGTTTTGTCAGCAATACGATCCTCAGATGTATCTGTCAAGGTAGAGAGACAAGTCCGACATGAACCTGCCAACACACAAGCTACCAGAGTGTTACTAGGATATGGTTATCTTACATTTGACTTCCTGTGGACGGCTACACTTCGAGTTCATAAGAACCCCAAGAACGGTAGACAGCAAAGGGAAGTTACACTGGCTAAAATTTTGTCACTAAGAAATGGAGTAAGGATGACAATTCAAGAAATTTCACAACTGAGAAACCAATCATTCATTTCCCATTTTTTAAGGAACAAGCAGAATCCAGAAGGTTAAAAACTTAAACAAGCTACACACTTTTAGCTTAATTGTTAACAAAAAAAATTTGAAACAAAAGAAGTAAGGTTAAACCCACTGCTGTTTTGTGGCTTCCATTCTCTCTAACAAACTGGCAATCTCGTCTTGCATTCTTAGTTTCATTTTGTAGTAATCACAATGTGAGTGTTCTAAGACCTTTAGTTCTTCCACTTTCTTCCTTCGTCTTTCCTCAGTCTCCTGTAAACAGAGTCTGGATAACTTCTCAGCATACTCTTCTTCCACCTTTTCAGACTTGGCCCGAATCATCCTCAAGTAATTGTCAGCCTCTCTCCGTGCTTCATCTGCCTTGCTTTGAAACATTATTGCTTCTGCTTCCTTAATCCTTACCATGCCTTCTAAACTGTCAAATCCATCATTGTTGGATAACCTGCCAAACCGGTATTCATCTTCACTTTTTAGGTCGTTCATGAAAGCAGTTTTGAGATCTTTCTGACGGTGATCATTCGGAAGTAAATCATGTCCACTTGATGAGCTTGTGCTGTAAGGCACAAGCTTCGGAGGAAGAGAAGTAGCAGGTGTGACAGATGATTCATCTTTCCTAAGGTCAACTTGAGTGGTGATTAAGTCTTTTGAACGTGCACCAGAGGCAGGGAAGTCCAGCATACCATCAGTGTCTATTTGTCCATGCCGGAAAGAAAAAGGAAAATGTTAGACAAGAAATTATCAGCAACATAACTTGCTCCATAAACAAGAAAGCATTGCTGGGATGTCTACTGTAATAGATGTTTTCACAAACAAGAAACAAAGTTTAAAGGAAGAAGCAACCCATAATCAGACTAAATTTGACACACATCAAAACTATAAACAAGACAACATAGATACACCCTAGCGTTGCACAAAGTTATAGAATAGGAAAGTTAAGAGCAACTGAGCTAGAGCCATGATGACCCAACTTCTCTTCTAGTACTCTTCTCTAATCAAGAAAACAAGCCGCATGAATCGAGGAAAATCATGCCATACATTTTCAGACAAAAACAACAGACATCAAGAAGAACTGGCAGGCAAACCTTTTAATTCACAATTTTATAACCAAGAACTAGGTTAGTAAATTTCCACGCTTCTTTTCATAAGCTCAAATTACAAAGCGTGACTTAAAGCTCAATTACATAAGAGGCACATTTTTGTTTTTCCTCAGTTTCTGGAAAACAAAGAAGTCAGTAATGGAAACATTTTTAGTTTGAAGGTAAGTCATGATACAGAGAAAAGGAAGAGCAGTAGTCAATAAACAAATTATTATCTTCTGCAGGTTATGCTAAGAACCAAGAGACTAAATCTCAAATGAGGAAAAGACTGAATTAACAGATTCGGAAAAAAAAAAGTTAGTATCTTAACATGAAATTCATTGCTATAGTGGCACAGAGTAGGAACAGGGCTTCCAATTCAACAAATGATTTCAACTCGTCATGAGATTATGATATACCAGGGATAACTATCCTCTCATCAAGATAAAGAAAATGAGAGGAAGTATTATGTCAAACTTGGCCTTTTAGCTTTAGCATTTTTATCAAGTAATGTGCCGTCATGAGCATCAAACATGCAATTAATAATATTCCTATGTTCTGCCATCGCTTGCATGTATCTTCCACCATATATAGTATTCTAACACTACAAACAGCATACATATCTGTAACTGAAAGTTCTAAGAGCAGTAGTTATTAAAGTTTAATTGACACCCTTTCTCTTCATCCCTACAGTTATTTGAGCTACACAAGTAACAAACAAACACAGGTATTATACTAGGATGAGAAATCATCATCAGTAATTAGGAGAAAAGATACATGTGTGCAACAACATGGGAAACTTGGAGAGCATTAACCTGGTTGCAATATACATATACCACAAAATTTGCTTCAAAGTGCTTTCATAAGGAAGAAAGTTTGCATACGCCTATAAGAAGAGACTGAACGAAGAGACTTACAGTTGAAGAACTGCACAATGATGCTGCATGCATCTGAAGCAGACATGATTCTATTTTGGAGATGGGTGCACAGCTCATCGGCTTTAAGGTGAAGCTCCTTGCCTTTTGAATCATCACTGCCCCTGAAAATCTTCCTTACACAATCAAGCTCCATTGTCAGTGTTTCTGGACCCCAGTCCTTTGCACAACATAAAAACACATCCTTAACAAACCCAAACATTTCTGAAGCATGACCACATCCCATGCAGTGAAATTGCATTTCTGTAGTCCCAGATGGCCCCTTTAAGCTAGGACCTGGTTTGATAAGAGTCCTTTGAATACCACAGGCAGCATGGCACCAATGGGAACAAACATCACAACCAACCCAACTACAAGTATTGTTAGCACAATCAAAATTCAAGCATATAGGACACATGCAAGAACTGCAGAACCCCTTATTTCCTGAGCATATCTTACAATCACAGTCATCAACAGGCAGCGAACTCTTGCAATTCAGATTCCTACATCTCATAAAAAGGAAAATTTCCAGCAGCTCTGCCATGGGAAGTCTTACTTTTGCAGACAAGAAGCTTTTAAGGCCCATTTTCACCGCAACTAAAATCTCTAGCTGGTCCTTTTGGCACTTTGAGAGGGTCTCCTTGGTAAGATCAGATCTCCTTTCAAGCCGGCTTTGAAGCCCCACTAATTCTTCCTTCTTCTCCGGCATTGCTATAAGATTCCTCAAGTACTCTTTCGTCAATTCAAGCGTTTCATCAGGCAGCTCCTGCATAATTTGAGCCATGGCAGGAATTGACTCCGACACAATCTCGCGAAGAATTCTCTCCGGTCTTGAAATCTTTCTAGATCTCCCTCCATCCATACTCTCCAAAACTCTCAAATTCTCTGAATCCCTCCTCCTTGAGTCGCCTGAATGATTATCTAGACGAGGCCTGGCAGGCAATTCAGATGGGAAAAAGGAAAGGTTTTCTGAACTAGTAGCTCTATGAAGACTATTGCACGAATCCTTGTTCACTTGACGATTAACCTGCATCATGGAAAAGCCCCCACCACCACCATGATTGGCCAAAGCAACTCCATCACCAACTGGCCTAAACCGACTATGCACGGATCCATTAGTACCCTCACCACCGCACCAAATTTGATCATCTTTCCCCACAGAATACTCATAATTCTCAGTTGAATTTCGTGTTAACGAGCAACTAGGATTATGCGAAAATGGCAGAGAATAAGAGTATGACAATGAAGCAGCAGTAAAATCATTAGAACATGTGGTTTGTGTGTTATTGTTTGATGGTGCCAAAGACTGTACACTCCTACTAGGCCTTGACCTCTGTTGTGGAGGATCAACATTTTGCAAAGCATTTGATGCAGTTAGAGAGAGAGACACATCAGGTAAAGCTAGAGACAGATTCAAAGTTTCAAGCTTTGGCCTTTTGTCCCTATTACTATTCTCTCTTTCTTGAAAATCTTCCTCTACTTCTCTTTTTGAAGCAATTCCTTTACTTTCACTCAAATTCAAGAAATCTCTTTCAACCCATTTCTCATCTTGATTCGAATTCTCAGAATCAACAACCTCTTTCCCTTTGTAACCAGCAACTTTGTCCAAAAGGGTTTTCCCTGGAAATTCTTTCTCGGGACAAAAACCCAGTTTTGGATTTTCACAAAGGTAGCTGAGAGTGAGTTCCTGGGAGCCGGAATTCCCAGGCTTTGAAGGTCTTGGTAAAGGGCAGCCTCCATCCAGACCGACCTTTGATTCTCTAAGAAAATCAATACCTTTCTGTAAAAAACTCATTTTCTCAACTGGACTCTCCTTGTGAAACATACGTGAAACCTTGCTCTGAGAGCTTTCATCTCTTACACAGGGAAGATCACCGGAGAGATCTTTCTCCCCAAACATGGCCCCTACCACACAGAGAAACGGGGAAACAAAATAAAAAGGAGAAAAGGCAGAGACTTTACTTACGGGAGACAGAGAAAGAGAGAGAAGGGAAGGGAACGAGAAAACAAAGAAGTAGAAATGAAAGGGTCAAAATGGAAATTTTGGTGAGAATCTGAGGGATGCTTTATTTTTCGCTTTTGATTCCTTTCTCTTTAACACACCACAAAACTCTGCAACAACGGCTGGAAATTTCAAAGCGTTTACACCAATGGCACTTATAATTTTTCCTTTCTTCTCTAAGTTTTCTTTTTCTTTTTTCTTTAATTTTTAATCATTGTCTCATTGGTGAGTAAGCACCTACAAGCACTAGTTAAGATAATAATATTTTAAGAGTTTATTTTTACATATATTTTTCTGAAGTTGTCAGGAGTTAAAATTAGAAGTCCAATATTCTATCAAATTTTTACGCGATTTATTGATAATTTCATCCATTTTTAAGAAAATTAATAAAGTGGTAGTGTTTTTTTTCCCTAATTTCTTCAAATAGATTAACATCTTCCATCATTTAAGGGAAACATTAATTATTGATTATTAGCATTGATTAAACCCCTTGTGGAGGATTAATTGTGTGACCTAATGCTGGTTTACTGGTTTGAGCTTGAGCTTTGGCTTTGGCTTTGGCTTAATAAAAATTTTTGCTGGTTGATCAACACTTCACATGCCGCGAAAAATGGTTTTTAAGGCAGTGCTGAAGGTGACATGAAGTCAATGCAATACAGAACAAGAAATTTCTCTTAGCAGTCAAATGAGAAACTTGAGAGAAGTTTCCTACTAATTAAAGTAGTACCGGTCAAGATTGGATTCACCAGCATGATTTCGACTTTTTGTTCCTCTACTACACATTCATTTTCTAATTTCCAAGAAGAAATTTTTTTAATTTAAAAAATGTATAAATACCTCTTGAAGTTTATTCTTGTTTGATTGTGAATAATGTGTCATCTTCAATATGGGACAATTTTAGATTTTTTTTAGTTTTTTTTTATTTTACCTGTTGTACAATGAATAATTCAACATTACTTGAGATTTGCTCATGATTTGTGAGTTGCAACTTTGAATGACTTGCTCAGAAATAATTCAACAGATGCATTAAATGGAAAAATAAACAAAATTTGGAAAAGTTTAATAGACAATAAGTCAAGAACAAGAATTTAGGTGTATAGATAGAAGATTAGATATATTTGGCTTTGAGTAGGGTCAGGTCAATTGATTCACATGTTATTCCAGGTCAAGTTGCACCCTACCTGTCTAATTGCTTGGCCCAAAACACTTGCCCTTTGCCCTATTCCCAACTTTGTTTCCTATACTTTTCAAATGGGTAAGGCACTGTGAACTTTAGATTCATGACCCACATTATAACCCCACCCAACATCACAAATGCAACAAAATTGAACTCCGCATATTTATGTATGCGATAACTTAGAAAAAAATTTTGGTACCTAAAAAAAAACTTAGAAAAATATTCAATGCTGTTATTGGTTCTTTCTTCTTCAAATGGAATATGCCCAAGTTTTGCTTTTCTCATTTAAAAATTTGATTTTTCTTTTAAGAAAAAACTCAAATCTTATCATATGAATCAAATACTCTGATACAAAATATTTTAGGTCTTATATCTGTTGATACTTTGGTAATATAATTTTAAATTGGAGTTTTTTTTATTTACCAAAAAATGGAGTTCTTTTAATACTTGAAAGTGTCGAGTATGAATTATTGAATTATATTATATAGAATAAGAAAAGATGGTAAAGTAGCATGAATAATTTACATTAGAGAAAAAAGGAGAGTAGGAAGAGAAAGGATTTATGAATTTGATTTTTTTTTTGTAGATGAAAGTTGAGGAGCATGGTAAGTTATCTCATCTTCAAGGTCAGAGTAAGCCACCAATCTCTTTGAGGGTTTACGGACTTTAAATTTATAAAGTTTTTCGCGTTTACAGATTACCTATCAACAGGGGTATGTGAAAGCTCAAACTTGGATACTTTACACTATTAGTCTAAGCTCTTATCACTTTTACCAACCCTATTGTCTTTTTTTTTTTCTTTCGTTACATTATGAATTTGATTTTTTTTGGCCAACACATTATGAATTTGATTATTATAATCATACAAGGGATCATTTTTTATATACCATTTGGTAATCATGGCCCAGCCAACGTCAGAAACAGTGTGATTTTCTTGTTAACAACCCCAAAAGTCTAAGATTTTAGGTCCATGGCTTTAAAAATTGGAAAGCAACATGTTTTGCGATATTTGTATGGAAAATTTCCCAAAGATGGCCAGATGCCATGTCTTGATTTTCTTTCCAGGATTGAAGTGATTTGCCCCCCTTTTCACTAAGTAACATGTTGGGATTTTAGGAAGACAAGAGGAAGCAATTTTCAGATTAACATGACTAATTAATGTTGGAATTCCCAATTCTAAATAATTGACGGAAATTTTCAAGAAAAATCATACACAAATTAAGAATTAAGCTTTTCGACGTGTCCTCCTACCCGCAAGGCCAGCGGCCAAGACATTGGAGTTGGTCGGGACTCGGGACCAAAGGAAGATAATTAACTTAACTTTATTAATTTAATAGATAGATAGATGATTCATGAGACATGAAAGTGACCATTGTTAACGTTCATTGACTTTAAACTTCACATTAATTAGCTTGAAAAAGAAGATTGTTACGCATGTTTAATTCGACAGGGCAAATCCAACCAAAATCAAGCACAACTTTCAGGACTTTGGAAAAAAAATTATAATTTATCCCTTTTATTTATCTCGGAATTCAAACTCTAATTATTAGACCGTTTCGTTAACTCGATCCTTTAATTTTACTATATGATGATTGATGAATTAGGGATAGAGCTTTTACATCTGAAAAATAGATTTAGAATTAATTAACATGTACTAGTCATAATTATTGATTCCTTAAATTAAATTACTAATTAAATTACTCGAATAACCATATTTTGTCAATTATTATTTAAACGACTTTAGAAGTTTAAACATTTCGTCGCCAATAGAAAAAATGTTATAATTTGGTGCTTTCATTTTCATTTTTAGCTTTTTATTAAAATTCATTTTCGACCTTTACCGAAGCCAAACACTAAAGTTAAATAGTTTCTTTTTTAATTCTTTTTGTTAAAAATATTTTTTGGCTCAATCTATGCGTTGTGGACTAGAGACATGATAGCATCATAAACCAGGCCAAACAAACTCTGAACAATGAGATCTTGAAATTGGAAGTTTGTTTCCAACTCATTTTTTTATAATCGATTCAAATTAATGTTTTCTAAAATTATTTATTTATTTATTTATTTATTTATTTTTGCCTTCAATACAAATAACCTAATGTTTAAGAAAGAATGATCTCATCCAACAGATACAATAATTAAGAGTGAATGGGAATAAGAGTAGTTTAGCAATTTCAGAGATAAATATTCTGTTAGTATCTTTTTTGTAAATATAATGATACTTATTAATAAAAGTTATAGTGATATGGTAATGATGATTTACTTATATATATTGAGTTATGAGTATCATGGTTAATGTATTATGTATGATTTACAAATAATGATAATCTTATGAGAAAGTTTGCTTTGGTGTAAAGTAGTTCAGTTTTGCCTTTCCTCTGGATTAGATTCGCCTAAATTACCTCTAAAAAGAATTAATAAACCACTATAATTTCATTGAACCAATCAATCTTGAGTGCTGAGAATCTTAGATTATTCACTGTTGCTCCTAAAACATTTTGGCATTGCCTTTCCAAAAGAGTTTCTTTATTTATTAATACACACACAATATTAGCCAGTCTCTGTAGTTTATAGATATTTTCTTTTCTTTTCTTTTTTGGAATTATATATATATATATATATATAATCTTTTGTATTTTTGATAAAATGAAAATGATCATTGATCCAAAAATTTTAATAATTAAAACATTTTAGTGGAAACATAGCTTTTTCTAGTTAGAGAGAGAGAGAGACAGAGACAGAGAGCTGACCCATTGAAGCAGGTGGGCTAATCAAGATAAAGATTATGGAATCTGATGAATCCAACATTCTATCTATTTTAGATTACCAGCACATGCATTTCCAATTTAAAATTTTATTATCTAGAACTAGAAGCTGGCTGCCTAACGGAAAAATAAATAAATTAATGAAAATAGTACTAATAAAATATCTTGGACACTAAAATCATCATTGTTACCACAAAAAAAAATCATCACTGTTTACAATGTGGCAGTGGCCTAATGAAGTCCAAGTCAAAAGGACAAAAGCTAGCTTAATGCAATTAAGTGAGACATGTTTCCAATAGATAAATAATTTAATATTTAATTTTGGTTCTTGAATTATATATAAAAAAATAATCTCTAAATTTTTATTTTATACATATTAGTCCTTTAATTTTTATTTTGAGACAGATAGATTCTGAATAAAAAAAATTAAAGAAAATTCATGGACCATTATGTTTCAAAATAAAAATTTAGGAACCAATATATCTCAAATAAAAGTTTATGGATCAATCTATCATTTTTTTGTATAATTCAGGAATCAAATTGAGTATTAAGTCATAAAGAAATTAAAACGAAAACGATCACATTTTTTAGGCATAATCTAATTCAAGGGCGTCCATGATTAGGAAAACCCCCCCAAGGTCCCCCTAAAATTTAATGCTAACATTTTATTAAGATCATGCTTTCATTTCATATAATATATATATATATATATATATTGTTTGCATCACAATTTACATTTTTTGAAATAGTAGGCTGATGATCTCTTTTTGGCTTATGGTTTTGTTTATGGTCTAACATTAGTGGCTTAAATTAAATTTAGGCTACACCAATTCTCAAAGATTGAAAAGATTGGTTCAAAGAATGCCCAAATCGGGATTCAGTCTTAAAGATAGAGATTTGAAAATTAAATTCAGCTGATTTAAAGGAATTGATTAGGATCTGTGATGACTATATAAACCTCATCCTGGATCGACTACAGGACACGAATAATTATCCTCAACAAGACACTGCACAATGACAGTCGACTTTCAAATTTGAGCCTTCTTGTTTAACACAAACTTTTCTTCTGCTTATCTTGTACTGTTCTTAATCGATATCTCAGATCGGTCTAGCTTTCAGTTATATTTCAATACGAGTTTTTCTTTGATGGATTTTTTTTCTTTACTTTTGCAAGCACTTAAGCAAAATTACTCAGTATATTTAATGATTTAAATAGTCCGTCTGTGATTTTAAATCAGAACCTACGTATATTTTTCTCTTTACTTTTGTTATTTTTGAATAAAAGCAGCTAGCACACCCGTTTTTTCGATCAAGTGACTTTTTGTGAGAACATATATATATATATATATATATATATATATATATAAAGATATTCAGTATTCTTGTCCTTATTTAATCAAATTTTAACTCAATCATTGAACATAAGATGTGGGTCAATTAATCATGGATATAGTTTATCTCATTTTGACTAAGGTATAAACCTGATTATCATCGAAACATATAAAATACCGGTAAAACTTTTCCTTCGTTTTTGGATCAAAAGTGTTAATTAATTTTTCGATTGAATTTTCTCCCTCAAATTAAGGATATTATAGTAGTAGAATCGTCTAACTTGCGACACAGAGCCGGTCCTCGCTGACATCTTAAATGTTGAAAAAAGAAGAAAATATTAGAACTTTCAATTTGGCCAAAATCATTTTTTTTTCTTCATTTATGTCATTAACAATAGTTAGTGGCTAAATACTTAAATTAACCCTTAAACATATAAAAAAGGATAAAATGACCTCCTAAATTTTTATTTGAGATAATTGATCCCTCAAATTTTTATTTTGAAACAATTAACCCTCAAACTTTATTTTCAAAGAAAATTTTTATTGAATTAAGGGCTATATTATCCCTAAATAATAATTATAAGCTCTTAATTGTATCACAATAATAATTTTAAGGGTTAATTATCCTAAAATAATAGTTTAAGGGTGTAGTTGTTCTAAAATAATAATTTGAAGATTCAATTATCTTAAATAAAAATTTAAGGACTAATATATCTTAAAAAATATAGTTTAAAGGATAAACTTGGATATACAGTGGTGAGTTAATTGATCAAATTCTGTTAACCAAATTGATCGTCAAGGCTCTGACCAGCCTGTGTTCCCCCCGAGTCTCGCGTTGATTTCTAAATTCTAATACAATCTTTATTCGTTCAATTTTTCCTTGTAAACCGCTGGCGGCTAAGATGGTTTAGCAAGCCTCCTCAAATCTTTTACTGGGTCTTTGCCATTTCTTGTCAACTACGATGCGAGAAGCAGATGGCCTTATTTTGTCTGAGAACACGAAAGTCAACACGCTATTGTCCTTATGTTGCTTGCTGGAACCTGAAAGTAGCTTTCTGCCCTTAATTATTTATTTCGTATTTATATTTTCTCCCTTAACTCCTAATGCTTACAATTCAAACTGATTTTTATTCAAAAAAAAATTTTCAGTTTGATTTAATTAATGGTCTCGGTTTCGGATCTTATCGGACACTTGTTTTTATTTCTGGATTATTTTAGTGAAGGAATATTTGTTTTTTAAGCCAAATTTTGCTTTTACCACGTAAGAATTTTGGCTTGCATGTTATAAAATAATTAGATTGAAGTTTGACAAACTCGACCAAACCATTATTAGAACTAATTTGGTTATAAGAAGAATGTTTCACTTTTATTAACGTAGTATAATAATTAATTATAAGTTGAAATATATGGGTACATCTTGATTCAAACTGAACTGTCAAGAGAGGACCAATCCAATTTGAACCGTTCAAAGTTCAAAAATCATCTCATTGTTGTTTGATAAATCGATCAATTTGGCCCCTCGAGTTGGTCAACAGCCACAAATTCGACGCTGCCTACGCAATTTCTCTAGATGGTTTCCACTAGCTGTTCATAACTTTAGATTGGACCGTCACACCTTCAACTTGAATTGTCTTGACAAGCAACTTGTTCCCAAACAACAAGCAACTCAAATGCAAAGACAAATGCTTCAATACTCCAAGAGTAAAAATACAGAGACACACCATTTCTTGATGGCTGTAAATAGAATGATAAACTAAGAAAGATCCTGCTAAGGGTGTTGTTTGATTTCAATTTTCGTACAAGATGAGGAATGGCGGAAGGGGTTGCTTGGGTTTGGATTGAAAAGATACGGTTACCACCGGCCTAGCAGGCAGTGAAAGGTGCCATTGCTTTGGGATGGATTTTGGAGCATGCATGTATTGAGACAATTTATTGTTACGAAATTAAGGCGAGAAGATCAGCCCATGTGAATATGATGGACGGATGGATATTGAATTGCTCGTTCCCACCAAACCCATTGACCATGAGTTATTAGTATCTGACCGAGCCGTCTTCGAGCAGTGCTTTAACTTGAAGAATGAAGAAACCATCAAAGAGTGCAAGCAACCACCTTTTTATAGGGTGGAAATCCCATTTTAGTTTCTCATTTTTGTATCCTATACATCAAAACACATTATGTATCCTATTTATTTAAGTCAACTTATTCCTTAATTGGTTTTAAGATCTTTTTAAACAAAAAATTTTAAAACTATTTTAAAGAAAAAGAAAGACCCTTTATAACAAAAATTTCCACGTTTATAATATTATTTGGGTAGATTTTAATTTGAAATAAATACTATTGGAGTATTGGAGTAGGGTTTTAATTTGAAATAAAGAAAAAATATCTTTGTTTATTTTGTTAAAGCCAAACAAATAATAAAAGGAATTATGTAAATGAGATATGTGACATACTGTGATATATGAGAAAGTGAAATATTAAGTTGGGATAAGGGATTTTTATTCTTTGTTATGAGGATCGAGCACAAAATTCGTTATAATCATAGACGAGGATTTGATAAAAATAGTTAAGGTTCAAAACTTCAAAAACTTAATTTGTGCGCAACATTGTGAGATTTCGTTAAGTGTACTTGTTAGCAGGTAATTAATGTATAAGTTCAAAAAATCTGTACATGAAAATCTAATGAATACATAAATTCTAATATGAGTTGAGGTAATATTATATACTCCAAAACTCTTTTTGGACAACAAAAAAGAGAAAAAAAGGAAAAAATTGTGATCAAATACCTTATCACGAGGCATGCTCAACTGCTCATACAAAGCCCAAGCCTATAGGAAGATCCTTTTGAGGAGCAAATGGGCCTTGAAACAGTTGAACCCAGTTGGCCCATTACAAATGCCTCATTCTGTCACTTGAAAATGAAACTACGTAGCAGTGGCCTCTGGTTTTTTTCGACTCTTAAAATGCCTAGCTGAAAGTTGAAACTCTTCTTTCTTCGACTTGAAGGCTCTTGCTTTGATCGATAACCGGCGCTGAGGAAGAGAATCAACTTGGCCAGTTCACCAAACGAACCCATTTTACTCCCTCTTGCGTTTTCTCTCGTTTCGTCAGAACACAAACAACCCCATTTTGTCTCTGTTACTGAACATTTATGCTAGTATAAAATATAATATTCTCTTTCAACTGACACAAAAGGGCAGATTTTGTTTTAACTGCTCCTTAATTGCTTTATTTTATTTACATATGCACATTCAAAAAAGGAAAAAAAATTTAGTAGCATTTTTTTAAACCATGACAGCCTTTTTGTTTTTTGATTTGTCAGGTGTAGTTTGGAACTCTCTTTGAGGGATCTCTTTTACGTTGGAGTTCTTGGTTGGCAGGAAAATTGAAAGCTTTAATTATATTATTATTATTAGATGCATGTGTACGGGTTATGCACTAGTATTTTCCGTTATGCACTAGTGTTTGTTTGCTGAGAAACTCTGAGAAAATTTATTACATTGAAATTTCTACCGATATTTCCTAAAATATAGTAATTCGTTTTATAAGCAGACAAATACAAGCAACTGTCTATTAGGAGTAGGCTTTAAGAGTTTTTCCAACAAGTTTACCATTTTTAATATAGTTGAATCTTTATGTCACCTTTGTTCGTGAATGTTGGGTACAAACCTAAATGACATAATCATTAGGTTGAATACCCAAATTGTCCCATGAACTATATATTTTTAAATATATTGACTCTCAAATTTTTATTTGAGATAATTAACCCCTCAAATTATTATTTTTGGAACAATTAACCCCTCAAAATTATTATTTTGAAACAATTAATCCCTTAAACTTATTATTTTGGGACAATATAACCCTTAAGGGTTCCATGCAATTGAGGTTATATTGTCCCAAAATAAAGCTTAGGAGCTTAATTGTCCTAAAATAATAGTTTGAGAGGTCAATTGTCCCAAATAAAAGTTTACGGATCAATTTATTCATTTTGATATAATTTAATGGCTAATTTGAGTATTCAACCATAATATTTTGTTCTTATTTGATGCTTGCTTTCTTACTTTTCACTTGCTGGTGCTTTCGTTTGCACCATGTTGATCATTTTAGCTGATGTAGCCAAGTCACAACAAATTATATACATGAGTTCTGATTTGTGAACCACACATTGAGGAGGTAGAATACCTATATATAGGGGTTACCTCCCCCCATTTGTAACATGAATTGTAAGGGATTGCAATAGGTGTCCATGGGTTGTAATGGAGTTGTAGTGTTGGAAAAACACTAGGGAGAGCGAGATTGGCTATGTACTCTTGTACTCTTTGATGGAGGACCGAGACAAGAAATCCGATGGTGAGGAGTACCATGAAGAGCCCAAGAGAGTGATGCGGCTTGGTGATTATTAATAGAGTTTCATTTCCCTAAATTCCTAAGTTTTCAATCATTACTTCTCCATCCCTCTATACTCACTTCCCATCCCATCCATTAGGCTAAGTGAGTGGCTTTTTGATGCTGTAATTGCTTCTTAAAAGTTGTGCTGGCTCATCCAAATAGGAAAATAAGATGAACTAAGCATCAAATCACCGTTTTCCTTTACAATTTTGGACCCTATATATGATACTGATAGTCCTCGGGTTTGTTTATTTGGTTTTTGTTTTTTTCATATAAAAAGTAGAAAAATAGGCCTATAGAATGAGAGATTTCGAATTTGAAACCTCTTGCATGAATTTCTCATCCTCTAATCAAATTAGTTTTGACTTTTTTTTCATATATGCATTAATAGCAACTGGCTAACTGCTCCACCTGTTTGGCTTATAACAAAAAGGTGGATTGGCGGAAATATATATATATATATATATATATGTATAGATATATGGATTAAAGTTTAGGCTAGATCTTTCAAGATTCTGTGGTCTTGATTCATCGCTCAAATTTTTAGAGTTTGTTCTTGTTCTTTGTTTGCTAAACAGTTTATGCACTTAAAAGATATAGAATGTTGAGTACATAAACTTGGCCATTGATAAGAGCTGGATGCACTGTCAGGACAGACTGCTGCCTAAAAATGGAAAGAGGTAGATGGGTTATGAAGGGTAAATGCAGAGAAAATTTCCTGTCCATGCTGTAAATGCAACGATTGTATTAAGAAGGCAGGAGATGAAGTTAAAGATGATTTCTTTGAATGGGGAATGGAACAAACTTATACCAATTAAGTATTACCATGGCGAGATACTCAACCGGATGATGTTGTGCTTTTGCAGACCATGATTCTGGACCTTGCTACCAACTTTGTATTTATAAATTTGTAAATGAAGTTGTTAGATTGTTTTACTTGGATATTTAACTCTTTTTCAAACATAGATATTAAAATATCTGGGTTTCATCTGTTTAATAATGCTAGAAAGAGGATTAAGAAGCCTGCTTACCCTGGAGTTGTTAACTGCAGAAAAAGAAATCACGACATGCTTGTCCTAATTGTTTACAACTATTACTTAATTTGATTTTAAAAAATAAAGATTAGAACTTAATTTGGTTAGTTTAGCAAGTTGAATCTGTCGAATCTTCAAACGAGTACTGAACCAAGAATTTCAGCCTAAAACCCAGCCTCCATGAACTGGTGCTAATAAGAAATGAGAAGCTTAACCTATCGTATTATTATTCTAGTTGGATGAATTAATATTTTCACATCCTCAGTCACAGCAACTCCAAAAGCAGAATATTTGCTACATACAGCTCTCATTACAACCAGGAAGAGCAAATAGGTCCAGATAGCCTCTGAAAAGTAAAATGTTCAGATAGTGGATATAGCCCCAGCTGGTCAGAATTCCCAATGTTGATCCATGGAAAGGCTTTCGTTAATCCACATAATCTAGTGCACCAAATACTGCCTAAAATCGATAAATACCATCATCACTGCAAGCTATATCTTTCATTTCATACCCCAAACTTTGCACATCAGCAACAAACCAATGGCACAGGTAATAGTAGAAAATTTTAACGGTTAAAAATATCTAGGAAAATAATTTTAGGAGCTAGCAGCCATAGCTAATGCATCTCACTGTACAGAGTGAGCTCCACAATGAGTCGCATGTTTTAGATGAAAAGGAGCCTTACAAAAATTAGAGCTTCAAAGTAAGATCAGGTGAAGATGAATCTGTTCTTGGCGGTGATCCCATTGCTACAAAACCCGTATTTGAACTTCGAGTTGAATTTTGAGCAAACTCGATAGTCGTGTTACCACTAACTCCTTCATTCACCTGCCTAAAACTCCCTGGCCAAAAGAAGTCAACATCATCATCTTCCATGAACATTGGCATTCCATAATACCCCTGATCGAACCTTGCTACAGCTCTTGTATCTATAGACCTTTGGGAAGGGATGATTCCTTGGTGCATGGCAGAATGAGCTTTGATCCCAAGGGACCTAAATGCAGAACCATGAAGGGGCAGAGATGCCAAGCTCGTATATCTATCAGAGAATATCCCCATCCGCATAGCACGCTTTGCCATGGTCCTCTCCCTCTTATGAGCATTCTGGTGTCCACCCAGTGCTTGTGAACTATAGAACTTGCGCCTGCAATAATTACAAGAGAAAACCCTCGGGATTGTAGCCGACATAGTATTGGTTGCTGTCTCGCTATTCGTCTCACCAGTACCCTTCATCTCTACATCACTGGGACTGAAATGGAGAGTCAGGTCAAGGGATACAGACCCTGAATCTGGTTGAGCCTTTACAGGATTTGTGAGGCATGAAGTAGTGGTTGTGCTATCCTTTGAGGGATCCGGCGATGCTTCATGTGCAGATACGTTGGAAGCCACTTGGCTGCTTGCTTCTGAATCATTTTCGGATTCTAAATGGGGATTTAGTGGTGTCATGCTCTGGTAAAGCAGCAATGCCTTGTGCTCGTTCCTTTTAATATCCGGAATGAAAGTACCAATTAGTTTGCTTTTCAACACCTGCATGTACAAACAAAAACATAGCATTATTTGCTAAAAGTTTACAAGTGAGTAAACATGCCAACTTCCGTTTTACTCCAAAAAATCCAACCCAGGAAATGTGGAAAAAATTGTTTAGCTAAATTATGTAACAATCTCCAGGCACACATACGCAGGACCACAAACGCCATTGCATAATCTAAACCATTTAAGCAGGACAAAATAGATATAACCACTAACAGATTAAAGAGCGACAACAGAAATTCCAAGACATATTTAAGTCTCTTAATCCCCGGGCCTTCTATTCAAGATTTCAGGATTTTCTGTGTCTGGAAACCAGGTGACTGCGGACTACTATCTTTCATGCAAGCTTCTCAATTTACTCCACTCAAAATCAAGCCTTCAGAAAACAGTGGAAATGCACTGGAATAAACAGTAAACTCAAAATGAATAATTTCTCCAGCTTCATCAGCATTTATAATAACAAAGAGCAACCATTTCCTTCTGCCAGAGAAAATTCTCTGCCTAATTCATTTTTGTTTGAGGAAAGGCTAAGCAAATAAATGAGCCTAAAATGTGTGTTGGGAGACTTGAAACTAGTAACTCTCTAAATCAACAAGATCTGAGATGACTGCCATGCGTGCTAGAGTTGATGCATTTATTGCCCAGAAAATTGCAAAAGTTTTCCCTTCCCAGGATTTGGTCTCAGGTAAAAATAGATTTAGACAAGATAATAGGATCAAACACTTGCATGCAGCATTGCAAGAATGCAACAAGATGTGTCAAAGCATTAGTAATTAAGTGGGGTGGGGAAATAGAAAAACAGTGCAAATATTAAAGAAGAGTAAAGGTTACATGAGTCCACTTCCTTCTCAGGGCAGTTGGTTAAAATTAGGTGATTCAGTGCCTTAAATATCCACCTTTCGCTTTTAGAATTATCCCCATAATACTTCAATCTATACGTAGCATACTTCAGATTCTATGTATGTATATGTCTATAAATAAATCCTGGTCCTATAGCTAAATTTTGAAGGCTTTTAACTCTCTAAGAAGTGAAAGAGAATAACAGAAAAAGCAAGAGATAAATGGAGAAAAGTGATTTAATGAGAAAAAGTAAGAGAGATTTGGATACAAGTAAGAAGCTTCATTGAACTGATTCAATGCTTTCATGGATTTAACTGACATGCATAAAAGATAAACAGAATTGCCATAGAAAAGTGGGTTTTTTTTCTTCCCTCCACTCTTCTCTAAAAAGTGGTTTAACAGAAATAAGTTTCAAATTAGCTACTCTCTCTTCTTCATGTTACAATCCTAACCAGAGAATTTTTCATTTTTTAAATTCCACATCTCGAGACCTTTCCTTTCTCCAAAGTCCAATCTTTCCTCTATCAGAACAGTGAAACTTTTTTTAATTACCCTATTTTACAGCTGAAAAAAAGAATCATGTTGAGTTCAGAATGTGAAACAACCAGCCAGGAATTGTAGTTAGAATAGAATACTGTGAATTTTTTCACCAAATACATAATAAATCAGCTGCAACAATTGAGATGGAAAATGCATCCAAGTTCACTCATAAAACAAATTAAGGAAAAAAAACATAAAAAGAAATAGAAAACCCCAGATGACCATTATTAAGGTAACAAGCCATGATAAGCACAATCACAAAATAAAAGGAAAAAGAAACCAAAGTCCAACAGGGTCCAAAATAAATTAGACTTAAATCCACAGCTGAAAGTAAGAGTAAACTAAAAACAGAAAACATAAGGACTTCCAAGTTCCGACAACATGAAAATAAACTGTGCCAAGCAGCGAAGCTTAAAATCAGCAAGAGCAAACAAAAGCCAACCAAAAGAGAAGAAGAAAATCAAATCCATAGCCCTATAAGATAGTTGATGGAAAAAGATCCTTACTTGGTACTTGGCAGTATATCTTTTGAAGCAGCAAAGTATGGTGCAGTGATATGCTACTTTGTAAGCTATGGAAAGCTATGAGAGATGAGAAGTGAGAAGTATCAAAAACTCAAAAGACAAGACAGACAGAGAGCTTTCTTCTTGGCTGGTCTTTTTTTTTAAAAAAAATTTGCCCTTTTCTAAGTTTTACCACAAATAGTACGGTGATTGTTGAAGATGAAAATAAAAATGAAGATAAGATTGGCAAGAAAGAGAGAAAGAATACAATTATGGGAAAGCAGAGGTTAGAGAGATGGAGATGATGGAGCAAAGTCAGAGAAAGTCAGAAGCCCAAAACAAAAACAGAACCAAAGAAAGAAAAAGAGAAGAGAGAAAGAAAGTAGATAATTCACTAACCACTGTTTGTTGAATTTTGGGCTCTTCCAGTGTTCCAACAGCTACAAATCAATGAGTGGAGAGAGAGAGAGAGAGAGAGAGAGGCAGAAGCATACAAAGAGACAGGGAAAAGCAAAGAGTACATACTCTAAGTCCCACAAAAAGATGGTACTACCAAAAAAAGGTTTGTGTCTCATTACTCATTTTTCATTTTCCCTTTTCTTCTCTTTCTTTGCTTCGCTTTCTATGTATAATTTCTTTTCTTTTTATTAACTTTAAAAAGTTTGTATGTGGTCAGATTCTTTTTTCCGATATTACCCAACTACATTTGTCAGACAAACTCCCATGCTCACTAATGGAATTTGCATGGACACGAGCCTATCAGCCTAATCTAGCCCATACATTTGCCTTTACGTTTCTCCACTTTTTTTTTTTAACTTTTTTGAATTACCCCTCATTTTTTTATATAGAAAATGAAAAAAGAGATTTATTTAAAAAATAAGAGATTTTTTCGAAATTTTTTGTATGAATTTTTTAATTTCTAATCAATTCTGTTAGAAAAAAAATTATTTATACCTTCATGTAGTTATTAATATTTGTATTTGTATATATTATTTTAATAATTTCTGAATAAAAAATATTGAGGCATAAGGGAGGTTATCTCAAGATATGCCACCAATTTTTTTTAGAACTTACGAAATTTTTTTATGACGATTTTCGAACTTAAAATTTACTTACAAACAAAGGTTTGTAAGAGTTTGGATTTAAATATCTTTTATTATTAATCCAAACTTTTATCAACTTTCAACATCTTAATTTTTAAACTTATTACTACTATTATTTATTGCTTTTTTATTTTGAAGTTTCTCATTTATCATATTCATAACTTAATAAATAAATTCGTTCTGTCTCCAACCTGAATGATAAAAATGTAGTAAAACATTTTTCTAAAAAAGTTATGATTCAAATATATTCATCCTTTCAGACAATAAAATAAGTAAACTTCCTAAAGAAACTGCTAATACGATGTAAAGGGAGAGCATGACTTATTAAGGATAGATAAAATGTCACAATGATATGACTCTCTCTCTCTCTCTCCCTGTATATATATATATATATATTATATACCATTTTCTACTAGTATTTGCTGTGAAATTGATAGAGGAAAAAAGATTTTGGCAATTTTATTTAACAATTGAAATACTTCTTCATCTTGTAGTTTTTATTTTATATCACAAAAGTTGTAGATGGAATTTATATTCATTAACTAAGGACAAGACTTAAATATTTTTCTTTAAGTGTTTTTTATGTCAATAGTTAATAAAATATTATCACGTGTAATTTTAAAATACTAAATATCTAATCATTCTTTTTTTAAAAAAAAATTAAATCATATGAAAGTACACATATCAATATTATATTAGCTACTAATATGAAAAATATCTAAGAAAAAGTATCTAAGTTCTATCACATTAACCAAATATTATAAACTAGCAAATGGCCCGCACTTCGTTGCGAGAAATTAATATGTACATTTTATATAGATAATCGTATATGTTTATATGTATATTTATATATGTATATATTTAAATGTGTATATATACCATAAGTAAACTAATGAAAAATTGTGCACATACAACATATATATAGTTTAACAATAAAAAAAATCTCAAAACCATATAAAATCCTAAAAGGACCAAAACTCATAAAGTATAAAAAAATCCAAAAAAAATCCAAAACTCAAAATCCATAAACTTTATCACTACTTCCATAGATCTCACTAAAACATATTGAAATATCAAATAAGTTCCACTTAACTAATTTCATAAATAGTCTAAGATCACCTCAAAGTTAAGAAAATGATGAGTAATTGTCATTTCTAACTCAACTTTAAATAGTATTATATGTATGCATATATATATATATATTGTATGTATTTATGTGTGTGTGTATATATATATACATATATATATATATATACATATATATATATATATATATTAGTGGCATTTATAATATATAATAGTTTTATATATAATAATATAATAATGATTGTGTATGTGTATGGGATCCCACCATTTTAAGAATAGATTAAAAAAATAGTGGAATGTAAAATGACTAAAAGCCTATAGTAGGAAATAGATAGAAAAAGGGGATTTGAGATAAAATGGGCAATTTTGTAAACTCACATAATTTCTTTTATATAGTAGTATAGATTTCTTTTATATAGTAGTATAGATATGCAGCAACAATACATCAAATGAAATGAATTAAAAGAGGGCAAAGGAGATGGTGTTGTAAACTAAACTAAACATCATTATCCTTTGTATGTGGGAGGGGCATATCATTAGTCAGCTTCAATCTACAACGATAATGTAGAGCTTTGCTTTGCTTTGCTTTGCTTTGGTTGATGTTGCTCTTCAGCAGTGGGAGACAAGGACCATGCCCATCAACAAGTGGCAAAATGGGCCCATACTTCTTTGTTGCTCAAAATTTAGTTTCATTAAGTTTTTTTTTTTTTCTCTTTTAAGAACAATATTTTCCAATGAGTGGTAGGGCAAATGGTGGCTTCAATATACTTAGAATATATTGTAGGGTACAGTTATTTATATAACTTGTAATTTTAATTTGGAACAACTGCATGCATAATATGTATTTATTAGTATAAAATTTAAAGGTAAAAAATTTTAAGTTGGAGGGTGCAAAACGGTCTCTACAGTCCATGTTCCATTTTTTTTGGAGATAGTGAATAAGTTTGGGATGAGAAAAAATGTCTTGGAGGTAATTAATGAACAACTTTTTTACATAAAAATAAAAGATCATCGGATGAAAATTAAAGATACTACCTTTTTAAAGGTTGAGATTACTAAAACCTATCTTAAATTCTAAAGGTTAAAGTAATATCTTATTGTTATTTTATATCATTTTTATTTTTAAAACTTTCTAATCGTATTTGTTTTATATTTTAATTTAATTTTCATAAACTGTATTGTAGCTTTCGACATATATCAATTGAATTATTAATCTCACCCCAACAGAAAAAAAGAATTGAATTATTTTTTTTTTAGGAAAAGAATTGGATTATTAAAAATAAGGAAAATAGAAGTAAATAAGATGTTGGGGAATAAATATCTGGGCCAAGAATAATCCAAAATCGCCGAAACCAAACAATTTTGAGAACCATGCTGTGGTTGTGTACTTTTAAACTTTAAAGTCTTAACCAGAGGTATCAGCATTCAGCACATGTACATGAGCCGGGACTGGGCTCAAGGCTCAACCTCACCTCTAACTCCCACTACCTTCCACTGCCTAGATTCTTGATTCTTGTGCTTTTCAAAATCAAAATAAATAAATAGTAAAATTTATTAATCGTTATTTTCATAAATTTTTTAAATAAATATTTATTGTAATAATCTTATATATTTAAAAAACTACTACTTCCTTCTTTCCAATATTTTTGTTTCTCTTTGATTTTTATAAAGTTTAAGAAAAAATTATTGAATTATTTTGTTATCTTTTATGTTTATAAGTATTTTTAAGATTTTGTGTAATGATATAATAAAAATAAAAGAAAATGATGAATAAAATTAAGAATGAGAGTTTAATAATAATTTATTTATGATAAGTGACAAATAAATTGAGACTTCTAAAAAAAGAACAAAAATTATAAACCGTAGAAAGTACTATTTTTTAAATTTATCTGAAACAACTTTGCTTTGAATGAAAATAAATAACCTAGCCAGAGTAATTTATCCCAGGAAGCAGACACTAGTATCCCCAAACCTCGATGGGTAAAACCCCGTACGGTTTTCATGGTCCCAGAACTCTGTTTTAACGAAGCAAATGAAAAAGATTAGTATAATTAATATTGGTACAATAGTTTAGTTGTCTGAATCAATAAACATTAGTAATTCTTTAAAATTAAAGCATGTTTTGATTAAATTAAGAATTAATTTAAGATGGATGTTAAACGTTATCAGTCAAAATCCAATACTCGAAATAACATTGTCGGGTAATTCACGTACAACATCAAAGGAAGGACGACTCTTTCAACTAGAGGTGTTTATAGATCAGGTTAAGCATATATACATCTTTTAATAGCCAAAATATTGTATGCAAGGTTCATTCATATTATTCATATTAAAAATTAATGTTTTGATTTTGTTAAATTATTGCGAGTGAAAGTTCGAATTTTAAAATTCTTATTCAACACCTTATTTATTTAAGTTCGTCGACGCAAGAACTTGGATAGAAAATCTAATTCTTGTGCATGTCTATTTTCAATTATACCGGAATTTTTCCGGCTATAATTTTTGAACTATTCAATATAATCCTTAATTATTATTAACTAATTAACTAAAACTAATAAACTATAGGATCAGATAACTAACAGTGTAAAATGACACATGTCTTCAATTAAGACATTAATTAATTGGTCCCCCTAAATCTTGAAATCAAGAAAATAGAATCACCTGACCCTTGCTGTCTAAGAAGGTCGCAATGCAGACAAACTTATGGCTTGTAACAAATCCAATCAAATCCATTCAAAGTGCACTCTTTCGTTTCTTTATTGTATTTTATTAATATAATTGCATTATTGTTATGTATATTGTACTACTTGAATTATATTTTATCTACTTATTTTAAGGTGGGATTTTCTTTTTATTTATTTATTGATTTATTTATTTTTGCTTTGATTGAGAGGTTGCTTACTTTACTTGGTGGAATGTGAAATGAATCCTAGTATTGGATGAAAAAGCAAACTTTGTTCTTTGAGATTTGAGATTTGAGGTAAGCCTCCCACTTAGGATAAGGATTAGTGCACTTTGTTAAGGTCATTTACTACTATTTTTCTGATTCTCTTTTGTCAAAAACCATGTGAGAATTGGGAAATGGGAAGTGCACCACGAACATTTCTTATTTATAATTTGGGTCTGATTAATCTAAAATTGAACTGCATCACCTTTAGATAAGAGAAATTCTCTTAAATTTATTTATTTTATTTACGAATCTAGAATATATGAAACCTTACTAAAATGTTATGCTATAAAAATAAGTTGGCAACTAAGTACTAGTAATAATTTCTTTAGAAAACCTATATAATTTTCGGTTAAAATTTAATAGACAAATATCTGATCTCTCAAGTTTAATAGTCTAAAATGCTGCTTAAGCTTTAAGCAGATCTTCAGTGCATGCTCCATTGTCTTTAAAAAGCATCATTGAATTTGACAGTAAGGAAGCAAAACGTCATACGATTTTCCTTTGAATTATTGTTACAAGCTGAGAGAAGATGATCATTTAGATAATTGTCTCAAAATCTGTCAATCCGAAAAAGATCAATCAGTTAGTGCTACGTTTGGATTGAGAGAAACAGGAAAGGAAAGTGGGGGGAAAAAAGGAGGGACCCTTTTCTTTTGTTTTGCAGATGATGGATAGAACAACGAGAAAATGGAAGGAACGTGCTACTTCAATTTTTTTTCTTTCAATTTTCCTGCAATTTGATTAGATCAAAATATCAACAAACTCCTTTTCTATAAATTACCAAAATAAATGAAAACTGTAGTACGTGTAGCTGGGGCTTCCTATCACATTTTTACACTATATATCTCTGGTCGAGTCACCATCTTCTCCACTCCACCCCAAATCCAAAACCAAGGTCTAGCTGCCAGAAATGGAGATGGTCCACTAGAAGCCCAGATTCATGAAAAATTACTCAATTTTCATTTTAAATGAAAGAAATTTAAAATATGGTTTCCAAAATATCATCAAAAGTGAAAACAAACCTTAATTTAGCTTCCTCCAATTGTTTTCCTTGACATCTATAGACGAAGACAGAGACAGTGAGTCCCTCATGAAATGAGCCATGGCCCATGAGCCACAGCTACGATTTTAGAAATGGGCTTCAACAAGTGAATCAGACTTGGGTCAGCATTAGCTATGGCCCATGGGTTATTTCTTGCCTAAATGAAATAGTATAATTTTTAAAACCTCACTAAAAATGTAAAAATGTTAGCCTTTTTTTTTTTTTTTTTGGGGGGGGGGGGTTAGAAGAGATGAAGAAACTATGGAATTTGAGTACAAAATAGGCGAATTCGGAATTTTTCATTTTTTTTACCATTAAGTTGAATTTTATATTCTTTTGGGTGTGTGACCCTTCAGTTATTTATAATTTGTCTATAGCATTTACTAGATTTCTTTTGACCTCAATATAAATGATTCTTTTTTGCTTTTCAAGATTTCCCCGCGGTCTATATATTCTTAACTCTTGTTACCAAATTTGTTCCTTAAAAGTTAAATCTTATTCTTCCTCTTTAATCTAAAATAACATTATCTTAATCATATCATTAAAACAAGTTAATTAAAGTCAAGATTAACACATTTTTAAAAGATAAAAATAAAAATAGAAAATCAAATCTCAAGCCCACAAGCTGAAGGTATATATACCTTAAGAACCCAAAGGACTCATCACCATTAATCCCCACTTCTGAGCAGTTTTTGAAAATACTTTGCTTCATGGTGTGTCTTCACTGAAATCACGGGAATTTATTCTTGGTAGATTAAGATCTTGTCTTGTTGAAGGAACATATCTTCTTCTGTCTTGTCCCCTCTCTCTCTCTCTCTCTCTCAGCCTTACACAAGAGGTTATCATTATTCTACTAAAGTACATGCATTTATCTTTATAAATATGATTTCATGTGGTGGATTCAAGTTGGTTATCATTGTTGTTCAGCCACTTGGTAATTAAGTACCCAGATTTCTGGCTTGTCCTCAATTCTCTTCTATCTGATCGGATCTCAACTCCAACAAAGTGATCTTTTGTGGAATTCTATGACTCATCAACTCGATCGAACCAGATGCATTTGTTTTCCAACTTACAAAAACCCTAACCCTACATTAATTTTCTTGCAAGTAAAACTTGGATCAAGTTGTACCAAAATCTAGTGCTGAATTGACTCGAAAGTCTTCTTCCAGATGTCCCAAGAAAAGTTTTAAAGCTTTTTACCAAAATGCCAAAGAAAATGATGGATCAGATATTTATATATGCATCAAAGTATGGTCAGTTAATTATTATCAGTAGGGAATCTTAATGAGTGGTAAAAGCTAAATAGAAGTTCTGCAAGTCTCACCATTCATGATCAGGTTTTCAACTTGGCCTTATTTAAATATTAATTAATATATAAAATATGGGGCAATATATCCTAAATTAATTTAAATCCAGAAAAAGAATGCTTGTAACTTGTAATCAAAGATTAAAGAAGAAAAATATGAGCTCGTAAAAACGGGGAAAAGGGCTTCTCATTGAGTGAAACAAAAGGGGGTGATGGTCGCAATAATCAGACAGGGAAATTTCTGTTCAACTCTGGTCATTTTTGGGCTTGGACCCATTCACTTTAGGCACAATGCCATTTATTCTATCTTGGCCCCTACTTGCTTACTTTTACACCATCTAATTTCCATTTCATCTTTCACCAAAAACACCTTGACCCACATAATTAATACCATCGACAAAAGAATGATATCTTTGATAATGATTAAAAAAAAAAAAAACTCAGGATTTGAGAGAAAAAGACTAGCCTCCCAAATAAAGAATCTATTATTCCACCTTTAATTTATTGGTTCACTTGTACTAAAAAAATTAATAAGAATAGTATAAAATATCTCTATAAATATATGTCCCACTAAGATATAATATTTGAAGTTGCAAAGGTTGAATAAATCACATGCAATATTGGAAGTGGAGAAAGATGAAGATCATGATATTTCTTCTTTGAGCTATTTTAGAGATGAATCTGCAGTCTTTTAGGGGCTCAAGTGCCCTTTTGCTTGTTCTACTTCATGAAAAGGAAGGAGAATTTGTTACATGGCAAATTAAAAGGTGAGAAAAAGATTAGAGTCTGTTTAGAGTCAAAGAGGGGGTGCTTTTCAAGAAAGGGCCTTCTTCAATATTTATATTGTAGCCTACAGAGAAATGATTGAAAATAATAATGATAATCAAGAATATCAATAAGATATAGAAAATGGCCATCGTATCTTTGTTCTATTGGGTTTGAGAGATTTGCAGGCTTTGTCAATCATAATGAGAAGCACCAAACACAATCAATTTGGAATTTGTCTTCTTTTTTTTTTTAAACAATCGTCTATAACAATACATATGAACATATATACTTCTCATTACCAACAAAAAAAATTTGCTTGATTTTGCATTAAATCCTAAAAGGAAAAAAGAGAGTAGCTAATGCTACATGAATCACAAATAACTCGTTTGATGTGTAAATTTCAACCATTTCAAAATATGTCTAAAATTTATGATTTATCCATTATAATAATTATTTTTAAAATTTGTGACTAAATCTATATACCAGGTGGGACAGGTCAATTGGTGAGATAAAATGTGACGTGTTAAAAAACTTTTTCCAAGAAGAAAATAGGGAAAAAAAGCACTAAAAGATACATATAAAAAGAAGAGATATGCAATGCAAGAGGAGGGTACTAAATTTTGTAGTATATGTTAAAAATGGAAAGGGGCGGGGGAACAGCTGCAGCCCCATCTCATTCCATGGCTTGATTCATTGGTATGAAAATTGGGATATGTTTTCCAACTCAAATATGCTTTGGCTTATGTATGTTGGAAAAGTTGACCTTTTCGATAAATTTAAGCAATAGTATTAGATATTAGATATGCTAGATATGCTAGATACTAGAGATTACACACCCAAGATTTGATTAAGATTGTTTTGACATTTTCGAGATTATTAAGACTACAAGGAAGCAATGACATGTTTTTAGGCTATTGGTCACGAAATTTGAAGAAAAAAATAATTTCCCCCCTTGCTATGTTGTGAGAATTGTTAGCCACGTTGATCACATTGATTTCACATATCAAGGCAATTCCAACACTCGACCCTTCTGGGGTTTTTCCACTCTAGTTAGTTTCCTTTCAGCCAAGCAAGCGTTAATTTCATTTTAACCATTTCTTACTTAATTGTCTCAGTTTCTTGGCAAATCCTGTCACAAAAAATTTGAGCATTTGACTCGGTAATAGATATCTAATTTGTCCGTATAAAAGTCAAATACGAACATTTATACAGATATGCATACATGTATTGTAATACGAAAAGTACGAGCATTAACACAGAAATTAATACTGCTACTGTACTTACCATTTCACTCTCTCATCTCTCAACATCTTTGATTGAGTAGAAAACCGAGGGAGAGGATATATATTGAGTATATATATCTAGACTGGAAAGGTGAGAATATGGGGCGGGTGAAAAAGATAACTACTCCATGGCCAGTATGTAATTAAGTGTGGGGAGAAGAAGAAAAGAAGGCCTCATGAGAGACCATCACATGGCTCAATGAAAGCAAAGTTTTGGGACCACACCAGAAAGCATATAGGTAGGCAGCAGGCCGAGGGCATGCAAATATGCAAATCCAAATCTCCCCAACCAGCCAGGTAGCCAGCCCAGACCCAGGCCTGACCCCTGAGACCCCATGGAACAGTGTTGTAGGAAGCAAGCACCTGCCCCATGTGAGGAAAGAAATGGTCACAAGCCAAAGAGCAAACATGATCATCATTTATTGAACAGAGAAAGAAAACATTAGACTTTTTTTGCCCTTTTCTTTTTTGTTTAAGGGAAAGTGATTGGTGTGGGGCTTCACTAGCAACCCACATGGCCGACACCCACTTCTCCCACACACACACACTTTGAGTGGGCAGTAAAAATTTTGGAGAGATTGAATTGGAAAAAGAGAGAGAGAGAGAGAGAAGCCTAATGACCCAAAGCTATATTATGTCCTTTGAGTCCCTTTTCCGTAAGGTACAGACCAAAAAAAAAAAAAATTGGTCCCCATGCAATCTCCTACTTATTCCATCAAAAGATATCCCTTTTTAAAAAATACCAAACTTCTTCAATTTCAATCTCATTACAAACCTATACCAACTCTCCCCTGCATTCGCCCCTTTTTATTTCTTCCTTTCCTTTTCCCTTCTTACTATTTTTTAAAAGTTAATACCAAAAACAGACATTAAATCACACCAACAAACACATCAAAAGCATGGGAATGTATTGGTGGCCTTTCCAAATCTTGGAAACTCTTTTCTTCTAGCTCATTTCCTCTGGCAGTCTGTCAATTTTTTGAAACAAAAGTTGAAAACCCATCTGGATTTTCTATATCCTCCAGCTAATATATGAGTTCCCAAATTTCCTAATCCAGAAACGTTCTGATCACCTGTCTTCAACTCTCTAATCTACTATGCGCGCCCAGCATCAATTGAATTGGCATACAAATATGCTTTAGCCTTTAGAATAGGAGGTTAATTTAGTCAAAACTTTAGCAGCAAGAAAGAGCTACATTAACTGTAATTACATTCAAGTTGGGGGGCTATAGCAAGCTTTGGTTTATTTTGACTAGAGCAAAGACAATCATTGTCCAAAGCAATAACAAATGCAATCCAACTCCAAGTAAGGTAGTTAAGCTTCATAACTATGCTTTTGTTAACCTTGACCATGGAATTACAGCTTTACTTTTGGACTTCAATAAATCAAATTGGGGAAAAAGTTAAAAATCTTGAAAAACTTTACAGGGAGGCTTTTGCAATTTCCACATTATTCTTTATTGCTAAATTTGCAGCTGTAAGCCTGTATCAAATGGGCAATGATGATGCTGCTCATAAAATTCTTTGACATTCTTTTGTTGCTGTGACATTGGTTTTTGGGTTTAGTTGCATTGCCTTCAAAGATTGGGAGATTGTAAGGCAGTTTAACTTTATGGTGCAATAATTGGCAGAGCTTTCTTTGTCTCTTTTAACACAAATGAGTGATCTTTTCTTAACTAAATCATGTACTACCATTTTTTGGCCACAAAAAAAAAAGCCATGTACTATTTTGTTTTTACCTGTATTATACATGAAATTTTTGTGAGTTCAGAAATACCCTTTTTATAATGTATCTTTTCATTCATCAATTTGTCCAAATAATGCATACCCAATATAATTTTTTATGTGTTTTATTTTATATATAAACCTTTGGTATATGGTAGTTACATTGAACCAACTGATTTTCAATATTTTGATACTACATATTGTTTAGCCCAATCTCATATGTCAAAGAAAAAAAGCCTATGATTTCCTATTTCAATACAAATTAGATTATTAAATTTATTAATTTGCAGCTTGTTATCATAAATCCACATGTTTATTAAGTATTATGTTGTTTTTAATTCTTTCACTAAACTCAATACAAAAACTAAATATATTGTTCAGTTTTACAATTTTTTTTAAAAAAAATTAAGTTTCTTGTCACTTTTTGTGCTAATATGGGTAAATAATTTTCTTAAATTATGGGTATCATGTATCATCTTGGTTTTTGAACTATAAACATGAACTTGAATTGGTCAAAAATTACAGCAACTGAGTTGAAGTCACCCCAACCCAAGTTTGACTTTCATGGCTTAAATTAGAAAAAAAGAGCAGAGGTCCTACCTGGAAAACTAAATGCAATCCATTCCATTGGATTGTAATAGCTTTATTTATTTATTTTGAAGATTGAAGTTGCTACTCATACTCATATTTCATCTTGTAATTATTTACCTGTGGGATCAAACTCTTACCATATATATATGTATATATATATATTCTCCTTCCCCACCACAAAGAAAAATTATAGCTCCTTTTACACTAGTTAAGTTTACACTTACAAATAATTAAAAAATTGTATTAATATATTTTACATACATACATATATATACATATATAAATACACATATATATACATATATAAATATATATGTATGTATATATTTGTATTAAATTAGATACGTAATTAAGTATAATTAGAAACTTTAATAAGCATCTTGGGGCAGTATGATTTTCCAACATAATCGATCTTAACAGACAATTATATATTCTAACTTTCCATTAAGTATTTAAGTATAATAAATAAAGAAAAGTACAGATAACAAACTTGCTATATTGCTATGTGACACGCATCAACAACATAAATTAGTTTTGAGGATTTTGGCCTAAGTATGATCACAATCAAACATCAAATCTTGCTCGATACACGTGAAATCAGAGCCAGCTTAGCATCTATTAACATCTTTTTGTTCTTTCGAAAACAGGTTTTAGGTACAACTAACAAAATGGAAGTAATCAAATTAATCTTTTTATGGTAATAATAATAATTAAACAGAAATTTTAATTATTATGTGCAAGTTCAAACCTTATATTAGCTTGTTCATTAGTTATGTTATACGTGTATGAACGCGGGCTCTTGGCCTAGTGGCTAGAGTTAGCCGTGTTCATGCGGTTAGCGTGGGTTTGAATCCCGTTGATCTGTTCCCCCTCCCCTGCCCCATGTACAAAAAAAAGTTATGTTATATGTGTATAGTAGATTATTTGACTATTAAGTATGATTTCTTCTTCAATTAAACTGTTTAAAAATATGCAACAAATAGATATTTATAGGCAATACATTAAAAAATTTTAATATTTAATTTTGTGAACATGGTTAAATTTTAACGGTTATTGACTCAAATGATTAAGGCTCGGATCGTTTTATTCACTAAATTTTTAGTTTGAATCCACTAACCATAATCCTACGTTGATAGGTAATCCATAGGCAGCCATCTAAAGTAAACTCTAATTGACTTTTCTTGGAATCTTTTATGTTAGAAATACAGCCCCAAAATGGAAAGAAGAGAAAAATTTGGGGACAAAGTGGAAAACTCAAAAATGAAAAGGGGGCAAAGTGAAAAAAGGGTAAAGGGAGTAGGGGTGTGATGTCAATGAAGGGGGAATGAGATCCATGGCTTGTCGCGATGTCATTATCTCAAAGATATTTGATGGTGATTTTGAGACCCCCACCTCATTTATTTTTTTTATAATAATAATATATAGTGTTATTTATGTTTTTTGGATTTTTTTTTCTTATTTTTCTTTTTTCCAATATTTCTCTTTATCGTTCACATTTCCTTCTCCAATCCCTCCACATATACAGAGAGAGAAAAGCAAAACCCATAATTTCATATTTCAAAGAAATCAAAGAGGCAATCAAATCACATGTTGAAGTTGAATGAACCCTTTGGTCTCCTTTTTAAGTCAATCCCCTAGTTCACCAATTCTTGGTCCAATAAATAATTAACATCCCATATTACGTCTTTTTTTAAAAAAAAAAAATAATCCATATGATATATGTACTAACATGATAAATTTAAATGACACATCACACTAGGATATATCAAATCCATAAAAAGTGACACAACAATTCTTTATGACATTTTCACAGCTTAATTTAATAGAATTCAAAAACTAATTTGTAATACAAAAAATTTTATTAGATATTTAGTTGTCGTCTAATTCATTAATAATTTTTTTAAAAAAATTTAATTAATGATATCTTCAGAATTAAGACTTTATTAATTCAAAATCTCTTTTAGAGAGATTTGTATTAAAGGTTCCAATTTGTGTCATGATGATCTATTAGAAAAAAAACCTAACCATATGTATATTTGAGAAGTCATTAAAGGCTACTCATGCTACCTAAAATCTAGTTATGAACAAGTTGAATAACAAGGAAATTGGAGGCCAAAAAGAAAAGAGAAAAAAAAATACTATGAATAAGAGAGGGGGAAAAAGTATGGGGGAGAAAGAAAATTGTACAAGTATGACTAAATCTAAATTATTTAATTAAATTAATTATTACTTTGTTGGGTAAAATTAAATTAATTATTACTACATCGAACGTATAGTAGTAGCAAGAAAGAAAGAAAAAGAAAAAAGGTGAGGAGAGAGAAAGGAGAAGAGTGTGGATTGAAGAGAGAGAAAGTGTTAGTTTATGTGGGTTTTGTCCAGAGGGAGACAACAGCGTATCTGCGAAAATCCTAAAAATTCGATTCAGTTTTACTTTAAAAAGCAAAGAAGAAAGTTGGAAACATTTAAAAAGTGCATAAACTATTACTCTCCTATCCTACAACAATATAAAATAATGTTACTTTTTTACAGAACAAAATAAAAACCAAAAATAAGAAAAAAGGAAGCCACAGAACAAAGCAGGACCAAGGAAAAACTTTGTACATTTTTTATTTTTTTATTTTTTTCATTATAGTTCAATGTACTATACCATTTCTACTTCGTGTACAGGTAAACATTGTTCTTTTTCAAGTTTTAAATGAACCACCCCATTTCTTGCTCCAAAGATCTTTCAACCTTTTTTTTTTTATTTTTGGTCTCTGCTTTGTTGTGCTTTGCTGTGAGTGTTTGTTGGTCAATCTGCAGAATTTGATTTTAATATAGAAGAAAACCAGTGAACGTGCTCTTCTTTGTCTTTGTTGTCTGAAGCTAAAACAAGGCTTTCACGCTTGGAAGAGAACATGATTGGTGTTGTTTCTCTGGGAAAATCCCATTTTTTTATTTGAGTAGAGAGGAGGAAAAAATAAAATAGAACCCATTTCTTTGTAGAGAGAGATAATGAGAAATCTTTGGAATTTGAGCTGTTTTGCATCTTTTGAGAGCCATGCTTGTCTCTGAGAATTGAAAAGTTTTCTCTTTTTTGAGTTCTGGTCTCTCCTCTCTTCTCTTCTCCCTTTGTATTGTAAAATCTATTTCTTTTAGTTCATTTCTTTGTTCAAGCTTGTACTGGTTTTTGTTTTTCAAACTTTTTGGTTATTGAATACCGCAAAACAATGCTATAGTGATAAACTTGGAGTTTTAGCTTAGCAGGTACCCTTTTCTTTCTGTTTCAGAAAAAAAAAAAGGGATATTTGCTGAAATTGCCACTACTTTAAAGAAAGTTGCCTTATTTATAGTGTATGCATGTTTTCTTGGGGGCTTTTTCTAGCTCAGATATGAAGTACTGGGTGTCAAAGAAAGAAGAAGAAGAAGAAAAACAAGAAGACAGAGAGAAACAAGTTGAGATAGTCCTCTGCTTTTGCTGATGGGTCTTAAGTTGCCGCAGAGCCACCACCACTCAGTGGCTGTCAAAGTGAATGAACAAATGGGGACCAAAAGAGGTTACACATTTATTCAGGCTAACAGGGCTTGGTTACCAAAATTTCTGCTGCTTTGGGTAATGGTGATGGCTTTTCTGAGCACTGGGATCTACAAAAAGATGGATGCTGACAACATAGTAAGGAGGAAGGAAGTTCTGAGTAGCATGTGTGATCAGAGGGCAAGAATGTTGCAGGATCAATTCAGTGTTAGTGTTAACCATGTTCATGCTCTGGCCATTCTTGTCTCTACTTTTCATTACTACAAGAATCCATCTGCTATTGATCAGGTTTGTGCTTCTTCTTCCTGAAATTTTTATCTTGTTGTCCTTTTTGTTGGTGGAGTTGTTGCCCTGTATGGTCTCCATGGAGAGTTGAGGGAAAATGGGAAATTTGAAAATTCCAAATTGATTTTTAGTTTTACATTTACTAGTGCTTTGTTGGAAAAATAGCCTAAATAAAACATAGTCGAGCTGATCTCTGTTTTCTTGAAAATCCTAGAGGTGAAATATTTTTCTTGTTCATCTTTGGACTTAAGCTTTTATAAAATTAAACATGTCATGTTAGATTATTGCTTCTCTGAATCATGGTTTTGTTTGCAAGAAATGCAGGAAACCTTTGCGGAGTATACTGCCAGAACTTCTTTTGAGAGGCCATTGCTCAGTGGGGTGGCCTATGCTGAAAGAGTGATTAATTCAGAGAGGGAGAAATTTGAGAGACAGCATGGCTGGACAATAAAGACAATGAAGAGGGAACCTTCTCCTATTCGAGATGAATATGCGCCTGTGATATTCTCTCAAGAAACTGTTTCTTACATTGAATCACTTGACATGATGTCAGGGGAGGTATTTTATTTACTATCCACAATAAGCTTATAATTTTTGAGCTGTGTTTAGTCTGATATATAAATTTTTTGTTTGACTGGACTGCCAATGTCCATGTTGCATTATGCAGGAGGACCGAGAAAACATCTTGAGGGCTAGGGCTACTGGGAAAGCTGTTCTAACACGCCCCTTTAGGCTATTGGGTTCTCATCATCTTGGTGTTGTGTTGACATTCCCTGTGTACAAGTCCAAGCTTCCCCAGAAACCGACTGTGGAAGAGCGCATTGAAGCAACTGCAGGGTAAGTCGTAGAGCTTGTCTTTCCAATTGGAAGTTGGAAGTCTTGGTTTGAAAACTTTTTGTGCTTTGTCTTACTTATAAGCTTTTACCTACCAGAGTTATAGAGTATATTTGACATACATTCGAAATTGGTAGTTGAATTGGAAAATAAAATAGGATAACTTGAGAATTGTGATGATGGAAAACTTCACAGTCTGTTGCACCCACAGTTGAATTAGAATGCACATTTCAAACTAAGTCGTTTACACTTTTTTCATTCGATTTGTGCTGGTGTTATTACTTATTAGAAAATATAAGGTTCAGAGGAAAGTGTACCGTTTTCCTAGAAGACTATCTTGAATCTGTATCTCTGTTTCTCCTATTGGAGTGTGGAGAGCACAACCATTGACACAGCAATTGTCCAAAGTGACCCCTGTTATCATGTTAACAAGTTTCTAGGTAGTCCTGCTTTAAGACACTATCATTTTTCTGTTGACATCCTTTTTTTATGACCACTGCTGTAAACTATTGCTATTTCATTATGATCTCTATCAGCAATGTGGTGCTCCTTGACTTGATGCTGTTGCCAGCACTTCTGTTGGTGCCACACTAAGCACCTTTACCACTACTTACATCACTTGTACCCCTAGCAATTAACATTTTATATTCCTCATGAATTTGAGTTGAACATTTGTTAATTTGAAATTTTCATTTTAAAAGAGCATACTTCCTTTTTCTCCTATCTAGCTAGGCCAGCAGTTATTATGATATCTAACTAGTGCTTTGTTGGAAAATTTTCTTTTAATGTATAAGCGAACCTTTTAATGAACACAGATACCTTGGTGGAGCCTTTGATGTGGAGTCTCTTGTGGAAAATTTACTTGGGCAACTTGCTGGAAATCAGGCATTTCTAGTGAATGTGTATGATATTACTAATGCTTCAGATCCCCTGATCATGTATGGCCACCAAAATCAAGATGGTGACATGACCCTCTTGCATGAAAGCAAGCTTGATTTTGGAGATCCATTTAGGAAGCATCAAATGATATGCAGGTAAGTGTATTGCTAGGTATTTATTTCACAAGGTAGATGGAACGACTGCAGTTGTTTTTGCAAGCACTTACCATTTGGCATTCTGCCCAGATATCATCAGAAGGCACCCACATCCTGGACAGCCCTCACCACTGCATTCTTATTTTTTGTGATATGCTTATTAGTTGGCTATATCTTATATGGTGCGGCGATACACATTGTTAAAGTTGAAGATGATTTCCATGAAATGGAAGAACTGAAGGTTCGAGCAGAAGCAGCTGATGTTGCCAAATCACAAGTATGGTTTTTGACATATATCTATTGACACATGATTCAGCACTCATTTCCAAGCTAAACCTAATTATAACTATTGTATGCTTGCTTCTTTGCACCAGTTCCTGGCAACAGTTTCCCATGAAATCAGGACTCCCATGAATGGCATCCTTGGTATGTTCGAGATCTCTTCTTAAGTTTTCTCTGTATCATATGCATTGAAGAACATAAGTTTTAACCCTGCAAAGTTCTGATGACTTTCTGTTGAATGGTTGCAGGGATGCTGGCTTTGCTTTTAGATACAGATTTGAGTTCAACACAAAGGGATTATGCTCAAACTGCTCAAGTTTGTGGAAAGGCACTGATAACATTGATCAATGAGGTGCTTGACCGGGCAAAAATTGAAGCTGGAAAGTTGGAGCTGGAAATTGTCCCATTCAACCTTCGATCTATCCTAGATGATGTCCTCTCTTTATTTTCTGAGAAGTCTAGAAACAAAGGTGTCGAGGTAGGTCCTGATAAAATTAACAGAAAGCTAATGCTTCCTCTTTCAGAGTATTTCTATATTTTACACAGTCCTATATGTCGTAGGCATTTAGGGATGCCTATGATAAAAGTAAAAGCTTTATGGTCTATAATCCTTGAAGCCTTGAACTAATTTGATCCTTTTTTTTCTCCCTTCTCCTTTCCGTGTTTCGATGGGTATTTGGCATCAATAAATGGTGGTATTCCTGATTCATCCCAAATTATCCAAATATGGCGTAATTGTTTGGGAAGTGAAGCTGGCAGTCTTTGTTTCTGATAAAGTTCCAGAAATGGTTAAGGGGGATCCAGGAAGATTCAGACAGATCATTACAAATCTTGTTGGGAACTCTGTGAAAGTAAGTGGGTTACTCGCCCTTCACCTTTCTTCTTTTCATCAATTCACATTAAGTGAGTTTATTTTCTGCAATGTAACTGATTGTCCTCATAAAATTTCTTTCTAATAAGTTGGTAGCTATTTAAATTGAGTGTTGACAGTTCACCGAACGAGGACACATATTTGTTAAAGTCCATCTGGCTGAAAGCACAAAGCCTACGGTAGATGCAAAAGCTGAAACTTGTTTGAATGGAGGGTCAGATGAAGGCATGCTAATATCGGGTGCACGCCAGTTTAAAACCTTAAGTGGTTATGAAGCAGCTGATGAGCGGAACAGTTGGGATTCCTTCAAGCATATAGTTGCTGATGAAGAATCAAGATATGATGCTTCAATAAACATGACAGTTGCTGATGAAGCTTCTGAGAATGTCACTTTGATGGTATCTGTGGAGGATAGTGGCATTGGGATCCCTCTAACTGCCCAGGAAAGGGTTTTCATGCCATTTATGCAGGCTGATAGCTCAACCTCCAGGAATTATGGTGGAACTGGTATAGGCTTGAGCATTACTAAGTGTTTGGTTGAGCTAATGGGTGGTCACATAAGCTTTGTTAGCCGTCCACAAGTTGGAAGCACATTTTCATTCACAGCTGTTTTTGGGAGGTGTAGAAAAGCTTCATTCAGTGATATGAAAAAATCTAATGTGACTGAAGATCTTCCTTCTGGTTTTAGAGGATTGAAAGCATTAGTAGTTGATAGCAAACCGGTTAGAGCTGCTGTGAGTAGATATCACTTGAAGAGGCTTGGCATAGTGGTTGAAGTTGCAAGTAGCGTCAAGATAGCAGCTTCTTCAAGTGGAAAAAATGGTTCAAGCGGGTAAGTTGAAATTTTCACTTAGAATTATTGTAATTGGTAGAATATTAGTAAATTACAGGAAAATTATGTTTTTCACCATTATTTGCATGATATTTAATCACATTTACAAGATCTTGTCAATGTTTACTGCTTTCTTGAACATTTCTAGCAGTTTCTTCAAGTGAACCCTTTTTCATAATGCCCAGTGATGCCTTATCATTTCACTTGGAAGCAGCTTTGTTAACTGCCTTATCATTGGCAGAAAAACACCATGCTACCTTCTATCCATCGTATGGTGTCTAACTTAGTAGATTTATTTCATTGAATATTGCAGAAGTAAAATGCATCCAGATATTATTCTTGTTGAAAAGGATTCTTGGCTTTCTTGTGAGGACGTTGGTTTGAGCTTATGGATGTTGGATCGGAAACAGAATGGACATTTGTTCAAGTTGCCTAAGATGGTTCTTCTTGCAACAAATATTACGAATGCCGAACTTGAGAAAGCAAAGGCAGCAGGTTTTGCAGATACTACGATAATGAAACCTATGAGGGCAAGTATGGTGGCAGCTTGTCTTCAACAGGTGCTCGGGATAGGGAAGAAAAGGCAGCTGGGGAGAGACCTGCCAAATGGATCTTCAGTCCTTCAGAGCCTACTCTGTGGAAAGAAAATATTAGTAGTTGATGACAATATGGTAAACCGTAGAGTTGCTGCTGGTGCATTGAAGAAGTTTGGAGCTGCTGTAGAATGTGTTGACAGTGGAAAAGCTGCACTAAAATTGCTTCAGCTACCACACTGTTTTGACGCTTGTTTCATGGATATTCAGATGCCAGAAATGGATGGGTATGTATATCATTTTTTACTCATTGAGCAATTCACGATCAAAATGCTGAAAATAAAGAAAGAAAAAAGGTTAATTTATGGACATTCATTCTGGCATATAGTCCTTTACACCTGAGACTTAAATTTGAATATTACCTATTGTATAAAGAAGATATGGATGGAATAAAATATCATGAGCTTTTGTTTCAGGTTTGAAGCAACGCGTCTAATTCGAAAGATGGAGAGTCAGGCAAATGAACAGATGAATGGAGGCATTGATGAAGGGTCTGCAAGAAAGGGCGAGTGGCATGTACCCATATTAGCTATGACAGCTGATGTAATTCATGCGACATATGATGAGTGCCTCAAAAGTGGAATGGATGGATATGTCTCAAAGCCCTTTGAGGAAGAAAATCTCTATCAGGCTGTAGCCAAGTTCTTCGAGGCCAAACCTATCTCAGACTCATAGCAACCGCTCCACGCTCTTCAGAAAGCAGACAAATTGAAACTGAGAAATATATGCTTGTTGGTCTTTACAAGCAATTTTTCCCATCCTGCTGGTGCATTTCTGAGGTCAAGAACCACTTTGTGGATTTGATTGAACTTATGGATGATTCTTGACCCGGTCGAAAGCATGTTCTGGCAATCATTTCTAACCAACTTCAATCTTAACTTGATTAGCATTTCAGTACTTGTATACTACCACAGGAATTCCATCCCCATCTGCTTGTATAGATCGTTACGAGGGGATGGAGTCAAAGGTGTAAATCTCATATTCTCTCTCGACTTCATAACTTTCATTTGGAAAGAGGTCCTCTCTTGCCTTGATTTTTATAAATTTTGTTGTAATTTAAACACTTCTGTTATTGAGTTCTTGAATATCAGAAAGAGGTAGCTATGAGTATATATTAGTCTGCTCTGCAAACTTTGCTCTTTTTATTACTTGGATCTTCCAGTTCCTAGGCTGCAACTCAAGAGGCTAATAAAAACTTACCAATAGAATAACACACACTGAGTAAAAATAGTTTTTCATTGTCGGCCCCTTCTTGTTCATGATTATTGAAAAAAGGTACATGGTTCGTGTAAACAACTAGAGGACAGCAATTAGAAGTATGTCAAGTTATGGAATTGCAAGATCAGGAGGCGGTCCGAGCGGGCAAACATTTTCACATTCTGATCTTGTCTTGTAACACGCAGGTTTTCTTATGCAGCACCAACATTGCTTTGTGAAGCTACCGTCGCATAATTTATGACTGCATGGTGCGAGTGTTATTTTGCTGCTGGCTGATACGATCCCCTGCGGCTCGAGGTCGTTGCCATGGAGGCTTCTGCTACCTGTTTCAAATCAAAGGTGCCATTAAGAAAGAATTTTCAAGATGAAGGTTGGATATGAAAAATTAAAAACAGAAGATGATACTTACATTCATGAAAAGGTATAAGAGAAGCAAAAACCAGTACGAATAGAAAAGCCAAACGAGGAGCCATTAACTTGGCTGCTACCATGTTTACAGGAAATATTGGAACTTGAAAGTTCTTCTGCAGGTTTTCTATAGACAAGAAAAAAGCAAGCTATTTAAAACCTTTTTTGCCCTATAATGGCATTGCATTGACAGTTTAGTGAGGAGAATATCTCTTATTACCACATATGTATGGAAACAGCTTTGATTTATAACTATATATGTTAATTCCCAAATAAGGCACGAGTGCATATTTACTTCGAATTAAAACAATGCCAAGAAAAAAAAACTACAATTTTTAAGTCAAAATCTCATATGTAACAAATATGTTTTTTCCTTTTCAAAATTAAAAATCTCAATTAAGGATTTTGCCACTTTTTAAGGGTATCATTTCAAGTAAATACAATCAATCTTCCAATGTATTGACCTTATCATATTAACTATTATAATATGAAAAACACTCTTACCTTTTTTTAAATAAACTCCTTCGGTAGTCATATTAGATTCTGATTAATTCGGATTTGAGTCACTTGAACCTCAAATGACTAAAAGTATTCTTCCAAACTTATATTCTCCATTTTAACCTTAAAAAGAACTCTTCAAGCACTTGTTAGTAAAACCCTATTATCTCTCTCTCTCTCTCTCTCTCTCTCTATATATATATATATATATGTGATTAATTCACCTAAACAGATGTAATTAAGTTGAAAATTAATGCTCAGAAGTTATTACTAGCCGGGCCAATATTTGACTTCCCAAAAGGAAAATCAACTTCATAGGACCAATTTTGGTAGTTTTAAAGGTCAATTTTGAATATGACTAATTTATTTTGTCCTTAAATACTCCCACTTTCATGAGAAATTATTTAATGGGACCGTTCTACCATGTCATTTATGGGACTAACCAATAAAATCTTGTCAACATTTTGTTTCGTTTCTTTGATTTACATACTCTCCAAATCTTATAAATTAGGTCAGTTTGTTCTTTTCTTTGTTAATTGTTCTTTTTATTTTTCATATCTGTTCTGTTTAGTTTGTTTTCTTTTTTTTTTCTACAATTACTAAAACCATACCTCCATTGTATCCTTAATTTCAGGACTTACCTATTAAGTCCCTTTTTTAAAAACTAGGGAGCTAACACTATGCTAATTAGGAGCTAAATTTTAGCAAGTATTTTGAGTTGGTAAACTTCTATTGATTGGTTTTGTGGATGACGTAGTGAGACGGTCCCATAAAATAATTTCTCCACTTTCACCTTTACAAAGGAATAAATTAAATATTTTGTGAATCTTCAATAATAGAGGGAAAATAAAAGAAAATAATTTTTCCTAGGATTTTACCTTTTAGAATAACTATCATGTTGCATTTTCTTTACTCTACTTAATTGTTCGTTTTTAATTAGTATCAACATTTATTAATATCTGTTGGATTGAGTGGAAGGAAATACCTTTTAAGAAAGGTTTTGGATTCGAGTTTTGAGAATGAAAAAAAAACAGATTTGTTTCTCCTCATTTGGGATCCGGCTCAAATAGGATTAATCGTAATTAAATGGTTAAAACGGATACGGATATATATATATATAATTATATAAAAAAATTAGTATCGACATTTTAGAACAATTATATGAAGAGGAAGCGTACATTAATTACCAATTTACCATAGTCTGTAGTCCTGAAGTTGTCGCAACGTGCGGATTCGAAAACCGGCCATTCCGGCCATAAAAGTTAGCATATAATACACAATATAAGTAACTTGCTCTTTATAAATAATTTTGTTATCCTTTTCTGCAGCAGAAAATTTTTGAGAAACTGACAAAATTAATTGTAAAAGGCCTGCTTTATGGGAACAAAATTTTGAGAAAACTGACAAGCAAAAGATCCTCTAAAATCCTCAAATCCTTGATTTAATAATGATCTATTATTGGATTTAAGCTAATTCCATCTTAAGCAAGAGATTAGTGACTGATATCATGAATGTTTAAGTTTTCTCTTGGGTACCAATTAAGGATCCCATGACATATTCTCGAACTAGTTATGTCCTTTGACTACGAGAAGAGTCGTGTTTAAAGAAAGGACAATAATTGCATAATTCTTGGATTATGAATATTCATAGCGATCAATGCAATAATATGGGTGAATTTCACATAAAAGTGGCCGAAATTTTGAACGTAGTAAATTGGTGATTGTTAGAAGATCCAAACACAACCCATGTAGTCCCTAGTAGTTAGTTCTTTGGAATTTTTCTTCGGAATTTTATGAAGGTGACTGAAAGAAAATGCAAATTATACGAGTCAATATCATTGCCCAAAACAAATGCTATGGGTCAAAATTCATAAGCCATGTCGCCTATAACATTTCCTGGTGCCTCGTCTTCTACCTTGGTCACTTCTAACTTTCCTCTTTCTTCGTTAGAATTGACATTCTTTGAGAAAGGAATGCCTCCAAATCAATTTTTTTATACCTAGCACGCTATCCAATTTTGGAATTATTGAATGAGGATGCATTGAGCAAAAACTTGTCATTTGCCTTATTGGAATTTTATATTTTCAAGTACCACTGTGAATTATGTTAAAATGTCTCTCAAATTTGCTTTAAGTATCACTCAGTAATTGATGTGTGATCTTTCTGTTTAGAGTTCAAATCTCCTTTTTTTCTAAATCTTTCAAAGAGGGAAAAAAAAAAAAACCTTAAAAGCATGAGGGCTTATTAGTTGGACTCAAGTATTTAGAGAGCTAATAGTTCAACGTATAGCTCATGACTAAATTGATTCGTTCATTAAATTATACCTCCATGTATAGTTATGTAAGCAGTCGAATAATTGAAAAAAAAAAAAGCCAATAATTAGCTGGACAATTTCATTTCGTGAAACTTCTATTGAATTGGTCGGTTGCTAAAATCCAACAATAAGGTTAGGCACATACGTACAACATCAATGTAGACTACTTAAAATTTAAAGAAATGCAACTTGGCAAAATTTTTTCCCTTCGATTTCGAGTACAGTATTTTTACAGGATCGATCTCTATTTAAAGTTCATTTCATAGCCTTGTATTTTCAGAATTCCCCATAAATCAATTCGTTCAATTGAGTCTCTCTTCTAGTTTAAACTGAAGAAGAAACTAATAAAGATGGTTAACTTGAGCAATGTTGTTTTGTGCATTGCCATTGCAATTCTTATGCTCTGCTTCTCCTCCAAGGAAGCTATTGCAGATACAGGGACTGCCACCTTCTATACTCCTCCATACGTTCGTAAGCCCCTTTATCATCAATTTCTCTAATTCTTTTATATTTAGTACGAAATTTGTAGACATTAATCTCTATAACAGATTTCTCATTTTTGGATTTTGGGTAGTTGCCTAAAGTGAGTAACTTAAGCAAATATTTAACCAGCCACAAGTCAGAAAATATTTTCCTGTTCATCGAAGTTAAAACGTTTTTTTTTAATTTTTTTTTTGCTGTTGATGGAAATTGCAGCATCTGCTTGTAATGGGAACCAAGACGATGGTGTGATGATTGCGGCTGCAAGTGATGCAATTTGGGAGAACCGAGCAGCCTGTGGGAGAAAATACAAAGTTAGTTGCATCGGTGCAACCAACGAAGGTGATCCTCATCCATGCACAGGCAAAGAACATGTGGTGGTGAAAATAGTTGATCTCTGCCCTTCACCTGCTTGTCAGGGCACCATTGATTTATCCCAAGAAGCTTTTGCGGCCATAGCCGATCCAGATGCCGGCAAAATTAAAATATCCTTTCAACAGTATGTTGATCTGATGATTATGCATGGATGATTAATCAAAGCTAATCTTAAATTGAATTGCTCCAAATTTATAGGCTGTAAATTCATCCAGTTTTTCTTCATTAATGCAGGATATGAAGTGCCCGGATAACATCTTGGAACAAGGGGATATAAATATATGTGGAATATATTTATTTTCTACTTTTATATATGCAAAGAAGATGTAGCAGTTGCCAGTCAACTGCTCAAAAGTTGTATGAATGAAGAGGATGTGGCCATTTATGATTAATTGTAAAATTAAAGTAATCTTTGCGTCGTTTAATTAGCTAGTATCCCTAGCTAACAGACCCATCTCTATATCACTTCAATTATTTGTGCAGATAACTAACGACACAAAGATTTCTCCAATTTTGACATCAAATTAATAAGGAATGGGAATATATTTCACAAACAGGTTGGTAATTATAAATATTGTAACTAATTAACATCAATACAATAAACAAAGTAGATGATATAAACTAAGGATTATTTATATTGAAAAGAAACCGCACGATAATTAATCTTGGTTATTGAGGTGCTTTTATCACGGAACTGAAGCACAATAATATCAAAGCTTGATTTGTAGTAAGAGTTGTTTCTTTTGGCAGGAGTATCATAAAAGAATTCCATGAATGACCATTAATTTCTTAATTTTGATCCTTTGGGTGCTGTGTGTGGCTTAGATCTCTCAGCTCCCCGTCCGATTGTTACGGAAGGTTTGGGTACACTTCTCGCTCGTGCGTGATTGAGGAATACTACCGCCTTGCTTTGTACATGAAAGTCATCTTGGTCTGCAATTTCAAAGCATGAGACTAATAATATGATAAAAATTAAAATCAACCTTCGAGCGAAAAATAAAGAAAAAAATAAAATCAAGCCATGCATGCGTACGTATAATGTTAAGATTATGATGGCTAATTAGATAAACAGATCTATGTGTTATATATATATATATATATATATATATATATATGTACAGCTGGGTTTTGGTTAACTAGCTTAACTTACCTTGAAACTCTCTTAAGGTACGAGCGCCTACTTCCTGCGGGGTGAAGAGGAGGAGCACTGATACCATGACAAAGAAGCAGAGAATGAGGGAAAACCGAAATCTCATCATTAGCATTTTGGCCATCTTATTATATATGTGGCTCTGCAAAAACGTTCACCCAAGGAATTTTTGTTGGGTGTGTCGTGGGTGCGTTGTGGGTGCTATCTCTCAAAGGAAGTGTTGTCCTTTTTATAACAAAATAAAGAGGCTTATATTTTCCTTGGGGTCTAGGGCTAAACTATTGAACTTTTACCAAAAAATTTATAAGTTTAGTTTGGGCTTGGCTCTTAGGAAGTAAAAAATACGGTAAATACAACGCAAAAAGTGTCATATATATTCACTTTATTATCTGACCAAGCACCATTATCTTTTTTTTTTTAATTAAGGATATCCTCAAGTCTTATTGATCCAAAATTAATTTTTTTCGAGTTGAGAATATGAAAGATAAAATTTTCACGACAAATGCTTAAAGTAATAAAAAGTTAAGTTCAAAATTTTCCTTTTTAGGAAATAAGACATGGTAGAGACTATTTACATGTGTGATTTGTACTTAAATTATGGATTATATTAAAGAATTTTTTTATCTATTTTATTTATATTTTATAGTTCATATTCTTCTCATTTTAATTTAATTGCTTGTTTTGAAGGAATCATGCTTAATTTAAAGAAATCAAAAGGATTTGGAAGTCTAAAAGTAAAGATTGAGCTAAGTCACATAAGCGTGCTGCACACATGAAGAAGAAGTCCACTCAGAAGAGATGCAAAAGCAAAGACAGCAGAGGATTGTGAGTCATTGAAATCCAAAAAGAAATCAACCTAGAAGATAAAAGCAAAAGCAAAGTCAGCAAAGAATTGTGAGTCATGTGAAATCCAAATGGTAGCAACAGAAAAGTAGTGTGGAAGTCGACCAAATAACGGCGCCACGTCATGTTATGCATGGGCCTGGATTCTAGCCGTTTAACGTGGACTTATGTCTTACCTTTGGAGATAAAGGCTGAAGCAAAATTTTAAGGATGCTTCTGCGTTGTGACGGGGGTCAGTATGTTTTACATAAGGCGCCGGATCTTTAACGCTTACACGCTGCTACGAGTTGTGACTTTTAGAGTGCGTTTGGTTGGGGTAATGTTATATTACCTGTAGTTATAAGATTACTATCACATCACTTAGTAATGTGATGTTTCGGTAATATGTATATTTTGTGTTTGATTGAAAAGATGGACATCTTAGATTATTAAGTTTGGTTGATGTGAGGATATGACATACATGAATGACTATTTTACTAGTTTGTCCTCACTTATATAAAAAATTTTCTAAACTTATATTCTAATTAAATTAACATATTTTGACACTATTAAATAAATTCAATAACAAAAAGTAAACATTAACAAAATAAAAAAATTAACAATAAAAATAATAATTTGATAAATAAGATTTATAATTGACAAATATATAAAGATACAAATAATCTAAAATTCCTTCAATTAAAATTACTAATTATTTTTTGTTTAAATATAAATATTGTCAAACTAAAAAAGAATATCATTGTTTGTTGGTATAATGAGAAATAAGTGAGGATAAAATAAGAATATTAGAGCCAAAAGGGTAGGACATGTAACATAATCTTAAGAGGGGGGTAGTATTCACATTTCCACCCATATTATCACCTCTGTGGTAATCACATGTCCTCTGACACTATTGTCAAAACAACCAAACGAGGACATATAACTTAACATGGTGCACATTCACACAGTGAATGTAATATGACCCGAACCAAACGCCCCCTTAAGTTCAAGTAGAACTTGAATTTTTACGTCTTCATGTTACATAAATACCTAATTAGCTAGTATAAATATTTTATTTTAGAGAGGTTTTAAAAATTCTCAAAAATGAAGATTTTGGAGAATAACTCAAAGGAGTAGATCTTGTCTACTTTGAAAGGTATTAATTACTTTTCTATAACTTGTTGAGACAAAGAAACATATTGTTTATCCGTTGGTGTACTCATTTGTTAAATTATCTTTGATATTATCGGTCTCCACTACATCAGATGAACAAGCTTTTTCTGTTATGAAGATTGTGAAGAATCATTTGCACAATCGAAATGTGAGATCCTTTGATGAATAATTGTTTTGTTAAATATATAGAAAAAGATATATATTGTAGTATTGATAATGAAAAAAATTCTGCAGTGATTTCAAACTATAAAAACTCATAGAGAACAATTATAATGTGTTATGTTTATATTATATCTTTGACGCATTTGAATTAAATTATATTTATATTTTTCTATATATTAGTTTGTCCCTATTAAGTAGGATTTCTGGATCCATCCCTAAATACAACATTAAATGTAATTAAACAAAATTGTTTTCCCTTAAACAGAATTGTAGAATAAAATAAGTAACTTAGAAGCTATTTATTATTTTCAATACTTTTTCATTGATTGTACATATAATATTGTTTTTAATTAAGTGGGATTTTAAAGGAGAAAACTTGTGCTTATGCGTAGAAGCCTAATAGTAACAATTGAAGAGCATATACATTATATTAAAAAAAATATATATTAACTACTTAATTTAACATATACATACCTTAATTTTTATTTTAAGACAAATAAACTTTTTTATTGGATGAAAAACTAACAGTTCAATTTATGATTTATCGTACATGTTGAAGCTGACATGGTTTTTCTCTTTACACGTAGAGTTTCCACGTTGGAAAAAGAAAAAGAAATAAAAAAGTAACCAAAAAGAAAAAGAAAAAGAAATAAAAAAGTATTTTCTAAAAAAATTAACAAATCAAAACTGTTGCGAACCTCAAGTTCCCATATCGCTCGTATTCTGGATTGTATGCGTGCTTATAAGTAGGGTCTGAAACCTTTATTTGTGGACGCGTTTTAAATTCGTGAGATCCTGAAGTACCAAAACAGATAATATCCACAAGCTGTTTATAACACGTTATCAATACGATGCTCGCAATGAGAGGATGTGTTGTGAACATGAAGTTTCCACATAGCTCGCACAACAATATCAACAAAGTGATTATAACAAAAACAAAATTATATTTTTTTTTTGAAAACCACGACAAACAAACATGAACACCATTACACGAAGAACATCATCAACGAGTTACTCTTGAGTTTGGCTCGCTCCGAGTCATCGCAAAGTTTGGCCATTGACGGCAAGAACCCACATACATGTTTGCTTCTTCTCTTCAGCTTACCCTGCTTCACTCGTTCTCATTTCTCTTCTTTCCTCCCTTGTCGTCTCCTGCCATTTCTCTCTCTTTTCATCATCCATAATCTCTGCTCAATGCTCACCCTTTCCCAGAAAATGTCTACAGGTTCTTGGAGTTGTAGTTGCAGATCAAGGGCAATGATTCACTCCGAGTCACTCATTCGGACCTCAAAAACTCTGTGAAATAAGTGATTATTCAAAGGCGATCTGTCTTTTATTTTCCAGTTGATGGGCTAGTGATGATTCAAGGCTTCTGGTTTCTATTCTCAACTGAGCAACCAAAAGGTCTCTCAAGTTTTCTTTCATTTATTTTTTTCTCTCTCTCCCGTACTTCCCTGAACGAGATCTTAGCCCTTCCTTTTTTCTAATACTTTTCTATCTTTCAAAAACAACCTTTGAATCTCTAGATCTATAATGTTCTTAAAATCTTGTCAACCATCTGTGTTTTGAATGATTTGAATATGGTATTGTAGTGATTTATTGCTTTGTATCTATGCTTTATATTAAAAATGTAAAAGAAATTTCTGGATAGTGCTTCATTACTAGTAACATTTGATTTTTGGACAGCGATTTCTAGGCTTTTGAAATTTTGTATTCAATTTGGGTGAGGAAGAAAGAATATTTTGTGTGTTGAATGTTGATGCTTTTGGAAGATTCGGGTAATAAGAAGCCTATATTAGTGAAGAGGGAGGCTTGGGAAACAAATAAGATGGACCTTTGGATGATTGTAGGAGGTTGCTGGCTAGGAGTACATGGCGGCGGAAGGTGTATGTCGATCGGAATCTGGGAAAGGACGGTGGTTTCTGGGCTATGGGTTAATCGTGTTCTTAGTCTTCATGTTTGTTCTCTTGGTTTTGAAAAAAAGAAAAATTGACTTTGTTTTAATTTGTTAATTTTCTACAAAATATTTTTTGCATTTCTTTTCATTATAAGTTTGCTTTTATTTTTAACTTCTGAGTATGTGGGTCACACGGTCCAATGGAGAAAATCCATGTGTGTAATTGGAAAAACCCACGTCAACTCAAATGGATAAGATAAAAGGAATTGTTAGTTTTTCATTTAATGAAGAATTTATTTGTCTTAAAATAAAAATTTAAATATATATATATGTCTCAAATAAAATTAAGGAATTAACTCGGATATTAAACTATAAAAGTTATGGCTTTAGTTTAGAAACATATAGTGATGATCGATAGATTAATTTTGATTTTTTAGAAATTATCACATAATTATAAGGTGAAATAATTAATTATAGTCATATGTATATAAAATTCTAAACTAATATCTCTTAAATTTTTAAAATTGACCCTGAAATTAAAAATTATATTTTTTAATTTAACATAAATTTATAAATTCGTAACTAAACCTTGTGCCACCTCTAGTCTATTAAATTTAATAGTGTTAATTTCATTACTTTAATTTCTTTTAATTTCACATCAGGTAAAAGCTGAAAATCATCATGAAAAATGATTTTGAAATAAGAAAAGTATCAGGTGCTTAAATAAGCAAATTACAAACAAACAAAAACAAAAAACGGATAAACTATATAAAAAGTAGTAATTGAACAAGGCAAATAAAAAAAAATCACAGGAAATTAATTTCTATCATATGGTATTAAATTCCAAAACAACAGACACAGATTTTATATGCATTTGATCAGCCTTTTGTTATTTTTTTCTTTTTTTTTTCGTTACAGACCTTTTGTTGGGTGCTATTCGTTAAAGAGCACGAACACAACGACGATCAAAAGCATTGCGGCAATCTGCTTTCCGATAATTGCTTTTCCCAATCATGTCGGCGTAAGTTGATCCCGTACTTGCGCTGGAGTATCCATTTGCGCTTCTTCTTGGAGTTGAAGGAGGAGGAATATCGTGGGCATCCCCATACGACGGTGCTGTTTTTGCTGGATGTCTGCCCACTCCCGCCCAGCTATGTCCATTTCCATGATCTTCTGCTAAATTCCAAATTATTAAAAAGCATTATTAATTTGGGATATACATTACTAATTAATTACCACATCATAATTAATTAAATACAATCTTTACAAATTAGACTTATCAACAAGGAGAGAGAATTAATTAGACATAAGATCATGCAAGAACAACAATAAAGAAACTTCAATAAGTTACCTTGAGCCTCTGCTATTCCAAGCAGGATGAAAAGGACCGATGGCAAGAGGAAGCAGCAAAGAATGACAGAAAATGATGGTTTCATCATTAATTATATATATGAATTTTGTTACTTATTAATTAGTGTCTGATGGGATGCACCCGTGCATATATATAAGATGAGAAGCCTATGGTTTTCTCATCATCCATCCCACATGTTGCTGGTCTTTCTTTATGGTCAATGCAAGGTCTTCTCCCGGGTCTCCTATTTTAGGAATATTAAGTTAATATATATAAAAATAAAGGTATTGCATTTGCATATGACACTGTGTGATATTTATGGAAATGATTTTATAATTAATGTAATGTTTTTTAAAATTTATTGAGATTGCAACTTTAATTAACTCTAACACATTTCTTGAAAGCGAACTGATTGTTTAAACAAGTCTAGATTGTGAATAAAACAATCTTAATTATGTATATAGGTTGTAGTGTAATCTATTTTGGATTTGGGGAACATTTATTTTGTTCATGAAATTTTTAGGGAGGTCAATTTCATTTTGCAACACTTCTGGTAATGCAATTAGAAATATTGAGCAATAACATGTGGATTATGTAGTATTTGTACTCTACTTTCCTTTTAGTAATATCCTTTACTTATAAAAATAAAAATAAAAAACCTTAATTAGTTCTTCAGACCATATAATTATATGTGTTTTCTCTTAATTTGCTCCAATATCGTTTACTTGGGTCAACGGCTAACAATGTTTCTCTTAAAAATGGAGCTTTGCGTTGACTTTGCAAGTCTGTAATTCGGCAATACCAAGCAAAAAGTGTGAGGTCCAGGCAGCAGGTCAACAATATACCCACGAAAACGTTATAAGTAACAAAAAGCAGAAAAAGATGTGCCGACTGCCATGTGCCGCGCTCTTTCCTCTTCTAAACGAAGCAATTTCGGAGTCATAGCTGCCGTACAACCTCAGAATATATGTTCCCCAATAACTTTAAAGTTGGTCTTCCTTTGGGGAAAAAATTAAGGGATACAAATTGCGCACGGGGTCAATTTATTTCTAATGGGAATTCTATTCATTGTCCAAATAAAGAAATTGTGACCAATAATAAAAAGTATGATATATCCTATGTAAAAAAGGACTGGTTGGTGTTCCAACTGCCCATGGAAAGCAGAAAACCAAAAAAAGCTAAAGACATTGTAATCGATCGGAATCAATTGTCCAAGAAAACCACAAAAATCTTATCCCTTCTTCCGTTTGCATCAGCTCTCTCTTTTGTTGATAGGATCGGTGCTGGGATTGTACGGTAGGTGGCGCTGGCAACAGCCAACGATGTGGTTTTGCTGGAAACCGGGTTTGGCAGCGGTTCTAAAGAACAGTTGAGTGTAATTTTAAATGATTGAATATTCAAGTTGCCTTTTAAATTATATAGCTTTAGACATATTCACTTTTAAATTATTATTTTGGGATAATTAACCCTCTAAATTATTGTTTTGAGACAATTAATCCCTCAACATTATTATTTTAGAATAATTAACCTCTCAAATTATTATTTTAGGACAATGATCCTTAATTAAATAGAATCCTCTATTTGAAAATGGAGGGTCCCATTGAATTAAGGGAAATTGAGACCGAGGGTTCTATTTAATTAAGGGTTATATTGTTCAAAAATAAAGTTTAAAGAGTTAATTATCGTCAATTGTCCAAAATAAAATTTTAAGGACCAATGTGTCATTTTTTGATATAATTTGAGCGCTAATTTGAATATTTAACCAATTTTAAATTGATTAGTGGAACTAAAGCATAAATAATGTAGCTCAGGACAATTGATTCATTCATTAGATTACGCCTCCATATGTATGGTTATCTAAGTAGTCGAATTATTAATATAATGTATAAGCCATACTATATATTAGCACACATATAGTAATTAATATTATGAGAAAAACAAAAGGTCATAAATATTTTTTTTTTGCCAACAACCATAAATACCTTTCCCTTTTTTTTTTGGCAAAAAAATGTATATAACTAATTACTTTTATTAGTGATTAATAAGAGTACAATGAACATAACCAAATATTCAAAAATCATTTATTATAATTTTTTAAAAATATATATATTGTTATAAACAGCTTGCAAGATACTGTCCGCTTTGGTACTTCAGGTACCTCACGGCTTTCAAAACGCGTCTTACAAGTGAAGGTTTCAGGCCCTGTTTATAAGCACGCACACAATCTCGTGTGCGAGCGATGTGGGAACTTCAGGTTCCACAACACACCCCCCCATCGCGAGCATCGTGCTGATAACGTGTTATAAACAGCTTGCAAGATACTGTCCGCTTTGGTACTTCAGGTACCTCACGGCTTTCAAAACGCGTCTTACAAGTGAAGGCTTCAGGCCCTGTTTATAAGCAGGGCCTGAAGCTTTTACTTGAAGACGCGTTTTGAAAGCCGTGAGGTACCTGAAGTACCAAAGCGGACAGTATCTTGCAAGCTGTTTATAACACGTTATCCACAAGCTGTTTATATTTTGCATCATATTATTAATTTGTTAAATTTTATGCATTTTACTGCTTCTTGTTGGTTTATATTTTGCATCATATTATTGATTTGTTAAATTTTATGAAACTTGACACCTGAAGTTGTCAAGATAAATGCAAATGAGACACATTGAGAAAAAGGAAGATATATGTTTGCTTGATAGTGCTACAACGCACACTATACTTTGTGGCAAACACTTTTTCTCAAATGTGACATTGCGCAAGGCAAATGTTCAGACAATATCTGGTCCTGTTAATATTATTGATGGCTATGGGACTGCCACAGTTATTTTGCCAAATGGCACAACATTGTATCCTGAAGATGCATTGTTGAGCGGTAGATCAAAAAGAAATCTACTTAGCTACAAAGATGTACGCCGTAATGGGTACCATCTAGAAACAATTAATGAGCAAAATAAGGAATTACTTTGCATCACTTCCTACAAGATGGGCCAGAAGACCATCCATGAGAAGCTGGAAGCTTCTAGTATGGGATTATATTTTATCCCAATACGAGCTATAGAATCATATGCTACGATGCCCTGGAAACTAATGAACCCTGATGTGTTCGGACTTTGGCATGATAGCCTTAGTCATCCAGGAGCTACAATGATGCGAAGAATCCTTAAAAATACTCGTGGACACCCTTTAAAAGATACAAAGGTGTTGTTGTCCAAAGATTACATTTGTGAATCTTGTTCACAAGGAAAGCTCATTACTAAACCTTTCATGACAAAGGTTGATTATGAATCCCCTTCATTCTTGCAAAGAATCCAGGGTGATATCTGTGGGCCGATTCAGCCTGCAAGTGGACCATTTAGATATTTCATGGTACTAGTGGACGCATCCTGCAGATGGTCCCATGTTTGCCTATTATCAACGCGCAATGTGAACTTTGCTGATGAGAACAAAACTCCCATCCTTAGCGTGGGGTCATGCTGTTTTACATGCTGCATCTTTAATTAAATTGCACCCCACTACTTCTTATTTGTATTCCCCCCTTCAGTTAGTCTTGGGCCAGAAGCCAGACATTTCATATCTTCGCACCTTTGGTTGTGCGGTACAAGTGCCTGTAGCACCACCGCAAAGGACCAAAATGGGTCCCCAACGCCGTTTGGGCATTTATGTTGGGTTTGATTCACCGTCTATTATTCGGTTCCTTGAACCATTGATGGGTGATTTATTTACCGCTAGATTTGCGGATTGTCATTTTGATGAGACAGTATTCCCATCACTTGGGATACCAAAAGCTTCCACATATGGAAAGCAGAAAAATGTCGAGATTTTCTCATGGAATGAGAAAAGTTTGTCTCATTTAGACCCAATAACACCTGAATGTGAAAATGAGGTGCAACGATTGATCCATTTACAAGCTATTGCAAATCAAATGCCTGATGCATTTAATGAGACTGCTAAAGTTACAAAGTCTCATATCCCAGCTGCGAATGTTCCAGCTAGGATAGATGTTCCTGTAGAACCACTCGAAATGGATCTAAATGTCCCGCGCCTGAAGCGTGGTAGACCGATGGGATCAAAAGACACTGTTCCTCGAAAAAGAAGGGGGATGAATTTAGAATCTGCTCCAGATGAGCATAATTCTGCTCCAGATGAGTATAATTCTACTCCAGATAAGCACATTAATCTTTCTCGAGGAAAGCAAATTGCACCTGAAGTGCCACAACATAATATTCAAAGAGAGCATATTGCCCCTGAAGTGGCACAAGTTCATGAGCATATTGCCCCTGAAGTGGTACAAACCCATGAAAAGATCACCAACCTTGGGAATACTGAAATTTCCATCAGTTATCATAATGAGATATGGGATCGAATTGAGATAATCATCAATGATGCATTTGCTCTCTCAGTTGCTCATGAGATTATGAATGATGATTATGAACCTCGGTCTATAACCGAATGCCGTCATAGGCAAGATTGGCCTAAATGGGAGGAAGCAATCCAAGCTGAATTGACTTCCCTTGCCAAACGTAATGTTTTTGGGCCTATTACTAAAACCCCCGACAATGTAAAACCTGTTGGATATAAATGGGTCTTTGTCCGGAAACGAAATAAGAAAAACGAGATCGTAAGGTATAAAGCCCGACTCGTAGCCCAAGGTTTCCTGCAGAGGCCTGGGATAGATTATGATGAAACATATTCACCAGTAGTGGATATAGTTACTTTTCGTTTCCTTATAAGTTGGGTTGCCCAAGAAAATTTTGAAATGCGTCTTATGGACGTTGTGACGGCATATTTATATGGTTCATTAGATTCCAATATCTATATGAAAATTCCCGAAGGTTTTAAAAATGCCTGAAGCATACACTCCCCGCAACTTATTCTCAATAAAGTTGCAAAGATCTTTATATGGGTTAAAGCAATCCGGTCGCATGTGGTACCAACGATTAAGTGAATACCTGACAAAGGAAGGGTACATAAATGATCCCATCTGCCCATGCGTGTTTATTAAAAGATCTGAAACTGGATTTGCTATTATAGCAGTCTATGTCGACGACATGAATTTAATTGGGACTCCTGAAGAGTTATCTGAAACTGCTGAATATTTGAAAAAGGAGTTTGAGGTTAAAGATTTGGGTAAAACCAAACTATGCCTTGGTCTAGAGCTTGAGCACAAAAAGAATACTACTAACTCTGGTTTAGTAGGTTATGCTGATACAGGATATAAATCTGATCCGCACAGAGCTCGCTCCCAAACCGGTTATCTATTTTGCTATAATGATACAGCCATTTCTTGGCGTTCCACTAAGCAAACACTTGTTGCAACATCTTCCAACCACTCTAAAATTATTTCCCTCTATGAGGCCGGAAGAGAGTGTGTTTGGTTAAGATCTATGATATATTGTCCTGAAGACAGTATAATGCTAGTGGATTCAAACCGGTGATATATTCTCCCACTATAATTTATGAGGATAATGCTGCTTGTGTTGCACAAGTCAGGGGAGGATATATTAAAGTTGATAAGACCAAGCACATCTCGCCAAAATTTTTCTATACTCATGAACTCCAGGAAAGTCGACAAGTTGATGTTAAACAGATTCGCTCCGTCGATAATCTTGCAGATTTATTTACCAAATATTTGCCAACATCAACATTTGAGAAATTAGTTTATGGCATTGGTATGCGGCGAGTCAGTAATATGCAAGATTGAATTCCCCAGAAGTGGAAATGTTTAGATGCTCCAGAAGTAGCAATTTGTTTTATTTCAGGGGGAGCGATTATGGACATAGGTGCACTGTACTCTTTTTTCCTTCTGTCCGGTTTTTGTCCCACTGGGTTTTTCTGGCTTAAGGTTTTTAATGAGGCAGTTATAGCACGTCCAATTAGGCCACTGAAATAGGCCTACCTATATTGTCCTGAAGACAAATAGATTGTCCTGAAGACAAGCACATATTGTCCTGAAGACATATTAGATGGACTTAATTGTATTGTACTCTTTTTCCCTTATGTTCGGTTTTTTCCCACTGGGTTTTTCCGACTTAAGGTTTTTAACGAGGCAGTACACGTCCAAATTTTAATAGTGGCATTTGTCCAAGGGGGAGTGTTATGAGATCTGGACAAATCTGCCGACGGAATAGTACATATCACTATCGATGAATAGTGCATATTACTATTCATATATAAAATATTCAAACAGTGGGGCCCACGTGCAAAATTTTCAAACTTTACACAGTAACTATTTCGTTTATAAAAAGCGCCGAAGCGCTGATGAAAGATGTAGAGAATTGAGCTTTTTTCTGATCATTTTCTTTTTCTCTCTCTTCCTCTCTCTCTCTCTCTTTCTTTTCTACTATTACTTGCTTCTTGTTCCAATTATTATTAATACACCTTCCACAACACGTTATCAGCACGAGGCTCTGTCAGCACGAGCGTTATAAAGTGAAGCAAGTTTAAAGCCTGGTAAGTTCTTAAGGTTTGATTCTATTATTTTATTTAACATTTTCTTTACACTAGTTAATTTAAATTTTTATTGTGTAAAGATTTACTTCTAAATATTTTTGACACCAGAAGTTGTCAACCAAATTTTGACACCAGAAGTTGTCAACTTAATTGAGACCATTTTTTCAAAATTATGGCAAATATTGAAAAGCCCAAATTCCAAATTTTGGATGTAAGTGGCAATAACTATTTGTCATGGTGTCACGGCTTGAACTTTGTGGTGTTAAGCTTACTGAGGTTGAGCTTTTAGAGAAAACATTCTCCACCTTTCATGCTTGGAATATTGTATTGCAACAGCAATACCGGCAGCGCCAGTTTAAAACATACTCTGAATTGATCTCAGTCCTGTTGACTGCAGAACAAACAAATGAGTTGCTGCTTAAAAATCATGATTTAAGACCTGCTGGCTCTAAGGCATTTCCTGAAGCAAATGCCGGCTCAAGTAAGAATGTTGGCCGTCCTAGAGGCCGTGAGCGCAGGCATGGGAATTTTTTCCGTAAGGGTAGTGGGAGATTTAATCGTAATATAAATAACTCCCACACAACCCTAAAGGTAAAAGGCCCATGAAGAAGCATGATGATAGTACCTGTCATTGTTGTGGAATGACTGGTCATTGGTCACGTACCTGTCGTACGGCCAGACATTTGGTTGATCTATACCAAGCATCCCAGAAGGAGAAAAACAAGCATGTTGAGACCCATGCCATTGACCTAACTGAGACTAATACTGAAGTCAATAAGGTTTTGGTCAATAAAAAACCTTTTGAGGTTTCTGATTTCTTTTTATAATGTTGATGAAAATAATAAGTCCTCAGAAATAGATACTGAGGGTTTTCATCTATGTTTTGCCATACCCTTGGATAATTATGTTACCAAGGAAGATATTAAATAAATATGGTCGTCAATAAAATCATTGTTGTGAACCTGAAGTTCCCACATCGCTCACACACGGGATTGTGTGCGTGCTTATAAGCAGGGCCTGAAGCTTTTACTTGAAGACGCGTTTTGAAAGCCGTGAGGTACCTGAAGTACCAAAGCGGACAGTATCTTGCAAGCTGTTTATAACATATATTAATATATTTAAAAGAAAAAATTCTGTAGTATGGAATGGAATATTACTAGTACTCACATGTCATCATCATTCTGTTAAGGCACAACTTGACAACGCTTTGTTTGACTTATCTCTCTCTCTCTCTCTCTCTCTATATATATATATATATATATATATTTGTTTAGGCCCTTATTGTTACCATTTATAAACAAAGGGTCGTATATTAATGTTACAATTGAAAGACAGAATCCTAGATTGAGAAAACTCATAAATATTCTCTCTCAAAAAAAAAAAGAGAAGAAAACTCATAAAGATTGAGCTGTGATTTGAATTTTAAGCTACTTAAATATCACAAATTACTCTTGCAAGACAAGATTTCAATTTTTTTTGGTATAATAAAAAATGCTTAGTAATATTACAATTAATTCAAAATAAAATGTTTATAATTATATATATTCATCCTTTATCTTATCTCCACTTTTAAGGGGGTCAATAACAAGAAGGAAAGTGAATTCAATAACAAATTGGCTATTACATTTTTTTAAAAAAATAATATGACGAATTTTCATTGCATCACATAATTTTCTTACACACAAATATTTATTAAAAAATCAAGACAAACAAATAAACAAAATTAATATATAAATTGACGAAAAGCAACATATAATTTACACATAATGAGACTAATTTTAAGGAAGATGCACATATCACTTCAACTGAATCTTGGTGCTACATTTTTTTTTTTGGGAATTACTAATAAGCAAAATCGTTTGCATCCAAACGCTGATACATATGATCATGTATAATGAGCTTGTGTCGGGTGCTTTAGCCGCAAGTGGCGTACATGACAGTCATGAGTTTATATAAGCCAGATCCCCAAAGGTTAAGGAATCGTGCGAGTATTTCCAGGAATAATTGTGCGAGTATTAGATGGTGCTGTATACGGGTGAGGTTTGGATGCCGCCGTTTTATTTAATTCCGTCTGATCGGCATAAACTTTCCCATGTTTATAAGTGGTCACATTGAAGTCTTGATCTGCCATATCACACATAAACATAAGACATGGATATTTACATATACATACATAAAAATAATAAAAATAAACTAATTAATTACCACTTATATTAAAAAGCATTAATAATTTGGGATATACATAACTAATTAATTACCACTTAATAATTAATTAAATACAATATTTATAAATTAAACTTATCATCAAGGAGAGAAAATATTGGATGAATTTAGTGGGAATTAATTAGACATAAGATCATGCAAGAACAACTATCAAGAATCTTTAATATAAGTTACCTTGAACCTCTGCTATTCCAAGAGGGATGAAGAGGAGGAGCGATGCCAAGAGAAAGCAGCAAAGAATTACAGAAAATGATGGTTTCATCATTAATTATATATGTATTTTGTTCCTTATTAATAAGTGTCTGATGGGATGCAAACCGTGCATATATATTGTCGAAACGTCTAAAAAGTCGTCCGACGGAAATTTAAAGAAATAAAAGGATTTGAAAGGATTTAAAAGGAGTCGCCACTAATCATTTAGTTTAGGTAGGTTAGCCACCTATTTTGACTCCGTTTGACCTAACATAATCTGGAAAGATTACCTTAGGTTAAACAAATGTTGGTCCACGAAAATAAGTTTTGGGTTCGGGAGTCAGTTACGCTCGAGGAAGGATTAGTACCCTCGAAGCGCCCCGAAATCGGTACCATAAAGCCTTGTGAAAATTCGTTTTAGGGTTAATAACAAAAATGTTACTTTTGAACTGAAATAAAATAAAATAAACTAAAATAAAGAATCTACAAATGTCGGAGTAGAACTCCTTTTGATATGGGTTAGTTCACCCTTTAAGAAAATTCAATTTAATGAGATCCGTGAAAAAAGAAAAAAAATAAAGGAAGGTCTCGACGTTGAATAACCGAATTGAGAACTTTCCAAAAACAAGCTTTAAAATCAAAAGTTAAAAATCCATAATTTGTTAAAGAAAAATTTGAGTTTTAAACAAAATTGGATTGAATTTGGAAAGACTCTAATTGTTAATGACTGAATTGAAATCTTTCAAAAAATATTTTTGGATTTTTGAAATTAATGTCGGAATTATCAAATTCCTTTTATTGACAGACGGATTTTGATTAAAGGAAAGATTTAAAAAAAAGGGTTTAATTAGAAAGACTCCAATGTAAAAGCCTAATTGAAATCTTTCAAAACATTTTTTGGTTTTTGAAGATAATGTTGGAATAATTAAATTCCTTTCATTTTTGGATCTCATTTTTAAAACCTTAATTAAAAAAATTAACCAAAATTTGATTTTGTAAGAAAACCTCAACTATTGATTAAGTTTGAGATTTTCCTAAAAACCATTTTTAGATTTTTTTTAAAAATTATGTCGGAATTGAAATTCTTTTTGCTGATAAGGGGAATTTTAAAAGAAAACCTTTTTTTTGGGTTTTTCCTAAAAAGAAACTAAAACTTGTAGAAAAAAAAAACTTGTAGAAAAAAAAAACTTTTGAAAATTTGGAGCAAATTATGAACATGGTATGCTAATGTCATTTTTGAAATAAAATATGAATAAAATCATTTTTTTTGTATTTTTTAAATTGGGGTGGAAATTGATTTATTGGAAACTTCCTAGGCCCAATCGGAATTCCGAAAAGGTGAACTAGAAAGCCTCCTCACCCTAAGGAAGCCTTTGAAAACCTCGTAATTATGTGATCCTCTCGGATTCCCCATTATCGGAATTTCCATGCACATGTGATTTTTGAAAAGAATGATTTAATTACTAAATGTATGAAATGATGGGACAAAATAAACCAAGAAAATGGGTTAGCACAAGAAATATATTAGGTATATATATTAAAGAAATGCATGAGCCCTAATTTCTAAAATATCATAAATGATGTAAATGGACCTAAGCTAAATGGCATATTAAAATGCTAATGGGCCTAGGCTAAATGAACATAAAATATGAAATATCCTAAATTACTAAATGGCATAAAAATATGGAATGACCTAAAACTCTAAAATGGCATGAAATATTAAAATGTCTTAGTTTACTAATTGACATAAAATAAGTAGGCCTAGACCCAACAAAATAATTTAATCCAAAACAGCAGCCCATAAAAGAAAACAACTCATCTTATAAGTCCATTGCTAGTGATGGCCCATAACAAATAAAAAATCCAACAAACAAAACATTATGCCAATTATCATGATCCAATTCTTAAAGCTAGTAAACCCAAGCCAGAAATTGATGAGCCCAACAAAGTTAATATAGCCCAAAACTAATCAAGCTATAAAACTAAACATATATATATATATATATAAACAAAGAGCTTAGCCTATACTAATTACACCGGAGCCTACTCATGGCAAATAATCATTAACTCAAATGTGCATGAAATCATAGCCTACAATTAACATTCATAGTCCGAATTATTAAGAATCCAATATGACGCACTAGTTATGCATATGACCCAACCAGCAAAATAGAATAAGCATTGAATCTTGAAATTCAACAAGAAAAATATCCCAACGATACACATCAGTTCGTGGATCAAACAAATAACATGACTTACCAGATCCAAACCAATAAATAAACATTACCCAAGCAATCAAACAAGAACAGTAACACATATTAACAAGATTCAATCATGTAAAAACATAAACAGTCCAACGAAGTTTAGGATCCTGATGCAAATAATAAATAAATAAAAAAAACTTAATATAGCCTCATGAAAACTGCTAATCTATCAAGCAAAGGATCAAATCATCAATACAACACATGTCCCATAAGTCAAGTGAAATGACATACCCTAAGGTGGCTACGTGTGAACACTACTCATCAGATAAATACGAAACCCAATGCAAACACATCAACTTGATATATCCAACAAAGTAAACGGGACCCAAAAAAAAGAAGAAGAATTACCCAAAACGTCGTTGTCCCCTGGACCTGGATTCAAAATATAATTTATTCTTTTCTTCTTTCTTTTTCTCCTGATCAATTCTCCAGCGTCACCTCCATGATTCCCAGCTAGAGCTGTCAAAAGTTGACCCGAACCCGATAACCCGACCCGACCGACCCGAACCCGAAACTAACCCGACCTGGTTTGACTAAAAAAAAGTAAACGACCCGAACCCGACCGACCTGAAACCCGATTGACCCGTAACCCGATTGACCCGTAACCCGATTGACCCGAAACCCGATTGACCCGGAACCCGATTGACCCGAAACCCGATTGACCCGAAACCCGATTGACCCGAAACCCGATTGACCCGAGAATCTAACCCGAAAAACCCGAGAATCTAACCCGAAAGAACCCGACAAACTAATGAAATACTCCCTATGTCCCTATTTATCTGCCTTCTGCTAGAAGCTTTATTTGTTTTTAAAAACTTTATTTATTCCTTTTTATCTGTCTATATCCCAGCATTAATTATTAATTTTTTAAAATTACCCTTTTAAACTACTTTTTTTCTCTCTTAAATAAATATTTTTTCTAAATAGGAGAAAGAATTAAAGAAGAAGAGAGATAAGGATAAAATAAGAAAGTCAATGTAAATATGTATGAAATTTTGTACCATAACTATTTTTTTTGCCCTGTATGAAATGATTAATTGTAATAGACAAATAGGGACAGATGGAGTATTTTTATATAACTCATAAACTTCAAATTTAATAAATAAATTTGATAAAGAAAATAAAAATAAACATTTGATAAAATTTTGATCAAAGTGAACTTAAAAAAATATTTTTTCATAATTATGGTTTTTAAATTTTATTATTATGAATTTATGATTGAATTATATGAATTTATAGAATATTATTACTTAAATTTAATAATATTAATTATGAACATTATTAAGGAAAATTTGAGAATTTACAAAAGGCCATGTTGATTTCATCATTACTGATTAAATCAATAAATAAATTTTTTCATGTGAATGACAATTTTCCATTTTAACTAAGAAAATTTATAAATTACAGTAGTATTAATAAATTACTAATATTCATATCAAATTAGTGAATTATCTATCCAACAAAAAGTATCTAAACATTAAAAATTTGAAATTAAAATTTTAATATGTTGTCATATATTTTCTCCTTATAATTTAGTTCTCGCCAAAACAAATAATTTAATGAGAATGCCGAATGTAGTGTGTGTGCAAGTTGTTCTATTATGCAGAAGTATGTGATGTTAATCACTAATCACTATAAAATATAGTCTATATACAAGTCTTAGAAAGGAAAGAACAAAACAAGGTCATTAGCACTAAGATAATAAGATACTAAGATTAGTGGTTCATGGTGGCCATAGCTGTATGAATCATGAATTTATTATATATCAATTAGAATTTAGAAATGAATTAGTAAATAATAAAAATTTAAATATTTATTTTATTTAAAACTATAGATAATTTATAGGAAAATTTTTAAAAAAGTTATAAATGTTACTAATGTAATTAATGCATTTATAACATTACAAATTTAATTAATTTAATTACAATTTATAACAAATCTAATAAATAATATTTTTGATAAAATCTCTCTTAAGTATTAATTTGTAAAATCAAAACTTTAATTCAATTTAAAATAATCGATAACCTGAATGACTCAAGAGTTAAATAAAAAAAATCGAATCCAAATGATATAAAATCCAAAAAACCTGTAACCTGAAAGACCCGATGGTCAAACCCGAAAAACCCGAACCCGAAACCCGAATGACCCGAAACCCGACAAACCCGAGGGCAAAACCCGAAAAACCCGAGACCCAAATGACCCGAGACCCGAATGACCCGAAACCCGAATGACCCGAGACCCGAATGACCCGAAACCCGAATGACCCGAACTCGAATGACCCGAAACCCGAAATGACCCGAAAATCTCTTTTGACCCAAACTGACCTGACCTGATTGACCCGAACCCGAAACCTACCCGATCAACCCGATTTGACACCTCTATTCCCAGCCGTTGCAATCGCCACCACACTCCACCATCAACCACCATGTCGGACATTCAACGAGCCTCCAACGGATCCTTCAATTTCGAAAATACTCTCTTTTTCACTTTTAAACACTAATCCGAAATCTATTCCTTCAAAATCTTCATCAAACCTTCTAGATCTAGCTAGTAAACCCAAAGATTCAAGCCTCCGGTACTCTGATCTCCACCGTCCGATGGGGCTGGGATTCAAATATGTATTTACCCGTGACAAAGGCTACCTCTTTACCATAGTGATTTGACAACTAATGCTCCGTTCATCGTTTTCCCCAGAACCCGAAACTTTAGGCTATATTTTTTTTTTTAAATGTAGAAACTTGCTTGTGTTTTTTTTTTGCTGTTTGAGGATTTTGAAGTTTATTGATTTGAGTTCTGATTTGTGGAGGAAGAATAACAAGTAGGATTTGTTGGTGGCAATAAAACAAGAGGGATAGATTTCGGTTTGACAGGGAAACAATGGTAGAGGGGTTTTTCCTATGGCTTCCTTCTTGCTTGTTCTGTATCTCTACTTTCTTTTTCTTTCTTTTTTTTTATTCCAATAGCCTCTCCTTTTTTTTTCTCTTGTGATCGGCTGTGCTTGGCCCCCCTCGTTCCTTTTTTTCTTTTGGTTGGCCTCCTTTATATATTTTTCTTTGCTTGCCCCCCTTGACACGCCCGGACCTAGTCCGCACGTGTCAAGTTGTATAATTATGTATTGTTGTCTTGTTAAAATACCAAATTTGACTTCTCATGGATGTTTGATACTTCATCTAGCTCAATTTCAAGCTTAAAAACCCTAAAATTGAAGTCCGGGGATGTGGGCCCCACTTGGAATTGAGACCCGAGGCAATTGGTTGTGAGTTGACCAGAGTCAACTATGGAAACCTTGACTCCGGCGCCGGAGTTGGTCGGGTCCGGCGCCGGACCCGTTGGTTTTAAAGGGGTCTCGGATGGCCGAAACCCCCATTTCTCACATTTCTCCTCTTCTTCATTTTCTCCGAGCCTTTTTCCTTCAATTCTCTCTGAACCAAGTCTTCAATCCCTCTTCAAAGACTTCATCAATCATCTATATCAACTTATTTTGCCTTCTTGAAGATCAAAACATCAAGATTTCTAAGGAAATCATCAAATTTTAAAATCTGGAAATCTGGCGACAGTTTGTTCATCAGCCGATATCTTTTGATTCAACCGTGCATTTTGGCTGGGAATTTGGTATGTTGTTCTAGGCTCATCAAGCTTTAATTTGATTGTTTATACGCTTGATTTCATGGTCTGTGCTAAGAGAATTTGATGATCGAAGTTGAGATTTCTGTTTTGTCCGAGTAAAGTCAACTCTTGATGTTTTGATCCAAAATTCGAGCATGATTTGTTGTTTGATTCCATTCTTAAAGCTGTAAATTCATAGATCATATGTTTAACTTGCTGTGTTTCAATTTTGGTGCGGATTGGTGTTGAATCGAACTCGAACCGAGCTTGTTTTGCTTGATGGCCGAACTCGGCCAAATTCTGGAGGCAGGTCCGGCGCCGGAGCTGCCTAAAATTGGGAGTTTCTCCCGATTTGGCTCACTCCCGCCCGGGAGTGAGCCATCTGCCGACAATGGCACTATAGCACCAGGGGCATTTTGGTAATTTTGTAACCCTAGACCCCATTTGACCCCAAATAACTTCAATTGACTTCCGGACTTACCAATTTTAGTCCGAGACCTTTAATTGGTGTTGTTTTATGATTTGATCATTGGTTGAATATTTTATTAATCAAATTAGATTTTTAATTTGATTATTTAGGTACGTGATCGTACGAGTTTTGGACCAGTTGCAATTTGAGCTAAGGAATTCGTGGGTAATCGGGGAGTATACAACTCTCCTCACTTGTGAGTGGCTTGGATTATATTGGTTGGCCATTGAGGGTTAACCGTTTTTAAATTTATTTATAAATGCTTTATTAAATTGTTTAAATATGTTTTGGGATATGATTTGTCCACCCACACACACCTAGTTTATAAATGATTTGAAGGGTGGGAATTTCAATAAATCATATACATATTGATATTATTATTGTTTGGGGAATGGTACCCCTGAGAGATGAGAGTTTGAGCGATTTTCCTCGGAGCTCCAATTTGCGGGAGCGTGGACCGAGGAAGAGGCATGCATATGAGGTTCCCGTGTACCGCCTTTATGAAGGGGCACGGTGAATATATATATGAGATTCCCGTGGACCGCCTTTTTGAAGGGGCACGGAGAATATACTGGCCTGGAGTAGAGAGGCGCAGAGAAAAGCTCGTCAGGTCAGAAGTAGCTGTGTTCCACCACAGCGAGGCAAACGTCAAGGGAATGGGCCAGAAAGTAAAGTAAAAATATTTTAAAAGTATAAAGTAACCCTTGACGGTCCAGTGGATACCCAGTGCACGGGTATATCTTATTGGGACGATTTCAGATGCCAGCCCACTTGGATATATGTATTATTATTGATTTGATATTTGATTTGGTTGGGATTTCATATATTTCAGTAAATGATTTATTAAATTAATATTTGGATTATTTCATATCCCCAGCCTGAGGTGATCGGTCTTTATAACCGAGTCTCTCACTGGGTACAAGTTTATGTACTCACCCTATTCACTTTTATTCTCAGATCATCAGACTTTGGACGGAGGACGTCCTGGTGGCCAGTGATCCCAGTTTCTCTCTGTGGACACAATTATGTAGGTGCCACCTCTTTTGCTTGTGTTACTTGGCTCGGAATATTATTACATCTTACATATACATTTGTGTATTTATAAATAATACTTTCCGCTGCATTGAAGTACCGTAAGATGTGATATTTTATTTTAAATATTTTGAAATATATTATCTATGATATTATTGCATGATTTCATGTATTGCTCGAATATCCTTTATTTTTAAGCCTTGTGCCATCTTGGTTGCCCGCCTGACGAGGCACGCATCTTGAGGTGGTACGGCGGTTGTCGCGTGGCCGAGCCTGCTGGTCGGGGCGTGACACCCCTCTCTACATTTTTCTTCGGTTGGCCCCCCTCTCTATATTTTTCTTTGCTTGGCCCCCCTTTGTCTCCTTTTTTTGGTTGGCAGCAATTATTTGGCGCCGTTTCAAAATTGTTCTGGGGCCGCTTCAGCTCGACTTTTTTCTTTGTTTTGTTTTGCTTGAAGTTAAACTTCACGTGACTTATCCTTTATCAAGACTTTTGTGGCAGCAATTATTTTTGGCTTTTTATTTCTTGCTTTGACCAATTGGCTTTGCTTAAAAATCAACTTTCTTGTCTTGTTCATACGTCACAAAGCCTTTAACCAATTTCCTTCCAATTTCCATAGGTTATGTACTATTCCACCAGTAAGAAGAAGATTAAATTGCTGTAAAGGGGTTAGATCGCCCTAAGCGAAACACGCGGATCCCTGCTCTCAAGTTGGATTATACAGGGATAATTGAATAGCTGAAATAACACTAGTACCCCTCTGAGATGTAAAAGCATCAAACTTTAGCGCAACTTTCTCTTTTGCTTACTTTTTGTTTTTGTCTTCTTTCTTCACGTCTCTGCTTCTCTGCTTCTCTCGCCCGACAAGTTCTCATACCACCAAGCGGCCACACTCCTCCCTAGACCACCTCCCCATAAGTTGATTGAATTCCAAACCTTTTTTTTTAATTCACAGAAAAGTTGGTTTTTTTTTATTGTTCCTGGGATCAGGCCTTATGGTGGAGTTGATGGAGTGGATACTAAACTTTTGGATAACTGGAAGATGAGACCTCCAGACGGTGGCTAATGGATAGTGGTCTTATGGTAGAGAGGGATGGCCAGTCCAAATGGTTTTCTGCTCTTCTCTTTTTAGGTTTTTTTTTTGCTTTTTATTTTTATTTTTTTTAGTGTCTACAGCTGCCCCTCTTTGATTATTTTCTGAGAATCTTGAAGTTTATACTTCTAGAGAGTTAGGAAATAAACAAAGATGTAGACACCACTGCACCTATTGTTTTATCAAAACTATTAAAAAAAATCCAAAGTCAAACAAAACAAAAATGATCCCCTCGGGGGAATTATGGGTCACAATAACCTGAACTAGGTCTGCAGTGTAAAGAATTGACGGCTCACAAAGCCTACACTAAGTATCCAAAGAGTTAAAAGCCATAACTGGATCTCTAGTGAATGAATAAGAGCCTGAACTAGGTCTCTAATGAAGCTAAGTGCCTTGACTGTGTCACAAGATGAAACGAGAGCCGTGATTCGATCTCTCAATGAACTAAATGAATCTTGAGAACCTAAACTAAGTCTCCAACTAAATCAAGAACCATGACATGATCTCTAAATGAAACGAGAGCCATGATTCGATCTTTTTTAAATAGAACAAGTGCCGTGATTCGGTCTCTGAATGAAACGAGAGCCGCGATTCGGTCTCCCAATGAACTAAAGGCCATAATTTGTTCTTTAAATAAGTTAAGAGCTGTGACTGGGTCTCTTAGTTGGTGCCAACTTGACTGGGCTTACACATCGCCAGCTACATTGGGCTTTGAACTTCATTTTGATGCCAATTTGACTAGGCTTACACATTGCCAGCTATATTGGGCTTAAACTCTCATTTTAATGCCAACTTGACTGGGCTTACACATTGCCAGCGACATTGGGCTTAAACTCTCACTTTGATTGCTAACTTGTTAAATGCCAACTTAACTGGGCTTACTTATTGCCAGCTACATTGGGCTTAAATTTCCATTTAAATGCCAACTTGACTGGACTTACACATTGCCAGCTATATTGGGCTTGAACTCCCATTTGATTGCCAACTGGACTAGGCTTACATATTGCCAGCGACATTGGGCTTAAACTTCATGTCATGCCAATTTGACTGGGCTTACACATTGCCAGCTACATTGGGCTTGAACTCCCATTTGAGTGCCAACTTGACTGGGCTTACATATTGCCAACGACATTGGGCTTAAACTTCATGTTATGCCAATTTGACTGGGCTTACACATTGCCAGCTACATTAGACTTGAACTCCTATTTGAGTGCCAACCTGACTGGGCTTACATATTGCCAGTGACATTGGGCTTAAACTTCATGTCATGCCAATTTGACTGGGCTTACACATTGCCAGCTATATTGGGTTTAAACTCTCATTTTAATGCCAACTTGACTAGGCTTACACATTGCCAGCTATATTGGGTTTAAACTCTCATTTTAATGCCAACTTGATTGGGCTTACCTATGTGAATTGGATTTCAAATCTTTCGAGAGTATGTCATTCTTGATTCATTCTTCTCATGCCTCAAATTGTCTTGTCTTCATCAATTCTCTTTCCTAGGAAAGCATCATGAACTTCCAGTGCATGCATGCATGGTGTAATGCATATGGATGCATGTATGCCTGATTTAATGTTGAAAATAAATAAATAAAAAAAGATAGTGATATTCATTGAACTTCCCTAATCTTGGTGCTTGCCCCAACATTTAGTTTTATAAAATCTGCCTTTAGTGATGATCTTGATTTCCTTTTGGCATCTTCATTCCCTCATTCACATTCTACATTTGCTTTCCTTGTCTTTTTCCTGTAGCAAAGACCAATTGAAGGATCAAATTTCATCTGTGTGAAAAGTTCAACTCCAATTATATATTTGAATCCATGAATTTGATAATGAATATCAAAAGTTGCTTCATACTTAAGCATTCATTATATTCAAAAAGACATCTAATTCCTTGGTATTCAAATTTGGTAAACATCTTTTATTCAACTTTAAAAAATCTCATGAAACTTGGATCTCTTGAAAAGTTGGTCGTTACTACTTAGAATGTCCTTTCAAAGAAGATGGCACCTTGTTTCTTTCGAATGGGTTTCGATAGGATTTTCAACAATTTGGCAACTTCTAGCAAGTTCAGAAATGATCATCATTGTCTCATAGAGGGATAGGACATCAATGTCTCTTCATCTGGGTTTTCAAATTTTTTTTTCTTTTTTTCTATTTTATTTTTTTTAGAAATCAAATCTTTTCTTTTTCAAAAATTGATTTGGAAACAAAAATCAAGTTAATGCTCACTTAGACTCTTGACATGACAGTCTGATATGGGTCAAAACTAGCCATGAAAGGCTTAGGATTTTGGAAGTTTGGGTTTCAAAGAGAATTTTCTCACATCAAGAGATGTGACATTTTAATGGCTCGTCAGTGCCGGATGCCCCAAAAGATTTTTATTGCTCATTTCTGAAGCTCACTTTATTGCCTTAGCTAAATTTGGAGTAGTTTCATGAATTCTCATTTTGGCTCTTGACTGCCCTTTCGGGTTTTCACCTTAGAGTCACATTATTTCATTTTTCATTTCATTTCTTTTTTTTTTCAATGACTGTCTCATCATGCACATGAAAATTCAAAATCCATTCAAATAGTCTTTTGAAAAAATGGTTCAATGTAAAAGACCCATTTTTCTAAGGAAATGCTCCTCAATTAAAGTACCCACACTCGATCCAAATGGACTTTTTAAGGTACGTAACGTAGGCCATGGTTGAGGGTTTAGAAAGAAAGGATAAACAAGCCCAAAAAGTATTTCAAGGTAACTGAATCAAGGATCACTTTTCGGCCATATGAAGAATTCATTTTTTTCATGCTTGATTTCTCATATGACTCTATCCCATTAGTCTTTTCATTTCAATTTGCCATTTCTTTCTTTCCTTTCCTTTCTTCTTCTTTTCCCTTTTTTTTTTCTTCTTTTTTTTGACAACATGAATTCAAGGCTATTCTTATTAAGCAATTCTTCATCATTTTGGGGCGTCATTTCCTTAGGCCATATGCAAGAATTCTTCCATCTTTTACTCGAATGTTTTCTTTGCATTTGCCCCCAGTGTGAGGGGTGACCCTTGATTAGGTTCATTAAAAAGAATATTCATTAGGCTCAAAGGGGACAACAATGGATAATTTTCTCCAAGTGAAGGGGATATGAAAAATGGCCATTTGTCTTCTCAAATATGGCTATCCTTATTAAAAAACAATACTTTAGAGAAATGTTACTTTGAAAACAATATTTTTTCTTTAAAAACTTTTTCAAAACTTCATTCAGAATCCTAATGAATGCCTCATATGCATGATGACACAATCAAATTTCTTTTTCTTCTCTCTTTTTTATTCATTCATTTTTTCCTTTTTTTTTATTCATTATTATTTTAAAAGAGAAATTCATGAAAGATGTTGTCTTCCACCCCTTTCAAACAATAATTAAGGCGATGAGTTTAAGCAATTTAAGGTCAACAATGCCTTGATGAGAAAGGCAACAAGACATATATAAAAGAAATACATGGTCTTTTATAAAGTGAATTTGACCTTTCTGATTATCTTGCCCCATGAGTGTATGAAGATGTTGGCAAAAAACCGTTCTTTTTAACCATTTTTATTTCCAAGAAAAGAATGGGGGCCACACAGGTTCTTAAGGGATTCCAAAATCTTGATCTCATTTTAAAACAAAAAAAGCAATGGGCTCAAAAGTTACTCATTTCAACCAATTTTAAGCACAATTTGGTCCCACATCAGAATGTCACATTTTAAAATCTAAGCAAGCATTTCTCTCAACAATTTTCAAAACAAGTCAACATTCAGTTTTATTTACATCCCAGATGATGAGTATTGATTTAAGGTTGAATGGATTTCCAAAGTTTATTCTAGGCTTTCATTTTTTGTTTCATTATTCTCTTTCTTTTTTTTTTGTGATTTTATTCAAATGACCAGGACATGTAGTAAGGACTTGGTGAGAATCATTTCTAATAGTAACCACCAACTTTCCAAGATATCTTTTTTTATTCTAAGTTCTCTTTTCTTATCCTTTCTCTTTTTTTTTCTCTGCACTTGGACAAACAAGTAAGTATAGACAAAGGATCAATATAACAAAACTTTTGAAACTCAAAATGCATTCATATTTAATGATGACTACAAGGAATAATGCATATATTTGATGATTTGTTCAAACAAAAGGATTAGAAATTGCCCCTGATTGGCATACTACCCGTTTGCCCCAATCATAAAACTTGCATTTGGAACTTTCACTTTTCCTTCCTGCTGATAAGCTTCCAGAATTCTACCGGATTTGCATCAATTAATGCTTCAACTTTCTTCTTGAATGGAGTGCAATTTTCTGTAGAATGACCCTCTACTCCACTGTGGTACTCGCATTTGGCATTCGAATCATACCATTTTGGGTAAGGAGACTCTCGAGGCTGGGCTGGAGCAATGGATATTTTACGGTTCTTGACAAGCAAATAAACAACTCTGAATAGGACATTGGGAGTGAATGATACTCTTTAACCCTTTTTCTTTTCCTACCTCGAGGATGATCTGAGTCAGTGCTAAGATCCGTAGTCATATGATGCAATTGGATTGGTGCAGTTGGTGGCTGGGTTTGACAGTAAGGGTCACTATGAACATATGGTGATTGATTCCAATAAGCTCCCATGGGATCTCCAGATAATACATAAGATTTCCTATTCCCCTCATTTCCAACCATTGATGTATGCCTTTGTTCGTTGCCCATTTCATGATTAAGAACGGATGCACTATTGTCCATAATTTTCCCTTTTCTCACCCCATCTTCAATTCTACCCACAAAAAATACCAAGTCTGCAAAGTCTGAAGAAGAATTGCCTACCAACTTATCATAGTATGGGAAAGAGAGAGTATCCACAAACAAGGCATTCATTTCTCTATGTGTAAGAGGTGGCTTGACTTCTGTCGTAACTTGATGCCATCTACATGCATACTCCTTGTAATTTTCTGAGGGATTCTTCTTCATGTTTTGGAGTGTCCATCGATCAGGAGCTAATTCTAACATATGCTTGTATTGCCACAAGAACATTCGAGCTAAATCTCTCCATTTGGAAATTTCATTGCTTCTCAATCTAGTATACCATTGAGCAGCGGCTCTAGTCAAACTGTCTTGAAACACATGAATGAGTAACTTTTCATTACCAGCATAGGCAGCCATCTTGTTGCAAAACATGATTAAATGCATCTTTGGACATTTTCTACCATCATACTTCTCAAATTCTGGCATTTTAAACTTTGATGGGATGATCACATCTGAAATTAGGCATAAATCTCTTGGATTCACTGAACCATACCCATCGGAGTCCTCTATAGCTCGCAGCCTTTCGTCCAAACACTTATAAGAAATGTCTCCCATCTTCAACAGGTTTTCTTTAACTTTCTCATAACCTGGAATATCATTTGAAACTAGACGGTGAGATGCTTGTTCTGCCAGACTTGCAATGGTGGAAGCTTGTTCTTTTCCAATCATAATTTTTGACTGCTGTGCTGAGACCCTATTTTGCCCATTTTCGATCTCTTCCATTTGAGTTTGCATAGTCTTAGTTCCCTGTAACCATTCCAAAAATAAATCAGACAATTCAAACCCCATTTTGTAGTGACCAAGATAAGATTCTTCTTTCCGAGGTTGATAGCCACTAACATTGGATTTTATCATGAATATGCAGATGAATGTATGCATGAGACTATGGGATACAAATGTTATGACAAATATTGAATAATTTGCAACGCAAATGACAATCACTTGAAAGAGTTAGACATGCATAACATCAATTAACTTAAAGAAAGGAAATCATTCTATTACAAAATCAAGAGTATCTTATTACAATGCAACTGAATAAACCAAGCCCATAAGCAACTTTCTCAATGTCCTTAGGTATAAACATCGAGATTTCAAATTTATCATCCATGCTCCATCACTGTATCCTGGGTTCCTTTGTACAAAATAGTAGCTTCCCTTTATTTATCAATTCTTGCACTCTATGCTTCAATACAAGGCAATCTTCAGTGGAATGACCCGCTACTCCATTATGATAATCACAATGTTCATTGGCTTTATACCACTCAGGGTATGGTGGAGTATACGATTTGACAACACGAGGTTTTTCCATCAATCCTTGTTGTAGCAGTTGGGGAAGCAATGATGTATAGGTGTAAGGAATTGGGTTTATATGTCGAGTCTCTTTTGGTGCCTTTTGCTTCTTTTTCAAGACAGCAGGTCGGGTAACTGGCTGACGCACTAGCATTTGGGGGGAGGCACTTGTATAAAGGTTCAGTGATGGGTTAAGGCAGGAATGCCTATTACTGCTTGGCACCATATTCACACCTGATGAACGAAGAGATGATGGTTGCGTAGGTAGGGTGCTGGTGTTTGGTGGTTGATGAGAAGGAATACTGACAATTGGTGGCATGTATAGATACAAGGGTGATGGCTGATGAGGTAGATTGTTAGCAATTACTGGCTGAAGGGATGAAGATTGGAGTGAATATGAGCAAGATGATTGGTGAGGCTGAACCTTTTGTGGATGGGGAGATAACACTTGTTGTGGTTGAGTAGTACTGGTTGGTGGATAAGACAAATCGCCCTTAGAGAAGCTTGGTTGGTTGGAGATTTGAGGCAAGTCAGAATGTGACATGTTGGTAGATGGAGCATGTCCTTGAGAGGGTTGGGACAGTGATAGGTGGGGAAAATAAGAGTTTAGCTTTGATTCATCTTCTTCTGCCCACATTCTTGAAATGCGATTTTGGAGTTCTGCTAACTCTTCCTTTACTTCACCCATGTTTTCTACTTTTTATCCAATCCTTTGGCTTCTCTTGAGCTGTAAGTGACTTCTCCAATGAATCTTGCATGTTGTAAGCCTTCACCCATAATCTGAGTAGGATCCAAGGAGGTTTGTTGCCCAGAATTTGCTCGAGAAAAAATCTCAACAGCCCCTATCTGACTCAATTTCTCCAATTGCTCTACTCGTTCTTTTAGTTTACAAACACCTGCCCGAGCCACTCTTGATTATACTCCAAAGATGCTATCTTGGCCTGTGTCTCTGCTTGTTTGCCCTCCAAGATGCTTAATCGATTTTGCACTGAATCTTCCATTTCCCAAATTTCTGAAACTCGGAATAAGGTGAACTTAGTAAAAATTTCGCAAGCAACGAATGATGCGTGCTTGTAAATGGCAACAACTGATAAAAGTACAGTAGCATGTAAATGAATAACTAATGCATGAGCATTGATATGCAAATGAGCATGATGAATGTGTAATGATGTAATTAAAAGAACATGATGCTTTCCTAGACTTCAAGTTTTACCTTCTTCTTTTTTTGTTCTTATTTTATTTTTTTCAAAAGACTAATCAACCAATTTTCTTTGTATCTTATTCCCCCCTCCTTTTTTTTTGCACATATTTTATGAACAAAGGCAATTTTTATTTTGTTATTCATCCATTCATCACTTCTTTTTATTCCTTATCTTTACATGAATATAAAATGTATAATATATAAAGAATGAAGGAAAACAAATGAACATCTAAACAATAATAATTTTTCACGAAAGAACATGCCCCTTTTTCACCACTATTACACACACATGCACATATATATCCCAATTCAGAACATTGAATGTCCATGGGGTAGGTAGTCCTCATATTGTAGGTAATAGGCTTACCCACTCTACAATCATGAGAAATAAAAAGAGTTGAATAAAGGTTAGAAGGCGTCCCTCCTTTGTGTCCTAAGAAAATCGGTTTTTCTCGAAAAGGGTTTAGCTCTACCTAGGTTTAGGGTTTGACTCTACTTAGGCGGGCATTCCTCACAGGTACTCTATATGCAGCGTTCGAAGTTCTAAACGAGGTACCCATCGCGGACACGACGGGGTGGAAGGATACAAGGACCTTCCTTCTAATTGGGAGAAGGACCCGGAATTCCGGACCTTTATGTTATGAATTGTGTAGTGTGTGGGAGGGACTACCTACCTTTACCAATTGCCTTTCATCACATGATGCCCCAACGTAACAGAAGGATAGAGAGGAAAATACTATCAACAATCAAATAAACGGTTAGTCCAATTTAAAAGAATACATGTAAAAATAAAGAACAGAAAATAGACATGCAATATATACAGAAAATGAAAGGCAGGAAAATAGGCAAGAAGCATACATGATAAAAGCAATTAAAAGCAAAGATAAGCATACAAGACGTGCACAATATGCATATGAACAAAGACCAGAGAAGAAGCATGCGAGACATATACATAGGGAAAATATATAATCAATCAAAGTATATAAAAAATATGTACAAGGAAAACAAGGTCATGCCACATAATATAATGAAATGAATCAAATAATGTGAGGTGCAAAATGTAATTTTTGAAAAAGATTTTATTGATGCAATTTAAGGTGCAATATGCAATTTTGAAAAAGTTTTATTAATGCGAATGCAAGATGTAATTTCGAAAAAGTTTATTGATGCAAATGTAAAATGCAAAAAGAAAGTTTATTTACACTTTTGTCCAAATCAATGAATATATACAAATATGAATGTTCATGAATGAAATTGAATTTTAAAAACATTTCAAAATTAACCCTAAATTGAAAAAAAGACTTTCTCAAAAATGATGGCTCGACTCTCATTTAGTCCCCAGTGGAGTCGCAAATCTGTCGAAACTTCTAAAAATCCGTCCGACAGAAATTTAAAGAAATAAAAGGATTTGAAAGGATTTAAAAGGAGTCGCCACTAACCATTTGGTTTAGGTAGGTTAGCCACCTATTTTGACTCCGTTTGACCTAACATAATCTAGAAAGATTACCTTAGGTTAAACAAATGTTGGTCCACGAAAATAAGTTTTGGGTTCGGGAGTCAGTTACGCTCGAGGAAGGATTAGCACCCCCGAAGCGCCCCGAAATCGGTACCATAAAGCCTTGTGAAAATTCGTTTTAGGGTTAATAACAAAAATGTTTCTTTTGAACTGAAATAAAATAAAATAAACTAAAATAAAGAATCTACAAATGTCGGAGTAGAACTCCTTTTGATATGGGTTAGTTCACCCTTTAAGAAAATTCAATTTAATGAGATCCGTGAAAAAAGAAAAAAAATAAAAGGAAGGTCTCGACGTTGAATAACCTAATTGAGAACTTTCCAAAAACAAGCTTTAAAATCAAAAGTTAAAAATCCATAATTTGTTAAAGAAAAATTTGAGTTTTAAACAAAATTGGATTGAATTTGAAAAGACTCCAATTGTTAATGACTGAATTGAAATCTTTCAAAAAATATTTTTGGATTTTTAAAATTAATGTCGGAATTATCAAATTCCTTTTATTGACAGACGGATTTTGATTAAAGGCAAGATTTAAAAAAAAGGGTTTAATTAGAAAGACTCCAATGTAAAGGTCTAATTGAAATCTTTCAAAACTTTTTTTGGTTTTTGAAGATAATGTTGGAATAATTAAATTCCTTTCATTTTTGGATCTCATTTTTAAAACCTTGATTAAAGAAATTAACCAAAGTTTGATTTTGTAAGAAAACCTCAACTATTGATTAAGTTTGAGATTTTCCAAAAAACCATTTTTAGATTTTTTTTAAAAAATTATGTTGAAATTGAAATTCCTTTTGTTGATAAGGGGAATTTTAAAAGAAAACATTTTTTTGGGTTTTTCCTAAAAAGAAACTAAAACTTGTAGAAAAAAAAACTTTTGAAAATTTGGAGCAAATTATGAACATGGTATGCTAATGTCATTTTTGAAATAAAATATGAATAAAATCATTTTTTTTGTATTTTTTAAATTGGGGTGGAAATTGATTTATTGGAAACTTCCTAGTTCCAATCGGAATTCCGAAAAGGTGAACTAGAAAGTCTCCTCACCCTAAGGAAGCCTTTGAAAACCTCGTAATTATGTGATCCTCTCGAACTCCCCATTATCGGGATTTCCATGCACATGTGATTTTTGAAAACAATGATTTAATTACTAAATGCATGAAATGATGGGACAAAATAAACTAAGAAAATGGGTTAGCACAAGAAATATACTAGGTATATATATTAAAGAAATGCATGAGCCCTAATTTCTAAAATATCATAAATGATGTAAATGGGCCTAAGCTAAATGGCATATTAAAATGCTAATGGGCCTAGGCTAAATGGACATAAAATATGAAATATCCTAAATTACTAAATGGCATAAAAATATGGAATGACCTAAAACTCTAAAATGGCATGAAATATTAAAATGTCTTATTTTACTAATTGACATAAAATAAGTAGGCCTAGACCCAACAAAATAATTTAATCCCAAACAGCAGCCCATAAAAGAAAACAACTCATCTTATAAGTCCATTGCTAGTGATGGCCCATAACAAATAAAAAATCCAACAAACAAAACATTATGCCAATTATCATAATCCAATTCTTAAAGCTAGTAAACCCAAGCCAGAAATTGATGAGCCCAACAAAGTTAATATAACCCAAAACTAATCAAGCTATAAAACTAAACATATATATATATATATATATATATATATAAACAAAGAGCTTAGCCTATACTAATTACACCGGAGCCTACTCATGGCAAATAATCATTAACTCAAATGTGCATGAAATCATAGCCTACAATTAACATTCATAGTCCGAATTATTAAGAATCCAATATGACGCACTAGTTATGCATATGACCCAACCAGCAAAATAGAATAAGCATTGAATCTTGAAATTCAACAAGAAAAATATCCCAACGATACACATCAGTTCGTGGATCAAACAAATAACATGACTTACCAGATCCAAACCAATAAATAAACATTGCCCAAGCAATCAAACAAGAACAGTAACACATATTAACAAGATTCAATCATGTAAAAACATAAACAGTCCAACGAAGTTTAGGATCCTGATGCAAATAATAAATAAATAAAAAAAACTTAATATAGCCTCATGACAACTGCTAATCTATCAAGCAAAGGATCAAATCATCAGTACAACACATGTCCCATAAGTCAAGTGAAATGACATACCCTAAGGTGGCTACGTGTGAACACTACTCATCAGATAAATACGAAACCCAATGCAAACACATCAACTTGATATATCCAACAAAGTAAACGGGACCCAAAAAAAAGAAGAAGAATTACCCAAAACGTCGTTGTCCCTTGGACCTAGATTCAAAATATAATTTATTCTTTTTTTCTTTCTCTTTCTCCTGATCAATTCTCCAGCGTCACCTCCATGATTCCCAGCCGTTGCAATCGCCACCACACTCCACCATCAACCACCATGTCGGACATTCAACGAGCCTCTAACGGATCCCTCAATTTCAAAAATACTCTCTTTTTCACTTTTAAACACTAATCCGAAATCTATTCCTTCAAAATCTTCATCAAACCTTCTAGATCTAGCTAGTAAACCCAAAGATTCAAGCCTCCGGTACTTTGATCTCCACCGTCCGATGGGGCTGGGATTCAAATATGTATTTACCCGTGACAAAGGCTACCTCTTTACCGTAGCGATTTGGAAACTGATGCTCCGTTCATCGTTTTCCCAAAAACCCGAAACTTTAGGCTATGTTTTTTTTTTTAAAATGTGGAAACTTGCTTGTGTTTTTTTTTTTTTTTTTGCTGTTTGAGGATTTTGAAGTCTATTGATTTGAGTTCTGATTTGTGGAGGAAGAATAACAAGTAGGATTTGTTGGTGGCAATAAAACAAGAGGGATAGATTTTTGTTTGACAGGGAAACAATTGTAGAGGGGTTTTTCCTATGGCTTCCTTCTTGCTTGTTCTGTATCTCTACTTTCTTTTTCTTTCTTTTTTTTAATTCCAATAGCCTCTCCTTTTTTTTTTCTCTTGTGATCGACTGTGCTTGGCCCCCCTCGTCCCTTTTTTTCTTTTGGTTGGCCTCTCTTTATATATTTTTCTTTCCTTGGCCCCCCTCTCTACATTTTTCTTCGGTTGGCCCCCCTCTCTATATTTTTCTTTGCTTGGCCACCCTTTGTCTCCTTTTTTTTTGGTTGGCAGCAATTATTTGGTGCCGTTTCAAAATTGTTCTGGGGTCGCTTCAACTCGACTTTTTTCTTTGTTTTGTTTTGCTTGAAGTTAAATTTCACGTGACTTATCCTTCATCAAGACTTTTGTGGCACCAATTATTTTTGGCTTTTTATTTCTTGCTTTGACCAATTGGCTTTGCTTAAAAATCAACTTTTTTGTCTTGTTCACACGTCACAAAGCCTTTAACCAATTTCCTTCCAATTTCCATAGGTTATGTACTATTCCACAGTAAGAAGAAGATTAAATTGCTGCAAAGGGGTCAGATCGCCCTAAGCAAAACACGCGGATCCCTGCTCTCAAGTTGGATTATCCAGGGATAATTGAACAGCTGAAATAACACTAGTACCCCTCTGAGATGTAAAAGCATCAAACTTTAGCACAACTTTCTCTTTTGCTTACTTTTTGTTTTTGTCTTCTTTCTTCATGTCTCTGCTTCTTTGCTTCTCTCGCCCGACAAGTTCTCATACCACTAAGCGGGCACACTCCTCCCTGGACCACCTCCCCATAAGTTGATTGAATTCCAAACCTTTTTTTTTAATTCACAGAAAAGTTGGTTTTTTTTTATTGTTCCTGGGATCAGGCCTTATGGTGGAGTTGATGGAGTGGATACTAAACTTTTGGATAACTGGAAGATAAGACCTCCTGACGGTGGCTAATGGACAGTGGTCTTATGGTAGAGAGGGATGACCAGTCCAAATGGTTTTCTGCTCTTCTCTTTTTAGGTTTTTTTTTTTGGCTTTTTATTTTTTTTAGTGTCTACATATATATATATATATATATATATATATATATATATATGATGAGAAGCCTATGATTTTCTCATCCATCCCATATATTGGTGGTCTTTCTTTATTTGGTCAATGCAAGGTCTTCTCTCGGGTCTCCATTTTAGGAATATTAAGTTAATATATATAAAAATAAAAGTATTGCATTTGCATATGATACATTATGTGATATTTTATAGAAATGCATGGTTTTATAATTAACATGTTGTTTTTTAAAATTTATTGAGATTGCAACTTTAGTTAACCTTAATGCATTTCTTGAAAGCGAAACAATCAGTTCTCAAGATTGTGAATAAAACTATCTTAATTATGTATATAGGTTTTAGTGTAATCTATTTTGGATTTGGGGAATATTTCTTTTGTTCATGTAATTTTTAGGGAGGTCAATCATTTTGCGACCTCTCTGGTAAAGCAATTAGAAATATTGAGCAATAACTTGTGGGGTATAGTATTTGTACTCTACTTTCCTTTTAGTAATATCCTTTACTTAAAAAAATAAAAATAAAAATAAAAATAAAAACCTTAATCAGTTCTTCTAACCATCCAATTATATGTGTTTTCTCTTAATTTGCTGTAACAATATCGTTTACTTGGGTCAGCGGCTAATAATATTTTTCTCCTGAAAATGGAGCTTTGGGTTGGCTTTGAAAGTCTCTAATACGCCAATACCCAGTAAAGAGTGTGAGGACCAGGCAGCAGGGTCAATATATACCCATGAAAACGTTATCAGTAACAGAAAGCAGAAAAAGTTTTATGTGCCGCCTGCCGCGCTCTTTCCTCTTCTAAACGAAGCAAATTCGGAGTCATGGTAGCCATATGAACACAGAATATATGTTCCCCAATAGTTTTTTAAAGTTGGTCTTCCTTTGGGAAGAAAAAAAATTAAAGGGACAAATTGCATGGGGGCGATTTATTTCTAATGGGAATTCTATTGCAACAGAGGAACCATCTGTACATTTTTTATTAATTTAAAAAAAAAAGTTATATTGCAAAGGCAGAAAACATGTGGTGGTAAAAATATTTCACTACTGCCCTTCACCTGCTTGTCAGGGGACCATTGACTTTATCCCATGAAGCTTTCGCAGCTATAGCCAATCCAGATGCCGGCAAAATTAAAATATCCTTTCAACAGTATGTTAATCTGATTGTATTATGCATGAATGATTAATCAAGCTAATGTTAACTTCAATTGCTCCAAATTTAGGCTGTCAATTCATCCAATTTTTCCTTCATCGACTGGAGAAGGTAACATCTTCCGTAGGGAGATAAATTTATGTGGAATATGCATTTTCTACTTAAAAGTACGTATATGCAAATAATAAGATGTAGCAGTTGCCAATCAAGTGCATTTAACTTCTATATATAGACCCATATATATCACTTACAATAATTTTGCTAAAGAGTTTTTGGTAAATATAATGCTTGTCGTGCTGTTTAATTAATGCTTGGTATTGCCTTGCTGGTCTTTCTTCTTCTTTTTTATTTTATTTAATCAAACGTATTACAAAAGTTAAGGTTTTTAGCGGAGGTCAAAACAAGCCTTTAGCGAAGGTCCGAATCAAGAATTTACCAGCGGTTGGTATTGCTTCCTTCTTCCTCTTTCTCAATTCCTCAAAAACATGAAAAAAGCAGTTTTAAGAACTTCAATTAGAGGTGTCAAAAGCTGACCTGACCCGAGAAATCCGTCTAATCCGTCCAAATTTGACACTAACCTAACCGGATTTGACAAAAAAAAGTAAACAACCGGAACCTGACAGATCCGAAACCCAATTGACCCGAAACCCGATTAACCCGAAATCCAACCGACCCAAAACCCGATTAACCCGAAACCTATTTGACCCGAAACCCGTTTAACCCGAGAGACTAACCTGAAAACCTATTTAAGTAATATTTTACCTTCTCATTCTTAAATATTATCAAATTTATTTAATAAATTTGTTAAAAAATAAAAATAAAAATCTTGTTAAATTTAAATTTTTATTAAATTGAAATAAAAACATATTTCATATTCTTAAATTTTAATCTTTATGCTATAATTTATAAATTATAAGTTATATTTCAATATATCCTCCATTATATTATACTTTAAATCAGAGATAGAATAATAGATAGCATATATTTGAAGAAATCTCCTAAATCCTTATCACATGTAACGTGTGACATGTCACATTTATCATAAATTATAAGTTGATATAATCCAATTATATTTATAGATTTAATACTTTAATTTGATTTATCATTTATATATATATATATATATTAACGTGTTATATAAATGTATATTATATATATATAGATAAGTGTCAGTTGCGTAAGAGGTTTTTTCCTATTAAATATCATTTTTTCTCCAACATATTTTAAAAATGCCATTAGATTTGGGCTCTATCTTTTATATTGAGCTTTTAAAAGATTTGGACTCTACCTTTTGTATTGGACTTTAAAAATAAATAATTAAACATTAAGATTTTTAAGAGTTTTTACTCATTAGTGTTCAAAAATACCGTTGGTTAAATTAGAACAATTAAAAACTACAAAATATCATAAGTCATTGTAATTTAATTTAAATATCATTCTTATACACATTGTTTTACAATATTAAAAATAAATTAACTTTATTTAAATATTACTCTTATATAAATTATTATAATCAAATGTATTCAAAAAATTAAATATAATAATAAATAAATTAGACGAGATTCTTAAAAAATATATTATAATTATTAATAACCCGTTTTATTACATGCCATGCACGTAACACAGAGAATCGTATATATAAAAGTATAAATATTGTAAAACTTTTGAATGGCCTAAAATACCCTTTTTCCTTTTGCATATTTCAGAAATGCCATTAATATTGTTGAGTCAAATTAAAACTCTTCATCTATCTTTTACTAAATATTATATATATATACATATATTAAATGATGATAGTAATTAACAATTTTATTTTCATCATAATTTACTTATTACTATATTATATTGAAGAAAATGGTTTAATTTGTCACGCCTCGACCCGCCCGGGGTCGGCCACGTGGCAACCGCCGTGCTGCCTCGAAGTACGTGCCGGCCGGTCACGCACCAGAAGCACCGCAAGGCATTGAAATGGATACTATTGCTGCAAAACAACTACAACTTTAATTAAAAATCTTTTAATAAAATAATAAACTTTAAAGTAGTACCAGTGGATTAATTTAAGGGAATACCTACGCAATGGAAACTACTAAGCCTAAGCCACCGACGTCTCCTAGTGAGCCTCCAATCTATTGACTGACCTCGTACGCGGATCTGCATCCATCCACATTGGATACAGGTGAGAGACAGAGGTTCAATGAATCTCCATCAGGGTTAGGGAAAACAAGGGTAATCCAAAATAAAATAAAATAAAATAAATTTTGTTTTCAAAATCTCTTTTGAAATTCTCCCAAGGAGAATTAGATTTAAAACCTTTAAAATAATTATATACTAATGGGCTGGCACCTAATACACTGAAGGCACGACTGGCCGGTCGTATGCCTTACTGCATCGAGGGCTATCTCTTTCCTCTTTAAATAAATTTTCAAAATCTTCTCTTTCTCTAGCCCGTTCCCTCGGTGGTGCCTCACTGTGGTGGAACACAGTGATCTGGAGCTCTGGCGAATTTCCCTACGCGCCTCTCCCAACCAGGCTCGACTCACGGTGCCCTTCGATAGGCGATCCACGGCTGAGTATCATGCATGCTCTCAAACTCGGTCCACGCTCCCGCAAATTGGAGCCCCGAGGAATCCCACTCAATCATTCCTCTTCCAGGGGCATCGTACCCCAATAATAATAATAATAATAATAATAATAATAATAATAATAATAATAATAATAATAATAATAATAATATTTCTTATATAAATATTAAAAACATGTAAACACACACAAGCTTTTGTATTTTTAAAATCATCCCAACCCCTAAGTGGGCGTATCACAAAATAAAAAGTGTGTGTCGTGGATTATCCTTATCCCAAAATAGTTGTAAAACCTTTTTAAAATAATTTATATTTTGAAAACATTTTAAAAACATTTTGTCCCTAGTGGCTAAACACTGAAAACAGGGTCACTCACAGTATAGGGAGATTTGTATACTCCCCAGCGCTCTATGTAGCTTAAATCTCCGGTGACACACCCGGACCTAGTCCGCACGTGTCAAGTTGAGTATTTATGTATTGTTGTCTAGTCAATATACCAAATTTCACTTCCCATGGATGTTTTAAACTTCATTTAGGTCAATTTCAAGCTTAAAAACCCTAAAATTGAAGTCCGAGGATGTGGGCCCCACTTGGATTCGAGTCCCAAGAAAATTGGGCCGAGTTGACCGGAGTCAACTCAGAAAATGTTGACTCCGGCGCCGGACCCGTTATTTTTATATGCCGAGACCCCCATTTTCTCTTCTCTTATTGTTCTTCAATTCTCCGAGCTATCTTTCTTAGATCTCTTCAGAATCAAACCTTGAATCCCTCTTCAAACATTCAATCAAACATCAATACCAACTTCTTTTGCCTCCTTGAAGATCAAAACACCAAAGTTTCCAAGAAAATCACCAAATCTACAAATTTGTAATTTCAGCGACAGTTTGTTCTTCGAGCTATATCTTTTGGTTTAACTGTGGGAATTAGCTAGGAATTTGGTATGTTGTTCTAGACTCATCAAGCTTTAATTTGATAGTTTACATGCTTGATTTCATGGTCTGTGCTAAGAGAATTTGTTTATTGAAGTTGAGATTTCTGTTTTACCAGAGATATGTTAACCCTTAGCGTTTTGATTCAAAATTCGAGCATGTTTAATGGTTTGATTCCGTTCTTGAAGCTGTGAATCCTTAGATCATGTGTTTAACTTTCTGTGTTTCAATTTTGGTGCAGATTGGTTGAGAATCAAACTCAAACCGAGCTCGATTTGGTGCATGGCCGAGCACGGCCATCCGCTGGAGACGTCTCCCGCGCCGGACTCAATGAGTCCCGCGCGGGAGCTGCTTAATTTGTGGGATTTCTCCCACTTTGGCTCACTCACGCCAGGGAGTGAGCCACCAACCGACTTGGCACTGTAGTATTAGGGGTATTTTGGTAATTTTGCAGCCCTAGACCCCAAATTAGCTTCAATTAACTTCCGGACTTGTCCAATTTAGTTCTTGGACCTTGGAGACCTTAAATAGGTTTTGTTTTATGATTTAATTGTTGGTTGAATGTCTTTATTAATCAAATTAGATTTTAATTTGATTATTTAGGTACGTGATTGTGCGAGTTTTCGGACCGGTAGCAGTTTGAGCTAAGGCATTCGTGGGTAATCGGGGAGTATACAACTCTCCTCTCTTGTGAGTGGCTTGGATTATATTGGTTGACCATTAAGGGTTAACCGTTTTCAAAGTTATTTATAAATGCTTTATTAAATTGTTTATATATGTTTTGGGGTATGAATTGTCCACCCTCACACACCAAGTTTACAAATGATTTAAAGGGTGAGAATATCAAATATTTTTATAAATTGATATTACTGATAATTGTTTGGGGTACGATACCCCTGAGAGATGAGAGATTGAACGGGTTCCTCAGGGCTCCGATTTGCGGGAGTGTGGACCGAGTTTGAGAGCATGCGTGATACTCAGCCGTGGACCACCTATCGAGGGGCACGGTGAGTAGAGCCTGGTTGGGAGAGGCGCGTAGCGAAACTCGCCAGGGCTCCAGATTGCTGTGTTCCACCACAGCAATGCTAACGTCAAGGGAATGGGCTAGAGAGTAAAGAAAAGTGTTTTAAAAGTATAAAGTAAATCTTGACGGTCCAGTGGATACCCCAGCGCACGGGTATACCTTTTTGGGACAATTTCAGATGCCAGCCCATTTGGAAATATTATTATTGATTTAATATTTGATTTGGTTTGGGACTTCCCATATTTTAGTAAATGGCTTATTAAATTGATTTTTGGATTATTTCATATCCCCAGCCTGAGGTGATCGGTCATTATAACCGAGTTCCTCACTGGGTACAAGTATATTGTACTCACCCCATTCACTTTTGTTGTCAGATCATCAGGTTTTGGACGGCGGACGTCCTAGTGGCCAGTGATCCCAGTACGACACTGTGGACACGACTTTGTAGGTGCCACCCATTTTGCTCTGTGTATCTTGGCTCGGAATATTAGTGCATCTTACATATACATTTATGTATTTATATATAATACTTTCCGCTGCATGGAGTACCGTAAGATGTGTTATTTTCTTTTAAAATACTTTTGAACTATATTATCTATAATAATTTCATATGTTTTCATATATTGCTCGAATATCCTTTATTTCTTTGCCTTGTGCCATCTTGGTTGCCCGCCTGACAAGGCACGCATCTCGAGGGGGTACGGCGGTTGTCACGTGGCCGAGCCTGCGGGTCAGAGCGTGACAATTTTATTGGTATCAGAGCAAATTTTTAATGTATATAGTATATTTATGTTATACCGAGCCGAGGAGTTCACATAATTTTGAGATTTTTTGATTTTGGGGTTAGAATTAGAGGGTATGATTGGTATAGACATATTTTTCGTCTACTGACCTAGATTTTATGTAGAGTTACGCCATGCCACCTAGAAGGAGGAATATTCCGGATCCTTCTGTTCCTACCCCTGATCCCTCAGTACCTAGGAGAAGAGGTCGACCACGTAGGCAGCCCGAGATTCAGCCTAGTGTAGACCCGGAGACCACTGTGATTCCGAACGAGCCTGTTCCACCTATTTCACCTGTTGACGAAGCACGCATCTCGAGGTGGTACGGCGGTTGTCACATGGCCGAGCCTGCGGATCGGGGCGTGACATCCGGTGCATTGCCGCATTCGATTATCCGGAGCCTTAATACATGGAAATATACGTTAGCATTCATAATTAAATTTATGAATGCACCTATGAGGCTCTAACATGACCTAAGATTGGGCTTGAATGTGATTCGGGGCTTAGAAAAGTGTCCGGGAGGTTCCGGGGTAAAAATCGGACACTTGGTGAAAAATTATGAAAATGGCCTAACCGGCCGTTTTGGGCCAAAAAGGCCCAGTTCGGCGTGGGACAGGCCCAGTCCCGTGCGGGACCTGGGCTGCGGGCCTTTCCCGCGCGGGAGCCGTCCATAAGCCTCGGGTTACGAGGCTTTTCCTCGATTCTCGAGCCCCTCGGTCCACCAATTCGTTTGAAATTCGAAATGGAGGTTCCTCTCACCTCCCACGACGCGTTTGCCAGAGCAGAAACTAGAATCACAAACTCAAAGTTCCTAAATCTCAAATCTAAACTTAAAATCTAACTAAAAGATGAAAATAACTTTGAGTTTGGATTTCTCCTAGACCAATGCATGGAGATGCGTGAAAACTTAGAAAAACGAAGATCAAGGAGTTAAGAATAGCTTACCAAGATCTCGCCTTGAACTTGCGGTCTGTTTGTCCGGATCGACCAAAAGTCCAAAATTGCTCCAAAAGAGCAGTTGAGAGAAAAGAGAAAGGAGAGAAGAGAGAAAGAGAGAAAATGAGGCGGAGAGGCTCGGCCTCCCTCTATTTATAGGGGAGCCCGACACCGGGTCTACTCGGGCCTCGGGCTAGACTTTCTCTTCTCTTTTAAACCTCTCGAAACTTTTATCCTTGGCCCGATCCACCGATCAATTCACCAATGGACGTTCAATCCATTGGCTATGGACTTAAAGAAGTCCACTTCAGTGTTTCCATGCATGGTCACCATTTCATCATTCAACTCCATCTTGTCTTAAGCTTATCTTCTCTTCTGACTTGACACAGTCAGACCGACTTAGTGTTCAATTACAACGTCATCTTGCACTATTCCGTTCGTACGAAAAGGTCGTGCTAGGTCTGGGTGTGTCATAATTATCATCCAATAACATGTAATTTAATTTAAAGCTTACTTTATAACTTAATTATCATCCACTTTAACATAATTTATTTTTTAATTTTTTAATTTTTTAAATTTTTTTATTTATAACGCGTTGTAGCACGTGTAGCACACGTGATAGGATGACTAGTATATATAAAAGTAAGAATATTGTAAAACTTTTGAATAGCGTAAAATATCATTTTCTTTCTCTATATTTCAAAAATGTCATTGATGTTGTTGACTTAAATTAAAACCCTTTATTTATCTTTTATTAAATATTTATTTATATATTTATTGAATGATGATTATAATTAACTAATTTCACTTTCATTATAATTAACCAATTACTATATTATCTTGAAGAAAATAATTTAATTATCATCCAATTTCATATATGTAATTTAATTTTAAGTTTACTCTATATTAACTTAATTTGTTTTTCTAAATTTTTTATTTTTATTATTATTATTAATAACACGTTGTATTACGTGCAGTGCACAGGACAGAGTAACTAGTGGTATTAAAATGCAGGCACGTACAATTTTATTTTTTTTAATTACTTACTCTGATACAACTTAGTAAAATTAAAATTTGCTGTTAAATTAGAAATAGGAAGTAGAAAGAAGAAATATGAAGAATTGAAGATTAAAGAGATACTCGCTGTTTGTTACTTAAGAATTAAGATTTACAAATTACAAGTTTAATGATATGTAATATATGTTCATGAAGACTTATGTTGATAGATGATAATAATAATTACTTGACTTGATTAGTTGATTACTTGATCTGTTATTGAAGAGTTAATTTATAAATTTTATTTTTTAAAAATAAATAATTAGAAACTCAAATAAAAATGATCTATGGATTAACTTGAAACCCCGAATCGAACTCATAACTCGTGTTAAAATGATCCGATGAACAAATCTAAAAAATCTAAAATCGAATGATCCATGGGTCAAACCCGAAAAACTCGAGTCAAAATTATCCGAAACCCGAATGACACGAGCGTCAAACTCGAAAAACCCGAGCCCAAATGACCCGTAACCCGATTGACCTGAAACCCGTGTGACCCGAAACCTGAATGATCCGAAATTTTCTTTGGGTCAGATTAACCGGATCCAATTGACCCGAACCCGTATGACACGCCCGGACCTTGTCCGCACGTGTCAAGTTGAATAATCATGAATTGTTGTCTTGTCAATTTACCAAAATTGATTCCCATGGATGTTTCAAACTTCGTTTAGCTTAATTTCAAGCTTAAAAACCCTAAAATTGAAGTCCGGGGATGTGGGCCCCACTTGGGAATCGAGAACCGGGGCAATTGGGCCGAGTTGACCGGAGTCAACTATGGAAATGTTGACTCCGGCGCCGGACCTGGTCGGGTCCGGCGCCGGACCCGTCAAATTATATAGGGGTCTCGGCTGCCGAGACCCCCATTCTTCACTTCTCCTCTTCCTCTTCGATTCTCCGATCTCTCTTCTTCAATTCTCTTTGAACCAAGCTTTCAATTCCTCTCCAAACACTTCATTAATCATCAATATCAACTTCTTTTGCCATATCAAAGATCAAAACATCAAGATTTCTAAGGAAAACATCAAATCTTGAAATCTGGAAATTTGGCGACAGTTTGTTCATCAGCCGATATCTTTTGATTCAACCGTGCGTTTTGTCTGAGAATTTGGTATGTTGTTCTTGACTCATCAAGCTTTAATTTGATAGTTTACACGCTTGATTTCATGGTCTGTGCTAAGAGAATTTGATGATTGAAGTTGAGATTTCTGTTTTGCCTGAGTAAAGTCAACTCTTGATGTTTTGATCCAAAATTCGAGCATGATTTATTGTTTGATTCAGTTCTTGAAGTTGTGAATTCATAGATCATGTGTTTAACTTGCTGTGTTTCAATTTTGGTGCGGATTGGTATTGAATCGAACTCAAACCGAGCTTGTTTTTGGAGAGAGGCCGAGCATGCCCATTTTCTGGGCTAGGTCCGGCGCCGGACCTGGCAGGTCCCGCGCCGGAGACGGCCAAAATCCGGGATTCTTCCCGTTTTGGCTCACTCCCGCCCGGGAGTGAGCAAACTGTCGGCAAGGGTACTGTAGCACCAGGGGCATTTTGGTAATTTTGCAACCCTAGACCCAATTTGACCCCAATTGACTTCAATTAGCTCCAATTGACTTCCGGACTTGTCAATTTTAGTCCGAGACCTTTTATTGGTATTGTTTTATGAGTTGATCATTGGTTGAATATTTTATTAATCAAATTAAATTTTTAATTTGATTATTTAGGTACGTGATCGTACTAGTTTTGGACCGGTTGCAATTTGAGCTAAGGCATTCGTGGGTAATCGGGGAGTATACAACTCTCCTCACTTGTGAGTGGCTTGGATTATATTGGTTGACCATTGAGGGTTAACCGCTTTTAAATTTATTTATAAATGCTTTATTAAATTGTTTAAATATGTTTTGGGATATGATTTGTCCACCCACACACACCTAGTTTATAAATGATTTGAAGGGTGGGAATTTCAATAAATCATATACATATTGATATTACTATTGTTTGGGGAATGGTACCTCTGAGTGATGAGAGTTTGAGTGATTTTCCTCGGAGCTCCAATATGCGGGAGCGTGGACCGAGGGAGAGGCATGCATATGAGGTTCCCGTGTACCGCCTTTATGAAGGGGCACGGTGAATATATATATATATGAGGTTCTCGTGGACCGCTTTCTTTTTGAAAGGGCACGGAGAATATACTGGCCTGGAGTAGAGAGGCGCGGAGGAAAGCTCGCCAGGTCAGAGATAGCTGTGTTCCACCACAGCAAGGCAAACGTCAAGGGAATGGGCCAAAGAGTAAAGTAAAAATGTTTTAAAAGTATAAAGTAACCCTTGACGGTCCAGTGGATACCCCAGTGCACGGGTATACCTTATTGGGACGATTTCAGATGCCAGCCCATTTGGAAATATTGTTATGGATTTGATATTTGATTTGGTTTGGGATTTCATATATTTCAGTAAATGATTTATTAAATTGATATTTGGATTATTTCATATCCCCAGCCTGAGGTGATCGGTCTTTATAACCGAGTCTCTCACTGGGTACAAGTTTATGTACTCACCCCATTCACTTTTGTTCTCAGATCATCAGACTTTGGACGGCGGACGTCCTGGTGGCCAGTGATCCCAGTTCGTCTCTGTGGACACTATATTGTAGGTGCCACCTCATTTTACTTGGTATATCTTGGCTCGGAATATTATTGCATCTTACATATATATTTGTGTATTTATAAATAATACCTTCCGCTGTATGGAATACAGTAAGATGTGATACTTTATTTTGAAATATTTTTGAACTATGTTATCTATGATATTTCATATGTTTTCATATATTGCTCGAATATCCTTTATTTTAGCCTTGTGTCATCTTGGTTGCCCGCCTGACGAGGCACGTATCTCGAGATGGTACGGCGGTTGTCGCGTGGCCGAGCCTGCGGGTCGGGGCGTGACACCGTAACCCGTCCAACCCGTCCATTTGACACCTCTAACTTCAATACAACCTTAACAAGTTAAATAAGTCAATAAATAAAAGAAGAATGAGACTTAATTAGTGTCTTTTCTACTTAGGCCAAATGGGTATTCAAAAGTACCAACAAATATAGATATTGTAAAATAAGAGCAAGAATAGATTACCTGGAGGAGCAAGTGTACTTGGAAAGGTTTCTGAGACCAAGTTGCTGCAAGAGTAAATCATCTCTCAATTAGCACCTAATTAACTGCACTCAATAAAATAAAGCATACCTGAAAACTGCACATCTATGTATATATGAGAACAATAAACCAAGCAAGAGAACTACTAACATGGCCATACATAATGTATATATATGTATATAGATGTCATAAGAATAGCCAGTCAAAGCAGTTGTCCAGTAAGTACACTTACTCGTTTGGTTCTGCTACTGGATAAAAGATAATTAAGCAGTTTCCAGCCCATTCACTGAAAAAAGGCAAAAACAGTTCGCTACCTCTGTATTAACAGCTATGGTATTCCTGAGGCTACAACATATGATCCCATATACATCTGAAAACATAATCGATAGTTGAGAAAGTAGACAGGACAATAAATAGAAATATATATATATAGGATAGTTTATTTATAATTCCTTGTAATTAAAATATAACGGGAAAACGACTGAAACATCCAAATGCTTGAGATAATTACTTTGATCCTAGAAATGAGACAAAGATTTCTCCGCAGAGGTCACAAGGAATAGAGATCTTCACAAACAGGTTGTGAATATCGTAACTAAAGTGTTCAGTAACAAAGTAGATATATATAAATATATATATATATATATATATTGAGGTGTGCTTGTATATATTACGGGACAATATATAACACAATAACCACGAAAATAATTAAGTAGGGCCGCAAGAAGCAATCTGCTTAGAACAAGAATTGTTTCTTTAGGCCACATAATGACGACTTATGAGTTATGGCCCAAGTGGTGCTGGCTTTTTTTTTTTTTTTTTCGGTCTAGCCACAGGTTCCCATCTCCGTTTTATGCTCGGCAACTAATCCTGCTCACACCTGCTAAAGGCAAAAGGCTAGGTGCTCCCCGCGGGTGGTCTGCCATACCCAGGGCTCGAAACCGAGACCACTGGTTAACATGTGGTGCTGTTTTTGCTGGAGATTCTTTTGCTTCCCATAATGGTGGTGATCCATACGGAGATACCCATTAGAGAAGAGGAGAACTAATAGTAATGCTTTGCATTTTGGCCATCTTATAAACTTTTATGCAAAAGAATTTATGTGTTGGGTGTGTGTCTCTGAAAGAAACTTTTTCTTTTTATAAGGGGCTTAATTACTTGGGTCAACGGCTAACATATTGATTTTTCTACCAAAATTATATTTTGGGCTAGGCTTTTAGAAAGTCTGTAATACGATAATACCGTGCAGAAAGTGTCATATCCACAACTTCTCATATTCATATTGGAGAACCATATGCATCTTGTCAAGCCATTATCAAGAAAATGAGTTTTGGCAAATCTTGGCTGCCACCATTCATGTTGATCGTTGGCATCCTACATAATTATGTGATATTCTCATGATAGTGGCCAGGTGCTTCTGATTCTTCCATCGATGGAATTCCTTTCCTTGATATCTAATAAGTTCAATGCTTTGTCCGGAATGCTAAGACTTGGCCAACCACCAGTGGTCCAGTACCTCCGTTGCCCAAAGGTGGCATTGGAGGTCAGCCAAATAAAAACTAGACAGCTAGTACCATCATCCACCACCTATTCGCTTAATTGATGTACCCTTGTAGTTTTTTATTTTTGTGTCGATGCCCACCAATAATTGATCTTCTCGTTGTATTCTTTCATCATCTATAACAAATAAGTATTTATTGAGAATTAATTGTAATTAAGTTTAATTAACTATAAATCAGCTTTTATTATAAGTGTCTGATTAATTAACTGAAATTAAATTGTGTTTAGGCCATGGTCCATACCTTGGAAAGATATATAAAACAGAAAAATAGAGAATGTCGATATAGAAGAGCATGTTGATATAGAAGAAGCAAATTCGAAGAGAGTTTGCAATTGAAGTGGATTTTTTTTGTCTGGGGGATAAAAATTGAATTTTATAAAGAATAATCTCTCTATCATGTACAATGTATTGTACTTGATGTAACGCGTTATTAATAATAACAAAAAATATAAATTTTAAATTTAAAAAAAACTATATTAAAATAGATGATAATTAAACTATAAAATAAGTTATAAATTAAAGTATATGATTGGATGATAATTAAATTATTTTATTCAAGATAATATAGTAGTAAATTAATTATGATAAAAGTAAAATTTATTAATTACTATCACCATTTAATAAATATATAAAAATATTAAGCAAAAGATGAAAAAAAGAATTTTAATTTAACTTAGTAATATCAATGATATTTTTGAAATATGTAAAAAGAAAAAGATATTTTTGACGATTTAAAAGTTTTATAGTATTCATACTTTTATATATATTATAGATTATAGATAAAGAGGCAGAGAGTATCATATTTACCCTTGATCTAATACTTATACATATATATATATATGTATGTATATATACTTGTATTAATAATAAGCAGTCAAAAGATAGCAAATTAGGTAAATCAATCCCTTCTGTTGTCTACCGTTTTTGTTATGGAGTGCAATTATATATATATATATATATATATATATATGTATTTGTATGTATGCATGTACGTATGTATGTATATACTTAGTTCGGAAGGAAAGAAACAATATAGACTGCTTGGGGAGCTGAGATCAATCATCCACAAATGCTAACTAGAGTTACTTCAATTTTAGAGGGGAAGTTATTATGATGCCTCTACAATCGATTAATTGATTGCAAGAGACCCATAGTTAATCTGTAATTAAGCAGAAACTGGTGTTTATGTGATGACATTTTTGCCACCCAGATTCTTCTCAGCTACGTATTGTTCCATAGTATTGTACATCTTAGCCATACTTTTGTTTTGTGTAGTTGTAAAGACGGCCGCTGCTGTTGCCGCTTTTTGAATGAATAAAAAGCTAACAATTTATCACCAAAAAAAAAAAGTTTTGTTATGGAGGGTTAAAAAAGTTTAGACAACTTATAGTTAATATGCAGAGATAATATCCCTACTATATATAGTTTATGTAATAGCTGGGGTTTAATATAGGACTTGTGCATTATTGTTGATTTAGAGCAGGTTTGATTACCTGCCTCTTTTTGGATAAGTAAAATTCACAACACAATATTCCAAATCCCCCCCACCCCCCAAACAAATAAAAAGAGAGAGAGAGAGAATATATTGATTGTTTGTTCGGGTGCTTTTTAAGGAACACTACTGGTAAATCTATGACAATGACGATTATATGAGCTTCCGCTGCAAGGTGAGCGAGGAAGACTCCCAGTAGCGGCAACGTTCCTGTTTTTACTAGCATCTATAGGGTGCACTACTTTATTCCGCGAGGTAGGTGAGCTTGGAGGACTCTGGGCACCATAAGATGGTGCAGTGTTCGGCTTACTTGGGTTTATCCCCGCTTTGCTTATTCCATTGTTATCGTCTGCAACATATCAAACATCAAACATGAACAAACACAATACAAGCTAATCAATAATTATATTTATCTTATTATTAATAGAGCTAGTACTAGTATTAAATGATGATGTGTTTATATATTCATTAAAGTAGAGAAAGAGGAAATTAATTAAACAAACTTAATCTGCGAGCGACGAAGACTTGATGCGTGATGAATAGGAGTGAAACCAAGAGGAAGCAGTAGAGAATTGGAGAAAAGAGGGGAGGTTTAATGGTGAGGATTTTGGACATCTTGTTCTAGGGCTCAGCACCAAACGACTTTTGCTCCATGCACCAATTCATTTGGTAGTATGTATATGTTCTGCTCGTTTTGGCTATTATATATATAATAATTTCTTGAAAGGTAAGATCATACAAGTAGTCGTTTACTTTTATATAACTAAAAAAGTTAATGGCCTGTATATATACTAGAGGTCAATGGCTAAAATGACATGTCCCAAAAGTTGGGTTTTGGGTTGAGTAAGAAGCAAGTCTACAGTAATAAACACTGCAAAAGGTGACAATTCCGGCCACCATGGAAAGATCATCATAACATAAAAACAGAACCATCTCTGTAAATTATATAGGATCCACACGGCGTGTACTTTTGAATGGAAGTTTCAATATGGTTGGAAGCTCCCAAAGAGAGTATTGATATATGAAACCCGTTCCTTTTTTCTCTTAATCACTTGCATGGGTCTAACATATTGAATTTTCTACCAAAATTATATTTTGGGCTAGACTTTTAAAAAGTCTGTAATACAGTAATACCGTGCAAAAAGTGTCATATCCACAACTCATATTCATATTGGAGGACCATTCATCTTGTCTAGCCATTATTAAGAAAATGAATTTCACCAAACCTTGGCTGCCAACTTTCATGTTGATCGTTGGCATCCTACTTTATCATGATAGTGGCCAGGTGCTCTGATTCTTCCATCCATGGAATTCCTTTCCTTAACTTTCCATCTAATTCAATGCTTTGTCCAGAATGCTAAAACTTGGCCAACCACCTGTAACTCCGTTGCCCGAAGGTGGCATTGGAGTTCAATAAATTTTTATTGAGAATTGTAAGTTTAATTAACTGTAAATCAGTTTTTATTATAGCTGAAATTAAATTGTGTTTGCCATGGTCCATACCATGGAAAGATATAACAGAAAATGTCGATATAGAAGACGCAAATTCGAAGGGAGTTGGCAATTAAAGCAGGTTTTTTTTTTTTTTTTGTGGTAAGGATGAAGAGGGAGAGAATATCATATTTACCCTTGGTCTTATATATATACACACACTATTAATAATAAGCAATCAAAAGATTCTCCCTCTGTTCCTATTTATTCGACCACAATAACCCAATCTCTTAGATTAACAAAAGTAGTTAATTTCAAGTTTCAATCCAAATTTTATTTTATTTTTCAAATTTATCTTTGTCATTTTTCCTCTCCTTTTGGCTCTTATTATTATTAAATAAATGTCATTTCAACTAAACAGGTTAAAAGTAAAAGAAAGATAAACTTGAAAAAAAAAAGTTAATGCTTTATTGAAATTGTAAATGCACAAATAAAAAAGAACATGAAAAATGATCAAATAAATAGGAACAGAAATAGTAGTAAATTAGCTAAATCAGACTAATAGAAATTAATGGAGAATAGAGTTTTATTACTGCGAAACAGAACAAACAACTACCGGATGTCATACTCGCAAAATTTCAAAGGAAAGTCCCTTCCCTCACTTATTTATTAAATACAAATTTATAAAAAAAAAAAAGTTCTGTTATGGAGGGTTAAAAAGGTTTAGACAATTTATAAAATACAGAGACAATCCCTCGGCGTAGCATAAGATGGTGCTGTGCTTGTGCCCGATGATTGGATATCCCCAATTTTCTTTTGTCCATCACCGTACGTCTTCGTCTGCCATATCGACCATAAACATAATGGATGCATATAAACAAACAACAAAAATAAAAATCAACCCGAGGAACAAATAATACACACATAAACATATATATATATATATATATATTAAGATATACTTGGTATTAAAAAAAGATGTGCTATATATATATATATATATATAGCTTTTGTTTGGGTTCTTTACCGGAGGCGGAGACGCCCACGATTATTCGCAGCAGGGCCGCAAATACCCAGACCCTGCTCCTTTTGGATGAGATCCGGACACTCCCGCTTTGCTTTGTACATGAATCTCATGATCTTCTGCAATTTCAAGGATGGGATTAAAATATAATAATGGCCCAAATACCGTTGAACATAACTAAACTTATCTTGAAACTCTGTTAATTTGGGGGCGACCATTCCATGCGGAGTGAAGAGGAGGAGAAGAAGTGATAGGAAGACGAATAAGCAAAGAATGAGAGAAATTAGAGATTTTATACTTATTTCTGGTATTTTGGCCACCACCATTAGGTGGCTCTGCAAAATCTTTTCCAAAGGAATTTATGTCGGATTATGTGCGTCTCTCATACAATCTGTTTCTCCATTTTATACCATAATTTTAATTATTAGTCTAACGGCTTTTCTACCAAAAATTTATTTTTATTGAGAACTTTAAAATGTAGGGTTATTTAACTAAACACAACTTTACATGTATGTTAAGTACATGTTATTTAATTTTTTTTCCATGAATACATATTAATTAATTAAAATAATATCTTATATATTTTATAAATATATTAAAAAAAGAAAAATAATTTTCAAAATAGATAAAACTTTTTAACCTAATATAAGGCCCAAAAGGTCAAATTAAAAACCCATTTTCCCCTTTTGAACCCAAAGTTAACTCCAAAAATCCATTTATAATGATAAAAAAAACCCATAATATATACTTCTATAACACTAAAACACTTGTCAAGATATAAAGGCATATATCTAATTTTATATGGTTTATATGGAAATATAAATATATATATATATATATATATATATATATATATTGAGTAGAGAAAAGAGGAAAACTTACTTTGGACCTGATCTGTTAACCTACGAGCCACGAATACTTCATGCGCGACGAGTAGGAGGGAAACCAAGAGAAAGCAACAAAGAGTGAGAGAAAATAAGGGAGGTTTGATGGTCAGGATTTTGGACATGTTACGAGGCTCAGCACCAAACGTCCTTTTGCTCAATGCACCAATTTATTTGGTATTATATATGCTCGTTTTGGCGATTATGTATATAATTTCTTCAAGGGCAAGGTCATACAATTGGTCGCGTTTACTTTTATAGAGTAAATAAAAAATTAAGGCCCTACAATGGAGGTCAATGACTAAAATGACTTGCCCCAAAAATTTTGTTTCGTGTTGAACAAGAAGCAAGTCTCTAATAAACAGGGCCATCGCTGTATATAAGATCCACACGCATATCTCTTTTGAATGGAAATTTCAGTTGAAGCTCCCAGAGAGAGTCGATATGATCAAATCGTACGCATGAAGAGCAACAAGCTTTTACTCCACGAATTTGTTTGGGTTTGTGTTGACTAAGAAGCAAGTCTCGCCGTGATAAACATGAGTGCAAAAGGTCGATTTTAGAATATAAACAACAACAAAGGCGAAGAGATCAGTTGGCACTAATTGATATCAGTACTAGCTAGAGGTCAATGGCTAAATGCCTTCTCCCAAAAATTGGGTTCTGGGTTGCCTAAGAAGGAAGTTTATCTAATTATTATAACGTGATAATTAAACAATGCAAAAATTGACTCGATCGAGTTGTTAGCTTGCTCTGATCTTAATGTTGAAGACGGGAAACTTCTGCTCTCCAAAACTTTTTCTGATAAAAAAAAATTGACTTGATCCGTATGTAAGGTCCATAGTCCATAATATGGAAAGATAGCCACCCCGACCCCACCAGCGCCACACCACACCCCCGCGCGCCGCCGCCCCCCCCACCCCCACCAAAAAATTAAAAAAGCGGATTTAAGCTTATAAATAAACGAAGTGAGTTTGCACTTCGCATGGAAACAGAAATGATGGAAGCTTGCCGATCGAGGTTGATTGAGTTGGTAAGGTTTTGGATCTCTGCTTGAAAGGTTTGAGGTTCGAGTCATGACAATTGTCCTCAATGGTGGGTGATCTGAAAGTACCACTGTCAGTCCTCTCTGAGGTTTATGGCATTCCCTGACCTTGGACTGAGACAATCTCATCTCACCTAAACTTTTGAAAACCAAAAGAAAAAAGAAATGGAAGCTTAGGTGACATTATTAGATTAGTAGAACATAGAGTATCACAATTAATGGTTATTTTGTGAAGGGGGGTTAATTAATTGAAATCAAATAAACAAACAAAAGTTAAAGGCCTTTAAGTTTTTACCATTAAGGCAATTACATAGGTTAATATTGCAGCTAAATTCAATTCAAAATTAATCAATCAATTCAAGGCATCGATTATTTCCAGCAATATTGACTGGCAAACTATTTTGAGCATAACAGGGGTTAATTTGAGGTTAACAGATTGGTTTGATTTGTATTAACAAATTGCTAAAGTATGAGTTGTAATTGCTAATTAATGTATTATTTTTTAAAATTTATATTGAGATTGGTAACTTTAATTAACCTTAAGACATGTTTCTTTGGTTAAACAGGTCTCAAGATTGTCCATTGGAACTCAAAAAATCTTATCAGTATAAGCTGTAGTATAATCTATTCTCAAAATTGGAAAATATTTCTTTTATACGGTCTCTCTCTTAAGTAAAGTGGGGCTGACTTGGGTCGACGGCTGAAAATGTTTTTCTCCTAAAAACAGAGCTTTTGGGTTGACCCCGGAAGTCTGTAATGCGGCAATAATACCGATCAAAGGGTGTGACAGTGAGGTCCAGCAGGTCAATACCCACGAAGAAGATATAACAAAAAGGCAAAAAAAGAGCCGCCCGCCCACCTCGCGCTTTCTTCTTGTAAACGAAGCAAATTCGGAGTCACTATGTTCCCAACAACTTTAGAATTGGTCTTCCTGTCGGGAAAAAAAAATACGAAGAAAAGGGGGGAAAATTTGGATAGGTTCAATTTATATAAAAAATGGGAATTTTATTACAATAGAGAAAACCATCTGTCATGAATGCAGAGGATATATTTAACAGAAAAAAAAAAGGCTTATTTAGATAAAAATCTTCATGGAGTCTTATTTTGGTAAACTAAAAGGATAAGGATAGCTTTTTTCTTATCATTTAAAATAGTTCAAGGGTTTATTTGATATTTTAACAAAAAATTTAAGGATATGTTAGGATAGAAATTAATGTATACTGTTAGTCTCCTATCATTTTTAAGATCTTTGAACATATATAATTTATGTTTAAAGGAAAATTTATGAAATGCCACCTAAATTCTTTCATTTTTTTGCTATTTTTCTTCTCTGTCTATGTCCTTTCTTTATCATTTTCTTCCTTTCTTCCAAATATAATCTAAAAGCTCTATTAATAATGTATGAGATAATAATTCTTATACGTACTTTTACGTGGTAAGCTTAATTTTACAGCACATATAAAAGGAAGTCAATCAATAACAATATTACAATAATTATATTGATCAGCTTTTGTTGAATTCTCTAATGCTTCATTCTTTTCAAATTGAATGTCCATTTTGTAAATGGCTTGAAGTTTAAAGAAAAATGACATTTATATATATATAGATATATATAATTTTGTCATTTGAAATGATAGGAAGTGACAGATTAAACTAAAAATTGGTATTAAAATATCAGAAAAAGTGAGACTGAGAAGAATTTTTTATTTGGGGAAAGTGGATAATATTATTTTGAAACATTTTAAAATACAATGAACATTCAATTTAAAATACAAGAAATAATAATTAATTAATTTCCACGGCAATAACGATTATAAAGCCTTATGCACCGCGGACTCCGAACTGATTGAGGGATACAGCTAGAATAAGGCACTCCTCTAGGGCAGTTCACAGCTGCTTGATTTGCATTTGAAGTGCCAGAAGTTACTGTCCCCAACCCACTTCTTCCATTTCTTGGCGGCGAAGGACTCCGGCCACCATAAGATGGTGCTGTTTTTGTTTCATGTTTGTGTACCGCCGCTTTGCTTCGTCCATTGTCGTAGTCTGCAACATATCAAGCATCAAACATGAACAAACACAGTACACACATTATAAAGAATTATGTTAAGATATATGTTGTTATTAATATAGCTAGTAGTTGTATTAAATGATGTGTTTATTACATATTTAAAGTAGAGAAAGAGGAAATTAAACTTACTTAATCTACGAGCGACGAAGACTTGATGCGTGATGAATAGGAGTGAAACCAAGAGGAAGCAGCAAAGAATGGGAGAAAACAAGGGAGGCTTGATGGTCAGGATTTTGGACATCTTATTACAGGGCTCACCACCAAACGACTTTTGCTCCATGCACCAATTCATTTGGTAGTAATATGTTATTCTGCTCGATCGTTTTGGCTATTATTTATATAATTTCTTGAAAAGCAAGATCATACAAATAATCGTTTACTTTTATAAAAATAAAAGATAGTAAAAAGTTAATTAGGTCCTATATACTAGAGGTCAATGGTCAAAATGACTTTTGTCCCAAAAATTGGGTTTTGGGTTAAGTAAAAAGCTAGTCTACCGTAATATAATAAACACTGCAAAAGGTGACAATGCCGGCCACCATGAACCATGAAAAGATCATAACATAAAAAGAGAACCATCTCTGTACATAGGATCCACACGGGCATGGTTGGAAGGTCCCAAACAGTATTGATATATGAAACAGGTTCCCTTTTTCTCTTGTTACAGGGAATTAGAGAGGTTTTTTTAATTTCTTCGTTTTAGGAATCATATATATAGAGTGAATGTATATAATAATTGATATATGGAGCATATATATCTTCTTATATGAACCAACCAGTTTTAATCACTCAACACTTCGAAATTTTCCTTAATTATTTTGGGTTGCACAAGAGAAGGAAGTTTATCTAATTATTATAATGGCTGAATACCCAAATTAGTTCCTAAACTATATTTTTTTGGACATATTGACCCTTTAACTTTTATTTAGAATAATTGATCCCTCAAACTATTATTTTGGGATAATTAACCCCTCAAAACTATTATCGTGGGACAACTAACCCCCTCAAATTATTATTTTGGGACAATATAACCCTTGAGAATTCCATGAAATATAACCTTTGGGGGGATTAATTGTCCAAAAATAACAGTTTGAGGGATCAATTGTCTCAAATAAAAATTTAAGGGCCAATTTATCCTTTTTGGTATAATTTGAGAGTCAATTTGGATATTCAGCTTTATTATAATTATAATTATAACGAAATATAAACAATGCAAAAATGGAGTCCATCCATATGGTCAATACTATGGAAATTAGATAGCCAAACACGAAGCACGGTCATGCACTTCTCTCTTTTCTGTCAAGCACGAAGCGGGCAACACTTCTTTTTTTTTCTTTCAACTTAATATACAAGATAACTTTTGAATTTATAAGAAATTGTCATTTTAGTCTTCAATTTTTATTTTGAATTTTTTTAGCTTTGAATTTTGATTTTTCAAATAATGCAACACTTGAAGCTATCATGGCCTACCTAGGGATTTTCATGTAATATATATGTGAAATTTTCTTGTCACACAGTGTCAGCGTCAAATGTTACATAATTCAAAAAATCAAAGCTTGAAGGTTAAAAAATTTAGAATAAAAGTTAAAATATTAAAATGATAATTTCGTACAAATTTGAGGATTCTTTTGAATATTAAGCATTTTCTTTTCCTTTTTCTCCTTTCTTTTTACCATATAATTACAAAACGTGGTCGTTTTGGGAAATGTATTTACGAGACCCAATAGGCAATAGCCTTTTTTCTTTTTTGGTGTGATAGGCAATAGCTATTTAATTACTATAAAGTCCTATCATAATTTGACCCACTCAACCCAAAGCATGCAACCTAAGCCCATTTGGCAATCCAATTAAAGCTCAACATAAATTTATTAAGGGAGCATTTAGTAGTTTACACATTAAAACTTTGCACGTAAAGTGATAACATACAAACTGTAGGAATGCAATCATTTTACATGTAAAATCACATTACATTATTTGGTTAGGTGTGTAATCCATTTTTAAATTGCATATAAAGTGTTTGCAATGTTTGGTTTAAAAAATATCTTTACATGCAATTTAAAAAGTAAATGACTAAATTACCATTTTGTTAGTTTGCAATTTAAAAAGTAAATGACTTAATTATGGACTTTTTGTAATTTTACATTTAAATAGATTTTACATCCACGGTATAAAGTACTTCGCCACCCTCCCCCATGTAAAATATTTTACATGGTATAGTGCAAAGCGACTAAAAAAGTACCCTACAGTTTGCAATTAAAAATAATACCAAACAGTATAAATACTTTGCAGTCGTACACTTTACATGTAAAGTATTTATTTTATATCATACCAAACGCGTGATTCGAAGACAGTCATTCCTCGAATGCTTAACCCCAATTCAGGCCTTAGAAATACAATGTTTTATTCAATAGGCTTGGAATTTACTTTCCCCTTTAGGCCATGTTTTCCTCATTCTTACTTTTAAGGAGGCAGATTTCTTTGCCAATTTTCTGGCTAAACAAGATAGAACTAGAAGCCATGACCCGATTGCTTGGTCGTGTTATACTAATATTTGTACTCTACTTTCCTTTTAGTACCCTTTACTTTGAGGGAAAAATAATAAAAACTTAATCGGTTCTTCTAACCATCTAATGAAATATCTTTTCTCTTTTCTCTTTTCTCTTTTCTCTTTTCTCTTTCTTATAATAATACTAACTAGAAAAATTACATGCACTTCGCTGCAGGAAAGCTTGGATTTTTTTAATTATCATGAGATATAATTTCTAATGATTAAAGGTAAAATTTTCATTTTAAACTTCTGAGAGCCCTTCTTGTAAGGCTTAAGGGAGACAAAATATAAAAAAAATTAAGTAAAATAAAATAAGAGAAGAAAAATATAAAAAACTAAAGAGATCAAATGGGCAAAGCAAAAAATTGAAATTAAAAATCCTATTACCATTGTCATTGCTCTCCCTCTTCCCTTTCTATTTTTTATTATTGAGTTTCCATAACTTTTTTATTTTCATTTTCTTTGCTCTCTCTCTTATCTTTTCTTTTTCTCATAACACTTATCAATTTTTTATCTTTAATTAAATCTTTTTGGAAAAATAAAAGTCCATGAAAAAATATCAAAAGAATATCCATCTCTTAGATATTATAAAACTATAACTATAATTAAAACATCACTTAATTTAGATGAAAAAAGTCTATAAAAAGAAAAATATTTTTCTAAAAAAACATCAAAATACCTTTTTATCCCTTAAATGTCTTTAGAAAAAACTCAATTGTCAATGTAGAATGCCAAAAAAGATATTTCTACACAATATTAATTTTCTTAGCGCAAAATTATCAAAAAACCCCAAAAACTTTCCTTGAATGCCTCGCTTTAACAATGCGTCAAATTCAGCCCATGTTTTTAAAATCTAATTTCAGTCCAAATTTTAACCAAAATTGGCTCATTTTACAAAATTTCGACCCAAAACAATCTCTCAACCCCAAAAATAACGAATTCCAGGGCAATGCCCTCCATGACCTAAAGTAGCTAATTACCAAATATCAGGCCGAAACTGGCAAGTTGTGAATCCAAAGGTATAACCACTTTTCCTCTCCAATTTACTAAAGGTCTTACATTGGACCCAATATGAGCCCAAAGGTAAATAACCCTGGCCCAAATGGAGCACAAGTCTAAATTTTCTTTGAAATTACCCCCGGAATAGGACAAGTTTAGGTTAATTCGCGCGCCAATATAAATTGTAGTTAATTTTTGCTACGACATCGCCATAGTTGGGCCATCGAAGTCCATTTTTACTAGTTCAAGCCAATTTATGAATAAGCCAAACGGATTTTGGTTTTTGGTTAAGACGACAGAAAAAGACACAGCCTTACATATATTTTGGAGCCGCTATCTTTGCCCAATTTTAGTTGCGCAAGTTCAAAATTTTGTTCATGTGCTGACTTAAACAGAACAAACAAAGGACTTCAAAGCAGTACACTTTAAGAAAAAAGGACGTAAAATCAATTTTACGTTACACATTAAATTAATAACGAAACACAAGGATGCAAAATAACTATAAAAGTGACGACAGCATTGTAAAATTAACAATAACCTTCCAAGATAAGCAAACACCAGAACCAGATTACTAAAATAACATTCCATGGTAAATATACAAATTAACAATAAGAAAGCACGCAAATCATATTGTCAATTGCAAACCAACCCAAAATCAGAAAAATATAAGCAAAGTTTAGATATATAACTTTATTACTACAATAGTGGTGCGTAAAAATATCCCTTTACAAGACTTTTAGAATAATACATCAATATTGCAACCGCTTTTATTACAACAAATAAGTCTTAATACATAGCAGCTACTGGAACATTAACCTAAAATAAATAGGAATACCGCACCACTATTGTATACATTAGCTATCTTCAAACAATAACTATAATATAAACAAACAATACATTAACCTAAAATAAATATTCCATATTTAGATAATTCGGGCCTGACATTATATCCAAGGCCCACACAGATTCTAATATGTTTGTTCAAGACTTGCACAAAACCTATCTTTTTTTTTCCTTAAAAAAATTAAAAAAATAAAAATTATAACATTATTTTCTTTAAGAATAGATAAAAATTATAGAATAATCTTTAGAATTATTTAGAATTATATTTTTTACTAAAAATATACCTAAAGTGTAATATTTAAAGTAATAATCTTATATACATATTTAATATTGTTAGAAATAAAAAATATAAAACTATATTATATGAAAAACAGATCAGGCTTGGACTTCAAAGGTTATTTCCAAGGCTCGGCCCATTTTAAAAATGGGCTTCATCCTTTCCAACATCCTATGTTCCTGAATTTAATGGGGCGCGCATGTGCTTTATACTAAGGAATAGAAGAACAATAATAACCAGGTAGGTTTTGATTTTAATTTTATTGTCAGTAAACGGGACAGTGACGGGGTTTACTTTTTGATTAGCTTCTTGTCCATGTGTTGAGAGCTTGTGCTTCTTTGTGTAGAGAGCAGCAGCAAGAAATTTCATTAATATTAAATTAAATTAAATACTTGTACTGTCTTTGGATTGCTAATTAAAATCCAACATTAAAGTTCCAATATCCGCACATCAAAATACAAGTATCACACTACTTGCCATACTAATAAACATGATAATTGGCACCAAAAGGAAATATACGCGCACACAGTATAAACATCCTAATTCGAGATGACTTTGATTCTAGAAATTAGACAAAGATTTCGCCGCTTTTGACGTCACAAACCCGAAGGTTTTAAACATCTAAGATATCAGTAACAAAAGTAGATAGAACAAACTGGATCGGTAAAATTTTATTTCAAGAGAACCGCGCGATTTTGATGTGCTTTACTACGGATGAGGATTATTACAATAACTAGGATAACCAGGAAATCGGGCCCAAACTGCTTGCTTATAGCAACCGTTTCTCTTGCCCACTGCATGATGAGGAATGAGGATTCATTATGGAGCTTGGGTAGAATTTAACCTTCTAAAATACCCCTCACTTCCTGGTCGTCCTGGCTTAGGTCTATGAGGATAGATGCGATCTGCGTGATTGATAGTAATGTCATCTTTTGTAATTTCAACTATATGGAATTAATATATATTTATATATATATATATATGGAATTAATATATATATATATATATGCACATAAATGATAGATACCATATACATACATGCCAGTTATATGATAAATGTACGTATTAACAGAGTTTGACAAAAGGGAAGAGAATTGGAGAGAAAGAAAAGGCCCGAGGCAGTGATTTTTTTTTTTTTAACTGGGCATCAAGGCAGTAATAAAGTTTAAGGAGATTTAAAGATAACGATAAAGTTTACAATATTTGAATACACTATAGATATACAATTGACTATAGAAAGTTAGCTAAGATATATAACAAAGATTAAATAACTCTTGTAAGTATTTATCCGGCTGCAATAGAGAAATCGAATTCTAACTTATTACCTTCAAATGTACCAGCGAGTGCTCCATGCGGGGCGAAGAGGAGGATCGCTGATAGCAGGAGGTTGAAGCAAAGAATGAGAGAAAATGGGAATCTGATAATTGGGTGTTTGGACATGATGATCTTATCTTATGTTGGCTGTGGGTTGTCTCTAAAACAAAATGTCTATCCTTTTTATAGTGAAAAAAAATAATTATAAAGGGGTTGACTCGGGAGTCATGGCTAAGATATATATTGATTTTCTACCAAATTATTTAGTTTGGACTTGACTTATCATAGGAAGTGTATAATACGGTAATACTGTGCAAAAAGTGCGATATATGTTGACTTCTCGTCTGAATATATATGATCTCTTATATCTATAAAAGTTATGGCCTTATTTTAGAAACGATCTAGTGATGATCGATGGATCGATTTCGATTTCTTAGAAATTATCACAGAATTATAAGGTGAGGTAATTAATTATAGTCACATGTATATAAAATTTAAAACCAATATCTCATAAATTTTAAAATTGACCCCCAAATTAAAAATTATATTTATATATTTAATATAAATTTATAAATTTGTAAATTATATTTAATATAAAATAATAAATTTATAATTAGATAAATATGTTTATATATCTAATATATAATAATTGATATATGAAGTATATATCTTCTTGTCTGAACCAGTTTTAATCACTCAACACTTTGAAATTATCCTTAATTATTTTGGGTTGCGTAAGAGAAGGAAGTTTATCTAATTATAACATAATAATATAAACAACGCAAAAGTTGACTCCATCCATACGGTCAATACTAGGGAAATTAGATAGCCAAAAAAATGTGGATTTAATCTTATAAACGAAGTGATGATTTTGCACTTCGGCTGGAAGCAGAAAGGGAGGAAGGTGACATTTAGAACATATCACAATCACCGGTTGTTTTGTGAAGTAGGGGTAAATTAATTGAAATGACAAGACTTATATATTTTTTCTTATATGCCTTGCATATCAGTAGCAAATGATAGGATATTGCTAAGTGTCATTTTAAAATAATAAATATCTAATTCTTCTTTTTTTTAAAAAAATTAAATCATGAGAAAGTACACGTGACGATATTTTATTGGTTACTGATATGAAAAACGCTTAAGGAAAAACACCTAAGTTCTGTCCTAATTGAACTGAAATGAAATAAACAAAAACAAAATTTAAAGGCCTTGAAATTCCCCCTTAACGGTCATTGGTTTTTAGCGAAATTGACTATAAATTACTCATTCTATTCCTATTTACTCGTCACAAATCCATGTTCCTTTTTACTTCTCATTTTAGTTAGATCAAAAAAGTATTTATTGACTTTATTATCATTTTACCCTTCTTTAAATATGTGAGAGAGACATAAATAGAAAAATAAGAGAGACAAAGACATTAATATATAGAGAGAGATAGAAGTAGAAAAAGTAAGGATAATTTTGGAAACACATCTAAAAATTTTATTGATTTTTTAAAATTAACTATTTTCTTAATCTAAGAAAATTAATTATTCATAACAAGTAAATAGAAATAGATGGAGTATTTAATTTGCAGCCAACTAGAGGATCACCATGCACTTCTCTCTTTTCTATCAAGCATGAAGCAGGCCAACGCTTTCGTTTTTTTCGGTTTAATACACAAAATAATTCTCGAATTTATATAAAATTATTATTTCAACTCTTCAATTTTAATTCAAAATTTCGACTCTCAAACTTTGATTTTTCAAATAATGTAACTTTTGACTCTGACGTAGCTTACTCAAACACTTATAAAATTTCTTTGTAACACGTGAAATTTTCTTGTTGTGCTACATCTACGTCAAGTATTACATTGTTTAAAAGAAATCAAAATTTGAAAAGTTCAAAATAAAAGTCAGAGAACTAAAATGACATTTCAGACAAATTTGAGAGTTCTTTTATAAATTAAACCTTTTATTTTCTTTTATTTTCTCTCCTTTTTCCACCATATAAGTACCAAACGAGGTCGTTTTCGGGACAGATATTTACGAGACCCAATAGGCAATAGCTATTTAATTACTATAAAGTCCTCTCCTAATTTGACCCCCTAAACCCAAAGCATGCAACCTAAGCCCATTTGGCAATCCAATTAAAGCTCATCCTAAATTTGTTTATTAAAACTTAAAATTGTAAATTTAACTTAAAATTACAAAGTTGATTCACAATATCCGATCGTTGTTACAAAATTCACTCGCAGGTTGGCGAGGACGCCGGATCCAAGATTGTGCTGTTTTTGGACGAGATCTGATCACTCCCGCTTCGCTTTGTACATGAATCTCACGATCTTCTGCAATTTCAAGGATGGAACTAAAATCTAATAATGGCCCAAATGTATACATTAATACATATGCCGTTAACGTTAAACATAACTAAACTTACCTTGAAACTCAGTTTTTGGTTGTGGTTTGTTTGCCGTCCCTTTGCTTTGTCCATTGTCGTGTTTGATCTGCCATATCAAATATAAACATAATTAATGGACGCGAGATTCAAAGAATTTTCATGATTGACTTGAGTCTAAATTTGAACTTACAAATAGGATAAATAAATAATTATTTGTTAATTACAAATGATACCTTTAATTTAATTAAAGTATAAGATGATTTTAAAGGGTATTAATGTAACTTTATAATTATAATTATTATTAATGTTTAAAATAAATAATATTTGTTAAATACTTATTATACCTCTAAATCTAATAAAGGTATAAGATAATTTTAAAATGTATTAATATAAATCAATAATAAACTAAAGAAGTTTACACTTATATATATTAAGATCAAGATATATATATATATATATATAAAAAATAAAAATTAACTTGACGAAAAAATAATACACTCATAAGCGTATATTGACATATATAGCAAGTATTAAAAGATATAATATAATATATATATACGAGAACAAAATTTTACCTTTGCTTCGTTTCGAGCATCATTTTTTTTATCACAATTTTTTTTAATAATTGTGATAATTTATATAAAATATTAGAAATATAATTAATTATAATGATTCTACGTTAAAACTATGTACATACCTTTAGTAATAAAAAAAAGGTTTTAAATAAATATGAAAAAGGACCAATTCAGTTACTGAAACGTATCAAATAATAAACATAAAGTCAAATTTATAAATTTAAAAAGAAATAAACTAAGTTTGACAATATAAATTAATGTAATATTAGAACATATTATTTTAATTAAAAAACTAAATTATTTTTATTGAGAATTCAAAATGTAGGCCTATTTAACTAAACACAACTTTATATGTATGATAAGTACATGTTATTTATTTTTTTTTCAATGAATATATATTAATTAATTAAAATAATATCTTATATATTTTATAAATATATTTTAAAAACAAAAAAAATAATGTTCAGAATAGTTAAAATCTTTTTAATCTAATATAAGGCCCAAAAGATCCAATCAATGATCCACTTCCCCTTTTTTAACTCAAAGTTCAAGTTCTAAAATCCATTTGCAATAACCGAAAAAACTCATAACATGCTTCTATATCACTAAACACTTGTCAAGATATAAAGTCATGTATCTAATTTTACATCGTGTATATATATATATATATATATATTTAACTTTCATACACTGACAGTGGAGGTTTTTAACTCCATAAAAGAAAATGACACATACCACATTTCTTAATGAACTAATTAAAAAATATATTAAAATATATCCTATAGACACATGTCAATCCTCTAATCCCGTTTGTGAAGTTTAAAAATTCCACTATCAGTAGATGAGATAATAATCTTATATATATATAGAGAGAGAGAAGGAAAAGATAATAATCTTATATATATATATATATATATATATATAGAGAGAGAGAGAGAGAGAGAGAGAAGGAAAGAGGGAAACTCAATTTCTTTGGACCTGATCTGTTAATCTACGAGCCACGAATAGTTCATGCGTGACGAGTAGGACGGAAACCAAGAGGAAGCAAGCAAAGAATGAGAGAACAAGGGAGGTTTGATGGTCAGGATTTTGGACATCTTATGAGGCTCAGCACCAAACGTCGCTTTTGCTCAATGCACCAACTTATTTGGTATTATACATGCTCGTTTTGGCTGTTGTGTACCTTGAAAGGCGAGATCATATAATAAAAAATTAAGGGCCTACAATGGAGGTCAATGACTAAAATGACTTGCCCCAAAAATTGGGTTTCGGGTTTGAACAAGAAGCAAGTCTCTAAGACCGAAATAAACACTACAAAAAGTGACAGTTCCATGCCACCATGAAAAGATCATAACACAAAAGCAGAGCCATCTCTGTACACAGGACCCACACGCATATCTCTTTTGAATGGAAATTTCAGTTGAAGGTCCCAAAGAGAGTCGATATGATCAAATCGTACGCATGAAGAGCAACAAGCTTTTACTCCACGAATTTGTTTGGCTTTTGTGTTGACTAAGAAGCAAGTCTCACCATGATAAACATGATTGTAAAAGGTCGATATCAGAATATAAACAACGACAAAGTCGAAGAGATCAGTTGGCACTAATCGATATCAGTACTAGAGGTCAATGGCTAAATGCCTTCTCCCAAAAATTGGGTTTTGGGTTGCCCAAGAAGGAAGTTTATCTAATTATTATAACGTCAAAATTAAACAATGCAAAAATTGACTCGATCAAGTTGTTAGCTTGCTCTGATCTTAATGTTGAAGATGGGAAACCTCTGCTCTCCAAAACTTTTTCTGATTAAAAAAAATTGACTTGATCCATATGTAAGGTCCATAGTCCATGACATAAAAAAATCGCCACCCCGACCCCACCAGCGGTCCAGCGCCACACCCTACACCCACCCACCCACCCACCCCTACCAAAAAATAAACAAAGTGGATTTAAGCTTATAAATAAACGAAGTGACTTTGCACTTCGCATGGAAGCAGAAATGATGGAAGCTTAGGTGACATTATTAGATTAGTAGAACATAGAGTATCACAATAATGGTTATTTTGTGAAGCGGGGTTAATTAAGTGAAATCAAATAAACAAACAAAAGTTAAAGGCCTTTAATTTTTTACCATTAATTACATAAGTTAATATTGCAGCTAAATTCAATTCAAAATTAATCAATCAATTCAAGGCATCGATGATTTCCAGCAATGTTGACTGGCAACCTATTTTGAGCCTAACAGGGGTTAATTTGAGGTTAAAAGATTGGTTTGATTTGTACTAACAAATTGCTAAGTATGAGTTGTAATTGCTAATTAATGAATTATTTTTTTTAAAATTTACGTTGAGATTGGTAACTTTAATTAACCTTAAGACATGTTTCTTTGGTTAAACAAGTCTCAAGACTGTCCATTGATACACGAACAATCTTATCAATATGAGTTGTAGTATAATCAGTTATCAGAATTGGAAAACACATTTCCTTTGTTCAACCTTTTACGGAGGTGATTGATCATTAACTAGTGTTTTCTCTGTTCTCTCTCTTAAGTAAAGTGGCGCTGACTTAGGTCGACGGCTGAACTTGCTAATTTAATAAATAATTTTTTAAATTTATATTGAGATTGGTAACTTCATCGGCTTTAACACATATTTTGCCCCCTTCAACTTGTCGGAATCTATTGTTTTGACCCTTGTACTTTTATTGTAGTTGTTTTAAACTTGACTTTGATTTTGATCTTCTGTAAGCCCCTCCGTTCAAGTCCATTAAACCCCTGGCTAACAGTGTTGGGATGCCGTTAACGTGGCATTTCCATGTCATCAATTTGGGCCCAGCGATGACACGTGTCATGCACTATCACACAATGCAAAAGAAAATGCACCCAGCTAGAGATGGAAATGTAGTTAAATTCAGTTTTTTTGGTTATGAAAAGCTAGTTTTATCCGGAACTCTTGAGCAATAAGTTAATGCAATGGTTATCAAGGCTTGGTGGCCAAGCATTTGACTATTGAGCAATAATCTAACATCCCACAGTTGCACCCAAATTGATAATACCAAACAGAGTAGTTGACATATTGACCAAAGCAGCCACTGCAACAGAATGATAATGATAAATGTTACCAACTAACCGTTGCTGACTTGCACTAGCATAGTAATACAAAAAGAGGAAAAAATAAATAAAGGACAGAAATATTCACCTTGTTGTCTATGCCACAAAATGAAGTAGTATAAAGATGTTCATCATCGAAAAAAGAAAAAAAAAGGGGGAATATTGAAAACATAAAAATAAGTACAAAAAGATAAAGGAAAAAGAAAACCTTATTTCCCACAGCTCATATGTGCCAGGAGTAATGAAATCAACAATCTGGCAGCTCAAATATTTACCAGCTGCATAAAGATTCTAGTTACCATGTGATCTCTGGGATTTGGGGCGCCTTTGTACGGTTGCCTGATCAAAAAAAGGAGAGGGGCAGAAGACTCACCGAGAGAGAGAATGAGAGACAAGACTTAAAATCCACCATGGCTATCAAAGCAATCAAACAGATTAGGATTGGATCAAAATTTTTAACAATGCAAAAGCAACAGTGTTACACATTATTGGGTGCAATATTATTGGGTGCAACAATTTAGACAGAGAAAGAAAGAACTTGACCATATAGTATGGCTCATGCAAATAAATTCAGAATATAAAAAATTAAAAATGATAACGAGCAGTGTCATTGAACACTTACAGCATTGGAACAATGCCTTAATATTGACATTGCACTCTTTCAAAGTATCTTATATTCCTTCAATACTGTCATATTTCATACACACCAAAAGCATGTAAGCAAAGCAACTTAATGAACAACAGAATCAAAGTTGAGGAATTCATAACATATAGAGCATACGTTTGTAATTTCTAATCCAACTGCTCTTCATTTCCTATAAAAAATGTAGCGTTCCTATATAGATTTCAGACTAATAGTATACCGGTACTATTTTTCTTTAAAATAGCAGCAAGGGGTAGCTTTCAATGTGCTTTTACGATGCCCATAAACAAGTAGGAAAAAAAAGAGTTGTTACTTTTACATACAATAAACATTAGATTAAAAATCTTTTGAGACTTCCAAGTCTCCAACTCATTGACAGATTAAAAACATTAGATTAGTCTACTCATTTCTGCCTCATATAAGCTCAATACAGCTAGAGATTTCTCACAAAATCATTATTTTAAACTGACCCAATTTATGGAGTCCAGAGCACTAATCTGGCATACAACAACAACAACTACTACATATTTGACAAGCATGGAGCTAAAATTAAAAACAAATACCTTCCCACGGGAATATAAAATACAATGATGAATCTAAGTGGGCAAGCCTGCCAGTTTAATTATAAGCAAAAGAAACAAAGATAGAATGCAACCAAAATGATACCAAATTCACGGTAACAACTAGTCTATAGCTAATCTTTATGATGACTACTACAACGTAAATTTGGGCTAACAACAAAACATGGCAAAAATCTTGGATATATAATTTAAACAACAAAAGAGGAAATAATTAGTACCAATTGTTTGAGTAAAACCCCAGTTGTGCAAACCAACCGCTTATTTCTGCTGAAACCACTAGAACCTGTATCATTTGAATAAAATACCAAAAATCAAAATATATATACGGCCAAATAAGAAAGAGAGGAATTAATGCAACTTACATTTGCCCAATATACCACGTCATAATGCCAGCGCCAAGAACAAGAGCTAGTACAAAATATAAAGAAAAGATAAGCACCACAGTTTGTATCAAATTATAATTGAATTAAAGTGCAGGATACCAACCAGCTTTTCTCTAAAGGGGAATCACAACCTTTCCTGCTGTCATCCTGCATTATAAAATTTAAAAAAAAAAAAAAACCAGATTGAAACAAATTGGACAGAGAAATTACCACAGTAGCAAGATCTAAGATCCCTCTTTTTTCCTTTTTTGAAGGTAAATCATACAATCATTTTATGGAACTTAAAAAAGCATAAAGCACAAAAGAGAAATCCACTATCATATTCCCTGGAAGGTGCAAAGTTAGCCAATGCCCATAACCATACCATGTTTTTTATTCATTCTGAAGTTAGCTATTTATGGCTAAATGTACACGATAAAGAAGATGAAGAAAGAAAACAAAGGAGATATCCATAGTCTAACTCTAAACAGTAATTGTTGTTTATGGCTAAACCTCTAGAAAGGTATTTTAGGCTTTGGGGATAATTTATTTAGGAAAATAAAGAATCATCATACACTTTCTATTTAATTATAGAGCCAAACAGAAGCAATAACTAAGATTTCACAATAATCAGAGATGAAATAACAATAAATATAAACTCAAAAGATCAGAATAGTTATAATATTTTGTCATTCAATTAATTAGATAATAAGAAAGAGCTAGCAAGCTCGAATTCTTGAATACTCAAAATGAATTAGTTCACTTTGCGAGTCACACTTGAGTTTATACTTAAAAAATCTTATGATAATTATTTAACAAATAAGCATGGAAAAGAAGCTTGAATAAGTTCAAATATCCAGGTCTAAATTTTCAACGATGGCTTTCATAAAATCAACTTTCACTTTGAATACAGGTAACTTTAAATCTAAATCTAACAACTGAAGATAATCACAAGACCTAAATCCACTAATTCGACAATCAACAGAACAAATCTAATTAAGAATTGAATGTTTAATCTTGCGATAATAAGGAATTCTTTACCAATCAATTTCTTTACCAAATCTGAAATGACAAGAACCTCAATGGTGGCGGTGACTTTGCAACCTCCGATCAACCTGCTCCAGCTTCACTCGTATCTCAATTTTCGATTGATTGAGGAAGAAAACTTGATGGAAGCGACGGTGCTCTGGTCTTAATCTTCGATGAAACTCTCAAAAAAAAAAAAAACTGAATACAAGAAATAGAGAGAGAGGAGATTTTTTTTCTGTTGGGGATCGAATTAGAAAGCTTAAAAAAGAAAAACCGAAGAGTGGGGGACTTAAGAGGGGTTTTAGACGACTCGGCGAGGAAAGTTTTGAAGAAAGCAAAACAAATTTATTTCTTTATTGTTTATTGTGGCGGTCCGCGGACCCGCCTGAATAACATTGCGTTTTTTCTTTTGTTGGCCTTATGGGCCCTGTTAGTGAAAACCGACTCTAATGGGTTACCTGTTTTGGCCCAATTTGTTGTTGTAGCTAGTATTAAAAGATCTAGTATAGCGTATATACGAGAACAAAATTTTATCCTCCTTTCGTTTGGGCATAATTTTTTTAATAATTGTGATAGTTTATATAAAATATGACAATATAATTAATTATAATAATTCTACATTAAAATTATGTATGTACCTTTTTAGTAGTAATAAAAAATAAAGTTTTAAATAAGTATGGAAAGTACAAATTCAATTATTAAACATATCAAATAATAAATATAAAGTTAAATTTATAATTTTTGAAAAGAAATAAACTAAGTTTAAGAATATAATTTAATGTAATATTAGAACAAATTTTTAATAAAAAAACTAAATTATTTTTATTGAGAAATTTAAAATGTAGGCCTATTTAACTAAACACAACTTTACATGTATGTTAAGTACATGTTATTTTTTTTTCCATAAATACATATTAATTAATTAAAATAATATCTTATATATTTTACAGATATATTATTAAAATAATTTTCAAAATAGTTAAAATCTTTTAAACCTAATATAAGGCCTCAAAGGTCCAATTAAAATCCATTTTCCCTTTTTGAACCCAAAGTTCAAATCTAAAAATCCATTTGTAATGACAAAAAAACCCATAATATACTTTTTATGCGGCTAAACACTTGTTTAGATATAAAGACTTGTATCTAATATATATATATATATGGTTTTATTAATTAGTGCACTCATGTACTTTTTAAGGTTGATTGACTTTTCATTTAAAGAAAATACATTTCATTTAATGCAATAATTTTGGTAAATTCAAGAAAAAGTAAAACATTAATTATATAAAACTTTCTATAATTAACACTTTAAATGATATAGGATGCACCATTTAACATTTTATATATATATATATATATGTATATATTCAAGAAAAATATATGTGTTTTATGGCACACTAAATTTTTTTTTATCTCATTGGTAATACACTTGTCTATATTTAACCCATAAATAAAATTCACAAAACAATATAAAAAAAAAAACAAAACAAAAGAGATTATTGATTGTTTGTTCGGGTGCTTTTTAAGGAGCAGCACAACCACGAGCATGTATGGATTTGCAATCGGGAAGGTTCCTTATTTTCCGAATCGGTTTATTCGGCCAGGTAGGTGAGCTTGGCGGATTCTGGGCACCATAAGATGATGCTGTTTTTGGTTGAGGTTTGTTTGCCGTCCCTTTGCTTTGTCCATTGCCGTCTTGATCTGCCATATCAAACATAAACATAATTGATGGATATATAATAATAATAATAAATCCGTCACGCACAAACATATTTTAAGATAGATAGCTAGTATTAATTAAAATTATGTAATAATATATATATATATATATATATATATATAGGCAAGAGGAAAACTTACTAATTTGGACCTGATCTGTTAATCCACGAGCCACGAATACTTCATGCGTGACGAGTTAGAGGAAGCAGCAAAGAATGAGAGAAAATAAGAGAGGCTTGATGGTCAGGATTTTGGACATGTTATGAGGCTCAGCACCAAACGTCGCTTTTGCTCAATGAAACAACTTATTTGGTATTTTTTTTTTAAAAAAAAAGAACTTACTTGGTATTATGTATGCTCGTTTTGGCTATTATGTATATAATTTTCTTGAAAGGCAAGATCATACAATTAGTCGTTTACTTTTATATGGTAGATAAAAAATTAAGGGCCTACAATGGAGGTCAATGACTAAATTGACTTGCCCCGAAAATTGGGCTTCGGTTTGAACAAGAAGCAAGTCTCTAATACCGTAATAAACACTGCAAAAAGTGACAATTCCGGCCACCATGAAAAGATCATAACATAAAAACAGAGCCATCTCTGTACGTAGGATCCACACGCATATCTTTTTTGAATGGAAATTTCAGTTGAAGCTACCCAAGAGAATATCCATATATATGGTCAATTAAATCGTACGCATGAAGAGCAACAAGCTTTCACTCCACGAATTTGTTTGGGTTTTGTGTTGATTAAGGCTCCCTTTGGGAGACCCTTGCAGCACATTTAGAGGCTAAATGTGTTGCAATGGTCTAAATTAGAGGTGTCAAATCGCGTAGGTCGGATAGGTTTCAGGTTTGGGTCATCAGGTCGGATCAGTTTGGGTTAAAAGAGATTTTCGGGTCATTTGGGTTCGGGTTTTTAGGGTTTTGTCATCGTGGTTTGTCAGGTTTGACCCTCGGGTCTTTCGGATTTCAGGTTTTCTAGGTTTCATATCGTTTGCATTTAGATTTTTTGGATTTAACTCTTAAGTTTCCGATTACTTTAAATTAAATTAAGGTTTTGATTTTAGAAATTAATAATTAAGAGAGATTTTATTAAAAACATTATTTATTAAATTTGTTATAAATTGTAACTAAATCAATTAAATTTGTAATGTTATAAATGCATTAATTAAATTAATAATATTTACTTATTATTGATATTTTATTTTAATTATTTTATATAATATTGATAATATATTGTTTGTTCATACAATGAATTGTTTATATATGTTTAATGTTAAAAAAATTGCTTAGAAATTGATTAATGAATATAATCAGTTAACCTTAATGTAACATTCATTAATAATTGATTATTTTTTATCTATATTATATAAAATCACCTTAAGTAACTATTAACTAATAAGCATTTCTAAGAATGATATCAAACATGCTAAATCTATTTATTAAATTTGAAATTTAAAAGATATATAAAATGATTTCATTAGTGTGTCGGATTTTTTCAGGTTAGATTCTCGGGTTTAGCAAGTTAGAGTCTCGGATCAATAGGGTTTCGGGTCGGTCGGGTTCGAATCGTTTACTTTTTTTATCAAATCAAATCTGGTTAGTTTCGAATTCGGGTCAAACAGGCGGGTTTAATGGATTTGGGTCAGCTTTTGACAAATCTAGTCCAAATGGGGCCCTTAAGTGTAATACCATTGCTCTGGGAATTGCCTATTGTGGCACCCAAAAAAGGCAATGGCCAATTGGAGCAAAGTGCTATAATGAGAATTCTTCCGTTCCCCCTGCATCACTCTTTTAAAAAAAAGAAAAACCCACATGTCTTTTATATTACTTTATATTTTTTTAACCAATATCTCTTTTAGTAATTTTTTATTTTAATCAGATTTTTTTAATTAATATCTCTTTTGGTCATTTTCATTTTAATCTCAATACTACCGTTGTTTTATCAATTGTATATTTTCTCATCGTTGATTTTATTCTCATCATTATAGTAACTAATTCAATATTTTAATTTCATCAAAGTCAATCTCACAACTCTATCAAAGAGAGCCTAAGAAGCAAGTCTCACCGTGATAAACAATGCAAAAGGTCGATATCACAATATAAACAACATCAAAGTCGAAGAGATCAGTTGGCACTAATTGATATCTGTACTAGAGGTCAATGGCTAAATGCCTTCTCCCAAATATTGGGTTTGCAGTTGCAGAGGGAAGTTTATCTAATTATTATAACGTGATAATTAAACAATGTAAAAATTGACTCGATCAAGTTGTTAGCTTACTCTGATCTTAGAGCCCATTTGATACTTTCCTTAGAAAGTTATTCTAGGGAGAATGATTCCATAGAAAGTAATTCTAGAGAATCATTCTCTAAGGAATCACTTTTTCACCCCCCTCCCTTAGAATCACTTTCCCTCATATGAGGGAAAGTGATTCCAATAAGAGCACCACTTTTTCTAGTTTTAAAATATACCAAGCCAAAGAAAATGTTTTCACCCTTTTAAAACCCATAGTTTAAAATAAATCAAACCATAGAAAGTGATTTCATCACTTTACTTTCCAGAGAAAATAGATTAAAATCCCTATACCAAACGGGCTCTTAGTGTGTTGAAGATGGGTACCTCTGCTTTCTAAAACTTTTTCTGATTAAAAAAATGAGTTGATCCATATATAAGGTCCATAATCCATAATATGGAAAGATAGCCCCCAAAAAAAGTGGATTTAAGCTTATGAATAAACGAAGTGAGTTTGCACTTCGCATGGCAGCAGAAAGGGTGGAAGCTTAGGTGTCATTATTAGATTAGTAGAACATAAAGTATCACAATTAATGGTTGTTTTGTAAAAGGGAAGTTAATTAATTAAAATCAAATAAACAAACAAAAATTAAAGGCCTTTAAGTTTTTACCATTAAGGTATTTACATAGGTTAATATTGGAGCCAAATTCAAAATTAATCAATCAATTCAAGGCATCGATGATTTCCAGCAATATTGACTGGTAAAATATTTTGAGCCTAATTAAGAAGGGTTAATTTGAGGTTAACAGATTAGTTTGATTTGTACCAACAAATTGCCAAGTATGAGTTGCATTTGCTAATTAATGTATTATTTTTAAATTTATATTGAGACTGGTAACTTTAATTAACCTTAAGACTTGTTTCTTTGGTTAAACAGGTCTCAAGATTGTCCATTGGAACTAGATCAATCTTATCAGTATGAGTTGGTATAATCTATTCTCAGAATTGGAAAATATTTCTTTTTTCCAAATTTTAGGGAGGTGATCGAAATCATTAATTAACTTGTGTTTTCTACGGTCTCCCTCTTAAATAATGTGGGGCTGACTTGGGTCGACGGCTGAAAATGTTTTTCTCCTAAAAACAGAGCTTTTGGGTTGACTTGGGAAGTCTGTAATGCGGCAATGTTACCCATCAAAGGGTGTGACAGTGAGGTCCAGCAGGTCAATACCCACGAAGAAGATATAACAAAAGGCAGAAAAAGAGCCGCCCGCCTATCTCGCGGTTTTCTCTTCTAAACGCAGCAAATTCTTTTTTTTTTTGGATGAATGTGTAAATTTCATTCTAAAAGCAATAAAACTGTTATAAGGGTACAAAGTTTAGTGCTTAGATAAGCACAATATCATGGTCGAAGCTTATAAAGAGAGAAATAAACAAATTTTTTGACAGCAGCTACAATTAGGCACAAGTGATATTCAAACTCCAACTGCTTTTTAGTTTCAGATTAACTTTGTCTCTTTTTACCTTATCCATTCCATGAAGTCTCATTCTTATTGCATCCCCAACGAGTTGGAAAACTTGTTCTGATGATTTAGGATGGCCTTTATGATACCTGCTATTTCTTTCGCACCAAACAAAATAGCAAAAAGCATTCCAGGCAATCCATAATAAGATGGATACTAGTGCTTTCTCTTTAATTTTCTGCATAGCCCATGTAAATTCATGATTTCAATCTCCTACGTTTTGAGATAGGCCATATGTCTGTAAGACTTTCCTCCAAATGATACTGGCGAAGACACAGGTAAACGAAGCAAATTTGGAGTCACTATGTTCCCAACAATTTTAGAATTGGTTTCCTTTGTGGGAAAAAAATCGAAAATAAAAGGGCGATAACTTGGATGGGTTCAATTTATATCAAAAATGGGAATTCTATTACAATAGAGAAATCATCTATCATGAGAGAAAAGGATGATTAACCCAAAAGAAAGGCTTATTTAGATAAAAATCTTCATGGAGTCTTATTTTGGTAAACTAAAAGGACAGCTTTTTTCTTTAAGTGATCATTTAAAATAGTTCAAGGGTTTATTTGATATTTTAACCAAAAATTTAAGGATATATTAGGATAGAAATTAATGTATATTGTTATAAGTCTCCTATCATTTTTAAGATCTTTGTACATATATAATTTATGTTTAAAAGAAAATTTACGAACTGCAACCTAAATTTCTTTCATTTTCTTTTTATTTTTTTTCTCTGTCTATAATTTTCTTTCCTTGTCATTTTCTTCCTTTCTTCCAAATATAGAGTCTAAAAGCTCTATTAATAATGTATGAGATAATAATTCTTATACGTACTTTTATGTGGTAAGCTTAATTTTGCAAGTTGTAACAGTAACACATAAAAAAGAAAGTCAATCAATAACAATATTACACTAATTACATTAAGCTTTTGTTGAATTCTCTAATGCTTCATTCTTTTCAAATTGCATGTCCATTTTGTAAATGGCATGAAGTTGAAAGAAAAATAACACACACACACACATATATATATATATATAATTTTTTCATTTTTAAAATGATAAAAAGTGACAGATTCCACTAAAAATTGGTATTAAGATATATGAAAAGACGAGACTAAGAAGAATGTTTTTTATTTGGGGAAATGGATAATATTATTTTGAAACATTTTAAAATACATTGAACATTCAATTTAAAATACAAGAAATAATAATTAATTAATTTCCACGGCAATAAGCCCCTCTGCACGGAACTGGTTTAGGGATACATGCAGCATAAGCCCTAGAACGGCCGCATGTTACAACTGCGTGATTTGCATTTGAAGTACCAGAAGTTATTGTCCCCGACTTACTTCTTCTATTAGATGTTGTTGGCGGCGAATTCGAAGGAGGACTCTGGGCACCATAAGATGATGCTGTTTTTGGTTGAGGTTTTTGTGCCGCCGCTTTGCTTCCTCCATTGTCGTCTGCAACATATCAAACATCAAACATGAACAAACATGTACATGCAGTACAAGCATAATAAATAATTATGTTTAGATATCTCTTATTATTAATATAGCTGGTACTAGTATTAAATGATGCTGTGTTTATATATTTGAAGTAGAGAAAGAGGAAATTAATTAAACAAACTTAATCTACGAGCGACGAAGACTTGATGCGTGATGAATAGGAGTGAAACCAAGAGGAAGCAGCAGAGAATGGGAGAAAAGAAGGGAGGCTTAATGGTCAGGATTTTGGACATCTTATTATAGGGCTCAGCGCCAAACGACTTTTGCTCCATGCACCAATTCATTTGGTAGTAATATGTACTGTTCGATCGTTTTGGCTATTATATATATATATATATATATATATAATTTCTCGAAAGGCAAGATCATACAAGTAGTCGTTTACTTTTATTTAAAAAAAAATTAAGGGCCTATACTAGCGGTCAATGGTTAAAATGACTTTTGTCCCAAAAATTGGGTTTTGGGTTGGGTGAGAAGCAAGTCTACCGTAATAAACACTGCAAAAAGTAACAATTCCTGCCACTGAAAAGATCATAACCTAAAAACAGAACAATACATAGGATCCACACACGGGGCATACTTTTGAATGGAAAACTTCAATATGGTTGGAAGCTCCCAAAGAGAGTAATGATAGATGAAACCCGTTCCCTTTTTCTCTTGTTACAAGGAATTAGAAGTTTTTTTTTTTTTTTGAAGAAAGGAATTAGAGGTTTTTAATTTCTTCCTTGGTAGGGATCAATATACAGAGCAAGTGTATATAAATAATAATTGATATATGGAGTGTATGTATCTTCTTGTCTGAACCAATTTTAATCACTCAATACTTTGAAATTATCTTTAATTATTTTGGGTTGCGTAAGAGAAGGAAGGTTATCTAATTACTATATAACGTAATAATAATAATGCGGCAATATTTCCGATCAAAGGTTGTAACAGTGAGGTCTAGCAGGTCAATACCCACGAAGAAGACATAACAAAAGGCAGAAAAAGAGCCGCCCGCCAACCTCGCACTTTCCTCTCCTAAACGAAGCAAATTCGGAGGCACTATGTTCCCAACAATTTTAGAATTAGTCTGATGCAAGTAAACAGTGGCAGAGTGAACGTTGAAAACTTTTCTTAAAGCTGTTAAAGATGTTAGTTTGTTATGAAGTTGTTATAGCAGTTAGCTTACTAGTTGATAGACAGTTATAGTTGTTGAGTCATTCTCGGATACCATGTATTAAAGCTATGATCAGAACCTTGTAACTCATTCTTGGAAAATTCTTCAATAAACCATTCTCATTTCTTCTCTTCTAAAGTTCTCTTGTTCGTAAACTTAGAAGGTTCTCGTGGGTTGTTCTTCATTCCCCAACCTACCTGATATTACTTCTATCAATTGGTATCAGAGCTCTTTCCTGGCCATGGCAGAGACACGGGCACAAGAAATTAGGAGGATCGACGACGCCTTGAAGGAGGTCTTGGCTAAATTGCAGGGCCAAGAACAGTTTCAGACACAGAGTATAGCGTCTTTGAGGAATGATATTTCTGCGTTGAACATTCAACAAAGCCAGATTATGACTCAGTTGCAGAATTCTGACACTCCTCCGACTGGGCAAGGCGGTGCAAACGGAGGTTTTGGACGATCACAACATTTTTCCACTCGTCAAGCAAGAATCGATTTTCCTCACTTTTCTGGGGATGATTTGAATGGCTGGGTCTATCGGTGTAACCAATTTTTTGAGGTGGATCATACACCAGAAGAGATGAAGGTGAAGCTTGCCACTATCAATCTTGAAGGGAAGGCGCTACAATGGCACCAAAATTGGGTAAAGTACAAGGAGCACCGAGGTTTGGTGAGCTGGGATGAATATGTAATGGCACTAGAGGACAGATTTGGTGATAAACTCTTTGGGGACCCGATGTCAGAACTTCTTGATCTTCGACAAACTGGAACTGTCGCCGACTACCATGACAAGTTTGAGTATTTGTTGGGAAGAGTGAATCTGAACGAGAGCTATGCGGTAAGCTTCTTTATCAATGGCCTTAAGCCCATTATACAGAAATCTGTCAAGATGTTTATGCCTAAAACCTTGCATCATGCTTTTGCACTGGCAAGATTGCAAGAATCCACATTTAATACTTTGCATAAGGAGCTTGGAAACACCAAGAAACAACCCCCATTACTACCCACCCCTCAAACGACTCCAAGAACCAACTCGGTTAGTTCATGGGCTTCTAGCAGCAGTGGTGGTGGCAAGATTGTTAATCCCAATGACAGGGGAAGTAAGGTTAGATCTAGTACTGAATTTGATGAAAGGAGAGCCAAGGGTCTGTGTTTTTGGTGTGAAGAAAAATACACTCCAGGGCACAAATGCACTAGAAAACAGTTATATTTGTTGGAATTAGGAGGAGAAGAGGGGGATATGAGCACCTGTAGTGAGTCAAATGAAGAAGAGGAGAATGAAAATCCCCAGATCTCTGTACATGCATTGAGTGGCATAGCAGCTAAAGGGTACAAAACCATGCGAGTCACTGTCTATGTGGGAAAGAAGCCACTGCACATTTTGATTGACTCGGGTAGTACCCACAACTTCTTAGATGTACAATTAGCTAAGAGGCTAGGCTGCAAAATACTGGAAGTGGGACCCATGAGGGTTGATGTGGCCAATGGCAACAGTATTGCTTGTGTTTCTGCCTGCAAGGGGTTGTCATGGACTCTACAAGGTACCTTATTTACTACAGATGTACTTTTGCTACCCTTAGGCAACTGTGATATGGTCTTGGGAATACAATGGCTCGAGACTCTAGGTGACATCCAGTGGAATTTTAAGGAATTGAGGATGGAATTTTATGTGGACGGAAAGAAGTTTGTGTTGAGAGGGGCACAGAATGCAACTTTGAAGAATGTTAAAGGGAAACAGATATGCAAAGCGATAGAGCAGGGTGGCGAGTGCTCCTTGGTCCAGCTAAACTGCATTTCGGCACATCCACAGTACTCTGAAGAAACATTACTTGCTGCCATCTCAGTACAATCTGCAGGGATAGAAAAGATGCCAGAACCAATTGAAAAACTGTTGTATGAATATGAGGAACTGTTTGCGGAACCTACTGCTCTCCCTCCACACAGGTTGCATGATCATAAGATTCCACTAAGGGAGGAATCTGTTACCATTAATGTCAGACCCTATAGGCATTCTTCGATGCAGAAAGATGTAATCGAGAAAATGGTAGAAGAAATGTTACAAGCAGGGGTAATACAGCCCAGTTGTAGTCCTTTTTCTTCACCGGTTGTGCTTGTCAAGAAAAAAGATGGGTCTTGGAGGATGTGTATTGATTACAGGGAGCTCAATAGGCAAACTATCAAAGACAAGTATCCTATACCTGTCATTGAGGAGTTACTTGATGAGTTACATGGTGTGGCATTTTTTTCTAAAATTGACCTAAGATCTGGTTATCACCAGATTCGAATGCATCCACCAGACATCTACAAAACTGCCTTTAAGACTCATAATGGTCATTATGAGTTTCTTGTTATGCCATTTGGCCTAACTAATGCTCCTTCGACCTTCCAAAGTCTGATGAATGATATTTTCAGGCCATATTTACGGAAGTTTATACTAGTTTTCTTCGATGATATCTTGATATATAGTCGAACATTGGCAGAGCATGTTGAGCACCTGCAGTGCACCTTTGAACTATTGAAACAGCACTCACTATTGGCCAAAAAGAGCAAGTGTTCCTTTGCACAAACAAAGATTGAATATCTTGGTCATTTTATTTCTGAAAAAGGGGTAGAAACAGATCCAAGGAAGGTACAGGCCATACAGCAATGGCCAAGTCCAAAGAATATCTCACAGCTTAGAGGGTTCTTAGGGCTTACAGGTTATTACAGGAGATTTGTGAGGGGATATGGTTCTCTTTGTAAGCCACTGACAGAGCTTTTGAAGAAGGAGCAATTTCATTGGAGTATTGAAGCAGAAGCTGCTTTTAAGAGACTGAAGGAAGTCATGACATCTCCCCCTGTTCTAGCATTGCCTGACTTCTCTCAAGAATTTGTAGTTGAAACAGATGCTTCCGGAATAGCTATTGGTGCTGTACTTATGCAAAATAGCCACCCTATAGCCTTCATTAACAAGGTTTTAGCCCCTAGACACCAGAGTATGTCTGTATATGAGAAGGAGTTAATGGCAATTGTGTATGCTGTGTCAAAGTGGCAACACTATTTACAAGGACGGCACTTCATCATCAAGACAGATCACCACAGCTTAAAATATCTGTTACAGCAGCGAATCACAATTCCTGGCCAGCATTCATGGCTTTCTAAGTTGATGGGGTTTGATTATGACATTATGTACAAGAAGGGGAAGGAAAATATAGTAGCTGATGCACTTTCGAGAGTACCTTCGTATGAGCTAACAGTCTTGGCTGTATCAACTGCCTCATCTGATTTATGGCAGCTAATTCAACAATCATGGCAAAATGACCTTTACTTGCAAGATCTCATCAAGCAACTACAGGAAGGGGTATTGCAGAATTCACCTTTTACATGGCATAATGGACAGCTTAGGAGGAAGGGAAAATTGGTGGTAGGGAATGATCATAACCTGCAACAGAAAATACTTCAAGCCTATCATGAGACAGCTACAGGAGGCCACTCGGGAGTCCAGGTCACTGTTAAAAGAATAACCTCAGTTTTCTTTTGGAAAGGAGTTGAAAAGCATGTCAGGAGATTTATTCGGGAATGTGAAGTTTGTCAACGATTCAAGTACGATAATGCAGCTTCTCCGGGGTTATTGCAACCACTACCAACGCCAGAAGGTGCTTGGAAAAATATCACTATGGACTTCATTGAGGGTTTACCAAATTCATTTGGAAAATCGGTGATAATGGTTGTGGTGGATAGGTTCACTAAGTATGCACACTTTATGAGTCTCTCTCACCCATTTTCTGCAATTACAGCAGCTCAAACCTTCATGGATGGTGTTTTCAAATTGCATGGCCTCCCTGAATCCATTCATTCCCCAACCTACCTGATATTACTTCTATCATAGTCTTCCTTTGGGGGGAAAAAAGGGGGAAAAAAAAAGGAGGATAATTACTTGGACGGATTCAAATTATATAACAAATGGGAAAAATTCTGTTACAATAGAGAAACCATCTGTCATTCGGATTTGGCTCCTCTCCATTTTGCATTTTAAATGGAGAGTCCTGTTAATGGATGGATACAATGCCACCTCATCATATTTACAATCAATGGTTTTCACACATAACACGTCAAAAACACTATTAAAATCTTAACGACAATCTACCATTTCCATCTGAAATAAATAGAACATTTTCTTCTCAAAAAACACTTCAACTTCAATTCAATATATATCAAAATTCATTCTTCTTAGATCTATAATTCTATTCAATTCATACATAAATATGTGAAAAGGTTTTCGATTGTAGGTTGTAGAGATTATGAAGAAGAGTATAGCTTCAACATAAAAACAGAGAAGATGATATGGTTTAGCAGGCTTTCATGGAAGCAAAGGTACCTAAGAGAAAGGACGAAAGGAAAACATGAATGGCGTTAGAAATTGATATCGGCTAGGATATCGTATGCTTCATGACGTGGTAGAAATTCAAACCGTAGATTGCGAGCATGATGAGGTGACACTACATCCACCCATTAACCGGACTCTCCCTTTGGAAGGTAAAATGGGAGAGGAGCCGGATCCCTGTCATGAGTGCAGAGGATGTTTAACCGAAAAAAAAAGGGGGGGTTATTTGGATGAAAATCTTCATGGATTCTTATTTGGTAAACTAAAAGGATAGATATAGCCTTTTTTTTTTTTTAGTCATTTAAAATATTTCAAGGGTTTATTTGATATTTTAACAAAAAATTTAAGGATATGTTAGGATAAAAATTGATGTATATTCATAGTCTCCTATCATTTTTAAGATCTTAATTTGTACATATATGATTTATGTATAAAGGAAAATTTACAAAATGTAGCCTAAATTTTTTTTATTTTCTTCTTATTTAATTTCCTCTCTATCTATTTCCTTTCATTGTCATTTTCTTCCCTTCTTTCAAACATAGTCTAAAAGCTCTATTAATAATGTATGAGATAATAATCCTTATACATATTTTTACATGGGAAGCTTAATTTTGCAAGCTGTAGCACATAAAAAAGAAAGTCAATCAATAACAATATTACAATAATTATATTGAGTTTTTGTTGAATTCTCTAATGCTTCATTCTTTTCAAATTGAATGTCCATTTTGTAAATGGCATGAGGTTTAAAGAAAAATGACACACACACATAAATATATATATATATATATTTATATTATAATTTTGTCATTTGAAATGATAAAAAGTGATGGATTCCACTAAAAATTAGTATTAAAATACAAGAAAAAGTGAGAATAATCAGGAGAATTTTTTTATTTCGGGTAAATGGATAATATTATTTTGAAACATTTTAAAATAGTACAATGAACATCCAATTTAAAATAGAAGAAATAATAATTAATTAATGTCCACGGCAATAAACCCCCTCGCACCGAGAACCTCCTGCAGCGATACACGCAGAATATTGCTTTCCTGGAGGGCATGACCTAAGCGCAGGTCGATTTCTGTTTAAAGTACCAGAAGTTACCGTCCCCGACCCACTTCTTCCATTTCTTGGCTGCGAAGGAGGACTCAGGGCACCAAAAGATTGTGCATTTTTTGGCTTACTTGGTTTTGCCCACCCTTTGCTTTCTCCATTGCCATCGTCTGCAACATATATATCAAACATCAAACATGAACAAAACACACAGTACACACATAATAAAGAATTATGTTAATTAAGATATATCTTACTATTAATATAGCTAGTACTAGTATTAAATGATGTGTTTATATATTTAAAGTAGAGAAAGAGGAAATTAAACTAACTTAATCTACGAGCGACGAAGACTTGATGCGTGATGAATAGGAGTGAAACCAAGAGGAAGCAGCAAAGAATGGCAGAAAACAAGGGAGGCTTGATGGTCAGGATTTTGGACATCTTATTACAGGGCTCACCACCAAACGACTTTTGCTCCATGCACCAATTCATTTGGTAGTAATATGTTATTCTGCTCGATCTTTTGGCTATTATTTATATAATTTCTTGAAAGGCAAGATCATACAAATAGTAGTTTATTTTTATAAAAATAAAAAATAGTAAAAATTTAACTAGGTCCTATTTACTAGAGGTCAATGGTCAAAATGACTTTTGTCCCAAAAATTGGGTTTTGGGTTGAGTAAAAGCCTAGTCTACCTTAATGTAAACACTGCGAAAGGTAACAATGCCGGCCACCATGAAAAGATCATAACATAAAAAGAGAATAGAGGTGTCAAAAGCTGACCCGACCCGAGAAACCCGCCCAACCCGCCCGAATCCGAAACTAACCCAACCCGATTTGACCAAAAAAAGTAAACGACCCGAACCCGACCGATCCGAAACCCGATTGACCCGAAACCCGACTGACCCGAAACCCGATTGACCCGAAACCCGATTAACCCGAAACTTGTTTGACCCGTAACCCGTTTAACCCGAGAGGCTAACCCGAAATAACCCGAAAACCTATTTAAGTAATGTTTTACCTTCTCATTCTTAAATATTATCAAATTTATTTAATAAATTTGTTAAAAAATAAAAATAAATATCTTATTAAATTTAAATTTTTATTAAATTGAAATTAAAAACATATTTCCTATTTAAAATTTATTTTTGTAGCTATATATTACGTATATTATATTTATATAATTAACATTATTAGTTAAATTCAACAAGATTAATAAATTGTAACTTACAAAAAAACTTAAAAGGAAAAAAAAATAAAACCCTTACAAGAACACATGTAATGTAAGATGTGACGTTAAAGAGTTAAATAATAGATTGATAATTAAAATCATAATTAAAAATTACATATGCATCCAAAATGAATCCATAATTGAAATAACATAAGAATTACATAATAATCTTGCATAATCCACATTGTCATATTTAATAACAATTAACAAAGCAAAGGCCCATCCAAATTCCAAACCAAAGCCTACACCAGCATATACCCTACCTAGCAAAAGCCTACAACACAAAGCATAAGAGAAAAAAAAATAAAATTAGAATAAACTCATATGAGACATAATTAAAACTAAAAAGTTATTTTAACAAATGTAAATTTACATAATGGAGAAAAATATAAAGAAAATCAAAACACGTACCGATTACATTATCGTTTTGCATCAATGATCAACCTATGATATTTGAAGCTTCTTCCGATCCTATGGAAAGAGAAGCTATATCCAAATCGATCTCTTGGTCGATATCAACTTGCTCAACTAACAATTCACAAGAAATTTTGATGATTAATAATAATTATTGTTAATTAGTTTACAAAATATGTAATTACTTTAATATTATGAATACATATATATCTATATATATTACCATCGTAACCCCACAACCAATTTCGTGTTGTTACCAAGATTTCGGCAGTTTGACATGAGAGAGAACTCCTCCACTTATTCAAGACTCTACCACCAATACTAAATGCCGATTCAGATGCAACAGTGGTGATAGGTATGCTCAATATATCTCTTGCCATTGTAGCAAGCTCCGGATAGCGAAATTGATAATCCTTCCAAAATCGAAGAACATCAAATGGCTTTGTGTGGATTGATACTCTAACCTCACTTAAATAGAGGTCCAATTGTGATTTCCCTAATATTGAATCTTCCTCGAAGTCATCATTTTCAAATGCCTAAAACAACAAAATAAATTTGTAAAAAACAGAACCCTCAAAGCAAAACAGTACTCACAGGAAGAAACAGAAGTAAAAAAGTGTAAACTGACATCTACAAAAGTCTAGATTTTCTCCTAGAAAGTGCAAGTAAATTCCCATAGTATTGTTCTGTGACTATAATATTGCAGTTGTTAGACATAAACATAAAATTCGTTGATTTTTAAGACATTAGATGAAAGTGGTTTTTCTAAATTGTTAAAATGATTGTCTTAGGTGTGCATCAGTGAATAACTTTAATTAGATTCCTTAGATTTATAGACTAAACGAAAAACTTAAAAAGTTAAAAAGCTATAACCTTCAAAGATTTAATTAATTTGCAATATATATAGCATTAGGATCTAGGCAACAGAAAAACAAATAAGTTTCACATACCAAGATAAAAGAAGCCCATATGGCCTAGACTTGACTTTAGATATGAAACTTTAAAAAACTAGATATTGTAGTGCTTTATCCCGAAGGAAGCCCTTCAAGAATTTCTCAAAGGCCTAGGCTAAACCTAGGCCTAAGAGGGGATTTGGAAATAGTTTTAAACTAGCAATAGACGTGCCTCGATTAGAACCTTGATCACCACTACGTTAAATACAAAGTAAATTAAAGAAATAATAATAAATAATAAAACATTAAGAATAATAATATATGAAATAAACATAAAATATAAATAACACTTACTAGATGATCATCACTAAGTTCTTGTCTTACACCTTGATCACCACTAACAACTCCACTTTGATTTGCCATTGTAACTCTCTCATACTCCTTGAAGAGGTTCTTAAGTTTGTCAAGGATATCATTTGCCTTACTTTCATAATCCATATCAAACTTTTTAAGTTGATATTTGACATATTTCAACTTAAAACGTGGATCAAGTATGATGGCAAAAGCCAACACCACACAAAGCTCATTCCAATACTTGTCGAACTTTTGTTTCATTGCCTGTGCCGTTTCTTGCAAACAACTCATTGGATCTTCAATTTCTTTCAACAAATGAACTTGAATCCGACACACATTCTCAAAGTACAAATTGGAAGTAGGATAATCGGATCCACTAAACAAAGTAGTGATATCATAAAATGGCTTCAAAAAGTAAGAAATCCTTTCAAATTTGCACAATTCTTTTTCCGTTGGGAGATTCGAAATCATAAAATTTGGATCTTCCGTTGGCAAAATTTTGAAAGCATTCACATAATAAAGAAATCTATCAAGCATCATGTAAGTCGAATTCCATCTCGTTGCAACATCTAACCATAAGCCCATTGATCGATTCAAATTAACTTGCCTAGCACATTCTTTAAACTTATTCATTCTTGATTCTGAACCTTCTACATACTTGATACAATATCGAACCTTCATCAATGAATCACCAAGAACACGCAAACCATTTTGAACAATAAGATTTAAGATGTGTGCACAACAACGGATATGGAAAAATGCACCATTAAACAACAATGAATCTTGTTGAACAAGTTTGCTCCTTAACAAATCTTGCATGTTATCCATATTTCTAGCATTATCCAATGTAATGCTAAAAATTTTCTTCTCTATACCCCAATCTCTCAACAAATTATAAACAGTGCTACACAAAAAGTTTGCATTGTGTGGCGGTGGGACATGGCAAAAGTTAATAATCTTGCTACACAATGTCCAATTCTCATTTACATAATGGGCCGTGAGACAAAGATAACCTCTATCCGTACATGATGTCCACAAGTCACTTGTCAAACAAATCCTACCTGGAAGCCGATGCAAAGTAGACTTAAGTTGCTCTTTCATTTTGGCATGCAATTTGAAACAATCGGCTTTAATGGTATTCCTACTAACATGTTCAACACTATCATGAAGAAAAGAATGGACATCCCTAACTCCTTCATGTTCAACAAATGTAAATGCATATCCATGTCTTATTATCGCCTTAGCAACTAACTCACGGTAACCTTGTTGATCTAAAATTTTATCACTAGAATCTTTGTTCTTGCCAAATAAAGAACACTTTTGTAAATGGCGTTTAAGGTTAGAAGTACCCGAGATAGATTCCGCACCATAAATTTTACCACAATGCTTGCATTTGGCTTTAGTCTTTTTGCTTGGAGATTCCAAAAGTTGAAAGTCATTCCAAATCTTGCTAGTCCTCCGAGGCTTCTTTGAAGTGCTAGCTTCCTTCGAAGCACTTTGAGTATTTCCCTCCACGGTTTGACTATCAATCCCGCAATCATCATGAATTGATTCCGAGTCCATGGTTACAATTTACAATCTATTGCCAATATAAAGAAAGCACACTTAAATTAACAAAAGAAATCATATTAATTTAATGAATTAAAAAAGAGGAAAAGAAAACATGCAAATCAAATTATATATGATTTCTAAATATCCATGTCCTTGCCGGGCATGAAATTATCATAAATATGTGTGCAACAATAAATAGTTAAAGATAATTTAAAACCAAATTTAGAAAAAATAAACAAAGAATTGAAGAACCCATATCATGAACCCAAATAAAACACTTGAAAATTAAGAACCCAAATGAAGTTATACCTGAAATCAAGGGCAGCAGCGGCAAGGATAGAGGACAATAATTGCAAGGTCCCAACAAAAGACAGGAGTCGTGCCTTTGAAAGGAGTTTTGGCTGGCAGCAAAACTCGGTTGTATGAGGGAGAATGGGAGAGGGCAATGCTAGTGAACCCAGTCGGATGAGGGAGAGACGGAGAGTGAGGGATGGTGGTGCTCGGGAGAAAAAAATAAAGAAGGAAGCAGAGGCGGAGCAGGAAAATATTGAAAGGGGGGCCATATCAAGGCATGTGTAATTGTGTAGTGTGGGGGGGACCCAAAACTAAAGCCGTATTATATAAGCCTTTAAGAAATTTCAGCTTTTTGAGGGGTCAAGGCCCCTGCCTGCCCCCGCCAAATTCCACCACTAGAAGGAAGAAAACAAAGACTCAAAGAGTCAAAGATGCTACACGGACCATATACCTTTTTTTTCTCTCTCGAAAAGGTTAAGGAACATAGTTGGGACCCACAAAACCTATTGGGACCGTTGATTATGTTATTTATATCGGACACCTGTTAAGTGATGTTGGGTTCAAGTCTGAGTCCCCTCCTAGTGAAGCAGATTGATTGAGAATAGATGGAATGACTGTGATTCATGGAACATTCACACCTTAAGATCACAAGAAATGTGTAGTGTTTTGATAAATATGAATTGGGATGAATTCTTTTTTTTCTTTATATTCGAGTATCCGACGATATTTTCTATAATGTATCTGACAAAATATGTACGAAAAGTACAATTTACGCCCTAATCTAATGGTTGAACTGACACGGTAGTAAAGGAAATTGCCTATTTGACTATTTCAAATAGGAAATAGTAACAAACAAAGGAAGCAATTAAAATTTAAAAGTAATTAATAAAAAAAATAAGAAAGAAATGGACCGTTTACTTGTTTGTCCATTGGGTTAAGCTTGGCCACATTGAATTTTGGCCCATTTATCTATATTGGTTTTTTTAGTGATAGTAAATAGTAATTAATAAATACAATATATATTATTAAATATTATTACTTTTAAATTTTAATATTGACTTATAATTTATAAACTAGCAGTTATAGACTTATAGTTCAATGTATCCATTATTATATTACACTTTTAATAAGAGATAGAAAGTTTATATTTAAAGAAATCTCCTTAATCTTTATTACATTTACATGTGACCTGTCATACGTCAAATGTCCCATAAATCATAAGTCGTTATAATTCTTTTATATTTATAGATTTAATTATTTAATTTGATTTATCATTTTATATGTTAATAATAATATATTGTATAAATGGTATTAAAAAGTAGACACATGATTCTTTTCTTTTTTTAATTACTTACTTTGATTCAAGTTAGTAAAATTAAAATTTACTATTAAATTAGAAATATAAAGTAGAGAGTGAAAATAACAAACATGAAGAATTGAAGATTGAAGAGCAACTTACTAGTTTGTTATTTAAAAATTAAGATTACAAATTACAAGTTTAATGGTATATAAATGTAAATTATGTAATGTAATGTATGTGCATAGAGAGACTCATGTTGCCAATAAATACTTGCTTGACTTGATTAGTTGATTACCTTGATCTATTATTGAAGAGAAACTTGTAAATTTATTTTTTTAAATAAATAATTTGAAACCCAAATGAAAATGAAATGAATCAATAATCCATTAATTAACTTGAAAATCTGAATAGAACTCATATGAAATGTACAAAAATGACCTGATAAACAAATTGAAAAAATCTGAAATCGAATGACCCAAGGGTCAAACCCGAAAAACCCGAGTCTAAATGACCCGAAACCCAAATGACCCGAGGGCCAAACCCGAAAAACCCGAGCCCGAATGACCCGAAACCCGAATGACCCGAAACCCGATTGAACCGAAACCCGTGTGACCCGAACCCGAATGACCCGAAACCCGAATGACCCGAAATTTTCTTTGGGTCAAATTAACCCGATCTGTTTGACCCGAACCCGTAACCCGCCCAACCCGCCCATCTGACACCTCTAAAAGAGAACCATCTCTGTACATAGGATCCACACGGGGCATACTTTTGAATGGAATTTTCAATATGGTTGGAAGCTCTCAAACAGTATTGATATATGAAAACCGTTCCCTTTTTCTCTTGTTACAGGGAATTAGAGGTTTTTTTAATTTCTTCGTTTTAGGAATCATATATACAGAGTGAGCGTATATAATAATTGATATATGGAGTATATAAATATATATATATATATATATATATATCTTCTTGTCTGAACCAACCAGTTTTAATCACTCAACACTTCGAAATTTTCCTTAATTATTTTGGGCTGCACAAGAGAAGGAAGTTTATCTAATTATTATAATAATTGAATATCCAAATTAACCCCGAAATTATATCTTTTTAGATATATTGATCCTTAAACTTTTATTTGAAATAATTAACCCTTCAAACTATTATTTTAGGATAATTAACCCCTCAAAACTATTATTTTGGGACAATTAATCCCCTCAAATTATTATTTTGGGACAATATAATCCTCGAGAATTCCATGCAATATAACTTTTGAGGGTTTAATTGTCCAAAAATAATAGTTTGAGGGGTCAATTATCTAAAATAAAAGTTTAAAGATTAATTTATCCTTTTTGGTATAATTTAAGGGCCAATTTAGGTATTCAACCTTATTATAATTATAATTATAATGTGCTATAAACAATGCAAGGATGGGTGCAGAAGATAACAAAAGTCATGCATACAGATCATAGATGGGTGCAAGAGAGGAGAAAAACGGATTGGAGATCCCTTTTGTACTCAGTTTTTGTCGACAATCTAAGTTGTCATGGCCTACCCAAACAATGACACATGGGATTTTATGTAACATGTGAAATTTTTTTGTCACACTGTGTGTGAGCGTCAAATGTTACATAATTCAAAAAATCAAAGTTTAAAGGTTAAAAATTTTAAAATAAAAGTTAAAGTACTAAAATGATAATTTCGTATAAATTCGAGGAATCTTTTATATATTAAGTATTTCCTTTTCCTTTTTCTTCTTTTTTTCCACCATATAACAAAACGTAGTCGTTTTGGGAAATGTATTTACGAGACCCAATAGGCAATAGCTTTTTTTTTTTGGTGCGATAGGTAATGGATCAAAATCCCCTGCCCCAATTTGGTGCCCCCATCCATGCCCCAGCTCTCATTAAATGCCACGTGTCTGTGGGTTTTGTTTATTTTGTTTCTCGTTTGCCTTCAACACTTATAACTCAAATTTTTTAGTCAACACTTAGAGCTCTGTTTTTCTCATAAGAACAGATAGAAAACTGATGGAAAGTTATAGAAAATAAAAGTCATGGCTGCTCCGATTTTTTCCTTCTATACATAACCCAAATTGAAAAAATTTTATTTTCCCAAATTGTGGCACCGATAGAGGCACCAAACTGGGGCAGGGGATTTTGATCCATAGGTAATAGCTATTTAATCTATCTATACTTTCATATAAAAAAGGAAGTACAGGCCGGCTATTAGATGGATTTTTGGCCCATTTGTCAACCCTTGATTGGTTACTTTTTGTTTTATTTTTTCCTCTCACTTAGAACTAAAACAGCGTCGTTTTGGACAATCAGTTGAAAAAAAAAATTTTTTGTTCAAATGTCAACATTCCATTGGCTGTGTTTTTTTTTTGACCTTTGAAGTTCAAAACGACGTCGTTTTGGTAGATTAGGAAGGGAAAAGAAATAAAAGATGAGAAGAGAAGAACCGAGAAGGTTGCTACGTACCCCTCTCCTCTTCTCTTCACATTCGGTGCTCTACATCTACCTGGTGAGTTTTTCTTTCCTCCTCTCGCTCTTTGTTTTTGCTCTCTCTCTTACCTTTCTTCCTTTTAAAACCCTTTGAATTGCTCAGCTCATTAATTTGATTCTTTGTTTTTTATTTTGTAGGTTTTGGGTTTATTAAAAACCAATACTCAATTTCGTTTCGGTTAGTGTTTTGGAAGATTTAATATATTTTTGTTGTTTTTAATTGTGATTGTAGTTATTATCATTTTCAGGTAAGAAGAATGGAGATGCTGTTGGGTACTACCCTTCTCTCCTTATTCATCTCATCGGTGAGTTTTTTTTTCTTCCTCTTTTCTTTTCTTCGATTTTCCTTTGCTTTTCTCTTTCCTTTATTCCATTTTTGTAGTACTATATTATTTTCAAATATATTTTTGTTGAACTTTTACTCCGACTTTACTTAGCTTCTAAAGTCCTTTGAATTGTTCGGCTAATTTATGTTGATTAGTATTTCAATTTAATTCTTATGGCTGCAATTCTAACTCAATTTCTTTTCCTTAGGCTATCAAACTCGGCCTCTTTGTTCGTTCTTTCAACAAAGGTCTCTTTTCAATCTGTTCACTTTTCTTCATTTTCTCTTAAAAGATTTCTTGCTATTTCTTCTTTCTCTTAAAATTTCCTTCCAGGTTTTGGATTTGACATCTTTCTCTCTTACCTGTTTATAATTTTCTTATTGTTTATTTCTCTTTGCAGGAACAACATCTGTTGGGTTCGGTATTTCTCTCTCATTTTTATCAATTGGCCAGGTTTGTTGTTCTTCGTTTATCAGATTTTTGGGCTTTTAATCTCTTCCTTGCTTCATTTGTTTATTTTCTCTTTTATTTTGTGGATTTTGCCATTGATTGGTTCATCATTTTCACCTTCTTGCTTGGTTGTTCTTGCGTTTGTTATTGTTTTGGTGAAACTTTCTGGACTATTGAAAACCGAAGCGACTCCCAAGATCTAACGAAGGTATCATGCAATTCTTCTTTTATTTTTTTAAAATGACCTCTGAAAACAATTTGTCTTTGTCTCTCTCTCAGATGAATAGCTTTGGTTCTTGGAGTTTCTTAAGCAACATTCACGGGTGAAGAAAGGAAAGTTGAGATAAAGTTTCAGGTCAAATTACTAATAGTATTTGAGTAAATACTACTATCAGTTCTATTTTTCTCTTAAATATTCCACTTTTTCTAATTTTCTTTTCATAATTTTGCAAGTAATTATTATTTTAAGTTCATTCTTTTTGGTCTTTTTTAGTATTTTATTTATTACTCCTATCTATATATGCTATTTGTTTATGTTCTGTATATTACTCATTACACTAATGAGCATTTTCTATTACATCCCAATTCCTTTACAGACTTTAGTCATTTATATTAAAATGCCTAATGTCTAGGGCGGTGTCTGTGTTGCTCTCCTCACCTAACTCTTCTTTTTTTACTTTTATGGTTGTAGGAATACGATTACTCTCCTCGGAAGGGCTTTGTTAGATGAACTGCCATTATTAAGTTTGCTTGATATGTTTCTTTAAAAAAAAAAAAATCAACAAATTGGGGATAATTTATTGAGCTTGAGATTGCAGGGAAAGTTTAAAATATATCACATAGGAATCGAAAAAAAAAATCTTCGTGGAAATAGGATTAGATTTTGGGGGTTATTGTTGTCTACTTTATTACTTGTGTTTATTTGCATCAAAATTTGTTGACAGTTTTTGGTGAAAGCTAGGCTTTAAGAGAGCAAAGAGGAAGCTGCCAAGAGAAAAGAAGTTCTCCATCGAATTCAAGGGGTAATCGAATGTTGCTATATATTTTTGTTATGCTGTCTTTTATTCCTGTTTTCGCTATTAGTAGTTTTGTCTTATTCTTGAGTTCTATTAACCATTCTTGCTGAGTCAAATAGAGATTGTTAATAATGTCTTTGCCTTTGAAAAAGGTAAATAACTTATATACCTTTGAAAAAAGTGACCTTATTTTTGCCCTAGGCCTGAATCATCTTAATTATTCATCGGGAAGTGTGGAGCTTTACTGTTGAGAAAGGTGGGGATCCTCAAAGATGATAGAACTTACAAACTTTAGTGTTTCTTATTCTATATTCCTTCTCCCATGAAATTGTTATTTGTGCAGAATATATGTGAATGCTTTTGTGGACAATATAGTACTTTATCTCCTTCAATTTGCATGATAAGATTTTCTGAGATGGAGGGCTTTAGTTTTTTTTTATATATATATATATAATTATTTCGTTATTGGTTTAGAGTATGATGAAAAATTAATAACTCTTGGTGTTTGATTGCAGGGATTTTATATTTTTAAAGAGGCAGGTGGATCGATCTCTACCTACCTTCTGTAAGCTATTATGGTTTCCATAATGTACCAGACGGTAACTATATGTTTTCTGATTTTTGGTAGTGCATTCTGTGGGCATTCTTTTCTAATGTACCTGATTTTTGTGATGATGATGTGAAAATATTTTGTGAACTTGGTGTGGCACTTTACTATGAATTTATGGCTTGCGCATAGGATATTTTGTAGTAATTTGTATCTAACTTTTGCATTATTAAAACAGCTCTCAAATGGTAAGTTCTCAGGAGGCTTTGATGTCATAGCTTTGGGGAAAAGATGTTTTTCAATGTTTCTCAATTCTCAGAGTTCCTTTTTCTTTTTCTCCATGTCTTTGAATTTCTAAGATGAGGGGAGGTTCGCCATTGACCCTAATATTAGTTGCTACTAATGCAGCATCCTAATTTTACACATATGCATGGCACAAGAAATCATGGAAAGCTTGGCGATGGGTCAATCGATTTTGTCTTAGATATTTTAGAAGGTACATGTATACACTACTCTTTTTGTGCAGGATGATGGCTTTCTTTTCCACCTAAAGTTGCAATTAGTTGAATGTGCACAAGTATTACTTTTGAATTTTGATCAACAATCTTTTGTATTGTAGATTTACCTCTTACAATCAATGATAATAATACCATTAAATTGTTTGGCAAGAATATCTTTTTCTTCGCCCACGAGGACTCACTAGAGATGGTCCCCCAATTTGTTAGCAGGACATTGATCTGATGATAATGTGTGTTGGCACAATTCTATAACGTACACAGTCAAATTCAATTGGAAAAAATTGGGACTCACCCGCAGCGAAGCGCGGGCAATTGCCTAGTTACTATAAAGTCCTATCATAATTGTTCCACTAAACCCAAAGCATGCAACCTAAGCCCATCTGGCAATCCAATTAAAGCTCGTCATAAATTCATTAAGGAGGTGTTTGGTAGTTTACATATTAAAATTTTGTATACAAAGTGATCACATGCAAACTATGGAGATGTAATTATTTTGCATGTAAAATCACATTACATTGTTTGGTTAGGTATGTAATCTATTTTTAAATTGAATGTAAAGTGTTTGTAGTGTTTGGTTTAAAAATAACTTTACATGCAATTTAAAAAGTAAATGACTAAACCACCATTTTGTTAGTTTGTAATTTAAAAAGTAAATGACTTAATTATGGGTTTTTTATAATTTTATATTTAAACAGATTTTGCATCCACTGTGTAAAATATTTCACCATCCTCCTCCCATGTAAAATATTTTACATGGTATAGTGCAAAACGTCTAAAAAAAATACCCTATAGTTTGCAATTAAAATTATACCAAATAGTGGAAAAACTTTGCAGCCTTACATTTTACATATAAAGTACTTATTTTGCATCATATCAAACGCCCCTTAAAAGTGATTCAAATATAGTAATTTCCTCGGATGCTTAACCCCCAATTCAAGCTATCGTAACGTGCGGGTTCGGGAACCCTATCGTCCGACTTGTCAATATTTATGGAGTCGTCACTAATCTTTTTTCCTATGTGTGATTAGTCACCTATGTGAATCTACCTATCCTAATTAATTATGGGTACACTAAGCTAGGTAGGTTTAATATATATATATATATATATAAGCTACTTATATTTTCTTCTCTATAACTATATATTGGGATTGTAACTTTGAGGTCTTAAATTTGAAAAGTAAATAAGTAAGGCATTCTCTTATATATGTATACTATACCATATATTTATCTTAATTCTTACATTGGGAGGATGGCACCGTTCCAAAAGGTAAAACAGGTAGTAAAGCCCTAACAGAACATGTACAAATTTGTTTTAAACACCTAAGGTAGGGGTCGGGGTTCGAACCCCTAATCTTATAGATATGGTGGACTATGTAAATTACAACTATAGTTTAGGAGAAAAATTTATTCTAAATTAAAATTACAAGGGAGTCACATCTTTCATTTTTGAATTTTCTTCCGTTTTAGTATTCTTTTTTTTTTCAAGTATATATATTATGTGGATTATTATCTCATCCACTGACAGTGGAGATTTTAGATTCCACAAGCGGGGTTAGAGCGTTGACATGTACGATGTATTTTATTTAATATATTCATTTTTTAATTAATTAATTAAGTAGTGGGTATGTGTCATTCTCCTAACTTTGCTTGTGGAGTTAAAAAACTCCACTGTCAATGTATGAAAGTTAAACTCATATTATGTTAGCATCATCATAGAGATTAAGATATTTAATTTGGTTACAAAATATGATTTCTTGTAACGTGCGTCTACTTCTGAATCTAAAAGAATCTTGAAATATTCAACAATACTTGTCTTCATCTGAAATATACTGTATTGATAGGCGATGATTCCAAATTGCTAAACGTAAGCTCTAGGACTAGGACAACATGTTTGAGGGTTTGCTTGTAATGAATTTATACATTCGCATGAGAGTAAAGGATGGTCTTTGTGATTTAGGAGTTGGGCATTTAAGCAATATATAATTGTATGCTTGTACTTACTTTTACTTAGGTATACTCCAATAACTTTGAATGCATTTGGATTTGAGGCATTATCGAGCTTGGTTGCTGCTCCAATTTCCTTTTTATTTGTTATTTTCATTAATTGCAACATTAATTACCATCCCGTATAGGTATTCTATGCTTATGCTTTTATATTTGTAGGGGGGCATGAGCTCAGCAAAAGAACAGGAAATGTTGGTGGCAAGGTAGCTTAAGTCAATTGTCTTGTTGACTTTTGAAGTGTGATTACTTTTGCAGTTTCTTGATATGGCTCTAACAATCATGTTGTCAATAGTTTTCTTAAAGAACTTTCTCTCTTGGTTGCTCGATCTATTTTCAGGTCAATAATAATTGCTTCATTGCACAAGATTCATTGGTTTGCAACACTAAAGTCTGTTATCCTGGCGACTAGAATAAAACACGCTGTTGGAGATTCAATGGCCCTGAGAGTAACTTTTACTATGTGATCTAGAAACTTTCTTGATATTGTTTGCTATTTGTTTCTAGAACCATAATTGCATCATGGTTGTACCTAGAAATGATGTTGAGTTAATTTTGCTTCTAGATGAAGATAATAGTGAGTATCTTGTGACTGCAACAACCTTTGGCTGTCGGCACGGAAGCTGGCTTCATCACATTGGTGCACGTATCACCTAATGGCTTCCCTGAAGCAAAATCTGGAGTTGCAGTAAAAAGTAATCATGATTTTTGGTATTGCTTTCTTAACATTCTTTTAATTTCTTGATAATATCAATGTTTTATACTGGTAAATTAGGCCCATTAATGGACCTTGTATATTCATCAAAATAGCTTGTATATATTAACAAGTAGAAAACATTAAGAAAATTTAGCAAAGATCTCTAGTTTAAAAAAACCGAGTTCATAAAATATTATTAAAATTTACTACAACTACAATTTTCTGGTCAGGGTCGTTTAAAATGAGATGGAATTACTTAAAGAGCAACTGAAATAGGCCATTAAGATTTATTACAACTATAATGTGTCTTCCTAATTTAAATTTATAGATATTGCATTTCTTCTCACTTATGCTTTGACACTTTTTTGGTTTCTTCTTGCAGATGTGTGCAGATTTGAAATTGGTTTGATTACTGCAGCCACAGCTGTGGGTAGATATTGCATCTCATCTCATTATGCATGGTCAGTCCTATTTTCCTTAGATGCTTTCACAACTTCTTCTTGCAAGCCTGGAACATGGGATCTTACACAATTTGAATTTAGTGCAGGGTAAAGCATATTTCAAGCGAATGAGAACTTGGAGAATTTGGCTATGATACGGACGGTGTTAAGGCCACTTCTTGAGCATTTGGTGCCAACTTCTGCTGTTGGATGAGGAGAATTTTCACATATGATGCTCTTATTGGTCTCCTTCATTTTTTTTCTAATCGCTCAGATCATCCAAATTTTCCCCAAAAACCCTCAAATAAAAAAATCAAAGCCACTCAATCTTTTCTTTATTTTATGTGCTCTTTTTATTTCTTTTTTAAATTGATGGGTTCTTTATGGTTTTGCTTCTTGTGGATCTGTTGATTGTTTATTGTGAACTATATTGTGGTTGTGTAGATTTGCTTGGTTTTGCCGATTTTCTTTTTCTACCTCTGGTGCCTGCATGTTTATGATTTTTCTCTTTTGCAGTGGATGTCTTCTCACATGTGCTGCTTTGGTGCTCTTTATTCCTTTGGTGTTGCTTTGGTGGTTTATTCACTTTTGTAATGACTAAATTCTGTTCTTTGGTCCTATGCATTGTCTGCTGCCAAACTGTTTGCTGTGATGATGGTAATTTTTCTGAAATTTTCCTTAAACTTTTCTGCTTTTGGTGGCAAATTGTATTAAAATTTCGCAATCACTTTTCATTGAAGTAGGCTTTTCTTTGGTTTCAGTTGCTATAGCTGATATACAATTCTCTTTCCTTATCTTTTTATGGAGTAGGTCGATGTGATTAACCATAAAATAGGAGATTTTTTATTTTATTTTTGAAAGTTTGCACTTTGGATCTTGCAAAGCATTAAATCAAGGAGAAGGAGATGAAATATTAATTTTAATGTGCAGCCAGCGGGTTCGAGACCCATTTTCCATTCTGCTTGCCTAGGACAGCCAAATGTGCCTACCCGAAGCTTGGATGGTGAGGGGGAGGGTGGTAAGTGAGAGTGTTTGGAGGAGTGAATTAGGTTTTTGATGGAAGGATTTCCATTAATTCTGTTATCTTTTAGTTTGGGTAGTAAATTATATTCTCAATTTTCTTTTTGTTGTGCATAGCATAAAATAGTTGTGTTGTTTCTGATTGGATAAAGATTTATATTGGTATTTTGAGGTGTTCATGGATAGTGTGCATTGTTTGTTTATATTATAGTTATTGTTTCAAGGTGGTGTAGCATCCCTATTTATTTTAGGTTAATGTTCTATTAGATGCTATATAACAAGACTTATTTGTCGACAGGAGGACTCATATGTGACTCAAATGGTAAATGGATCCAAGGCTTCGCAATTAATATTGGCCACACAGATAGTCTATCTGCAGAGTTGTAGGGTATTAGAGAGGGACTTATTTTGGCAAGAAAGTTGGAGTTAGCCAATCTTATTGTTGAGCTAGATGCTATGGTGGTGGTGCAGTTTTTGAAACAAGGTGTTCCTCCATCCCATCATAGTTCAACACTTGTCCGTGATGCAGTTGAACTGGTTAGCAAAGGCTGGGTGTGTGAGATTAGGCATGTGCTTAGGGAAGGCAACCAATGTGCAAATTTTTTGGCAAATCTTGGCCAAACTTGTTCAAGGGGTTTGACAGTTTTAAGGGCTCCTCCTCCTGATTTGGTGCCACTGTTACAACAGGATGTGCAAGGAGTTCCGCACTTGAGACCTTAGCTGTGTTTTGCAGCATCTTTCGTACCAAAAAAAAAAAGAAAGCCTTGTAAAGGGATGTGTTTTCGCACCACTTTTGTATAAATAAAGTTATATATATCTTGACCTTACTCTGCTTATATTTTTGGTTTTGGGTTAGTTACAATAATCTGGACTGCTCAACAACGAATCTTTTATGCATGTTTGACAATGATCACTTCAATGGGTTTTTTAGCTCTTTGACGTTCTTATTACTATTTTAAAACCCTATGGAATATCTTTACATCTGTTTGGGTTTTCTTATCAATTTTGTTGTACCGTTCTACAAAGATAATTCAGCAAGTTTGTGCAGCTCAATTTATGGAGAGTTGTTTTTACTATGTTTTAAGAATCTTACAATGCTTTTTTTTCCTTTCATTTTATCACTTTTAGAGTTATTTCGCATCCTTTTAACACGTCTTTCAACTTCCCTTGTACACGGGATATGAAACTTTTCATGTCAAAGCGTTTAAGCCATTTAACTTTTTCATCAAATTAATAAAGATGTAGCCGAATTTTTCCCTTTTTTCGTACAGATAGTGCCATTTTCTCATGGACCCAAAGTAAGCCCATTAAGGTCCAAAATAGGTCTATAGTATCGGGCCCAATTTTGGCCCAAAACGTGATGATTATTGTTTATGAATGGGCCCAGCAAGACCCAAAAATAGTTCTATTTACAGTAAAAGTTGTTGCAGATTTGGCCCATAATAGGTCCAAAAACTTTCCTTGAATGCCTCGCTTTAACAATGCGCCAAATTCAGCCCATGTTTTTAAAATCTAATTTCAGTCGAAATTTTAACCAAAATTGCCTCATTTTACAAAATTTTGACCCAAAACAATCTTTCAACCCCATAAATAACAAATTCCAGAGCAATGCCCACCATGAACTAAGGTAGCTAATTACCAAATATCAGCCCGAAACTGGCAAGCTGTGAATCCAAAGGTAAATACCACTTTTCCTCTCCAATTTACTAAAGGTCTTACATTGGACCCAATATGAGCCCAAAGGTAAACAACCCCTGCCCAAATGGAGCACAAGTCTAAGTTTTCTTTGAAATTACCCCCCCGAATAGGACAGGTTTAGGTTAATTCCCGCGCCAATATAAATTTTAGTTAATTTTTGCTACCACATCGCCATAGTTGGGCCATCAGAGTCCATTTTTACTAGTTCAAGCCGATTAATAACTAAGCCAGACGGATTTTGGTTTTCTTTGACCAATTTTAGCTGCGCATGTTCAAAATTTTGTTCATGTGCTGACTTAAACAGAACAAAAAACAGACTACAAAGCAGTACACTTTAAAAAAAAAAAAAGTAAAATCAGTTTTTCGTGACACATTAAATTAATAACGAAACACAAGGATGCAAAATAACTACAAAAGTGACAACAGCATTGTAAAATTAACAATAACCTTCCAAGATAAGCAAACACCAAAACCAGATTACTAAAATAACATTCCATGGTAAATATAAAAATTAACAATAAGAAAGCATGCAAATAATATTGTCAATTGCAAACAAACCCAAAATCAGAAAAATATAAGCAAAGTTTAGGGTCAAGATATATAACTTTATTTCCACAATAGTGGTGCGTAAAAACATCCCTTCACAAGGCTTTTAGAATAATACATCAATATTGCAACCGCCTTTATTACAACAAATAAGTCCTAATACATGGAACATTGACCTAAAATAAATAGGAATGCCGCACCACTATTATATACATTAAGCTACCTTGAAACAATAACTATAATATAAACAAACAATAAACACCATCCATGAGCACCTCAAAATACCAATATAAATCTTCATCCAATCACAAACAACACAACTATTTTATGCATGCAAAACCAAACGAAAATTGAGGATAAAATGTACTACTGACAAAAAACAGTTTACAGTAAACAACTGATCACAAAAAGCATAGGGGAAAGACGTGTTAAAGAACAACAAATTGCATCAGGAACATAGATTGATGAAAACTAAATGACACATAATAAAATGAAACACACAAGCATATAATTATACATATACAACAAAAACAAAACTTACCCTCATTATGAGATTCAGAGGAGACCAGCCATGTCTTCAATTGTAAGAAACTCTCTTCTTGGGCATTTAATCCATTTTCACATATTTTGCCTCATCATGGCCGCTTTCACCTATCTACGATATGGATAGTTTAAATCTTCACTGAAAACCTTAAAATTAGAACATCGCAGCCACTTAATTATTTCTTTTGATTTTCTGTGATCCTTTTCTTTCAATGTTGGATTCTCTGTGATTTTACTTGTCACAGATTTTGGCTTCTTGGGCTGGATTTTGTTTTCTCACTTGGGGTCACTATCATCAACCTCACTCAGGTGGGTCACTATCATCAACCTCACTCAGGGGCACTATCATCAACCTCACTCAGGGGCACTATCATCAACCTCGCTCAGGGTCACTATCATCAACCTCACTCAAGGTCATTTTCCATGACAAGCAAAATCACAAAGAATTAAACATCAAAAATAAAAAAAGAACACAGAAAAATAAAAGAAACCATTATGCCGCTGCCATATTCTAATTTTAGGACTTTCAGGGAAGATTTGGACAAATCGAACAGTGGAGAGGTGAAAGCGTCCACAGAGCCAACAGATGTGAAAACAAGGCCTCATCAAATGGCATATATTGACATTAAATGCTCAAAAAAAGGTTCTAATAGTAACACCCTCCTTATCATTACTGAATGCTCCAAGTTATGGTTTGAAATAAAGATCTACACAACACAAAGCTCAAACCGTGTAAGATCCCATGTTCAAGGTCTGAAACAAAGCTGAATGCATCAGAAGAAATGCAGAACTAAGGGGCATAGCTAGACAAGACAATATCTAATGAAAACTAAATGACACATAATAAAATGAAACACACAAACATATAACTATGCATATACAATAGAAACAAAACTCACCCTTGGTAGATTCGAAGGAGACCAGTCATGCCTTTAATTCTTCAATTGTAAGAAACTTTCTCTTCTTGAGCATTTAGTCCAATTTTCACATATGTTGACCCTTCAGGGCTGCTTTCACCTATCCATGGTTCAGATAGTAAATCTTCACCAAAAAACCTAAAATTAGAACACCACAGTCACCTAATTATTTTTTTTAATTTTCTGTGATCTTTTTTGTTTTCAATGCTGAATTCTATGTGATTTTACTTGCCACAGATTTTGGCTTCTTGGGCTGAATTTTGTTTTCTCACTTAGGGACACTATCATCAACCTCACTCAGGTGGGTCACTAACATTAACCTCACTCAGGGGCACTATCATCAACCTCACTTGGGCACTATCATCAACCTCACTCAAGGTCATTTTCCATAGCAAGCAAAATCACAAAGAATTAAGCATCAAAAATAAAAAAAGAACACAGAAAAATAAAAAAAACAAGTATGTTACTGCCATGTTCTAATTTCAGGGCTTTCGGGGAAGATTTGGACGAACCGAACAGTGGAGACATGAAAGCATCTACAGAGAGCCAACATATGTGAAAACTGGCCTCATCCAATGACATAAGTTGGCACCAAAATGCTCAAAAACAGACCCTAATAGTAGCACCCTATCATTGATGAATGCATCAGGTTCTCGTAGGTTTAAAATAATGATCTACCCTGCACAAAGTTCAAACTATATAAGATCCATGTTCAAGGTCAGAACAAAGCTGAATGCATCAGAAGAAATGCAGAACTAACCGGGCATAGCTAGACAAGACACAATATCTGAATACATCTATGGTTGCTAAACGAACCAAATCTGAATCTGCACACATCTTCAAGAAGTAATCAAAAGAGTCACAAAGCACAAGTGAGATAAGAAGCAATATCTATAGACAGAAATTAAGAAGGCATATACTTACTTACCTCTACTTAAGCCCTGAAACAGAAGACAGAAGACAGCTCCAACCAATTTCCATTGTAGATCCTCCAAGAGGAACCATTCCAGCAAGTAGGTTGCTTCAAAGTTATTGAACCAAGTCTTGGGTCACAAACTTGCTAAACCTACAGTAAATTAGGAAGAAAAAAGCCAAGAAAATACCAAACAGGATGAATAATTGGAATAAAGTACAATATTTAAGGTATTGAATGGCCAATGTCCTAGATTTTCTGCGGTAACAAAATGCTTTACCAAAGCTCCAAAACTAAAGCTAAACATACTGCATAAATTTAAAGCCAAAATTATGCAAATTGACCTGACCATAAGTTTTAATAGCTCACTTGGAACATTTTGCTTTCCCAATTATTAACTTTAACAAAAACCTAATTATCTACTGATTTTCCTAACGAGACGAGAGATAATTTAATAGAGAGCTAGAACACCAGTAGCGCAATGCCACAACAGACAATCAAATTAACACACAAAAATTGAAATAAAAAGCTATTTGGCAGTAAGGAAAATTTCAGAAACATTACCAACTTCACAGCAAACATGGCAGCAGACAATTCATAATTATCAAAGCACACAATTCAACAGCAGCCATCAAAGAATCGCCACGGAACACACAACTAAGACTCAACATGGGAGCTGATGGCGGTGCAGGAGTGAGGGCACATCCACTGCAAGAGAGAAGAAACATAAAGATGAGCCACCAGAAATTGTAATAATTTCATTGAATAGTAATAGTTACCATCAGATGAACTACTAAGTGTTAGCGAATCAAGCAGGAATGCAGCAAACTTTAAATCAACCTCAAGACGGAAATTAACTGAAAACAGTCAGTAAGATATTATTGTTATTTACATCAACGCGCAACTGTTCTAAAAGAAGGTTATCTTGCAATTACAGCCTCCTCAATTCCCACTTGGCAGCCTTCCTCTATCACCTATGAAATATAATTATTTTAGTCACTCAACTAGCTCTTCCATGTCTATTGATAATTCTCTTGCATAATTACATATATTGTCACAGAGAAAATACAAGAAAGAGCCAGAAACCAAGAAAAAACAGAGAGGGAAGAGCAATGTAAAGTATAAAAGAGGACTCAGTTTAAAAAAGGAGCTCAACAGCATTGCAATAATCAAAGAACTTCATTTGAAAAAAAAAATCAGAAAAGACAAATGAAGTTAGAAGCAAAAATTTAGAGAGAGAGAGAGGGGGGAGAGAAGGGAATTTCAGTTAGGGAAGAGGGTTAAGGTTTTAATGATTTTTTTTTGTGAGCAGGAAGTTTAAACCAGTAGAGTGAAGAGTTCTATTGTTAAGTTATGGGCTTCACGGGCTAGGGCTGCGATGTTTTGAAACATGAAAGGGTGGAATAGCTATAAGGGGGTGGTTTAAGGTATTGGATTGGTGGCAAGGTCAGCTAGAGGCTGATGTGAACAATAAGGCATCGGGAAATATCAAGAACAACTTCTAGTGATAAAAGATTTCTAAGAATGCAGTCTGTATTAAGCAATTATTGTTAATATATCATAACTTCCCTTCCCCAAATTTCAAACAGTGTGCTGTAAATCAACTAGTACCACAACTATTAAACAGTTCAATACTCCCAATAAAACGCGTTTAAGAAGATATGTACTGTATAATGCCTATTAAAAACCATATGCACTTCCTATTATCATAAAGAACACTTTAACTCCACCACGCCAACCATTACCATCCTATGAATACTATCCAGAAAAAGAGCTTTAATATTACCTGTATCCCCTCCTAGCTTCAACATCTTTGAACAAATCCTTGAGTTCCAAACTTGAAAATCTACAAGAAATTGGAGCAAAACATTATCGTTAATAGACCACATCATAAATTGGTAAAAATGCCAAAACATTACTATAACCCATAAATTGGTAAAAGAGACAATAGACCAACCAGGATGAACAGTTGACATAATGTAAGATACTTGAAATAATCTAATGATCAATATCCTAGTTATTCTATAAAGAAACAAAACGCATCATCTAAAAATAAAACTAAACATCTTGCATAAATTGAAGGCAAGAATCACAAATATTGACCATTTTCTTTTGCCAATTAGACTTCAACAAATAGTCAGGTTAATCATGTGGGGAGAATTTACTTCAAAAGACTATTCATTATGCATATTCATCATACAGGTTAGTCAAAGTAGACTGCCACTAGCTGCAAAAGTTGGGAATTTCTTGGATTGATGACAGAAATCCTTAACTAATTCACTAGCATGGCCATACCTATCCACTATTATTGAGATATCTTTATCAACTTTTTCACAGAGGAATACTATTGAAACCATTGAGATAATTATAGCACATAAAGATCTAGTATCTTCATTAATTTCCTACTCAAATAGCTGAGTATAAACAATAGCCAGCACAAGCAGAAAAGGTATTAACAGGAGCAACTCTAGAGATTGACTAGATATATGAAGAATTACCTGATAAGGCATCTTTTCATTAATAAAACCTTCTTATGCTGCCCCGAATTGATCAATGTGTCACCCTCAAATGCCTGTCATTAAAAACAAAGCTGGATGAAAAAATAACCCTAAAATTCAAAATCAACAATGACCAAAATCACAATCAAATCAGCCACAGCAAAATTTTCAAATCAGCAGCCACAAAAAATGAATCACAATCAAAGCATTACAATTAAAAAAAAATTATTTGTTAAGAGTGAGAAAATTTGTTCACCATGAACAAAAATGAACGAACAAATTCATACTACAAAAATGAAGGGCACATGATAAAATAAAACACACAAATACCAATGATCATATAAAATCAACTTACCATTGAACCTAGCTTCAATTGTGCCACATTTGAAGCTCAGCTCAAATAAAGACGAGACTACAAAAGAGAAGAAACATAATCAGGCAACCATCAGAAGCAGAAAAGAAAATCAGCACCAGGATACAAATCAATGCAAAACCAAGACAATTCACAACAACCAAAACAATCCACAGCAAGCAAAACCACAAAGAATCCAACATTTAAAGAAAAAAAAGAAAAAAAAAAAGATTAGGTGGCTATGATGTTCTGATTTGAGGGATTTGGGGGAAGAGTTGGATGATCCAGATGGTGAAAAGGTGAAGGAGACCGCTGGAAAGCAACATGTGAAAATTGGCGTCATCCAACTGCATACGTCGATGCTAAATGCTCAAGAAGAGATCCTAACACCCTCTCCATTATTGCCAAATGCTCCAAGTTCTCATGGGTTTAAAATAATGCTTCACACTGCACCAAATTCAAACTGTGTAAGATCTCATGTTCCAGGTCTGAACGAAGCTGAATGCATAAGAAGAAATGCAAAACTAATGGCACATACCTGGCCGAGACACAATAGCTGAACACATCTTCGACAGAAGCAATTGAATCAATTCTTAATCTGCACACAGCTTCAAGAAGTAACCAAAAGTCAAAGTGCCATTGAGATGAGAAGCAATATCTATAAACAGAAATCAATAAGACACATACTTGCTTAGCTCTGCTTAAGCCTTGGAGCAGGACATGCCTCTAACCAATTTCAATTGCAGATCCTTCAAGAACAGGTCCAAAAAGCAGGTTACTTTCAACCCTCCTGAACATTGCAGCACAGACTTTCATCGAGGCATGTACTTCTGAGAAAGAAAGAAAGGAAAAAGAAACATTTATTCAAGAATAGAGTTGATATACACATACACATGATACAATTATTACTACAAAAAGTACAAGATTTCAACAAGATATGACAAGAAAACACATGCACATACATTTAAAAGCTGAACCAGAGAAGGAAGGATCTGGCCTGAATCCTGTGGTATAGTGTAAGGGGAAATTTCTGCTAATGCTTTAAGCAAATCTAGCTTTCTTTCCCCAGGAATCTGAAGGACATAAACATTTTAGAATATATCTTTACAACCATACTAAATACTCACTAAAATAAACAGAAGGTCGTAACAAATTCTTCACAAACAGAGTTCCTCATGAATTCATACCAAAAAAATTTAAAAAAAAAAACCCAATTATCTATTTCAAAGAACATTCAAATATACAGAAATAACCAAGAGATACCCCAACATATTTAAGAAATATTGCTTCTGAGAACATTAGCATTTCAAAAGTTTGCATTGGATGCTTAAATATGCTAATGCTTTCACAAAATTCATAAGTACAATGATCTCATAGCCCATGAGCTGCATTCCTATAAAGTTTGTTGTTATTAGGAATTTATCCAAATAATATAACACGCAACTTTACCATGAACACTTTTCCCTGCCAGATTTCATCAACAAGGATTGCTGGAATACACATCAATCCCAATTTCAGAAGCATTTATATTTACTAAAAGGTACCAAGCCAAATCAAGAACACAAAAACTTCAAACAGACAGAGGGTAGGGGCCAAGTCATGGAATTCAAAGAAACACAAAAAATTCATCCGTATCTACATAAACACTCACATCTCCAGAATCCACAAATACAGAAATTAATCTTAAGCACTTCCATTCATTATCAAAATAACAGTGTTAACACTAAACAGGCAGGAGCAAATTTGAATGGATGCATATTTACAGTACTGATACCAGGATTCATGCAAAATGCATTTAGATTAGATGTTTTGCAGTAGGCAAGGTCACAAAATGGTACTTCACCTTGTCAAAAACTAGGATAATATGCTGTTAAGTAGTTGAGGAACTTTCTGCCAGATGCACCCCTCTGCAAAAATGATTGAGGTAAGAGACAGCTAAAAAAGCTCTTATATGAGAATAACATTTAATGGATGAGAAGCAGATATTCAGCTGTACCAAGTGTAATTCGTACCCCAAAAAATGGAGAGCCATGAACGTCATGATATCAACCTGTCAGTATGACCTGCATCTGAAACCTGAATCCAAAAGACATTGAAATTCGTTACAAAGTAGAATCACAACAATGAAAGTGTGTGTTACCACAACCTGTCTAATTGATATTTACTAATATATGCAAGGAGGAAACTGGTTACATGTAATTCATCATAGAAGCCAAAACAACATTCACCAAACAAACACTCACATCAAATTGTGCATCTAAATGGACGAAGATTTTGGCAGTCCAAATGGTAAAGAGGTGAAAAAGACCAAGGAGAGCAACATATGAGAAAATTGGCCTCATTCAACAGCAGAAGTCAGCACTAAATGCTCAAGAGGTCCTAACACCCTCTCCATCATTGCCGAATGCTCCAAGTTCTCATGGGTTTGAAATAATGCTTTATCCTGCATTAAATTCAAACAAGTAAGATCCCGTGTTCCAGGGCAGAATGAAGCTAAAATAATTAAACTCTAAGCAATTAGTTGAAAATGGTTTTACATCACTTCTTACACACTAAACAATTACACTAAAATAATTTATAATTAGACTAGACCAAGATTCTTTCGTTGTCTAAATCATGAACCAAAGCCTAGATAACAAATTTTGCTTGGTCCTAAAGCCCCCATCAATACACCACCAACCTGATGGCTGATGCAAAGTAGGACAGTATACATGGTCAACTTTAAAAAGGACGCAACATTATGAATCATTTAATAGCCAGCCAACACAGATATAACAACAGTTTTAGGTTGTGCAATTAACAACCTCTGCATGATTAAAAGAACGCAGAAATGGAAACCTTTAAAGTCAGTCAAAAGATCTCAAGTTCTATTAGTGTGTGTTTGGATGAGGATTTTCAAAAGTTTTAGGAATTTTAAAAAGAAGGTATTTAAAAATCTATCAATTTGGAATGACAGTATTTATCATTATTTTGTTTGGATGAAGAGTTTTTATAATGGAATTGTAAGTATTTATCAATTTAAATGAAATTAAAATCTTAATTATAAAAAATGAATATTAAAAATATAAAACTATGCAATATGGGTATCATTGAACTTGTAAAAATATTTAGATATTACTAATAAAATAAAAAAATAAAAAATATATATATTTTAGATATAAGTTTTTATCACTAAAATTAAAAATATAAAAAGTTGCACTAAAATAGGAAACTAAATTAATGTAGATATATAACTTTTCAGGTGAAGGATTTTGGAAAAGACACTTATTTAAATGGATTTTAAAAAAGGGATTTGAGGGGTCTTAAAAACCCTTTTAAAAAGCCACAGATTTTGAAAAATCCCTTCATTAAATAACCAAACAAGGATTTCATAATTTAGATTTGTCAAAACCTGGATCAAAAGGAAAACCCTCTTTAAAAAGCTTCATCCAAACACACACTTAATGTCAGTCAAGAGATAGTAGGTTACCTTGGCAATCCTCAAACCTTAATACATGGTCAAACTTGAATTGTTTCTTGGAAGAATCAGAACTGATTAACTGTAGCCAAGCATGTATCGACCTCAATGATTCATCAATTCTGTAGACACTGTATACGCACCTTCTGGTGTGATCCAGACTATGATTTTCTATCCACCCCATACCTTCTGGTGTGATTGCTCTACTCCTGTAGACACTATTAGGTCGCATTAGCCTTCAGCAACTTAATTGTTGCTTGGCAATGGATACGTCAACAATATCAAAAGAATCTTTCCAGTTTGTTGTGTTCCACTTCTCATCATTGTGCAGTACTCCTCATAGTTAATTCTGTCATCCTATTCAATTCAAATGGAATTATGTACCGGTAGCATAATAACGTTAGAAGAAGTTTGCAAAGTTTGATTTCAAAAGTAACTTACATTATCTATATCGACCTCAATGATTCCTTCCCTTGGCTTCATCACCCATTCCAACCTCCTTCATAACAGTCTCTAATTCGTCCTTTGTAATGTACCTACAAACAATAATATATAAGTAATAAACTCTCAAACAAAGAGCAGTTATGATTTGTCCACAAAATCCCAAACAAGTTTAGCTCGTTGACAACATTCTTAATTATTCAGAAATCTAATCTAGGAGCATATGCACGAAGTCAAAAATTAAAATTTGATGTTACTGCAGTGCACAGTATGGTAGAAAACCATGATCTAGATGCTAAAAGATATAGCAGAGGATAACGGGATAGCAGAATAGCTTAGGTAGGCATCACTTGCACATTTGTTTTTAACACATAACAACAAAAACATCATACACTATTTAGTAGAAATAATTAGTTCAGTGTCCAATGCTAAAAAGTTTAGCCTGAGATTGTGAAAGAAAATAAAGAGATTCCTCCATATTACAAATTCTACAATCTTTATAAATAATAAATCTAGAAAATCATAACGACCTTCCTCCGATCTTATCTGAATGTATAAATTATTACAAGCAAACCTCTCGAAAGGTTCTTCTACTCCTTATGTTTTGCAGTTAAAGGCAGACGAAGATAAAAGATACGAAGTGAAACTTCTTTCTTATTCTTATCTTATAGATTAAAAGCAGCAAAAGCAAAAGATGGAGAGGAAACTTCAAGATAGCTTTCAAACAAAGGTACAATAATCATAATAAACAATTAAGAAAAGCTTAAAACCACTTATAACACTCTAAACAAATAGACTAAAATCATCTTTAATTAGTTAGACCAAGACTCTTTCCTACTTTGCTCTTGAAGCAAAGCCTAGGTAGCAAATTTTGATTTATTTTTTTAATAGTCTCTATAAATATACCAACATCCTGATAACATCATCCAAGTGTGAGTCCTAGGCATCTGGAATAGATCTTGAGTCTTGCAGGACCATTTGCTTCTGAGACCAACTTTTCAGAACTGCTTTAAATGCTTTTACAGAATAGGCCATAGATTAAAATACCATGCTAAAAATTTAACTCTCCATATCACAATGGGTTCTTGCGCAAGACACTCGATAACAGCATGTTATAAAATCAGAAATCAAATTCACCAATCTAACTTTCTTATGTTAGTCACAGCCGAAAGCATCTCTTCAAATACTCCAGGAACATAGAAAGTTTCGAACTGTGTTTCCCAGAAATTTTCTACAAGGTTTTACACTAACAATAAATTTTGAATATTCAAATTACCACTAACAATATATTTTAGCACAATTGACTATAGCACCATGATTATCTTTTATAAAATAACTTAGAACTAAATAACCATAAAACTAATTGTTTACACTTGCACAGACTTCCCCAGTCAGAGATGTTTACCTATGTGCCATGTATGCACATTGCTTCCAGCTCATCCGACATTGACCTCCTTGCAACTCGAAGCATAAGATCAGCAACCTGAATACAGAGCAAGTATGATACTAAGTTAAAGCTATAGCCGACAATTCTCTAATCTTCATTCAATATAAAACACTACTACATTAAGTAAACTTTAAAAGCTATTTTTTTAAGAAAAAAACATAAATAATTCGTAAATTTGGGAACTTAACTTTTGATTGGTTTGACTTTATAAAATTGGAAGGAAATGTACAGATCATAGTGACTTTGGGAATTAGAAAGGTTACATGGATGAAAATAAAAGAAGGACTTAGTATGGCACCAAGAAAAAACCCAAAACTCTGGGGCATATATATGAAGTATTATAAATCAAGAGGCTAGCAAAATGCAAGAACAAAGAACTAAAATCAAAGCATAGCTCTTTGAAGATAAGTTTTACAAGAGATAAGAATATTAAGCAAACCTTAAAAGTAAGCAACTAAAATGGAAGCTCTACAGAGAGGTGCTCTCGCGCAAGTGCCAGTGGGACTACAACATATAGATTTCCACTAACAATAACCTGTTGCGCAAGTAATGGAAAAATGCATTAAAAACAAGAACCAATATAACGAACATCAAACATTTCTTAGCCGGCATCTCAAAGAGAATAAAACTGATCAGAACATATCAAATCATATATCAATCAAATAGATAACAACCATTCCGGCCATCAAATATTCAATGCATTGGCAGAAAAACTTCGGGATGCTTTACCCACAATACTATAAACAGAGTATAAACCCTAGTCTAGAACATGCAACACATAAATCAATAAAACAAACAAACAGGAATCGAAACGCCGGACTCAGAATGAATCAAGATTCCATTTATTGAGATTGGAAAAAGGATAATAAGGATCTTAAAGATACGTATATACGAGGAAAAACAAGATCGAAGGGCAGAATCAGGATTTAAGGTTTTAGATTGAGACAGGAAGAGAGAAGGAGAGAGAAGCGACTTACAGTAGGGATCGTGAAAGAGCAATAATCTGTGAAGATGAGATCGCATGCGATAAAGAGAGAAGAAGAACGATCTGAACACATTACCACACTCTCGAACTGAATTGATGGGCAAACAGAGCAAAATTAAGGTTCCAAAAGAGAGAGGAAAAGTAAAGAAAAATAAGAGATTCTTCTTTCATTTGGGGGTTCTCAATCGAAGAAAGAAAGATCAATAACTTGGGGAGATTATAGAGCGAAACTCCGAAGACAAAGAACTTGGGGAGATGAGTATCCTTGGCTTGTAATCAATTCTAATGACTGCCCATCCCTTTTGTTTGTAAAGAAAATTAATCGTTTGCTTCTGTTTAAAGGGCCTACTAGAGAGGTCAATGGCTAAAATGATCTCTCCCAAAATTTGGGTTTTGGCGGTTGAGGAAGTCTCTCCATATATATGGTCCATGCTGTGGAAAGATGGCAAAATAAAAACAGAAAAATGTCAAATTTCATGAGCTTACGATAGAATCAAATTCGAAGTCGGTTTGCACTTACTGTATTGACTTCCGGTGTGATCGTAATTAAATATACCACATACAGTATATTTAATTAACATGAGAAAAAAAAATATGGAGCTTTATATGGTAATATTGCTTTGCTAAGCTCCGTCGAAAAGAAAAAAAGAATAAAAAGAAATGCTTTATTCTAAAGCTGGAAAACAACAGAAAGACGTGGAATAGGGATGGCCTTCTTCTATGTATAAAGGTGCAAAAGGAGTTTATCCTTAAAATTAATTGATAAGAAGTATAATTAAGACCTACTTAATTTTGGATGGCAATAATTAATTCAAATTTAATAAATCAAACCACCATAAAAAAATTTAGGTTTATTAGACAGCACAGCCAATTTTGCAAGTCGCAACCAGTTACACAATGACTACTCCTTTATCTTCCAGAGGGTAGGACAATTGACCGTGGACTCTTTAGATACTCCTTTTTTATTTTAATTTTGTTATCTATCTATATCATCGTCATTAAATAAAAGTCATGTCTACTGGAGCTCTTAGAAGAGTGTCACATGTTAATTTTTAATTTTTAATATTTTTAAAATATTAATATATCCTTTTTAAAATTAAAATGGTTATTATTATTATTTGAAGTCATTTAATGTTGAATTCATTCAATGTTATTTTTAATTAATTTTTAAATTGTTTCTATTGATTGAAAAAGGAAAATGAAAGGACATTTGAAAAAAAAATTTAAAAAGAAAGATGATGAAGTGAATGAATTTGTATTTTTTAAAATGTTCAATAAATTTTTCTTCTTTCATTTTTTTAAAATTTTATTATGAATTTATTATTTTATGAGAATAAATGAAAGGTAAGAAATGAAAAAAAATAATTAATTTAATTTTTTATTATTGAATTGAAAAACTAAGATTATGAAACTGAAAAGTAAGTAAAACATTTTTTCCATATAATCTTATTTTAACTTTTTTCTGATGTTTTCTTTTCTTTCTCTTTACTTTTTGATGTTATTAGTCATATTAATAGGAAAAAAATAATACAAGGCAAGAGAGAGATAACAAGCCAAAATTTAATATATATTTATTATTATCTACTTAAATAATGATATTACAATACATATTCTGTATGTTAAAATATATAGTGCAAATCATTATTTTTATACCCGAAGCGTTAGCGTAAAATTAAAAAGCTAATATTATATAAAGGAGATGATGCCTTGATTTGTGGGAGGCAATACTATAGATGGAAATTTGTTTTCAATGAATAAATTGAGTATGATTTGTTAAGAAATAGCCGGAGAGTAGTACTCTTAAAACACATGAAACACCTACAACAAAAGAACTTATTCACGACCATTTCTAATCCAATAATGTCATCACTCATTTGGGCTCTATATCCTTCTAGGAAGGGATCTACACCATCCTATCTGACACTACTGTGAGACTATATATAATATTTTGATCTGGTGCAACAAATTTGGGCCACTAACGAAATTGGGGCAATACAATTCTTTCTTGGCATGGGTAAAAGGGACTTAAGCTTATTGCAGGTACAGGCTGTACAGCAAGGATTATTTACAGCTAGAATGAGATCAGTCTTTCACTCTTTTGTTTCTGAGGAATGGAATTCAACAGCTTGGGAAATAGGGAGGTTAAGCATTCGAGCCAGACTGCATTATCAATTTACCATACAAGTCTGATTAAGTTGTTGAGTTACAGTTGAAGCATTTAATTCGACGATATATGCCTTTTTCACGTGTTTAAAGATCCATTTAAGTTATTGGGACTATATTTCATGGAATGGAAATAAGGTGTTAGATAGTGACACACATATATATATATATATACACTATATTATATATACAATTTTTTTATACAATACATATAAACTTAGGCGTGAAATGATAAAAATTCAAATCATTCTCTCAACTCTCAATAATTTCACTCTAAAATATTGATAATAGTTTAGTCGTTTCACTTTTCTTTTTCAATTTTATTTCTTCTTAAAATGTAAACCCCACAATTCATTAACAAAAAAATATTAATATCTTATTAATATTTTTTTTCTATATTATATGTTATCTTTATATATTATATTTTTTATATATTGATGTATTTAAATATTGTATATATTATATATATTTATAATTTATTTATTTTTCACTACCTTTTTAAAATATTTTAATTTTAATTTATTTAATTAATATTAATTATTAAATATTAATATAATAATACATATAAACTTGCAATTCAAACTACAAGAATGTCTATCATCATTCTCTCCAATTTTATATCATTTCAAATCATTTTTTGATTGGTCTATGGGGTTTATTAGACATTTCAATATATATTAGTGGATTGATATAATTAATAACTTTAATTTTTTTCCTAGGCTTTATACTTTATAAGTGTTAGATATTTTCTTAGACTAGTCTCAGTGTTACGTGCATCGTACGTAATACAACGCGTTATGCTAACCCAAAAAATCCATTTGACCGACCCAAAAACTAATCTAAACCCGATTTGAATTTTGAAAGAAATAAACAACTTGAACCTGACTGCTCCGAAACCAGATTAATTTGAGAACCAAATGAACCAAAACCTAATTGACCCAATAAAGACCGATAAACTAATATGCAATAACTTAATATGCAAATTTAAATAATCGGAAACCCAAAAACTCGAACCTAAATGACCCAACAACCCAAGGCACAAATCAGAAAAATTCAAAACCAATTGATCTGAAAACCTGAACCTGAATGACCCGAACACTCGAACTTGAATGACTCGAAATTTTAATGGCCCAAAAATTTCTTTGGGTCAATCTGACCCGAATCTATAACTTACCCAGTCTGTCCATTTCACACATCTAGTTCTTAATTTTATACTTTATAATTATATAAAATCCAATTTAAGCCGATGGCATTCTTAAAAAAGTCTAATGTAAAAAGTAAACCCAAATCCAACGATATTATTAAAATATGTTAAACGAAAATTGATATTTAATATGAAGCAAACCTCTTATCCGACTTGTAATTTTATAAATATATTATATTATGTATCTGTTACGTGTATCACACATAATAGAACGCACTATTAATAATATATATTTTTTAAGAATCTCATCTAATTTATTTATTATTATATTTATTTTTCAAATACATTCAATTAAAGATAATATAGTAATTTATATAAGAGTAATATTTAAATTGATTTTTTTATTCCTAACATTGTAAAATAATGTGTATAATAATAATAATTAAATTAAACTACAATGGCCTAGGACATTTTGTATTTTTTAATTGTGTAAAACTCAATTTAAACCAATGAAAAGTCTTAAAATCTTAATATTTAATTATTTATTTATTAAAAGCCCAATATAATAGGTAAAGCATTTTTAAATTCCTAATATAATAGATAAAGCCCAAATCCAATAGAACTTGAAATATGTTAAAGATAAATGGATATTTAAAAAATATAAATCTCTTATACAAAGCCCAATATAATAGTAAAGTCCAAATTCAGTGACATTTTTGAAATATGTTAAAGAAAAAAGAATATTTAATAGGTATAAACCTTTTATCCAAGTTACACTTTTATATATATTATATATTATAGATTATAGATATAGATTATAGATTAAGTTTAACGGTTTTAGTCTTTTTTCTTAGATTTTTTATACTTTATGAGTATTAGTTATTTTCTTGGGTTCTATATGATTTCAGAACCTTTTAATATTAAATCACATACATGATATATGCACTAATATTTTTTTGTTATAATGTGTACCAACTTTCAATAATTTACTTATAATATATATACACAAAATTATATAATATCTATACATAATTAACATACTAATTCTCGCATTTGCAATGAAGCACGAGTCCTTTGCTAGTATATATGATTTTTTGCAACTTATTATGTTAATTTTGAGGACCTGTGGCATATATTATATATACTATGAATAATAAAGTATTTAAAGGGTGTTGGACACGTATAAATTACTATGATTAAGTACCTTACTATTTTTATTGGAATCTTGGATGACGAGAGGTAAAGACGTAAAGTTTTTTGAATAGGTGTGCGGATGCACGGGCTAAAATGGGTAATAGTTCCTTTTATTCTAGTTTTAATGAGGTCTTTTGTGTGGTTTATAAGCCTCCAGGATGTATTAAGGACCTACTTACTATTGATAAAGTAGGTCATACTTTCTATCGTTCTGTTTTAAATTTTAATTAATAAAGTTTATTGTTATTCACAAAAAAAAAGTCTTTTTGAATAAAAAATGAGAAGAAACGAAGGGGGAAAAAAAGTTCCCCTATATCCTTGTCTCAACACATCTTGATTTTCTACGTTTGGGTATTATTATTAGAACAATTATTAACCAATATTAGGATAAGCCATAAATGCAAGCTGTTGTCAAAAATTAAGTCAGGTTGTGAATGAGAAAATTGTCTTATCACTTGAAACAGTTATATGATTTGGTGGGAATATGAAATTCCACATTTGTTTGAGAAAAACTTGGAAAATGGGTTTAAATAGGCAAATTCAACTTGATGTGGTAACTTATCTTGTTACGATTGGTCAAATGCTCGGCCTCAAATGAGTTAGATCATTTAACTAAGTATTAATTTTTTTTCCAAGCCCAAAGTTCAAATAAGAAAGAAACTTAGATGCTATTTGATAAATTAAAAAAATTAAGTACTGAAAATTAAGTATTGAATTTATACGACAAAATCTATTTGACATTACATTGAAAATTAAACTTTGAATATATAAATGTATTGGTTGATAACTATAAATGTTAAAATTTTTTAAAAAGTCAAAATCCCTAAAACATAAGCAGTTCAAGTATAAAAAGAAAGTTTTTAAAACAAAATCACTTAATTTTTCTTCTATTAAGTGATAAGTAGCTCTCACCTACTTTTTAAATTTAATGATTTTTTTGTTGAAAAAAATCTTTTTTAGTGGAGGTTAAAAAAACTTATCAACCATTTAGAAAATCTAAAAGTGTTGAAAACATTAATTTTCGACAGATTAAAAAAATTCAATGCTGTATCAAACAACACCTTAGTTAGCCAAAAAGACTCAATCTTCCTTAAAACTCTCAACAGCTAGATTGAAAATTCGAAATTCAAATTTAAATTTGAATTAATATTTTCATTTTTTTTCGATAAATTTTTGACGCTTTTGCCTTTGAACCTAACCTATAAATAGGTGACCTCCCATTCTCATTTTTACACACTGAAAATGCACAGAAAAATCGTTTCCTTCTCTTCGCTCCTTCTCTATATATTCTACATTCTTGGTGTTCTTCATTCATTGGTTCGTTTACGAAGTTTCGGTGCTGGTTCCTAGCAATTAGCTCGTTGTATCCTAGGAAATCGACGTGCGAGTAGAAATCCACAAGCACCGAAGGGGAGAGTGAAATCTACTTTAAGGAAACAGTGTTTCATTGACTTCGAGCTGCTCATGTTTCCAATTTTCACTCTACTTCGATTTCGTTTTGGATTCTTAATTCTTATTCCTTAATTATTTCCATTTAGTATTTCTACATATTTGATTTACTATTTTTGAAAATTGGTTTAAAATTTCTGTTTCCTTTTTTCTATTTCAAGTTCCGTAAACTATTGATTTATTTTGCTTGTTTTCATTATTGCTAAATACTGTTGGTTAATTGCATTAACTTTAACTGTGCTTTATATTATATATAATTGTTTATTTAGTGTTTACAATTTCAAGTTTACTATATTCGGTTAGGTCATATTTAGTGTTGCACTACAAAAAATGGATGAATTAGTGGCAGTTTCATTCCGTTCAATCCTTTCATCCTTTCATATTTCTCTCTTCTCTCGCTGGGGACTGGGGAGTGGGGATAATGAACTCTCGTTCCAAGAAATAATTCGCGCCAAGCAAAAGGGGGTGAAAAAAGCTAGCGCTCTTCTTTCCTGATCGTCTGGTTGCTTCTTTCTTTATATCACTCCATATATTCACTTCATTTTCATGTCACTTTTCTTTTTCTTTCTTGTTTCAATCGTTTATTTTCTCTCCGCTTAAGTTTTTCTTCCGATTTTAAGTTTAATTCTTCTCAATATTCGATTCAAATTTCTACAAGTTTCTCTCATCTGTATTGTTTTTGTTCTTTTAAATTTAGTGATTTGCCTTAATTTCCTTAAGGTTTTGTGGCCCAAACCTCCTCCTGATTTTGTATGGCAGACATGTTCCCAACTAACTCTTACTCCCTTGCTTGACTTGATCCTTCCTTACCCTTACTTTTTTTTTTTTTGGATAAATCCTTACCCTTACTTGACACTTAATATCACTACAATTCAATGGTGAAACTATCTAATTAATTAATCCCTCTACTATAAGGTTTTTTCACATCCATGTAGATTTTAAAATTAAATTTATTATTTTAATTAATTAAAGATACGGCTTGGGGAATGATAGAGCCAATCAAAACAATTTGTAATTTTTATTTTAATTCTTATTCTTTTTATGATTTTCTCTTGGTTTTCAATTTCTGTAATCGTAATTCTCATGTAATGCAAGTAAAAGGCTGGGCCTCCACTAGGCCCATTGCTACTCCGAATGTGCTTTTTTGACCTTTTTAAAAAAAGAACTTAAAACCCAAACTAGACCCAATAGTCATTTATATATAGTAAAGCTCGATTATAATTTGACCCATTAAACCCAAAGCACGCAACCTAAACCCCTTTGGCCATCCAGTTACAACCCGTTATACGCTTACAAAAAATGAAAGGCCATTATAATTTTTTTTTTGGTGAGACATTAGAAATTCATTTATAAGATTGTAAAATTAACTTAAAATTACAAAAGTTTCTTTTTTTTTTCTACATATGATGGTAGGCTACATAATGGGGAGGTCTATCCCATAAATCCCACCCCACCCAACTCAAGAATTCAAAATCTCCAACAAGAAATCTCAAACTCTAATCACTAGGGTGTCCATTGGGATACTAAAATTACAAAACTAATTCATACTTCAATTTCTTATATATCCTGTTTAACCGAAGGGAGGATAATTGAAGCAACCAGTACCAAAATCAGGTGGGCAAGCAAACTGAGAATGTGCTCCTTTTGCTTGAGATTTGACTACTTGTGCTTTGCTTTGTACATGAATCTCATGATCTTCTGCATGCAAATTCAAGGATGGAAATAAAACCACAACCCGATAGATGCATAAATAAAATGTTAAGATCTAAGATGGCCAAATATTAGATAAAAAAATTAGATGTATACATATACAGTTGAATATAACTAAACTTACCTTGAAACTCTGTTAATGTACGAGCGACTATTCCATGCGGAGTGAAGAGCAGGAGAAGAAGTGATACGAAGACGAATAAGCAAAGAATGAGAGAAATTGGAGATCTCATACTAATACTTACTGGCATTTTAGCCATTACCTTATGTGGCTCTGCAAAAACTTTGACCCCCATGGAGTTTAGTTAGGTTTATGTGTGTCTCTGCTCGTACAATCCAGTTTTCCTTTTTATACCATAATTTTAGTTATTTGTCAACGGTCGTTCTACCAAAAATTTATTTTGGAATTTGACTTTTAGGAACGTTAATGCGGCAGTACCACCGTGTAAAATGTGCTAATAATGTCCCAAGCAGTTTCGGTAATGTGCGTCTTTCAAACAATCTGTTTTTCCCATTTCACACGCTGTAATAATATTTTACATATAATAATATTAATTATTCGTCAACAGCTAAAATCTTGATTTTTTTTATTAAAAATAATATTTTGGGACTAGAACGGGTATTAGGAACTCTTTAACACGGTAATACCCCCGTGTTAAAAGGGTGATTTATATGAAATTCTTCTTACCATAGCAACCTTTCAACGCTAAGTACTTTCTTTGGCCCTATCTTTTTATAAATTATTATTATTGCAGGTGACTTCCCCATGGGATAACTCTTTCTTCTTCTTCTTCTTTTTTTGTTGATTTATAAGAAATCTAGTAAATAATCGTTGTGAATATGATTAAAATTTTTAAATAGAAAAATAAAAATTTCATATATTGGGGTTCTTTTATAACGGTATGGAGCAAGATCATATATTTAAAGCTACTAGTTGGGTTCTGGGCAGGAATGATGGAGTATGGGTTCTTTGATTTGTACTTTTGATTTGGTTCGGCATAAGTATTCTTATGAATCTGATCCCTATGCCACTTTTGTTTTTTAAGAAAAATAATTGTTCACATTTTATAATTAGATTGGGCCAATGGCAAAAATGACTTCTAAGTTCTATCCCAAAAATTGGGTTTTGTGTACTGTTGCCTGAGAAGAAAGACCCCAATCCCGCGTAATAAATTCTGGAAAAAAGTTGATTTCAGCGTATAATATTGTTGAGTACGACTTAACAAGCCCAAAGAAGTAAGCGTTGAAAGGTCTAATAGATCAAGCTCACGTGATGAATCTATAAGAGCAGGTCTTATAGGCACAGATCTCCTAGGATGTGTGCGGAGCACAGAATACCTAGATGTGGGCGTAGAATACCAGATGTGCGCCTACCCGCAAATACCCTATACTGGGCTCCATAAACGGTCAACTCTAAAAGACAAGGGGGGACACAAATACTAATCCCGCCGAGTATTCTGACATAAGCACAGGTCTCTATGACAGGTAATCATATCCATGTACCCTCTCAAGTCTCACCATTACTATCTATCCCTTTCTCTCATGTAAAATGTAGGACTAATACACTATTCACTATCTTTAACCTCTCATCTCTCCACCAATCTCGACTACTTCTACGTCCTTTACTCTCTTTCTCTAAAATATTCCATTAATATGAGAATTCACATTGATTCTTACATCGGAGGGGACTCCACTGGTTAAAGTCAGTGTCCAACTCACTCTTTTTCAAGGATTAAGACTTGAAGGGACTTCACCATCATGACTAGAACTCTCTCTTCATCTCGTCCGTACAAACCGACTGAAATGGCATCAACAAATATAACCCAAAAGAAAAGCACAACCTCAGACTATAAACAAGCAAATTCGATCGAAGAGATGTGGGTTGGCACTTTGGGTCTATTCGGTGAACTCTTTTTCTCCAGCGCAGTGTGCTTATTTGTTCGGCATGATAATCACAGTGCGATGAAGCTAATTCCCCGCACCACACCTGCGGCTAGAGCACCATACGCGAGTGGTACTTTACGATGCAGTGTACTTTCGAAAGCATGGTGCGATATAAATTTCCTTAACTACCCTCACAATTCACTGAGTTGTCTTGTCTCTCAATATAAAATGGATAAAAAATAATACTATTATTATGTTATATTTATTGTCACATTTTTTCTTTTTCTTTTTAACAAGTCTTCTTTAAAAGTATAGTATTTATACTCTTCAAAAAAAAAGTATAGTATTATACGTATATTTTCTGAAAACCTGTGATTATTTTTAAAAATAATTTTATATTCTTTTTAAGTAGGAACTAAAAAAATATATTTATATACAACAATAATATATTAATATTTATATAAAATAATGGTTAATATTTTTTAAAACAAATATTCTTAAAGTTCATAAAAATGTTAAATAATATATAAAAGTGCACATAAAAGTTTATACACCTTTAATTTCATATCTTTAATAATCATTTTAAATTTTCATCTCACCACCATCATTGTTTTTAATTACCGAATATAATTTTTTCATCATAAATTTCAATCTCACCATTGTGGTGATAGTCTAACTGCCACTATTATTTTTAATTTTATCATTGTCAATCTCACCGTTACCCTGAATAGAACCTTCATATCATTAAAATTCAGTACACTAGCTAATAACATCATGGGAAATTAAAGCAACTGAAAAATGAGGGAAGATAGTGGTTTTTTTTTAGGTAAAAATGATACTTGAAATCATTAAGCTATAGCTATACGATAAAATCAATCCAAATTCGATTGTATGTAGGCCTCTAATGGGTGCCTGATAACCCTTTTCTTCGCGAAGGAGCATAATCATCGCAACAAAAAGGGCCTGCACTATGGGTCAATGTACAGGGCTAAATGACTTCTGCCAAAAATTAGGATTTTGGGTTGGTTAATAAGGAAGTAATTTCTAATCATACCGTAATAAACTACGCAAAACGGTAATGTGGATCCTTACGATCCATACCATGGAAAAATAGCCCAGGAATAAAAAAATGTTGATTTTAGCTTATTAACATCTGTGTTACGTGCATTGCACGTAATACAATGGATTATTAATAATTATAAAGTATTTTTTTAAGAATCCTATTTAATTTATTTATTTTTTAAAATGCATTTGGTTACAATAATTTATATAAGAGTAATATTTAAATTAAATTATTTTATTTTTAACATTGTAAAACAATGTATATAAGAATGATGTTTAAATTAAATTACAATGGTTTATGATATTTTGTACTTTTTAATTGTGTAAAACCTAATTTAACTAGTGGTATTTTTGAACACCAATGAATAAAAGTTTTTGAAAATCTTAATATTTAATTATTTATTTTTAAAGTCTAATACAAAAAATAGAGTTCAAATCTTTTAAAAGTTCAATATAAAAGGAAGAGCCCAAATTCAATAGTATTTTTGAAATATATTGAAGAAAAATAGATATTTAATAGGAATAAGTCTCTTACCTAACTCGTACTTTTGTACTATATACTAGTATTTGTGTTACGTGCATGTCACGTAATACAATGGGTTATTAATAATTATAATATATATTTTAAGAATCTCATCTAATCTATTTATTTTTTTCAAATACATTTGATTACAGTAATTTATATAAAAGTAATATTTAAATTAAGTGACTTTATTTTTAACATTGTAAAACAATGTATATAAGAATGATATTTAAATTAAATTACAATGGCTTATGATATTTTGTACTCTTTAATTGTGTAAAACCTAATTTAACTAATGATATTTTTGAACATTAATGAGTAAAAATCTTTGAAAATCTTAATGTTTAATTATTTATTCTTAAAGTCTAATACAAAAAGTAGAGCTCAAATCTTTTAAAAATCAAATATAAAAAGTAGAGCCAAATCCAATAGTATTTTAAATATGTTAAAGAAAAAAAGATATTTAATATAAACTCATTACCTGTCACGTGCGCTGCATGTGATACAATGTATTATAAATAATAATAAAAAAAATTAAAGTGGATGATAATTAAATTATAAAGTAAACTTTAAATTAAACTACATAAAATTGGATGATAATTAAATCATTTTTTTAATATAATATAGTAATAAGTAAATTATGATGTAAATAAAATTGCTAATTACTATAATCATTTAATAAATATATAAAAAATATTTAGTAAAAGATAAATGAAGAATTTTAATTTGATTTAATAATATCAATAACATTTCTGAAATATTTAGAAAGAAAATGGTATTTTAGGCCATTCAAAAGTTTTACAACATTCATACTTTTATATATATTATAAATATAAATAAATCTCTTATCTAACTTACACTTTTATGTATACTAGTTACTCTGTTACATGCGCTGCACGTGATACAATGCGTTATTAATAATTAGAAAAATAATAAAAAATTTAGAAAAACAAATTAATTGAATTAATATTGGGTAAACTTAAAATTAAACTACATATATGAAGTTGGATGATAATTAAATTATTTTCTTCAAGATAATATAATAATCAGTTAATTATGATGAAAGTAAAATTAGTTAATTACAATCATCATTCAATAAATATATAAATAAATATTTAATAAAAAATAAATAAAGAGCTTTCTTTTAACTTAATAATATTAATGATATTTTTGAAATATATAGAAAAAAAAAACATTTTAAACGATTCAAAAATTTTATAACATTCACGTGTGTGTGTATGTATATATATATATATATTAATTGATTATTTCCGGCGAAATTGAATAGCAGTTTGCAGGTAGAGGATCCACACACAGCCATGCACCTTTCCGTCCAATCTCACAATTGCCCAGAATTTTATTTGGAAGTTTTCCCAACTTTGGTAAAGAATTGCAAATAAAATATATAGAGCCTGATCTCCCTGAAAAAGAGAGAAAGATCCCACTGTGCAGTAACATTACCCCACACACATATATAATTAAAACGAAAAATAAAAATGGAGCTTTATATGGTAACAAATTACTTTTGCTAAAGCTGAAAAACAACAGAAAGACATGGAATAGATGGAGACCAGACGCATGTTTTCTGCAAAATTTGTCAGCTATAGTCGTCAGACATTACGGACATAAGCGTTGTTATTTTACTTAAAGCCATTCATCTGGTCCACTAGATGATCGAACCTATACCTAAAAGGAAAGTTGTGTAATTATATTGATAGCAGGTTGAAAGATAATTAGGGAAGTAATTTCTTTAGTGCTTTGATTCAGTTTACCGGCCTCCCAATATATCTATATTGTTGCGATCCTACGTGGCGTACTTGGGCACAATGGCGAAACACTGAGGCAATAGTTTTATTTTGTATTTGTGTAAGTTATTACTAAATTTATTATATATAATGGTGAAACCTTTAAAGGTTAGCTGAAAGATCACCTTCTTCACCAAAAAAAAAAGAGAGAGAGAGAGAGAGAGAGAGATGTGGGGAGCTAAGGTCACCTTAACTAATACATTGATTTGATCCAAGTTAACAAATTGAGTACTTTGGTAATTAAATCTCATCCACATTCTAATGGCATCTGTTAACAAATTGAGGATTTCATACATACTTATGAAAAAATTAAGCTTTAGATCAAAGATAAACCTATTCAAGGACTGGGTTAATTATTTGCTTAACTAGACCTGTGGATCGAGTCCTAAAATAAATTTATAAAGACCCAAACCAACAACTATTGCTATCATTTTAGTTAAATATAGTGAAAAATTAAAGTTACTAAAATATTAATATTATAACAGTTTTATATTAATTATTCTAATATATATATCTATATCTATATTTATCTATTATTTATATTCCTGATTAAATCTCCTTTCTACCCATCTAATTTAACATATGATGGCTTACTTATTAGATTGTATAGTAATTTTGTGAAAAAAGAGTTAATTTAGTGTGAAAATATCCTTTTTACCCTCTCAATTAGAAATTGTTAGTTCTGTGTATGGATTAATTCGTAATTTTGTTTAACAAATTTCTTTTTTTAATACTTTTTATATTTATTCGAAATAATTAAATGTAAGAGTTTATTTTTTTAATTCAATGTTTTAAAAATTGTGCGGACATTTATTTTTTCCTTTTTTACTTTCTAATTTTCTTTTATTTTCTTTCATATATAAGTTTATTAATTTTTTAAATTTTCACTAATTGTTATTTATGAAATTATAGATAAACAACATATTAATATTTTTCATTTTTCTCTCAATAAATTGATCAAACTAAATTTTATATATACCCGTAATGTTACTACGGGGCAAATTACTATTTAATAATTAAATTAAAAAATATTGATAACATGAACGGGCTTGAAACGTTTTGATAGGGTAAAATTGTCTCCCAACAAAAATATTGGCCCGATCCATGAACATCTCTAATAAGAGATGAAGCTGTAATATTTGCAAAACAAAAATATATATAAAAAGCACGGGAGTACTAAATTACTTGAATAATTGCTTTCTCTCCTATTGGCTTGTTATATATATAGCTTAAAGTAATATACTCCTTTTATATAGCCTATTCCAATGAATAAAAAATCAGACCGATTGTTGAATCGGTTGATCAATCGATTTATGGTTCAATCAGTCGGTTTAATTGAATAAATATTTTAATTTTATTAATTTCTTAAGATGTTCAAAATATTTGAAAAAATAAAAAATATTCCTAAAAAATTAAGAAGAAGTGAAAAACATTAGTACATTACATAATGTAAATAATATTACAAATTATTTTACTTCACAAATTAAATTTTTATTATAGAAGTATATTAAAATTAAAACAAAGTTGAGAATTTAAGTTATAAATTTCAAAATTCAAAATCCAAACATAATAAGAAAATTAAATTTGGGCTTCTCATTAATTTAGGCTTTTTTGTTTAGGTTAATCAATTAAAAATAACTTAAAAAATAAAAAAATTTAAATTTCCGGTTGAGCCGGTTCAATGGTTGAAAAACGGTTCAATGCAAATCCGATTTTATAACCCTCAACAGGCCGGAGTTGTGGCTGGTTTCTGGTTCAAGCGGTTGAACCAACCAGTTCGGTCCGATTTTTTATTCCTTGGCCTATTCTTTATAGTATGAGTAGGTTATAGGCACTTGCCTTATCTCAAGCTTAGTAGAAAATTGTGATAATATAATAGAGGGAAGAATATATAGTAAGAAAATTTTTGTGAGAAAACTGAGTAATAGCATAATGGAAGATGATAACAGAAATTATAGCTCCAAAAGTCAACAAAGCAATAATATTACATGCACTGATCCTATCATTATTTAGCCCTTCAATCATCAGAGTTTTAATCTCATAATGGACCGACTCAACTTGAGAAGAATTAATTGAACCGTTCAATGAATATAGGTATATATATGTGATTTACACAGAAAAATAATATTACTTACCCTGATCCTATCATTACTTAGCCCTCCAATCATCAGACAATATTACCGAAAACCATTGCAAAAGGGAAAGTCACAAAATTCTCTCATGCTTGTGCATTATTAGAAAAATCTCATCACTTTCAACTGTCTTGCCTAATCATATTCCATTTTCATATATACACTAACACTACAAAAACTTTTTCATGGCTACTTAGCGTATAATATTTGGTCTCTTGCCATTTGCCAATGTACTTTTAGGTAGCAATTTGGTACCAGATTGCATATTAAATACTTCCCAAAAGCTTTGAATATGATACTTTGCTCATCCCACTAAAGAAAGACAGTGAGCAAACAGTTTGTCCTTTTCTTCATATTGAAGGGTTTCTTTCTAAGTTAACGGCCCCAAAGACCCAAACAGCATCCCCTTGTTTCGAAATTTTTATATAAAGCTAGGGTTTTTCCTCACCTTGTACGAACTTGAGACAGCTTTCATAATCTCTGCAAACGTCCCATTAAAGTTCTCTTAATCATTATTATCCTATACTAAGCATTATGGAGCTAAAGCTATCAGCTAAGGAGAATATAATTGTGAAACCCTTGCAATTTTTTAAAAGACAAACTATTGAACTCTCTGGTTTGGACAGGATATCTCCTGCCATTCTCTACACTGTTTTCTTTTATGAGTCTGATCAGTTGACTGTGAATGAATTATTTACACAGGGACAAGATCATGTTGAGAGAGCTGTAACAGCTCTTCAGAAAGTGCTGATTCCTTGGTATCCAGCTGCAGGGAGGTTTAGAATCAATGAGGGCTCAGGGAAGCTAGAAATCGACTGCAACAACCAAGGAGTTGTCTTCGTAAGTGCTGTGGCTGATTCCAAGCTTGAGGAGCTTGGAAGGCTGCATGAATACAAGACTTGTTATGAAAACCTGGTTCCTAAGTTCCCTGAAGCCAGTGATGTTTCAGAAAATCCAATTGCTGTTGTTCAGGTTTGCATTTTGTTTATGACAGAGAACTCTAGGTTTTTTGGGTTTTTTTTCTTTTGGCCAATTAGATTTTGCTAATTCTTTTGATTTCTAAAGGAAATCAACTGATTACCTCAAGATCATATAAAAAAGAAGTGATGTTCCTTGTTGTACAGGTTTTGTTTTCTATAAGAAAACAAGATCTTATATTATGCTCCATGTGGTGATTGGTGTAATTTGGTCAGCTTGACTGCTCATGCATGAAAGGAGAAAACAAGGGTTTTCCCCACTTGTAGACAACCTGCTGGGGACAGATAAACTTGAATTGGGCTTCTTATATATGTTCCAAAAAGTAGGTCATCTATATAGTTACAAATATTCATCTTATGAAAGTTGACTAGCATGCGATCATGTGCCAGGTTTCATTCAAACAATGAAGGGAAGTCAGGATACAAACTTTCACAAATTTCTTCTCCGTAAAATAATATCTGTTCTTGTCCCTTACGCTTCCATCAACGTCCACCTGTTCTTGTCCCTTACGCTTCCATCAACGTCCACTTCTCTAGTTTTTACTTATGGAACTTGAGACCCTAACCCTAGACATATATAAACATATATATCCTTTGTCAGTTTGCCGTGTTTTCTATTAGAACATGCTTAATTCGGTTCATCTCTCTGTAAATCTTTCTAGCTTTTATCGACCAAATTACCAAACAGGAAGTCAGCTATGGATAAATCCAGTTATTCTTAATTAAGCTCCCTCTTTTCAAACGGAGTATATGTACCCTGCATATATATACCGTTGGCCTATGAACATCTTGGCTCTTGGTGTGATAATCTGAGCAAAACCTACTGCTTGATTGAGATTTTAGACATCTTTTCATCACAAAGACTAATTAAGTTTGGTTGTTGATACTTATAATAGGATTGCTGGATATTCCGAAATTGGGCTGTTATTACTTGTATTTTGTTTTTTTGACTAAGGGAATTTTTTTTTCACCTTTCCTTTCAAATTCTCTAGTATGGTAAAATCTACTTTTTCATAACGGCTTAATACCTTTTTTTTGTCCCTAAACTTGTGAAGAATTGACAATTGTTATCATAAACTTTAAATTTTGTCAATTTAACCTTCAACTTATCAAATTCAATACAATTCCACTGTTTTGTTAGTCATATGACTAATGGTTCCATTAAATCCTTCGGGTAAGGCTGAGGGAATTTAAAGAACGTGATTAACAGAAGGTTAGCATTGTCCTTGATTTGACAAGTTGAATGTTAAATTGACAAAATTTAAAGTTTAGTGTGACAATTGTCAATTGGACAAGTTCAATGACGAAAATAGGCATTAAACCTTTCATAATTATCCATCAATAAGTATTTCAAAGTTATGGTAAATTCTCTAGTTGTTCTATATGTTTTCCTTTAATACTACCCATTTTGTTACACTAACTCGTATGTATATGTCCCTTTTGCAGATAACAAGGTTTGCTTGTGGAGGGTTTGCTATTGGCATCGGTGGCAGCCATGCTTTGTTTGATGGTAGAGGCGCATATAACTTTCTAGCGTCCTGGGCTCGCATGTCAAATGGGAAAGATGAGCCTGAAATCATGGTGCCTAACCATTCAAGAGATGCTCTGCTAAGAGCCATCTATTTTCCCAATTCGAGCCCCACCGTGGCCGCTTCAATATATGAACAAGACCATATTACTGCTATTCAAGATCTCTATGGAATTCCCATGCAAGCCATGGCCTCAGATGATAGGTGTTGGGAAACTGCCCTGGCAAAATTCAGACAGGTTGATCCTCAAGGTGGGATGGAACTATTAACTCTAGCCATGGAAAAGGAAACTGTGGGGATATGGAAGGGACAGGCAATTGAAAAGGGCAAGCTCACCAAGTGCTCCACCTTTGATGTTTTATGTGCACATGTGTGGAAGGTGAGTCATTTAAGTTTATATAGCAACCCTTATCAGCAATATATTCCTGGACCACTAGAACTCTTTTGAGTTTAACATTATCATTAATTACACTTCCAAGCTAATTCTTCAAATTCACCCATCAAGGTTGTGGGGTTTACTCTTTTGATGTTGTTTCCAGAAAGATTAATGTAAGATTAATCAAAAAGCCTTACACTGCACATGCATATATGAGAAGTGGGAGCCCCTGACAGATAAAACCCCTAAAGGCACGATGTTAATTATTTCCATCACATTAATCACATTTCTGTAAATTAATGAAACAACTATAATTAATTAATATTGATCTCGAATTAAGTTCCTTGGCTTCAAAGAAAGCACCTTGTACTCTGCTATAGAATTAAGAAAATTCTAAATTACATTTAATACTAATTTTTGCCACGGTTTTAATTCACAGTAGTTTATCTGTTATATGATCTTTACATATGCTTTATGATCTTTATGTGAATTCCTGTTAAAGCATCACTTTAAAATATTCAGGCAAGAGTGAAGGCTCTCGGTTTACATGCAAACACAAACATCTGTCTGCAATTTCCCGTTGATTCTCGGAGCAGGCTTCGACCACCACTAGGCGACAACTTCACAGGGAACGCCTTTGTTCTTGCCTCAGTGTCCTGTTCGGTGAAACATCTGCTAGAACAACCTCTGCACGAAACGATCCAAAAAATCCAGCAAGCAAAAGATGAGATTACTGATGAATACATCAGATTGTACGCAAGGGCTCTCGAGGCCTCGGATAAGTTTTTCCCCTCCATGAGAGAACTAACCATTGTGTCTGATTGGATGAGATTTCCTTTCCAGGCACTTGATTTCGGATGGGGAAAGGTTTCAAATGCGGCTATCTTATCAACTCCTGTCCCGGAAACTGCTTTTCTGATGTTGAATCTTGAAGAACCTGGTGGATTCCTAGTTCGGATTGGCATTGAAAGACAATATGTGCATGATCTTGTCAGCAACTTCAATAATCTAAACTACATATAGATGAGATAATGCTTCCATACTATAAGGTCTTTAATCTTAATAATTATAATTACCATCTTCAATAATCTTAAATATATATGCAGTCGATGTTGCTTGTATTGTTAATGTTGTGAGTTGTAAAAATCTACTTTATCATGTATAAGACACTACTATAACAGTGTGGTGTGGTAATGTGAGTGTTTGTAATTAAAATATATAGTTTATATAACAATATAATAATAAATGCTGTTATGATTATACATAGCTAATTTTAATTTTAATTAACAATGTAATTTTAATTTTAAAAAATGTTAGTTTTAATTTTTTTTAAAAGAGTATATATAGATTAGGTAAAATATAAATGGCCTTACCCCATTTAACTTATTAAGTATATCTTTTTTTTAATGTATATATATTAAATATCGATTAATTTAGAGTCTATCGCTTCACATCCTAAATGAGGAGAAATGTAATTCTTTGAGTTTATTTTTTTTTCATTGACAAGATCTTACTAAAGAGCATTGAGCTCCTCGTTCCACATGACTCATGACTTAGGTGTTAATAAACTTATATCATTACATATAGTAAATGAACCCATGTGATATATGTATATAAATATGTGCGAAAGGAGTTTATCCAACTTAATTATGATGAAGAATAATTAAGACCTACTTAAATTGGATGGCAATAATTAATTCAAATTTAATGAATCAAACCACGGTTCTACATGACAACAAATTAGGTATCAATTACCACAACACTACTCCAAGCAATGAATAAAAAATCGGACCAATTAGTGAACCGGCGAGGCTACCGGTTTAATGGTTCAATCGGTTCAAACGGTTCAACCATTTGGACCGGTATAATGAATATTTTAATTTTATTAATATCTTAAAATATTTAAACCTTCAATTTTCAATTCAATTTTTTTAAATTCCTAAAAAATAAGAACAAGTATAAAATATTAATACATTGCATAATGTAAATAAATATTACAAATTATTTTACATCATAAGTCAAATTTTTATTATGAGAATACATTAGAATAAATAAAATAAAAAATTTAAACTTAAAAATTCAAAATAAAAAATCTAAACATAATAAAAAAAATTAAAATTTAGGTTTTTTATTAACTTGAACTTCTTTTGAACTTCGATTAGTCAATTAAAAATAGTTTAAAAATTAAAAAATATTGATTTTTCGGCCTAACCGGTCCAACCGGTTCGACTGTTCAAAACAATTCATGAAAAACCTGTTTAACAACCCTTATTGACTGAACTTATGGTCGATTCTCGGTTCAACCAGTTCAACCGGCCGATCCGATCCCTTTTTTTATTCACTTACTCCAAGTGAAAATTTATAATTCAACTATTTATTTGAAAGTGGACAAAGTACTCGAATTTTTTTTTCTTTTAAGATAATTACAAATTGAGGAGATTTTTCTAACCCAAAAACAAAATAGCAAGAGTGTTTCTATATGTGATTAAATATGTACAAAAAGCTAGAAGACAAAAAAAAAATATTGTTATGTTACATCACGCGTATTCACACTTGTTAGGAATTTTTTTTATAAAAAAAAGACATAATTTGCTCTTTGAAATTCAAGTTTTGAAAGCTTTGTTTTTATTTTTGAATAGGAATCAAATACGAACAAATGGCAACTGGCCATCAACAAATATATATTTGAAAAGGACCCACAACAATATATATGTGGACAAAAGAATATATACTGATCCAAAATTTCATCAAAAGCTTTGATGTCCCTTTTGGAGGACGGCTCCATTGTTTAACTCTCCATGGCCAAAAATATCTGCCCTCTCATCTTTCTGTTAGCTCTCTTTGAACTCTTAAACATTAATTTGGACCACAATATTTATACACAAAAGAAACCAAAGAAATTTTCAAATTGGCCAATGTTTGCATGGGTGGATATTATAGGGTTGCCTAATAAAGTGTTAAAAAGTTTAAACCAAAGAAAAATATTAATAAAGTGTTAAAGAATTTGGATTTGTGGTAGAAAATACCTGAGTTCAGTCGCCTACGGATTTCTTTTGGTAAAAGACTACTAAATCCTTAAAACTCCAAAAAAATTTTAAAAAAAAAGAGCCCATTTGATTTATGCAATTTAATCATTTTACATGCAAAGTTAAGGACTGTAAAAAGTTTACAATGTTTGGTGTCAATTTTAACGATACAAAATAAATAGTCAATTGCAATCATTTTACCTTTGACCAGAAAATATATTTGTATAGAAAGAGATGTGAAAGTAGATTATATTGCAACTGTGAAATTCAAAAAAATTTAAATTACTTTATTATCTTTTTTTTAAAAAAAAAGACAGACAAATTTGATATTTAAACAAACGTTGCAGGGAATTATATTTTAACCAAGCATTGTAAAAAATTTTGTATGTAATTTAATTAAAATTTTCATATATTAAACTAAATACTACAAACTCACTTTACATAAAAAGTGATTACAATAATAAATTATACAAACTAATTCAATACAAAGTATCAAACGGACTCTAAACTATAAAAGAATTGACGCCCTGAAATTAAAAATGAGTAGCCTCAGCTTTTAAACTTTTCTTGACCAAAGATGAGGACATTTGAATCCACCCACCTCAATAAAAAAAATTAATTCGATTATTGCTTTGATAAGTGTTTGATTCAATAGTTAGATCATTCTCCCTCTAGCTATAACTATGAGGAGCAAGTGAATCAATTGTGAAATAGACCAATCCATATCACCTGTAATTATTTTTTTACAATCTTACAATTCTTTAATCACAATAAAGAATTATGTGGAGGTCTACTATGGAGCCCACATTTATAAATGACGGACTCTTATATAATTCTTTATTATGATTAGAGAATTATAAGATTATTAGAAAAATAATTATAAGTAATATGGTTCCAAAATATACAAATGCAAATTTCCGGCTAAGTATAAAATGTGTATAATAATTTTAAATTAATTAAAACACAGAGAGGAAGGAAAGTCCAATTGTCTTGCTCTAGTCATTATTTTAGGGCCAAAGATGTTAGGCCCAAGATTGGAGTTTAGTACTGAAAGAGAATGGGTCCTAATCCTATTAATTTGATTTGAGAATTGAGATTAATTAGCTTAAGACCATAATTAAGAAATGATGAGTGGGACAAAGCCGGGATTACATTCCAGATATTGTCAGGAATGTTGAGTCTATTCCATGGGATTGGGCTGACGGATATTGTCAGAAACTCAGAAATAAGAAGGTTGACTCAACATGATTACAATCCAATTAACAAACCGCGTTAATTAATTAATTAATTAATTGACAGATTGCTTATAATAAAATCACTTACTATCAAAATCACTTAATTAATAATTTTCCTTATTTATTTTTACCCATTTATTTACTATATATTCACACTCAGACAGGTAAAAAAAAGATAAATAATGATTTTAAAATTATAATTATTCATACTCTACCCTTCCTTTTATGGACAACTTAAATTATTAAAATAAATATTTTTGTACTAGTATTTTTGGGAGAAACATTAAACTAAAAGTAACTTTTAAACTTAACCATCAATATTTTGGTAACTTGAATTGTATTCCACTTACAAATAAGGTGGAGATTAAAAAATATATATGAGAATTATTTACGGTTCTTGTCATGTAGTACTATAAACCAACCAACCCTAAATCTAATAATGAAAGGAAATCAGAATGATTAAGGGTGGGTGTGGATTTATATAGAAATTTGAGATTTGAATCATAATGTTTCCTCCAATACTCTAAAGTTACCATTTAGGCCATATTTCTTTGCCCATTCAGCTTCATTACTTCAAACTTTTGTTCCTAATGTATTTAATTAATTTTATATAAATTTCAGTTATTAATTATTTTTGCAAAATAAATCAAAACCCTCATATGCATATATATAGAATAATTTATAAAATAGTGTTTTTCTTCAACAAAATATTTTATATATTGAAAAAAATTCCAAAACAAATATATATATATAAACTTCTCAAATGGTAAAGGATCATATAAATGTCTTCTAAAAATTTTTAATTTTCTTGAAAAATTATAGGAAACAACATGGTAAAATATACTTTGAAAATTTGGAGAATATATTTTCTTTCTTTTATAGTAGAAGAATAAGAAGAAGAGAAAATGATGTAAAACATTCTAGAGTTTTAGGGAGGTGGGACCCAATTTGCATGTGGCAACTATTTTGCCTTTCCTTTTCCCTCTGCTTTTCCTCCCAAATCAGACTTCAGACATAGTATTACTGCTAACATCTTACAAGGGGAAGGAGCTTTCTCCCTCGCCCTTTCTCCCTTTCTCTCTCCCTCTCCCTCTTTTAGTAACTTCTACTACTACTATAATTTTTTTAAAAAATATTAATCAGAGTCTTATATAAGAACTAAAAAAGAGCGGATTTTTTTCTTTTTAATTTGCCCCACTTTTCTCTCTTTCTCTTGCCTCAGTCCCCGCCGTTTCATCCTCCCAATCAACTCCCTCTCTCTCTTTCTCTCTTTCTCTCTTTCTTCTTTAACTCTTTCCTTTTGAGAGTTGTGTTGATCATACCATCAATGCTCTCAAAAACCCTAGAAGAAAATATCCAACATATATAATAGCCTAAAAGTAACTGAAAAGATTGCAACTTTCTCTTCCAGATTCGTTCACTTTCTCTCTCAATTCATCAACTGCAATAGAGAAGGAAGAAGAATGAAGGAACCCCTTCTTATGGGTTGTCTTGTTTGTTGGTTTCTGCCACTCCTCTGCTTCTTCAGTTCCCATGTCTCTGCTCAATCCAGTCCTGACGCTCCGGTCATGGAGAAGCTGAAAGCAAGCCTCAAAATCCCGTCTTCTCTTAACTGGTCTGACCCTGACCCTTGCAACTGGGCTCATGTTGGCTGTGACAGCGGCAGGGTTACCAGGATCCAGATAGGCAGCCAAAATGTTGGTGGAACCCTTCCTCCTGATCTCAAGAACCTGTCTAAACTTGTCACCTTTGAAGTCATGAACAACCAAATCAGTGGAGCAATCCCAAGCCTTGCTGGGTTAAGCGAGTTGAAAACAGCCAACTTTCACACCAACAATTTCTCGTCTTTCCCTTCAGATTTCTTCACTGGCTTAACTTCATTGACTGACGTTATTCTTGACTACAACTTTTTCGAACCTTGGGAGATTCCGGAGAGCGTGAAGGAGGCAACTACCTTGAAAACTTTCTCTGCCAACAAGGTTAATATTAAAGGGGGATTTCCAGGTTTGTTTGGCAGTAACTTTTCAAACTTGCAAGATTTGCATTTGGCTATGAACAATCTTGAAGGAGAATTGCCTAACGAGTTTCCGCCGAGTATTCAGTCTTTGTGGGTTAATGGGCAGAGTTTGAATGGGACAATTGAAGTGATACGGAGCATGACTGCTTTGATGGAGGTGTGGTTGCACGGGAACCAGTTCTCGGGTCCCTTGCCTGATTTCTCAGATTTAACTTCGTTGAGGAATTTGAGTTTGAGAGATAATCAGTTCACAGGTGTTGTTCCCTCGTCTTTGGTTAATTTAAAGTCGCTCTATATTGTGAATTTGACTAATAATGAACTTCAAGGGCCAACCCCTAAATTTGCTGATAATGTTATTGTGGATTTGACGACTGGTAGTAATAGCTTTTGCTTGGATAAAGTTGGTGCTGCTTGCGATGGCCGTGTTAATATATTGTTATCTGTACTGGAACCTCTTGGTTATCCCCAGACTTTTGCTGATAGTTGGAAAGGGAATGATCCCTGTAATAATTGGCTCGGCGTCGCATGTGCTCAAGATAACATTGTATCCATTGTTTTTAACAAAAAGGGGCTTAGTGGTACAATTTCTAGTAATTTTGCTAATCTTACTTCGTTGACAGCTTTGGATCTTTCTGGTAATAATCTTACTGGCATAATTCCGATGGAGCTCACCACATTACCGAAGCTCACTAAATTAGACGTTTCAAACAATAGGCTGTATGGAAAAATACCTCCTTTTAGGCAAAATGTTGCTTTAATAACTGAGGGAAACCCTGATATTGGAAAAGATAAGGTTCCTACTCCTGATGGCAAGCCCCCTAGTGGATCTTCTCCTCCCGGCGGTATTTCTTCCGGCAGCAGTGAAAAGAAATCCAATACTGGGACAGTTGTGGGTTCTGTAATTGGTGCTGTTGGTGGCTTGGGTCTAATTGTTTTGGGTATCTGTTTGTATGCTAGAAAAGGAAAGCGTAAAAGCAGGGTACAGAGTCCAACGACTGTAGTGATACATCCTCACCATTCTGGTGACCAGGAAGGAGTTAAGATCACTGTTGCTGGATCAAGTGTCAATGGTGGAAGTGAAACTTTTAGTCACACAAGCAGTGGACCTAGTGATATTCACATGGTTGAGGCTGGAAATATGGTAATCTCAATTCAAGTTTTGAGGAATGTGACGAATAATTTCAGTGAAGAAAATATACTGGGAAGTGGCGGTTTTGGTACTGTTTACAAAGGGGAATTGCATGATGGGACAAAGATTGCAGTTAAAAGGATGGAGTCTGGTGTTGTGAGTGAGAAGGGTTTGGCTGAGTTTAAGTCTGAGATTGCAGTCCTTACCAAGGTCCGTCACCGCCATTTAGTAGCTCTTCTTGGGTATTGCTTGGATGGGAATGAGAGGCTTCTTGTTTATGAATACATGCCCCAAGGGACCCTTAGTAGGCACCTATTCAACTGGAAGGTAGAAGGATTAAAACCACTTGAATGGACTAGACGACTTACAATTGCCCTGGATGTGGCTCGAGGTGTTGAGTATCTACATGGTCTGGCACAACAGAGTTTCATTCATAGAGATCTTAAGCCATCCAATATTCTTCTTGGAGATGATATGCGTGCCAAAGTCGCAGATTTTGGCCTGGTTCGTCTGGCTCCTGTTGATGGTAAACATTCAGTTGAAACAAGACTTGCAGGAACATTTGGGTATCTTGCACCAGAGTATGCCGGTAAATAAATTTTACTTTTTCTTCATAATTTGATTACTAAGGCTGCACATTATTCCCTTTCCCGTTTTGCTCCTGGAAAAGCCTTTATATTATTTTGCTTTCATAGGGGCTTCCAGTTTATTTATGTTATTACTTATTTTCCTGAGCAGCTCCTGAATGTTTTTTGATATAGTAAGAAAAGCTTTTGCCTTATATTGGGATAAGTCTGGAGCATCCTTTTTGTTGGGTCAACATTTTCATAAGAAACGCTTGCTTTTGAAATAATTTGTGCATTTCCCTTATTTTTCGCTATGCAAGTTAATTTTAGTTTCGCCTTTTATAATTCCTGGCATTAGAACTGAAATTGTCACATTGGCATTTTGCACATTTGCAGTTACTGGACGAGTGACCACAAAGGTGGATGTATTTAGCTTTGGTGTGATCCTCATGGAAATTATCACGGGCCGAAAGGCACTTGATGAAACACAGCCTGAGGAAAGTATGCACCTTGTGACATGGTTCCGTAGGATGCACATAAACAAGGACACATTCCGAAAGGCCATTGATGAAGCAGTTCAGCTTGATGAGGAAACACTTGCCAGTATAAGCACCGTGTCTGAGCTGGCTGGTCACTGCTGTGCAAGGGAGCCCTACCAAAGGCCGGATATGAGTCATGTAGTCAATGTGCTGTCATCACTAGTAGAGCTCTGGAAACCAGCTCAACCTGATTCTGATGACGAATTTGGAATTGACTATGAGTTGTCTTTACCCCAAGCAGTGAAAAGGTGGAAAGCATTTGAGAATTTGGATGACTCTTCATCGTTTCTGGCAAGTACAGATACTACACAGACCAGTATACCATGCCGGCCGTCTGGGTTTGCAGATTCATTTGCATCAGATGACGCTCGATGAAATAGATAAAGAACTAGTCAAGTTCTAGTGTCCATTGATGGTTCTAAGAGGTTTGGGCTTGTTCATTCCTTCTGCTTTTTCTTCTAATGTAAGGATTGCTATCTTCTGCAATATTTTGTTGGAAGTGATTTCTTTCTTCATTTTATTCATCTTTGTAGTTTGAACAGTTTAAACTTCTCTGATGTCGTTTAGAGGTTTTCAAAATGCAATGAAGAAAGGGCAGGTCTTATAAATGTTTACAGTCTATTCCTTTTTTATTCAAAATAACTTAATGCTTGCAGGCTTTCAGATACTTGTCTTATGCTTCCTATAGTTATTCAGGATATGTTTGTCAAAGACAGGATCTAATTATGTGATATTGAAATACATAAACACAGCAATCTATTGGTTAGGTTACTTGTATGTTGGTATTATTATAAGATAAAATGTAAGTAGATATTTCAGTCATCTTTCCTGAAGATTGAAAATAATATGCCGGTGCCGGTGCCGGTGCCGGTGACTTGTTGATAATGATGTGGATGATCATTAAATTTTGGTTGGTTAATTTATTAGTACACTGCTTTCATATCATAGAATGCAGATTAAATATATCTGAATTTGAACAATTCAAATGACAGGTACTTATCTGTCATGATCATTTTGTGTGACATTATTAGTATATATTTTGCCCACATACTGCAATGAAGTGAAGTTTAAGCATTCTTTTGCATGGTTTATTGCTGCAACGAAAGGGAGAGACTTTGAAGCTTTTGCTTGCTTGGCTTGTTACATTACATTGGATTCAGGTACTTTAGCCACATGCCAAAACGAAAGTGGCTTTTATGATATCATCATCATATAAACTCTTTTAAGCCATTGAGAGAGCAATCATTGTTAAGTGCCAAGGGACCTAATTTCATTGGCATGCAGGAGAGAAGGGGTCCCCATTGTGATTATCTAGATTGAATAGGTCAACCAAAACCCATTAAATCTAATCTTATCTAATGCTAAAATTAGAGAGGGGGTTTATATTTTTTTGCCCTGGTGAAAGATATTCTTCCCTGTGGCATCTGCTCACAGTGTTTTAGGTGAAGGAAAATAGGAAATGATGTGAGCAGATTGGGACACTCCCTGGAACAGGCAAACAGCTCATCCTCACTCAAGAATGTCTGATAAAAATCTAATGTTGTTTGTCTTGTCCGATTGCTCCACTCCATGCCACATGTCAGGCACAGAGTAGTTGTTTGTCTACATGTAATGCATGCCAGCTGTATATGTTGCCTACAATATTCTCCACCTCCAGACAGAGACTCCTACGTGGGTCGTGGGCTGCAGCCTTTCCATGTCCCAATATTTTTAATTACTATTCATCAAACCCCAATCATCAGCATTATTTTCTACCATTTCCGGATTTTGTGGCCATTATTTGTATTATTACGATGTTGACCTAAGTAGTCAACGTCGTGTATTCTAATCCTTCGTCTATTTTTTAACCCCACCTTAATGTTGCCACATTTTCGGTCCAGCAATTGTTAAAGTCTTGTTGCTCTATTGCTCTTTAGTTTTTTTTTTTTTTAACGTAGTTAACGGGGAAAAATTTAAAGATATTTTGGGTACAAGTCTATTAAGAGATTCAGGGTTGATTTTTAGAACAAAAAATAGAATCAATCAAAATAATCGACTTTAACAATTGGGTCAATCCATTTTTTAACATTAATGATGCACAAAAAAATTATATTACCTTTAACTTGATTCTTAGTTTAAGCAATTCACATATTTTTTTTTATGAATTCAGGAATTGAGATTAAAATGGGAACCCTAATTTGTTGGCGTTCTCTTTTTTAATACTCTAATAATAGCTCATCATGTAGGTTCATGAAAATGATAAGCCATACATACCTCTTCGATAACATGTCATTAAACTCGTTCTTAAACGATTGTTAGTCCACTAATTCAATCACCCTAACCACAAAGAGATGAAATGAGAATGGGTCTGAGTATGGCAAAATACATTAAAATGGATTCGATTTTGGCCTTTTGGGTATCCAAACGGGGGAAAAATGGGTAGTGGATGCCCAATTATGGCTCAAACTGGATGAAGCTTATCCAGTTGCAAAGTATGAATAATTTCTGTAGTATTAATTATATAGGGAATGTGTGGGGTTCCAAGATAACGTGTGAAAGAGGTAAGGTTAAAGGACTTGGTGTTGTTGTAAGTACAAATGTTTGGACATAAAATGTGATTAAGATCGTCCCAAGTGAGCGTTGCGTGGGTCTAAATCTTAGCTGTATTGTCCCCCATTTGGCTCATTTGTGTTCACGTTTGTGCTTCTATCTCCATCGAGGATTCTTCACTACGTGCCTTTTCTCCTTTTTTTGGTGAGACTACGTGCCTTTGACTTACATAGAGCCTTGATCCTTTTTTCTTGTCATTAGTCAAAAATTGACCAAAGAATCCGTCTGCTAGTTGATATATATATATATATATATATATGGTTGAATACATAAAATAGTCATCAAACTTATATAAAATTATCGTTTTGACCATTCAACTTTTATTTTTAAATTTTTGACTCTCGAATTTTCATTTTGTATACAATATAATATAGCCATTGATACTGACATGATCCAATGAGAAAATTTCATATGTTATATGAAAATTTCATGTGTCAATATATGATTAGGTCACGTCAATATCAATGGCTATATTGTGTATTAAACAAAAGTTTGAGAGCTAAAAAATTTTTTTTTAAAAGTTGAAGGACCAAAATGATAGTTTTGTACAAGTTTGAGGACTATTTTGTATATTAAGCCATATATATATATATATAGTTTTTTGTGTAATTATTGATTTAATCTTACATCTTATTAGAGAAATAACCATATTTCTCCTAAATTCCTATATAGAGTAATATCTTTTTAGTATTTGAGACTGCTGCATTCAAATTTCTAATCTCTAAAATTAGAATCCAGCAATGTGCCAATAGATTACATGCCATTTCGATATTGTATACCAAAAAAAAAAAGAAAGGTCATCAAAGAGAGAACAAAATGAACTGATCATGGGGTAATCTTTTGCTTTCTTTTATTGTCCGAGATATGCTCAAAGCATATTGCTGATAAAATTTCAAGGTAGACAATAATTCTAGACAGAACAGTCAAAGACAGGAGCAGATTTCTTGCTTGGATATATGAACCGATTTCTAAGACAAACGCAAACCCCACTTTGCACTCTGACAGAAATTTCCTCCATTCCTCCAATATTTGGCCATATACATATATATATGTAAAAATACGATAGCAGTGAACTGTAATGAATTTTGGGGAATATGGTTGTCAAGTTTCACAGCTGAGAGTTAGTTGTCAAAATTTAATTGATCTTGTAACTTCTCCAAAAATATAGGAAGAAAACAGCTTGCTGCTAGCTGCAATGTCCAAAAGGGTTTAGATTTTAATTAAAACCACTTGCAAAATTCATCCTGGCATTTATTTGACTGAATCACTCTTTCTTCTGATTTAGATCAAATGTTTTTATTTTATTTTATTTTTGTTCTTTCTTGACTGTGGAATCACGTTGGGTTGCATTGAATATATGGCAGCAGCATTTCATAAATTATACGGTGTGGGGAAAATGAGCGAGCGGTGGGAAATGAGTGAGCGGTGGGAAAGGTGTTTGAATATGTGTATTTACTTGTTGCCAACTAGCAAGAATTTGGAGTCAAACACCAGAAATTTTAAAGCTTTTTCATTAGCTGTTCCTTTGCTTGGAAATGAGGTTAGCTTGTAAGTTTACACATTCAAACTTGCTTGCGTTTATTGGTTAGCAAAATATTGGTTAATAATTGCACTAATTATAATACCAAAAATCAGAAATTGAAGAGATGAGTTCAGATAAGAAAATTTCACACCTCTTTTTGGTGAACGAAAACTTCACATCTTTGCCTCGTGGCTCAAAGACTTCAATAAAATGATTTTGTCTCAATCTATATGTTAAATGGATCTTCAAAAGTAATATAAAAAGTTGTACCGAGATCAAATCATCTGTTGTATTAGTATTTGATACCCTATTCCAAATCTATGTAATCTAATATCTAATATACAATTTAAATGGATCTTTAAATATGAGAAAAGGGCATTTATCACCAAATTGAATGTTTCGGCTGCAACCCAATAACTTTATCAGGTTTGTACGATGAATTGATAATGCAATCTGGCTCGAATGCATACCCCTTCCTCGGGTATTAAATTGCTTTACTCGTAAACGAAGACTGATCCCACTTTAGTTCTACTTCTAACAAATCCTTGCTGGACCTAGAATAAGCTTGGGTCCCTTTTTCCAATGCCAAGAAAGAATAAAGAAAACTCTAGACTTGACTATGATGGTGACTGGCCCAAAATTGTGGTATCGGATCAAAAGGACTGGATGTAGTCCCATATTATAACTTGGTCTAGATCCCTTCCTGTGAGGATCATGAGGCCCAAATGAAATATTGGATTAGAAATAGCTACACGCTGTAAATGGACTACAAAAAACAAATGATATGGAATTTGCTTAAATCGGGATCCAAAATCAGATCCTTTCTAGATGAAAACTAATGCTTATCATACGTACATGTTAATTTCGACCCAAAAAAATGATGTCATCATATTAATAAGAGTTGTTAATGTACTAGCCTAGCTCCTCAGTAAACTGAGGGACGAGATGGCTGCATATCATATATAAGTTACTTTTTTTTAAATAATTATAATTAGGTATTCGTATCCATTTAACGGTTTATGACTAATTATGTTCAAGTCACATCAGACCTTTAATGGGGAAAAACTCTTTCAAAGTTGTTTTTTTTATTCACAAAACTCGAACATAAACTTTACTTAATGAGCATTAAGCTCCTTCTACTCAACCCGATAAGTGTTAGGCATAAATAAGTTGCTTTGTCGCAACTTGCAAGTGTTTCATGGGTTTGAAGGAGTTGTACTCGAGCTATTTTTCTTAGTAAATTATTCAATTGATTCATTGAAAACAAAAGGCGATTGCTACATGTAACCAAGTTCCTTCTAGATTATTGCCTCTTACATAGTATTATGTGAGGAACGAGATTGTTGATGTATCGATCTGTTATGGTTGGAATGTAATGTAACATTCAGACAAAATTAAAATTAAAAAGGAATAGCTAAGGATCAGCACTCCATGGTCAATTCTCGTAAGCCCTCTAGGACTAGAAGATGTAGGTTCCCAAACCAGTAGTTTGAATCAGTACTAGTCATGCATTGCGACTTGCAAAATTTGACATATCATGTGCAACTACGTACGACTTGGGAGGCTCCTGTTTTTAGCTAGCTCCCTGTTTGCATTTTTCTGTATGTCACTGGCTATAATGTCAGCAGATGATCTAGAACATGTTGTGAATAATAATATGTTAAATATATAATTGAGAGGAATTGATCCGATGATAATTGTTTCAAAGTTAAAATATTTCATCAATGACGATAGCCTAGTTTGTAAGGTTGAATATTACGAAGATTAGGCTTAATTTTAAGTCTTCTTATGAACGATAATTTCTCATCGGTAGAGCCGTAGAGAGGAACTATTATTCCCTTATCTTTAAATAATAAGATTTGCATCACATTTTCTAAATTTAAGAAAGAAAAAAATGTTACCGTCCAAAAATTTCGTGAATGTCACTATAGTTGCTTATTTTTTGCAACACTAAAGCGTGGGTGAGGCTTTGATATGATTGAGCTTAAAGACTTTCAGTGGCACTGATCTCACGCCGTGTTTAGTCTTCGGCCACTCTTTTTATTACTTTTTCGTAGATTCACATTGCATTCTTGTTCTTGATTCACCTAAAATTTTCTCTCTTTTGCCTTTCGGCGCCGAGTCTCGAGAAGCTGTAGGCTCCTGTTTTTCTTCCCACTGTTGCCTAAAGCACTGTCAGACACTTTTTCCCTTTCTTCAATTCATTGCTTTCTATCAATTTTATTTCCAGCTTCACTTATTCTAAAAACAACTAGTGACATGTTTGGTGCCGGGAAAAAAATGGCAATGCATCGGTGAAAAAAATTCAATTATAAAATCCCCAGGAATTTTGATGACTTGTCTGATTACAAGTTTACATTAATATTCTTCATGAAAATTCAATAATCTTAATCGGGTCAGTCTCATTGAGACTGTTGAACAAACTTAATTAGGTACTTAAGTCAGTTGGTCTCCTCTTCCCCACATGTTCCCTCTCCAATTTTTTCCCTGTGTGGCACTAGGGTCACTTGTTCAGTCTTGTTCTTACCAATGAGACAGAAAAGAAGAGACTTGAATGTGGTAGAAATTGTTGAATTCCTATGTAAACTCTCGTTTTTCTTGTCTTCTATCCATTGTTTTTGTTTGTCGTCAAGCAAATATTCATTTGTTTTTCATGTCATGAAGGCGTTAATCAAAGTCTTCATGCATGTTTAATTTGATAGCAATGCGCATAAATTCAAATATTTTTCCGTGGAAATTACCGGTGATTCACATTTCAGTTTCACACAAGGAGTTGGATGAATAATGGGTCGAAATCGAGTGAAGAAAATTGAAAGCGAAAGTGAGGATGAGAAAAAGAAAATAAGGGTGCGTTTGGTTGGGGTGATGTTACATTACCTGTGGACATAAGATTACCATAACATTACCTAGTAATGTGATGTTCTGGTAATATGTGCATTTTGTGTTTAGTTGGAGAAATGGACATCTTAGATTATCATGTTTGGTTGGTATGGGAATGTGACATATATGAATAATTATTTTACTAATTTGCCCTCACTTATATAAAAAGTTTTTTAAACTTCTATTCTAACTAAATTAACACATTTTGAAACTGTTAAACAAATTCAATAACAAAAGTTAATATTAACAATAAAAATAATAATTTGATAAATAAGATTTATAATTGACAAATATATAAAGATAAAAATAATCTAAAATTCCTTCAATTAAAATTATCAATTGTTTTTGGTTTAAATATAAATATTGTTAAACTCAAAAAGAAAACCATTGCTTGTTGGTATAATGAGAAATAAATGAGGGTAAAATAGGAAAATTGAAGTCAAAAGGGTAGGACATGTAACATAACCTAAGAGGGGGGTGGTATTCACATTCCTACCCATATTACCACGTCTGTGGTAATCACATGCCCTCTGACACTATTGTCAGAGAAACCAAACGAGGACATGTAACTTGATATGATGCATATTCCCACATAACATGTAAGATGTCCCCAACCAAACGTCCCCTAAGGGCCTAGTTCTAGTAAGGATGTATATGAAAATTGGAAAAATAACAAGGGTCAAATGATGATTTTGAAAACACGCCATTTGATGTGTACCAGAAGTACCGGGTTTAGTACTAGACTTGAAGTACCAGATTTTCTCCAACTTCCTCGTCCCAACCAAAACGCCGTTCTCTACCTCGGAACGCGTTTACAGTGGGACCTTAATAACGTTATATTTAAACGTTGCCAAATTTCTCAAGCAAAAGGAAAATTTGGCTTGGTTGCGCGTTTGGGACGCGTTAGGTACATGCAATTGCAATTGCAAATGTGAAAATGCAAAACCCAAATAAACAACTTATACTTCTGCCCATAATAATAATAAAGAAAAGAAAAAATACCAAAAGAAATCGAAGCTCCTAATCACATGGCTAAGACCGACCGCTGGAAGTAAGAGTCTTTCCACCGACCGACTCATGCATTTGACGGGGCTTTTAATTTTTGTTTTGCGTTGTCAAACTTTTGATTTTTGATCAATTCCAAAACCACACCCTCCGATGACTGATCTTCTCCCTTGACACTGCCCCCTTTTACCGTTTCAAATACTAATCAAATCCTATCTATGTTATTCAACGGTCAAACGTTCAAACCTCTCTCTCTCGCTGCTTTATTTTTTATTTATTTTTTATGTTCCCTTCAAATTTTGGTTGCCTTTTATAATTTTCTTAAGGTCCTAAACGTTGAACAAACTTGTTGTCATAGTCACATCTATGGGATTTGTTCTATATATATATATAACGTGAGATTACAACGTATATCTGCTAATCAGTCATCAAAGTTTTCTTTCAATCCATTCACCAAGCAAAACCCAATCTTTTATTGAACCCAGAAAGGGAGCAGAGAACGATATTCTAAGTTTTTGTTGCTTATTCATTATTGTGTTCATCTTTTTATTCGATGATGATTTCATCTTGGAGGAGGAGAAGAGCGGCCAGGCGTGCAGGGAAAGAGCAGCAAGGGAATGAAAATGGGGAGATGGAGCTGACGATTCCAGGAGACTTTCGGTGTCCCATATCGTTGGACTTGATGAAGGACCCTGTAACTTTGTCGACAGGGATAAGTTATGACAGAGAGAGCATTGAGAAGTGGATTGAGGCTGGGAATTTCACTTGCCCGCTTACAAATCAGGTTTTGAGGAGCCTTGAACCGATTCCCAATCACATGATTAGGAAGAAGATACAAGATTGGTGCGTTGAGCACCGGTCTTTTGGGATTGAGAGAATCCCCACGCCTCGCGTCCCTCTTACTTCCATGGAGGTATCCGAGATTCTCTCGAAGATTAATGTTGCTTGTAAGAGAGAAGATGGAGAAGGGTGTCGGGATTTGGTGGTAAATATCAAAGCATTGGCTAAGGAGAGTGAACGTAACAAGCGCTGCATTGTAAATAATGGGACAGGCAGCGTTCTATCAGAAGCTTTCGAAGCATTTTCCAGGGCGTCTTTCGATGAAAACGTTGAGGTTTTGGAGGAGATATTGTCAGCTTTGACAATAATGTTTCCTCTTGATGCAGAGGCCAAGGGCTTCCTAGGATCAGTTTCAGCTATGCATTGCTTGATATGGTTTTTAAGCAGTGGAGACTTGTCCAGGAGAAGAAACGCAGTTTTGGCGTTAGGGGAACTCGTTTCATCATCAGATGAAAGAAAAGTGATCGAGTTATCAGAGATTGAAGGCGCCATTGAAGCATTGTTTAAGCTGATTAAAGACCCAATTTGCCCAACAGCTACAAAAGCTTCTTTAACGGTCATTTACCATATGCTCACATCATCTTCACAAAACGATCAAAAAGTATTAGCAAAACTTGTAAATTTAGGCTTAGTTTCATTGCTGATAGAAACTTTGGTGGATGCTGAAAGAGGCATGTGCGAGAAGGCCTTGGCTGTTCTCGATGGGATCTGCAACAGCGAGGAAGGCAGAGAAATGGCCTCCAACAATGCTCTGAGCATGCCGGTCTTGGTTAAGAAAATCCTTAGAGTGTCAAACTTGGCAACCGAGTTCTCTGTCTCCATCTTGTGGAAGCTTTGCAAGAACGATAAAGAGGAAAATGGAGGCGTTCTCGTTGAAGCCCTGCAAGTTGGTGCTTTCCAAAAGCTGTTGCTGCTTTTGCAGCTTGGCTGTTTCGACAACACCAAGGAGAAAGTTTCAGAGCTGCTGAAATTGTTGAATCTTCATAGGAACAAAATAGAATGTGTTGATCCCGTGGATAATTTCAGGGATCTGAAAAGGCCTTTCTGATTGTAATAATCTAAAGTAAACCGAGTACTTAGAAAGATAGAGTAGGAAAATTTTGATTATGATGATCTTCACAGATTTACAACAGTTCAATGTACAAAACAGAAATCGAATATACAATTCATGGAAATTGAAAATGCCATTGTTATTGATCTTGGTAACAAATTCCATCTGTACTTTTCTTTGCTGAAAAAGCTTGTTCTTGGGGTCTTACGAATCCCCGGTCAATTCAAGGCTTCCAGGCTTCGGCCGTTGAATAATAAAGGTGGATTATGGAATCAATAGAACAAGACCACTTAGAGCTTGACGATGAAGAAAAAATAGTTATGGATGTTGGCATACGACCAAGTCAAGATGAAACTGATTTCATTCTACGTTTTGCCTTTTTTAACATTAAATCGATATGTTCCCCTCTTGTTTCTGGTTTTATGTTGTCTAGACGACAATAATTGAGTTATTTGTAATGTTGGTAGCAACATTTTAGCCTAAACAAGTAAAGTATCCATAATCTTTGCCTATGTTTAGAAATTAGAAGGCTTAGCCTGGTGGCGCCTCCCATTAGAATTTTGAGTCTTTATAAAATAAAATAATGACTCGTAAGGCATAGTAAATGTAAATGGAGCGGCCGCCACAAGAAGGCTTGGCAGTTGGCAGGCACCACACCAATTACTTTGTCTATCTATGGACTTGCTCGTATTGGCCTGTAGCTCTTTAGGTATTTCCTTGAGCATATATTATTACACATTTTACTGTCTTTTGCTTGATAAATTTTTGTTCTTTGACCATGTTTTGTTTCAGAGAAAATAACGAGAAAACCCATGGACAGAATTATTGTAGCCTATTGAATTAAGTGAAAAGAGTTTAATGTTTCTTAAATAAGATCTCGAATTTGAGTCTTATAGATAGAGAAAATAGATTTAAAAAAGTTTTTTGTATTTAAGATTCAACTAGTCTCAGTGTTACGTGTATCGCACGTAATACAACACGTTATACTAACTCAAGAAATTCGTCCAATCAACTTGAACCCTAAGTTAAGATTCAATAAGACTCAATTTCAGATTAATCCTATAATTTATAATTATTTCTGGTCTTACCAACATGAAGTCGAGTTATGTTGAACTCTTAACGAGGAAGTTCTTTCCAATGTTTATTTTTTTATTCATGAGAATCGAATATAAAATCTTAATTAAGAAACTCTGTTGAGTTCCTTTTATTATTATTGGTTTTGAACATAATTAGGCCAAAAAAAACATTATACTGTCTTCCAAAACAAGATATGTTCAGAAATCAAATTGAGGAATAATAATAATAATAATTTATTTACATTCAGAGCTCTTCTTTTAAGTTTTTTTATTTTAAGTAATCTTAAAAAAAAAAAAGAAATGAAAAACAGTAAAATGCCTGGATGGCTAAAGGCCTGGTTTTGGATTTGTGTCCGGTAGGCATAAAACATGAGCTGAAACTTTTGGTCATGGCCCAATTAAGCAATAGGAGTTGTCCCTCCTATTTAGCTGAAGCCTTTGCTCTTTAGCACTTTCTAGCCAGAGCCCTTTAGCGGTTAGGATAGGTAGCTTAGGCTCCCTGTTGCAATTGGGCTATGGTTTGACCCCAGCCCACATTTTATTTTTCGGATTTCGGCCTTTAAACCACAGCAACTTTTCCGAAGTGTCGTTGTTTTTTTTTTTTAAAAAAAAAAAATTAAATCATAAGTTTCATTTTGTTATGAGTTGGAATAAACAAATAAATAAGTTGGAAGAGTTTGAATTTTCCTTTTTGGCCAAGAAGAATTTGATTTGAAGAACTTGTAAAAGCAAAGAAAAAGTTGATTAGATTATCCAAATTAAAAAAAAAAATTGATCAAGAAGTAAATTCTTGAAAATAATGTAATAGAGGGATTAAATCTTGATTCCCACTTATGAAGTTGCTACATTTTGGGGTTATTATCTCTTTATTGCATTTGTTAACCAAAGTCATAGTAGTAATTTATTCAGGTTGTTTAGATTTAAATCTTTATTATCTATAATTTATAATCTATAATCTATCTATAATATATATAAAAGTACGAATGGTGTAAAACTTTTGAATCGTCTAAAATATCTTTTTTTTTCTAAATATTTAAAAATTACCATTGATATTATTTATTTAAATTGAAACTCTTTATTTATCTTTTATTAAATGTTTTTATATATTTATTAAATAATGTTAGTAATTGACTAATTTTATTTTCATCATAATTAAATTACTACTATATTATATTGAAGATAAATTACACCATTTTTTTAAAATATTTTAAAATTACCATTGATATTATTTATTTAAATTGAAATTCTTTATTTATCTTTTACTAATAAAATACAATTAAATTACTACTATATATCTTTTATTGAAATATTTTTATATATTTATTAAATGATGTTAGTAATTAACTCATTTAATTTTCATCATAATTAAATAATTAAATTACTACTATATCATATTGAAGAAAATAGTTTAATTATTATTCAATTTTATATAGTTTAATTTGAAGTTTACTAATTTATAGTTTAATTATTATTCACTTTAATGTAGTTTATTTTTCTAAACTTATTATTATTTTTTCATTTTTTGTTATTATTAATAACACATTGTATCACGTGCAATGCACGTGGCAATGAGCAACCAATTAGAATTAAGAGTTTAACACTTTATCAACAGATCAGGTGATTATTGATAACATTGGTTTATTTTTTATTTATAAAAATAATTATAATTTTTTTTATTAATAAAAAATTACTAGTATTTCAATAATCTTTATTTATTTATTTTTATAATAATCAAAAATTTTATTTATTTTTATTTTTTTTATCAAATCAAAATAAAGGGGAAACAAAAAATATACTAAGTGGGTGTTTGGCCAAACTTTTTTAAGTACTTCTCTATTCTGGAAGTTAAAGTCAGGTGTTTTGGTGTATGGCTTTTTGAAATTTTAGCTTATCAGGGAAGCGGTTTTTCTGCTTCCAGCCAAAGCTACAATTTGAAGCTTCCCCAAAAATCACTTTTTAGAGCTTATACGGGAAGCTAACTTTTTTTAATGAAATTTTGTTATGTACCTTTAATATCCTTATATTTTTCTTAAAATGATAACCCTATCCTAATTTTCTCAGTTGTTTGTTTTTTTCTCATCAACAAGCCGCAAACCCACTCTCTTTTGCTATTATTTAGGTTTTATTTAACTTATATTATCAAACTTTTTTGTATAGTTATTTTATTTTAAATTTTATAATTTACATTTAATTATTGTTTTATTTTATTTGATCATACCTTAAATAAATTAATTCATAATTTCTATTTGTAGTAATGGTATATATAAAAGAATTCCAATTGGTTGAAAATTTATACATAATTATTTTAAAAATAATTTGAAAATAATATGGAAATTAAAAATATTTATTTATCATTTTTATTATTATAAAATTTGTATGAAGTATATATATATTAGTTAATACGTATAAAATAACACTTTTTTTTTCAAATATTTATACAAAAAGACAAAATATCCTTTTTCGTAATTTAAATATTTCACAACAGTTTTATAATATAATTGCCAAACAGCTTTCTACGACTTACAGCACTTCTGCGTTAAATTTGCCAAACGTTATTTTAACTTCTCTAGACAGCACTTATAAAACAACTCTACTAAAACAACACTTTTACTATAAATTCAAGCCGGGCCAAACAGGTATAACACTACTAGCTTAAAGCCTTAACTTAAACTAAAAAACCCGATGTGGGAAATGGAGATCCGGCCCGGTTCGGAAACCACCAGAACGGGCGTATCATTATCATCCCGGAATCCCCATTCCTCAAACGGCCAAAGCCCTTTAACCCACCATAGCAGATCATCTGAAACCCTAACCCCCTCTTTGTCTCTCCCCATGAAAAGTCCCTTTAATTACAACCCAGCCACTCCCTCTCCTTCCCTTCGAACCCCAACCCTTTTCTTCAATCTCTAGGTTTAGCAGATTCTCCTTTTTCAAAGGGCTCAAAAGAAAGGAAGAGAAATGTCTCTCCCTCCTGTAGAGTGTACATACATAACAGAGGAAATCATTCGCGAGGTCAAGAATGGAAACTCTAACTTCTCCTTCTCTTCCTCCGTCCCTAAGCTGCGTTTTGTCTACGAGCTTTGCTGGACCATGGTATTGTTTTTTTCCGAAGTTTTAATGTTTTTAGTAGTGTTTTTTTTTTCTTTTTGTTGGGGGGGTGGGGGTGGGGTGTTTATTCTAATTAGTTGATTTTTTTGGGTTGTTGTTTTGATTATTAGGTGCGTGGGGAACTTCCGTTTCAGAAGTGTAAAGCGGTGTTGGATGCGGTGGAGTTTACGGAGACAGTTTCTGAGGATGAGCTGGGCTCATGTTTTGCTGATATCGTTACGCAACTGGCTCAAGATGTAAGTTTCTTTTCTTTTTTCTCTTTAATATTGTGCGATTGTGAGATTATTATTGTTATTATTATTTTTTGTTTCCGTGTAGCTTGCTTTAGGTAGGTGGAAATTGAAAAAGTAATTTATGCTGGAGGATTGTAGGTTTTTTGGTTTAGTTTCACACATGGAATTAATGACTTTTTCTATTCAGCTTGCTACCTTTCAATGGGTATTCATGGTTTCTAAGCTTAAGTAGTATGGTGGATCAGTTTACTGTAATTTGAAAATTTGAGTTTTTAATCTTTTTTGTCTGGGCTTAGGCTGAATAAACAGTGGGAAAACACTTGGTCTTGTTTTTTATTGTATTCATGCTCTTCGTAATTTTTTGATGAGGTTTTGCTGCTTTTACATTTTTTGTAAGCGGTATCCTAATGGGTCAACTCTAATCCCTATTGGAAATTCTTAGAAGATACTTTTAACTAGAGAAAATATAAATTGATGAGGGTTCCATATTATCTTCTTATTTTTAGTGCTAAAATATCGATAAAAGAGCCTATTAGTTTTGTTCATTCATTTCTTTATAGATGTGGTTTGCATTTTGTTCACTCATTTAGGAATTCAATTATGTTAAAGAATATTTGAAATGGTATTCATAAGTTGCATTGAAGTTGGCTGGTTGCCACATTTGTTTATTAATCCTTTTAGGAAGATTTTAATTGAACATATTAATGCAGTTTTTTATGGGTGTGGAGAAATATATGATTTTTGTGGGTTGAAAATTTCTTCTTATGACAGTAGAACCATCTCTCCGCTTTCTCTTGGGTTGAGATTTCCTATGAAGGAGATTTGATTTTTAAGAAGTCTATCTCTCTAGGGAAGAACTTCTGCTTCCAAGTACACCACTTTTGTGGAATTTATAGCCAACTATTCTTTCGGAATATCATATTGAGATAGAGAGAGAGAGAGAGGTGGACAGGAGCTGTAGGGAGTGGGAGATCGAGTTCTGGATTGTTCGAGTGTGGTTGTTTATTCTTATCAATGAAGTGGGAGAGAGAGTTGTGGATTTTTTTTAGTTCTTCTAGTTTGGTTGTTCAATTGTTATACTTCTATGTTGTATGTAGCTATGTGGGTGGCTTTGTGTGAATTTCTTTACTGCTTTTTTTAATTGTCCATATTATGTGCTTATTATGGTTGTGTGGCCCACTTATCTATCTTTACTGGCTGCTATTACCTGCTTTTTGAAGACATTGTTAAAAACACCTAATTTCTGTGTCTGGAATCTATATTTGTCATGTTTAATTGCAGCTGATCAGTTTTCTCCCCCCCTAATTTGCAGTTTACAATGGCTGGAGAATACCGAAATCGTTTGATAAAATTGGTCAGTACATAATCTGAGAATCTCATACAATATGTTGGTAATATGGTTATCGTCTATATTGTTGTTGCAACTTGCAACGAATTACAGCAAATGGCATGCTGTTGCTCTTTTAATTTTCTGATTATAAAGTGGAAAAATTGGTAGTAATCTTAGGAAGAAACTATTGGGACATACTGATTGAGGAATTGAATAATCTCCCATAAGTCAAGGTGCTGGTTTGTTATTAATTTTTATTATATATTACTAAATACAAACATGCTTTATTGTTGCACAATCCAAACTTTGTTCCATTTATGATCCGCATACTGCATGTTTATATGGTCTTTATTGATATTTTTCTTTATATTTTTAAGATAGAGAGTTCTTATTGCTTATTGGCTGGGTCTTTGTTTTAGGCAAAATGGCTGGTTGAGTCTTCATTAGTTCCATTGAGGCTTTTCCAGGAGCGAAGTGAGGTATTTATTTGTTACCTTGTTATGCTGCTGGTCATTTAGTCTTGGGTTTTTCATTCTCTGGAGCGTTGTTCTTATTTTTTAATGAGGTAGATCTCTATTGACATGTTACCTTTCTGGTAATGGAAAAATACCTTATTTTAATTCATACATTCTAGGAAGAGTTTTTGTGGGAGGCTGAAATGGTCAAGATAAAGGCTCCAGATTTGAAGGTTAAAGAGGTAAGCAAATTTAATGTTATTGGCATATACTGTTTCTGTTGATGTATGGTTAGTTTAATTATTTGTTTCCTGAAATTTCAACTATACACAACCAATTATATTTGGAAATACAGACTTTGTAATTGTTCTGAGGATGAAAAACTCTGCTTCAGTGAGCAATTTTGTCTAAGAATTATTATATTGGTATCCTGAATTGATTAAATTAGATACTTCACCAATGTGTGTGACAAAAGTCATGAAATTGGAATAACCCTCTGATGTACCTTTTTGTTGATTCCAGGTCAGAGTAAATACGCGTCTTCTCTATCAGCAAACAAAATTTAATCTTCTTCGAGAAGAGAGTGAAGGCTACGCTAAGCTGGTATGACTGGTATTTGATGATATTTCTTGGAAAATATTTGAGCAAAATCATTGTTCAGTTACTCATCTTTACCTTTTAAGGGATATATTTTCTTGAAGATTTGGGATGAAACCTAATGATTTGTTCATGGATGTGTTGTTGCATATTAGAAATTTTTGGTCTGGCATGTTTTATTCTTTGACCTTTTTTTAATGATTGGTCCTGTTACTCCTGTTTCGATTTTCGTTATTGATTCTAGCCTGTTGATGTATTTGCAAAATATGTTGTGGTTGGGTTCAATGTACCATACAGATAATGGAGGCTTTATTGTTGGTCATATCATGTACAAGCAGAAATTTTGATGTCATGTGAATGATAAACCATTACAGTTATCCCAGAAATCAGATTAGTGCTTACCAATATATATAGTAGAGAAACTGGAATTGTTGTTAACAAGAAGCTGAATTAGTTCAGTGAGGAGACTTGGGATAGCCTCAATAATTGCCAGAAAAATTTTATTTGGCTAGGATTAGGATCAGAAGAATTTTATTAGGCTAGGATTAGGATGATGTGATATCTAGTTGGGATTAGAGTTACTGGACATGCCATAAGTTTCGAAGTTTTTATCCCTGGAGTCATTGTGTCATGCATCCGCAGGTAACTCTCCTTTGTCGAGGTTCTGAAGATTCAACTCAAAATGCATCAACAGCAAGAATTGGCATTATCAAGGTTTGATGTTGTTTCTATCTAGTGTTTTTTAACCCTTAACTGTAACCTACATAATGCAGTTACTGATACTTTTGCAGTCATTAATTGGGCATTTCGATCTCGATCCAAACCGTGTTTTTGACATTGTAAGTGTTTTCTGATCTCCAATGACTATCTTGTTGATTTAGTCTATTTTGCTGTACCTTCTTCCCATGGAATGTGGTTTGGGAGTTGATCATTGAATACAATTAATTTTATGATCCATTAGGTGTTGGAGTGTTACGAACTTCAGCCGGATAATAATGCATTTTTACAATTGATTCCCATCTTTCCAAAGGTATGGATAGTGATGTATTCTGGTTGAGATGGAATGATAATTCTGTGTTTTGTTGTCCCGAGAAATCCTTGTTTTGCTTACTTCTTTATGATTTCTTGCAGTCTCATGCTTCACAAATTCTTGGTTTTAAGTTTCAATACTATCAGCGCATGGAAGTAAATACTCCTACCCCGTTTGGTCTCTATAAGCTTACAGCTATGCTAGTGAAGGAAGATTTCATTGATCTTGATAGCATGTGAGTTAATTGAGATCCCATTTGCTCCACTATGATTATACTGTTCATTCTATTTTGTTTCTAAAGATGTTTGAGCAAATCCAGTATTGCATGTTTTGACTTTTCTTGCAGCTGCTTGTAAATTGTCTTCAAATGTTTATGTTGGAATCGAAGCTAAATATTTGAAATACTTGTTCCCTACAATGGATTGAAATACTTTTGATGTATAATAGTTTGATATTAATTACCATTTGTGATTTAGTAATCCTTGGAGTGGCAAAGCGATATATGGCTCAAGGGGTAATATGTATCTGTTCAACATGGGAACTGATCTCGTTTGATGTGATTTGTTTTATCGAATTTCATTCAGTTATATAGTTGCGTGTTTTTTTTACCGTTGATATCTTACGTCGGCTTTTCAATCAGCTCTCCGTATCTGTAATTTTTACCTGATCTGATTTATGCATCTGTGCAGCTATGCTCATTTACTTCCAAAAGATGATGAAGCATTTGAGCATTATAATAGTTTCTCCACAAAACGCCTTGATGAGGTACTTTTATTGCATTAGACTTCTTTTTCCCCTATGTTCTTAAATCATGACTAATGCTCTTTTGTGTTTTTAGCTTGCAATTTTATGCTTATAATTTCTTGCCTAAATAAAAAGGTTCTGGTGCTTCCATTACTTTATTAAAGCATTTTTCTGTCCCAGTTATGGATATATTGTTTTGAAGCATTTTTGTTTCTGAGTTACCCACATATTGTTTGTTGTACTTAATTTAAGCATTGATCTCTCCCCCTTCCCCTGCCGCTTCTGAGATTAATGACAAATGATTTACGGGTGAGGGTGTAAATGTTTCCTCTAGGTATTTTTGACATGTTTAATGATTTCTCCTGCAATTCACGGTACAATTGCAACTTCTACAGGCTAACAAAATTGGAAAAATAAATCTTGCTGCCACCGGTAAGGATCTCATGGAGGACGAGAAGCAAGGAGATGTAACAATAGACCTCTTTGCTGCTTTAGATATGGAGACTGAGGCTGTTGGTGAAAGATCTGCTGAGCTTGAAAATAATCAGACTTTAGGCTTGCTTACTGGTTTTCTTTCTGTAGATGATTGGTAAGCTTGATTGTACTTAATCCGTTTTTGAGGAGGCTATATTTTGATTTAGAATTTTGCAACGTCCACTATTGATAATTCTAATTTTAACTTAAGAGGTCTTGCTTCCCAGGTTCCATGCCCATATTCTGTTTGATCGCCTTTCACTGCTAAATCCTGTGGCACATGTTCAAATCTGTAATGGATTGTTTAGGTAAACACCATGGTTTCCTTTTTCTTTTTTCTAGAGGTGATTGGGTAATATGGATTAAGAATTCCAAATTTAGTGCCTGATTCATCTGACGTGTTTCTGATTATATGGTTTTAGTTAAAGACACTTTTCATTTGTGCTTCTGTTTTGGGCTTAGTTAATGGTTTAGGCATATACGGATTGTCAATACCTTGTTTCATTTTGTTTTTAAGTATACTTGTTTCATATTGTTCTTAATTATAATCTATGTAAACATTTACAGGCTCATTGAAAAGTCAATCTCTTCAGCATATGATATTGTTCGCCAGACTCATCTCCAAAACTTGGCATCTCCCTCGGGAGCTGGTGCTGATAGCGTGGATACTACAAGTTCATCAGCCAGTAGCTCCTTTGTTGATCTTCCTAAGGAGCTCTTTCAGATGTTGGCTACTGTTGGTCCTCATCTTTACCGTGATACTTTACTGTTGCAGAAGGTATTATTCAGTGTGTTTGTATGAGGAATTTTGAAATAAATGCAGCATAGGATAAGGCGTTTATGATTGCATTGTTCGGAGAAGTATTTTTTAGAACGAAATCGAGTTTGGAGTTTGATGACATAAAATAAAATTATAGTAGAATAATGGTGTTAGGGATAGAAAAGCAAAAAAGGAAGGATAATATGCAATAAAAACGAAAAAGGAAGGATAATATGCAATATGTGTGCCATTAGGTTCTTAAAATTGTATTTCTTGAATTCTACCTTTAGTTGGATTTGAATTGAGAAATTTCAGCTTTCTTGATCCCTCATCCTAATTCGAAGAATTTTTGAGATTTTGTACTTTTATTTTGCCGAATTTTAAGAATTTTGGAATTCATCTTTACAATTTAAATTCCTACCAGAAACAACTTATCAAAAAACATACTCTTAGTGTTTCTAATGTACTGATAATCAGCTCTCTCTTTCATTTTCTCCTTCTAGAAGTGTTTATTAGTGATAGTTGTGTGGGCTTTACTCATTGGCAGGTATGTAGAGTGTTGAGAGGTTATTACTTGTCTGCCCTTGAGCTGGTGGGGAGTGCTGATGGAGCCTCAAATGCTGAAATGGTTGGTGGTGGATATCAAAACCCTCGGCTTCACTTGAAGGAAGCTAGGTCAAGGGTAGAGGAAACATTAGGAGCATGCCTACTTCCTTCATTGCAATTGGTACCTGCAAATCCAGCAGTTGGGCAAGAGATCTGGGAAGTAATGAATCTACTTCCTTATGAGGTTGGCCTTCCATCAGTGTTATTTGATACTTCCCTTTGAGAATTTATTAGACATGGTAGACAATCTTGCTAGATGAATCTCATCTGCTTAGGTGCGATACCGGTTATACGGTGAGTGGGAAAAGGATGATGAGCGGAATCCTACCATATTAGCTGCAAGGCAAACAGCCAAGGTAAAGCAGTATATCTTCTTGATAAGTTCTCATTGCTTATCAAAATTTTGGTGCCTGAGTTATTGTACCTCTGCTTTCTACAGCTGGATACTCGGAGGATTTTGAAACGGTTAGCAAAGGAGAATTTGAAGCAGTTAGGGAGGATGGTTGCAAAACTTTCTCATGCTAATCCAATGACTGTACTCCGAACAATCATTCACCAGGTTTTTTTTTTTTTTTAAGTCATTATGCTTTGAGTTTTACAAAGTGTCAATTGTTGTTTTCTGGTTCATTGTTTGGACATTTTTCAGATTGAGGCATACCGGGATATGATTACTCCTGTTGTTGATGCATTCAAGTATTTGACTCAGGTATGATCTAATTGTGCCTTTTTTTTTTTTTATGGTTTTTCTTCCATTCTGTTTTCAATTTTCCTTTCTGCATCTTGTTGGCAGTAATTAGAATTTATTATTGACTTACAATCTTCTCCCTGCTTTGGGATAAATGAAGGCTGCTGAACCTGGTTATGCTCCCAACTAAAGCTTTGAATTGATTATAATTTTCTGTAATATTCTGTGTTTGAAAATTCCTCAAATAAAATTTGTTACTACTTTTGCAATCTAACCTGGGGCTGAGTGTAGATGTTAAAAGCCGCATTCTTTCTATGGTTGGCCTGATTAAATTTGAAATTTGAGCCATATCTGCCTAGGATTTCTAAATCCAAATTGATTTGAAATAACTTAGGGCATAGGAGTTTAGGATATCCATCCTGATGCAAAACCCTCTCGTCATGATTTTTTTTTCCCCGCAATGTATTATGTCAAGTCTTTCTTCTCATCTGCATTTATCGTTCACTCTTCCCATCTCAATAATCAGTCATTTAGCAGAGGAAAGAAGAGGTACTTTGAAAGAGGTGAAAATAGAAGAATGGAGGAAAGAATTGACTAAAAATGTTGTAGGACAGGGGAGGAACTAATAAGATCAAGAAGGAAAAAAGGAATCAAAAGGATGGAGGAGGCTGCCCTTTGCTAGTTTTTCTTTTTCTTTTTCATTTTCATTTTGATTTAATTTACTAACCACCATTTTCTTATAATTGAATTAATCTATTGAAGGATTTCTTGAAGGCTAGGATGTTGTACAACCTAGTTTAATTATATTATGATGTCAATTGCAACAAAATTTATAACAAATTACACTATTGAAATATTGATTTAAATTCAAATAAAATCTGAGGTATCCAGAAAATTAATTTTTTTGCCTTTTGGAATATGTGGGATTTAAATTAATAATTCCAATCCATATGTGAGTACACAAAACTGATGCTGGAATTCATGTGGGATATTCTTTTTTGCTTTTTGCACACTATTCATATGCTATTGTATCTTGATTTTGATTAAATTTCTTTGTTTAACCATACAGCTTGAGTATGACATTTTGGAATATGTTGTGATTGAGCGTCTGGCTCAAGGAGGGCGCGATAAACTGAAGGATGATGGTATAAATTTGTCAGACTGGCTTCAATCCTTGGCGTCATTTTGGGGCCACCTGTATGTATAATTATCTCTTTGCAAAAATCTATAGTTTCTCATGCAGTTGTCTTATACTGAATATATTATTGGATTTCCTGTTTTTGACTTTAGAGGGAAATTATTGAAATTATTAGGAAGATGATTCTGTTCTAATGTGGTTCAAGCCTTTTGTGTTGCTGTGGTAATCTCGTGGTTTAGTGGTTACAATGCCTTTTTAGTGGATTTCTGGTTTTTTGTGTTGTCTCTCCACCAGAGTGGGTACTATGCCAGCTATTCCTGTCTCTGCATGTGCATGTTGCCTTTTTTTCTTTTTTTTGCTGAAAATTTGTTAGAATTAATGAAGTATGTGGTTACAATCTCTATGGAATGTAGATATATCTTGAGATGCTTTACATAAGTTTCCAGGTTGCAGATTAAGCTGGGCAAAAGCAAGATGACTGGAGCGGGTGATTGGTGGACATTACTGATTTTCTGACTCCCTCATTTGTGATGTGTCTTATGAGTTTATTCATCACGGCTTGCCAGTTAGGTAGGCATCACTTGCAGGGCCACATAGATTCTGTAACTGAGGTTTGGCAGAAGACATTTAGTAGTGGAAATGGTGATGTAGTCAAATTGTGAGGTTTATGATAAGTATCTTCTTCAATTTCAGTGATTCAATCGAAAATGCTAGAGATGACAAACAGTCCTTAGAAAATTCAAATGTGATAAAGGAAGGGACTGAGAATCCAGGCCCGGTTTAGGGAAAGATTTGGGCTGTGATCAAAGTTGGAAATATACTGGTATAATGGTCTTATTCTATGTCATATGCTGATGTTTGTGAAGCAATTAACCTAATGGAAGGTTTTTGGTGGTTAGAACACATAGATACCATCTTGATTCCCAATTTGGAGCTTATTTGTGCTGATTAAATTGAAAGAACATGGATGAAATGAGGTAATTTGTTTTATGTAGATTAGGATTGAAGTTTTGACTGATATGCTGGTCAAAGTTCTACTGTTGAGAAGCGCAATTTTCCGTTTCTGTTCTGCTGGCATCTAGATGACTAGAAAAGGGATTCTCTATTAACATTATGGTGTTGTGAGGAGCCTAGATTTAGGTGGTACTAAATATAGAAAGCAGTAATTTCTTTGGTTATTGGTTCTAGCACTTCTCTCCTTTGAGGAGTTCTCTAGTTATTGATTGCAAATGTCTTGTCAGTAGCTGCTGGAGCATTCAGGAAATGCACACTGAGTCAAATTTGATGCTTATTGGGAATTGCACCCGTAATGAGGCTGCAAAAGAGGGTTGTTCTTGCAGGAGAGATGCTGAGGTGCTAGGCAAAATTGTAGTTGAGCATTGGAGCAGGCCAGCACTTATGTTTGCTTCATTTACTGATTTCCCGGGGATGGTTCTTTGGTTCATGATTTTTTTGGGTCTTCATAGTTATCCTATGATTTGCAAAGCTGGTGTTCTTCTGCATGCATTAAAGGGATTGTCATGGGGTTCTTCACCTTAACATCTGAGTTGGACGATTTTTGCAACTTTTTCAAGTTCTGTGGAGGCAACAATCAAAATTTGGGGGGCGCCTTTAAAATGTTGAGGTCCGTCCATCTGAGCTCTCAATGTTGTCAGGGCTGGTCAGTTACAATAATTAGGCCAGTTGTTAATGGGGTTCTGAAACTTTCCCCTCTATACGTTGCTTTCCTGACTTGTTTGTTGACGTTTACTGTGTGTATTAGCATTTGGTCCAGTCAACTTTATCTTGCACATTTCTCTGCTACCTCCGTTTTTCCTGATCTCTGTTTGTGTGTGTGTCTTGCTTTTCAAGGGTACTCGAGTCTTATTGCAGTGTTTTAATTTAATTTTCAATCGTAGCTTGTAATTTGATGAAGTACCAGTTGCCCATTTTGTCTTGACAATTGTGCTCTTAAGGTAGCGGTGACCGCGGTTCGGTTTGAGCCGTGGAACCGAACCAGAACCTTAAGTTCAAAAAACGTAACCGAACCTTTTTTCGGTTTTGGAACCAGAACCGGACATGATTCCGGTTCCGGTTCCGGTTTTATTATTATTTTATTATTTTTTCTTTTTATGAATTTTATTTATACTAATTCTTTATTTAATAATAATGGGATATAATGTATGTATTAACATATATTTTATAGTTATATTTATATTTATACCATATTATCAAATAAATAATACATTATAAATTTATTATATATATAATACTATTATTATAGCTATAAATAACTACTTTACTAATATATATTTTATAATTAAATAACTTTTAAAAAAATTTTGATACTTAATAAATATATATTTGGAATTAAATGTACTTATTTTAATATATATTACTTAATTACAATTTAATTAGAACTAGAAAGTAATTAAAAATTTGGAAAAAAAAAGGTTCCGGTTCCAAACTGGAATCGAACTGAAACTGGAACTGAACCGAAACCGGAAGAACCGGAACCGGAACTGAACCAAACCATGGTCGGCACTATCTTAAGGTGGTCTGACTATAATTTCATTCATATCCTGAAATCTGAAAGTTATTTTAGTTCTTATGTTTTATTTCCCTTGGATTTTAGCACATTGAAAGACTAAATTCTGGCTAGAATTTGAGAGCTCAATAGAAAGTAAACGATGACCTGGATGTGGATCCAAGTTGGGAGTTGGAGCTGTGAGGGTTGGCTTTCTTGGAGTTGGATTCTTTGTTATCAACTAGACTAACAAATAAAGCTGCTATCTAAGTTGTCTTACCTACCTTTTTGGAATTTGGTTGATGACTTTGCTTTTAAATTTGCAAATTATAGTAGTAATATTCTTCCAATTCTTTGTTTGTTTCTACTGGAAATATTAAATTTTTGCTTGGGTCAAATTTGAATGTGGCTGAAGCAAATATTGTAGGTCTCCCAAAACATAGTTTGTAAATTTGATTACTAAGGTACATGATCAATCATCAATCCATACTTTCCAGAAATTTGACCATTCTGTTCTGTACAATATAATTTTTGATGTTAATATGATACAATTTACAAGTTATGCTGGTTATTACCCATATAATTACACATGGACATAGAGAACACACACACCATGGAGAATGGATTTTGTACATTTCTTTGAATTTGAATGCTGCCGTTTTCCTCTCATAGTGTTTTTTTTTTTTTAATAATTTAAAACATTAGATATCAGGTTGCTTTCTTATTTGTTCCCCTGCTTGTTAGAATGCACAAATGGCCATCTTCCCGAGCTTGGAAACTTGAAGATGAGAAGAATAAACATGAACTAAAGTTCCACACTTGAGAGAGAAGTTAACTAGGTCACAATATTGTTGAGCACCTATCTCTCTTGTACTAGCATTTCATTGAAATTACCTTTTTTCCTTGGTTTTGAATCACCAATATCTTACTAAGTGCTCTACCATAAAAAGCTTACTTGGATCCAGTTGTCAAGTGGGAAAAAAGATGTGGTTACTGTGTTTCTTGAGGTACCATAAGCTCCGTTAGGATGGTACAGCTGCAGTCAACTTGTATCTTCTACACTTTGAACTTTAAAGTCATCTGCGTGCTAGTGCTTTTATACATAGAGGTGTTTTATTTGTTAAATGATGGGTTCTTCCCTTTACAATTCATGAGATGTTGGCACAAATTGGCTTGTTCCAGCTGGGGAATCCTTCTTTCTTTTATTGCATGTTCTTATATGCTTATTCTTTTTACTGTTCATTTTTTCATTGAACAAACTATGATTTGGAATTTCAAGAAGTTTGTTTCATGTCTACTTTCTTGAGATTGGACTAAGATCAGTTCTTCTGATTGTAGATGTAAGAAGTACCCATCAATGGAACTGAGGGGTCTTTTCCAGTATCTGGTGAATCAGTTAAAAAAGGGGCAAGGAATTGAACTTCTTGTCCTGCAGGTATATGAAGATCTAAGCTTGAAGTTTTTCGATAATTAGGCCTGAAGATGAAAATTACTAACTGGAAGTTTTATGATTGAATCAGGAGCTTATTCAACAAATGGCAAATGTCCAATTTACAGAAAACCTGACTGAGGAGCAGTTGGATGCCATGGCTGGAAGTGAGACTCTTCGGTATCAGGCCACTTCTTTTGGCGTAACTCGAAATAATAAGGTATAATGATTGCTTTGGTGTTAGGCTTTATGAGCTGACTTGTTAAGCAACAAATTGGCTAATCTATATCTTACCCTTTTTGCTTCCTGGGAATTGCTTACATTCTAAAATAAAATGAGAGATTCTTATCTCCTTTGTCTTCAAGTCAGATTTTGAGCTAATGATTGTGATCAAATATATTTTATGTTAGAAGCTATCTATTTTCTCTTAGAGCTTATTGTGTCTGATTTCAACTCAAGATTATTCAGTTATTTGGTTTTTAATGTATTCTTTTAGATGCTGTGACCAACATGCTTTAAATTTCCTATCGTTTTTCCTAGACTTGGAAATTATTGTTTTGTCTGTTTAAAATTTTAGATTCCAACTTTATTTTTTAGGTTTATTTTTAATTGATCTTTGTGAGGTATCTATAACTTTGGGATTTTGATGGTTTATATGCTTCACTTTCTTATATGTTCAACCAAATAGGAGTTCTGTTATTGCTCATGGTTTATGGTTCCACTATGAGCTTTCCATTCGCTTTTCCACCTATCTGTAAATTTGTATACTTGAACATTGATAGTTTGCAGATTTTTCTTACCTGCTGATTACTTGATGTTTTGAAGCTGAGGATTTGTAATTTTTGGTAAAAATCCAATATGGTATAGGAAACAAGATCTGATTTCAGTACTTAAAAGCTCAAGCTGTATAGTTAGTAAAAGTAGGAAGAGAGAGAAAAGCGGCAAGCATGCGATATGGTTCTTTCTCATGATACATGTTATCTTTGGTATCACATCTCACATCTCATTAACATCAGATAGACAAGCTGTTTCTTCATTCATCATTACCTGCAAGTGTAATACTGATCACACAGTGTCATATAGATTCTTCTGTGTTTATATATACATACATATACATATATGTGTGTGTGTGTGTGTGTGTGTGTGTGTGTGTGTGTGTGTGTGTGTGTGCATTTATCTTGGCAAAACTGATTATCTTGTAGCCAATGCTGACTAGTACTAACCCTTGATTTTAAAGCCCTATTTAAATAAAAGAGCATCCTTCTTCTCTTTGGTGGAGAAAATTAGTAAGGCATCTTTATAACGAGTATGACATCCTAAGATTGCAAAAGCTTCTTATTCATATGAAAAAAAACCATCTTAAAAATGATTTTGGCATGCTAACACTGCAAACTCTTTAATGCATATTTACATCTGTCCATTTTTATGCATTTTAAGATTTCAAACAACAATCATATGTATTAAGTTATTTTCTTTAGAGTTTTATTGATAAGACTTCAGCTTCTGGATCAAAATGATGTTTTACTCAAGTTTTTTTATTCTAGGTTGCAATGTGATATGCCTAAGTTTAACTCTTTTCTTTCTTATAAGAGAAGCTTAATCAACATTTACCTTTTATGCTATTCGCATTTGAAATGTTATACTACTGGATTTTCGATTTTTCTTTTTTTTTCCCATACAAAATGGTATTCTGGCTTATCACACTCTTTTCTAATCATTAAACATTGTTATGCAGGCATTGATCAAATCCACCAATAGACTCAGAGATTCATTGCTTCCAAAGGATGAACCAAAATTGGCAATTCCACTTTTGTTACTTATAGCCCAGCATCGTTCTGTGTAAGTTGCACTGCTGTTCTTTGCATGATTGCTACTTTAACGCCCCTTTTTTTTCAAGGAATTTGAATGTTTATTACGTAAAAATGGCTGATTGTACGGTGCTAGTATCTTGCCCTACTTGTCCTTTTTAATACAGGTGGGTGTTGCTGAAGTGGTGCTGCTTGTGGGTTGTGCATGGATGCATATGCATTTTACAGTATTCCTTTTATGGCAATTTTATATGCAACTATGCATGTGTTTTTTAACTTATATCAATGCGTTTCTTTTTCCATATGCTTGTAGATGCATGTTTGCTGACTCGCACTTGGATAATATGTATCTAGCACATATTGCTTCTTTTTAGCAGAAAGAAATGGTCCCACGTTATATGTTATTCGTTTCCTTTTCCCCCTTTGTTTTCCCTCATTGTTGCTACTCTTTTTCCTTTATATTTCCTCTGTTGTCCATTATTTTGTTCCTTTTCTCTTCTTAATTTCTTTTGTACCTTTTCGCACTTACCTTTTTTTCTTTGTGTCTTTTGTACAACTCTTAAAGCTCTCCTTCCAATTTTTATAGTATTTACTCTCTTTCTTACTGATTTTGCCCTATTACCACCATTTTTTCATTTTAAGCCTTTCCCCCTTTATCAGATCTTGTTCCATACTTCCGCTTGGTTTATGCAGGCCATGCATGCCACATCTGCTTTGCTTCTATGCATCTTATACTTGAAATCCCTTTCAACCTGGCTCATGTCATGTATTCTCTTATTATTTCGCTGACTTTTTTCTTTTTACTCTTTAATGGATTAATAGATCTGTCATATTGACCTCTTCATTTCATCCCCCCTTGTCTTTCTCTAGCAAAAACTTCTCCCTTTTTGCTCTTTTTCTTGTTTCTCTTTTTTGTTTTTTGTCTTCTAGGTTCTAACCTTCTATGGACATCCCATCTCCCTGTTTCTCTGTTGCCAATGTTGTCATGGGAACTTCCCTTCTTCGTTAACTCTCTTCATCCGGCCGTCAGAGACCTAGAGAGTGCTAGAAGAGTACGGGAGATACACTGATAGGATTTTATCATTATTAAACAATAATAGACAAGACCAGAAACCCAGCCCAAGGAAAAACATAAAAGAATAGAGGGAAGAATGTAACATGAGGTTGGCTGTGAGGTTGATAGGTAACATGAAGTTTGACCTCTTTAACTTTCGTATATAGTATGTAGATAGGTTTAAATCTCAGACTCACTCTATCTTATCTTCACATATTAAGTTTTCTGTGAATGGATGTCATATCCAGTTATCAATGCCTCACCATACAGCTCTGTGCCTGCATATTCTTTTATAGTACAAAATTTCTTTTCCTTGATGTGTATAGATCTATGGTGCATGGGTGTTTTCAATGAAATGATTAATAGAGAAAGGTTGAAGCTATTAGTATTGGGTCTCTGTCTTGTTTACTTAGTTGTGTATCTCACTGATGTTATTAAGCTTTTCAAACGAGATATCTTTGTCTCTAATTAATTAGTTAGATCCCTATCCTGCCTGAACAGATTGTAATGAAAAAATTATTTATGTTGAAAAGTGGATGACACTGAGTTGCTTAATCTGATTTCTGTTATCCTCTGCAGGGTTCTCATAAATGCAGATGCTCCTTACATTAAGATGGTTAGTGAGCAGTTTGACAGATGCCATGGGACCCTTCTCCAGTATGTAGAATTCCTCTATGGCGCAGTTACACCAGCTGCTGCTTATGCTCAACTAATTCCCTCGTTAGATGACCTTGTCCACTTATACCATCTTGATCCTGAGGTATGTGTAGCTTACTCAGAGTCCATGTCTGTGCTCTTTTGATCGTGTTACACCACTTTAGAGGTCTAAGAACTTCTGACATTAGTACTCTTAGAGAACTAGGAAATGTTATGTGATGTGATTTTCTTCTTGACTCAGGTTGCATTTTTGATATATCGGCCTGTGATGAGGCTCTTCAAGTGTCAAGGGAGTTCAGATGTTTTCTGGCCTTTAGATGACAATGAAGCAAATATTACTACAGCGAACGTAGACTCTGAAAGTAAAGATGATTCTAGTGGAGTGATACTGGATTTGGGTCATCCTCAGAAGCCTATAGTGTAAAATCCTGCATACATTATATTATACATGATTGAATATTAAATTTTTGAACACACTAACAGAAAGTTCCTAAAGTGCTTCTTTTGTATCTGATTGCTTTCAATAATCATTATAATGCAGGTGGTCTGAACTTCTTGACACTGTTAAAACCATGTTGCCCTCTAAAGCCTGGAATAGTCTCTCTCCTGACCTGTATGCTACTTTTTGGGGGCTTACTCTGTATGACCTTTATGTTCCTAGAACCCGTTATGAGTCTGAAATTGCTAAGCAGCATGCTGCTCTCAAGGCTCTGGAGGAGCTTCCGGATAATTCTAGTTCTGCAATCAACAAAAGGAAAAAAGACAAGGAAAGAATTCAAGAAGCTTTAGATCGTCTAACTAGTGAACTTCATAAGCATGAGGAAAGTGTTGCATCCGTTCGTAGACGACTTTCTCGTGAAAAAGACAAGTGGTTGAGTTCCTGCCCTGATACTTTGAAGATTAACATGGAGTTCCTCCAGCGTTGTATTTTTCCTCGTTGTACCTTCAGTATGCCAGATGCTGTCTATTGTGCCATGTTTGTGCATACACTTCATTCTCTTGGTACACCTTTTTTCAACACCGTCAATCACATTGATGTTCTGATATGTAAAACCTTACAACCGATGATATGCTGCTGCACTGAGTATGAAGCAGGAAGACTTGGGAGGTTTCTATACGAAACGCTAAAGATCGCGTACTACTGGAAGGTAGACGATATTCTCTGTTAAGTTCTTATATTTCCAAAATTTGATTAATTTTGCCGCTTCGATTTGTATTTTGAACTTTTTGAGGATGATGCTAATTGCAACTTTTAGTTTGATTTGAATGGTTCTTTGTTGACCACTACTTCCTTTGCAGAGTGATGAATCCATTTATGAGCGTGAGTGTGGAAATATGCCAGGCTTTGCTGTCTATTATAGATATCCTAACAGCCAGCGTGTTACATATGGACAGTTCATTAAGGTTAGTTGTTATGCATTTGATTCCTCAAAATGTCCTTTTTGTTATATGCCAAGAAAAGTGTCCTTTTTGTCAATCCTGAGGCCTATGTATGTACTAGGCAACATATGCACCCTTAGTTATAGTTGATCTTGATGCATCAGACATGTTTTATTTTGAGAGGACTTTTACTAGATAGATGTCTGACTTTGCAGCATAAAAAGAATGTGATGAATATGGATTAAAGCTTGGTTTAAGCTTCCTTCAAGGAGACTTGCTCATTTATGTGGGTTGACACTTTACTATTGTGAATTGCTGACCTGCTAGATTGGTGCCTTGACAAGGTTGGTCCAAAGTGTTATTAGTGACTACGTTCTACATGTGGGGATTGTTACACAAACTCTAATTTTTAATGAGTATCTAATGAAGTCTCTCACATGTCGAGCCTAATTCTATTATTATCTTTTAAGGATCCAATGTTTTGGAATTTTTAATGGTTATTTGCTGAATAATGTTAGTAGTATTTTGTTTGAGTCTTGTTCATTGAACAACCTCTAAATAATTTGTTTTTAACTCACCTTGCTTGTTTTGCTATTTAGAGAAGTACTTCAAAAGTTTTTATTGGTCATGGAGTAATTTATCAGAGATCAGACTTAGACATTTGCATGTCAACTGCTCTTAATTGCTGATTTTTGCAATGCAGTGCTTCTATTTTTGCATTACCTATGCTGATCTTTAGTTTTGAGGTTGGTTCCTTGTCATAATTTTTATTCGTGTTTTTTTGGTTGAAAGGTACATTGGAAATGGAGTCAAAGAATCACAAGGTTATTGATCCAATGCTTGGAATCAACTGAGTACATGGAGATTCGTAATGCTTTAATTATGCTGACAAAAATTTCTAGTGTTTTTCCTGTCACCAGAAAAAGTGGGATTAACCTTGAAAAACGAGTAAGAAATGTGGAGAATTGTCAGTTTCTAATTGGATTTATGGTTTAGATCTACTAATACATTCCTTCCATTTAACCTACTTGATACAGGTGGCAAAAATTAAAAGTGATGAAAGGGAGGATCTCAAGGTGTTGGCAACAGGTGTTGCTGCAGCTTTGGCTGCTAGAAAGGTAAACTGCTGTATCAGTTTTGTGCCTCTGAAGTATTGATAAAAGTACAAGATAATAGCAACACGAATTCAGGTCACATGGCATTCATTCTATCATTTATGTATATTTAAAACATAAACAGTAAGTCAAAAAAGTTTTGAGGTTTTCATTGCATTTGCTAGTTGATATTTCCATTTGATTTTATTGCTAAATGCAAAAACTGAAATTATATTTGCTTAACAATGAGCTTATGGCTAAATTGGAACACCTACTTAAACACAGGGTTGCATGATTATGAAATCATGGATTTTGCTATACCCAAAAGTGAAACCTTTTTGTGTTTTGTCATTTAAAATTAAAACTATCAGATGCTTTTGTACCCCTTTCAAACGCCCAAAATTTTCTTGTCAGCCTTTATTTGATAATTGTTAAAATTGGATGAAAATAAACTAAGGGAAACTAATGTGTCTCTTTTTATCTGTTGAATGCCAAACACATGTAGAAGACCTTGATCCCTTGTTAGAAAGAACAAAAGCTATCATTTTACATTTTGCCTTGCTGGGTTGTACCATCTAGTACCAGGATAAATTTGGGGATTGGATTATGGTATCAAATACAATACTGAAGTGGGAAGTATTGGTGCTTAGTTTTCTTTTACTGCATTAGTGCTTGGTTTAATGCTGGTTGTTATTTACATTTAAAGAATCATGTCAGTTACTCCTGCTTACTCAAAATTTTCATGTATTAGCAAATATTGAATATTCTTCTCCTCTGTAGTCTTCATGGGTTACTGATGAGGAATTTGGAATGGGATATCTTGAGCTGAAGCCTGCTCCATCACTTGCGTCAAAATCTGTATCTGGTAATACAGTTTCTGTACAAAATGGTTCATCGATCAATGTTTCTCAGATTGAGGCTGCTGGGGGCAGGACAGTTGCCCAAGGCGCGCAACAGTCTGATGTGAATATGGTAAAGGAGCAGATTTCAAGAACAAAATCTGATGGGCGACTAGAAAGAGCAGAAAATGTCCCTCATGGAAAATCTGAACTGAAAACAAAAGGTGGTATATCAGCTAACGGTTCTGATGCCCAGTTATCTGTTCCCTTAGCTATTCCACAAGCTGGAACTGCAAAATCACTTGAAAATCAGAAACAACTGGATGAATCTTCAAATAAAATGGATGAGCTGGCTGCCAAAGTTCCTCCAAAGAACTCTGCTGAATCCGAGGTATTATTTGATTTTGCTAGGCATGTTTTGATAACACCAGCCCCCTCCCCTGTGCTTTTCCCTTTCACCCCAAATTATTTGTTCCATACTCAGATCGATGAGTATTGCAATGCAATTATCATGTGAGTTAGAATAAGAAAAAAAATCCAAGTCCGTTCAAGTCCGTTCTTTCTTCTTATTTTTTCGTTGTCTTGCTTTTTCCTTGGTCTTTGATGTTAAAACTGTATATAATAAGCTGAAATCTAAAACATTAGTCTCAATCTCATAAGATCAAAGTAAAAAGAATGATGGAAATGCTAGCACTGGCTACCCACCTTATTGTCAGACCTTTTTTTGTTCTTTCTACAGTTGTTTTAATAAGCATTTCACTATATTAAAAAAAAAAAGCATTCACTAATACACGTGGGTTTATGCATAACATGAAGGATTTATGCTAACGTTAAGTTAACGTGCTTGATGTGGTGAATGGTAATTTTTTTTTTTGATTTATCTCCATCACACATAGGACTGGCATTTAATAAGACCAGTAAATTACCCTCTTTTCATCTGTAGCTTTTAGGGTGGTGTTGTTCTTAGTTGGAACTTCAGTAATGTAGAATGGGGATATAGGATGCATTTTGTGCTTCTTCATCAGTATGATTTATATGGAAGTTTGATAAAATCGTTTATGTGTTCTCTGTGGATATTCTTCGTGTATAATTCTTGTTTTATTTTTATTTTTATTAATTTTTTCATGTTTTGCATGTTTCCTCTTCAACAGTTGAAAGCCCCAGCTAAACGCTCAGCACCTGCGGGATCAGTTACAAAGACACAGAAACAAGATCCTGGAAAAGATGATGTCAAGTCTGGGAAAGCTGTTGGAAGGACTTCTACGACCTCTGTCATTGACAGAGATGTTCCCTCTCATGGAGAGGGCCGACAAGGTGGGACTACAAATGTTTCTTCTGCTGTCACTTCCAATGGTAACACAGTTTCAGCTGCACCTAAAGGTTCAACCCTCTATGAAAACATTAGATATCGTTGGTTGAATAAAAGACAGATATTGTAGTTTCTAAACCTTCTGATGTGAGGTTTTCTGCAGGGAAAGATGATGGCTCCGAAGTCCCAGATGCATCAAGGCAACCTTCTAGAGTTGTTCATTCTCCTAGGCATGATAGTTCTGCTGCTGTTTCAAAGTCCAGCGATAAGCTGCAAAAGAGAACCAGTCCTGTAGAAGAAACTGATAGATTAAGTAAACGTCGTAAAGGGGATGTTGAACCGAAAGATCTGGATAATGAAGTTCGATTGCCTGACAGGGAGAGGTCGGCAGATATTCGATTGGCAGATTTTGACAAGCCAGGAACTGATGATCTAACAAGCCATAGGGCCATTGATAAGCCTTTGGATAGGTCGAAAGATAAGGGAAGTGAGAGACATGATAGGGATTACAGAGAAAGATTAGAACGTTCTGAAAAGTCCCGTGCTGATGATATTTTGATTGATAAATCAAGAGATAGATCGATAGAAAGATATGGACGAGAGCGTTCTGTTGAGAGAAGCACCGATAGGAATTTGGATAGACTGGGTGACAAAGCAAAGGATGAGCGTAGCAAGGATGACAGAAGCAAAGTACGATATGCTGATACATCTACTGAAAAGTCTCACGTTGATGATCGGTTTCATGGGCAAAGCTTGCCGCCCCCACCACCCTTACCTCCTCATGTGGTCCCACAATCTGTTAATGCAGCTGGTAGAAGGGATGATGATCCTGACAGAAGGTTTGGAAGTACCAGACATACTCAGAGACTCTCCCCAAGACACGAGGAGAAAGAGCGGAGACGGTCAGAAGAAAATTCCTTGGTTTCTCAGGATGATGGAAAGCGCAGAAGAGAGGATGACTTTCGAGAGAGAAAGAGAGAAGAACGAGAGGGGTTGTCAATGAAGGTATTAATCCATTTTATCTTTTATAATTATCATCAATACTATTATTGTCATCGCTCCCTAACTAAGGACATTTTGGAGTTGAAGGTCGCAATCACACAATTTATGGCCCTTTGCTAATATGCATGGAGTTTTGCCTGTAACGCTAATTCATGAGATTTTGGTAGTCTGTATCTTGTGTTGTTTATGATTTGATGATATATGCACTTCAACTGTGATACTATCCTTAAGAACAATAAGCTGTTTACGATAGGTTATGGAGGATCACACCTCTCAATGCACTATTCCCTATTCATCAGATTTTGCTTAACAATCTGAATATGTGGTTGTCTTTTTAGATACTGTGCACTTGACATTCAGGAGGATGATTAGATCATTTTGGATAATCTAGGTCATGAAAGTGTACTGATGGGCTTAGATCCTTTTAGATAGTCTATGAACTGATTCGCATAATTTATGGTATGGTCTGTTTTGCTCTTTGGTTAGAAGCACTAGCCAATAGAAGCAAAAGAAGTCAAGGTGTTTTGTTCGCCTTAGAAAGTGGGGATGTAGGCTCTTCAAGGCAGAATCTTCCTGCCTACACTGATGACGAAGCTCTCTAACGTGTACTTTTTACACCTGATAAATACCAACAAGTGAAGGGAATTTCCTCCTCAATCAAGGATCCTAACCATGTAGAAGGACTAATACCTCTCTATTGATGTGGATTGGAATGTTTTCTAGGAATGCCATGTATATAACACTGCCATGAGCTGTGTGTGAGTATAATTCGAGTTTGGTATGGTGTATATTCTCTGTTAGCTACCATATGTGGGTTAAGAACCTCAAAGCTACAACCTAGTTTTTATCTCTTGCTGGCATTATGATGGTGATATAGATGCTGATGTTGCTCAAATGATGATTAAATGTTACACATGTCGTAACACAAATTTTGTGGGATAGTGGGGCATGTTTTTGCTGTTGTTGCTGATAATTTATTTGTATGCATCATAACTGATCATTTTGGGCTCAACTGTCGAACTAAAAACGAAGCAAAATGGAGTCAGCCAGTATGGAAATTCTGTAGAAATTAGGATTTTGATTCATCTCTATATGTTTAATTTTGGTAAAGGTTTTTGCTTATATTAGTGAGTGGCTCTGTGTAGGTGGAAGAGAGGGAGAGAGACCGAGAGAGGGATAGAGAGAAAGCAAACCTTTTGAAAGAGGATGTGGATGCTAATGCTGCCAAAAGGCGGAAACTTAAGAGAGAACATTTGCCATCAGGAGAACCTGGCGAATATTCTCCAGTTGCCCCTCTACCTCCACCTCTTGCTATTGGTATGTCACAGTCATATGATGGAAGAGATAGAGACCGAAAGGGTGCAATAATGCAGCGTGGGGCCTACTTGGAGGAACCGGGCATGAGGATTCATGGTAAAGAAGCAGCCAATAAGATGGCTCGTCGTGACACAGATCCGTATCCTTGAAAACTGAAAGTTATATGTTATCAGTATAATTATCATCCCAAAATGATTTCTTCTTGGCCTAAAAATCCTTTTTCAGTTCCATTTCAAATCAGAAAGATTTGCAAATACGGCCATCCGTTTTGGTGGATCTCATATGTGCCCTTAGAAACTTATTTTGATATGATTTCTACTCGGGTATAGAGTTTATAGCAGGTGAACTCTGCCTTGGATGGTAAGAAAAGAGAAAAAAAGGAGAAGGTAAACTCTGCCTTGGATTCCCAACTAAGGTAAAGAAGAGTTTTTTTTCTACTGAAGCAATCTTCTCGGTTTTAACCTGTTTACCGGCATTTGCATTTAATCTTTTTCACAGCAAAGCGTTTGTTACTGAGCCATCAGTTTGTTGTGTTATAGCAGCAAAATCATGCCACATGCAGGATAAATTTTCCTTTTAAATGGACGTTATGGAATAGAGTTGTTTAGAACATGTTAATAAGATCCATTTGTTTCATAATCTTATTTTAAGCACATTTTAACCTTCAAATTAGCGGTTCAATTTCCAACAGAAAGAGGCTAATTCCTTAACCAGAGTTCAGGATGTATGATCGTGAATGGGAAGATGAGAAAAGACAGAGACCTGAGCAAAAGCGGAGGCATCGGAAGTAGATGGAAAGGAAAAATTCATGCAACAAAAAGGGTTCTTGATCTAGTTGGTGTTTGCTGCCAGCCATATGCAGGCAAGTATGCAAGATTTCAGCTGTTGCTAAGAACTTTTAGGGCTCTCTGGCCAGGAAGATTCGTGAATTCAAATGGGGACTGCTAATTCATACATTTCTATACACACAGGATATTGTAAATTCCTTAGCAGTCTGTAACTATAGCACACTAAACAATTTTGTTGTATTTTACTTCGCCGTCTTCGGGTAGAAAATGTAAAGCTTCTTTACTTCAAAAGTTAGTGTTTTTTCTTTTCAAAGATTAGAAAGAAGATTTGAGCATTCGTCAGAATCCTAAATAGGTGCACATCACTCGAAAGTTGAATCCTAAATCCTAATTCAAGTGGGAGCCATAACCTGTTGGCACGGAACTATCTCATGAATTTAGAAAAACGTGGGATGCACTTCGGTTGGACAGGATTCTGCTTTGAATGAAGGGAAAAGTGAAAAGAAAATGACGAGAAACAAAATTCCTGAAGATTGGGTCGTCCTCTTTTCGGGCCAATGTCTAGACTTGGATTTCCTTGTTAAACCAAAGCAACAACCCAAGCGGAGTTGTTGAAGATTGCTTCCATCTGAATGCCAGTAATCGCACATAAATGAAACTGTGATGTGATAAGATACCGTACAGAACTCCAAAGGGAAAACCCTATCTGCCGTAAGGTCTGAAAATTTTAGAATTCTTACTTTAAATCAATGGAGGATATCAAAACTTAAAAAATTCGCTATGGATAGGTTAGGAATTCAATTAAAAAGAAAAAGAATTGGTAGGGCAGGTATCGCATTACAATCCCCATGGATACTTTGGGTCACTGCTTGCATATGGAGCAGAGCTAATTGGGATGTTAGAAGATTGATGAAAAGGGTTACATGCAGTAGGCTTGTAAACTTGAATCTTCCATTCATCCTTCTCACTTTCATTGCTGTAACTGAATCTTCCATTGTTAGTGTATAAAAGCAAGTTGTTTCGTTGTTCACGAGAAAGATTCACCGAAGCTTCCAATAGATCCTCCCAGCTGTTGTTTTCATCGTCCTCTAGCTTTATCAACGGTTCCCTTTCCTTGTCTCCTTCAAACTTTTCAGGAAAACAATTGTCTTCGAATTTCTCCTTCAGAGAACATACTAAGACAAGTTGTTTGTCCCCGTCATCTTCTGTAAAACTTGACCTGGAATCAGAAATTGATGATGATGATGATGATGATGGTGATGTGGTGGGTGATGATGGTGATGTTAGCTGCCATATTCCATTGATGAAATTCTCCAGAGCCTGAATCTGTATCTGAGGAATCCGATCCACTAAGGGATACTCGTAACATCCACAGAATCCCATCAGTCTGCACCATTCATAAAATTCCCATAGCTGGCTTGCTTGCAAGGCTGCTTTCTTGTATATACCAAAAGCTGCTATGCAACTCCTGTATGGCATTTGAAACAGATTGTCCAACACCAAAACAACGTCCTGTCTAAATATGGTGTAGCAAAGGAAGCTGTCTCGAATGATGTGTTTCATTGCCGATTGAATCAAAAAGCTCTTGGCTGCAGGCTCGGTTGGTCTGCAATCCATAACTCGATCGATTAGGCTTTGAAGCTGCGGCAAAATCTCAAGCATCCTTGCAATTTCTTTCATTTTATCCGCTAAACTTTCCTGTTTTTCCAAATCTTCTTCGTACAGTACCTTTCCATCTAAGGAGAAGCCACATAGAGCTTCATCTAGCAAATGTGCATATGATCTGATAAACGTGGTGTAACTCTCAGGATTTGAGGAGGAGGCATCCTGGAAATGAGAAGGGTATAAAGAGATGAAACCATTTGATCGATTCCAAAGCAACTCGGATCGAAAGAGGCTATCTTCAGCCAATGAACGAAGCAGTCGATGAAGGAGGAGCAAACATTTTAATGCAACTCGCCAGCTTCTGGTCTTTCCAAAACGGCGACTGAAGCTAAGTGAAAAGGCACGGCAGCAAGTAGGGGAAATGGAGAATATTCTCAGGAGCTCATGTACGTATTTGTCAGGCACTGGCAGGTCATCTGGGGCTGTTGCCTTTACAAGGATGAGCTCAACATCGGCAAAACCTCCGATTGTGGCTATTTTAGCATAGCTGACGCAGCTGTGCTCTCTTATAGAAGTGAAAACTTGTCGGAACCGCCTGCTCATGGTTTCTTTACAGAGCTTTCCTCTGATTTGGGATTGAAATGCGGAAACTTGAGGGAAGCAGTTGGTTATTTAAGGTTAGTTATGTTGAAAAGGGTACCCAATTTTCACTTAGTATTCCTCGGTACGACCGAAACTGAGCTACAATTACAAGAAAAGGTTTTTGTTTTTATACCAACTAAACATAAGAAAAGATCAGTTACCTACAAATTTATGATATTTGATGATTCTTTTTAGGAGATTCTTAGGCTAAAAGGTGAGCTTTGCTTTGAAATGAAGCCAAGATTGACAACTTACAGGCTTTACATACCAAGGAAGCATATCAATTGGCTTTTCCATGTCCTGAGGGATAAATACAATTTACATTGTTTTCGTATTACTATATATTATCTTCAAATTACTTAGTCCAGTTTATTAGATGGCTCAGTTTCAAGGAGAATCAATTTGAAATACTACATGTTAACAAGAAAGCATCATAATCATAATGAAAGACGACAATAAAGTACTATTTTTCGTTGAAAAATCAAATGTACCTGGCCACAGTAAATAGCAAGAAATAAAGAACCACAAGAACTTATAATATACACACAAACACACACTAAAATAACTAAGAAAGAAATTGACATTTTCTAACCGTGCCTTTGTTTTTGCTGATGAGTGCCCCTAGGGCATTCTTTAAGTTTAAGGTTTCATTTGATTCTCTCTTCCATTTGAGAAAATGATTCACTCAAGTGAGAGAGAAAAGAGTTTGGAAGGGTAATTTTAAAAAATTAAAAATTAATATTGAGATAGGGACAGATAAAAAGAAGACAAGTAAAGGTTCTAGAAGGGGATATATGAAAAAAAACACAGGGAGTAGTAACTTTAAAGAGTACCCTTACCTTAAGGCACTTGTTATCAAAATCCATAAATGAAATAAATGGTTGCTGCTAATATGGGGATATTTTGATTTTGTCAAATCCCAAGTGTATTGAGGCATCGTTAGCATTAATCTCTCTTCCGTCCAGTTCCCTATCATCAGCAATACCAAAAGGATTGAAACTCAAGCCTCAACAATTGAAAAACTTCCCAAAATTCAATTACATAAGATTCAGGATTTGTCTGTTTAGTACTTGTAAGTTGTAACGTGGTAGGCGGTACCTGATGGTCACTAATTAACTTAATTACAGTATAATGACAGATCTGATATTCAACCAAAACCACAAAAACTAGAATTATGACAGATTATGACTTTAGGTTAACAAATTAAGTTAACGTATTCTAATTTATTGTGGTGACTTTTGGTTCAATCGATTTTATTAGGTCGACGTCGATGCTTAACTTGTTCTAAGGGTTGGAATTTAGAAAAATAGGAAAAGTCATCTGGACGTTTTCCAGGAGGCAACTTTGAGCCAAACCTCACTTAAAAGGCAAAGATTAGCTTCCTGAATCCTGGTCTTCACGAGAAATTCTTTGCGAGAGCCAATTCTAGCATTTTAGGACGCCATTACTTGGATGTTCAAGAAAGCTGCGTCTCTGTTTTAGTTGCTTCACATTGATTTCTAGGACAATTTCTATGTCTATATATTCCATAAGGTAACTTGACCAATTTGGCCATGAATCAAATTGAGTAGCCAGGTCTCCGTATGGTGACTTCACTCTCTACTTAAAAGGAGTAATCTTTTGCTCGCTAAACGATGTACCAAAAGAATTAGCTTCCTCTCTCTGCTCTTGCTTTTCCATCTAATTTGCTATTTAGTTTTCTTTCATTTGAACCACACCTGGTAATTGTTGGCTTTGAAGGTGGGCCGGTCCAAGTCCACAATGTTGGAGGAGTGTAAGATGAGTTGAAACTTCAAATGGGTCTCTTTCATCCAAAATGCCCTAAGGCATTTTAGATGTTTTTGGGCCAGTATATTTATATTGGTGCTCCCCCTCACTTCTTTTTAATGTGGAATTCTTCCCATTTTTCATCTTTCAACACTCCCCCTCAAGTCCAACTAGCCTGGCCCAGTTGAGACTTGCGCTCATTCTTCATTCTTCCAGCTGGGCTTGACTTCAAACTCTTAACCTTAAAGGCCTCAAGTCTTGTGCTTTTTCTTTTTCTTGCTTGGGCTTATGTTGGACTTGAGTCTTCACATATCTGGATTTTTACTTTGCCAGCCTTGATCTTCTTCATTGAGCTTTTCTCCCTTTTTGTACTTGAGCTTTAGGTCTTACGCCAAAGGACTGGACTTCTAAATTTTTCTTTCAAACGGACTTGCCTGCTAGCACAATTTTGACAGAGATATTTTTGTCATCACTTGGACCTTGGATCGTCATTTGGGCCGTAAAGCCATGCGGGCTCATGATACCACTTGTTGGCTTTGAAGGTATGCCGGTCCAAGTCCACAATGTTGAAGGTATCACTTGTTGGCTTTGAAGGTATGCCGGTCCAAGTCCACAATGTTGAAGGAGTGCAAGATGGGTTAAAACTTCAAATGGGCCCCTTTCATCCAAAATGCCTTAAGACATTTTAGATGTTTTTGGGCTACTATATTTATATTGGTGCTCCCCATCACTTCTTTTCAATGTGGGATTCTTCCAACTTGTCATCTTTCAACAGTAATTTACCTTGTTACCTAACTCGTTAATGGATTGTTTTGAGCCTTTTGAGTCGGACATGGCCAGCAAGACCACTATTGTTGGTATTCTTATACTATTTCTTATTCCCTTATTTTCCGAAGTCTTATCCGTCCAAGCTAGGTAGCTTAATTCCAATTCCAACAACTCAACAGCAAGGTGCCCTGAGATTGAAAAATGCACTTCTCAAGTTTAAAGGGGATCTCATAGATGTTTCGGGCCGACTATCTTCATGTATTGGTGATGACTGCTGTAGATCGTTAGGCGTTGTTTGCAACCAGCAAATAGGGAGTGTCACTGAACTTCGTCTCAGAAACCCTTATGACCAGCTCTTCTTTCAGGATGATAGTAAATATATTGCTTTTCAGCATTCAAGGTTAAGCGGTAAGATAAACCCTTCATTGCTTGACTTGAAATATTTAGAGTACTTGGACTTAAGTTTGAACTATTTTGAAAACACTTCAATACCAAACTTCATTGGTTCACTCTAGAGATTGACTTACCTTAATCTCTCTCTATCTTCCTTTGTTGGATCAATTCCTCCTCATCTTGGAAATTTGTCAAACTTGCGGGTTCTTGATCTTCAAGCATCCTCTGCTTTTGAAATCTATGTCCTTAACAATTTGGTTTCTGATTTGAATTGGATATCTGGACTTTCTTCATTGCAGTATCTAAATCTAGGCTATGTAAACCTTAGTCTAGCATCGGCTACTTGGCTACAAGTAGTCAACAAGCTTCCTTCATTACATGAATTGCATTTGCCTACCTGTGACCTCCATAATTTACCCTTTTCTTTACTAGTTGTCAACTTCATGAGCTCAATTCGCGTCATAAAACTTCAGGACAATCATTTAAATTCTCGATACCGGAGTGGTTGCTTAATCTTTGCAACTTGCAGTAGATTTGTCGTTTAATTAGATTAGTGGTGAATTAGATGACTTCGTAGATAGTTTATCAAAATGCAATAACATTAGCTTGGAATTCTTGACATTGGGGTTTAATAACTTGAGCGGAAAGATACTTGAGCCATTGGGAAATCTTAAGCATTTGAAACATCTTATACTTAGCATGAATTCTTTCTCTGGTTCAATTCCAGCATCCATTGGCAAATTGTCAAACTTGGGGATTTTAAAGTTCTTTGCCAACAAATTAACTAGAACTGTTCTTGAAAGCATTGGTGGACTTAACAAGTTTGTCATGTTGTCTTTTGGAGGCAATAGTTTTGAAGATGCCATCTCTAAAAATCATTTCTTTCATCTGAAGAATCTGAAATATTTTTCCTTCTCATCTGGAAACAAGCCCGTGATGTTTGATTTGACAAAGGATTGGGTTCCTGAATTTAATTTATAACTCATTTCCATCACTAAATGTCAAATGGGTCCAAACTCCAAGTTTCCATCATGGCTACGAACTCAAAAGGAATTAACGTTCCTAGGCCTTTCAGAAGATGGAATTTCAGACCAAATACCTAACTGGGTTTCGGAATTAAGTCCAAAGCTTCAAATTCTCGATCTGTCTAATAATAAACTGCAAGAAAAGCCTCATGTGTCCTCGACATTCCTTCTAGGTGCTGCGGTGAACCTAAGTTTTAACGTATTTCAAGGCCCAATTCCACTATGGCCTACCATCAGTTTTCTGGGTCTTTCCAACAACCAACTTTCTAGAATGATCCCTTTATTGGGAACTTTGCAACTATTGTTGGCAATAGACCTTTTAGAAAACAAACTATGGGGAAGGATTTCAATCTCGATGTGCTTGCTGCCTTCACTTTTCACATTGCAGTTGAGCAGCAATAATCTATCAGGTCAAATTCCAGCTTGTTTAGGCAATTCAAGCAGCCTCAATTCCATAGACCTATCGAGAAATCATCTGCAAGGAGAAATCCCAGAATAGATCACATTTCTTTCTACCTTGAGTTCCTTGAATTTATCTTGGAACTAATTGACAGGAAACAAACCTGGAAAGATTGGGAACTTAGAAGATTTAGAAACTCTTGACTTATCTCACAATCTTTTTTCAGGCACAATCCCTGTAAGCATGTCATCAATGACCTTGTTAAACCATTTGAACCTATCATACAATGACTTGTCTGGGCCAATTCCAACAACCAAGAAATTCAAAACCTTTAACGACCCTTTCATATTTGAAGGTAACCCAAAACTTTGTGGGCCTCTGTTGAAAATCAGCTGCTCATAATCAACTAAAGATTAGCATCCGGGTAAAGATAAAGATGAAGATTGTTGAAAATAGTTGCATCGTTACAGCCAAGTCATTTGCCTTATTTTTGCTTTATCTGAAATAGCTCAAATCTTCCCCACCATTGGAATAGGTAGGTGCTAAATTTGACCTTAGCAGCCAAGATGCGAAGACCATGCTTTGCACAGATTTCTTGTAAAATTTTTGATTAGATTGTTGCCTTTTAGTTTGAATTTGAATTTGTCTTAAAGAGTTGTAATAAACCTATAAATATGTTGAATGAGAAAGAACAAATACTTTTGGCCGTTAGGCAAAGCCATTTACACTCAACTCCTCCGTTTTTCATTCTTGTTTCTCATCTTTGAGAGTTAAGCTTTAGCAATCTTAAAGCTCTTTCTCTCTCGTTTCAGCTTAGTTTTCTTACCCTTGTTCATTGTGTTTGTTGGAAAATTTCTAATATTGTTCTAAATCTTCAATTCCAACAAATGGCATCAGGGCTTTAAAGATGGTATGATGAACCATCTTGGATCTTAGAGAAACCTGTGAAATTGAGGAAAAACAAAGAGTGTAAGTTAGAGAGACAACTATCCAAAACCAGTGAGTTCCTTGCAAAAATAGTGACATCCATGTAGAGCTGACAAAGAGGAGCAGTTATGGGTGTTTTTCAAGCCAAGAAAGAAAGCTTTTGTTTGTGGTAAAATAAGGAGAATCCTAGTGAGAAGTGGGTAGATGTACAAGCATAGTAGCAGTAGAAGATATGGTGGCAAGAAAGAGTTTCCACCATCTTTACACTGTCAGAAACCTTTATGCAGAATTTGTTCGCCTTGGCCTGACACTCAAGTGCAGGGCTTGCAAACAATGGGACAAATGGTGAGTGGTTTGCAAGATTGTGGACCAGTAGATTGATGATACTAGCTTACTCAGATTGTTGATTCAAGACAACAACAGTATGAGCAATTTCTCTCTCTTTTTCCAACATAACCAAAAATAAGAGACTTGTTTGAAAGACAGTGGCTGCACACTTCTTGGTCAATTGAAAGTAGATGTTGTTGTTATAACAGTCAAGAACTCATTATACACACACACTAAAATAAATAAGAAGAAAGAAATTGACATTTTCTAGCCCTGCCTTTGTTTTGCCGATGAGTGCCCCTAGGACATTCTTTAAGCTTGGTTAAGTATTTTTTTTATAGAAATATTTTTGTAATAAATGCTATAGCTTCACTGCAGTGGAAATTTTTTTTTATCTAAAATAGTATAAGGCACCCGTTAGCAAAATCCATAAATAAAATAAACTAGCATGTACGTCTCTATATAAAATTGATTTGATGATGATAATGGCTTGTATATTTTATATGTGATATTTGATTTGAGTATGTTGATTGCATGATTGATGTGACTTTCATATGATTTGATGAAAATGTTTATGTATATATGTGATATTTGATTGATAATGGTGAGGTTGAATTGACCATAATATTATGTGCTGCATGTTGAGTACTTGTTCATGGACCACTTAGTGAGAGAGGTGTGGGTAACTGGCTAAGTACCAGCAGGGATGGCAATAGGTATAAAAAATTAGGGTACCCGCGGATACCCGACTCGGTTACTAGGCGTATAGAGAAACCATTAGGGGATGGAGGATCATGACCTCCGAGCTGAAATACGAGATTCATTGCAGTGATACCATGCAGGATGATTCATGCCAATGTCAAGGAAGCATGCTATTGGTTCTATGACTTGATTATTAGATGAAATAAATGTGAAAAGTCCTTGATAGTCTAAACTGTTCATCACAGTCTAGAGTGGTTTTCTGTAAGCCTACTTGTTTTAAGATTGAATGTCAGGCCATGATAATGATTGCTCTGTTGAAATGTGATTTCAACTAAATTGATATTGATATTTTTAGTATATTATTTTAGATTACCCATCTACTCCATTTATTGTACTTGTCTTGAATTTTATTCACTCACTGAATATATCCCCGTATACTCACCACCTAAGGATGTCAGAACAACTCGAAACCAACGGGTTCTGCCCGTTCGACCCCCACCCCCCCTGCCCGCGCGCATTAGGGTCAGATATTTTCTTTGAAATTGGGATTTCAGAGTGAGGTAGGGCAGGTTTTGAAATACGAAAGCTAGGGTCAAGTTTTTGTTGTCCTGCCTAAGATATATATAAAAATATATATTATTTATATATTATTATGTTGATAAATTTATATATTATATTGATAATTTATTATATAATATATTAATTTAATACATTAATTTCATAATTAAATATAATGATAATATAATTTATATAAAATATCAAATTATTTCATATAATTCATATAAAATTTTTAAGAAAATAATTAAAATATATAATAAAAATATATTTTCGAGGTCGGGTCGGTTTTAATTTGAGTTTTGCATGTTTTTCTCTGATCGGGGTCAGATATTAAAAAATGTAACCTGGGAAGTGGCGCGGGGTCTAGTAGATGAGATATATAGTCGGGTTGGGTTCGGGGAGAGTAAAAAGCACCTTGAACATGACCCGTTGCCATCCCTACACCTACCTCCCTCTTTGTCTTTTTCAGGAGAGTAAAAAGTGCCTTGAACACGACCCGTTGGTTCGCTAAATTCCAGTTTTACCTAGTTGCACAATCTGGTGGCTTAGGAATTTTGCGCTATGCTCAGACCTTGGTATTGAGGTCCATCTTTTTCTATTCTTATAGTAAGATCTACTGTTGTATTTTTTGTATTTGAATTTTGGCTTTATTTTTGTAATCATGTTTTAAATAATATATTTATTTTGTTAGAGTACTACTTTTTCTTATTTGTGTAATTTAATTCGATAACTTAACGCCATACGTTGTCTTAGGGTACGTGCCATTGTGCACGTATTTTGAGATGGCACAATGGTTGCCATATGGCGGGACCGGCTGGTTGAGGCGTGAGAGAATTAATTTTCTATAGAGAAATACTAAAATAAATTAAATAAAGATTAAAGAAATTTTCTAATTTAATAATAAAAATAAAAAAGTAAGATGATGAGCTAAATCTAACGTGAAAATATAATATGCTCAAACAATTAGATCTTTTAATTACTTTTTTCCCATGTTAAAGTTTATGAGCTACATTAATTGCTAGGTAAAATTATCAATTAATCCACAACTAAAACTACCAATTACCAATTGCCAATTGAGAGGACAAAACGAATATTTCTACACAACATTAACTTTCTTAGTAGCAAAATTATGATTTAACCAAGCGAATAAGTCACCTTATACGAGATTAGAGGGGTAGCAAGAGGATTTGCTCTAGGACAAAAATATATACAAGTACTCCCTCTGTCCATATTTAACTGTCCTTTCTTGGTCAAATCAACTCTAACTTTGTCACGATCTGACTCGCAGGCTCGGCCACGTAATAGTCGCCACACTGCCTCAAACTACGTATCTGAGCCCACGTATTCGAAACAACGCCAGGCATTGAATATCAAGTATAAATATAAATATCAAATGCCATTTACAAAACAATATTTTAATATTCAAAATATGTCTTTAAACAATATATAAATATAATAAATAAAGTCCCATGTAAATAAAATATCAAAACAAGTTGTGTTTACAAATGTGTGGAGTGAAACCATAAAACACATTGCAGCGGAATTTAACATACACATGGATCACTAATGCTATGAATAGAATACCAACACAAGCTAGAAGCCTATCTGCACGTTTTACGAGGTAACTACTCCTCAATGAGCAACACTACCTGAAAAATGTAAATAACCACGAGGTGAGTTAATGAACCCCGTGATTAGAGCTGTCAAAAGCTGACTCAAACCTGATAACCCGACCCGAACCCGAAACTAACCCGACCTGGTTTGACTAAAAAAAGTAAACGACCCGAACCCGACCTACCCGAAACCCGATTGACCCGGAACCCGATAAACCTGAAACCCGATTGACCCCAGAATCTAACCCAAGAAACCCGAGAATCTAACCCGAAAGAACCCGACAAACTAATGAAATACTCCTCCTATCCCTATTTATCTGCCTCCTGCTAGAAGCTTTATTTGATTTTAAAAGCTTTATTTATCCCTTTTTATCTGTCTATATCCTAGCATTAATTATTAATTTTTCAAAATTACCCTTTTAAACTACTTTTTTTCTCTCTTAAATAAATATTTTTCTTAAATAGGAGAGAGAATTAAAACAGAAGAGAGATAAGGATAAAATAAGAAAGTCAATGTAAATATGTATGAAATTTTGTACCATAACTACTTTTTTTACCCTATATGAAACGATTAATTGTAACAGACAATAGGGACAGATGGCGTATTTTTATATACCTCATAAACTTCAGATTTAATAAATAAATTTGATAAAGAAAATAAAAATAAATATTTGATAAAATTTTGATCAAAGTGAACTTAAAAAAATATTTTTTCATAATTATGTTTTTTAAATTTTATTGTTATGAATTTATGATTGAATTATACGAATTTATAGAATATTATTACTTAAATTTAATAATATTAATTATGAACATTATTAAGGAAAATTTGAGAATTTACAAAAGGCCATGTTGATTTCATCATTATTGATCAAATCAATAAATAATTTTTTTCATGTGAATGACAATTTTCCATTCTAACTAAGAAAATTTATAAATTATAGTAGTATTAATAAATTACTAATATTCATATCAAATTAGTGAATTATCTATCCAACAAAAAGCATCTAAACATTAAAATTTTGAAATTAAAATTTCAATATGTTATCATATATTTTCTCCTTATAATTTAGTTCTCGTCAAAACAAATAATTTAATGAGAATGCCGAATGTAGTGTGTGTGCAAGTTGTTCTATTATGCAGAAGTAGGTGATGTTAATCACTAATCACTATAAAGTATAGTCTATATACAAGTCTTAGAAAGGAAAGAACAAAACAAAGTCATTAGCACTAAGATAATAAGTACTAAGATTAGTAGTTCATGGTGGTCATAACTATATGACAGTTCCGATAGCCTATTAGCTATTGGCTATTCCTTTTCGGCTATCCAATTCATTGACCAAATAAAAACTTTTAAATTTTCAATTCAATAAGAGAAAACTGGTAAATTTTGTAGTTGTATGCCAAAATTTTGACTCCTTAGTTTGTAATTATATATCAAAATTCTGGTTCCTTAGTTTGTAATTGTACTATAGACAATTCATGATTATATATTAATGATATTATGAATCATGAATTTATTATATATCAATTAGAATTTAGAAATGAATTAGTAAATAATAAAAATTTAAATATTTATTTTATTTAAAACTATAGATAATTTATAGGAAAATTTTTAAAAAAGTTATAAATATTACTAATGTAATTAATACATTTATAACATTACAAATTTAATTAATTTGATTACAATTTATAACAAATCTAATAAATAATATTTTTGATAAAATCTCTCTTAAGTATTAATTTGTAAAATCAAAACTTTAATTCAATTTAAAATAATCGACAACCCGAATGACTCGAGAGTTAAATCCAAAAAAATCGAATCTAAATGACATAAAATCCAAAAAACCTGTAACCTGAAAGACCCGATGATCAAACCCGAAAAACCCGAACCTGAAACCCGAATGACCCGAAACCCGACAAACCCGAGGACAAAACCTGAAAAACCCGAGACCCGAATGACTCAAAACCCGAAAGACCCGAAACGACTAGAAAATCTCTTTTAACCCAAACTGACCCGACCAGATTGACCCGAACCTGAAACCTACCCGATCAACCCGATTTGACACCTCTACCCGTGATGTGATTTGGAAACAATGTAAAAAACTAAAGACGGTGGAGGATATAATCATATCAAAAACCAATTTATAATTCATATTTTCGTTTCAAAACTATTCCTACCAATAAAATCATTTTCATAAAAATGATTTTTGTTAGGGCGGCTGAAATAGACTTAAGCCTCATCCGTCGATGAGCTCAAACCGTTGGGAGAATTCTCATCATTTATTTCTTTATATAATAATAATAATATGCATTTCAACGCTATGCCATTTTTCTCCTAACGTTGCCGTACGTTGCATCAAGCAAGTACACTACCCTCTTGGCGAGTCACCTTCCACGCCTCTTAACTCCAGGAACGGTGCACCTATGCCTCTCTTAAATAGACGGTCCATAGGCTACACAATAGCTAGCAAATAGCCCCTCATTCCTCATAGACTAATATACCTCAATCGGGCAGGTCTCACATGGACCGTAATCACGCCATAATTAGGTTTATATAAAAACATCTCGATCGGACAAGTCACATACGAACTCTCGACACGCCTCGATCGGGTTTTCATAAAATCCTTTAAATATTTTATATCATATATATATATAGAGCATACCTTGCCCTCATAAAATGTTTGTGGATGCTTGTGCAATGGTATATTATACCCCAAAACAATAAATCATATACTTTAAAATAATTGCAAGCATTTGCCATCAATGTCACTGAACATTGAGGCCAAACCACTCACGAATTGAGAGAGTAATATACTCCCGCGCTAACCCAACTACACAGTAGGAGCCCTCGTCGCGATCCTTCACCAGTGCTCCTATTTCGTGTGAAAATTATTAGAAAACCTTTTCAAAACAAATACATGCATATGCAGACTCGATATAGCCTAAACAAGCTCCTAACATGCCTAGGAAAGGCTTTAAGTGACTTCACACCCTAAGGGTAAAATGGTCATTTTCTTTCTAAGGACAAAATTATAATTTGGGGAGTTGAGAGTTTAATAAAATGACCATCAAGGCAAAAATGATAATTTTACTAAGCAGGAGTATTCTACCCATCCAATTGGTTCAAACTTAATTAGCCGATTAATTTTCTTATTGGGCCTTTAAAGCCCATTACTTAACCAAATTTCTAGAATTTTTAACTATTGGGCCTTATAGGTCCATTTATACTAATTGAGCTTTTAATAAAATTTTAACCCATCATCATGTTCTCAAGTGTCTCTAGGCCCAATAGGCCATTCTAAGGACACCCACTGATTGGAGTGACGAACTAAGGTGGAGCATACAGAATTTCAAAGGCAGATCTTTATTAAGTCTCTTTTGTAAATTGGGATGGTGTGATGTCATTTATCATATCTGGAGAGAGAGGAATAGCAGACTACATGGAGGACCTGCAATGCCAACCTCACAAGTTCTTATGTGCATAGCTCGAGTTATACAAAGTAGAATTTATTCTTTGAAACATTCTCGGCTGACCCTGTCAATAGATTTCTTTACAACAGCTGGGGAGTGTGTAACTGCATTTTAGAAATCTAATATTTTGGTATTCTTTAGTTCCTTGATTTGTTTGTACAGTCAATTTAGAGATTGAACAGGCTTGTAAATAGTAACAGTTTTTACTGCTTCTTTTGGACTAAATAAAATCACTAACATTTTATCCCAAATAAAAAAAGTGTCTCTAGGCCCAATGGGCCAAAAATTCAATGAGGGCCCAAAATAACTGAGCCCGAGCCCAAACCAACTTGCTGACTCGAGTGGCCACCAAGCTGGCCAGGTGCGGGCAGCATTGTGCGCTGCTGCGTGCAGGTGCGGGCACCATGGCTAAGCTGACTGGCCATGGTGGCCAACAGCCTTGTTCTGTTTTGGTCCCAGTTTGTGGAGGTTCTTTTCTCTCATGTTTGAACTCGGATTTGGGCAAACTTTATACCGTTGGAAAGCTTGTTGGGTTTCCTACAATTTTCTAGTTTATCACACTTGTTAATTCTACTTCTAACCTATTCAAAAATTTGAATGAGCAAAACTGCACAGATTTATCTATATCAGTGCGACACTTCTGGAAAATAATTCTAACGGTGCCTGGGTTTATAATCTGGGAAAATGACCTCCTGGGCTCAAAAACTAGACATATCAATCTAACCAACAAAAATGGTTTCACCCCAATTGAAGCAATACAGAAAAAGTTATACTCCTCGGAACGTTGCTGCACAAAAACACTTCTTGCATCTGGATATACAGGGCAGCAGTCCGGTTTTATATTTTTATCATTTTGTACACTCATTTTCTGGGAAAATGTTCTCTAAACATAGTTATAAAATTCACTAATCTATCTACCCAAAAAATATCAGAATTTTTGGGGACTTCTGGCTTAGTCTAAGGTGCCCGAACAGAATATGTTGCCTGGAGCCCTCATAGACAGTGACACTCCAGGAAAATTATAATATCTTTTTCTGAGCTTAAAATCTGGAAAGATGATCTTCTACCCTTAAATATAGGATTCAAGGATGAAGAGATTGATGTAATTTGAGATCAATCAGACATCAACAAACCAAGTTATGATGTTCTAAAGTCACTGCACAAATGCAAACTTCAAACAGTACTAATTCAACTCCAAACCAACAAATTATCAACAAGTTTAAAAATCTATGTTATTCATTCAACAAAAGCTCAAAATTATTCAACCTCAATATTTTAGCTATTGTTCAACGAAATTTACATGTAATTGCATAACATTAAAGCTCTTGGAGTGCTTAACAACTTACCCAAAAAGCTTAGCCCGAAGTTAGTTAGCTTTTCTCCAAAAATTAACTTAAACCCGAAACTTTGCTCCTTTCTTGAGCTCCATTCATCCATTTTCTCGGCAAAAAAATACCAAAGGGTTTGAGAGCTCAAAAAACACTATAATTTCGAGTATTTGCATGTTAAATTTCATTAAGAAATGAGAGAGAAATGGAGGAGAGAAGATTTGAATCTCTCAAATTCAAAAATGGGGTTTTCGTGGAGGAAGAGGAAGAAGGTGGAGTCGCGGAACAAGGACACGCGGAGGTCCACCTTTACACAAATTTTTGCCTTTGGGAAAATTGCAAGAAAGTCCTTTAACTTGTCAAAATCTTCAATCACCCCATCAACTTTACAAAGTCTCTAGTTTAACCCAAAATTACACCTTTAAATCTTTTCAATTTCATCCTTAATCTCCCCTATCCAATTAAAATTTACACTGTGGGGATTAAATATGAAGTTAAATTAGGGTACGGGTTCACAAACTTTAACTATTATTTGTAATAAAGTTATAAAGTTGTAAATTTTTTAAAGATAAAATTTAAAAAATACAAATCTTAAACTTTCCAAAACTTATTTTTTGAAAATTTAACTCTCTCTCTCTCTCTATATATCTATACATACTGTTAATTCTATCCCCTAGTGGTCCCCAAGGCTGACACATGGCACTCTGGATTTTTTACATTTGCATTTGAGAGCTTTTGTGTATATAAAGATAGATATAAATATTTTTCTTTATTAAAAAAATTTAGAAGGATTTATGAGAAAATAAATAGACAATACCTTAATTAATTAGAGCAATGATTTAGGTTATCTTTTCTCCTTAACAGCTGCTTTCCTTACGCTGATGGTAGCGTTTCTTTTTCTTCATATTTCATCTTCTTTTTGTACCTATTTCTCCTTAATCTTCTTATGTCACTCCTAACTTTTTGTTTTGAGGAAATCAGGGCTAGATGAACCGACTGGCATTGGACCATGGCTTGAATCACCTAAGCAGTCTCTCCCATTGCTGATGGGGTTGCTTAATTTCCACATGTTCTCTTCTATTTTGCAGGCCAACCTTCGACTTGCAAGTTATCAACAGTCGAGAAGAATCATAAAGAAATCAGGATGGTTGCTTAATTAGGTAGTTCTTTGTATGCTTTATTCCGTCCAATTTGATCATCAATTCTTATTTATTTGCTCTTTCAAATTCTAAAATTAAACACTCTAAATTCGATTTGGTTTGGTTTATCATTGTTTCTTTTGTATTTACACGTTATTATTGCCCTTTGAGTAAAGGATATAATAGGTTAGGATTTGATAGGCATAAGAAGTTTACAACTTTTTAAAGTATGCTTCCTTGCTAATTTAAATTTCCAACTTTTCTCGTGGCTCATATGTCAACTGCATTGTCACATCCCGATCCCAAAGGGGTCGAAATGTTACAATCGCCGCGTGTTTCAGATTTCGGATGGCGCGCTTTGCCCAAAATCTCAAACCCGCAAGGCTAATGATACTCGAGCCATTGAATATAAAACACAGTCAATAGATACATGAAATACACTTCATTTACATTAAACTGATTTTCAATATCGAATGGAATTTCTACCATCCGTTAAGATCTTTCTTTTAATCCATATGTAGAAAATGTTTTATAGTATTTACAATACATCAAAATGAGAACTTGTAGGAAAACGCAGCCAGTGGACCCCTGATGGTGGTATACAAAAGCTTATTTACATACTTGTAGAAAATATCGGCCCGGTCGGGTTGGCTTCTCGTCGAATTCCTACATTTTATCTACAATCTTTCAACCTGAAAATGGATTTTAAGGAAACTAGGGTGAGCATATGGTTGAATGCTCAGTGAGTGAGACAAGACTATATAAAAGAAAACTTTACTCATAAGTCCAAAAGTTACTCAGTAATTCAGAATGCGATATAAAGAAAATTCACAAATATGCCCGTCGACGTGTAACCCTTTAGCCGTCGACGGGTAAGAGGTTCGGTGAACTTTACCCATTCATGCACCCGTCGATGTCTAACTACCTACACGTCGACGGTTAAAAGTTTCTGACTTTGATAGAAATCAGGTCATTCAGGTATTTGGCGACGGGCAAGGGTTTGCACGTCGACGGGTAACTTGGGCTAATACTTGGACTAAGAGAATAAGCAGAGACGTCGACGGGCAATATTTTAGCCGTCGACGGGCAAAAGTTTCTGACTTTCAATAAAATTAACTAACCGCCTACCCGTCGATGGGTAGATACATGCACGCCGACAGGTAGATACATGCACGCCGACGGGTAGAAGTTTCTGACTTGTGCGTCACCAAGTTATCTACCTATCCGTCGACGTCTAATCATATGCACGTCGACGGGTAAATGGTTCTGTATATCACTTAGGGAAATTTCCAAATAAAAGAGAATCATTCAAATTTCTCAAATTAAACAAGTTCATTAAATTCTACACGAGGGCTTGCCAAAGCAGATTGTCCGAACCCCACCCGGCCAAGATGAGATTCGAACCCGTCGAGATGATTTTTCTTTATTATTTTAAGAAAAAGCCCATTTCTCGACGTTGGCATGAACCTTCACTACGGGTGGTGCGTAGCTATGTCCATAGTACTCCTACAGGGGTCATACATTACCATCACTGTATGCACAAAGATCCCCTGTACCATCCGCCCCTTGTGAGAGTGATAAGCCTACTCACGCCGGCTCCACAAGCTCGGCCCGTGAGAGGCGCCACTGCAGTGCCCTCTAACCATCCACCAACATTCATAATAGATAAAACAATCATCGCATAAGGAGGCTTGACCTTATATTTAATGAAAACGTTTCATTCTTTCATAGAAATAATAAACAGGGATAAACATACAAGAAAACTATGAAAACTTAATTTTAGTCTATTGAGTCTCACTCACAAGTTCAGGGAGAGTGCGCACTCCCACTAATCTTCCTTTTCTGGATCCTTAGAAGAGGATTCACCACCTATATAATTGGTCAAACAATGGATTAAGGCAAGCTAGAAGACCATTTAAGTTATCTTATCAAAATTACCTAATTCATGGGCTAAAAGTACCAATTGGGAACTTAAGGGTCCAAATCAAGTTCTAGTACTCCTATAAGCATTCTTAAGGTATGAGCAAGTTTGTTTCGCCAAACGGCACTTGCACGTACTTTTCGTTCGGGCTAACTCCTTATAACGAAAAAGTTGGATGATTTTGCCCCTAGAGTAGGTGAATTTTGAGCTGGGCAAGTTAGAGGCGTGGGAATTTCGTGATTCCAATCCCCACAGTTTAAGCGCATCGTAAGGGTGCTGTACACCGAAAATGGTCGTATTTTAACACCTACATGGTGTTTTGGAGGGAAAAATACATCTTTTCCCCACACTTGAAAGGGTCATAATTAAATGTGGTGTTTACTTAAGGGTGTTGACCTCCTACATTTGTTTCTGCACCTATTTATGACTTGTGCCACCCTTGAATGGCATCATACGAATCCCCTATGCGGTACCTGCCCAAGGTGGCCACTATTAGGCCAAAATATAGGTTTACTCTACAGCTACACTAATCATCCTTCTTTCTTCCAATTTCTCAATTCGCAACACTTTCTAACATTGCCAAACTCCCATTTCTGGAATAAAATTCCATCGCTATGACCAAAATTATAAGGCTTCCTCTAGGGAGACATAATGTCATTTTCATGAAACAAAGTTATTTGCTTAATAAGCTTAGCTTTTCTTCATTCAACTAGGTTTCTCCTACATTCCAGGGACTACTTAGGTTCTCCTATTCTCTATTTACTCCTTGGTCTTATGGGCATGCATGTTATGGGGTTTTGGAGCCATAAACAAATGTTAAATTAGAGAAAATACAAAAATCTTCATATATAGAGTTCATACTTATCAATTTCTTGAATGGAAATTATAAAAGAATGGAAACTGAATGAAAAGAAGTGAAAACACACCTTAAGCTCTTATGGAACTTGAAACTTGTAAATTTGATGAAGTGTTATAAGACTTTTCTTGGAATTTTCTTGACAAGAAGGTTATTTTGGAGAATAAAATGATGAATTCTCTTAAAATTATAATGGGAAGTTGGAGAGAGGGTATTTAAATGGGGAGAGTTGGGAGCTTGAAGCAAGAAAAATGGTAGGAGAGTTGCCAAATGGTGTCCGGCCATACAGGGAAAAGAAGAAGAAAACACAAAAAGGTTGTCTTGAATTTTCTAGACAATAACTTGGTCAAATGACAGAATTGCCCTTATTGAATTTTAAAAATCCCTTTATGTCCTAAAGAGCAATGATACAAATTGGGATAAAATAAAAGAAATTTAAAACTAACACCAATTGGCTATATTTTATAAAAATGAAGGTAAGTTTATCAAACTATTTAAAACATTACCCTATTGGGAGAAATTTCTCGTTTTAGCATTTAAACTTGTACAGGGGTAAAGTGGTCAATTTTATTAGCATATGGCTCCAAATGCAATTTAATGTAAAACTAGGCATCACACGTATAATTTAATTTCTATACAAAGATTGAGATTTTGAAAGTCTCCTTTTGACTTTGAAAATAGTGGGTAAATTTTTTCCTTTCTTGCATCTAAATTGAAAATGGAATATGCACCTACAGGTTTGAGGACACTGGTGCTAACTTGTCGGAACTTTCTGAAAAATTCAATTAGCGCAGATCGTGAAACATAAATTGATGAAGTTACTGATAAAGTTGAGAGGGATTTAATTCTATTATGCGCTACTGCTGTTGAGGACAAACTCCAAAAATAGGATAGGATGAAATATATATAGTATATTTATATTTTTCGAGGTAGGGGCAAGGACGGATGATTTTCATTTTTTTTTCTACTTTACAGGTTCCTCATTGCATTGACAAGCTTGCTCAAGTAGGGATTAAGTTGTGGGTTTTGACTAGAGACAAGATGGAGACTTCACAAATCTGAATTTGTTGATTTATGATACAGGTAACTTTGTATGTTAGTAGCAGTGCTCATGTTGAATTTTTTGTATTTCATGCATCTAATATATTCCAATCAATCCGTGGATCTTTGTCGCTTTTCAATAAGTGTATATTTATAAATCTTTTCTCTAGCCTAACAGTCATTGATTTTCGTACCAATTGTCATTTGTATGATAGGAAGTCAGGGTGTCTCTAAAAGCTTTCTTGGTTTGGGCTATTAACTTTGACTCCAATTATTTTAAATGTCCACACTTCATTGCCATTTAGTCTTTGCTTTAGCATCTTTTTAATGCTGTATTAGTATAGTTTTATTAACTAATATATATTGTAAAGTAAGAGAAAGTTACTTGCTCCTCACATAACATTTCTTTCTTGCCAATGCTATAATAGATGTTGTATTTCAATATATTTTTGTGTGTGTTTTTTGGACCACTCAATCTTTCAAGAGATAATAACTAGCCTTTGTTAAGTTTAGTGCTAACAAAATCTGATTTGGCTTCTCTTTTGGATTTAAAAAATAAAAAAAATAGGAAAGGTTTTTCATTGTTACTTACTCTTCGTTAAGTTTTGATATTGGCTTGCATCTTGCAAATTTTATTATCTCCTGTCCATGTATTTGTTTTGTTCTTTTGGAGTAATAGTTGGTTGCTAAGTTGCTAAAATGTTTGCTTGCTTTATAAGATTGAGAATAACTTGATACACTTAAAAGTGAATAGGTCCATTTTGCAATTATAATATGTAAGAAAGGTTGGTGATTTAAAAAAAAAAGTTGATTTGTCATCTGCCCCTATCGATTTATATGCAATGTAATCTGGCATTGGATTCTCCAAATAAATATCTTATTCGCTTGCATTTTTTTAAGGTTATTTTTTATTTTTAAATGCTGAATTGTTCATCTTTAGATTGAGTTTATTGCTTCACTCATTTCCTGCTAAATCTGGCTTTCACATCTCATGGTAAATTATAAGTGCTTGGAGGTATTAAAGCCACAATTCAATCTTGATGAGGTAATTTCCCCTTACTTTGCTCTTGAATCTGTTACTCACTTACTTTGATAAGGGTGTCTAACAATGCCTCAAATAATGTTATAGATGGAAATGGAACATTATTTTTAGATGTACATTTTTTAAAGTTGAGCAATACAGGGAAGGAAGGCTAGATGACCAACCATACTGGTTGCCGCTCTGGATGATTTAATTGGTGAATCGTAGAATCATTTGTCACTTCCTAACTATTTCATTAAAAAAAAAAGTGTTTAAGAGCTTTGCTTCAAGTTCTTTTATTATACAATAATGAGAAAGCTCTTTTATATCAGTTTTTTGAGAGCTTATATATACTTTTATAGATGCATTTTCTTAGAAGATTATTTGTTTATCATTTTGATTGCATTTCAATGTTGTGTCCTTTCTACTTGCACAAGATCCTCAATGATAATTTAATACATTAATTCGTAGAACAAAGAAAAGATCGACCCATGAAAAAATTGAACAAAACAAGAGAAGAAATTAGCCAAAGAGTTTTAAACATCTCTCTATCATAACTATATTTGCTATTTTATATAAAGAGATCTTATATTAATAAGAAACCATTGTCATTATAGACACATATTCATTATTAGAGGCGACTAACATATTCAATCAAGTCCTATATAAACCCGCAGCGTTAGCACGGTGCACGGGGCACCCTGCTAGTATATATATATATATAAATATATATATATAATATATAATTAATAATCAAAATTGAGATAGTTTAACTAAAAAGTGATAGTTAAATAGAGACATCGGGAGTATATAGATATACAGATGGTTGTGGCTAATACGGGGATTTTTTATTTTGTCAAATCCCAAGTGTTTTAAGGCATGGCCGTCCGGTTCCCTATCATCAGCAATACCGAAAGGATTGAAACTCAAGCCTCAACAATTGAAAAACTCCACAAAATTCAATTACATAAGATTCAGGATTTGTGTCTCTGTTTAGTACTTGTAAGTTGTAAGGTGATAGGCGGTTCCTGATGATCAGTAATAACTTAATTACAGTATAATGACAGATAAGATATTTACCCAAAAACTGGAATTATGACAGATTATGACTATGGGCTTAACAAATTAAGTCAACGTATTCTAATTTCTTGTGGTGACTTACTGTTCAATCGATTTTATTAGGTCGATGTTGATGCTTAACTTGTTCTAAGGGTTGGAATTTAGAAAAATAGGAAAAGTCATCCGGACGTTTTCCACAAGGCAATTTTAAGCCAAACCCTACTTAAACGGCGAAGACTAGCTTCCTTAATCCTGGTCTTCACGAGAATTTCTTTGCGAGAGCCAATTCTAGCTTTTCAGGACGCAATTGCTTAATTGATTTTCAAGAAAGCCACGTCTCTGTTTTAGTTGCTTCACATTGATTTGCAGGACAATTTCTTTATATCTATATATTCCATAGGAACTTGACTAATTAGGCCGTGAATCAAATCGAGCAGTCAGGTCTTTGTATGGTCTAATTAACACAGTTGACTTTTAAAGACTTCTTTCTGTTTTAAAGGAGTAATCTTTTGCTTGCTTAGCGACGCACCAAAAGCATTAGTTCTTCTCTCTGCTGTTCTTGTCTCTCCATCTTTGATTCTTTGCTATTTAGTTCTCTTTCATTGAACCGCCCCTGCCAATATACCTTATTACCTAGTGAACAGATTGTTTTGAGCATGGCCAGCAAGGTCACTCTTGTTGGTATTCTTATACTCTTTCTTGCTCACTTATTTTCCGGAGTTTTATCCGTCCCAGCTAGTGAGCTTAATCCCAATTCCAACAACTCAGCAGTAAGCTGCCCTGATATTGAAAAAAAAGCACTTCTGAAGTTTAAAGAAGATCTCATAGACCGTTCGGGTCGACTATTTTCATGGAGAATTGAGGACGACTGCTGTAGATCATGGTCAGGCGTTGTTTGCAACCAGCAAACAGGGAGTGTCACTGAGCTTCATCTCGGAAACTTTTTTCAGGATGACGATGAATATGAGGCTTTTCAGCTTTCAAGGTTAAGCGGTAAGATAAATCCTTCATTGCTTGACTTGAAATATTTAGAGTACTTGGACTTAAGTTTGAACAATTTTCAGAACACTTCAATACCAAACTTCATTGGTTCACTCCAGAGATTGACTTACCTTGATCTCTCCCTATCTTCCTTTGTTGGATTAATTCCTTCTGATCTTGGAAACTTGTCAAACTTGCTGGTTCTTGATCTTCGTGCATCCACTGGTTTTGAAGACAATGTCCCTAACACTTGGGTTTATGATTTGAAGTGGATATCTAGACTTTCTTCATTGCAGTATCTAGATCTAGGCTATGTAAACCTTAGTCTAGCATCAGCTAGTTGGCTGCAAGCAGTTAACATGCTTCATTCTCTACATGAATTGCATTTGCCTAGCTGTGAGCTCCATAATTTACCCTTTTCTTTACAAAGTGTCAACTTCAGTTCAATTCGTGTCATAAACCTTTGGAACAATCATTTCAATTCCTCGATACCTCAGTGGTTGTTTAATCTTTGCAACTTGCAGACTTTAGATTTGTCGTTCAATCAAATTAGTGGTGAATTCGATGACTTCGTAGATGGCTTATCAAAATGCAATAATATTAGCTTGGAATTCTTGACATTAAGGTCTAATAATTTGAGCGGAAAGATACCTGAGTCATTGGGAAATCTTGAGAATTTGAAACAGCTTATACTCAGCAGGAATTCTTTCTCCGGTTCAATTCCATCATCCATTGGGAAGTTGTCAAACTTGGAGATTTTAAACTTCTTTGCCAACAAATTAACTGGAACTGTTCCTGGAAGTATTGGTGGACTTAACAAGTTGATCGTATTATCTCTTGGAGGCAACAATTTTGAAGGTGTCCTATCTGAACTTCTTTTCCTTCACCTGAAGAATCTAAAAGCTTTTACCTTCTCATCTGGAAAGAAGCCCGTGGTGTTTGATGTGGCAGAGGATTGGGTTCCTGAATTTAGTTTAGAAGTCGTTTCCATCACTAAATGTCAAATGGGTCCAAGCTCCAAGTTTCCTTCATGGCTACGAACTCAAAACGAATTAACGATCCTAGCCCTTACAGAAGATGGAATTTCAGACCAAACACCTGACTGGGTTTGGGAATTAAGTCCACAGCTTCAGGTTCTCGATCTTTCCAATAATAAACTGCAAGGAAAGCTTCCTGCGTCCTTAACTTTCCGTCTAGATGCCGCGGTGAACCTAAGCTTTAACGTATTTGAAGGCCCAATTCCACTTTGGCCTGGTATCAATATTCTGGATCTTTCAAACAACCAACTTTTTGGAATGATTCCCCCATTGGGAAGTTTGCAACCATTGTTGGCAACAATAGATCTTTCAGGAAACAATCTATCGGGAAGGATTCCAATCTCGATGTGCTTGCTGCCTTTACTTTCCACATTGAGGTTGAGCAGCAACAATTTATCAGGTCAAATTCCAACTTGTTTAGGCAATTCAAGCCGCCAGATCAATTCCATAGACTTATCTAGAAATCATCTGCAAGGAGAAATCCCAGAAGAGATCACATTTCTCTCTACCTTGAGTTCCCTGAATTTATCCTGGAACCAGTTGACAGGAAACATACCTGAGAGAATTGGAAGCATGGAACATTTAGAAACTCTTGACTTCTCTCACAATAATCTTTCAGGCCCTATCCCTGCAACCATGTCATCAATGACCTCGTTAAACCACTTGAACCTGTCATACAATGACTTGTGTGGGCCAATTCCAACAACCAACAGGTTCAAAACCTTCAACGACCCTTCCATATATGAAGGTAACCCGAAACTCTGCGGGCCTCCGTTGAGAATCAGCTGCTCAAAATCAAATAAAGATGACCACCAGGCTAAAAATGAAGATGAAGATAGTCCTGACTGGTTCTGGTTAAGCGTGCTGGTGGGATTTCTTGTGGGATTGTTGACAGTTTGTAGCAGTTTGACCATCAAAACGTCTTGGAGACATGCTTATTTTCAGTTCGTGGATGAAACCAGAGATAGAATTTCCACCTCTTTCAACCGTATGCCTCTTTTGTTGAAGGGGAAAATGTACTGGCAGCGACTCTGAACATCATCAGGTAGTTTTCTTTACTTATAACATGTACGTATACATATGTTCCATATTCAAGTTTAAACTAGATTATCTTATTACCATTTCCAGAATAACAAGATTTCAAAGGGACAAAGATTCATTTTAATTATTTGTATTTTGTACAGGACATATGGAGGCAAAGGCGCACATATGCTCAGCCCAATGTCAGGTTCAGGATGGCAGCAATCTTGAGTAGAAATGCTTTCCAAAGGATAACTTAGATTTCTTAGGATATTAAAATTAAATTAAGTAGTTTTGATTGCAGAAATGCTTTGTAAATGCTAAAGAATTTGCGTGTGTAGAACCTCAGATTGAGAATAATTACTGTTGTTGAAATATCTATACATATATATATATATATACAACTATGTAGTGTTGGAGTTATTGGAAATGAACAAAGTTTAATTTAATTTAATTTAATTTTCTTCAAAAAAAACACCTAAGTTTAATTTAATTTGTACATTGCTCTAATTAAATAAATTTCCCTTTTAACGATGAACTTTCCTTTCTAATTTCACAAATTATTTACTTAAACTTATTAAGAAAAATTAAAAAATTGATTAACCCATATTATAATTTATTTGCAAATCAAATTACATATTTGTTAACAAAAAAAAATCAAACATATATGTGAAAATTAAGACAGCTAATTAAAACTTAAATATTGACAAAATAACGGATTTTCTATTTTACATTTTTTAAAGAAAAAAATAAACTCAGATTCTTTGAATAGAATAATATACAACAAACCAATCATTTTCCTTTTCGATCCTTTTTTCTGGGGCCCAACAGATTCTATTTTGAATAATAAAAAAGCTTGACAAAATTTATTAATTAATCTGATAAAATTCTTTGGTAATAATATTATAAAACTATATGAATCCATTAATTGGGTAAATTCATTGGATTCACAGATGACGTACTGAGAGAAGTGTATAACAAGTTATAGGAGTAAAAATTTGTCTTCCAATTCCAACCCAATAAGGCAAATCCCATTAATAAGTTATATATAATGATCTAACAAACTTTGTGAGAAAATAGTCAAAGCCGCCTCCTCGTGTACATTGTTTGTTCTTTGCTCCAAAATAATGGTGAAAGTGAAATTTGCAAATGCTAAACGCCAAGGACTCGTTTTCAATGTTAACGGGATGAAGGCAAAATCCATGTAAGAATAATTGAAAAAGTCTAAGACTCTCTAAAATGAGATTGAAATCCAAATTTTTGAAATGAAACTGAATAATTTTTTATGCTTTATCTAAATTATAGAAATTTTTATTAAAATTATGACAAAAGTTTTTCTTAATAAGAGTATCTTGATCACCTTTTGATTGTAGATGAATATATTAATTTCAATTAATTTGTTTTTCTATTTATCTATTGATTTTGATATTGGGATGGTAGTTTTTGGGTTATTTTATTTTATTTTTAATAATGAGGAGCCCGGACCTCACAAAATTTATCAATGAAATGTTATCTAAATTATTGGGGGAAAATAAGAAAGCTTGTTTCCAATCATTCCATGAAGAAAATAAAAGTCAAGTCTTTAAGTCAACAGAAATAGAAACAAAAAAAAAGGGACCAGAACCAGATGAGCACCGGGCATGATAGTTACAAACTGCCAGGATTCCAAGGTAATTGCCCTGCCCTGCCTGAAGAAACACGGCAAAACAATAAATATGTCTGGTTTGATCAGTATAAAGATGTGGTTAGTGGTGGTCCTTAGATTAACAAATTGCATATTGACAAAAATCTAGCATTTTCAAAGTTCATAAAAAATGTTCCTACCAATTACTGCATTTCTCAAAATTCTTTACAAAAACAGTAGATCGTGGAAGAGAAATAGTAGAAGAGATAAAATTAAAACCCATTTCAATGCTCTTTATTTTTATTAATATTTATCTTACTGAAAAGAAAAAGAAAAATAGTAGAAGAGAATACTAGGCACCAATTGTTTTCCCTTTTCATTTGCATGGGGTAGCCTTGAATTGTTTGATTTCCTAATGACCAAAAGGAAAAAGACAAGCCAAATCTTTGAAACCGTGTTGGGGATTGGACATTTCCAGTGTTTCTGTTCAATTGCAAACCTTAGAAACTAGTTGTTTCATAGTATTAAATTGTGTTCTTTACTTCAATTATTATTCCAAGTCTGAGTTCCAGTCTCTAGCGTGTAACTTGGTTCACTTCATGGTTTTCTTCTTTGAAGGGTTGGTCTTTCCAACGACTTCCAAGTTGTTCGAACCCCTCTGTGGGGATCAAGTTTCTCATAGTCTGCAAATCTGTAAATTTCATCGACAATGACATTCATTTCGCTGTAATTCCTTTTTCCTTATTAGAATTTTATAATTTGAGAAATCTATTTAAAAATTCCATTGAGTTGGGACCCATGGCGAAAGCCCAGCAGCAAATAGTAGCTTGTAGCCATTATATCAACAGTCAAAAAGTCAACAGTCAACGAAGCAACAGTTATTCAAAGCCGCCATTAAAACGCACTAACCAGCTACAGCCTCACCTCAGAGAGTTCGCACAATTAACAAAATGAAGGGATAATAAAAGTACCTTCCATTGTTAGATCAAATCGAAGCAAAGGAACCAGCTTCTCAACCATGTCTCTGTTTTTCTTAATCTCCTTCTTCTTGGCTCTCCTTCTCTCAAACCCTTCACCATCTTTATCCCAACAAAACCAATCTTTCTCCTCCTCGGACTTCCCATGGTTCCCAACTCAAAACAAGGTTCTTCTCTCTGGAAAAAAAGTCTTCGCCGCTGGTTTTAAGCCGAGACTCCCTTCTCAGAATCAGTATACTTTCTCTATTTGGTATTACGACAAAGCTGGGAATAGCACTCTTGTTTGGTCGGCTAAGACTAGCTCTGCAATCGATCTTAATTCCTCTCTTGTCATCAACAATAATACAGAGCTAAGTTTAATCAATTCTGCAGGCCAGACCCTGTGGAAAACTTCTGCGGCTATTGGCAGTTCGAACTCTACAACGCTAGTCTTGAAAGATGATGGTAATCTCAAGTATGGGAATTGGCAGAGTTTTGGATCCCCAACAGACACGATTTTGCCTGGCCAGAACATGTCACATGGGACGACGATGACTTCCATGAATGGCAAATTCAGCTTCCAGGATTGGAACAGCCTGGTTTTTAACTCTTCTCGATATCCTGGCGATGAAAAATCTTCTCAATATTGGAGCATTGACAATGCTTTTCAGAGTCTGGAAGAAAGTGGGATGGTGAAACAAGAAAAAGGGGCTACTCTGGTTTCTTCAGATTTCGGTGAACCGGACCGGTTGCGGAGGCTGACTTTGGACAATGATGGAAATCTTAGAATTTACAGCTTTGATCCGGATGCTGGTGTGTGGGAAGTTGTCTGGCTAGCTGTTCAAGAAATGTGTACGGTTCATGGAACTTGCGGGCCTAATGCAATTTGCATGAACGATGCATCAAATTCAGATCCCACTTCCTGCGTTTGCCCTGCAGGATTCAGACAAAGCCCAAATGACATTAACTCATGCGAGATCAAGATTAAGCTCAGCAATCCAGGAAACACCAAGTTTCTCCAGCTGGATTATGTTAACTTTTCAGGAAGCGCAGATCAGAGCAATCTGAATGTTCAGAATTTCTCAATGTGTCAATCCAGATGCCTGGCTAATCCGAGATGTCTGGGATTTGGTTTCAAGTACGATGGAAGAGGATACTGCGTGCTCCAGATTGATCAATTGCTATACGGATATTGGTCTCCAGGGACGGAGAGTACCTTTTTCTTGCGCGTTGACAAAGCTGAAAAGGATCAATCCAATTTTACAGGGATGACAAGCTTGTTAGAAACAACATGCCCTGTTAACATAAGCCTTCCTTTTCCACCCGAAGAATCCAACACCACGACTCGGAATATAGTGATAATCTGTACCCTTTTTGCTGCTGAGCTTATTTCTGGGGTTCTCTTCTTTTGGGGATTCTTGAAGAAATACATCAAGTACAGAGACATGGCTCGAACGTTTGGCCTCGAGTTCTTGCCTGCAGGCGGGCCAAAACGGTTTACATACGCAGAGCTCAAAGCTGCTACGAATGATTTTTCCAATTTGATTGGAAAAGGAGGCTTTGGTGACGTTTATAAAGGGGAATTAACCGATCACCGTGTTGTTGCCGTGAAGTGCTTGAAAAATGTGACGGGTGGGGATGCAGAGTTCTGGGCAGAGGTAACGATTATTGCCCGTATGCACCATCTTAACTTGGTCAGATTGTGGGGATTTTGTGCTGAGAAAGGCCAAAGAATTCTGGTCTATGAGTATGTTCCTAATGGTTCTCTTGACAAGTACCTATTCCCTGCGAGTCGCGTCCCTTCCTTGGATAAGGAAATGGAGATGGAGTCAGTCGGAAGTAGTGGCGTGTCCAAGCCAGTTCTCGATTGGAACATCCGATATAGAATTGCCCTTGGCGTGGCGAGGGCAATCGCGTACTTGCACGAAGAATGTCTAGAGTGGGTGTTACATTGTGACATCAAGCCAGAGAACATCCTTTTGGGAGATGATTTTTGTCCCAAGATATCTGATTTCGGATTGGCAAAGTTGAGGAAGAAGGAGGATATGGTTAGCATGTCAAGGATTAGAGGGACCCGAGGATACATGGCACCGGAATGGGTCAAGATGGATCCAATAACTCCCAAGGCCGACGTCTATAGCTTCGGGATGGTGTTGTTAGAACTTGTGAGTGGAGTTAGGAACTTTGATGTGCAAGGTTCATTGATGGATAGCGAAGATTGGTACTTCCCAAGGTGGGCATTTGACAAGGCGTTCAAGGAAATGAAGGTGGAGGACATCTTGGACCGTCAAATCAAGCATTGTTATGACAGTCGTCTGCATTTTGACTTGGTGGATCGCATGGTGAAGACGGCAATCTGGTGCCTTCAAGACAGGCCAGAGGCAAGGCCATCCATGGGGAAAGTTGCTAAGATGTTGGAAGGGACTGTGGAGATTACAGAACCCAAAAAACCCACAATCTTCTACTTGGCAGACGAGTAAATTAACAAATAATTCTTAATCTACCTTATGAGTTTCTTGATGTCTCTATTGTATGTAAGCATTGCTAAGTGACCTTAAGCTTTTAGCATGGCGATAAAGGGTCAATTAGCAGGATTCTGTCTATATTGGTAGTATAAAATTTGGCGGCCAAGGCATGCAAATTAGACTATAGACTTTAGAGTAGTAGGAAATTTGGCGGCCAAAGCATGCAAATGTAAAGTTTCTTTCTTTCTTTAATAAGTTTCAATTTCAATTTTCAAACCTCAAAACCATGCCCTTATACGGAGATTTCCATTGAATTAAGAGTTATATTATTTTAAAATAAAATTTGAGTAGTTAATTGTTTGAAAATAATAGTTTGAGGAGTCAATTGTCTTAAAATAATAATTTAAGGAATTAATTGTACCAAAATAATAATTTAAGAGATCTATCATCTCAAATAAAAGTTTAAAGGTCAATATATGCAAAGATATATGGTTTAGGAAACAACTTGAATATTCGACCAATTTTAATCTCTACATTCACTTAAATAGTGTTAGTAACTCTGTACCTTTAACGATTATAATAATAATAATTAATTTTAATAAAAAATAGAAATTAACCCAGTGCTCGGCTCTTGGGATTTTTTTTAATTTTAAATATTTAAATTATATATTTTAGGAAAAAATAGAAGGACCTATATGGACAAATAATGCCATAGATGGAATTTGAAGTAAATAATATGGGAAAATAGAATACAAAATATATAAACAAATTATTTCAATATATAAATCAAAGATATTTTTTATATTGCAAATTAAAAGCTCAAATTTAAAATGCCCTAAATCCATGAAACCTATAAAAAATTAAAAATATAAACAGATCAATATAACACCAAATTTTAAAAGAAATAGCTCAAACCTTACTATTCATTAAAAAAAATTAACCTCATCTTCACTCAACCAAAAACACTTAAAAAAATGGCCCTAATCAAAGGCATATATATCTAATTAAAATCCATGTAATTGTAAGAATCCCTACCCCTTTCTCTCTCTCCCCATTCCTTAGTTTCTCAGTTATTTCAAGTGTTTTCGTTTTCTCCTCTTCCTCCTTGGTTATCTACAAGGGGAGGAGAGGATCAGTTTTAGTTTTTGGTGGTTTCTTTTCCTAGAATAAAATTTCTAGATCTATAGATTTATTGGGTTCCAATTAGTTTATTGAGTTTTAAGGCTTTTTTTTTTAGTCAATTAGTTCGATTTAGAGTATGATCTCTTGTTATAAATTGAAGATTGTCAACCTTGTGTTAGGATGTATGAAATTTTGTTACTACTTTTTTCTCGATGTCAAGGAAAGTGTATGTTTTATAATTCAAATGCCAATTATGGAGGTATTCGAATCAGTTACTTTTTTATCAATGATAAAAGTATTTTATTTGAAAAAAAAAACAAAAACGAGAAAGTGATGGACATTTGAGAAACTCATCGAAAAGGTTCGGGACATACAGTTTGGATTACAAAGTAAGATCTAATTTTTTTGGCACAAAGAAAAGAAAAGTTTACGAAGTTTCTTCAAAACGAGATCTACAAACGAAGAAGAAAGATATTTTAAAATTTATTGTAACCAGTATCAGTTTTAGTTATAATTTTGTACTTTTATTATTACAATGAATGAAAGTTTTTTCTATTTTCATCAAAAGAAAAACACTTTAAAAAATGAATGGAACCTACACATTTAACATTTTGTTGAAAAAATTTTAAATATGAGAGCCAATTGGGGTTCACAAAATTTGCCTCCCTTTATAATATACTAGGACTTGGCCCGGGATTCGCCCTGGGTCATTTTTTATTTTTAATTAAAATTAAATTATTTTAAGGCATTTAAAAAATTTTAATTATTAAATTTAAAAATTAAAAGTAATAAAATTTAGACCTTAATTTTTTATCAATAATATAAATTTGATACAAGAGATAATAAATTATAAATTAGACATTTTCTCAATGCATATATACAATAAAGATAAAAAAAAAAAGAGAACTAATAGAATGACAAATGTACTCATCTTCTCTTAATAAAAATATAAAAGAAATAGAAAATGATTAAAAAGAAAAAAAAGAAAGAAAACAAATGGAACCAATAGGGTGACAAATACACATTCCCTCCCTCCTTAAATAGAATATTTATATTTCCATCTTTATATATTGTTTCTTTATAAATTTATAGATATTGAGTTTATAAACATAATATAAATAAATATATATTAATATATTAAAATTTAGAATTTAGAATTTAAATATTTACATTAAATGAATTTGATAGAAATATTAAATAATGTAAAATAATATTATTTTATAAAATTCATATTTAAAATAATATTTTAAATAATTAAAATATTATTTAATATAAAAATAAAAAAAAGTAATAAAAAAAGAAAAAGAAAATATTTAAAAAAATAAAAGAAGGGGGCTAAGGGGGTGACATTTGCCCCTTCCCCCAATGTTAGTAAGTCCCTTTTATTTTTATATATAAAATATATATATATGTATATATTGTATAGATAGATATAAATATAAATATCATAATATAGTAATATAATAAAATATTAAACAATATAAAATAATATTATTTTAGAAAACTAGTATTGAAAATAACATTTAAATAATGAAAATATTATTTAAAATAAAAAAAATAAAGTAAAAAAGAAAAAGAAAATTTTCTGAAAGGGAAAAAGAATGGGACCTTTTGACATGTGCCCCCTTTTAGTTACCTCTTTCTACTTTTATATGTAGTTATAAATTATAAATTATAGGTTATATAGAGGTGATCATGGGCCAGGTCGGTCGGGTTTTGACTAAAAAAAAGAAAATATAGTTTTGTTCAGGCCCGCCCCGACCTTAGAAGGGTTGGAAACAGATTAAATGAGTAGATGCAAACTTTCTTTGATTTTGAGGTTTTAAGGGATATGAAAGTGGAGGAAATTAAGATGAGAAATTAGAAAGAGAAATAGACAGGATTTGAAAGTTTCGAAAATAGAAGAAGAAAGATGAGAGTAATCTTGTGAAATCGAGAACAATCTTGAGAGCAAATGGGGTTTGGTGGTTGAGGCGGCTAACCCTAAAATGAGAGAGATGAAGGCTGAAGTGAAGAGTAAAAAACTAGTGTTTCATCCAGGGAGTAAAAGCCGAATAACAAAGAGATAGAAGTTTGGGGGGCCCCATGGACCTGAGAGATGAGATTGTCAAATGAAATGAAATGCAAAAGCTTTTGCAGTAGCCCCAGGAATTCTTATATATATTATTATATGACTAAAATCTCAAATCAGGCCCTAACGTTTCATGAAAGTCTTAATTTGGGCCATATTCTTTCAATTCGATCAAATAAGGCCTTAACATTTGCGGGACGGGTCAAATAAGGACCCAAAGAGGAATAATTGACAAGCGTTTTGACCACACGCAATCAACTTTAACAAAGGTATCTTTTTTCTTTTGGTTCTCTCCTCTTCCATTTCTCTCTCTAACTTTCTTTTTTTTCCTCCGCTTCTCATTTCAATACAATACTACCTAAGAATCACCCTCTTACCGCCAATGTAGCCCAGATTTCAATTGCTTGTTAGTGGCAACAATGGTCTCTTCTTGTTAGAATTACTCTAAAATTTTGAAACAAGCTTATCTTTTTCTTTTTTTTTTTAAATTCCGGTTTGAGAGTTTGGGGTTGATTTCACTCAATCCTAATGATGGAAATGGGGGAATAGGGGAAGAGAACAACATATTAAAAGATCAAGGCCATCCAACGGTAGAAATGGCCAAATCGGGGTTTGAGAATTTTGGATTCAAAAGGAATTTATGAGGTTTTATAGTTGTTTTTTAGGGAAACCAAGTCTAGAATCATGTTTAGGAGATGGTGAAGGGTTGATCTGCATTTTTTTTTGTTTATCGGAGTATGTTTTTGGTGGTCAATGGCGGTTAACTCTGACGGTGACGGCGGCATACGGCGGGGTCTTCGCCGGATTCTGGTTGGCTAATAGGGAAGAGAGAGAAACAATAAAATTTAAAAACTAAATTATATCTATAAATATTTAACGGCTTAGATTAATTATTAAATATCATATGACACGTGTCACAATCTTAAAGTACATAACGCGCCTTACTTTTAGCATGGTTAACATGCACGGTTAAAACTAACATCAAGCCCTTATTTGACCTGTCCCACAAACGTTAGGGTCTTATTTGACCGAATTGAAAGAATAGGGTCCAAATTAAGACTTTCATAAAACGTTAGGACCTGATTTAGGATTTTAGCCTTATTATATATACATTAATTATAAATTCGAACATATTATATATACAAAATATTTTCTATTCTGGTTACAGTTTACACTTACAGGTAATATTTACAAATAATAAATATACATTGTATATACATTATCAATTCGGGCCAAGCCCTGGTTGAGTCCGAGCTTCAAATGTTATGTTCAAGGCCCGGCCCATTTTAAAAATGGGTTTCATCCTTTGTCCAATGCCCGATATTCGGGTCTAATATTTTTTTCCAAATCCTCCCAAATTTCAGGCGGGCTTTCGAGTATGGGCAGGTAGCTCGGCCCTTGAGCAGGTCTAGTTATAGATTATAAATTATAAATATTATTCAAAATTAAAAATAAAAAAATAAAGTAAAAGAGGAAAAAGAAAATTTTTTTTAAAAGTTAAAAAAGGGACCTTTTACATGTGCCCCCTCTTAGCTACATCTTTTTACTTTGATATGTAGTTATAGAAGATTATAGATTATAAATAGATTATAGAGGTTATAGATGATAGATTATTGTGTCGTTATCTCGACTTAGTTAGACTAAGGATCCATTTCTTATGAAGGAAAGAAAAAGGTAAGGAAGAAATTTTTTTCAATCCAATAGTTGAGCTATGAAATAGAATATATAATTATAAATTATAACCATTAAAATAAGTAAATTTTCTTCTTTATCATTTTTTTTCTTTTCTATCAAACGGACTTAAGATGATTTAGGAATGATTTTAACATTATAAATTATTTGAGGAAGATTAAACATGAAAATTTTATTTACTTACCTAAAAAATGTCTATAGACATCCATTAACTAAGATAATATTACCTCACCCTTAAGATTAAGTCTTAAGTTAAGTCGTTAAGTTTTTTGAGAATTTACAAACATGTTTTTTATGAAGTTTTTCAACCTTAAAATTACTTACCAATAAATACATGTAAGAGTTAAAATTACTTATCAATGAATACTTGGAAGAGGAGAAATTATTAGGTAGACAAGTCGTACCATGTCATCTGTAGGCCTAATCAATGAAGTTGTAACAACTTAAAGATTATAACATAATTACTAAAAGTCCACCACAATTATAGCCTAAATTTAAAGACTTATCCTTTAAATTGTCTTTCTGTATAACATGGGTAGGGGTGTAAATGATACACCTATACTCACAAGTTACTCAAACTCGACTTGGGAAAAACACGAATTCGGCTCGGTCATTGTCGAGTCGAGCTTGAGCTCGAGTAGCTCAAATAGTTGAGTGAGCTTAGTTTGAGTATCCCATTACCCAGTTTGAGTGCTCATTGAGCCTAATCGAGTATTTGTGTTTATATATATTTTTAATATTTTAGTTATAAATTTACTATTTTAGCCTTTATCGAGCCTAGTCGAGCTCGAGCTGGAGCTTGAGTATGGTAAAATCAACCTTTTTTTTTAGTTATCGAGCTTAATCGAGCCGAGCTCGAGTAGTTCGATTTATGTGACGAGTTAAGCTCGAGCCTTAAAAATAGAACTCGATCGAGTTCGAACCGAGTATCGAGCTCCGAGTGTCAAGTCGAGCTCGAACTCGATCGATTAGACTCCTAAACATGAAGCTAAACTTTTGTCAAATTAGTGTCTTAATTTTAAGAAATTTTTTTAGTTAATACAATTTGATTGGTCAAACAAATAGATGCATGATATATCCAACCTACTTAATAATTTCTCCTGTACGAGCTCAAATTTAAATATCTTTTTTTGCTATTGATTTAAGTTCTTGCCGCTTTAATCACTCTGTCGGCATTGATTTTAACGGTTATGGCTAGGAGTAGACGTTATAAAGTTTTTGTCAGTCAACAATTTGTTAAGGTAACAAACGGTTATCATTAAATTTCAATGGCTATTTTAACCCAAAAAAAAAAATTCATAGTTATGACTTATGATGAATCAGCATGATTTCTTAAATTATTACGAGAAATAGTAAAAAGTTATGAATATTATTACGTGTAAGCAGCTGAGTTGCCCGGCGACTCACTCGCGCCAATAGCACGTGAGATAAGAAGACGACGCCATACACCATTAAACACAACAAGCAAATGGAAAAAGAAAAAGGAAAATTTCTCAATTCCCACTATCACCCCACTCACTCCAATGAATGAACTCCTTTGGATTAAATTTTGAAACTTTGTTATATAAATCTAATTATTGTATCTATATTTCTCTCAATTCTCAAATGTTTGGATTGCGATGGCGTTGAGATCGTCGGACAGGAAGCTTTCTTTCGAGATTTTAAGCAAAAGCAGCTCTTTAGAAGGGGAAGAATTTGACCGATCTTTAGTTTACCGATCGAATTCAGATCCAATCCAATCCCAAAATGGCGTCGCTCAATCCTCTCGTAATAGTCGGAAGAAGAAGAAGCACAAGAAGAAGAAGGAGGCGACGGTTGAGTTCCCGATAATTCTGGAAGATCCGGTTGCGGAACACAGCGACCGCAGCAAGGGCGGCGGCGTTGTGGCGGAGCTGAATTCTGAGAATTACGGGATCAGGGATAATGGAAACGTTAACAGGATCAGTTATATGGGTGGCGGGAGCGTCGTGGTGGTAGAAGAGAGTGTGGCACAGAATGTGTGTGGTTTGGGGGAGTTGAGACAGAGGAATGTCAATGGAGTTGTCGGTGGCGGAGGAGAGGAGACGGCGAAGGTTCCGGCGATGGCAGAGGAGAGTGGTGTGGAAGTCAGTAGTTCGAAGGAGCCGTTGCAGCCGTCACCCCCTCAACCAGTGGCAAATGGGAATGCGGTGAATAGGCTTGAGACGGCTGAGTCATTGGATTGGAAGCGGCTTATGTCAGAGGATCCTAATTGTGAGTTTTTATGCAATTTCATTCATTTATGACGAAAAATCTATTTTGATGTATGGAACATACTAAGTACTGACAGAAGCATGTACAAGTTATACAATTAGTTGGATAGCATAATTTTTATGTTGTAAACTTTTATCTGTATTAATTGCTGCTTAGTGAATTTCCTATAGAAAAATGTTCTCGATTTATGAAGATATATAAGGATCCGAACTTAAAGGCGGTTGCTTTGGGGAAACGAATAGGGGAAGCTGAGCATTTTATCTGCATTATCTGGTTTATTTCAGTTAAGATTCGTGGAAATGTAAGTCTAAGATTACTCTTGTTTCGTTCTCGAATTGTCAGATCTTTTTACAGTGGACAGATCACCTGTGAAATACTTTTTGGAAGAAATGTATAATGGAAATTCATTGCGGAGCACCACAACACTTGGTAGTGAGAAGGAACGAGAGAGAGTGTATGACACCATCTTTCGCTTGCCATGGAGATGTGAAGTGGTAACCATAACTCTCCCTTTTTTCCTTTTTTTTTTTTTCATCTTGATTGTGATGGGGATGAGAGAGAGAGAGAGAGAGAGAGAGAGAGAGAGAGAGAGAGAGAGGAGAAGATGTCTTTTGCTAGTAATTTATACCTACGCTTCTTCACTTTACTAATAATAAGCTTCCTTTTGCTTATTATTTAATGTTTCTTGCATTTGCAGATTGCCCGTTCTAGTAACTTAGATTTATTTTTTGCACATTTAAGATGAAATATCTACTACATTTGTTAAAGGGCTGAAATGGTGCTGTACTTATGGTTGATTGCTTAATCGAGTTAAGATTATGTTCCAGTAACATTACATCATTTTGAAAAATTCTCAAGGCCAACAACCTTGTTTCAGCTTATAGATGTTGGCTTCTTCGTCTGCTTTGATTCGTTTCTATCCTTGTTAACTATCATGCCAGCAAGGATTCTGATTACACTTTGGAGGCTTCTGACTACAAGGTTAGCTACCATCTCTGAGCATGGAAATGTACCACTAATATATGTAAATAGACTAACACTTTTTGGTTGGTTAAATCTCCTTAGTCATTTAAAGTGATGTGGGATTCCCATGCCCATTACAAAATTCTATAAAAAATCATGCCTTTTTTCTTTCTTCTTTCACATCGTCCCTTGAAGTAGTGAAGTGTTTCTGTTAAAAGTCTAATTAAGCTTTCATCTAGAAGCTTAAAAAGGCTGACATTGTGCCTGGCTCTTCTTGAAGAAGGCAATCTTCGTTATTGTCCTTTTTTTTGCTTAGCTAGGTTGAAAGTCCGATCCTTGCATATATTTAATACTTCCTCCTTCTCCTCTCGATTATTCTTCTCTTTGAGGGAAAATTTTTTTTTCTTTTTTAGCAATCACTATACTCTCAGAAGATATAGGTGCTAACTATGGCCTATGATTGATGAAAATTGAGTGGCAAAAGATGTGGCATGGGGATATTTCACATAATTGGAAACTTGAATATTTTAGGGTGACTTTTGTCTTCCCTTTTCCTTTTGTTTCATTTAATGAAAGGAAGAAAATGAGTTTGAAACTGTGCTTGGTAATTTTGTAAACAAACTGTACTTCCTGTAAATTGGAAAGTTGAGAAGGAAATTATTCTTGAAGAATGTACAAAAATAATTGTTCCTTTTGCTATACTTCTTTTAGTTTGTCAAGCATTTGAAGTTTTCAGGCTAAATGTAAAAGTATGCTCTTTGCAAAATAACCTAACCATGTTTGTGGCAGGCAGTTCAAGAGGCCTTCTGCAGCAGAACTGTGTGATTTTGGCTGCTTTGCTGTTCTAGCCTGTGGAGTCATTCTCCTAGGGCGAACAGGTACATGCATATTTATAATATACAATCATTTCAAAGTATCAAGTTTATTGCTGCATGTTAAGACTTTGAGGCATAATTATCGCCATTCCTGTTAAATGACCAGGAATTGAACAAGTAGCACTGATTTGATAGGCAGTTTCCTTTTCTAATTTAAGTTTTCTTCTTCCCAGATATCAGCTTGATATATCACATGATTCGTGGTCAAGGAACAATCAAACTCTATGTGGTTTACAATGTGTTGGAGGTGAGAAACAGCTGAACCTGAGAATTTTTTACATATTAAATCCAAATTACTGTAGGGATTTGTTGATAGGCATATAAGGGAACAGATTAGAGGCTGCACGTTTACCATGAACAACCTGTGGACTGTCTGACATTTTGATGCTTCATGGATTTAGGTCCAGTTTTAGGACACTTTATTTGCAAATTCTGATGTAATTTTTCTTCCAGATTTAGATTAAATGTTTGTCCTGGAAGAAAAAGGGGAAAAGAAAGAAAGAAATAAACTATCACAAATCTTTAAGGTGTTACAAAGCTTTCGTGAGTTTCACTCAGAAGAAATTCATTGGTCTCGCAGTGAAAGAATACAAAAGATTGTAAAGGGTTTTTGTGAAGTAGCCTTTATTAGTTGCTTGTACAATTTTCTGATCTTCCTAATCTAGTAATGCTAAAACCTCATTGACTCAATAGAGTTTATTACAATGTGGCAGCACGGTGGTGTCCATCCCTGTAGATCACTTTTTTTTCTAACCTTTGGAAACATCAACTTAAAAGGGTCGAAGGGTAACTGCTAAGGTGGTCAGGGAGGCATGCTTATGATACTTGGAAAACCTCGGAGAGGAGGACAGAGCTACGGGTTTACTTGTTAAGAAGTTAATATTCATTATTTTATTTATTAGTATTATTGTTGTTATCGGCTTCATTACTCTACTAGCATTTGAGGTTTCATTTATCTTTTTCCTTGGTGGTAGGATCTAATTATACTTTAAGGAACTTTCATTGTATTCCCATCATCCATGTTGGTTCTAATGCTGTTAGTATCTTTTTGCCAGTATTAGGCTGAATTTTGTGCCACTTCGTTTTCTGTCCCAATACAGATATTTGATAAATTATGCCAAAGTTTTGGTGGAGATGTGTTAGAAACCCTATTTAATTCAGCGGAAGGACTTGCAAATTGCTCCCAGGAAAACAGGAGATTCTGGATTTGCAGATTTTGTTCAGACCAAATATTGGCTATGGCTTTCTCAAATATCCTTTTACTCTAGTGATGTTCTCTCTCTCTCCAATATTTTTGTTTCCATTTTTTTCCTTAACTATTATTACTTCTTCATTCTTTTATTCTATTAGCTCAGGCTATTACTCTATCAACTTGCATCATAGCGCATAATAATGCACTATTTGCTTTGTTGGTATCCAATAACTTTGCTGAGATAAAAAGCAATGTCTTTAAACGTTTTAGCAAGGATAATATCCACAGTCTTGTATACTCAGGTGAGTAACTTCTTTGTAAGTTTCTTTTTTTGGTATTAGTGACTCTCTGATGATATTTGGATTAGTGAAAAAGCAGCCATCACGTTAATATTTGTCAGAACGATGCTTTTGTGTACCCATTAGTATCGCAAGTGTATAGGTCATCTTATTTGGCATGCTTGTTTTTAGCCAAATGTACTCCTCAATCTGGAAACCTGGTCTGCATAATCAAATAGGACTTTTCCTTGTTGGCCATTGTGATTAACTGTGCTTTTTAATGCACACATATTTTGTATTTAGAAGATATTGTACTGTCAAACTGATTGAAATATCAGCTCAAATGAACGAGAAGTGGTAAATACATGCATCAGTTAGTCTGTAATAATTAACTTGAGCACATTTCACATGCGAATCCATGGAAAAACATTATTAAAGAAACATTATATCATCATTTTTTGGGTATGTTAGCTTTATCATGGTATTGCCAATTGCTGTGGCTTTTCTTGTTCAAACATAATTCATTGAATTATTTTGCCTCTCAGATTCTGTAGAGAGATTCCACATTTCAGCATTTCTCTTATTCGTTTTAGCTCAAAATATTTTGGAAGCTGAGGGTCCTTGGTTTGAAAGTTTTCTCTGTGTAAGTAATTAGTAAATTGTTAAAAATCATGGTCCTATATGTTTTAAGATATTTTCTTTCATAAATACTGTGTGGATTTTGTTTTGCTTGCTCATAAGTTGTGTCTGAACTCTGCAGAATGCAACCGTGGTTTTTTTCTGTGAAATGTTAATTGATATCATAAAACATTCATTCCTTGCCAAATTCAATGGCATAAAACCCATTGCATACTCTGAGTTTCTTGAAGAGCTCTGCAAGCAGGTATATGCTTCTCTTGTTGACAAATTGCTTATCCATTCTCCCCCCAAAACTGTCCTTTTACAACGGAAAATTTTCTTCTATTTCATTCCTCTGCCATATTTCCCTGTCTTGTACATTTTTACTTTCTATAAACAAGCTTGTTTAACTTGCTTGTATGTTTTATTAACTTTGAACTAATACACTGTTAACATTTTCAGACTTTGAATATACAAACTGAAAATGGCAAGAAAAATCTCACTTTTGTTCCTCTTGCACCAGCTTGTGTGGTAAGTAACTGTTAATACTTTGTTCGATTCTTTTCTTGTTCCTCCCTCCTCTCTCCCACTTCTCCCTCCTATTTATTTCACCTTGTTTTTTTATATCTGGCTCTTTCTGCAGTTCTTTTTCCTTATTATTTTCCTGTTATCATATCCTTCACAAAACTCTCTATCTCTATGGCATATATTTCATAAAGTTAGGACATAGAGCTGAACTTTAGTAAAGTTTAAGATTCTAGCTTTGTTAGAATTAGATGCTAGCTGGTATAATGTGAGGAAAAAGTACAAAATTTACCATCAATAGACTAGGAGTTTGAAAGATATTTTCAATCAGTTTATCTGTGTTGACTTTGTTTCCATTTTTTTGTCTAAGTGCCATTTGTTGCCTATTGGACAAGTAGTTAAAATTACTTAAAGTTTTTGTTGCCTATTTGGACAAGTAGTTAAAATTACTTAATTTTTTTTTTCGTGTTTTTAAGGTCATCCGTGTGCTGACTCCAGTATATGCTGCTCACCTTCCATGCAATCCCCTGCCATGGAGATTCTTTTGGATCATTCTCTTGATTTTCATGACCTATGTCATGCTCACAAGCCTTAAAGTGATGATCGGTATGGGCCTACAAAAACATGCAACATGGTACGTCAATAGGTGTCGTAAAAGAAAACACCATCTTCACTTTGATTGATTCTAAAATAATGAAAGGTTGATATCATCGATAAGTTCTGTTGCCTTCATCTGGTGGTTCTTGTTATCCGTTCCATATTTCACCTGATGGGAAAAGTAGCAAACTATAAACCAATGAGAAATGTTGGAAAACCTTGTGAGAGAGGTAGCAGGATGCAGCGTACGGCATGGCAATAGACTCCTTGAGAGTGTACTGTCTTAAGTGTTGATACTGGGGGTTTTACTTGTACATGGGGTCTTCCCCTCCAATTTTGCAGAGAATGCTAATTTGCTGGCTTGCGAGAGTTATCCTTCATACATAGGTTTCATGTATCGATTATTATTGTTACATAAAAACAAGCTTGAACGGTGATAATAGAAATTAATAGTTTTGTCTATTTTCCATTTCTAATATGTTATGTAATCGGCCTCTAACCTTCTTAGTTCAGACTTCTGAGAAAGAAAATCAGAAAACAGTTCAGGTGACGATGAGATTGTATTTCTCCAATTCTGTTTCATGATTTGCTGATATTCGGGAGACAGATTTTAGATTCCTGGCGCAGAGTACTATTCCACATTTAAGACTTGGGGTTTTGATTTGAGAAGTGGTGCAATTCCTCTAGAAAATGAAACATCACGTTCTTAGACCTTTTTGGCTAGACTTTTTCTCCGGAGAAATCTCATCTATTCGAGTTCCACGTACATCTCCCAATGACTTGGGGACAGGTAAGCATAGAATCGTGCTTTCCATTTTTGACGAAGGTAAAGTCGGGCCATAACTTTGGCATATGCCTACAAACTTTTCAGGGGCCCTTAGAATCAAATGCAGAGTACGTAATTATTGTAGGGATGATGACAGCTTCGCCAGATATGCAAGGAAAACTTTTGATTTTGACAATGAGGTCGTGGTCTTCGTTCAGTGAATACAACGAGAGAGCCGTGATACAACCTTTTTAACGTCTGTCATTTTCTTCGTGCCGAGATCAACCAATGTAGGCTCTTCCGGCTCCTTGGCGGATCGGTGGTTGGAACCCATCAGCAAATTATGGGCACCGACCACCAGGGCCTTTACGGCATCTGTGTTCCAATGTTGAAATCACGTCAAAGAAAAGAGTTGAAATTTGTCAATGAGTGTACTGTTATCCTTGGTCCCCATGCTCCAGAGGGTTACCGATATGGGCATAGTCCCACAAAGCGAACGCATGGATGATGGAACACATTGGAGAGCATGTGTCAAGAATCAAGACTCGAACAGCAAGTGTTTTTTGAGATGACACTGACCTCTACTCTTGACAAAAATGAGAAAATAGTTCAATTTCTGTAGTTATTGGGAGGACATTATCCTTCACATTACCCATCTAAAAGGGATTAATCTTTGTTCAATAATCTTGTCGATATCTAGGTTAAACGAAACAAAAATATAATGATGATAAAAAAAGAGTCAAGAACTCGAGAGTCGAGACTGATTGAAAGTGGCTTGAGACCAACTCCTCTCCTCATCTGCTTCGAGTGAAAGAAGATACAAAGATAGAGACCAGATATTTCAATAAACAATAATATTAGCCAAAAAAAAGGCTATAAGTACTCGTTAATTACCCTAAAAGTATGGATTAATTTAATTGTTAATCATCTTCTTGCTATTACGCCAACTCCAGCCGATTGGTGGCTATAATAAACACATCTCGCCGAGTCATAATCCAAAATAGTAAGTCAAAAATCACAATAACTGTAAGCAAATTAATCCACTACAATCCATACGACCAAATCACTAACTTTTCTAGCCTCCTCAACTTTTAGGTGGTTGAAATATTACAGGTTTTGTTCCAAGTGGATTGAATTTTTTGAATAAAAACAAGTGTTGTACTTTTATGGCCAAAAAAAAAATCAACGCTGAAAAGTGAAAACAGAAAGGCAAACTCTTCTGAACTTTCATACATAAATATATATCGGCACCGACTTGGTGCTCTTCTATTTTGTAAATTTTTTTTTTTAACAAAATGAAAAATGAATCATTTGGTTTGTTCTAATCATTCTTTGGTTTTCCGTCATTTAATTTTTTGAAATATTGAAGAAATGATTTTCCAACTAATTTTATCTGAAATAGGTTAAAATGGGTAACCTCTATAAGAAAAAAGAATATATCAAAGTAATGATAAAATTAAAAACTAATCTATACCGTTAAAGAAAAAGAATACCGTATGAAGGTCACAGAGTGTTATGTAAGACAAGAGGAGAGAGAAAAATAATTATAGAAATTTAAAAATATTTTTTTTATTTTTAATTGTATTAAATTCTTCGTGTGGACTATTTATTATATTAAAAAAATAATTTTGACCTATGATATTTTATTTTCCACAAATTTCATTTTTAAAAATTTCTAATTTTATGATTATGTGTAAATTTTTTTTACCTCAAATATTATTTAATTTATCATATTTTAAATTTCTTATATAATACAATTTAATTTTATGCATTGCATTATATTTATTTTTTAACCCGAAACAAAGTAAAAGGGTGGTTTTCATCTAGTTTCTACTAATGGCAACAAAATTATCACTACGTTCAATCCATTTATCATCATCATCATTCATCATTATCGACAAGGGTTGAACCTGATTATTGGAATTATCCTTGCTTTATTGAATATTGGAATTATTCGTATTCTATAAGTTTGATGATTATTATTAGGTGTAAGTATAAAAGAAGCCCTAGGCTTGTGAACTTTTTATAATAAAACAAGCGCTTAAACTTTTATAGGTTTTGCTAAAAGGTACACGGTGCACCTTTTAGATATAGTTGATTTTCTAATTAAAGAAAATACTTTTAATTTAATGTAATAGTTTTTTTAATTCAAGAAAAAATAAAGCATTAATTAATTGTATAAAACTTTTCAAATATAACATCTTAAAGGATGTATGGTTGCACCGATTAAATTTTCTTAACTTTTATTTATAATCAAATAAACCTCTAAACTTTCATTGCAATCAAATATAATTTTTTTTATTCAAGGAAAAATAAAAGCATTAATTGTATAAAACTTTCCGGAGATAACACCTTAAAGGATGTATGGATGCACCAGTTAAATTTTTTTCAACTTTTATTTATAATCAAATAAACCTCTAAATTTTCATTGCAATCAAATAAGTCTTTGACTTTGATTTGCATTTAATTACGTCTCCATATGATTTTAAAAAAATAGTTACATGATCCTTACGATTTTACAGCTTTCAACAATTATTGAGTAAGAAGTATGACCGATTTTAATAATATAGAGAGTCCAATTTGATGTAAATTAAAGTTTAGTATGGAATCTTACCAACTTTAACAAATCGGGGCTTAATTGGGTTTTAATTAAAGTTTAAGTGTTTATTTGATTGCAATAAAATTTCAAGGGCTTACAATGTGTTAGGATTGAAAGGAGGGGAGGGAAAAGAAGGGAAAATGATGGTTAAAGGATGTCAGAGAGAATCCTCCCCTTGTTTGGAGAAAATTTTTTAAAATTTTTCAATAGAAATGAAGGGTTCTCATGGCCCTTCAAAACTCTTCAAATTTTAATTTTTCAGGAATCTAAATTTGGAGTATCAGAGTAGGGACAAAATCTCTAAAAACTTTTATAATTTATAAAATATCGTAAATATCCTTATTTTTTTATAAGTTCTATATGACAAAAGGTTATAATTATAAAATAATATTAAAATATTACCCCTTCCTTGCCTCTCTACTATTTAACTAAATAAAGAGTCATCAAACAACCATTCCTTTCCTGTCCCTCGTAAAATTTGATTATATAAACAAGGATTTGATGTTGGTGTGCTCTGCGCGTGTCCATGGGCCACCCCGATGGTGGTGGTCGTCGGATCTCACATTGGTTGTGTGTGTGAGTGTGTTGTAGGTTATATAGGATTTCACGCTTAACAAAATCACCATGGTTTTGTTAAGTGATGTGTCCTGTCTCTAACCCAAAAAAAAGAAAACAAGGATTTGACGTTTGCTTTCCCTTCCCCTCCCTTCCCTTCCATTTTTAAATCCAAACACATTGTTAATGAATTTTTTATATAAATTCAAGGGCTTTTTTGTATTTAAGTGTTATGATTATTAAGCAATTGTTCAAATTATTATTAAGTCTTATTTTATATTATTATTAAGCAACTTTTATATTTTACCTTAGGGTTTTTATTCAATTCAAACGTAATTTTCTAATTGTAACAATTAAGGGCCTGACATTTACGAATTGTGATAAATGAGGGTTTGTCCTTAAATTAAAAAAGTTAACCTAATTTGAGTAATTAGCCTAATTAGCAGTTAAGCAAGTGTAAAAATTTCATTAAAGTGATAATGATAAACAAAAATTAGGGATAAGCATGATAAATGTGAAAAAATTATTATACTGAATTGAAAAATGGATGGAGTTTTGGGAAGACAGATAAGATATCATTCATTGATATGCTTTGATCCTCCCTCTCTTCACTGTTCAGACTTAATAAATTTCGGAGCAAATATAGGAATTTTCTTTGGACAGCTTTATACCTTTACATATAAAGACAGTTCCTTTCTTCATTCTTCATATGCCCCCATGAAATATCAAATTTATCCCCGTCTTCAACGTTCCATCTGCCATCACACTAGGGACAATATTGTCATTTTATTATACCCTGATTTAGGGGTTTTTTTTCAAAGGAAATCTTTTTGACTTGTCATGACTTTTTGATTTTTTAATTAATTGCCTATTTAAAAGAGCTGACCTAATGGAGAAAATTGAGGCACGAGAGAGAGAGAGAGAGAGAGAGAGAGAGAGAGAGAGAGAGAGAGAGAGAGAGAGAGAAAACAAATCACTCATCAAATCTTCAAAAAATTAAAATCTTTGAACCTTTTTATGCAAGTACTATGAGAAATTTGAAGAGTTCTAAAAATATGGAAAGAATAATTAATTGAGTAATTATGGTTTCTTAATTGATGCCTTTTTTATTCAATAAATTACTAATAATTTTAATAATAACTATAATTAGTTTTCAATTTCGATTTTCTTAAAAAATAGACAAAGTAAAATTTTTTGGGATAAATCAAAAAACGGTAACTAATAATTATATTAGATAAGTCAGACTTATCAAACCCTAATAATAAAAAACTCTTTTAAATTTATTTTTCTATTAACAATACTTGAACCGACACCTTATATAAGGAATTAATTAATATTACAAGTCAATAACAAAAGTTACAGTCCAAAAATTACTTTTATCTAGGTTCATGAATCATTTCATGATGGTCATAATAATTCTTATAAAACAACCTCATTTAAAAGAAAGAAAACATTGATAAATTAATAGCCGTCTGATCAAGTTTTTACCCTCCACGAGATTTACTCACCTTTCCCGCCTACGGTAGGTCATTTCATTGCTTAGAAATTTTCTCACAAAATTTTCTCTCTTTCCATCTTTTCCAGCCTTTTATTTTATTGTTATTATTATCTTATTTTTAACATCTTTCACTGCACATTCCTTATATCAGTCTTCTCCACATTCTGTAGGCTTCCCTTCTTTCTATTTCTCTCCCTCTCCCTCTCACTCTCTCTGTTTTCAATTTCTTTTTCTCAGTTTTCTTTGCAAATTCTAATTTGCAAATTGTATTCATTAGAGTATTGATCAGAGCAAGGAAGAAAACGAATACCAAAAACCAAATTTAAAGCAAAGAAAATGGTTAGAATTCTGTTTCCTTTGAGTTGTTTTTTTTCTCTGTTATTGGTGATTGAGGTTGAAAGTGTGTGTTTGGTTCCCAGGAAAATTTACAATCTTTTTGAATCTACTATAGATTGCAGCTTTGAAATACTATAAAAAGGGCCTGTATAGCTTCTTGGGTCAGTTTTAATCTTATTAAAACTTTCAACTTTTCATGAATTCAACAGCTTTACAGTTGGTGTTTTGAATTTTGAATCTTGAATACTGAAGTCTGTTGAATTATACTGGTTGCGTTGAAATTCTTATGAATTATACTCCTAAACAGTGTATTTACATTAAATGTTGAATCTCAGTATTGAATTCTTTTGTTTCTCAAATTCCATATTGACTTTATTACAATACTTATCAAAAGCTGTAAACTTGGATTGAATTTGTAAATCAAGAGTGTTGAAAAGTTCATATTTTGTTGTTCAAGCTCTGTTTTTGATATCAATGAATTATATTTGCTATCATTTTGCAGGTGGGTCGTGGGGTATACATAAAGAAGAAGACAGATTGGCTAAGTACCCTTTTGCAAAGTGAGTTCTTTGGTTCTTGCTTTGATCATCAAGAGCTGAGGAAAAATGAGAAAAATGTCTTCTGCATCGACTGTAGTCTCGAGTTCTGCAGACATTGCAAGGGTCACAGCAACCATCGGTATCTTCAGATCTGCAAATATGTCTATCAAGATGTTGTTCGGCTGCAGGAAATGCAGAAGCATCTTGATTGTGCCAAAATTCAGGTTTTCCTCTGTTAATTATATTCAATTCAATACAATTTTTTTCCCTTTTCTGGTGATTAATCACAAATTGGAATGCACAAATTGTCATTAATTCTCTTCCATCTGTTACTGATATATGTGCAGAGTTGAGTATGAATTTGTGATTATCAATTGTTTGACTTTATTCATGAAACATGCTTTTGCTCCAACTGTTGATTTCCAAAGTATCACTAGGAAATCAAAGAGAAAAGATTTTCTTATGATTGTGTTTGCAGGACCATCCAAATTGCCCTTGGTTTCTATCTTCATACTATTCCATCCACAGTTTCAAAATAATTACTTGAGTGATTGCTTTGATTGCCTTTTTACTTTACTTTTCGTTTTTTTTTTAATGAAAACTTTACTAGCAATTGGAATGATCATAAATTTTCCTTTTACTGAAATGATTTTTATCTGAACAGACATATAAAATCAATGGTGAAAAGGCTGTACATTTGAATCCTAGGCCTCAAGCCAAAGATGCCAAGCCATCAACAAAATTGAAAACTGGTGCTGCCTGTGCAGCTTGTGGAAGATATCTTCAAGACCCCCCAAATCGCTATTGTTCCATTGCGTGCAAGGTAACTAAATTTCCCTTAAGATTCATTTCAAAAACCTCATTTCAGTAGTAACAATAGCTGTAATGAAAATGTTATCAGGTATCAGCTGTTGATGTGAAGCCTAGAGACCAAAGTGATAAAATGGAACTGCCAGTTCAAGAATTTCCTGATCTTTCCTGGAAGGACAATCAAAATTCAGAATTAAGTACAGAAGAGAAGCAATCCTCACTCTCATCGACCGATGTTTCGGAAGAGACAAAGACATGGGTGAGCAGATTAAAGCCTAGGAAACGAGTGAACAAAAGGAAAGGAATCCCTCACAGAGCTCCTCTACGTTGACAATGCAATAAAATTTTGGTAGATACTTGAGAGAAAACAGGCTACTTGGAACAATAAAAATGGATAGCTATATATTAACAGTTGATGTTATTACTTTCCAATGAAACAAAAAGTCACCTCTTTCGAAGAGACTAGTCCTCATTTTGGAATTTAGTTGGTGTTAGTTGAGAGGGCAGTCCCACATTATTGTTCATGAAAGAAAGTGATTTTCTTTGAGATTGTACAGCATAAGGGAGAAAGATGGTATTGAAATTTTAAGTGTTTTGAGATGGATTTTTAATCTTTTGTATCTACCCTTTTGACAGATTTGATTGGATTTATTATGAGATTCTGGGATTTTTCTTTCGGTGGAATGATTTTTATTTTTATTTCATGCTTTGAATAGGATATTCCTTATAATAACCCAACATTTTATTTCTTTCTATATGGTTTTTTAACTATGATTTGATGACTCTGGGGCCTTCAGTCTTGATGGGAATGTTTCTAATCGAGTTGGCATGATTTTGATTTTATATATACATATATTTATATATATATTTCTTTTTTTCCATTTCCCAATTTTTTTCCTCCTTAAATTCTTTTTTTAGGTTGTCTTTGATCAAAGAGCTTTGTCGCAATCTTTGTCGGTTTATTAAGTAATGGGGGTGGTTTTATTTTCGTCTGATCTTTGCTTACCATCTAATTTTGGGACCCTCCGGTTCCTTACATTATGGCAACAATGCCTTGTTTAATTTTATTTTCGGTTTCTTTCATATTGCTATATGATTGTGGCAGACAAAAAGAGCCGCAAAAAATAAAAGAAGTGTGAGTGAATAGGGAAGGTGAGAATCCTCAATCCTGCGACCAAGCAACGAGGTAAAAGTCTCTCATTTGTGCGCATGTTGCACATGGCTTGGCCAAACTTTTCCCCCATTTTTGCAGGGAATTGTCCCCTACAAATTCTAAAAATCATCAACTCTATCTATACATAGTGGCATGAACCACTTTGATCACCCTCTAAAGAGGAAGATGTGGGTAGTTTTGCAGTCGTAATTAAGTTGATTTACACGTCTTATACGCATAAACACGAAGAAACCTGTCAGAAAATTATAATTTTCTATTCTTAGTTCCGTTGATCATGAGATGATAAACCTCTCGATATTCAAGATTAGGAATTCAATTTTTCGGATAAACACCACGTACCATTGAGTTAAATGTTCAGATATAACGAGGAATAGTTATTCGGAATGTCAGCTCAGTGTTGTACTTTGTACAATAAGAAATTTTGCTGCCGTAATTTGACTGACTAGGAGGGACAAGAATCTGTTTGGATTAATCGGCACATGGAAGTTGCAAAGTGAGTTAAAAAATATAACGTGGGATGGTCGTCTCAGAAAATGGGGTTTAGAGCTTTGATTTTTTTGATAAAAGGGATCGAAGTGAAAGGAAATTAAGGAAATTTGCTGTTGTCTTGACTAGGCGTGCTTGTATCTTTTGGTATTCTATTAGTATTTGGCTTTTGGACTTTCTTTCTTTCTTTCTTTCTTCTGTTTTTTATTTATTCATAATTTAGGTTCACTTTGCAGTTAGGCTGCAGCCGTTTCATCACTCAGAGTATGTCAAAGAATGAGGTTTTGAGTATGGCCATGTTGTTCAAAATAGCTGCCCTTCCCATTATAATGGGGCCATGCTTTAACTTGTTTCTTTGTAATGGGTTCAAGGTTGGCAGTTGGCTTTAATTTTTTTTTCTTTTTCTTTTAAATAATACATAAAGGTTGGTTAGAGAGTTCTGAACTTCTAATCAATCGGCCACCTCTAGACCTTGGCCAAGCATCCATTCATTGCGGATAAGGTATCCCTTGAACCCCTATGATCAAGACTTGGAGATTTAAATTTGAATTTTGTGAGGATATATATTAGGCTTTATGAGGTGGGAAAGGATTTATTTCTATGAATTGATAATATCCAAATTATGGTAGTACTAATAATATTCACATGTAAGAATGAAAAAAAAAAAGGATTTAAATACCTCATTAGAGAGAAATTATTACATGAGTCCGTCCTACCACGTTAGTTATGGGATTAACCAATAAAGTTTTGACAACTCAAAAAATTTATCTACAATTATTAAAAGCATATCCCATTTATATCCTTAATTTCATGAATTATCCTATAAATCTCACTTTTTAAAATTATAGACTAAACCTGTTGTTAAATTAGGAACTAAATTTTAATAATTATTTTGAGTTGATAATATTCTATTAGTTAGTTCCATAGATGATGTGATGGGACGAACCCAGATAATAATTTCTCATTTTTAGGTGTGTGGAAGCAATGCGCACCAAAATTCGACTAATATTAAATAATGTTTTTCTGCGAGCAAGTCAAGCGCTTGCTTGGTCTAAGTCTTACGTTTATCAATGACATTTTTTCTCCCACTAAATTATACACCAATTCTTGCGCCCCCCACCCCCCCCCCCCCCCCCCCCACAAAAAAAAAAAATTATACCCCAATTATTTCTAGTATTATTCAAACACATGAAACACTGCCTCAATATATCAATTATCAAGTATTTTATTAATAATTAGTTGGTTCAAGTGATTTGATACTCGTTCTCCTTAAGTAAGGTTTCAAATTTGAGTATTATAAATAAAGAAAATCATTGTTGAGAAAACCTTATCTCTATAATAAGTTAATTTGACTCGAAAAAAATTAATTAAGCTAAAGGCTTGGGGATACTTTTGATTAAACAAAAAAAAATTAATTAGATTTATAATAACAATAATAATAGTAATAGTAATACCGCGTGGGCTCCCTTTTCTTTTGTATTAGAAAAAATTCGGAAAAATCCTGGACAGATAAGTTACTCAAACCCAGGGGCGGAGCCAAAGTCATTTCAAAGGGTCAACTGACCCACTGAAATAGAAGATTTCTTAATAACCTATTCATTAATTAGGGAAAATTTTAGAAAAATATTTAAATTAACTCCATTAAAATGAGTTGATCGATGGTCAATTAAAATTTATTCTAGTAAAAATTATATAACTCAAGTATGAATATTAAATTTATAAAACGTATAGGACGCACATATACATAACTTTCTTATTTGTTTTTCATTTTTTGTAGTAATATTACTTATATATATAGGTATTATATGAGTTTTTCTACATTATAAATGATAATATTATATTAATATACTGACCTCACTAATCAAAAATCATAACTCCACCACTAGTTAGCTACAATAAGAGAACACCAACAGGCTTGAACTTAATACATTTTATAGCGAGGCGGGCACGTATTATCATGAAACACAAGTATTTTAGATTTAATAATACTATACAATAATAATGATAATGATGCCATATAAACTTCCTATTTACTACTATAGGAATTGATTGAAGGGTCGACAGAATATTCCGACTAGAGAAAGTGGCAAGGCGGCCAAAAGTTGAAGTTTCAATGTTGAAAATCAATTTAATTAAATTGTTTAATATAAAGTATTTCTCTAATAGCAAGTTAATTTAACTGCATTATCAATGTTGAAAGAAGAAAACAAAAATTTAAAGAAATCTCAAGTTGTAAAGAATTAACTAATAACTATACATATATATATATATATATATATATAGTTATATATATATATATATATATAAATATAAGAGACATCATTTGACACCCAGTGTAAGATTAAGGGACTGTTTGATAAACTGTTGAAAATGAAAATTTTCAACATTTTTAGATTTTTAACATGTTTGATAACTTTTACTGACCATTACTTAAAATATTTTTTTCAACAAAAAAGTGTTGAATTTAAAAAGTAGGTGGAGACCTACTTATCATTGAATGATGAAAAAATTAATGGTTTTAATTTGAAAAACTTTCCTTTTATATTAAATTACCTTTATTTTAGACATTAATGAGTTTTAAAAATCTTCAACATTTATGGTTTTCAAACAATATATTTACATTCAATATTTATTTATCAAACAAATTTTATATACAAATTCAGTACTTAATTTTTCAGTACTTATTTTTCAGCACTTAATTTTTTCAGTTTATCAAACAGCCCCTAAGAGTTTTACACTCTTTCATAACTTAACGTACAATTAATATTTAATTAATTCGACCGTTGAATTTCATGCTCTATTCACATTTATCGTACAGTTTTACACCATTTCATAACTTAACGTATAATTAATATTTAATTAATCCGACCATTGAATTTTATCTCCATTCACATACATCGTACATGCAAAATTTTGAGTTAATTTAAAATGTCTAACATATATTTGAAAGCGATAGAATTTTTTACTGTTAAATATATATTAAAAATATTCAAAAATATTAGAGTCTAGATCAATATCATAAAAGTATCAGATTGACTTGAAATTTTACGTATATAATAGATTCGAATATATCTTTAAATTTAACAGTCGGATCATTAAAATATTAATTGTACGATAAATTATATAAAAATGTAAAACTAAAAATTTTACATCCAATGTAAATAAATACCTTCTCATATATATATATATATATATATATATATATGTACACACCAAAGTCAACAAGTTTCTAATTCTTAAGAGACAAGGCAAGATATATAAGTTTAACATCAACAATCCGTTAGCAATACTAGACATCAAGATCAATCAAGATGAACAAATCTACCGCTTGAATTAACCTTTATTAATGCAAAATAAAAGATATATTACATCAACAATAAATTGTTAGCAATACTAGAAATCAATAAATTGCAAACAAATAGTAGTAGAGATCGCGAAAAGAAAAAAAAAAGGACAAAAAGGGAAAATCCAATTCTTTTGTTTTTACAGCTGAAACCGAAAGTTAAAAAAAGGGTAAAGTCTGAACGCGCTTCCAAGAATTCAGCCCGCGTTTTGTCGGTGGATAAAGACGCCTTTGACCCCCTACCCGACCTTCCTTCCTCTCTCTGCCTAGTCTCCATCGAAATCCAATCCAGTTTGCTTTTGTTTCCTTAAACTACATTGTTCCATTTGATATTATTCCTGGTTTCTCTGTAGATCTTCTTTTCGGGAATTCTTTCTACAATCTTTAAATGTCGGTAAGTTTGCTTCTTTACCTTTTATGTTTTTGATAAATGCGAACCTTTGCTCTTTTAGATCCAACTACATTTTTTGTCGGAAAAGGAGGCATAGTTACTTAAAAAGATATATGGGTATTGCTCTGTTTGGTTGCCAGGAAAATGTAAGAAAAATGCAACCATGAAAGCTGCCGACTTTTGAGTTGATCTTTACTAGACCCAAATAGCTCTTTGGGTTTTTAGAGTTGGTTTTATTGTAGGTTTTGGGTCATGAAAACAGCTTCATTACAAAGATTTTGTTGGGTTCTTTCTTTAGCTTTCTTGCTTGAGAATCATGGAGCTCAGCGACTGATATCTGTGGAAACTATTAATTGACCTGCGAAATTTGTAACTTTGATGTTACCATCCAAAAAGGCTATAACTTTGATGTTAGCTCCCAGAAAGGTTGTAACTTGTACTACACGTTGTATGCATTTGAGGTTGATGGTCATTTTATTAGAATTTATAGTGTTGCCTTTAGAATTACACTTTTGTTATTTCTAGTTTATGCTTGTAAGTTTTATATTTGGTGTTAATTGTCGGCTCGGATAGGATCAGTATAAATCATTGGTCAGATTGATATCTTGACCTTCAAAATAAGATAAAAGCTGTTAGTAGTGGAAGCATAAAGTGTCCAAAGAAAATGCTGTAGATAGTTTCCCTTTCAGTATGTGATTCAATTACAACTGATGTTGCGATCCCAAAGCATTTTATGCATACCGCCCACAGTTCAGCTTTGTTTGTGTTGATGTTGATGGTAGGCCTTGCTATGAATATTGTCCTTGGTAGATGGAAAAGGAGCTATTTTATGCTTTTACTTTCCATGAATCTTGTGCCTGAATATCTTTCTGTTGTTGCAATATAATCATCAATCCTGTTTTATTTACATTTGTCTTGTTCGTCTAGTTTATGATGTAAACCCTTGCTATATAACTTCAAATTACTTTTGTTGCCAAGTAGAGCTTGAATTTTTAATCCCAATTGATCATTGCACATGCAGGTCCAACTGGACCATACTAATCAGAGTCTTGGAGCAATTCCACAGACAAGTGCTACAACCAACTGGACAATCAATGTTTCAGATGTGAGCCAAAAATGTTTATAGAATTTGTTTGGGTGCTGCTATTAGTAATAGAGATCTGCCAATTATCATTTGCTATACTTGAGCTGTTTTTGAGTTCTAAAATAGAGTATTTACTTTTGTATCTTGTTGATAGTGGTAAAGTACTACTAATAGCTGTTATATAAGTTGTTATTGTTGCATTTCACATAAGCTTTCGGGGTTGATGAGAGGAGAGGTGCAAGCATATATTTATCTGCTATTTTGTTCTGTACAGATAAAAACAGTCAAGGTCAGTAATATTTCACTAGCTGCTTCTGAGAGGGATATCAAAGAATTCTTTTCTTTCTCTGGTGATATTCAATATGTTGAAATGCGAAGGTGCGTACTATCAGCTAGAGTACAACTGATTTATTTGTAAAAGTCATCATTAAGCGATAATGTGATAAATTTTGCAGGGAGACTGAAAATGCTCAGGTTGCTTATGTTACCTTCAAGGATTCTCAAGGAGCAGATACTGCAATGCTGTTGACTGTATGTTTGTTCGTGATTTAAAATCTTTTAGGGGGTTATGTCTCCTTAAGTAAAAGTTTACATTTATAGATTGTATCGCTATGGAAAAGTGTTGCGGAGGCATCTGGATATCCTACGATATCTGCTTTTAATGGTCCCCCAATTTGAAATTGGCAGGCAACTTGAAATCAGAAAATTTCCGAAATATTCAGAAATAATAACATGCTATCAAGTATCACCTATCCAAAGAAATTGTTCAAAGAATTTGTAAAACAAACGGATAATCTATTTGATTGGATGTTTGAAGTTCTGTTCTTTGTGAATTTATCATCAGCATTGTCTTGTCATATGCTTAAGAGTTAAAAGTCAAGACATGAGCTGGCTCTGTTAGAGAATTACTCCTCCAGTGTAGCCGCTAGGCTATCAATTTTGCAGCCTTACATGAATGCTTGCTACTTATGTGAATAGAGTTCTCATTTTGAATAAATTTTCAACTTATTGATTGATTCAGGGAGCCACAATAGTCGATCTTTCTGTAAATATCTCACCCGTTGAGGATTACCAACTGCCCCCTGAAGCTCTCTCATCAAACATGGTAAATTCCTCCTTGAACCATATTCCACATCTTTTGTCATGATAAGGATGATAAATGCAATATAAAGATTTGCATAATGTGCATCAATGAAGTAATGATATTAATAGAGTAAATAATTTTCCTATCCTTAGTTGTCAGCATCTGTTTGTAATTTTTAGCCATAGTCTTTGCACTGGGGGAAAATGCCATATTCTGTGTTTCTTGGATGCATATAATAATTAATATTGTAGCTACATACTTCTGACATACTTACAGTAAATGTATGTCTACTCATTTCAGGATAATGTCTTTGAAATCTTTGAATAAGCCTTTTGTGAAGATGTTTGATGCAGGACAGATTAAAATGAAATACTGGGGTGCTTGTGGTGTGTATATCAGTAGACTTAAAAGCCATTCCAACATTTATTGTTGGGCTGGGGTAGTGGTAGCCTGTTTGCGATATCATTATGAGAACATGGCAACATGAAATCTTCCGCTATTTTGGGGTTGTTCTAGTGTGTCTGTGTGTGTATATCTCATTTGTGGATTTTCCCGTCTTGTACTTTTGTTGCATGCATAGGACTTAAAGGGAAAGAAGTGAATTAGTGCATATTCACTGTCTCATTTTTTTTCGTCATTGTGAAATCTGCTTAATGAAGGAGAAAAAGCCGGCTGTCGATGATTCTACTGTGAGGAAGGCTGAAGATGTGATGAGCACCATGCTTGCCAAGGGCTTTGTCTTGGGAAAGGATGCCATGAACAAGGCAAAAGCTTTTGATGAACGGCATCAGTTGACATCAAATGCCTCTGCAGCAGTCTCTTCTATTGATCAGAAAATGGGTCTAAGTGAAAAGCTAAGCATTGGGACAGCTGTGGTGAATGAAAAGATCAGAGAGATGGATGAGCGATTCCAAGTGTCTGAGATAACAAAATCTGCCTTTACAGTTGCCGAGCAGAAGGCAAGTATTGCGGGGACTGCCATCATGAGCAATCGTTATGTAACTACCGGAGCTTCATGGCTTTCAAATGCATTTAGTGCTGTCGCAAAGGCTGCTGAGGATGTGGGCATGTTGACAAAGGAGAAGGTTGAAAAGGCTGAGGAAGAAAAGAAAGAGACTATTTACAAGGAGAGAACGGGGATCATCAATGACTTTGCACAGCTCCATCTTGATGAATCTGCAGCAGCAGAGCCTCCAATAGTTCCAGTTGATTCAACTGATAGTAAGCTTGGAATGATATGATTGCTTTTTAATCGTCATTTTCCTTTAATACCTTGATTCTTTCCTCCTCCTTTCTTGCCGTTGTACAATATGCTGTTACATGCATTAGATTGTAAGTTGTAACTCAAATGAGTTTCTGAAATTGTGCTTTGATCGGAGTGAAGAACCTTTTTACAGCATCCAGATGGATGAGATACCGTGTGAATACGATGCAACTTTTAATCATCCTTTGATCAAACTTAGCACTTTTTTGCTCATCATATTGTGCCTAGTAATGATTTTATGGAGCCTTATTAGTTGTCACGGTACTTGATCTTATACCTTATGGATATTGCCAGTTGGAAACCATATCTACATTTCATCTGAACTTGGCGCTGTACATAGCAAATGGTGTGTGTACCTATAGAATAAGCATCGATACTTGAAATATCTATTTGTAGCTTTTGTGGTGTTTGTGTTTCGACGCTCTCATAATCTGGTTTTCTTTTTCTAAATTGTTGACTTCCTTTTATTGACTTTATTATTGCTTTAACCCCTTGAATCAATTCTCTTTGAGCAATTGTCATAAACTTTTCCCCTAGGTTTAAGTATTTGTAAATTCTTCCTGGCAAATAATAACAGAATATTTGACTGAGCTATATTTATAGGTCATTATTTGGTTGACTCCGTAAGGGTTACACCGAAATCCAGCGGCTAATCTCTGATGTAAATTTTGGCAAGACGTATAATTTCTACACTAACGTAAGAAGGGGATATCCTCATCTCATTTCTACAGTTATGTAAATGTAACACTGTTATTGCATTTATAGAAGTAAACATATGACTGCTTTTGCAGTTCTCGAGCATGCAAAAAATATACTAACATTTGTATGTTCTACTTCACATGAGCTTCCTCACAACAATTATCAACAGCTTACAACAAAATGGCCATCAACACTAAGTTGGAAAAGGATTAGGTTTGAATAACCCAAGTTTTCTTGAAAAAAAAGGATTTTTTTTTTGGGTGGGGGGTGGGGTCCAAATTCAGTTACCTGTACCCCGTGGTTGATCAGCCTTTGCAGAGGGCTCTGCTGCGGGCCTTCCAATCATATGCGTGTGATGAATAAATTGTTTTCAGGTTCTTTTCTCTGCCAATACGCTAGTTCACATACTGTATCAACCAGTCCAAGCTCTGTTTAGTCAACATTATTAGTGAACCTTTGAGAATGAATCGATAAACTACTATTATAAACATGAAGCAGAGCAGAAAGAACGTTAAATTGAATTACAAATTGAACGTAATTATGAAACAGCAGCACTATTAGACATTAGAAGAAAAATGACATGCAAAAGGAAATTACTACAAATATAATTTCATTATTTTGTGGTAATCATACCATCATGCATTCAGGCAAATCATTATCTTTGGTTCTCATATGAATCTGCAAAAAACAGATAAAAGAGATTATTTAGATTTAAGGATACTAAGATCAGTATACAGACGAGTAAAAGCCAAAAACAAACAAAGACATTCTGAAGATATTTTACAAGGAGAAGACAGATCAGGCCAAGATAGTATCGAAAATGTGATACAAACAGTTAGTGGACATAGTTTTCTATGCAAGGATTATCTAATTCCCAAAGCCTCTATTACGCCTTTTCTAGTTTATAGTAATTAATTAAAAAAGAAGAGGTAGAATTTTGTAATTCAAATAAAATGTTTATCCCGTTTCAATCTATAGAACATGAGGATAGTGTCCCGTATTTTTAGTGCCAAAAATTATCGGCCTAACTCTTTTTATTAGTAATGTGGCAAGTGAAATATTTTACATCAATAATGCTGAGTGCAACAATTATTTCACCTCAATGACTTGGTGGTATGAAGCATGTTGATTGCCATCCATAGAAGCCATAATGACGATAGCGGCCGCAACAGTTGATGGCCAATAACGCAGCTGTTCATGGTCTGACAGCGCAAGTACCGCCAAATACTTGGCCCTCTTTTCGACAACTGCATCAGCCTTGGCTGCTTTTAGGTAGAACCTGTGGTAATTTTAGATCAAATCTCGCTTCAGTTTATAATATGTAAACAGAGGATTATGTTTGAGTAAAAGAACAGAGGTTTGTGTTTGAGTGTAATTGTCTAGATGCGTCAAGTGGTAGATGCTTGGGACTTGGCAGGAAAAAGTACCACAAGAAATTATAGATGGTAGGCAAGAAACATTGGAAGTTGAGAACCTCCATCACCAGCCATTCCATGGCCACTACTTCATTTCTGCTGTACGTGTAGCCTCCTATGTAAAAGTTCCTTTGCCGCACACTGACACATATAGCAAGTTCCTTTCGTAAGATAAAACTTATAATTCCAAGTAACTGCGGCCCTTTTTCTATGTTTCTTTCGTTTGTCCTTTCCCAGCGGGCCTAAGCCACAGACCACAGTGCACTGGTTAAAACACTTCGAAATGCAAAGAAGGGTAGATGGACAATTTGACATAGCTACAATTTCCCCATTCCTTATTTTCTATCCCCTTGAAAGGTTCATAGAAGGAGTGGAACTAGTTATCACCTGTTATAAGGCTGATTTTCTTCGAGTCTGGTGGCCAATGCAAGACAAGCTATTCCAAGGATCTGAAGGTTCTTTCTAGTTTTGAAGAATCCCTTGCTAAGGAACCGGTCGAGCAAGCTAACCCCAAGGAACATTGTCGCCTGCTGAAACTCCTTTGCGGTACATTGCTGCTTATTAAAATCAGAAGAGAGTGGTCAATAACTTTGACAACTGATCATATTTAACAAATCAACAATATATCAATCATGTCAGGTTGCAAGCTACTAGAAAACAACAAAAGTTTCTTTTAAAATGCTCAGAGTTAAGGAGGGACCGAAGGAATATACATCAAACGTTGTAGCTCAAAACAATGAGTGGGATGACTTCAGCCTCAACGATCAATGCCATCTATATGGGACGAGTAACGAGTTAACTTCACACTTTACACCCGCCTTATTCAGTTACAGCCTGGAGAGGATGCGCTAGAATCCCCCGCTAAGGTACCAAAATTACAGGCTACCGAGTTTCTCACAGTCTATCGCCAAACAGTTCAAAATTCAAACAACAAAATGACGAAGGCAAATATCAAAAGTAAATAAACAAAAGGGAAACCTTCAAATAGCCATTGGCCAATAGGAAGGAAGCCAAGGAAAGAGAACTATAGCTTGGAAGGGATTCTTCATAGTTCATACAGTAACCGCCGTTTCATGAACACGACGAGAAGTAGCAGTATGTCATGCCTTAAATTGGTGACGTGTCACAATTTGATTCAATTAAACAGTGCTCGTGGAAAATAGTCAATCATGAGAGTATTTAAATGTACTTTTGACTTTCGCTTCTTTTCAAACTGCGTCCATAAAGGTCACTAAAAGCGGTGCACGAAGAAGATTAAAAATCGCCATAACGATTAATTGACTGACCTCAATGATCCAGCGGATCATGAATGAACGTTGCTCGAGAATAAGGTCGCCGTAGTCAGTTGTAAATCGGTATTCCTTGGCATAGTCACGCAAAAATACTTGCCTTCTCTCTCTCTCCCTCAACCTTTCATAACTCTCCTCGTCTTCTGCGTCTTCGAACCTCACCACCTTAGGAAAGAAAAGTTGAAATAAATCTTTAAATTTATTTTAAATAAAGAAAATCATTCAACGAAATCATTCAAAAAAAAAAAACAAGAGAACTTATTACCGTATGATTAAGTTGACGCTCATCTTCAGCGCGTGAAGCATATTTAGGATCTAAAAGAGAGGTTGATCGAGAGAACTGTTCTTTGAACTCGAGAAAAATAGAGTAAGTCAATGAAATAGGAGAGTCATTGTTCGATTTCTCAGAGAATTGGCTTCCGGAGTCGAAGAAAACAGATGGAGTGTAATCTGAGAAATCTAAATCCGAAGCTTCCGGGAAAAAATCCGATTGCAGCTCAGAAAATGCAGTCTCGTGACTCGATGAGCAATCTGAAGCGACTTCCTCCAATGAGAACTGTTCGTTACAAGCAAGATGCGAAGAATCCAAACAGGAGAAGCTCGTCGGCTTTTGGTCCACAACAGACTCCGAGTTCGAAACCATGAAATTGGCATCGACGACGTCGTTTACATTCTCTTTGATTAAGGCAGTACCGTCGAACTTTGAAGTTGAGCAAAACTCAAAGCCGGAAGTCACCGAAACGAGGTCGTTCTCTTTATTCTCCGACGAGAGTTTTGAGATTTCATGAGGAATCAAATCAACGCAGGAAATATCCGATCGCGTAACGGTATCGAGAGGAACCGATACCGCGTCGTTTTTCTCCATTTCCTTCAAATTATTACTTGCTCTCTTCACCTTAGCTCTTCGTTCACCAAAAACCCGACGATCAGCACCAGAATTGGATTCAACGCAGGAAGATTCACTCGCTTCAACCTCATTTGCTTTCGCTTCTTTCTCCTTCTTGTAAAACGACCTCGTAATCCTCCTACACTGTGAATCTCCAATTTCTTCATTTCCTTGGCTTTCACCGAACTTCCTCTTCTTCGGATTTGAGACTCTGCTCGACAAGCAAGAAACTTCATCGGCGTCCAAGTAAGAGCAGGAACTGGAATCAACGGAGAGAGTCGTTTGCTTTTGGAGCACAAATGGAAGCATATGAGAACGTCTTCTTCGAGGTAGCTTGGAACGGAGTTTCTTCTTTACGAACATCATCGTCGTCGCAGCTGCTGGCTCCATCTTCTTGTTCAACGATTTGATCTTCAACTTCATTTACGGTGACTTTGCTTAAGATTTTGATTTTGCTTTTCCAAATGGAAGTTTTGTTTGGAGAAAGAAATTTGAATAGAGAGAAACAGAAGGCAGGCGAAGTAAGTGTGCAATATGAGAGAGCAGAGTGTGGAGTTGAAGCTAAAGCGGTTTTGGACGTTGTGAAAGTAGTGGGACTGGGATCGGAGGAGGGTGCCGCTTTCTTATATGCTGTATTCGGCCTCACGTTAGCAACCTTATAACTACATCTGAACCGTCCAAATTCAGCATTCTGTTGATTCTTCAATCTTTTGAGTTTGGTTTTAAAATTCTCTAATTTTTTTTTTTCAATTGTCATCTTTTTCTTTTCTTCATTACTTTGTTTTCGAAAATTGGCTAAAAATCTTGATTTTTTGATAATTTTACTCCTAGCTAGTGATAAAATGATACCGGATACAGAAAATTAAGTTTGAACGTTGATTCTAATTACCGTATATTAGTATATGATATTTTAGTAACTATACATCTATTCATCTAATATTCCAATAACAAGAGATTATACCGGTAGTTGTTGGGTCGAGTGGAAGAAATTCGATATCTTCTAAGGTCTTGGTTTAGAGTTTTATAAATGAAATAGTTTTGAGAGAACTTTCATCTGTTTAGAATCCAAAATGACTCAATCCTAAATTAGTCGAGTTTCAATATAACTACCTAATATCGGGGTCTATATTAAAAAGATTACCAAATACTTATAGCTTACTATTAATTAAGTTGTCTTTAAAAATTTTTTCAATATTATGTTGTTTCATATTAGATTGAAACCCATTTTTCATTGTTGTGGTTTGTTTTTAAAGAAATTGTTATGGCTTAATATCAAAATTGATCCCTGAATTATACAAAAAATGATAAATTGGTCATTGAACTTTTATCTGAGACAGATTGATCTCTGAACTTTTATTTTGAGACAAATAGGTCATGAATGAGAAAAAATCAAAGAAAACCCAAAAGCCAATCTGTCTCAAAATAAAAGTTCAAGGATCAATCTGTCCCAAAATAAAAATTCAAGGACCAATCTGTCTTTTTTTGTATAGTTCAAGAACCAATCTATCCCAAAATAAAAGTTGAGGGATAATCTGTTCTAAATAAAAGTTGAGGAACCAATCTGTTCTTTTTTTATAGTTTATAGACCAATTTGGGTATTAAGCCAAAGTGTTATCTTCCAAATTCTCCCCTTATCTCCCTGAATTGAACTCGGTGGTTCAATGGATGAAACTCGGGTAGAGAGTGCGTTGTAGACTGACAAGTATCTTCCATTTATAAAGGATTTTAAAGCACCATGCACAAATGAATAAAACTACACAACAGAGGCCAATAACGTTTAGCCGATTCGGGGACAAAAAATTTTATTGCTGCCTCGTGAACAAAGTAGTAATTCATTTAGGAAAACTAATCTGTATCTACATTTCATTTGAGTGAAGACCTCCCCGGAAAACTAAAAGGTTGTCGATTTCTCGTAAACTTCAGGCCACCCTTGGCATCATTCTTCAGCTACTTCCATCAGCATGATATTTTCCATCACCAAAGATAGGTTTTCCTTTGTTTTAAGGGGTACAGGCCATTCCGATATCGTCCATTTCTTCCTCCATTAGTCCTGCAATAAGAAGTAGATGGTTATGGCTATGAAAGTTTTACTTAAGTTGTTAGAGTAGTGTAAGCACAACTGAACCATAAAACACAAGAAAGCAATAAATCTAGAACAGAAAGAAGAAAGAAGAAAACATGTTATTCTAATCTCAAAGAACTTGAATGTCAACGAGCCGGTTAAAAATTTTGCTTCATTATAATACCGAAAATGAATTCTGCAGTTAAAAACAAAGTTTGCATGCATCTTCATTCTTCACTGAAAATGATTCCAACAAGATGCAATGAGAGCAGACAGAATATTAGAGAGAAATAAGTCTCTTGCTTCAAAAGCCAATATAATTAGCAATCTTAACAATTGAATCCCATCGTTTCACGAACATGGACGGATAAACGTGCATACAAAAAGAGCCATACCTCAGGCAATATGCTGAGCTAAAGTAAGGATCTTCACATGCCCTTTATTCCTTAGCTCATGAGGTACAGGTCCGAATACTCTCGTCCCGATTGGTTGACCTTGCTTGTCAACTAGTACAACTGCATTATCATCAAACTTGACCTCACTCCCATCACAACGACCCCTCTGCATGGCAGCCCGTACAACCACACCATATACAACCTTTCCTTTCTTCACTTTTCCATTAGGCATTGCTTCCTTAACTGATGCGACTATAGTGTCTCCCAGTCTTGCTCCCTTCTTCCCCTTTAGAGCCTGTATACACATCACCTTTTTTGCCCCTGAGTTGTCCACAACTTTAAGAACAGTCCTCATCTGTATAAAAGTCCTTTGCTGCTGTAAAACATGAAAAAAAAATGGATTAGACATTTGAAGTTTTGGTTAAGCAATGGTCATTTTCAGAATTGTCTTGGCTAAATAGGTGAAAATGAAGGCAAAAAATCTTGCCACACCAACAGCCCGGCTAAGAAAAACAAACAAGTAAAAAAGAGAGTGATCACAGTTTCTAGCCTTTGGTTAATATAGCATATACTTATGCATTTAAGTAAAGGATCATATTTGTTCCAGAGGATAGAAACTAAGACAGATCTACAACAGCATAATTTCAGTGGTTTGTGATTAATAATGTTCAAAAGCAAAGCCAGCCTAGTTGACTACCATCATTCAAATTAAAATTTTTTTACAGAAAATAAGGACCATATTTGGAAAACTGACATAGTGACCATGGACTCAATACAATTTTAGATTAAGCTAGCACTAAGTTCAAGTTAAGAGGAAATCAAAAGAAGGGCATAGACTTCATTAAGAGTATGCTCTAAGCTGTCAGAGGGTTGCAGAAGATGCTAAGAGAACTCATTTAGAATATTTTCAACATTGTAGTTAAGAAGATATACGCAAGGAAGAATTGATTCAACCTCCTAGTCAAATTCATTTAGTTGTTTCCATCACCATATTCAGAAGATTTTGAGAAATGCTTTCCTGGCTCTTTACTAAATATATATATATATATATATATAGATTTTAAGCACTCAACAATCTGAAGCGAATTGCATAAGATCAAACTTCTTCAAAATTACCTGATAAGCTTAAATAGAGCATTACAAAGAATCACTCACCTGAGACCACAGAGGGTTGCTTACAATCTCGTTCGATACGGTCTGTAAACTGGATATGTTACTTCCAAGCCCTCCTAACAACGAGCGGCCCACTAGTTTTGTTTTCCAACAGAAGAAGATATAGTGAGTCAAACCAGGTGAATTCCATTAAAGAATCATCATAACCAGAATCAAATCCCCATCTCAATTCACAGTATCTGGACTATAGTAACTGAAAAATTAGGTATAAAACTCTAGAATATTTCAGTCACTAGCAAAGCCAAGTGCAGAACAACCTGGAGCAGAACTCACAGTATGCATAATTTAACTTGAACCCCAACTCATATGAAACTAATTTCCAGCCAAAAACACAGCTCTTAGCCTTTTAAAATCATTTTAGTTCACAAACTGTCTACATTCAATTATCATTTCTAACTGTTTCTAGTTCAAAATTAAAAACTTCATCTTTATCAACAAAATAATTGCCTTTTCTGCTGAGAACACAGGAAAATAATGCCATATGACATTGGATTTTAACAGCAATAATAACAAAAAGACTGCCCAAAAGACCAAAACTCACGTACCACGGGAACATTTAGAGGCAAAACTGGCCGCCATTTATCCACCAAACCTGTCAAGGGCAACTAAAATCTACGCGAAAAAAGGGAAAAAAAAAAAAAGAAAACGAAAATTCCTTTCCCTGTGTCTTACCAGCAACCAGAGTGCGAGCTTGAGAAGAAACCCTACAAAAAACTCGGGAACGGTAAGAGTTATTTTGGGCTTTAGGCCCAACTATTACGATGGAGTTCGATTGGGTTTTAGCCCGAAGGCCCATCTCTCACTCTTCTTCCTCTCCCATTTTTTTAATAATAATTATATTATAATTATTTTATTTAATTTTTTTTAATTTGCAGTTCCTTCTTCCACCTGCTATTCAAAGTTCAGTTCCAAACCAAAAAGTCCACTCGCTCTCTTTCTTTGGTTACTTGGGATCTGAATTGAGAAGCTTCGTCACCAAATTTTGGTACAAGCATTTTTTATCTTAGCTGTCGTTTCAAGTAAGTCTTCTTGCATTTTCTGTCGTTTTATCTAAAAACTTCCTTCTTATCCCATTAATTTTAATTCCGTAGCCTTTTGCATTCAAATTGTCCTTTTCTATTTACTTCAATTAGGTCTATTGAACCAGCTCAAATTATTTATGGGTTTGGCCTCAATTGGCTCTGGAAGTGAAGGCATGCAACTCTGCATATTTGATTTGAGAAGAGGCCAACATGAAGGCCAAGAACTTGACAAAATTTTGTTCTTCTTTCCTGCTGATTTGCCCTTTTCGACTCAACTCTCCGTGATTGGGCTCAGCGAAGGGCTTATTACATTCACACGGTCAGTACTAAGTAACCCCTTTTGTGATCGACATAATTCTAATAAAATTAGAATTAACTTTCTTAGTCTAGCTAGTCCCTTTGGGAATAACTTGAGCTTTTTTCTCCAGAATTTTCTCCCCCGAGGCGGCGTGCGAGGTTATAGAAGCAGAGAGACATTCTCATGTTTTTCATGAGGCAGAGCCGGATATCTGGATGGTTATGGTATGGATTTGTTGAACTTTCTTGCAGAAAGTAGTTTCTATGTCCATTTGCTTCTGAATGATAATTTGCAGAAAAGCTTTCTTATCCATCCGAATAGACTGCGTTGAAATCATTTTAACATTCAAAGATAATCTTTGATGTATTCAATTAATTGCTGTCTGTTTAATTGTAAAAAGGGATAAGTACCTATCTTGGTCAATCTGTACAATTTTGGTCCCTTCTAGTTAAGTGTGATAAGTGCTATACCTTGTTGTAGGTAGTGGAGAAAAGTAAGGAGTTGGAAGCCATATGGAGGATTGATGCATTAAGGGAGGTTCTTAAGGAAATTCACTGTCTTTTCATGGTGTTCCATGGATCCATAAGAGCATTGCTTGACAAAGAACCTGGTGGGGAACTAACTCGAGCTCATTTATATCCTTTCATCATGGACTATCTTAGAGGTGAGGTGTTATGAAATTTTGTGCCCGCTTAACTTTTTTGCTGATTTCATTTGTTCCTTTGTCTTTGATTCAAACTATTTCATTGTAAGTCACTAATTGTCAGCATGTCAAAAGCGGTCTCCCTTGGATAAGTGCTGCTGGGGTAATGCTGAAGTTGCTGTATCAAATGGCCTTCACTGGATTTCTGCTTCCAACTTTTGCTGAAGTTGCTATATCTCATGCCTTATGTGTAACTTTTATCTTTGAGGCAGATTTTCTGGTTGGGAAGAAACTCCAGTTGCCGTCATTCCGTGACTGTTTAAGGGAACGAAGGACTGCTCAGATGCTAACTGTTGGACGAGATGCTGCAATCGAAGTGCAGGTTCGTGTTAAAAATACTATCATAAGCATTTGAATGCCAAAATTTGTTAAAATTTACTGAATAAGTGGTTAATAGTTCCTACTTTTGATAAAGAAACTTAAATTGTGATAATTTTTGGTTATGTTCCTTAGTAATTAAGTTTACTATTGACTGAATCGCATATGTCAGATGTTTCTATGCTTGGATGAGTCTATTCTGCTTACAGCTCTTGTCAATAATTATATATAGTTTGAATGTGAGTTCTGGTGTCATCATTACTGCGAATGAATTGAACCATCAAACCGTGTTTTCCACTCTATTACGAGTCATGAGTCTTCTATGGAACTACTAGAGACCATTTTGAAATCATGTTGTCTTATTTTCTTCCATAGAACGGTCAAGATTTAGGATTTTCTTAAAACAATTGTAAAAGAAGTTAATTAGAGGACTAGATTGCTCTGTTTGCTTTACTTTCTTAATTTACAAGGATAAAAGATGTAGCATTAAAAGCAGTTTATTAGAGGACTAGATCCTTCTATTTGCTTTGCTTTCGTAATTTACCAGAATAAAATATATAGCCTTAATGATTGGAGAGAATTGCACAATTATTGATGGTTGGTCTTGCAAATAATTGTTTGATACTTCCCATAATGAGTTTGGATAATTCTATTTGACCTTTTATTCCAGGAGCCACAGCTGGCAACATTATAGTCTTGTATTTTTTGCTCTACTCCAAATTTCAATCAGTTTTTAAAGTTAGCCTGAAACATTTAAAAACCAGGAGATTAGAAGCTTATTAAAACATTTGTTCTATGCTTTAAACTTTATTTTTTTTTGTCTATTGAAGCATGTAACAGTAGTAAATTATTTACCTTAAAATGGCAGTTCTGCAAATGTTTTACTTCATAACAATTCCATCTTGTTTTGGCAGACACTTGTCAGAATATTGGAATCTTGTGCTGGCAACGTGCCGTGCTCTTCGCTCATTTTATTTCAAGATCTGCTCGTGTCCACAACACTTTCTCCTGTATGGTTTGATCCTCAAAGCTGATTTAGCCAGTTTTCTAATTTTTATTAGGTGGCTCACCTTCTAACCAAAAGTGGCTTAAACTTTTGATAGTAAATATCTGTTCCTTTTTCTTCAATTTTAATAGGAACCATTCCTGTTTGGCATATTTTGTATCAAATGCTAATGTTCCTAATGATCTTCTTGTCAGGAAGATACCATAAACTTATTCACATATGCTGTTCTAAGGCTAACCCCGCATGCTCTATCCTCTGGAGCAAGTTCATGGTCCTATTTACACAAAGGAAATTCTCCATCGCCTGTTGCTACAGAATCTACCTTGGCCCAGTCGGGATCTGTTTCAGAACAGTTCTATGGCTCACGTGATACATCTCCTGCTGGAGATAATAGATATCGTATTACAAGGCCATTGCAGCCTGACAAGTGGTTCAAAGGGAAGGATGGATTTCTCACCACCGATATTTGGGGTGTGGATGCTGGTAGTTTGAATAACACCACTCCAACAGTTTGGTTACGGCAGACAGAGGAGAGGATGTATCTCTGTGCTTTTCAGTACAAAAGCCTTACATTGATTGTTCTCATTCCTCTTTCTTCCATTCTTAATGGGGAGCAAGGTGTTTCGATGGTGAAACAACAACTTCTTGAAAATGTTGGTTCCTGTACATGCTATATTTCATTTTTACCATCAGCATTTCCGTTCATTAATTAGTTCATTTAAATACGTTTTCGCATTCAAAATTTTTTCATCCATGTTTTTCCAATTTATAGGTGGTATGAACTAGGATTGGTGATATAATACATTTGAAAAGCCTTTTTATTCTTGCTAGATATAATCATATCATAGATGACACTCATTTATAGGAAGTTGAAGTGCACAAATTAATAAAAGCACGGCTGACCACCTCTTTCATCTTGCTTTTGCTAAAACCTCTAGGCATCACTAAAGATTTTGAAAGTTGAAGAAAAGTTGTCAAAGGGATGGGGTGGAGAGAATGCATATCACGTCAGTGGGTATCGCTACTTGTTAGTGGATGGTAACAGAGACATATCCAGGGCTTCACCCCCAGCAAAGGTTACAACACTAACAAAGGTACAAGCCTTTGTTGTTCATGGTTTGCTTTAACAAGAAAAACGAACATTTATGATCATTTCAGTAATATTAAACTTTTGAACTAAAACGTGTTAGCGTTTGATTGGTGTTATAATTTGGTGCTGATCAAATTCAAATTTCACTTTTAATAGTAGGAAGAAATATAGTAATTAGGGCATCATGGATGAGTTGAGAATGCTAACGTTGATTCATTAGAAATTGGTGTTGCATCCTTTTGATCATGCATTTGTTATAAGCTATGTTTTTCTCAATTTTCATCATGAAGAAAAGGAATCTTCAATTATTTTATGCACCAAAATTATGGATTTGTAACTTTATCAATTTTTTTCTGGCCAATGACATGCCCTATTTATTACTTTTTCTTGGCAACCTGCTTTAGAACAAGGATCATAACCATTCATTGAGACTCATCTGTCTGCATCCTTCAAATGTTAAAGTTGGGTGCTGAAGATTGACATAGATTTTGTAAATGATAGAAATTAACAAATGCTGATGGCTTACAATGTCTGATTTCTTGGTTAGGGGGAGATACTTAAACAACCATTTTGTGGGAGCTTAGAGTTAAATCAGTTATTCTTTTTGCTATTTCACCTATTTTGCTTCCAACATGCAATAGAATTTTTGTTGCTTCCTACAGACTACAGGCTTTCAGGAGTGGTCCTAATAGAATTAAATTGAATTTGTCCTGAAAACAATAAAATTGCCACCAAGTTCAAGTGACCAAAGCATTAAGCACTCTTTCCTTTTACTAATTTCTTGGTATTACAATTTAAGTTTGGTGTTGATGCCTAATTTATAGTAGATGGTCTTTACAGCTGTTCTCTTCACTGACACCTAAAGTTTATTCAGTTGAAATTTTCTGTCCATTTCTGAATCAAATTTCAGCTTCAAGAATATATCACAAGTTACTGCTGATAGTGCTTTATGATTTTGTCTAGAAATTAGATCCTTCCCTCCCTCCCTCAAACATTGTTTCAGACTGCTGAGTTATCATGACAAAATTATAAGCCTTTGATGGTTCATTTTTGTTTTATTGTCATGCAGGAATCTTTACTTGCCTTAAATCGACTTAGAGAAGAAGTAGATTCAGAAAAGAGTCGGGCAAAATGGGATAATCCAGGTCATGACAAAGATTTGGAAGTGTGCATTAGAGCAAAAAATAATGCTTGGGTCATTGCTCGTATCACTGGAGGGAAGGAACTGTATATGGTTCTAGAGAAAGCTAATGAAACACTACTCTACGCATCAGATGCTGTCGAGAAATTCAGTGACAGGTGGTGGATTTTACCTGTGGCACTGCAATTCTTTCCAAACGATTGCTTATCACTTTAAATCCTTACTTTCCATTCCTATTCATAGTATTTCTTCCTCATACCTGAGCTTTCTTCTTGCATAAAGAATCTTTAAATGTTTTATGGAATCATGCAGCCATCCGTAATAATTCCACCAAACTATCGTGAGCTATTTCTTATTAAATACTGAAAAATGCTTTATGATAAATCATTATAATTCTTTTGAATCTTGCAGATATTGCACTGGAGCATTTTCTTTTGACTAGTGGAAATTACAGAGGATTTATTATCGTAACAGCATAATAATAATGAGGGATGCATGCACTGCACGGAAGATTCTTTCACTAGCTCCGGCAACCCCAGCAGACATGAGGTTTCCCCCTTTTACTTCTGATTTTTGTGGCATGAGAATACAAAAGTGAGGCTAAGTTTCTGGCAGTTGTCTGTAAAATGTAATTGGTGGCTGATGCATGTAAAAATTTCCATTTCTTTATTCATATTTCTATATAGTGCCTTAATATTTATTCTTTAGACTTTATTTTTTTATGAACCTGTTATTCATTAGTAGTGTCCTGTATTTCTGTACAAAACATGCAATGGAGCATAGAGCCATAAATCTAGGGCGAGGGAAGAGCTGAATGATTTCTCTTCTCATGCAGATGCTTTTGAACTTGCAAGTTGTAACAGTATGTTGTGATACTTTTTTGGGCAATTTTGTTAATCTAGTTCTCAACACAGATTTTTGTTCTCATATATATATGTACATGAATAATTTCAAGCTGATCATATATTTCTACTCAAATTTGTTTGAACCTTTATAACCTCAGCTCTACAAGCAAAATGAAAGAACAACTGGGGCAGGGGGTAAACAATACATGGACATTTTTGGTGTACAAAAGACATCAAAACAACATCAAGTTCAGTATGATAGAGGTGATCAGGAGCTAGGCTTCAACTAATGAAAAATAGAAAATTGGCCTGTCTAGGCCCAGCTTGACTAATCGGGTCTAATATGTATTTTTCTTTCCCAACCCAATTCGATTCTTTTATTTATTTTATTCAAAGCTCTTCTTTAACTAATCTTTTTTAGATCGGGAACACAAAGTTTCAAGTCTTCCCCTTTCGCGATTTCAAAATCCGATAAAAGAATAAATACAATAGAAGAAAAAAGAAAAATGCATTTGATTAGTTGGCAAAAAGTCACTGATCAAAAGAATAGTGGGGGACTTGGGCTTAAGGCTACTAAACATCTTAATATTGCTTTATATGGGCAAGTTGTGTTGGCAGATTATCAACAGTGAGAAGGGGTTGTAGGTACAAGTACTAAAAGATAAATACATCAACAGTACTCGTAAACCTTTGTCCTTGTTGTGAACAGCACATTGAAAGCATTGACCACATCTTTAGAAGATGCATGCAAGCTATAAGAATCTGGAGAGCTATCAAACCCCCGGGTCCTTTTATCAACTCGCTCCAATTGGATTTCAAGGAGTGGCTGGCATTTAATTCTAGAAGTGATGTTCCCTCAAATGTCTTCACAATTCCTTGGAGCATGGTTTTCCCTTTCATTCTTTGGTTTATATGGCGACAAAGACACGATGTCTTGTTTGTTTGGAAGGGAAAACAAGTCTGTTGCTATCATGATTGGAGAGGTTAACACTCAAATTGCTGAATACTATGCCCTTCATGCCGATGGAAAAACAAGTCAGATGGAATGCACCTCCAGATGAATACATAAAATTAAATACTGATGGTGTTTCACAAGAAAATCCGGGGAGATCTAGAGCTGCAGGTCCTTTCAAGGACCATAATGGCAAATTTATCTATGGTTATTAGAGATTTTTGGGAGTTACTACTGGCATTTGCGTTGAACTTTGGACCGTTAGAGATGGTCTTTAAATTGTTATGGATAGGGGCATTCGAAACCTAACAGTTGAGACTAATTCTCAATTAGCTAATGTTTGTACCCTAATTTGTAAAATTAGGCTAATGGGCCAAAAGATAAACTAATTTATAAATTTAGGCTAAATAGACTAGGAAAAGGATCATGGGGTTTTATTATAGGTTTGGTTGAGAGAAATGGTTATCACAAAATCAAGCAATCTTTAATTGTGAGTTAAATGGTCACAATAATCATGGAAGAAAAGAAGCAAGCATATGATCGACCAAGGATTATGCCTTGTGATTAATCTAAAATATTTGAAATTGAAGATAGCATAATCACAGGAGCTAGATTTTAGCCCAAGGACAGTTATAAAAGAGAGGAACTTGAAACAACAGGGGGAAACATTTCCTCAGACAAACCAGACCAAACTCTGCTCGAACTTGGCACGACTTTCTTCCCTTTTGCTCTGTCAATCAGAGACACTTCCATTTTATTCTTGTTCTAATCCGATTCTTTTCTTTTCATTCTCTTTGATACAAACACTCTTTCATTTGTTTATAGCTTTTAAATTCTTGTTAAGCCTTCTATCGGCCAGTTTCCTTTGTTTAATTTATTTGTAAACGCTCAATCGGGCAATGTTCCCCGCTTCTCTTATTAAAGAAATTCCCTTTTTGTTCAATAATTTAAACAGTCTGACTGTGACTTTGAGCAAGAACCTGCATTCCTTTCTTATCTTTTGTTGTTTGTTTCATTACAAAACCAACTGGCACACCCAGCAATCAGCTCATCGACCTGACCGATCGTTCAAGGAGATTTTTAATGCAACAACTATTAATCTTATTTATAATTATTTTGATGAAAAACGCATTCGTACTACCCTTATCCATGATTATAGGTATATGCACTGGGTCACACTCTTAGAGAAGCCAACTTCTGTGCTGACAAACTTGCAAAAGCCAACTGCTTGTTGGAGTTCGATTTTGTTTGTTTAAATGACGCCCTTCTTTTATTTTGTCTAGACTCATTGCTGATCAAATGGGAATAACTTTTCCTCGGATTTGTAATATGAGGGAGCATATCCCAAACAATGTAGGGGTGATGGGCCCTAATGGTCCTTTTTTAATAATATATTATTTCTCTTTCCGACCAAAAAAAATCCGAAAAAAGAATCAATTTTTGGATTGTTAAATAGGAGGCCCAAAAGCTGGAGTTAATAATCAATCTAACAGGCCGACGCCCATTAACTAAAAAGTTATGGGCCAGACTATATTTACCTTTGGGCAGAATATTAGTAAAGCCGATGCGAGGGTCCAAGCCCAATTACAAAAACCCTAATTTAAGACGACTAGGGTTTTTTAAGTAATCGTCGGAGTCTCTATAAAGCGACTCGCCACTCGGTCTCACTTTAAATCAGATCTCAACTGTGAAGCGCCAGTCCGGTAAATCTCTGTTCTCTCTATTATTTATTTTCCTTGCATTTCTCTTACTTTGTTGTAGCTTTTTTTCTTAATTTCTCGCTGTTTAAATCTTCCTGTTAGAAATTTTAGGGTTTTCAGTTAGCCGATTATAAGGAATAATTGTCTCTGATGACGATTTAAATTTAAAAAACTTTCGTTCTTCTGAGAGAAAAATTCGATGCGGAATTCTTTATGGAGACCTGAACTGAAGAGACAGTATAGGTTTTTTTTTTAGCTTTTTTTTTAATTTTAGGTTTTTCATGTTTGCCTCTGAGGATGATTAAAATAAAAACTTTCGTTCTTCCGAGAAAGTCCGTGCGGAAAATTTCTGGAGACCTGAACTGAAGAGGCTTCATTTTTCCTCGTCACTGTGAATGTTTTGGTAGTTTTTACTTTTGTTAGATTAGCATATATTTGTTGTACAATGAGCTTTCCGCAAAGATCTGCTTTGCGTGCTAGTTTCAGGATTAGTGTTGAAGGTCTTCTGTAACTCTGATGATGTTTACTATAATAACTTTCGTTCTCCTGAGCTAATAAATGCTGAAACTATATGGAGACCTGAGCTGAAGAGTTAGAGAATGTTTTCTTCAATGTCAGTGTATTTCAGTGCCATGGTTTTTGGATGAAAATAAAGTAAAATGAAATAACTGAACTGGCTAAATCTTTGAAACTAGATTCTGCCTAACCTTTCGCAAGTAATCTTTTGTTTTCTGTTTCATTAAGCAATTTACAACTAACCTGCTTATAATACTATCATTTCTATTCGGTCTAGCTTTATAATGCTGGTATGATTCTGCATTTCGTTGTGCTCAAAGTGTTTAGCAAGTTTAGTATCCATTTTGTAGGCATTGGAAACTTTTCCAGTCCCTGCAAGTTCGATTTCAAGTATTTCAGAGTGTCTTGAGTTTCCTGTGTTCTAATGTTGTTTGCTCATGTTTTGCAGATCACTTGATTTGGTTTCTATTGGGAGATAGTACTGAAAAACTTCTATTCTTGAAAATGAGGTACAAATTGATCAATCCTTTTTCTTCTCTTACTTTGTTTCTTCTGTAGCTCTATTGTGCTGCTTTCCATTTATGTTATACTAATAGTTCTCTCTTTTGTTTGCTTTGCTTTATGCAGTCGGCCAATGGAAGAAGATGTAAGTCATCTTAAATGCCCTTTTTTGTTCTTGTTTAGTTCTCTTTTTAAAGTTCATAATGGTAGCTGTTTTTTGTCTCTTGGTTGTTATCTGCCATTCACAAGTCTTTACCTTCTGGTTTTTGAGTGTCCAAAAGCTTATCAAATTATTTGTTGCAGACAACGAAGAATGAGGAAGAGGAATTTAACACAGGACCACTCTCTGTTCTGATGATGAGTGTTAAAAATAACACTCAGGTAATGTTTCTATCTTCTCATCCCCTTGTATTTACTCAACAGACATGTAATTATTAAGAAATGGATTTGATTGTTATGAAAACAGGTTCTTATCAACTGTCGTAACAATAAAAAACTTCTGGGCCGAGTGAGAGCCTTTGATCGCCACTGCAACATGGTCCTCGAAAATGTCAGGGAGATGTGGACTGAGGTTTGTTTTTTCATTTTCATGGTATCAATTCATTGTATATATGAATCATTCTTTACATTATAATAATGGTTTAATTGTTTCACCACTTTGTATAGGTACCAAAGACTGGGAAAGGCAAGAAAAAGGCACTTCCTGTTAACAAGGACAGATTCATCAGTAAGATGTTCCTGAGGGGAGATTCTGTTATAATTGTCCTCAGAAACCCTAAGTAAATGTTAGTATAATCGGGGGTGTCGATGATGAGAACTTCCTGAGAGTTATGGATTTAGCACTTGTAGTTTGTATGGTGCTCATCTCCACTCAATTTACCATCTATGCACGCCATTTCAACCTCCGACACTGCTTTCAAATACTGAAGTTACTATATTTTGTATGGTTGTAAATCACTAATTCTAGTAAACTTGACAGAAGCTTCTTAGTGACTTGTGCATGTCAACTGGTTAAGTGTTGCTGATGTTATTATGAGCTGAATGAACGAATGAATGGCGGCACATCATTATATTTGAAATGGTCATGTTACTTTAGCAAGTCTAATTTTCGATCAAATTCTGATGGGGAATCAAATGTGTCAGTTTGGTTGCTCATCATCTCTCTTCTAGTTATGGAATACTTTACCATTTAATGGCTCCCCGGGTCGTTGAATGAAAGTGATTTTTGCTTGGACAAGGATGTGTGATTATTTCTATGAATATGCATGTGTGTACCCCTTTTGGATCTTTTCAGGTTGAAGTTTCTAGTTTCTCGCCGAATCCTATGTTCTGTCTGTTTGATTCTTTGTACTGAATGTCCCCTACTAATGACTTTGGATTCTGAGGTTATTTTACTCGAGGTGTGAAGGAAAGAAAACAGAGGGATATCACGTAGACTCTGTTGCTGGGAGTTTAGATTCGTAGAGGGGGACACTAGGACGGTGACCGGCCGTAGGAGGGGAGAAGTGAAAGAGCAGCTAAGTCTGACCGGAACTCCAACTGTGGTCCGGCGTGGACAAATAGCCAATCCAATACGTACGCTCAACAACTAGGAATCTTGACATGTAAGATAGCAAATGGGGGATGAGGAGAGAGGTAGAATCAAATTACAATAATTGAACTTTGTACCCGGCACTTCTATGCTACCATTACAAATTGAAATGACATGTAAAATCATATTAATAGTAGTGAGTTTCATCTTTTCTTAAGTTCTCTTCCACTTTTGAACGAAAATAAAAAGTTGGAGATTCGACAGATTATAAGTAGCTACTCTTCTTTTCACTTGGAGCATCAGCATGTGGACTCTTTGTCCAAATTTCCAAATGGTATAAGCAGGGCAAAAGTCGGTTAAAAGAATTGACTTTGATGGTCATGGATTTTACATTGAAATTCAAATATTATTGTGATATGCACTGATATCTGATAAACTTCAATATTAGATATGAGAAAGTATGTAAGACTAAAAAAGGATACTAAATACATTAATTAAAGAAAGGAGCTAGTTTCCAAAAGTGTTAAAAAAGAATGGAACAAAAGTCAGTTGGAGAGGCTTGGTGTTTTTTTTTTTTTTTTGGCCAATGAGAGGCTTGGTGTTGGCGGTGACTATAACAATATATGTTTGGGTTGGTCGATGAATTTTTATGAATTATGAACTCTTGACAACGCTCAAGCCTGGCCACACTAGACTAGACTAGGCGAGGCTGACACCCGGTAGGCAGGGTTCGATTCGAACCTCTGACCAATTGGATAAATATGGTATGTAAATGTCACTTTTAACTAGAGACAAAAAATTATGAACTCTTTTTCAAGCCTACCCAACAGCTATATATGGCTTCTTTAATCATTCATGCCCGTCGTGAGTTGAACAGCACAGCTGGATTCAACCTGCAATTGCATTTGAACTCCAAATCCTTCAAGCAATATCTTTGTGTTGATTTCTCTTTCAGCTTTCAAGCATTTCGGCTATAATCATATGAATATATATATATATATATATATGTATGTATATGAGTTTCTTTATTTATTTAACTTTTGGCTTCTAAATGAATTGGGTCATGCGTCTCCTGAGTCCTGAGCTGTATATCATCAAACTCCCACAGTCCTCATTTTTCTTCCAAATGAGCGCCTCTCAGAGTTACTGGAACAAAAGGAAAAAGGAAAAATTGAATGGAGGGCCAAGTTAAATTATCAAATCCAAAGGAGATGATGGCAGTGCCAGAAAAGAGAAGGCAAAGCCGAGCAGAACCAGTGCATACAGCAATACTGTCAGGCCGTGTGGCTTCAAGAGTAGTCCAAAGAAAAAAACACACACATTCAGAAGAATATTCGACTGAATTATGTCACTATCTCTCTGTGCTTTTTTCTTCTTTTTTATTTGGTGCGTGTGCTTGCCACAAGCATGAAAAACAAAATAGCAAAGGCTACCTAATCAACTTAATTAGTCTTAATCAGTCTCCTACATTGCTACCTAATAATGAAACAAATCAAATACTTCAAATAATATAATATAATATAATATATTTTGCTACGAAGGTTCCTCCTTAAGAGTGTTCATATTGGAATTTGGAACCCCGAAATTGAAATTTATGTAATATTGGAAGAAGATTAATTTGCTTCTCATTTTGGAGCATACAATGAATCTCAAATTCCTTCTCTATCAATTAAGAATAGCCTTAATGATGTCATTTATGGACAATTTGTAAAAAGCAAGGGATCCCAATTGCAGTACCCATTCCTATGATTGGAAATAAGACACATCAAAACGACATTAACCAAGTATACACATAATGTAAACTTTAAGAACAAAATTTTAAGGTTATCTAAGATTTGTTTTCAAACAATGCTATCTCCCCACTCGTTATATATTATGTTCAAGATCCAAATGGAAATGGGAAATGGGAAATTGTCTTTTTTTAGTTAATCCGAAGGGTAAAGTAGTCGAAACAGGCATGGTGGAGGCAAAAGGAACCACATGGGCAGTTTCTACAAGGCAAGGAAAGAGTAGGCATGGCGGCCAGTAGTGGGTGGTCATGTTGGAAAATAGATTTGATATCATTCTTCCACATTCCAATGCTCAAAAGTGGTAGGAAAAAGCAACACTTCTTTTATCTTCCAATTCTTTTCTTTTTTCCTTTTCCGGTTTCAAGAGGTCACATGTTAAATGTTAGTACTTCCACTTGATCTAAAGTTGCATGATGAAAGTGTAATACTACCAGAATGAGAAAGTGGGTTACTATGGTTCCCAGCATCCAACCAGATTATTGTCTCTGTTTAAATCCCACCATTAACAAACCACAAAAAATTATTCTTGTCTTCTCATAATACTATGTCTCTCTGGCCATGCTATTCATGGATAAGTTCTCATGACTTGGAAATTATAAAGATAAATTGAATCTTACATATATTTTTATCACCCATGGTTTCTATCTTCATCATCATCTATATACAGAGCAAAAACCTTTATATGACAACTTGTTATTTATTTCTGTCACAGTTGCTGGATCTATATGCAACTTTGTCAACATTTTTTTTTTGTTTCGTAAAAGGATATATGTGACAAAATTTCAATACAAAGCTACGTTAGGGCAATTAAATACTGACAAATATGGTTTGTTTATAAATCCTAAATAGAAGAAGGGATCGAATAGATCAGTTGGGATCATTTGAATAAATTATGTGGAGTTGCAAACAAGTTTGTTTTGTGAGTTAATTTTGGTTCTAACCCTTTCGGATTAACTAGAACCTTTATTATCTTAATCAATCAGTTCAACAGGTTTAAAAAATCAAACTCCTTGGTACGAACAATTATAGATTCAGAAATCATTTTGCCATATATTTGCATAATAGATAAATATCGGCTTAATATTTAATTTGGTTCCTGAACTATATCAAAAATAACAGATTGGTCCCTAAATCTTTTTTTGAGATAAATTGGTCCATAAACTTTTATTGTGAGACAGATTGGTCATTAAATAATGAACGGTCAAAAACTTGACGGATTGAGATAGATTGATCCCTGACGTTTTTTTAGTTATTTTTTTCATTGATGACATATTTATCTAAAAATAAAAGATTAGGGATTAATCTGTCTCAAATAAAAATTTAAGAACTAATCTATCTTTTTGGTATAGTTTATGGACCCAATTTGATATGAAGCCGATAAATATCCATGCTCCACTTGCCTAACGCAAGAAAGAAAATGTCTTCCCCAGATAAGTCATCATCATGTAGCAGAAAATGATTTCATCTACTTGTTATATAATCCAAATAAATATTGTGATGAGTCAGCTTCCACATAAGTGATCATGGTTCGGTTCCGGTTTTAAACTGATGGTTTCGATTCTTAGAGCTTTAGAATCAGCACCGTAATTGTTATTTGGTAATTCAGTTCTGGTTCCAATTCTACAATGATTTCAATTTCGGTTCAATTCTTTAAAAAATATATATAATTTTAAAAATACATATATAAAAAAGGGAACCAAAACTTGGAATCAATGAGAAATCTTAAATAGGTTCAATTCTAATCTGGTTTCGGAACTTGAACCTTTTTAAGGTTCCAATTTCGGTTTCAAAATCACGATTTGGATTCGGTTCACAGTTTGAAACCGAACCGTGGTCATAAGTATAAAAGGGATATTATCATGTGGAATTTGAAGTTGCTTACGACAATGGCCGGCCTGTGCCAGACACACGCCTTGGACCTTTTCCCCTACTTTAAATGCTTTTAAATCATCTTAGTTTGTCGCACTTGCACGAGGCTTGTGTCGCCCACACTCTTCTTTACACTTTAATTAATCTTCATTATTGCCTAAAGATTCTGAGTCTCTACCCCAATTAACATTTTTTTAAAGGACAAATTAAGTTTTGGGCGGAGACTGTTATTATTAATTATCGTCCACCAACAAGAATTATTGATCAGACTGGACGTTGAAATGAAATCTAACCATAACCAGCATACCTCAACTTTTCATCTTCCCAATTCCTCGGCTTGTAGAAAAACTTGTGACCCTATCTCAGAAAAGAAAAAAAAATTATGACCCAAACTATAATTTTAAAAAATAGTAGTACTATAAACGTTACATGGTTCATTAATTTCTTTCCGAGTTTTCGTTAACGATTGCCCTCAAAATATTCTTTAGGGTTAGTTAATTTACAATTTAAGTTCAATACATTAATTGAAACAAAGAAATTTAACCAAAATTAATACTTAATAGTAACTTTAAAGAGTGTTATTAAGGAAGATTTTTTTTTCTTTTTAATTGAAAATAATAAATTATTAATCAATTAAGCCCTAGCTAGAACCTTTTAAAATTAATACGCAGAAGACAGGGTTTAGTACTTCTAACCTACAAGCTTTTTTGCTATAAATTGGCATTGTCTTAATTATCTTGGCGCCCCAAGCCCTACAAAGAGAGAAAGAACTGCTCAACACTTATAGACTCTATAGAGCCAACATCCACCATGGAAGCAAAGGGTACCAAGTACATTGATCCAGAGAAGCTGACTTTGCTTTTGGAGGATCAAAAGCAGATCAGCAGCAAGCAAGTTATAGCGAAGCACTTCAGGTCTAGTGAGACAGTCCGAGACATCGTCCTCGGCGTCTCCGATGGCCTCACCGTCCCTTTTGCCCTCGCCGCCGGCTTGTCTAGTGCCGACGTTCCATCCTCTATTATTGTTGTTGCTGGTATTGCTGAAGTTGTAGCCGGTGCTATTTCCATGGGACTTGGAGGGTGGGTAACTTTTTTCTCAAGTCGCCGCAATTAGTTTTACAAGCAACTAAATATCTATTTTTCCACTAAATTTTCTTTCCTTTTCTTGTTTGGCTTAACAAAAGGATGTTGTCTTGTCATGCTAAGGTTTGCCTTGGTTTCTCGACAGATATCTTGCAGCAAAAAGCGAAGCAGAAGTTTACAACACTGAACTGAAACGAAAGCAACAAGCAATGCTCGACGATCCTGAGCTCGGTATATAGATATAGACCATTATATATAGCTTGAAAGGCCATTAGTTTTTCTCAGTATTTCCTTGATTTGAGCTAAGAGTCGGATTCAAATTTCTCTTCCCAAGTTAAACGTACAGAATCATCTATGCGTTTATATGCAGCAACTAATTTTAATTAACAATAGTTAGCTAAGCTAGAATAGTCGTCGAGAAGTTTGGTGTGGCAAATTGCATGCTTTTAATAAGTTTAGCAGAACTGTTTCTTTGAAATGCAGAGGCTGCTACCACTACAGAAATTCTATCAAAGCATGGGGTAGAGCCACATGAATCTGAACCAGTTGTCAAGGCTCTAAGGAGGAACCCTCAACTCTGGCTTGATTTCATGATGAAGTAATAGACAGAATCTTTTTAACTACATTTACAAATATTACAGTAATTTAATTATGACTATAAGTGCCCAAATTAAAAAAATTTTAGGTTCGAGCTGGGACTGGAGAAACCAGATCCTCTGAGAGGCTTAATAAGTGGAGTAACAATTGCTACATCTTACGTGGTTGGAGGGTCGGTGCCATTATTGCCATACTTGGTGTTTCCGGTTGCAAGAGAGGCTCTGATAGCATCCATTGTTGTAACAATAATAGCTTTGATGATCTTCGGGCTAGCCAAAGGCTACTTCACAGGCAGTAACCCACTGAAGAGTGCTATTCTAACTGCCTTCATTGGAGCCTCTGCTTCTGCTGCTGCTTATTACTTAGCTAAGATTATCAAATAATAACTAATTATTGCCATGCTTGATGTCTCCGATTGCAAGAGAAGCTCTGAGAGCATTCAATATTGTTGTGACAATAATTATAGCTTTAATGATCTTTCGGGTTAGCCAAAGTCTACTTCACAGGCAGTAACCCATTCAAGAGTGCTGCCTTCATTGAAGCCTCTGCTTCTGCTCCTGTTTATGCTAATTTTACTTAGCTAAGATTATCAAATAACTAATGATTAGTATAAGTAGTTTAAGTACCCAACAAATAGTTTTCATAACTTTTCGTTTCTTTTTCTATATTCTAGCGGTTTAATGTCCAAATTGGTCCCTAAACAATACCAAAAGGGACAAATTGATTCCTCAACTTTTATTCGAGACAAATTAGTCTCTGAACTTTTATTTTGAGACAAATAGATCTTTAATGAAAAAAACTAAATAAAACTTAGGAATCAATCTGTCCCAAAATAAAAGTTTAGGGACCAATCTGTCATAAAATAAAAAGTTCAAGGACTAATCAGTCTCAAATAAAAGTTGAAAAACCAATTTATCCTTTTAGTATAGTTCAAAAGACCAATTTGAGCATTAAGCCAAATTCTAGGTCTTCTGCTTTTTTTTTTTTCCTTTTTCTTTTCTTTTATAATGATGGGTTTTACTTTTTTGTATGGTGGGTTGGGTTCTAGCTTAATTTGTAAAATATTTGGGCATATACATACATCCTTTTTAGTTTATTTTTGCGAAGTATGACTAACTATTCCTGTTTGCCAAGAAAAAAAAAATTGCGAGTTTCGACTTGAATTTAAGTTACTCGATCCAATTGGTGGATCTTTTGAACTCCAAAAATACTAATTTTGTATAATATATATATATATATATATATATTCAATGCGTATATGTATATAAATGCAGAGACAAAAAAAATCCCAATTTGATCTCTATAAAGCTTGTTGGTTTTGTTCATTGCACATGATCTTCCATGTATATGTATATATATATATATATATATATATATATTCCTCTACTTAATAATTAATTAATTAATATTCTTAATTACTAGATAATTTATGACTTCTATAAGTTATAGTAATAGAGTTTCTCTTATTTGGAGTTTGATGAGACTTAACTCCAGATTAGTCGAAGTTTAATGTGGTTGTCGGATAACAGAGATTATATCAAAAGCAAAAAATTCAATGATTTTAACACACCATGCCAACAATCCCGTGATTTGTCGATAAAACAACTTTCATTTTTCATTATCAAAATTCAATCCCTACCATCTCAAATACATAAACATATACTAGAATATCACTATTATTAAGATTAGTTATGTTCTAATCCAATTTCAAGTCCATATATATATATATATATATTTGGATATTAAAAATTTGATGGTTTTAAATAAATATTATTCATTAATTAAGTTTTTGATCAAGGTTTGGTATAATTCAAGAGGTCCATGTAAGTTGTAACAAAAACAAAAAAAAAGGACCAAAAAGAATACTCAATGGCGTAAAAGGAGAAGAAAAGACTTGGAAGGGAGAAGAAGGCTTTGCTATTGCTGCTATTCCTCACCTGTGGTCACAATTTTTCTTTAGGAATCTGAGAGCACGCCAGAGTCTTCCCATCTATTAAACGCATCGAGACAAAGGCCTTTGTTAGTTTTTCACTTAAATAAAACCGCTACTTCTCTTTCACTTCCCTTCCTATTTAAACCATTCCGAATTTGGCATCTCAATCGATTCGGTATATATAGTTTCCAACAAAACCAAACATTCAGTTTGTCACCATGGCTGGAGAAGACATAATCAATATCGGAGGAAGCATCGAACCCGAGAAGCAAAGCCTTCTGAATCAGCACAAGGAAAAGCATTTCACCGCCGGGGAGATCGTCCGTGACATCATCATCGGGGTATCCGACGGCCTGACCGTGCCCTTTGCTCTCGCCGCCGGATTATCGGGTGCCAATGCCACCTCTTCCATTGTTCTCACTGCTGGCATCGCTGAGGTTGCCGCTGGTGCCATCTCCATGGGACTTGGCGGGTATGTATTTTGCTTGTACATATTTCATTGTTTTATTAGTATCTGATGGTTTTGTTTCGATATGTTCATTGATGTTGAAGGGGGCACTATTCTGTTTGGTTACTAAGAAAACCATACGAGAAAGAAAATCTTATATTGAAACTGTAAAGTTATAGGTGCAACCAATTTCGCAGTTTTCCAGGAAAACATAAAGATATCAGTAGGATTCTTTTATTGTACTTATCTATAAGTGTATCGTACGAGTGTAGGTATCTCGCCGCTAAAAGTGAAGCCGACCACTATACTCGGGAGTTGAAAAGAGAAGAAGAAGAGATCATCACTGTGCCCGATACAGGTAATAATCTATAAAAATTTGGTTAAAATTTGAGCAATTTAATTTGGTTTGATTAAGTTTAAAACTTGTTGCAAATTGGGAATTGTTTTGGGAAAATGCAGAGGCGGCGGAGGTGGCTGAAATACTGGCGGAGTATGGGATAGAGCCACATGAATATGCGCCGGTGGTCAATGCTCTAAGGAAAAGGCCTCAGGCTTGGCTTGACTTCATGATGAAGTAAGTTTCATCATCTATTCATTCGTATATAATCATAAGAATATGTACAAAGGTTGAAAATTTCATAATAAAAGTTCGAGGACTGATTTATGTATTAAGCCGAATAAATATTCAACAGTGTTAATATCTCGGTTTGTTTTGAATAAGTCTAAGGGGGAGAGAAAAGATTTGAAACTTGTATGATTATATTTTTTTTCACAGGATCTAACAGGATTTATTTTGAAGAAGTCTAAGGGTTGAACTATTATTTTCATCATTAATTTCTAAAAGACAGCTAGAATTGATGATAATGTGAACAAATTAGTGGTTCCCAATAACCAAAGAATCAGGTCAAAACTCAAAACAACAAAAGTTTAGTGGGAGGGACCTCAGCCGCCCTCAGGGCATCAGGCTGAACCAAAAAAAGAAACAAAAGTGTTTTGGTTTTTCTGAGACTGAACACAAAATTAACAAACACTACTGCTACTAGACACTAGAATTTGTTCGGCAAATGGGTGGCGCTACAGTCACTCACGCGGCCGAAAGGCAGAATAAATAAAAAGCCAAATTTGCTTTTGAAAAGTTCGGATAAAAAGGCTGGTTTCGCTTTTTAGATGGCGACAAACCCCATGTGGACCGGAGACAGCTACAGGGTGGTATGCAATTTGGGGCTTACTATAAACAAAGATTTTAACCATTTTTCCATTCTTCAACGGGTTAGAATCATCATATAACCAAATCTTAGTTAGATTCAGTTTTGGGAACACTTTGAGGCACTTTGATTGAATCCTGAAACAACCCAATTCCTGATTTTCCTTGGTTTAAGGCAAATTAAGGTAGCTTGCTGGCTTCTTCCTCTTTATAGTAACAATGGTTTGACTTAAAATTTGGATGTATGTAATTAAAACAGTTGAAGAAAAGTGAAACTATCACTGTTTTGTTTCTAATCTTAGGGTTTGCAAATGAAATGTCACCATCTTTTTGGCTTTTTTTTTTTTTTTTGCCAAGGCCTTTGCATGCGCAACAAGTTGCGTGTGTTTTACTGATACATATGATGGTGACAAGATATTAGGGTTCCCTGCCATTCATGCAATGATAATTAAAGAGTAAACGACTAATTTCTGATCTGGAGTCGGATTTGCTACCTATAATCTTTCCTTTGCCGTTTTCACAAACTTGTTAACATAAGTATACACGGGCGATTATCGATAAATGCTGCTGTAAAATATTGCAGGTTTGAGCTGGGATTAGAGAAGCCGGATCCAGGACGAGCATTGCAGAGCGCGTTCACCATTGCTGTTGCTTACATACTGGGTGGATTGGTGCCACTCCTTCCTTACATGTTTATTGCTAGAGCAAAGGATGCGGTGGTTGCATCGGTTGTTATAACCATAGCAGCTCTCCTGATCTTCGGCTACGCCAAGGGATACTTCACCGGCAACAGACCCGTAAAGAGTGCTTTCCAAACAGCTTTCATCGGTGCCATTGCATCTGCTGCTGCTTTTGGCATGGCGAAGGTTGTCCATCCTTAGGTCATGCGTGCTGATGTATGAAGTAGATAGTTATCTTGCTTTTACAAAAGCTTATTTAGTGTCTGTTCTTAACAGCAGAATATCCGTATTCCGTTTCATCGGTTTAACTTGCTTGATTAGATTTCTCCTCTTATTCTTGCTGCCATTAACTGCCTAAGTGAAATAATTTTACATACAGTTTCAACCCAAACCACGTGTGAAACATTTGCCAGCCATCCATTTTAATCAGGGTATTTTAAAATATTCCTTAATTATGCTTCTTCATAAGCACATGCCAATTATTTCTTAACTAAACGTAAACGGAGAAAAATCAGAGTAATTCGGCTAAGTTTAGAACTTATGCCCAGTAACTCGGCATAAGTTGAAGATAAATCTTTGGAATATGACAAAGGAATCTCCTAGCCATATTAAAGTGAACAAAGAAATGTCAATTAAAAAGTTAAGAAAGTAATAGTGGTGCTGAAAATCTCATCCCGACTCAACATTTCACAGATAGCCCATGGGACAATCAAGCTAAATGGTCCCATATTGATACAGACACTAACACAGAAATGGATGCATTAGCACATGTGCAATTGTGCATACCGCGGGAGAGAGAGAGAGAGAGAGAGATTCTGGTCTCGGCACTAAGAACAACATAATTGCGCTCGTATCTGCTGTGTTAATTTCTATGTATGTATGTATGGAGCCATATATGTGCTCATCTGTGCGTGTGTAAACAATCCTATGTACTCATGTGTGAGCGTGTGCGTCATGTACCGAGTCAACAATCATAAGAATCAATTCCATCATGGAAAAATCAAGCGATAAATCTGTGTCAATGGCACTTATCTTGTGCAACAGATATACAGAAAAGAAGGTAGTCAGATTGCATGGGAGGTAATTGGGTATGAAAATCAGTATAGATGTTTTCATGCAAATACATATTTCTTACATGATATATACTGAGATCATTAAAGAACTATATCAACATGTATAGTTGTATAAACAGCTGAGAATAGAAGACTACAAGTTTAAAATGAGAACTTCTTTCTAGGTAATTTCCTCAAATAGATAACTACAGCTACTTTGCCATAAACAAAATTAAACTACCATATCATCGTCTCAATGTTGCTATTTGTATTACAATTGTATAAGCTGCTACGCCGCCCTTTCATGAAGAAAGAAAACGAAATGCATAGAAACAACTTATATATAAATTTGATATAAGGTTAAGGGAGATAACGTATTGCGAGGGAATAACAGAACACTCATTCTGCACAAAAAGTTTCAAGTACCTTTCTAAGGAATTCCATGCGGTTTACTTTAGGGAGTAAAAATGTCCCATTTGTTCTGTCAGAAGTTCCAAGTTCTGAGAATTCTCCAACTGTGATCCCTGTACCAGTGGTTCAATCTCCTGGTTTTGTGACTTCTCCATGTTTTCTAGTAAAAGTTCAAAATTATGTGATTTTTCCACATGGGTTCCCGGACCTGTTACCTCCATTTGCATACCAGAGCGAATGGACTCTTGTTTATCTACATTTTTATCATCATTATTATTCTCTGGGAAAGCATTAGCCAAAAGAAGCTTTTCCCATGCACCATCATCATATAAATCTGGTGGAATAAAAGGTGTATGATTTTCATCCATAAGCACCTTCACAAAATCAATATTCATCCAAAAATCTTTCATTCCATCTGAAGAATTATCAGATTCATGAGAATTTTCAGAGGTTATCACTGGTGGGTGTACTGGGTTTGAAGTCCCATCCATTGGTGGCTGGTACCTTACTATCATATGATCAGAAGGCACTGGTTCATCGTCTTCTGGAACTTGTTCTAGCATATTGCTTGCTTCAGTCATGCGCCAATTATTCTCTTTTGGTTTAATCAATTGAACCAAAAAGCCCGGACTTTGCATAGCCATTATTAAGAATGAGAGCAACTGCTGCTGACTTTTCTCCATTCTTTGAAGACGATCCTTCAAGAGAAGAACCTTATTCTCTGCAGTATCCTGGTGTTGACTAAGTTTAGCCAACTCCTGCGTAAGAGCATTTTTATCAGTCTTCAAGTTCTCAACCTCCTTCCACAATGCGATATTTTCATTGTTTTCACATGATCCATCGGGGTTCTCCTGCTGCTGTGGTGGCTGCTGCTGCTGCAATGGCTTACGCTGCTCAGATCCCTGGGAGTATTTCCGTCTAGCAATATTCCTCAGCAGGTCCTTTTGGCCTCTAACAAATCCATCATTTGCAAATTCCCAACGATCTGTATCTATTTTTCTAAAACCCTGGAAAAACTTAAAAGCATTACTAATGTCTTCTCTAATTGTTAACAGTTCAAATAGAACACACATGCATACACACACTCACCCAACAAATGCTTTCTGATGCCACGCACACAGATGCACAATACTTACAAGAAAGGATGGTAGGATTTTCTATCTATTACTCAACTAGCATAGTCTTCTTGGTTAACTGAAATTACAAGAGTAACAATAGGTTCATAACCATGCCTCTAATTATTTAATGTCCAAGATAGCTCAAACGAATTAGCCCATCTCCCAGTTTTATTCTCAAATTGTACAGATAGCTGTCTACTCTGTTTAGGCTCAGCACAAAACATTCCTTTGCAACTCTATGAAATCTCAAATTAATGTGCTAATGCTACCCATCTAAATTGCACTCAAACAGCACAACTGTTTTTGGCACCAATCATTTGAAAAATGCCCTGAAGGATGCCTGAACCAGAGAAAATCTAAGATTTAATAGTAACTATTTTGTGCATTATGTATGACAGAAAACAAAAGTGCAAATTAGATGCAAATTTTAATGATAGGAATAAGATTGTCGGTCACTATTACCACAATTATTAGCTGGTAATAAAGAAAAGGCACTAGTCAACAAAAGCTCAACCTATACGTTCAAACCTTTTCTTTAGTATCATATACTAGCAATTGAAAAGGCACCCCAAGATACAACCAATAAATAAATAAATAATGGCACCCCAAGAACACACTAACAGTAGCACAAGAACTATAGTAGGCTATTGAAACTTTTATCTGTAATTCTTCATAAACGGTATTAGATCATAAGTGGATCTTTTATCAATCACTAGAACATTGAACACTGATGAGTGAAACCCAAAAAAGAAAAGACCAAGACAGTGTCAACCTAAATTCTAGAAGAAAAAGTCAAAAATAGTTAAGCATTTGCTTCTGCTTCCTTCCCACTTGCAACAAAGTACAAAAACAAAATGAAAATAGAAAAAGGTGGAAAAAGGTTGCAGAAATACCTAGAGAGTACCTCCTCCTAAATAAGCAAGAGGTAGTAAATCAATGGAAAGGTGTGAGAACTTCAATGAATTAATCACTTCATTCAGCTAAAACAAATAAGTGCCAAATAGAGTAGAAAAAAGAGAGTTGATGACTGAAATTTCAACAACTTTTCCACAAGTTAACTGAAAGAATAGTAGACAACGTTTATATGTTACTTATTCTTACAATTGCAACGGTAACCGTAGATGGCATCACAACCAACACTTTTCACCCCACATAATTTTGACAGGATTGAAAGGCTTACAAAATTTGGTTACAGTGAATCAGTAGAGTGTTTTTAACAGATTAGCATAAAAAGATTGCACCACCACTTCACTGCTAGTTATATTTCCCTAATAATACAATGTAATTAATTGCTTCTTCTTTTTTTCCCTTTTTAAGTTACAAAATATAGAATTATCAAGACTGAAAATTGAATAGATTGGATTACGCTTAATTTTCCTCTCTAGTAAACCATGTTGCTCTACAATGTATTCTTTCTAACATTTGCTCAAAAATACTAGAAAAAACACAGTAGAAAAACGCTACAAGCGAGCATTTTTTTAAGTTCACTTGAATGTTAACGTGTACAAGCTATTTCTGTTCATCCTACAAAGACAATATCAGGGTTAAGACTAGAAACAATTCTCCCTTTTGCATACTTCTATCTCTGCCATCCTAATTTCCTGCTACCATCAAGAAAGTTTGCGCAGAAATTTAAATTGAACTGAATTATCCCATGAAAATGAAAAGTTCTGTCTAGCAAACTTTCATACTTTGTATGGCTCAAGATTACCAATAAAGAAGGTAACCAAGTAGAGAAAAATATCCAGTCAATAAGAACTGTTTGCTCTTTCTAATCCACACAATTCAAACTGATATTGCCCTCACCATTACAGCATAATTGAGCAGAAGTTCACCAAGAAACACTGCTACTCTATGTTGGAAATTGAAAACAAGCAAAAAGAATCCATAAATTCACACTCAGAAACGTGAGTTCCTACTACTTAAAATATAAAATCCAATACAGCAACTTGAACACGAGTCTCTGACAAGCAAAAAACTAATCTTAAGACTAATATCAAGCAACATTAACGATCAAAACAAAAACCCAATTAATCAGAACAACAAAATTCCAGAAAAAAAAAAGAATAACAAAGACTTGCTTCAATAAGAGAATGGAAGACAACAATATCAGCAGTACACATACAAAACACTCAAAACCCAATTCAATACACAAAAATAAAAGCTCAAAACACCAAAAAAAAAATCCCAATTTTAACATGTTTCACAAGAAAATTCAATACCCATCAAGCCGGAGAAAGGGAGACTCACATAAATATTGAGTTGCCTGATGAAAGAAGAGGAATTATTGTGCTTGAAGAACTTAGGCAGCAACTGAACTGAAAAATCAGTCATATTCCAAATTATAAAGCTCTCATTGCTTTGGCTCCATGATATGATAGAATCCGTAGTCTCATCATCTACCATCTCATAACATTTTTTCAGAAAAGGTGCTATTGACTGAGACCCGGTCTCACTTGGTTTCACCATAACTGAATTTCGATAAGAAAAGGGCAAAAGCAGAGAATTTTGATCCTTAAAATGGAGTGAGGAATTACTATTTTTTGAAGAGGAAGAGAAGGGTAAGTAGGGAATTTCAAAGAAAAGGAAGAAACTTATACGGATTTTGAAAGAAAGAGAAAGTCTTTGCTTCAACCGCGTTAAGTTTGGAATATGCTCTATAGTCTACCCCCCTTGACGAGGCAAAGATATTTTAGAGACGCCCCCACATTGGTGTCTGTACGGTTGATGGGTCGCCAATCGATGAATGCCACGTGGAATTAATGGTTTCACTCCTAAATTTTTTCCTTTAAGAGACATTGGATTTGGAATGGAAGGGACAGCGAAGGTACTATAAGTAAGATGGAAATCATCTATTTTATTTTAGTTCCTCATTTTATATTTTATTTATCAAAATACATCATGTGTTTTATTTATTTAATTTTAATTATTTTTTATTTAATTTTAAAAATTTTTTAAATAAAAATTTCTAAAATTATTATAGAAAGAAAAAAGATCCTCTATAATAAAAGTTTAGTCCAAATTAAAATTTTTTAATTTTGAAGATAAATTTTTATATTTATGATATTATTGGAGTAAGGTTTTAGTTTAAATAAAAAAAATAATTTTTTTTTATTTATTTTGTTAAAATTAAATAAAATAAGAAGAATTAAGTAAATGGTACATATGGTAGGATATGGTGTATGGGCATAGAGTGAGAGTGGGGCATTGAGAGAGTATTTTCCCATAACAAGGTACTTTGAAATCTTTAGTCTTAGAATAGGGTACTTTTTATCTTATTTCCTAAAACAAGGTATTCCTTGCCAACATGGCACTAATCAACCGCCTCACCCTTTGACTTCTCCATTCGCCTGTTTTCTTCTCCAATTCTCTACTTCTTTGCCAAACCAAAATCAACTTGATGTGAGACTACCATTAAAAGGAACCATTGGTGGTACATGCGATTTCTGGAGGAGTCGTCCAGGCCTGATATGAGGTTTGCTAGGTTGGGGCGGCACCATAGGCAATACGTTCGGCATACTCAACGATACCAGCGTTACCGGGTTTATTTGGCTTAACTATGAGCTTGCCTCAAGCACTTTCAAACACACATAGTGATGGGTTTGGGGCATTTTACCTAGAAGGGATAGCATCCTTCCTGTCTTCCTGAACTCCATGGCAAATAACAGGACCCATTCTCAGTAAGCACGGCAGGGACAGTTTTGTTGCAGCGCTCAATTCAAACAGTGCTACGCCTAAACAACGCCTTTGGTTTGTGGGTTTCTTGAAGCATATTATTTATATTGAAAAATAAAGTGGTGATAGTTTTGCTTTTTTGGTTGCCTTTTCCTTCGTAGAAATTCCATACACCGGTCTATTTTTATAGATGATCATGTACTTTGATTTGTTTAAGTTTATGCTTTAATACAAAAAAAAAAAAAACCTTTATCATGATTTTGCAAATTTTTCTAAATTTATGATAGCTTTATAAATGGAGGCTTGGGTCTGCTTATTAATCTCAGGATTAGAACATGAATAAATACCGATTCAAGTTAATATCCTTTAGTAACTCTTGACATGGATCGCTTAAAATTTTCCTTTAGTAAGTTATAGAATCATTATAAAACAAGCAGTTTTTGCTTTTGTAAATTACGAATTCATTGGAAAACAATCACTTGAGAGTTTGAGGAGGAGAAACTGGCAAAGAGAAGAGGAAAAGTCTGTCTGAGGTGGCTGACGAAGTGATTACATGGCAGGGAGTACCCCACTCTGAGAAATAAGATAAAAAGTGCCTTACTTTGAGAATTAAGATTTTAACCTACCCTAGTTTGAGAAAAAACTCGGCATTGAGATGGAACAATAGATTTTTGCATTACAAGGATGATTCATGATTGTAACCTTTCTCCCATTGCTTTCTGCCTGCGTGTTTGTTTGTTGCCCCACATTGGCAGAGTTTGTTTCATGAATGAATAGCCTATATCACATGTCCTCCATCCATTGTTCTAACTCTTAATACGTAATTAAAAAATAAATAAATTGATATATATATATATATGATTATTATTATCATTATTATTTTTTACAAGAAGGGAAAGGGAGAGCTTAAACTCTGGCATCACTACCTTACATAACTTCTCTCAATCACCAAACTCGAAAGAGGGAAGTCGGCATGCGATTGCTTACAAGAATGCTAGTCTAGATTTCTAATATTGGGATCAAAATTAAAAAAAAAAACTTATAACTAGAATTAAAATACCAAAAAGAGAAAATAAAATCTTAAAGAATGAACTTAATACTCTTTAAATAAGATTTAGGGTTTGAGTATTGCAAACGAGAAAATAAACTTGTCAGAGTTTTTTTTTTTTTTGAGGTTCAATACGATTCAATTTCAGATTAATCAAGATCTATTGTAATTACTTGATATTGAAAAATTGATGTAAAAAGAAAGAATTAAAATACCAAAAGAAAAAAAAAAACAAAATCTTTAAGATTTTCCAAATTTCTCAAATGTAAACATTCATATTTGATCCGTTGGGCTAAAAGCAACTGATCTTATATGTATTAATAATGATGATTTAAAACGAGATTCTGTCAAAAAAAATGAGGGATTAATTAAACAGCAATAATACAATTAAATAAAAGTCCTTACTATATATTACAAATATATATAATATGTGTGTATCCTAATGTTGATACTCTATTGTGTATCTTTTTTTTTGTCCTTTTTCTTTTTCAGCTACGTGTAGAGCAAGAGGAAAAAGTTCTTGAGCTGGGCCATTAGTATCATTCTCCGACAAGGAAATGAGATGTATGGGCAGATTGGATAGAATAGAATTCGTGTGTACTACCTCAGTGTCTCATTTTATATCTTTTACACCATAATTTATCATGTATCTCATTCATTTAATTTTTTTTATTTATTATTTAATTTTAACAAAATAAATAAACAAAAAATCATTATTTTTTTCTTTATTTAAACTAAAATCATACTCTTTTGGCCAAAAAATAAACTAAAATCATACTCTAATAATATCATAAAGGTAGAAATTTATCTTGAAAATTGAAAAATTTTAACTTAGGGCTAAGCTTTTATCATAGAGATCTTTTTTTTTTCTTTCTAGAATAGTTTTAGAAATTTTTATATAAAGTAAATCTTAAAACCAAATAACGAAATAAAGTACATTTTAAAATTAGAACACGTAAATATTCGGCTATATGAGGCATAAAATTGGACATAATATATTTCCATTGGATTGGACAAAATTCAAGTTCCTTCTTAGAAATTCTAAACGTAGCATAAATGCTGAATTTGTTGATAGTGTCATTTCCTTTTGCATGTCATAACACAGAAAAATTATTAGATAGGCCAGGCCTATAACGTCATCTGTAGGCTCGACTAATAAAGTTGTGACAATTCAAAAATTATGATATAATTATTAAAACTCTAACATAATTATATCCTAAATTTAAGGACTTACTCCTAAATTTTTTTTCTTTGTAACATGAGAGTAAACATTTATCAAATTAATATCTTAATTTTAAAAAAAATTTAAATTATTACAATTTCATTGAACGAACCTACGGATGATATAGTAAACCAACATACCTAATAATTTCTCAATAGGCAAAGATCCTCTCCACTAGTGAAAAATAGTGGAAAGATCCCCTGATCTTCTTTCATTTAATCCAGGACTAAGAAATGACCACGTCACCCACTTTACATTTCTGTTCAATGCTCAATGTTTTAAACTCTCACGCCGTTTCTGATTAGATTCCGACTTCCGTCTACCTCTTTTTTTTTTTTTTGAAAGGAAGTCTTTTAATGGAAGAAACAGAGCAGCAGTCGTAAACTCCCCTAGTCATTGTACAAAAACCATGAAAAACAACTAAAAACACGCAGCCAAGACAAAAGGATCAAAGAAAGCACGCAGCCAAGACAAAAGGATCAAAGAAAGCAACAGCAATAATCGAAAGCTAGACTGCCCAAGAGAAAACAAGCACCAGCCAGCAGCTGCTCTGCTTCTTTCGCCTTTCAAGTTCTTTGAACCGCCATTTGAATCCAAATGGCTCCAACTTCCAAAGAAGGATAAGGCACCACCACCATCCTCAAAACCCACCAAGTCTGGTGGAGGGAAGCAGAAGAAGAAGAAATGGAGCAAGGGTAAGCAAAAAGAGGTGACCAACATGGTTTTGTTTGACCAGGCAACATATGACAAGCTTCTTTCCGAGGTTCCAAAATACAAGCTTGTTACTCCTTCAATCATGTCTGACAAATGGAGGATCAATGGATAGTTGGCACGTAGGGCAATCAAGGATTTGATGGCAAGAGGTTCCATCAGGATGATTTCTGATATGCTAGCCTGCAGATATACACCAGAGCGCCAATACCAAGATGAAGGGAACTGCAGTATTAATTTGTCTTCAATAGATAATAGGTTGTTTGCTTTTTTGTTAGGGAATTAGTGCCTTTCATGATGGTTTTTTACATCTTTATATTGTCCTAAATACATTTATGCCTTTATTTTACGAGAAGTTTGTTCTTGAAAAAGAAGAAAAAAAAAGCACCAGCTTTATTCAAGGCGTTGAACTCACCCAATTACAGCGATGGTGTATTATATTTCATACTTTCAATTCTTCTCCCTCAAATCCAATCTTCTTGTGTCTCCTTTTTTCTACTAATCGAATTTTCTTTTCTTCCGTTAACATTTTCTTATTCTTTGATAGAAATCCTTCTACCAAAATAAAAAGGGGAAATCCTTCTCCTATTTCCTTGATTATTGATTATGATTATTGTTGAGATTCTTGATTACCCAGTTTTGCTATTTGTAATTTTCAGTTTAAACTTACGCACAAAGAGAGGCCTAAAGAGTTTTGTTTTGAAACATATAAGGAAGACAGAAGTGGAGAGACGGCGTGAGAGTTGGCCGGTTTAACGAAAATAGGGGAAAAAAAAAATAAGGGTGGCGTGGGTCTTTCTTAGCCCTATGAAAGGGGATCAGTGGACGTCTCCACTATTTTTCACTAGTGGAGAGGATCGTCAGTGTTTCTCTTGCTCAAATTTTAATCTGTTTTTGCAGGATCTTCTCTCTTGTGAGTTCGGAGAGAGTGATAGTGGCTTCAAATCACCCTGATTTTGCATGGCAAACGTCAACCGTCCTCCTAAATGTCTTCTCAAAAGCGAAGCTCTACAACAGGTTCTTATGGCCAACCCCATCTCTCTCTCTCTCTCTCTCTCTCTCTCTCTCTCTCTCTCTCTAAATTTATTATTCTCGTATCATTTATGCAGTACATCTGGAATACAAGTGCATATCCCAGAGAGCATGAGCAACTTAAAGGGATAAGAGAGGCGACGGCAGAGAAGTATCCTGATCGGTAAGCAACTGGCTATGGTTTATTGTTTAAATTTCCCTTTTGTTTGTGTTGGATGTTGCTAAATTTCCAAGTGGTTGAAATTAGATTCTTCTTATTTGTTTTGTGTTTTTTAATTTTTGGGTTTCAGAAGCCTAATCGCTGTACCACCAGATGAAGGACAGTTCCTATCTATGCTTCTGAAGCTCATGAATGCCAAAAGGACATTGGAAATTGGCGTTTTTACAGGCTACTCTTTGCTTGCAACTGCCCTTGCTTTGCCTGATGATGGCCAGGTGTGGTATAGTAACTTTAACAAGTCAATCAGAAAAATGATTTTAACTAAACTGAATCAATTGAAATGTTTTAGTAAGTATTCTGTAGACAACAATTCTGCTTTGTTGTACCCTGTTTCTATTTAACCCATTTCCTTAAATACATGTCAAACTTGATCTTAGACACTTACCTCTTCTACAAAAAGATATTTGTTTACGCCCCTTGGATGGTTTCTGTCGTTCTAATCTCATGTTTGTTCTTAGAGATTATGCTAAGCGGTAGTCAATGTTGTGAAAGTTTCATATTCTAGGTGAAGTGAGAAACATGAATTTAACAAATTTCATTCTCTATCTTTTATTTTTTTTCTGATTCAGATAACAGCAATAGACACGAAAAGAGAATTCTTTGAAGTGGGGTTGCCATTCATTAGAAAGGCAGGCGTGGAACATAAAATTAATTTTATCGAGTCAGATGCCCTTAAGGTTCTGACCGAGATGTCCAGCAGTGTAAGTACTTTCGATGCTCATTGTCGTCCTCCTCCTCCGTTCCCTTGAGACAAGATCTCTTTGGAAAAAATTGCCATATGACTGTGGTTAAATTTCAATTATCTGGTTTCAGGAGAAGGATAAACCCGAATTTGACTTCATTTTCGTGGATGCTGACAAGACCAGTTACATGAAATACCATGAACATTTGAAGAAACTTGTCAAGGTTGGTGGAGTTATTGCATATGATAACACCTTATGGTTTGGTTCTGTTGTGCAAGAAGAAGAAGAAGTGCCCGAAAATGCCAGGGCACCACGAAAGGCCATATTGGAACTCAATATGAACTTAGCTTCTGATCCATCCATGGAGATTTCTCAAGTTTCAATAGGTGATGGTGTCACACTATGTAGAAGACTTTGTTGAAAGCGAAGTTTTTCTCAAATTCCTGTAATAAGGATCACCATATATCAGAAAATATCAATCCAAAGAAAATCGATGTAAAGAGTTGGGAGTATTCAAAGTTTTATTATGTACCATTATTTATTATTCAATAGCTCTTTGCACATAAGATTATAAAATGAAGCAGAAAATGCTTTAATTTTTCATCACAATTAATATTAAAAAGAAAAAAAAAGCAGCGAAGTATTTCTAGCTAGGCAGATAGTAGTTTAGCTACAAATTCATCAATCTTCTTATCTGAACTTCCACCTTCATCAATGGCCTCTCTGGCCATACTCTTCAACTTGTTGGCATTCTTCTTCATCTCTTTTCCCCCTTCTCCTTGCAAGACTTCATTTATGGACTGTTTTATAACTTCTCGTCCACAGTACCTTTCTCATCAGGGAAAAGTCTGATTCCAATCCCACAAACATGTTCAACAAGCTTTGCATTTGCGGGTTGGTCAGCCCATCGTGGCACTGCCAACATCGGAACCCCTAAACACAATGCTTCAAGAACAGAGTTATTGCCACAATGAGTAACAAAACATCCAAGAGACTCATGTTCTGGCGCCTTCAGTTGAGGGCACCAAGCCACAATCAAACCCTTCTCCCCGTTCTCCTCTTTGAAATTGTTTGGCAGCTTGGATTCTTCCCAATCCTTCACAACCAACAAAAAGTACCAATTGCTTGCTTTCAAACCCCAAGCTGTCTTTGCCATTTGTTCAGCTCCTAGTTGTGCCACTACCAAGCTCCCAAATGAGACATAAACCACTGAACCTTTTGGCTTGCTATTTAGGCAACTCATGCAAGTGCTAGTGTTTTGTTTGAAGAGACTTATGCCATAGTCTTTGTCATTTTCTAGTCTTTTGTCCAAGTACATGGATGGAATGGAATGGTTGGTCCAATTGTCCCTAGCGTCCAAATTTCTGACATCCAATATATAACTTGATGAAAAAAAAGACAATTCGAAATTTCTTAAGACCACGATCATCCTTCAAACGTCAGCAAATTAAGAAATACTTGTATATAAGGAAAAACAACAAGAATAGTTTTCACCTCTTTCTCCAATCCGTCAAAAGAGTTAATTAGAATCCAATCAGCTTCATCAATATTAAAGAATTGACTAACCATCATATCAAACGAGGCAGGGTATGACCCATAGTGAGATAAGAAAGATGGAAGCTCGGAAACTTGAAGCAGAGGCAATCCAGGAAGAGAAACAGTCCGTTCTTCAACAGGCAGCTTAAGAAGCCCCTTGCTAACATGGTAATATATGCTGTTAACAGCACAAGATTGAGTAAAAAACACTGCTGTTAATAACCCAAATTGCTTTGCAACATCGAATGCCCAAGGCAAAAATGAATCATAGACGAGGGCATCCAGGGGATGATCGGTTTCACCAAGTTTCTTGATCAAACTCGCCAGGCTTTGCGAGCCTACGGACTTGGAAGTTGGCAGGTAAGTCTCAGGGCTCCCAGCCTGGGCAAACCTGCCTTGGTCGAAGCCATCAGATATTGTATGGAGATGAATAGAGCTGGTTGGGTCTGGAAGAGTGAAGGAATTGGAAAGGATAAACGATACCAAACAAAAAAGAAACAAAAAAGCATAAACGATATTAAACAACCCCAAAATTTTTACTTATACTTTTTTTTGAAACATGGGATCTGTTTCCAAAATTTTTAAAAATGAAAACATCTTTTTTTTTTGTGTGAAAAATGAAAACATCTTGCTAAACACATCTTCACCTATTATATTTTCAAAACATGAAATTAGCAACAGAAAATAGAAAATAGCAACAATACCTTTACAAGTGATTAAATTGTAATTTTTTATAATTGAGTCGTCAATACAGAAAATTTCTAAAAATTAAATAACTAAACTTATAATCTATCCCTTTTTGTTCTTTTCATTTTATTCTTCATATTCCTGTCCGAGTAGTAGTACAAAAATTTCACAATTTTTCCCCTCAAAGGATTGAGGGACCGGAGCTACTAAATACAAGTATTTTAAAAATCAAATACAATGCAAATCAAATTCAAATCTGAGAAGTGCGGAATGGGACTGACTCAAGTCACAATTTTATCATATCATACCAAAAGCGTATTTAATTATAAGTTTCACCATAGAGAAAAACACTTTTTCTACCCATAACATAGCTAAACCCTAAACTCAAAAAATATAATAGTAATTTCATTTTTCATATTGGTGCCGAAAGTACAAATTTGTATATTATCTTGTCATCATAAATGGTGACAATTTGAATTTGTTTCTTTTGAAGTTCCCAAATTATACCCTTATATCCTACTCTACCGTTTATTTCTTAAAAGAGTCTATTTGTCTCGAATCCGAGATTTCACAACGTTTTACTTTACCCAACATGTAAATGCCATCTTAAACTCAGCTGGCAACCTGGCATACAAAAGTACTATTTAATTAATATAGTTAAGAAACCCATCATTTCTAACTCTCTCATGTAATGGTAAAAAAAAAAAAGGTAATGCCTTCAATAAAATTTCATCAACCAAGCAAAGCCTTCAGATTATTTCTAGCTAGGCTCTTTCCTTGGATTTGAATCTTAGGCTATGTTTGATATCAGAAAATATTTTCTGTCTTCATTCTCTAAAAAATACAAAAAAATTATCATCTAAAATATATATTGTGAGAGGAAATATATATATTTTTTAAAAATAAAAATTAAAATAGACCTAGAAATGAGAACAAAAAAATTATTCTCAATTTTAAGTCCATTTCCATTTTTATATTCTAAAATATGCATATATTTCTATAAATTACACATATCTTAGATGGTGATTTCTTTATATTTTTAGAGAATGAAAACAGCAAATATTTTCATATACCAAATATAGCCTTATCTTCTCCTAGCCCTCTTTACAAATATAAGGATCAACTCAGCGTATAAGAGTACTCCACACATTGTCACATTGAGCTGTAGACGAAATTAGAACACAATTTAATAGCCCTCTAAAGCTTTTCCCATACTTCAATTAATAGAATACAATTCTGTCAAATGTCAATTAATTGTACCATTGCTTTATATGTATTGAATATCTTTGCACATAAGATTATAAACTGAATCCCAAAATGCTTAAATTTTTCATCACAATTAATAATAAACAGAAAAAAAAAGTATATTTCTAGCTAGGCACAGAGTAGTTTAGCTACAAATTCATCAATATTATTATCTGAACTTCCTCCTTCATCAACTGCCTCTCTGGCCATACTCTTCCATTTTTTTGCATTCTTCTTAATATCTTTTCCTCTTTCTCCTTGCATGACTTCATTTATGCACTATTGTATGACTTGTCTTCGCACAACACCTTTCTCATCAGGGAAAGCTCTGCTTCCAACTCCCCAAACATCTTCAACATGCTTTGCATTTGTGGCTTGGTCAGCCCATTGCGGCAATGCTAACATTGGAACCCCTAAACACAATGCTTCAAGAGCAGAGTTATAGCCACAATGAGTAACAAAACATCCAAGAGACTCGTGTTCTAGCACCTTCAGTTGAGGGCACCAAGACACAATCAAACCCTTCTCCCCATTCTCCTCTTTGAAATTACTTGGTAGCTTAGGTTCTTCTGATTCCCTCGCTACCCATAAAAAGTAGCAATTGCTTCCTTCCAAACCCCAAGCTATCTCTTCCATTTGTTCAGCTCTTAGTTCTACCACGCTCCCAAATGAGACATAAACCACCGAGCCATTGGGTTTGCTGTTTAGCCAACTCATGCAAGGGCCAGTGTTTTGTTTGAAGGGATTTATGCCATAATCTTTGTTATTTTCTAGTCTTTTGTCCAAGTACATGGATGGAATGGTAGGGCCAAATGTTGTTGCTAGCTTCCAAATTTCTGACATCGAATCTATAACCTTAAAAAAAAAAGATTCCCACGATCTGTCGAGTGTCAGCATATTAAGAAATATAATTTTAAAAAAGAGAAGATTCCCCACGTGGTAATTAAGAAGAATAGAACAATATTGTTTACCTCTTCCTCCAATCTGTGAAAAGAGTTAATAAAAACCCAATCAGCTGTATCATTTTTGGAGTATTTGACTGTTAGAGTTAGTTGAAGTTCAGCAAAGCTCAAGATAGTTAAGTTAGTTAAGTTCTTGTCCTTTTCTGTTGCAGATTTCTTCCAATCAGAGACAAGAGCTTCAAAACTTTTGAAGTTAAGATCTGAAACACAACCAACTCACTAAACAGCTTCCAGAGGCGGTGGAGCTGTGCAAGTGGAAGTTCAAAGATTGGACAGCAACCACCTTGCCTATTTTTGTACCAATGGCAGCACAAGTTTCTGTTCTAACTTGTTCTGTTTTTCAAACATGTTAAACCAGTTTAATAGCCACTTTAGCTTGCTTAGTGAAGTAGTTTTGTTCTTGGAACTTGCAGTAATCATGTGGCTGCAATGAAAGTTGTATAAATTCAGCAAAGCTTAATGAAATTAGTGAAGCCTTTTCATCATTTTTCTGCTCTTGTCCGAACACTATCTCACTGCTTTGTTTCAACTTTTAACAAGTTTCAATCCTGTTTCACGTTTTGAACTTTGAAACTAAGTGTTTTAAACCAACAATTGGTATCAAGAGCTTTAGTTGATCTTTAAGGGACCTGGAAAAACCTTGAGAGAAAATCTGAGAGCTGTGAGGCAGTGAAAAAGCGTTTAAACCTTGTCTGATAAATCTCTTAAATGAAACCTTCAAACAGTAACGTTCCTCATCCTCCTATTTTCAAAGGAGAAAATTATCATATATGAAGTGTGAAAATGAAAACACACTTGCAGGCTCTCAAACTTTGGGATCTTGTGAGTGCTGGAAGGGAGCCATCGCCTTTAACAAGAACCTCAGAAGAAGATATCAAGATGAAATAGCAAACAAGTACAAGGCAGGGTGTTTCACAAGCCATGATTCTTGTGAAAATTTCATCTGAGAATGGGAGAAGAAGAAACTGTCAAGCAATATGCAGATCGAGTAACTGCTATTGTCAACAGGATAAGGATGCTTGGTGATGATAGTTACAGTGATAAGAGAATTATAGAAAAGATTGTGAACACACTTCCAGAGAAGTATGATCCAACCATTACTTCTATTGAAATAGCCACTGATGTAACAAACTTCACCTTGCAAGAGCTGCTAAATTCAATGTACTCTCTTGAACAGAGAAGAGCAAGTAGACAACAACTGAAGGTTGAAGGAGCCATGGTGGTCAAACACAAAAACAAGACAAAGAAACAAAAGGACAAAGGTAAAAAACAAGCTGAATCCAGCAAAGATGGTGAAAAGATGAAGTTTCCACAGTGTCCTCACTGCAAAAAGGACACTCACTTAGAGAAGTTCTGCTGGTACAGGCCTGATGCAATATGTGGCATTTGCAAGCAGCAAGGCCATGTAGACAAAGTTTGTAAAAACAAAGGAAAGCAACAGCAGCCTCTAAAACAAGCTCAAGTAGCAGATGACAACACACAATAGGAAAAGCAGTTGTTTGTAGCCACCTGCTATGTTTCAAGCACGCTAAGTAGCTCGACTTGGTTGATTGATAGTGGATGTTCACATCACATGGTGTCAAATGAGAAAATGTTCAAATATTTGGACATATCTTATTTTTCTCATGTGGAAATAGGTGATGGTAACTACCTGGATGCAGTTGGGAAAGGTGAGGTGTTTGTTCAAACACCCTCAGGTACAAAGCTGATTCCTGATGTTTTATTAGTACTTGCAGTATATAAAAATCTCATAAGTGTTGGACAGTTGATGGAGAAAGACTTTTCCCTGTTGTTTAAAGGAAGATCATGTACCATTTATGAACCATCTGGTCGTGTGTTACTAGCACTACCTATGATGAACAGAAGTTTTCACTTGAAACTACAAGATGATGTTGCCTGTACTAGCACAGTTGATGTTTCAATCCTATGGCATAAAAGAATAGGACATTCCAACTACCATTCTTTATGTCAAATGCAGAAAAACAGATTGGTAGAAAATATGCCTGCAGTCACAGAACAGCAAGGAGTTTGTGATGTTTGTCAATTTGGGAAGCAAAGCAGGCTTCCTTTTCCAAATCAATCTACCTGGAGAGCATCTCAAAAGTTGCAATTAGTCCATTCAGATGTCTGTGGACCTCAAAGAACTGCATCACTAAGTGGTAGTAAGTTCTTTGTATTATTTATTGATGATTTAACCAGGATGACTTGGGTTTACTTCTTGAAACAGAAATCTGATGTTGCTAGAGTGTTCTGGAAGTTTAAAACTTTAGTTGAAAATCAAAGTAGTTGCAGATTGAAAGCAATAAGGTCTGATAATGGAACTGAGTATACTTCTAAGAAATTTCAACAGTTTTGTGAAGATGCAGGTATACAGCATCAATTGACAGTGAGTTACTCACCTCAGTAAAATGGAGTGAGTGAGAGAAAAAACAAAACTGTCATGGAGATGGCAAGGTGTTTGATGTTTGAGAAGAATCTGCCAAAGAAATTTTGGGCAGAGGCAGTTAACACTGCAGTTTATTTGCTTAATAGGTCATCTACAAGGTCTATTAAGGACTTGACACCTTTTGAACCTTGGTCTGGTGTCAAACCATCTCTTGAACATTTGAGAGTCTTTGGTTGCATCTGTTATTCCTTAATTCCCAGTGTGAAAAGAGATAAGCTGGAAAAAAGGAGTGAAGTTGGCATTTTCATTGGCTATAGCAGCAACTCAAAGGGCTATAGAATCTACAACCTTTCTGCCAACAAGATAATTCTTAGCAGGGATGTTAACTTTGATGAAGAAGAAGCTTGGAGCTGGCCTGATGATGAAGTTCAATCTCAAATTGATAAAGATGTTGGATTCAATCAAAATTTCAATGAAGATGAATCTGTTAATGTAGATGATCCACCAATCCGAGGCGCCAGATCATTGCCAGCTGTGTATGAAAGCTGCAATGTTACTATTCTGGAACCTGCAGATCACCTTGATGCTTTGAAATCTGCTGGTTGGAGAGAAGCAATGCAGGAGGAGCTGAGGATGATTGAAAAGCATCAGACTTGGCAATTAGTTGACAGACCAGAAAATCAGAAAGTAATTGGTGTAAAATGGGTTTATAGAACCAAACTAAACTCAGATGGTTCTGTGAACAAGCTGAAGGCAAGATTGGTGGTAAAAGGATATGCTCAGCAACTTGGTGTAGATTATTCAGAAACATTCTCGCCAGTAGCTAGGCATGACACAATCAGAATGCTTCTTGCATTTGCAGCTCAAAAGCAGTGGAAAGTGTTTCAGCTTGATGTTAAGTCTGCTTTTCTAAATGGCAGATTGAGTGAGCAGATTTATGTTGAGCAACCAGCTGGATTTGAGGTCAAAGGGCAAGAAGACAAGGTTTATTTGTTGAAAAAGGCCCTGTACAGCCTGAAACAGGCTCCAAGGGCCTGGTATGAAAGACTTGATGAGCACATCCTGCAAAATGGGTTCCAAAGAAGTGTAAGTGAACCTACTTTGTATATTAAGTCATCTAATCAAGACTTGTTGATAGTTTCAGTGTATGTTGATGATCTTCTACTAACTGGAAGCAATGCTGATATGGTGGAGGAATTTAAAAGGGATATGCTGAAGCACTTTGAAATGACAGATCTTGGTTTGATGAGTTTCTTTCTTGGTATGGAGATTCCACAGACAGAGAAAGGGATCTTCATTTGCCAGCAAAAGTACTGCAAGAAGGTGCTAAGGAAGTTCAAAATGGACAATTGCAAATCTGTTTCAACTCCTCTTGTACTTGGTGAAAAATTTTGTAGGGAAGATGAATCAGAGAAGGTTGATGAAGGTGTGTACAGAAGTGCAATTGGATGCCTGCTGTACTTAACAGCAACTCGACCTGATATCATGTATGCAGTAAGTCTTCTTTCCAAATTTATGCATTCACCAAGTGAAATTCATTTCAAGGCTGTTAAAAGAATTTTAAGATATGTTAAGGGTACAACCTGTTTTGGAGTTCTGTTTAAAAAGGTTTCAGACTTTCAGCTTGAAGGATATGTGGATAGTGACTGGGCAGGATCAACTGATGACATGAAGAGTACTACAGGTTACTTGTTTTCATTTAGTTCTGGTGTATTTTCATGGAATTCCAAGAAGTAAGAAACTGTGACACAATCAACTGCGGAAGCTGAATACATCGCAGCTAGAGGTGTCAAAAGCTGACCCGACCCGAGAAACCCGCCCAACCCGCCCGAATCCGAAACTAACCCAACCCGATTTGACCAAAAAAAGTAAGCGACCCGAATCCGACCGATCCGAAACCCGACTGACCCGAAACCCGACTGACCCGAAACCCGATTGACCCGAAACCCGATTAACCCGAAACCTGTTTGACCCGTAACCCGTTTAACCCGAGAGGCTAACCCGAAATAACCCGAAAACCTATTTAAGTAATGTTTTACCTTCTCATTCTTAAATATTATCAAATTTATTTAATAAATTTGTTAAAAAATAAAAATAAATATCTTATTAAATTTAAATTTTTATTAAATTGAAATTAAAAACATATTTCCTATTTAAAATTTATTTTTGTAGCTATATATTACATATATTATATTTATATAATTAACATTATTAGTTAAATTGAACAAGATTAATAAATTGTAACTTGCAAAAGAACTTAAAAGGAAAAAAAAATAAAACCCTTACAAGAACACATGTAATGTAAGATGTGACGTTAAAGAGTTAAATAATAGATTGATAATTAAAATCATAATTAAAAATTACATATTCATCCAAAATGAATCCATAATTGAAATAACACAAGAATTACATAATAATCTTAACATAATCCACATTGTCATATTTAATAACAATTAACAAAGTAAAGGCCCATCCAAATTCCAAACCAAAGCCTACATCAGCATATACCCTACCTAGCAAAAGCCTACAACACAAAGCACAAGAGAAAAAAAATAAAATTAGAATAAACTCATATGAGACATAATTAAAACTAAAAAGTAATCTAACTAAAAAGTAAAATAAAATTAGAATAAACCAAGGCCCCTGCCTGCCCCCGCCAAATTCCACCACTAGAAGAAAGAAAACAAATACTCAAAGAGTCAAAGATGCTACACGGACCATATACCTTTTTTTTCTCTCTCGAAAAGGTTAAGGAACATAGTTGGGACCCACAAGACCTATTGGGACCGTTGATTATGTTATTTATATCGGACGGCTGTTAAGTGATGTTGGGTTCAAGTCTGAGTCCCCTCTTAGTGAAGTAGATTGATTGAGAATAGATGGAATGACTGTGATTCATGGAACATTCACACCTTAAGATCACAAGAAATGTGTAGTGTTTTGATAAATATGAATTGGGGTGAATTCTTTTTTTTCTTTATATTCGAGTATCCGACGATATTTTCTATAATGTATCTGACAAAATATGTATGAAAAGTACAATTTACGCCCTAATCTAATGGTTGAACTGACACGGTAGTAAAGGAAATAGCCTATTTGACTATTTCAAATAGGAAATAGCAACAAACAAAGGAAGCAATTAAAATTTAAAAGTAATTAATAAAAAAATAAGAAAGAAATGGGCCGTTTACTTGTTTGTCCATTGGGTTAAGCTTGGCCACATTGAATTTTGGCCCATTTATCTATATTGGTTTTTTTAGTGATAGTAAATAGTAATTAATAAATACAATATATATTATTAAATATTAATACTTTTAAATTTTAATCTCGACTTATAATTTATAAACTAGAAGTTATAGACTTATAGTTCAATGTATCCATCATTATATTACACTTTTAATAAGAGATAGAAAGTTTATATTTAAAGAAATCTCCTTAATCTTTATTACATTTACATGTGACCTGTCATACGTCAAATGTCTCATAAATCATAAGTCGATATAATTCTTTTATATTTATAGATTTAATTATTTAATTTGATTTATCATTTTATATGTTAATAATAATATGTTGTATAAATGGTATTAAAAAGTAGACACATGATTCTTTTCTTTTTTTAATTACTTACTTTGATTCAAGTTAGTAAAATTAAAATTTACTATTGAATTAGAAATATAAAGTAGAGAGTGAAAATAACAAACATGAAGAATTGAAGATTGTAGAGTAACTTATTAGTTTGTTATTTAAAAATTAAGATTACAAATTACAAGTTTAATGGTATATAAATGTAAATTATGTAATGTAATGTATGTGCATAGAGAGACTCATGTTGCCAATAAATACTTGCTTGACTTGATTAGTTGATTACCTTGATCTATTATTGAAGAGAAACTTGTAAATTTATTTTTTTAAATAAATAATTTGAAACCCAAATGAAAATGAAATGAATCAATAATCCATTAATTAACTTGAAAATCTGAATAGAACTCATATGAAATGTACAAAAATGACCTGATAAACAAATTGAAAAAAATCTGAAATCGAGTGACCCAAGGGTCAAACCCGAAAAACCCGAGTCTAAATGACCCGAAACTCAAATGACCCGAGGGCCAAACCCGAAAAACCGGAACCCAAATGACCCGAAACCCGAATGACCCGAAACCCGATTGAACAGAAACCCGTATGACCCGAACCTGAATGACCCGAAACCCGAATGACCCGAAATTTTCTTTGGGTCAAATTAACCCGATCTGTTTGACCCGAACCCGTAACCCGCCCAACCCGCCCATCTGACACCTCTAATCGCAGCTGCTGCAGCAGTAAACCAAGCAAAGTGGTTGAAGAAAATCCTAACTAATCTTCATCATGTTCCAGCTGAGACAATCACCATCTACTGTGACAATCAAGCTGCAATTTCTGTAGCTAAGAATCCTGTTTGCCATGGTCGAACCAAGCATTTTAAAATCAAGTTTCACTGTGTAAGGGAAGTTCAGCAAGCTAAGGAAGTGAACTTGAAGCACTGCAGCTCAAGTGAGCAGTTGGCTGACATTCTTACAAAGGCCTTACCAAAGGCCAGGTTCGAGCATCTTAGAGAAAAATTGGGAGTTTGCTGTTATTCAACTAAGGAGGAGTGTTAAAGTTAGTTGAAGTTCAGCAAAGCTCAAAATAGTTAAGTTAGTTAAGTTCTTGTCCTTTTCTGCTGCAGATTTCTTCCAATCAGAGACAAGAGCTTCAAAACTTTTGAAGTTAAGATATGAAACACAACCAACTCACTAAGCAGCTTCCAGAGGCGGTGGAGCTGTGCAAGTGGAAGTTCAAAGATTGGACAGCAGCCACCTTGCCTATTTTTGTACCAATGGCAGCACAAGTTTCTGTTCTAACTTGTTCTGTTTTTCAAACATGTTAAACCAGTTTAATAGCCACTTTAGCTTGCTTAGTGAAGTAGTTTTGTTCTTGGAACTTGTAGTAATCATGTGGCTGCAATGAAAGTTGTATAAATTCAGCAAAGCTTAATGACATTAGTAGCCTTTTCATCATTTTTCTGCTCTTGTCCGAACACTATCTCACTGCTTTGTTTCAACTTTTAACAAGTTTCAATCCTGTTTCACGTTTTGAACTTTGAAACTAAGTGTTTTAAACCAACATTGACCCACGATCATATCAAATGAAACCGGATATGATCCGTAATGATACATCAAATATGGAAGCTCGGAAACTTGGAGCTGACGCAACCCAGGAAGAGAAACCTTCGGTTCTTGAACCGGCGGCTTAAGAAGCCCCCTGCTAACATGGTAATATATGCTGTTAACAGCACAAGATTGTGTGAAAAACACTGCTGTCAACAACCCAAACTGCTTTGCAACATCGAGTGCCCAAGGCATAAATGAATCATAAATGATGGCATCCAGGGGAAGGCCGGTTTCGCCAAGTTTCTTGATCAAACTTGCTAGACCTTGCGAGCCTACAGACTTGAAAGTTGACATGTAAGTATCAGGGCTCTCAGCCTGGGCAAAACCGCCTTGGTCGAAGCCATCAGATATTGTCTGAATATGAATAGAGCTGCCGTTTGGGTCTGGAAGAGTAATGGAGTTGGCGAGGAAGGTGGTGGTTACTAATGTTGCTTCGACGCCTTTGGAGACCAAGCGTTTTGCAAACTGAAGCATTGGGTTGATATGGCCTTGGCCTGGAAAAGGGAAGATTAGAACATGAGCTAATTTTTTAGCTCTGTCTTCGTCCCCCATTTTTGGCTGCAGGTTGATAAGTGTCGAGTCTATTTTTCACAACTTTTAATTATACCGTCTGCTCCTTCTCAAGCTATATAAATTTATACAGCTTCCCCTTTGACATCAAGTATTTTTCTCCTCTCCATTGCCGTATACCAAAATTTTCTTTCCATACACAGGCAAACGTGCAAAATTAATTATACTAAGTACTTTATTATTAGAAGACTGAAAAATAATACAAACCTTGGAGGGTGGTACAAGTTTATGTTCTTATAAGTTGCGCTAATGAAACCAAGTTTGGTTTGTATGTTAGTATTGTATAATGATCCCCACGTGTCCCTTATTTGTTTCTGAAGAAATCCTAGCAGATTGCTCTCTTCGAGATCATCCTAAGCCCATAATACTTTTGTCACCGTCCAAATCTTCCCCATATTCACATTCATTATTCATAATTTCATATATAAATAAATAAAAATACTGTACAATATTGAATCTCTGTTTCTCCTCATCTTATCCATCAATTTATTAATAGACGGTCCGATTTTTCACAAATAGAATAAATAATTGCAAGTGATACTACATGATAAGCCCAAAGTGCACGTTGTGATTCCATTTTCCTTTATATTTTATTGTCTATTTTTACCATCCTTTCATATTGTTACAATTTTTGATGATTTGAAATGATTCGCAACTTCGTATTTCCGCCACCAATATAGTAAAAGAAATTACCATTAATGCTATAGTTTTTACCTTTTAGTATATTTCTGGCTAGGCACAGAGTACTTCGGCTACAAATTCATCAATCTTCTTATCTGAACTTCCACCTTCCTCAATTGCCTCTCTGGCCAAATTCTTCCACTTGTTTGCATTCTTCTTAATCCCTTTTCCTTTTTCTCCTTCTAGTACTTCCTTTATGCAATGTTGTATAACCTCTCTTCCCACGATACCTTCCTCATCAGGGAAAGCTCTGATTCCAATTCCCCAAACATCTTCCACATACTTTGCATTTGTGGCTTGGTCTGCCCATTGCGGCTTGGTCTGCCCATTGCGGCATTGCCAAAATTGGAACCCCTAAACACAGTGCTTCAAGAACAGAGTTATAGCCGCAATGACTAAGAAAACATCCTAGAGCCTCATGTTCTAGCACCTCCAACTGAGGGCACCATGTCACCATCAAGCCCTTCTCCCCAATCTCCTCTCTGAAATTGCTTGGCAGCTTGGATTCTTCTGGTTCCCTCGCAACCCATAGAAAGTAGCAATTGCTTGCTTTCAAACCCCAAGCTATCTCTGCCATTTGTTCGGCCCCTAGTTCTGCCATGCTCCCAAATGAGACATAAACCACTAATCCTTTTGGCTTGCTGTTTAGCCAACTCATGCAAGTGCCACTGTTTTGTTCGAAGAGGCTTATTCCATAGTCTTTGTTATTTTCTAGTCTTTTGTCCAAGTACATGGATGGAATGGTTGGCCCTATTGTCCCTAGCTTCCAAATTTCTGACATCCAATCTATAACCTAATCAAAAACGACAATGCAACACTTCATACCCTGTCAAATGTCCATATAAAAAGAAGAAAAAAAAAAGATTCCACAGGCTGTAATTAAGAAGATAAGAGAACAATAGGCTTTTACCTCTTTCTCCAACTCGTAAAAAGAGTTAACAAGAATCCAATCAGCTGCATCAATGTTCGAGTATTGACTCACGATCAGATCAAACCAGGCAGGGTATGATCCATAATGATACAACAAAGATGGAAGCTCGAAAACTTGGAGCGAGGGCAATCCAGGAAGTGAAACACTCGATTCCTCAACCGGCAGCTTAAGGAGCCCCTTGCTCATATGGTAATGTATGCTGTTAACAGCGCAAGATTGAGTGAAAAACACTACTGCTAACAACCCAAACTGCTTTGCAACATCGAGTGCCCAAGGCATGAATGAATCATATACGATGGCATCCACGGGAAGATTGGTTTGGCACAGTTTTTTTATCAAACTTGCCAGACTTTGCGAGCCTACTGACTTGAAAGTTGACAGGTAAGTGTCAGGGCTTCCAGCCTGAGCAAAGCCGCCTTCATCAAAACCATCAGATATTGCCTGGAGCTGAATAGGGCTGGTTGGGTCAGGAAGAGTAAGGGAGTTGGAGAGGAAAATAGTTGTTACCAGTGTGGCTTTGACGCCTTTGGAGACTACGCGTTTTGCAAACTGAAGCATAGGGTTGATATGGCCTTGGCCTGGAAAAGGGAGGATCAAAACATGAGCCGATTTGCTAGCTTTGCTTTCCTCCCCCATGTTTCTCAGGTCGAGTTTCAGGATTTTGACTCTTTTTTGTGTGTTACACTGTCTCTTATTAAGCTCTCTCCTTGGCCTGCATGGGTACTTGCCTTAAGAGAGCTTCGTCTACTATCAAGTGAGATATCAAGGATATTTTGATTTTGTCTTGTTCAATATTTATTGCCATAAATTAAATGTAAGATTTTATTGGCTGGTTTTGATTCCCTTCCTTTTTCACTCGATAGGAGAGCAGATATTTTTCCATCTTTGGATAGGGTGGGCCTGATCTCCTCTGCATAGGTGTAATAATTGCTAGAAATTGGACCGGCCCTCGAGATCAATTTTTTATTTTCAATTAAAATAAAAAATTTTAAGACATATTTAGAAATATATAAAGTTTTTTAGTATTAATAACTAATAAAAAAATTAGACCTCCAATTATTATCAATAATACAATTTTCACATTATTGACAATAAATTATAAATTTGATACTTTCTCAATAGTTCCACTAGTAAACTTTATAGTATATCAAATATTAAATTTTATATAGTCTAAATGGTAAAGATTATAGATTTTAGTTATTAATTAAATTTTATAATATTAATCATATTTTTAATTTGGGGTTAAAATTTTTTAAGTTAGTAGCTAAATTTGGTATCACCTCTTAGTTCCGTGACGACTCGCATAAAATCGATTCTATTGGATTATTTCTATATGGTATAGTAGCCTTTTATTAAGGAGTTTGAACTCAAATAAACTTAACTTTTTTTTTTGCTACTAATAAACTTAATTTTACATAAAAATAAAATTCATGAACTTGGGACTCGAATTGAAGCATTATAACACTCAAAAATATTGAAAAGAAACCCCAAAAGAATCCCAAGACATTTTCTGGAGGTGGTGATCATCCTTATTTCTGAGAATTTGCTTTTAACAACTCCTTCCACATAGTGTGAGACCATCAGCAATTGAAACTTGAGAAATCTCTATGGAAGGATCGGAAGCTAGGTTCATATTGAGTTCCAATATGGCCTTTCTTTTCTAATGTGGGATTGCTTCCCACTTCCACCTTTCAACACTTCTAAAACCAAAAGGGGAAATTTGCCAACATCAAACACAAACAAAAAGAAGATTTGAAGAAGAACCATATAGAATTGCTTACCGATTAGGATACTTCTCTGTCGTTGCCTCTTTTAACCATTTAAGTTGCTCATGCTCTCTCGGATACGCACTTGTATTCCAGATGTACTACATAAACCGATAGTTGTGTATAACTTGTAATTTGCATTAATAAACATAGAGAGTAATTCTATGCAGGCAGAGAGATTATTGGGTAGGCCCCGCCTACCAGGGATGGAGCCAGGTATTGTTTTTAGGACCCAAAACAAGGTAGCTGATGATACTACAGAATCCAAAAGGTTAAATAAGTGGGTTATTTAAATTTAAATTGAAGTATAATAGATTAGTTATAGTGAATTATAGAACTAGGAAGACTAAATAAAAATACAAATTGGATTTAAATGATAATAGTAAAAGTAATACTACTAAACCAACTTACAAATGTGAAAAACAAAAAGCTCATGTCCAAAGTTGTAGTTGTAGGATAGAGTACAATAACAAATTATTATACTAGTAAAATTAGGAAGACTAAATAAAAATTGAACTTGAAAAATAATAATAATCAGACGAAATTACAAATAAGAGAAGTAAAAGCCCAAAGATTTAAGAGATAAGTAAAAGTCTAGAGGTCCAATAATAAATTATTTGGATTTCAAATGGTAAAGACTAAGCCAAGGGGTCATATAATGTATTTTTACAAATATCATCCTAAAATCATAATGTTTTAGTAACACAGAGGCCATTTTGTAAAAAGCCACGGGCCATGGCCCATTTCACCCACCTATGCCTCACTTACTATATCATCTATAAGTCTTACAAATAAAATTATTTCAATTCAGAAATTATGATATAATTATTAAAATATTATCATAATTATGACCTAAATTTTAGGACTTGCTATCAAATTTGTACATTAATTTTAAGAAATATTTTGAGGCACAAATTTATTAGTAGAGTTATATGAATGGCATGGTAAGCTAGACCTATTTAAAAATTTCTTGTGTAGGTGGATTAATTGTTGCCTACTCATAAAATGATACTAAAATAAATAAATAATTAAATGTACACCCATACTAATTCTCCAGATTTTATGAAAAGTTATACTTTGTTTTGAAGTCGCCAAATAATATTGTAAGAATTTACATTGGACTATCTATAATTTAGAGAAAAATATATATAATATACTTGCATTGAAATTAAAAAAATTAACAATATAGTAAAGAAAATAAAAGGAAAGTAGTAAAAAAAGAAAGAATAGATGTCAATACAACTTTTTAAGGCATTAAATTAACAAAATATGTTAAATTCTCACATTTAATGATTTTCAATAAATGTAAAAATTATTCTAAATAAGAATTTTTTGGGAAAAAATTACAAAATAATCTACCCCTAAAACTACCAATTAACAACTTAGAGATGAAAAATGAGATTTTCACACAGCATTGATTTCAAGTAAGCCACCTTATGTTAGATTAGAGTGGTAGAAAGGGGATTTATTTTAGGACAAAAAATATACCTATAGTAACATGTACACCCACGCTAATGTTGCGGGATTTATAAAAGTTTACTTTGCTTTGAAGTCGTCAGATAATATTATAGGATTTTGCATTAGATTATTTGTCACACCCCGATCCGAAGGTCAAGAATGCGACAACCGTCGAGTGCCACGAATTGTGAATGGTGCGCTTCACCCATAACTCGAAGCTCACAAGGCTTATAGCATCTTGAACGCATTTAGTAAATCAATTTAAATTTGTTATGCAAAACGAAAAAAATAAGATTTTAAAACATTTATGTAGTTCAAAATTTAAATGAAAGCAGTCCTTTAAATTGAAAAACATAGGTAAATAATAATTCAACCGTAATCAAATTATGCTAGTGGATCCAATAATAAACACACATAAGTCATATAGACTTACTGTAAAATGTCCGAAGTCGAGTCTTGACATTTAGCAGTCTACCCTTTTTGCATGGTTAATTATCCTGAAAAATAAATTTTTAAGAAAAATGGGATGAGTATATTTTCTATACCCAGTGAGTGAGACAAGACCATCAATAAAATTTTAATTAAGAAAAATATATATACAAGTTTTGTATAGATTTGAATTGAAAATTTAACCTTTTTAACGATAATGAATTTATTTATCACAGCATAAACATAAAGAAATTTCAAGTTAACATTTAAGATTTTCCATAACACAACAGTAGAAAAGAAAAAAAGAAGAGCGATCATCTGTAAGAAAACATTTTAGAGCTCATCAAAACATATTGCTTAAACCTCACCCGACTAAGATGAGATCTAAGCCCGCCGAGGTTTTTCTTTAGTTTACTTATTTATGAAATAAAAAGCCCTTTACTCGACGTTGGCACGGGCCTTCACCACGGGTGGTATGTGGCTATGTCCACAATACTCCTACTGGGGTTGCATAATCACATAACAGTGCGCACAAAAAAACCCCTGTATCATCCACCCCAAGTGGGAGTGAAAGCCTACTCACGCCACCTCCACAAAGTCGGACCGTGAGAGGTGCTACTGCAGTGACTAACATCTCATCCACCACAATCATAATGTAAGCATCATAATTCAATAGAATATCATTTGGCCGACTGCTCATTATCGAAGTCAATTCTAATAATATCGATTCCAATCAAATTTCATCACATAACCCAAATACTTGATTGCAAAAATATTAAAATAGGTCAATTCATGCCAAGATCATAAATAACCATCATAAATCAATTGCAGATCAAGAAATCAAACCATTGCATTTAAACGGCAAAGCATTTATTTAGATCTGTAAAGTCCCACTCACAGGTTTGGGAAGAGTATGCACTCCCACTATTCCCCACGTTACTTATCCTTGAAAGGAAGTTCATTACCTAAATGTTTATTTTCAAATAACACGTCAGTATTTGACAATAAAAGTGAGCGTTGGATAAGTGTACAAGAATGTATGTCTTGCATGTAACGCGAGACTAATTTCTAAATCTTCTTGATTTCTCCTTCTCACTAATAAATCTATATACTCTTCCTTCATTAATTTCTATTCAAATTCATAATTTATCAATATCAATTACACCTCAAAAATTTCGGCCAACATCCCCAATTTCACCAAATTGATATTTATTCATCTCTATAATTTCCATTTCCATATTTACACCTAATTTACTCCAAAACACAATTATACTAATTTGGTTTTGCAAAATCAATACCTTGCATTTTCTCTTAGAAATTTCGGCACCATACTTTCACATTGCCAATTCCTTCTTCAAATACTTCTAACAATCCAATCCTAATAATTCAATTCTCCACATTTATACCCGAATTATTCCAAGAATACAATCAAACTAATTAAATTCTTGCAAAATTGGAATCTTGCATCTTTCTCCTAAGAATTTCGGTTTAACCATTCCATATTGCACCTTGCTCATTTGGCACTCTCCAAGATCAATTTCTAGCAAATTCAAACCTCTTATATTATTCTAATTCAACTTATAAACTTTCTTGCCAACTAAATTTCATGAATATAAAATCCATAATATAACAATTCCTTTCTTCCTTAATTTCATATACATAATTCACATTTCATGCAAAACTAACCCAATATCCATGATGAGCATGCTAAAATCTCTAATATAACTCAAAAGTAAGTATACTTACCTTATAATTTTCCACCTCCAACATAAACCCTAATTATTCTCCTCCAAATTACTTCCAACCAACTCAAATTCTCCAAAATTGATAGAGGGCTATTGATGGGCTTGTTGAGAGCTTCAATTTGACTATAAACTTGTGGAGGTTTGGTGGATTAAACTAGGAGAAATCAAGGTAGGAAGAAAAGTTGGTGGAAATGGAGAAAAATGAAGAAAATGAGAGAAAATGGAAGAAATATGTAGAAATTTCTTGAATTTTCACTTTGCATAGCCGGCCAACCTTCCTTTTATATGTCATTGGCACATGACCAAATAAAACCTTATGGCAAAATGACCTTTTGCCCCCGAAAAATTTAAATATTCCATTTATGTCCTCAATCAGTCCCAAACCTTATACATTATCCCAAATTATTTTTCAAGCCCTGTCGAGTTATTCCACGTGTTACAGAATTTCCAAACTCCTTACCGTTTGTAAGTTATATTAGTTTGAACTTCTCAAGGGTAAAATGGTAATTGCACTTTAGATTTTCACACAGCAAATAGGCAGTTCTCAAGTAATAACAGCGTATGACAATGTGGCGTCCTTCCATATTGTAGGAAAAATCATTTTCAGTGATTAAAAATCACTTTCCATTTATTTACGTAAATGCCATCGAACGTTACGATATTTTCTTCTGCAATATTTTCCTTCGACAAGGGCGTTCAGAAAAATGATGTGATAGCTTTGAATATTCTAAGGCACACTAAAGAAGATAACCGGGTAGTTTGAAATGTCATTTATGCCCTCAATGAGGTATACGGAATTTTTCAAAAATAATACAAAAAGTTGACTTTTACTTTCTAGGTCAAAGTTTGTCTTAGATATTTGGAGGCCAAAATGGAAAAAAATTTTGTTAAATAAAAGTTACCCTTTTTGTTACCGAGAATACCTCCACATACATACTAAGCTCCAACTTGGCCATTCTAGGGCTAGGCGTTACACTATTTATAATAATTTAGAGGAAAATATATATAATATACTTGCATTGAAATAAAAGTTTTCTCCGAAAAGATTGATTAAACTAAAACAACAATTATCAACACATACTATTTTTTTTTTTTGGCCAAAAAAGATGTTTACATTGAAAAAAATAATTTTCTAGAGAGAAATACTTAAATAAATTAAATGAAGATTAAAGAAACTTTCTCATTTAATAATAATAAAAACAAAAAAATGTAAGATGATGAATTAAATCTAATGTGAAAAGATAATAGGCTCAAACTATTAATTTTTTTAATTGCTTTTCTTCCATATTAAAGTTTGTGAGCTATATTAATTGTTGGTTAAAATTACCAATTAATCCACAACTAATACTAGCAATTACCAATTGAGAGAACAAAAAAGACATTTCTACACAACATTAACTTTTTAAGCAAGAAATTACAATCCAGCTGAGTAAGTAACTCACTTTATACCAGATTAGAAAGATAGCAAGGATATTTAGTATGGAACAAAAATAAGATATAAGAATAGAAGTATAGATATTATTTTTATCCCTAATTAAATCTCCTTTCTGTCTTTCTAATTTAGCATAAGGTGACTTACTCGACTGAATTATAATTTCGTGCTAAACAAATCAATATTGTGTGGAAATCTCATTTTTGACCTCTAAGTTACTGATTAGTAGTTTTAGAGATTTATTATTTAATAATTTTGTCAAAAAAACTTTTTTCTAATAATTTTTACATTTATTAAAAATAATTAAATGTGAGAGTTTAACATTTATACTATTAAAGAAAAGAAATGCCTTGAGATCATAGAAATGCCATGTAGGATGCGAGAAAAGAGAAAAATAATTATATGGAAATTTGAAAATAAGTTTTATTATTTTTTAAGTATGTTAAATACTTTGTATGTGCTATTTAACTATTTATTGTATTGTGGATGGGAGAGAGAAAATTGATATAATCTTTTATTGACAAGTGAAATTTTTATTTATTTATTTTGTGAAATTGACATTTGGTTAAAGGAAAATATAGAGAAAAGAAAGATTATATTTATGTTCTAATTTACGTGTTAACCCACAACGTTAGTACAGGCATATGATCTCGGTTTTTTATAATTCAATGTCTTAAAAATTTATACTAACATTTATCATTTTTTTCAACTTTCTAATTTTCTTTTATTTTCTTCCATATATAAGTTTACTAATTTTTTTACTTTTGTTTACTTCCTCCGTTCTTATTTATTTGACTACAATAACTGAATATCTTATATTAAGAAAATTAGTTAATTTCAGAATTCTATGCAAATTTTACTTTGTTTTTCAAATCTATCCTTGCTATTTTCTCTCTCCTCTTACCTCTTTCTAGTATTAAATTGATATCTTTCTAACTAGAAAAGTTAAAAGTAGAAGGATAAACTTGAAAAAAACATAGTTAATACTTTATTGAAATTATAAATGGACAAATAAAAAGGAACATAAGAAACGGTCAAATAAATAGGAACAAAGAGAATAATTGTTATTTATGGAGTTATAGATGAACATCAATAGTATTTTTTTTCTCTCTCTTGTTTTTTTTTTTCACACTATGTCTTAAATGCTTCAATGTTTGGGGGGGGGGGGGGGGGGGGGGGGGGGGGAAGCCAACATTGCATAGTCTATACCTACAATTAACATACGGTTAATTTTGTCTCCTATTGTCTTCACAGGTTGACACCTGGAACCTTGTACTATTTTTTTTTTTTTTGCCTTGAAAGTTTTCCCAAATTGTAAAAAAAGAAAAAAGAAGAAGAAAGTTTTCCCATCCATATTTCTTTGTAAATAGATTTAATAAGATTGAATGAGTGTTGATTTTCTTAAAATGAAAATTTGCTATGTCACGTTTTATCTTCAGTTATAGTACTTATCTTCTGTATGTTTACAACAGTATACTGTAAATCCTCTTTTTCCTTTTTTTCTTTTGGAAAAAGAAAACAATGTTTGCCTTACCCCGAAACGACCCATTCACCTTCTGCTGTTGTTTTTTGATCACTTCTTTTAATGTATAGACGAAAGCGAATGGGTAGGTTCAATAAAATTAGCCTATATAAATGGGTTAGGCTTTCAGAAAGACTAGACTACAACCTCACGTTATATTTAGTTGGGCATTGGATAGCCGCTCTAGATTTCTTGTCCTATATAGCTGTGCAATCAAGGCGTTTTTATGCTATTTTCTATGCATGATTTTCTTCTTACCTCTTACTCATGGTTCAAACTACAAATTTTAATAAAGATTACTTGATACTTAACATTTGAAATACAGTCACATGCACCTTGCAACTAATACATTGCGTCACTTCTACACGTATCAGTGAGATTTGATCTATTTATATCGTAAGGTCTTCTCTACAATTCAACATTTCTGTGTTTACTTGACCTACTCAAGAAAGGTAATTGCAAAATTTAAATTATGTGTTTCATTCTATTAGAATTTCACTCTACTTCATTTTGTTCTTTGACCTATCTTTGCAGAAGTGATTGGCTTTTTGTGTTTAATTTGCCGTTGGCTCTTTTGGCTTTTGATTTGGAGGAAAGAAAAGAAAGTAAATGGAATAATCGAGAGAGCAAAGAGTTGAGGGCTATGAGTTTCAATCTTATTTAAAAAATTAGGCTGAGTTTTTGTATTCTACAGTTCCTGTTGTGCTTAATCTTATACTATTGTTCACTGATGTCCAATAATTTGAAGATAATAGTGTTGGATCAGTTGGAGTTGATGCAATGTTATATGAGTATGTTTCCTATGTCTTCTAATCAGGCCATCTAAGTGTGCTAGTAATGGGTGACCTATATATATATATATAGGCTAGATAAGTTAATTGACTTTAAATTTTTTTACCACTTACGGACCGCCATGAACTTGTGGAGACAAGTTAATATAGGTGTAGCTATAAAAGCATAGATATTTACTCAACATTAAACGCTTATTATTATTTTAAGTAAGTTACTTCCACCAACATGCAAGAATGCTGTAAGTTGACTTCCCTTCATGATTCGGTGGTTGAGAGTAGGGGTGTAAATGATACACCTATACTCGCAAGCTACTCAGGTTTGACTGAGGAAAAACTCAAATTCGGCTCAGTCATTGTCGAGTCGAGCTCGAGCTTAAGTAGCTCGAGTAGTCGAGCGAGCCGAGTTCGAATATCCCAATATCCGGCTCGAGTGCTCGTCGAACCTAATCGAGTATTTGTGTATATATATATTTAATATTTTAGTTATAAATTTACTATTTTAGCCTTTCTCGAGCCTAGTCGAGCTCGAGTTCGAGCTCGGGTATGGTGAAATCAAGTATTTTGTCAGTTATCGAGCTTAATCAAGCCGAACTCGAGTAGCTCGACTTACGTGACTAGTCGAGCTCGACTTTAAAAATAGAACTCGATTGAGTTCCAACCGAGTATCGAGCTCGAGCACCCCACTACTTGGCTCAAACTCGATCGATTACACCCTTAGCTGAGAGAGATTGAGGAAGTTATGTAAAAGTGTGGTTGCGAATCCCACATCGTCCATCCCCTTGTAAACCCCCCCCCCCCCCCCCCACATCATTTTAGTTGCAAGTTTGTTTGCTCTAAAAAAAGGCTTAATATCTAATTTGGTCTCTGAATTATACAAAAAATGATAGATTAGTCCCTTAACTTTTATTTGAGACAGATTAGTCCTTTAATTTTTATTTTGAGATAGATTGGTCCATGAATGGTTAAAAATTTGATGGAATGATCCCTGAATTTTTATTTTAGAACAAATTGATCCCTAAACTTTTATTTTGAGATTGCTCCCTGAGTTTTTTTTTTCATTCAGGACCTGTTTATCTCAAAATAAAAATTTATGGATCAATTTGTCTTAAAAATAAATTCAAGAATCAATCTATTTTTTTTGAATAATTTAGGAACCAATTTAGGTATTAAGGCAAAAAAAACAGTTTTATTCTAGAGGTGATCATCCTTGAAATAAAATTCACTCAACTTGGGATTCGAATTGAAGCATTATAACGCTCAAACATATTGAAAAGAAACCCCAAAAGCAGCCAAGAGATTTTCTGGAGGTGATCATCCTTATTTCTGAGAATTTGAGAAGTATTCTGCTTTTAACAAATCCTTCTACATAGTGTGAGACCATCACCTATTGAAACTTGAGAAACCTCTATGGAAGGATCGGAAGCTAAGTTCATATTGAGTTCCAATATCGCCTTTCGTGAAGCCTTGAAACGTTCGGGAATTTCTTCTTCTTCTAGCACAACAGAACCAAACCATAAAGTGTTATCGTAGGCAATAACTCCACCTACCTTTACAAGTTTCTTTAGATGTTCATGATATTTCAAGTAATAGACCTTGTCAGCGTCCACAAAAATAAAGTCGAATTCTGGTTTATCCTTCTCCTGAAACGAAAGAAACTTATATAATTGAGATCTTGTTTCCATGGAATATTGGAGGAGCAAGATTTAGGACAATGAGCTTTGAAAGAACTTACATTACCGGATATTTGGGTTAGGACCTTAAGGGAATCAGACTCGATGAAATTGATTTTATGTTCCACCCCTGCTTTTTTAATGAATGGCAACCCCACTTCAAAGAACTCTCGTTTCATATCTATTGCTGTGATCTGAAATGAGAAGAAGAAACCATTAAACCATTTTTAGTTGAAATCATTGTTCTGATTGATTTGTTAAGTTACTATACTGTACCTGACCATCATCAGGCAATGCAAGGGCAGTTGCAAGCAAAGAGTAGCCCGTAAAAACGCCAATCTCTAATGTCCTTTTCACATTCATTAGCTTCAAAGGCATAGATACGAACTGTCCTTCGTCTGGCGATACACGGCCCATTCGGCTTCTGATGAACAACCCAAAAATTAAAAAGACAAACTAATGAAAATAAAAAATCTAAAATTTTCTCAACCACTTAGAATTTTACCAACACGAGGAAAAAAAGGGAATTTAAAGCAAGAGACCATATCCGATTGCTTATTCATCAGGATACTTCTCTACTGTTGCCCCTCTTATCCCTTTAAGCTGCTCATGCTCTCTAGGATATGCACTTGTATTCAAGATGTACTGCATAAAAACCGGTAATTGTAATCTGCATTATACAAATATAAAGAGAAATTCTGTAGTGTTGAGAGATTTTTTTTCTTTTTCTTTTTCTTTTTCTTTTGAACAAGGGTTGAGAGAATTTAATCAAGAGAAAGATGGGGTTAGCTAGCCATGAACCTGCAGTAGTAGAGCTTCGCTTTTGAGAATACATTTAGAATTATTTTCGATTGCGAAAAAGGTTATAACTTGAAGCCTCCATTGCAGTCTCAGAATTGAACCCTGCAAAAGTGTATAAAGATTTGAGCAATCCAAACACTCTTCAACTCTTCAGCTTACTGGTTGAGTACAGTTTCTACCTTTCGGAATAATTATCAAGCACTTGATGATAATATATAAATAAAAACTTGCTGAGTGGTGCAATTTCTGTTTTCGTATTATATTAATCGTGCATCGTGATACGTGTAAGACTGCAAGTTGTGATCAAAATATTTTGTTGTCTGTCAACTTCTATGATCTGATCATGATCACGGAATTTCGTGTTTTAAAGAAGGAAAAATTTTATTATTTGGGTTTTATATTTCTTTCTAATCCACGAGCTTTCTTTTCTTTTCTTTGGCAAAATAACCCACGAGTTTTCGTCGATTAATTGGTGTCTATCTCCAACAGGAGTTGATGTGCTGCCTTCGTCAGGTGTAAGAAAAGTCAAGCTAGCAACGATAGATGTTTATTGCCCGGTAGTTGTCAGCAGGAGCTGAAAATCCAACTGTTATTAAAAAATTTTCACATGATTTTTTTTGCCACATTACATATCTTTTGTATCAAATAGATCACTTTTCATTTTCTTTTTGAATATTTAATTCTATATTCTTTTGTAAAAGATTTCATAATAACAACCAAATAATATTTAATGTGAAAAAAAAAGTCACATACAAAATGTTTAAGGCTTAATACATAAAATAACCCTCGAATTTGTACAAAATTATTGCTTTGGCCTTCACTTTTTATTTTAGAATTTTTGGCCTTCAAAATTTTATTTTATGTACAATGTAACCTTTAATGTAGACGTCGCCTAATTATATATTGACACATGTGAATTTTTATATAACAAGTGAAATTTTCTCATTGGACCATGTCAGTACAAAGGGCTATATTGTATGTAAAATAAAAGTTTGATGATCAAAAATTTCAAAATAAAAGTTGAAACGTCAAAACGAAAATTTTATATAAATTGGAGGGTTGTTTTATATATTAAGTGAAAATTTTAATATTTTTATAAATACATATCATCTATGTCAATATAATCAATATCACGTTGGTATAAATCAACCCCTGCCATCCCCATCCCCCTCCCGGGTCTTAGGACCCTGTAATGTACCAAAAAAAAAACAGTTAACTTAGTCTTTTTAAGTGTGTAGTATCTGCAATAGTAGTGAAAGGTTGCCTATAAATACCTATGTATGGCAAACCTTTGCGGGACACCTGTTCCTTTCATTTTCACCTCGCATTTGTAAAATATTCTATCTATGAAAACCATGTGTTTTCTAAGAATTCTTGTAGTTCTTTCTTTATTCTAGTGCTCGGTGACCATATCTATGAAAGCTGTGTTTTAAAAGTTGTCTCTAGTTCTGTCTTTACTCTATAGTGTTTGGTAGATTTGTCCAAGGGTCGGGTTACCCGTCCGAGCCCATAAATCCATTCGATATTTGAAAGGGTTTAGACAGTAATTTTAAATTTAAGGACCGGGTTTGAACAAAATTCTTAGGTCCGTTTAGAAAACGGGCAGAGATTGGTCATAGGCGTAAAAGCCCGACCAGGCCCCGGCCCGACCCGTTTTACTATTGATTTAATATAAATATATTTTTATTTATTTATTTTATTTGTTAATGTGTTGTTTTTCTTTTTTTTTATATGATATTGATATTTTCAAATATTATTAGTATTTAGACTTTGTTAACTTTGTAAAAATTATCTTAGATAATAATTTTTTAAATGTATTGATTTACTTTTATTTATAATATAAATTAATATAATTTAATTTTTAAAATTAGTGTACAAAAAAATTAAAAACTGGCTTTTGAACGGGCCTCGGGCTTTCATAAATATTTTAGGACCGAGCTTGAACAAAAGATTAGACCCGAATTGTCGGGCCGAGCCGAGCTTGGACAAGTAAACTTTTTACAAATTTTTGCTCAAGCCCGGCTTGAACCCGGCCCATGGACACCTCTGCTTGTTGACCATTTATTAGTTATAATTTTTTTTTTTACAACTACATGTATCCTTATCAACCACTAATCTTGTTTGAACTGAATCAGACCCCAGATGGGAGAGTTTTTTGCAATCTGTTTTTTCACTTCACAAGACTCAAACTTGGATTAGCTAAAAAAAAAAAAACTCAAAACCTGAGACGACATTGCTCAAAAGGACATTGAACTTCTTTCACTCAACCCAACATGTATTTATAGTTATAGTTATTTAAAGAAGGAATTATTTATTTAGTTCGTGGTTTATTACCACCTACAATGTTTTTTCTGTTAATAATAAATTGTTATAAATTACCCCCCATTTAACATACGTCGATGCGACTTTTGCCCCCTTATTCCCACCAACAGCCTCCAAATTCTGCCAGATGAAGTTTCATACATGAACTCACAAAAATCAGGGGTCGGAAACTAAATTGGAAAAACTATATCCAACAATCACAAGTTTAAAAAAGAAGAAAAATGTTGTTGGTTACATATACTAAGATCAAAACCACCTTTGCAATGTGTCTTACAACAACATGATGAAATTTTTTCACCTTTCGGTTTCATCGATTTCAGCTAAGCTATGAAATAATCATCTGTTAAATCAGTTACATAGTGTATTTTCTCATATAGAGGCGCCTTCAAAACAAAAATACCCATCAAAAGGCTGTATCAACTATCAAGTATAAGCTATCAGCTATCAGCAATCAGCAATCAGCAATCAGCAGCACCAAATGATCATATACAAAACTCCCAAGAAAGCTATACACCATTTGCAGGAAAAGTGTGCCAGCAGATGAATCAGGGTAGAGATACATACAAAACAGCAGATTCAACGTCTAGAGTAAGCGTTTTCTGCAATCTTTTGCTCCACAGTAACATGGAATGCATTTTACCCGTCCATCAGGACCATAAACGCTATCAATGGCATAGTTGTAGTCATAGGTAAGCTCCTACAAGCAAGAATATCAACATAGCACAAGATAATCCAAAGTTGAGCCGAAATATGCGGGTAATGCAAGATAGAATAAGTCGATACTATACAAATAAATCATAATAAGAGTGGGAAAGATCACCTGCATGGGAGGAATGTTGTCCGCTGCAAAGAGGACCAATCGAGCTAGTTTAACGTCATAATGTACACTCAGGACACACTGGATAAAGAGATTAGGGTCACAGCTATGGTTGAAAAATCTTGAAACATTTCCAAAAGAACCGGCATCAATGCAGAACTCTGGCACATTTTCCGATATCTGTTCATCAATTTTGTCCATGTTCGGGATCACTGGCAACGATGCATCCTGTTGCCGCCTCTATCAAGGAAAAGTAAAGCACCATGAATACAATCTCACATGCCAGCCAAAAACAACCCATCTAAGATTTCAGGGGAGTAAAACTAAATATATTGCAACTCAGAGAAATAGTGTATTTATAAAAAAGATTATTCAACATTTCATGCTATCACATTTAAAAGAATACCAACTTCTCGTAGTTCACTGTCACTATAAAACAGAAGTACTCAACAACATCAAAGGCTAAGGTAGATGTAATAATATGCCAAAGAGACTAACTATACCATTCTGCCACCAAGTCCTCGCATAGTTTGCAAACAGTCAATGTCAAAAATGTAATAATTCTCAGAGGCATTATCCAGCTCTTCAGTCCTCATAATTAAGCCAATGTATTCACAGACCGGGGCACCTGCAGGTATAAAATCCCAAGATCTAACACCCCATCCTTTCTTTGGTGTACGGAAGACCTGTCAGTGATAGATTTTAGTGGAAGATGTTTTAACTAGAATTCAAGTAGGATCAAATAAAAGAATGAGCAAATTAGTTTTTCTAGCTGTAACACGGAACCTCAAGTCGATATTTCAATCCTCTCTGAGATGTACGATTCACACAACTAGGACCACAGCAACAATTTGGACCACATTCGAAAACAACATGTTTGGCTTCAATTAATCTGGGATTGAAGGGGAAGAGCACAATTAAGCAAGAAGCTTAAGCAATAAAAGGAATGACTATGGTATTAGCCATCAAGCCTTCCTAGCTATTTCAAAAAATTTACCTCCCACCATCACGGTGCACATATGGAAAATCAGAACCATTGAGCCTGGCACATGCACAAGTTTTTGGATCCCAGCAAAGGTCCTTGCAATCACATCCAGCGGCATTAGCAGGGATCTTTACACTTTGTGCGATTTTCATAGCCTTACAATATGTGTATCCTGAAAAATACAGGAACAGGCTAATTATAGCAATTTAAGACCATTGCATCAGATGGAAATTAATTTTTTTTTTCTACGCACTTCTAAGTTTAAAGAATGTAAGAAATTGGAGACTAGGGGAACACCGATGAGTATAACTGAAGAAAGAACATGAGAATAAAAGAAAAACAATTGTGCATGTGAAAGAGTAGTCAGTGTTGACAAATTGCTTAAAAATGAGGATTGTCTTGACATTTCATAAGGATCTCCTGCAGTAGCACAAGCTGAGGGAAATCAATAAATGATTCACACATAAAATGGTTTACAAGTACTCATGCTGAGTTTGCTGAATGAAAAGCAAAAATTTCAGAAACCCGTTGATTATATGGTTGGTTTAAAGAGAAAGATGAGAAATCAGCATTATCCAACTACAAGAATGACCAAGAACCAATGAACTCCCCAAGTCACAAGAAGTAAATCTTCTTGTAGAATTAGTATTCAATTTTATAGCCAAAATTGTACCTCCAACATATATTTAGTTACATTGTGAATGAAAATTAAAGTATCCATCACTAAAACAACAAGTTTGAAAGTTAAGCTTGCCTGTCGGTGCAGCAGGTGGATTATCAACCAAATTAGTAGCTGGAATAGGGACATCCTCTTGACCACCACTTATGTCCTCACAGACCAACCTTAAGCAATAAGAGTTAGAGTTGAGAAAGAGTGTCAATGTTCTAGCAAGCAACAATTTCTTTTTCTGCAAACTTAATTCATCAAATACCCGCGAATTTCTGCAGGAGACTTCGGAATACGCCCATTGATAAATTGAACCTGTCGTAAGAGAGAACAAACATGATAGAAATAATCAGATCAAACAGGAAATCCAAATTCCCATAATATGAATTATCCCACCATTTGATTGAGATCTAAGCATATTCTCATGACAGAAAAGTTCTCCAATTATCAGGCTTTATTTATTAAAGATAAATACCACCCCAAGCTAGAAAAACTTATCATCAAAACTTGGGCAGGCTTAGCATGGACAAATTCAGTTTACACAGAAATTATAACAGAATATTATAGTGTCTGATTAAAACCTGGCTGGTCGTTAATGTTGGCTGTCCTTCAAGCCGCCTCAATCGATATTTAAAAACAGTGAACCCAGAAATACCCTTCTCTTCCCAGTACTGAACAACCTGCAATTAAGGAGCACATGCATCAAAATTTATAAAATCAACTAGTGATATTTATTGTGCCAAATACGAGAAACACACGGGTGGCATACGAGACAAAGAATTTGACTGTCACCTATAAAGAAGATACATGCAACAAACCGTTTGTTCCAACCACCTTTTGAGAAAAATCTAGCCATCTAATTGTTTAAAGATTGGGTTTGACGCAGAAGATTTTTTTTCGCATAACCATTCTTTTCTTCAAAATTATCAGAGTTCACAATAAGGACTAGAAGATAAGCCCTGACGGAAACACCAAGGCAAGTCAGGCATATTGAAAACTCCTCAACCATAGTCATATTCCATCAAATTTATCACAGAATGAACTGTAAATTAAATATTTATTTATAGCTTCTATCGATTCAAGTTATTGACAAAGATTTTAAGAATAAGATTACAGATTACAGATTTGACTCTCGGAGTTCATACAATCTCAAGGAAAAAAAAAAAGAATTAAACATTTATTATTTGTCACCACATATAACATGGTACTAAAGAGAACATATCATCCAATCCTAAGCAAGAAATTACACATTCAGGTAAATCCAAGCCTGAGAATATGCATCAGAATTACCTTGTACAAGCCATCATATGTGTAAACTTTTTTACTGTAACTGCTAGCACATTCATGACCACGGGTTACTCTGACAGGCACCCCTTGCTCTACACAGTTCTGTAATTAAAATTAGGCAGAAAATAATTCTAGATCTTCCAATTAGGTACCATACAAGACACTCCCAACAATGATATAGCTGCAAAACAATTATTTCCCTTTACACATCGGTGAAACACATTAAAGCAAAATTTTACCATGTCATGAACAGAACCTCAAATTTAGTATCTCTGGTCAACCCCAGACAAGCTCATGAAGCCATTCAGTAAACTTAAGTTTAAGGTATGATCCAAAACTTCCAATCAGATGCCATACAAGACAATCCTACATCAAATAACTAAAAGAATATACAGATACGTTCATTGTGCTCTGTTTAAAGACTATATCCGAGTCAGGGTAGGCAATTTTGAAAATATTTATTTTCCAATGAGTAACAACTTCAATTAGCAACCATTGACGAATGTAAATCTATAAGATTTTACAATTCACACCTTGAGTGCCAGATTACCAAGTTTCATAACTTGATCCTTTATTTGATGTTTATTACCAAGTAGATCATGTCCTCCTTGTCCGGTATAGATAACATCTTCAGAATTATCTAAATCATCCTCATACATTCCCGACAAAACTATGCTTACTGCAAGTGGTAATATATAGTGTTTATGCTCCTGCAATTTTTCAACCACAAAAAGGATAAGCATAAATGAGACAGTTGTGCCAAGACTATGATCAATACTCTTATCAGAAAATGACAACAAAATGACAGACTTGCCAAGATCAGGCATGGCGCATCAAATTAATTGAGGACGAGGTGCCTAACTCTTTGGATATGTCAACTCATGTTCACATAAGTTTCCTTTAAAGAATACTTTACTCAGCTTTTCATGGTACCCAACCGCATTTGATGGCAAGAAAAAAAAATAATCAAAGCAACTGCGGCAACCCCATGCAAAGAGTGGATTCTTTCTCGACTTTTGGGAGGTCGAAAGGCATGAGAGTACAGTAATGACGCTCAAGGTAGAAAGATAATGGTAATGCAATTATATTACGATCTTTAAATCAAAGGGGTATTAAAGGCTGAAAAAAAAAATTGAACATGTCATAATAACCCCATTTGCATGAAAAAATTAATGCATTACCTCTTTCTTGCAGTTCTTTCCCACAAAATCAATACCATTCAACCAGTGACTATGAAGACCAACGGCAACCATTTCCGCACGAGAATAAAATTGATGACCAACATCAATGCCTGCCATATATTAAAGGCAGAATAGTTTCTTGAACTCATAAAAAAAAAAGGTTTAAATGACCATAATATTATGTATTAGCCAACTAACAGTAGTATGAAACTAAATACAACCCAACATTCACAAGTTTCAGCAACCAACCCGGAAGGCTGCCTATCTTTTTCTTTTGATAAAGCACCTCATTATTCTTTATCATCTGCTAGTGAGCAAGTCAAGAAATTATAAGTTTAACCTCGAATAAGGAAAAATGAAAGCTATGGATTTTTTAAACAATAAAATCATTATAAACATAAAAAAGTAAAGCTAATTAAGATTATTAATGAACCGGAGTTGATCAAACTCTGACTTGCCTTTGATACTGCCTTCAAGTCTGGTCGCTTGGACTTGGCCTTGACATCATCACCTAGATCCTCTTTCTGCATATATTTATACACTAACATTAAATAAGAATATTATGCACACTTGGAAGGAAAAAAAGTTCTCAGCTTCCCCATCTATTAAGAAGCAATAAAGTTAGACAAAATAATATCATATACTACAGGAATATATATGGGAGAAACATTAAGTGCTATGACCCATGCTAGTCACAGGAACCGAAAGCAAAGAGAAGGGTAACTCACGTTGGCATTCTTGCCCTTGGGGGCTTTCTTTTTAACTTGGAACGGCCCACACCTCAGTTCCTCTTCCTATAGACCACTTAAAAAAGTTGTATAAGCAAAAATCTGCTAAAGCCATCTCAAAATGATTAAAAATGGCCCCAAAACCAGTAAGAAACAGAGACAGACCTGAACAAAGTGAAGATAATGCTTGTTGAACAACCTTATTGTCGCCTTCACTTTAATATGTGCACTCTTCTCAACAACATTCAAAGCATTCCCACTATCACCATCACTCTTGGCCGCTCTTTCAACCATTTTGGTCACTATCTCGTTCATTTTGCGTTCAGCACTCTCAGGAAGTTCCTGGGTCCAGTTCCGAGAATCGTTGATGAGTTTTAGCTTTCCCTTATGATCATCATCATCATTAGCCTTTTTTCTGCTGCTACTTCCTTCGTCTCCCTCCAGGTCCAGGAGCTCCACTCTCCGCTTCACCAGAAGCTCCTTCTCAGCTCTCTGTTTGGCAGCTTGCAGTCTCAAACTTACTCGTCGTTGCCCCGCCACGTCCTCCTTCCCCGGCGTATCTTTCCACCTTTTGCTTCTGTTTCTAGCCGTTGGAACCACAGATTGGACCAACATTTTCAAAAATCTAAACGAAAACCAGAGAGAGAGGGAGACGAAAAGACAACTAGAAACCAAGAGTGAAGTGACTCCAAAACACTTCAAATTTTCAAAAAAAAATGAATGAGAATTACTACTAATAATAATAATAAGAATATAGCAGTATTGACTTAAGTGGGAAAATGGGGAGTTCTGATTGGACATCTTTTTTATTAATTATTATTACTAAAAATTGTTTATTTTTCCTAAGTTAGTACTGCCTGCGGCTCTGCGCACGGTTCCTACATTTTTTATGTTTTTCTATTTCTAGGATCTTTTGTACTTTGCCCTTTATCCGGAATTTTCGTGAGGACAGAGACAAAATGAAAGGATGTTCGTTCGGGATTGTTTGAGTGAGCGAGGAAGTAATTATCTAGTGGATTGTGCTGTATGTGGAATTGGTGAGCTATTGGTCGTGGACCGTGGCCGTGGTCGTGGTCTCGTGGGTCTACGACCATCGTTGCGAAATCAAACTGTAACAGTGAAACAAAGTGCCTATTGCGGGCCATTTGATCGTGGGCCCCAATTTTTATCTAAAACCGAATAGAAACCGTCCATTGTGCCTCTCCAGATTAAACATTAATAAGCTTAAAACTTGAAAATACCTCGAAAAACGAGAGTAAGATCTCACAAACCTCATTTTATAAGAATTATCACACAATCAAGATATCTTATAATTATAATTTTATATTTAAACTATATTTTAAAATTTATTTTGAAATTTTAAAAAAATTGAGATTAAATTTTTTAATTTAATAACTAAACCTGATCACATTTTGATTTTATGATAATTTTTACCGATCCAATTTCGTGTAATCATTTTTGAAAAACGGTGACATTTTGTTTTTTCTTCTTAATTAAGGGTATCTAATGTCTCCCAAACTACTAATTCCTTATATAAGTTGAAAGTGTAGAAAATAAATTATTCTCATATAAGTTGTTTTTAATATAAATTTGTCAATATCTAATAGTGGCATTAGATTTCAATTAATTCAATATTAAACACTTGAATTTGAAACCTTTTTTAAAATATATCAAATTCCTTTTACTCCATCCAACGTATCTCAACCTCCTATAGAAAAATTCAATTTTCCTTTTCCATGTTATCTTTTGTTAGATCAATGCAAATAGTATATATACAAAAAATCAAGAAAAGGCAAAATTAAGAAGATTTTAAATGTTGATGGAGTCACTTGGAATAATTTAAAAGAAAACTAGTTCAAACCAACAGGTGTAATATGAGTTGCATTGACTCGAGAATTTCATTCATCGTCAAGAATCAATAATAGTAGCATAAATAGTACATAATAGTGCTTGATTTTTACAATTAAGCTAAGAGTAATGTTTTGATGGCATGATGGCCAAAATACAAGGATGATTACCTTGATGGCAAGGGTTTTGTTTGAACCCTAGGCCTTGTTTATAGATATATTTAACTATAAAGACCACTTAATCTAAGATCAAAAGAAATTTGATAAAAAAATGTTTTTCACTTGGCCTAAATTATAAACTCTACTAGTTCTTTGAGCCTGAATAAGAACTCCAAGAGCCCGAACCAGAACCATAACCTGAGAAAGAGCTCGAGCTAGAGCCCTTGAAAGAGCCCGAACTTCTATACGAACTAGAACTCTTGAAAGAACCAGAACCTGATCCTGTTGATGATCCTGAACCTGAAGAACTAGGACCCATGGAACCACTTGAGCCTGGACCTGAAGAGCTAGAACCCATGGAACCACTTGAGCCGGGACCTGAAGCGTGAGAGCTAGGACCCACTAAAGTACCTGACCCTGAAAATGAGCCGGAACTTGAACTTGAACTTGAAAAATCTGCTGAATTTGAAGAACCAAATCGTGATGACCCTGAGAACGAGCCAAAACTTGAACTTGAACGGGAAGAGCCAGAAGAACCCTTAGAAGCACTTGAACCTCCGTAATCTTTGGCAACTTGAGAGCTAGGACCCATAGAAGCACTCGAACCTGATACAGCGCCATAATCCTGGGCAACTTGAGAGCTAGGACCCATAGAAGCACCCGACCTTGAAAATGAGCCAGAATCGGAGCTTGAACCTGAAAAGCCCGCCGAATTCGAAGAACCGAAACGCGATGACCCAGAGAAAGAGCCAAAACCTGAACTTGAACGCGAAGAGCTAGAAGAACTCTTAGAGGCATCTGAACCTGTTACAGTGCTAGAACCCTTGGAAGCTTGAGAACTAGAGGAACCCTTAGAAGCACCTGAACCTGTTACAGAACTAGAACCCTTGGAAGCTTCAGAGCTAGAATCCTTGGAAGCTTGAGAACTAGAGGAACCCTTAGAAGCACCCGAACCTGTTACAGAGCTAGAACCCTTGGAACCTTGAGAACTAGAGGAACCCTTAGAAGCACCTGAACCTGTTACAGAGCCAGAACCCTTGGAAGCTTCAGAGCTAGAATCCTTGGAAGCTTGAGAGTTAGAAGAACCTTTAGAAGAACCTGAACCTGTTACAAAGCCAGAACCATTGGAAGCTTCATAGCTAGAGGAACCCTTAGAAGCACCTGAACTTGTTACGGAGCTAGAACCCTTGGAACCTTGAGAACTAGAGGAACCCTTAGAAGCACCTGAACCTGTTACAGAGCCAGAACCCTTGGAAGCTTCAGAGCTAGAATCCTTGGAAGCTTGAGAGCTAGAAGAAACTTTAGAAGAACCTGAACCTGTTACAGAGCCAGAACCATTGGAAGCTTCATAGCTAGAGGAACCCTTAGAAGCACCTGAACCTGTTACAGTGCTAGAACCTTTGGAAGCTTCAGAGCTAGAGGGACCCTTCGAAGCACCTGAACCAGATAGAGCGCCATAATCCTTGGCAACTTGAGAGCTAGGACCCATGGAAGCACCGGACTTTGAAAATGAGCCAGAACTTGAACTTGAACCCGAAAAGCCCGCCGAATTCGAAGAACCAAAATGTGATGACCCTGAAAATGAGCCAAAACTTGAACTTGATTGTGAATTGTCGGAAGAGCCCCTAGAAGCACTTGAACCTGATATGGTGCCAGAACCTTCGAAAGCATCCGAACATGTACACGAGCATTTCTTTGGAGAAGTGCGAGAATTAGTCGTCCACTTAAAACTTGCAGAATTGGAAGGGGCATAGGCGGGAGAGTCGGAAGATTTCAAGTCAAACTCTTTGTGAGGGGTGACATCGCGAAAATGTGCAAAGGAAAATGAAAACGATAGGAAGAGAACAAAAGTTAAAACATGGAAAAAGTGCCTGGAAATCATCATTTTGAGGTTTCAAATTGGATCTTTACTTTCTTTTTTGCTTTAAATTGTATTACATCATACGTGTTTGAAGGCTTTTTATACTCTTCCCTCATCCTTAAGATAGCATGCAACTGCAAACCGCCATGGATGGACCTCATTGAGCTTAGGAGAGCGTAAATTTCTCAAGGCTTTGCGTTCACTTGACCACAAGCGGGAGCTACATTATATCTGACAAGCAGGAGTTTGCGCTCTCATGATTCTTGGTTTGCCTTAGAAATAATTGCCTTGGAAATAATATATGTACCACGTAAGGATGAAAAATAGACTAATAATTTTCACGATAATAAAAAATGTAAAATAAATAAAAAAACACTTACATGTTTTTATTAAAAAATTAAAAACTCCACTGATGACTGTCCACCCCACGTAGTAGGGGCATATTCTTAATTTAATAAAAATCGAGGATTCAATTGAAACAATTTTAAAATTTTCAGGATACAAAGTTAAAAACATGTTTCTTAAACAGAGCTACTTGAAAAGTTTCAGGGACCACAATCGAATTGGCCCGCTAACTCGTGATCCAGACACTAATACGAGTTCCGGGTCCGGGTCAAGAAGTCCGAGGTTCATCCAACTTCGCTCGCGCCACGTCTGAACGAACAAGAGATGGCTTTGCTCTTGGCCACTTCCAAACTCCTCAATAAACAGTTACCGTTACGTTTAATTTTTGTTCCTTAGAAAGATAGAGAAAGTTGAAGAAAGCTCTATGAGGATAATTATTACATTTCTTTGATAATCTGAATCGAGTAATTTAGGGTTTTAGGGTGAATCGAAAGCATGGGTCGGTCGCGGACAGTCTCTCGCCCCATTGAAGAGGATCTCAATCAAAGGTTTTTTTTTCTTTTTTTTAGTTTCATCTTCTAAGATTTCCCTTTAAAGTCTTATTCTTTATTGAAAATTTGCTTTTGATTTTGTGTTTTTGATTGAACAAGCTTTTATTTTGATTCTACAGTAAATCGAAAAGGAAAAGGACTGCGTCTGGTGTCGTCGAGAATGTTGAGCTTCTACCTACAGGTATTAGCTAATTAGCCTTATGATTATACTTTTATGCAGAATGATTATGTTTGCAATTCGTGTTTTGTTTTAACTATTTGCTCGTTTTAATCAAAAGTAATTGTGATTTTACTCAAGAATCAAGTAGCAAGAGCGACAGATGAAAGAGAACCCTAATTTGTCTGAATAATTATTTATGAAAATAAAAATGTTACTGGTTTATCTGAGGATGTAAATGACTAAATGTGTTTATGCTAGTAATGTTGTTCTTCTCCACTGATTACATTTCTTTCCGATAAGGTCTTGGACAAGTGGCAAATGAAGCGAAAGGGCCAGCATTGTATCACTGTAATTATTGCAACAAGGATCTTTCTGGAATGGTTCGGATTAAATGTGCTGTTTGTCCAGATTTTGACCTTTGTGTGGAGTGCTTTTTTGTTGGAGCTGAAGTTAATCCTCACAAGAGCAATCATCCATATAGGGTTATGGTTAGTTACCTTCTCTACAGTTACTGTTTTTAGCGATTCAAGGTCATTGCATGACTGTAAATTGTTAGCTCTAATTAAGATTATTGCGGCCAGTTTTATCTGAAACATTCCGTTTCCCTCATCCTGTTTGAGGAGTATATACATCATCTAGGAACAGAAGCAAAGGGATCCATTTATTCTAGTAGTTCTGATTGAGCTGGTTGTAAGCTCTATAGTATGAATTGTAAGTAGAAATTATAGAATATGAAACAAATGGAGACTGATTTTTTTGGAGAGTTAGAAAATGACTCAGTGGACTTCATTGGTAAATAGATCCTACCAGAACTGTATGTTTATATTCCTGATTAGTTTGACACAAAATAAAAACATTAAATGTGCATAATACATAAGGTATCTAGAACATTTTTGCCTTGAAAACCACTGAAGCTAAATCATCACAAGTTTTCTGATCTACATTTGATAGTTTGGAATCTGTGCACTTTAATAAGCTAAATCATCAGAAGATTTATATTAGTACTTTTGATACATCTTCTTGGTTGCTAAGGATCACCATCAAAGTGGAAGTCTCTATGCCGGCTTTCCTGTTTAATTCTCAGGAATATAAGCGGTGTATGCATTCTGCTTTAGTAATTTTTAGTCATTTTAAAATAGAAAGTTTAGCCATCTGATGTTCAGGGACACAAGGGCAAGGCGGGTGTAAAAAAGGTCTCTGTTTGATAAATGTTGGAGCTGGTTCTTATTTGTCAACACCTCTGGCTATATACCTCTAGGGTACTAGGGTGCGCTGGGGTATATGAACTGAATTTTAAATGAAGTTCAAGTTGCAATTATTTTGTACAAGAGTCCAACACAGGTGAACAAGTAGAGAAATGAAGTTCAAAACATTGATTTCATATATTTTGATCAAAACTGTATCCCTCACCCTCTCTTTTTAGTGTAATATTGGAAAATTCTCTTATTCCCCTCTCCTGAAGCCTGAGCGTGTGTAAATTATCTATCTTCCATCAGTAACTTTCTGAATAAATGACTCAACCGTAGTTTCGTCCTTTTTGCTTTGGCATATGACTCAACCAGGACAATTTGTCTTTCCCACTTATTTGTCCAGACTGGAATGCAGATGAGGAGATATTACTTCTTGAGGTATTCCTTGATACTATCTTTCATGCTATTTTCTGTGGCACATTTTGATTTATTAATTGATTAGTATGTCCGGAAAATTGTGCTAATTTTCCTTCCGATTTTTCATTCAATGGATTTGATTGTTTGAGGATGGATGTCTTATGTTCAGGGAATTGAAATGTATGGATTTGGGAATTGGACCGAAGTTGCAGAACATGTTGGAACCAAGAGCAGAGCACAATGTATTGATCACTATAATGCTATATACATGAACTCTCCATGCTTTCCTCTCCCTGTAAGACTTGTGCCATAATCTTGGCTTTGAAGACATTACTCACATTAGCACATGCAAATGCACAGAAAGCAAATAGAAATACAATTATCTAGTAATATTCATTCATTATTTTCCTAGGACTTGTCTCATGTTATGGGAAAGAGCAGAGAGGAACTTCTTGCCATGGCCAAAGGGAATGGTCAAGTCAAAAAAGGTTAGACAAAAGCTTTCCCAGTTCTTAACTTGTTGCTATCAAGATGATTTTTTTTTCTTTTTTTGGCTGTATTCCTTCCTGCATTGACCATTTTTCATTTGGCCACTTTCTTTTTAATGGAAACATCGGAGATGTGCAGATTCTCAATAGTCTCCTCTGATATCTTTGGTTATCTGAGAGTCTTAGTTTTCAGATGTACTATCGTACAATGTGTTGGTATACTAAGTATTTATCACTGCAGAATTTACTATGCACAGTGAGGTTACCCTGAAAGAAGACTCTACTGTTGCCACAAAAGTCAAGTAAATATCTTTGCTGTGATACTCTTCTTTTTCCTTTTTCAGTTTTACTTACTTGTTGGGTATTTATTTGCTGGCTGTGCTTGATCAGATATGAGGCACCAAAAAAGGAACCATCATCCAGCTTGACTGGAGGTATGACATCAGCAATTTTGAGAAAATTTTACTGAAAGTGGCCTGTTGCTTTAATTTTCTTTGAAGGAATCAGTGCGTAAAAATAATTTCTTGTATAAACATTATACATTCTCTTTGACTGCAGAGGTAGGCTCCCATCTTGATTCAAGCAATAGCACATTCCAAAGTGCTGGTAAAACGACGTTGAACATGGCCCCAGTTAAAGATGGCACTAAAGTTGAAGGTATCCTCTCTCATTTTATTATACATTACGACTGTGCTTGTGGATTCACATCCTGTGTGAAGTCATTAACTGGTGCCACCAAAAGAAATGCCAATCTCATAAGACCGTGTACTCAGTCTATAAGCATTAAGAATGGCAACTTATTCTGAAAGAAAGGGTTTGGATGGTAATGATCCCTGGTCATGCTATGAGGCAAATGCTAATTAACAATTTTTCTGTCTGAGAAATGAGTTAAAATGAGTCAGATTGCTGAGAGGCAGGGCCTTTCTTTTCTTTTTATTTTCCTTTTCTTTTCTTTTTCAGTTTTTGGTGATTTATATTGTTGGTCATGTTCCCTGAATTTGTTATGTAAGTGCTCAATGCAATTGCTGAACCTTGTTTTCAGAACCTCAAGCTGACAGGAGCATTGGTGAGAAAAAACTTAGGGTTTCCACTGAAGAGGAGCCTTCTATGACAGAGTTGAGTGGCTATAATTTTAAGAGGCAGGAATTTGAGATTGAATATGACAATGATGCGGAGCAGTTATTGGCAGACATGGAGTTTAAGGATACTGACACCAAGGCCGAGCATGATTTGAAGTTGCGTGTACTACATATCTACTCAAAACGGTAGTTATCTACTTAAAATCTGTATGCGTGGTGTATACATTGTTGACATGGCAAATGTCAATATAGTCAGTGGTTTTTCAATACTGAAAGGGGTCTAAGTGGAAAATATGAAGAGTACCTTGTTGGTCTAGACAATGGCCAGTAATGCAGTCCTTCAAAAAGAACATGACCTTTTTACTGTATCTATCATCAAAGTGCTGATTGCCAAACACATATCCGCTGTCAATATTAGGATTTGCAGCACTTTCTCTAAGCACCTGAATATCTGGTTTGGAGACCACCTGAAGCTCCTCTAAGGTTATAAGATTTAGACTCAAGTCTAGAGCATGAGAGTCTTTTAACTTCATGCGCCAATAAATTCTCTTGATAGGACTTTCTACTGTGTCATGGGAATTTGAACTTGATTTCAGAATAACTTGTCTTTAAATTAATCTTGACTGAAAATGGTTCATGGCATTTTTGGTGCACTCAAGGTTGGTTCGTTTGTGCTTGCATTGTTTCATTTATACAATTCTATGCACATCATATGTGTCTGTTTCTTACATTAGTTGTTAGTTGGGTTCTACTAGTACTTTTCTCTTGACAACTTGGAATTGGTTGGGACTTGGGATGATGAAATACTTGTATGCATATGGCATGCTTATGGAGTGGTACTCAACTTCATTCCCATATGGCAAAATATTTTGAATAATATATCATCATAGAAGTATGGTGACTCTTTGACAGGCTTGATGAGAGGAAGCGTAGGAAGGACTTTATACTGGAGAGAAATCTACTTTACCCTGACCCTTTTGAGAGAAACCTCTCACCTGATGAGAGGGAAATATATCAGCATTACAAGGTCTTTATGCGCTTCCACTCAAAAGAAGAACATGAAGAGTTGCTTAAGAGCGTAATAGAGGAACATCGGATTGTCAAAAGAATACAAGACCTCCAGGTCAGTTGCATGCCTTGTGCTTACTTTGTATGCTTTATTTGTTACTTTTGTGGAAAATATCTTTCAACTGCTCTAGCTCTGAAAATAATGAAATAATCTAGAATTCCACAAATGGGAATTAGGTTTTCACTTTTCATTGAAATATTATTACATTTTTCATTTTTTGCGAGGTGGAACCTAATAATAGACCTAAAAGTCCATTTGCCTTTGATATGGTGCTGGCTTTCATTCTTGATTATTTTCTTAAACATCTTCATTGTCAAACAGTTCAATTCTATTACGGTTTCCTGAGCATAAGGCTGAAATAATTAGCTCTAGATACATCTACTGAAACATCTAAATTTTGGTACATTTATCAGGATAAAGTTAGGCACATTTTGCACATGTTTATTACTGTAGATATACATCATAAATACTCTGTATTCAGGTAGATTTTATTGTGCAGGAAGCTCGGGCTTCTGGTTGCCGAACTGCTGCCGAGGCCAATAAATTTATTGAACAAAAGAGGCAAAAGGAAGCTGAAGAAAATGCCCAGAGAATGAAGGAAAGTGTGGAGGGTGGTCCTAGTGGTAAAGGGTTATTGCATGGCAGCCCACGGGGTGTCGTAAGAGGGTCCACTGGCTTACAACCTTTCAGTAAAGAATCTTCAACTTTCATAGGACAAGCTACAGTATCATTAAGCAATCTGGATGAGTGGGATATCACAGGATTCATGGGGGCTGATTTATTGTCTGATACTGTAAGGATACCCTCCCTAGCTTATATCTCATGATATTTGAAAATTATTCCAATCAGATTATTGTTATTTTTAAAATTTAATTTGCATTCTGCATGATAATTGATTCAAATTTTAAGTTTGTGAATAAGTGTCAAAACTTTATGTATGCATGTGATGTGTAAAGTAGCATCAACATTAATTGGAAATTATTTACAGTATTTGTACTTTTCTGAACATTCACACCACGTTACAGATTCAGTCTCTTATAACAACGTTTTGTGCAGGAGAAACAGCTTTGCTGCGAGATCAGAATTTTGCCTTCACATTATCTCTCTATGATGCAAACCTTATCAATGGAGATAATGAAGGGCAATATTAGCAAGAAGTCTGATGCCCACAACCTGTTCAAAGTTGATCCGAGCAAGGTGGATAGAGTCTATGACATGTTGGTGAAAAAGGGGATTGCCCAAGCATGACCAATTCACCAACCTCAATTTTGTAGGTCAACATTGTACAGTCCCGCTTCTGAGGTTAAAAAGTCAAATCTTGATTCTGCATTCTTAGTAAGCAATCAAATTTGTAGGAAGTCAAGCAATAGGGCCTTGTCTTTTCATATATAAGCGATTATTGGTTCATAGTTCTATCAGTCTCATGCAAAGAGCAAGTATATGAAAACCGGAAAATACAGATATCCCTAGTGTGTTTTGCCAGAAATACATGTGCATCCTTCTGGACCTTCGCTGTCTATACTAACATCTCTGACCTTAGAGTATATCCATTACTAGCCATCAGCATTCAGGAGGAGATCTTAATTTTGTCTTTGGTGTACATACTGTTGAAATATGCGTACTATTTGTGTACATTTACATGAGTAAAGAGGGTAAAAATTTGAGCCTCGTTTGTAGATTTTGCTTAATGGAATTTATATGGTTTTTACTTGCATGCATGCACTTCTACATGCATACATACAAATATGTTGACTGTGTTCCAGGTACAATTTTATTAATGGGTATCTCACTCTCTTAAGTCTGAACAGGAGCTTTCAAATTTGAATAAGTATTTCACTTTATATACTCCAATAGAAGAATAGGACCCTTTTTAGCCATGAAAAAACAACAACCCTATTTAGCCTTTTATCGTGCATTGTATCCACTCCTCCAAGAGTGGTAATACTTCCCAACTTTGGGAAGAAAATTATAAAGGAATCAATACTTATATATAGCATTCCTAGTCTTCTACTTTATGTCAAACCCAACTTCTAAGACAATAATTTATGTAGTTGTAATCATCATCAGAGAAATTATTAGGTAAGTCGGGTGTATTACGTCATCTAGAGGCCCAACTAATGAAGTTGTAACAACACAAGAATTTTGATACAATTATTAAAACCTTACAACAATTATAGTCTAAATTTAAGGACTTACCTTTTAAATTCTTTTTCTTTGTAATCTAGGGTTAAATATTTGTCGGATTTATAGATAACGTGGTACACCGAGCCTATCTAATAATTTCTCCGTCATCATCAACACTTACCACTAATTAAGGCACTTGAATATTTGGTTTAGGAAAAAGCTCTTTGACCCATTAAATTTCATTACACTGAGTGACTCGGCTGATGTGGTATAAGTTTAGTAAAAATTTTAAAATCAATTAATTTATAACGTTGGTACTAAATTTTAATTAGACATATTTTATGGTAGGTTTAGTGGATATAATTGTACCATGTCAGACGGGTCATTTGATGGGTCATACAGCATACCTCTTTGGTTTAATGGGAAGTGTATTTATAGCTTTGTTCAAAGATTCAGCTTAAAGTCTTTCTCTTCTATACCCAAATTGAAATAGAAAAATATACTTGATAGGGGCTTGAAGTCTCATCTCCCCACACCCAAAAAGGACAAAAAGGATTATCAAATCTGCGGCTCTCCTTTCCTTCCACGAGCCCCATTGAATTACCGATGAAAGGCTTTATTCCATCATTAAAAAGCTAAATAGGAAATTGTTGGCGCTCCTTTCCTTCACTAGCTCCAATTAAATTACCTAATAAATGAAAGGCTTTATTCCATCATTAAATATAAAGCTAATGGGATCAAACTAGTTTGAAAAGCAGCCGCATGAGTTTCCAAACCAAAGCCCCAATGAACGTTTTCACTTTAACCATAAAAGGATCCCCCACTAGTGATGGAGATTAAAGAATGATCACGATCACAAGATTTTGTAAGTTTCCCTTACTTGCTTGGAATTAGTGGTGAACGATACTTGGATTTGATTTCTCATTAATTGGTAAACAATTTGTACGTCTGACAAACTATATAAAAAAAGAAAATCACAAATCATAAAAGTATTGACGACTTACTCTGACATTCAAGATGGTAAGAAAAATTTTCTTCTCCTAAACTTCTTTTGACAAAAAAGAAAAGAAAAGATCTACAACATGCATGCAAAGTGCAAAAATGAAGTGGTTGGACTTGAATCACCTAAACCATAAGGGGCTCTCCCATCAACATCAAAAAATAAAGGACTTTAATTATGTTTTACTTTTGATAATCCTAATCTTAGATCAATGAGAAGATGACTTGAAATTTTTGCATGTAATTAGGGTTGCATGCAGCGACAAGAAAACGCCGCCGATCGATGATAGGTAAAGAAGCAATGATAATGATAATAATTAATAACTAACGATAACAAATATCGGAATCCCCATTGGTTTAAACAAATATAAATGAATGCACACGTTTTGAGAGCTGATTGGTGGGTTTGTGTAAGCTTTCCACTTCCACTTTGGAGTTTGGAGTGGGCAAGTGTGACTTTTTGTGAGAGTGATTCCTCCAATAACTTTTTTATTTATTGTTCCAATTCCAATAAGAATAGAGTCAATTCTTAAACTTTGCTAGTATTGATTAACTCTTCATTCATCCAAAAGCCAAGTTAATTGTTTTCTACTTTTATTTATTGATTATAGCAAAAACTATTGGAGAATAATTATAACGTTTTTGTTAACGGTGTACTCATACATCTCTTTTAAGGTTAGTTAACTTTTTATTTAAAGAAATTACTATCTCCATTCTAAAAAGTATCGGTTTTTAACTTAGCACATGAATTAAGAAATCTTAAAATCTAAAAATATATTTCTTCTTATATCAAGTTTATCCTTATATTGGGACTATTGACTTCTATTAAAATACACAATCTTTATCCAATAAACAAATTTCATTCAATGCAATTAATTAGGAAGAAGATGGGTAAAATTGAAAAAGAAACAATTTATGAAGTATATAATTCTTAAAACGACATTTATTATAGAAAAAAAAATTCAAAAACGACACTAATTTTGGAATGAAGGAATACTTTTTATTTAATGTAGTAATTTTTTTTGAATTAAATAAAAAGTGAAACATTAATTACATAAAATTTTATATATTTAACACATTAAATGACGCATAGGTGCACCATTTAATATTTTCATAATTATAATTAATTAATAATTAATGTAAAAACAATAAAGAATTCGAACATTTGCTATTTGACCTGTTACTTTTATCCCAACTAAAGTTGTGAAGTTTAAATTTAATAATAAATTTCATAAGCATCTGATTTATAAGATAAATTTTAAATATTAGGACATTTATTTTGATAAGATTATAGTTGTTATAATTGCAGCATGTCAGGCGGAACAAAGTGGTGATCATGCAACATAACTCTACCAAATTTGAGAAGTAGTAACCAATTTGAAATTTATTGATACTTCTTAAAGAAATTATGGTAGTGACAAATTAATAGATACTTGACTGTGTGTTGTTGTTTACCACCTAAACCATAGGGCTGGACAAAGCTTTATAAAGCTCATAATCTCTTAATTAATTAGGGTTGGGGCCTTTTTGAATTTTAGCAAGCTCTGAGTACCTATGTCAATCTAAAAGCTAGAAGAACTGGCCAAAGTTTTAAATGAGACCTAATTTAGTTAAGAGACAGGCTTTTTAATGAATTATCCAAGGTAAGTTCCTTTGACTGATTCGCTCGCTTAATCACAATCTGAGTTTTCTTTTAATTATTAATTAATGTTAAAATGTTAATCTTGAATATATGACCCATATAGGTTAAAAAAACCTACATGGGATTGGCTTAATCGAAATCCAACTCTTTTTTCTTTTAAAATTAATGCTATTTTTTTTAAGAAAGTGTAGCCTTTATTTATTCTAATAAAACTACATTCATAATACTAATGAAATCGAAAATTACGGTAGATTCAAACTTATTTTCTTCGGCTTATAAATCTGAATCTTGCTTTATGATCGAGAATTAATGTTAATATTAAATGCATGATTTTGTAGGTTGAAAAAGGAGGCACCATAATTGAATACATTTGCGTTAAAATGGTAGTAGTTAATAACTTATAGTATAATTCAAACAAACTTTTGATGCTTAATTCCAAAAGAAACTCCATCATTACTATTACTACTGAGGAAAGAAAGAAAGGAAAAAAATAAAATAAAGAAAGCATCCAAATTATAAACAAGTTGGCGTCCAAAATTGTTGTTGTTTTGTCATGTCAATGGTTCAATGGTAGATAAAGAGGGGAGCTTTTGAAGCATCTGGTGCCTCTCCATTCGACCTTACCACCATGTTTCTTGTAATCTTGTCTCTCTTTGCTAATTTCAAAGTTAGAAAGAGGTCAACAATGAATATAAATATGTGTATGTATATATAATAATTAGATTATTTTATTTTTAAATTAATAAAAGGGACGGCCCATTGATTTTGCTTTTATACTTGGATATGGATATAGACGAATTTTTTTAAAATGGGAGATGCAATTAATATCCAACTATAGTATACTATACACATTTTGATATTAACTCTATACGCGGTAGTTATATTGGACTTCCATTAATTTAAATTGAGTGATGTTAGATTCTAAACAAAAAAACCTTTTCAAGTTTATTTTTTTTATTTATAATATATGAACTTGAGATTATATCACTCAAATAATTTTTTTTTCAAATCTATTTTATACATTTACAATATTTGAATCCAAAACATTATTTAAAAGACATCTCACTCATTCTACATTAAGTCTAATAAGCATTACATATGTGTGTATATAAATATATATATATATATATATATTATATTTGTATATATATGGTTATGAGCACATGGGGTTAGTCAAAGTCGTTAAGGTTTGGATTTGTAGTGCAAAGCATTCGGGTTCGAATCTCCATAGGCTCCCATTGATAGGTGATCTATAAATCTAAAAAATTCACAGGCGAACGTTCAATGGATCCATAAGCCTCAAAAGGTATTTGACGACTTACCCTGACCTTGAAAATAGAGTAAGCTCCCCTACTCCTAAACTTTTTTGTACCAATATATACATAGTTATTAATCAATATATTTATAAAAAATCAAAAGTTTCAAATGGCATTAATTCACAGGCGAACGTTCAATGGATCCATAAGCTTCAAAAGGTATTTGACGACTTATCCTGACCTTGAAAATAGAGTAAGCTCCCCTACTCCTAAACTTTTTTGTACCAATATATACATAGTTATTAATCAATATATTTATAAAAAATCAAAAGTTTCAAATGGCATTAATTAATAATAAAATATACAAAAATTCAACTAGTATGATCCATGACATCTTTCGATGGGAATATTAATCAATTATTGACTAAAGGGAAAAAAAATCCATAATCAAATGATTAATTTTTTAGCAAAGACAAGGGTGAGCGGTTGTGTATCTATCTTACTAGCGATGATGTGTATAGATTTAATTTTGAGAGTATCTTCCATGATCATATGATTATAATTGAAGTTCGGAGAAAAAATATAGTAAATAATAAAAATTAAGTTCAATCCACCACAGCTTCAAATATTTAAGGATTATTATCATCTATATCTATACCATTCTATTAAAAGAATGTGTTATGAAGGCCATATGTACATAGTCATAGTGACATGTACGATAAGAGGATAGAGAAAAATAATTATAAGTAATTTTAAAATGATTTTTATATTTAAGTGTATTAAAAATATTTTATGTAAACTATTTATTGTATTTGTGGAATAGAGAAAGAAACATGATTATATTTAGTTTGAAAATAGATTTTATTTTTTCTTTACAAAAATTTTCTTTATATTGGTGTATTATTAATTGGAATGCTTTAAATTATTATAAATATTGAATTTAACAAGAAATTACAATACATTTAACCTATAATTTTTTATTTTTCATAAATTTTCTTTTTAAAAATTTATTGCTTTTATATTATCTTTAAAATTTTTACCTCAAATGTTTATTGAATTTATCGCACATACATTTAAATTTCTTATATAAAATAGTCCAATTTCATATGTTATATTATATTTATTTTTTAACCCTCCACCAGTCGATATTATTTGAGTTTTTTTCTTACCATTGCTATTCTATGCATAGTAAAAAAGAAATCAATACTATTTCGTCTATTGTATCATGCTTATTTTTGTAACTTAAAGTGAAACGAATTTGCTTTAACAATTGTTGCTCCATGTACAATAAAAAACAAATTTGTCTCGAAGCTACGCAATGGAGTTCTCCTTTAGTATACTATAAATACAAATTTTTAACTTCATATATATGATTAAATGACTTATAAATGTTCTTTAATTAATACTCCCTCAGTCTCAGAATATGTCACTTTCAACTGTTTTATAAAACAAAAAAAACAGTTTTATTTGTTAAGTTTTATGTACTTACCTATTTCATCACTATTTCGCTTTTTTTATTTCTTTCTCTTATGAGTATGACTGCCATTATTTCTTTCTCTCTTTTTTGATAAAGAGGAGATATATATGTACTCCCTTTGTTCTTATATATTTGATCCCAATAACCGAATCTCTTCGATTAATAAAGTTAATAGAATAAAAAAATTCTATATAAATTTCACTTTACTTTTCAAATTTACTCTAAGTTTATTTCATTCTCTCTCTTCTTAACAAGTTAGTTGGCTTAATATTATAACTATTATATTTAATGGCTCTTACAATTCCAAAGAAGAGTAAATTTGAAAATAAATAATTAATGTTTTATTAAAATCATAAATGACAAATAGAAAAGAACATTAGGTTGAGTCAGATAATAAGAAACGAAGGGAGTAATAAAGAAGTGGTTTCCAATCTAATAAGAGTAAATTTAGAAAAATATAAAAATATTATCTTGATTTTATAAAAGTGAAAAATATTTTGGAATAAGAAAAATTTTAAAAAATGACTTACCTATATTCTGGGATAGTATTAAGTAATTAATTAATTAGGTACTGAATGTCTTGTGAATTATCTAAGTGGAATTAAAAATTAAAGCATAAAGATAATTTAGTATATTTATTGAAGTTTTGTTTTATTTAAGATTTTCTCTTATATTATTCTTGTTATTATTTTACTTTAACCTTTAATGATACTTCAAATTTTAGTTTTTGAGAAAAAAAGAAATTGCTAAAAGCAATTAATAAAAATAAAAATAAAAATTAAAAAAAAATTAAAGAACTTCTAGTGCTGCATTGAAGGTTGCATACCAACTCCCAACGAAAAGCCGTACAGATTCCCTTTCACTACCTAAACCCCCAACTTTTAGCGCTATAATAATCTGCTTGTAACCCCATCCGTTAGATCACATAACCCAACTAATCAGGGGACAACATACGTCCACGTCAGCACACCATCGTTTTCCATGTACCGCAGTCGCAAACGGCAGAACCTCAATTAAAAACCTTATCTGATCTCAATGGGAACTGTGTAAAAGGCCGTTGCCGGCTAAGGATGTTGTCCTTTCACAGTTTTTTTTTTTTTTTAATAATTTTTTTATGCTTTGCAATTTCAGACAAACAATGTGGAACACGTGGCATATTTATGGGAATCCACGTTAGACTGCTCACTTATCCGTGCTTATCCACTTAACTCATCCCTTTTAATTATAAAATCTTTTTAAAAATTTTGAACCCACTTGAGGTTGAGTTGTTAGCCCATACGGGTTGTGGGGTCCACGCCTCACTGACGTGGCGGATAAGTCAATGTGACGTCCAGCTGGTGTCGGCCCTTCACCCTCCTTTCTATCGTACCGCCCCGATATTTTGGATTCTTGTTGATTATCTCGGGTCGGTTTGAGTTTGATGATATACTATTTGAAATCATCACATTTCACCAACCAAACCAACACCGGTCCAAAAAAGGAAAAACAAATTTATTTCATCTTATCCTAAATTCTAATACTCCAAATGTTGGTATAGTAATGTGTTTTAGCCATCCGAGTTTGGAAATAAGAGATAAAGTTATAATATGTCTTCTTTGCACACTTCAAATTTCCACAATGTTTTTTCCCCCAAACTATTCTTTTAATCGTCATGTTATTTAAGATACTAAGAATTCAGTATATAATTTAATTAGAATTGAATATCATATTAATAGTAGTTATCTTTGAATTGAAAAAAATCTTTCTTCACATATTTGTAATCTCGATTCATCAGTGTTTTTATCAATGATAAAGTTATAATTTAATCTCATAAAAGTATACTTCTTCTTTGACTAAATTTTCGTTCATTTTTATTAATTTTTCATTCTCATGTAGAATTCATATCCCTCAAGGATATTTTAACGTGTTAAAATATGAAAATTTTGGTATATAAGTGTTCTAGTTTTAATATAAAAGTTGTTAAATATATTTATTCATATTAATTCTATTTGATTTGTCAATAATTATGTGATTTGTTGATAAATTATTGTATTTTTTTTTCAATATACAAATATTTAGGAGTGGGGAGATCACATCGACTGTAAAATTAGAACACATTGTTAATCCATGTTAAAATTTACGGATTTATTAAATATTCACTAATATATTTTTGAAACATACATGTTTCTACGGATAAGAAATTATTAATCAAAATAATTTTAACTTGAATGTTATGCACAAAACATTTAAACTTATATCACCCTTGTTGATTTTTTTGAAAAATGAGAGATTTCAAACCCGATACCTCTTCTATGAATTCTTTAATCTTTAACCAATTCAGTTAGAGAAAGAAAAACTCTTGTTGATTTTCGTTAAGTTTATTTTTTGTAATCTAAATTCAAATACAAATAACTTTGAATAACCACAAAAAGATGAAATTTATTCTTTAAACTATATTAAGTCCTATTTCCTTTTACATTTTTTTTTTTTGCACATTTCCTTCAACAATTCAAACACATCAAATACTGACTTTCCTCTTTGTACTTTGTATAGAGCAGCCCTGTAGTTGTCTTTGTAAAATAAAGAAAACATGCTTGTGGAGTTGATGTACTCTTTGCTTTTTCAATCTCGGCCTTCTCAACAGTATACTGTCGGATCACGATATTTTGCGTTTATTATCCCACGAAATATCGTCTTCATCAGTCAAAACGTGAACACATATCTCGAGAGACCAATTTCTTATGTTGTCAAAGAAGGATGGAGACGATGCCACGTAACCTACAGAAGCGAATAGCTGTAGGCCACGTGTTATTTTTACAGCTAATTTCAGACAAGACCCTAGTTTGTGGGTCCCACTTCCGCATGTTGCCTCGTGGCGGATTACCCAAAGGACAAAAGGATAAGAACTTCAAGTGCACATTTTCCACTAATCTCTACCGTTGGATCACACCACAATCTCATCCAATGGTCAGTGTTCATCTAATTATTTAACCCGGAAAAAATTGTAAAAGAAAAGAATTTTTTTCCGAAAAAACCTCAGTATATTTTAAGTTCCTTCTCTGTCCAAGCTTTAGCTGGGGAGTGTGGTTTTGGCAAAGGGGATTTGAGATCAGCTTCAGCTTCAACCAAAGCTGTATTCTTTTTCCTTTTTTTTTTTCGGTTAATCTCTTTAGCTTAAGCTCTAAGCTTTCGGGTGAATTTCCAAGTTTTCTAAGTACCCAATAGGATTAAAAAGGGATTTCTTCAACATATATTCAACAACAACGACAACTGCTGGTAATTTTCTTCAACTGTTCTTGATTTTTATTTTTATTTTTAACTTTCTTTCAACTTTAGATTTTTCAATAGTTGTTGTTGTTGTTGAAAGTCTGACTATCTGTAGTGGAAATTCTTTCGGTTGAAGTATATTTTCTTAGCTGTGTAATCTTGAATCTATTCCATTCCTTTTTTTTCTTTCTTTATCTGGACTAGATATCAACTTATATCCACCATTTGATTTTGATTCACTTCCTCTAAGCTTATCTCTTGATTTCTTTTTTCAACTCTCTTCCATTCACCATTTTCTTCGTCAAAAAATTAGCGGCCTTTTTCCCATTTGTTTGCACTTAATCAAAGTGCCAGTCTTTACCCTGAAATTCACCATCTTGTTCATTGGATTTTTTATTTTTTTTGGTGATTTTAGAGCTTCTAAGTACAATTCCTGCCAAAGGGTATCTTTTGATTGTGAAGAAATTTCCCCCTTTAATGGGAGTTTTTTTGTTTGAGGGTATACTGAAGCGCGGTTTTGATTAGCTTTAAGAAATGGTATCGAGATCGTATTCGAATCTCTTGGAGCTTGCCTCCGGTGAGTCTCCATCATTTGGCCGAATGAGCCGTAGGATTCCCCGGATTATGACTGTCCCCGGGATCATTTCTGATATCGATGACGATCCGTCAGAGAGTGTTTGCTCTGATCCGTCATCATCATCGGTCCAGAAAGACCGGATTATCATGGTGGCTAATCAGCTGCCTATAAGGGCTCAGCGAAAATCGGATAATAGTAGTAATGGTGGTGGTGGTAGTAGCAGCAAGGGTTGGATTTTTAGCTGGGATGAGAATTCACTTCTCCTTCAAATGAAAGATGGTTTAGGAGATGATGATATTGAGGTGATTTATGTTGGTTGTCTAAAGGACGAAATCCACCCAAATGAACAAGATGAGGTCTCACAGATTCTTTTAGAGACGTTTAGGTGCGTGCCAACCTTTGTACCGCCTGATCTCTTTAGCAGGTATTATCATGGCTTCTGTAAGCAGCAACTGTGGCCTTTGTTCCATTATATGTTGCCTTTATCACCTGATCTTGGTGGTAGGTTTAACCGGTCGTTGTGGCAAGCTTATGTGTCAGTCAATAAGATTTTTGCTGATCGAATCATGGAGGTGATTAATCCAGAAGATGATTTTGTTTGGATACATGATTATCATCTGATGGTGTTACCTACTTTCTTAAGGAAGAGGTTCAACAGGGTCAAACTGGGTTTTTTCCTTCACAGCCCATTTCCTTCATCTGAGATATATAAGACATTACCTATTAGGGAGGAACTTTTGCGTGCCTTGTTAAATTCAGATTTAATTGGGTTTCATACTTTCGATTATGCGAGGCATTTTTTGTCATGCTGTAGTCGAATGCTTGGTCTTACTTATGAATCCAAGAGAGGGTATATTAGCCTTGAGTATTATGGAAGAACTGTTACTATAAAAATTCTCCCTGTGGGGATACACATGGGTCAGCTTCAATCAGTTTTGAGCCTTCCAGAGACTGAAGCCAAGGTTGCAGAGCTCATTAAGCAGTATTGTAACCAAGGGAGGACGATGTTACTCGGGGTGGATGATATGGACATATTTAAGGGCATTAGTTTGAAGCTGCTAGCAATGGAACAATTACTTTTGCAGCATGGAGAGTGCCAAGGGAAGGTAGTGTTGGTTCAGATAGCAAATCCAGCTAGAGGCAGGGGAAAAGATGTGAAAGAAGTGCAGGAAGAGACGTATTCAACTGTGAAGCGAATTAATGAAACTTTTGGGAAACCTGGATATGACCCTGTTGTATTGATCGATGAACCCCTTAAGTTTTATGAGAGGATTGCATATTATGTTGTTGCGGAGTGTTGTTTAGTGACTGCTGTAAGGGATGGAATGAATCTGATACCCTATGAGTATATAATCAGTCGACAGGGGAATGAGAGGCTGGATAAGGTTTTGGGATTGGAGCCATCTACACCAAAGAAAAGCATGTTAGTTGTCTCAGAATTCATTGGCTGCTCCCCATCTCTGAGTGGAGCAATTCGAGTCAATCCATGGAATATTGATGCAGTGGCAGATGCAATGGACTGCGCACTGGCAATGGCAGAGGCGGAAAAACAGCTTAGGCATGAAAAGCACTACAGATATGTAAGTACCCATCATGTTGGATACTGGGCTCATAGTTTCCTTCAAGATTTGGAGAGGACATGTCGTGAACATGTCAGAAGGAGATGCTGGGGTATTGGTTTTGGGTTAAGTTTTAGAGTTGTGGCTCTTGATCCAAACTTCAGAAAGCTCTCAATGGAGCACATTGTATCAGCGTACAAGAGGACTACTACTAGGGCAATACTTCTTGATTATGATGGCACTTTAATGCCGCAGGCTTCCATTGACAAAAGCCCATCATCTAAATCCATTGACATTCTAAATAGCTTGTGTAGAGATAAAAACAATATGGTTTTTATTGTCAGTGCCAAAAGCCGAAGGACGCTCACTGAATGGTTTTCTCCTTGTGAGAAACTAGGACTTGCCGCTGAGCATGGCTACTTCTTAAGGTAAAACAAGCCAGTTTTCTTCGTAATTTATACTGTTATCCTTATAATAAGATTGGGTTTGACTTGAGAGTTATATATTTTATTGTTTCAGGCTTAATCGAGATGCGGAATGGGAAACATGTGTACCGGCTGTAGATTGTACTTGGAAGCAGATTGCTGAACCTGTAATGAAGCAATATATGGAGACTACTGATGGGTCAAACATAGAAGATAAGGAAACTGCACTTGTCTGGTGTTATGAGGATGCAGATCCAGATTTTGGATCATGCCAAGCTAAAGAACTTCTTGATCATCTTGAAAGTGTGCTAGCCAATGAACCTGTTACTGTAAAGAGTGGGCAGAATGTTGTGGAGGTTAAACCACAGGTTAGGATTAAATTTTTACTGATAAACCAGCTTTTTGTATATCTACCTTGTGTTTCTTGAGCTCTCAAATTATTATGCTTCAAATTGTGTTTCTTAATGATTTTGCAAGCTATCTCTAAAATCTTTTGTGTATATGCAGGGTGTCAGCAAGGGTCTGGTAGCTAAGCGCCTACTTTCCTGTATGCAAGAGAGGGGTATGCTGCCGGATTTCGTTCTGTGCATTGGAGATGACCGATCTGATGAAGACATGTTCGAGGTAATCTCCAGTTCAATAGCAGGTCCCTCGATTGATCCCAGGGCAGAAGTGTTTGCATGTACCGTTGGTAAAAAACCCAGTAAGGCCAAGTACTATTTGGATGACACCGTAGAAATTGTTAGGTTGATGCTGGGTCTGGCTTCTGTTTCTGATCAGATGCTTTCCGTGTTGGCTTAGCAATGATAAACAAAGGTGCACTGTTCTTTTGTGTTTGTAACTCTCAAAAAGTGTGTAGGCTGGCCAGCAGTCTCGTATTTCCTTGCCTTTGTTTTGCAATGTACATTATCGTAGTCTTACTAAGAGAACCTGTGCAAGCGGATACTTTTTTGTGTTTGTTCTTTTTCTAGTGAAGCTGTAAATATGTGCTTGTGCGATGATATTTTAGCTTTCGCAATCTCTCTCCCATTATTATGTTTATTTTTTCTCATCATTTAGCCCCAATTTTAAGAGGATTTATGAAGATTCAAACAGTGTGGTGCCAGACTCGTGAAGACGAAAGTCTCCACGCAAAAGTTTCTCATCTGCTGACCCTGGGTGCTATTTTTGCCAGTCTTATGTTTTTGCTGATATCAATGGTTCCCTAACTTGTACTTCCGATTTGCTTTGAAATGTCAGCTTCAATTCTAGTTAAAGTGTTGTTTCCTTTGTAACATGTTCTTGTTGCAGTGCCTCTGTACAAAGTGGACGTTTCGCTGTATATTTCTAATGCTGTATCTTTCAACATTCACTAGATCCAGGTGAAAAACCCTGCTTCTCCCAATCTATACTAGTTAGTCGACCAGCTGACACAGCATCTGAAGAAAAAGTACATTATTCTTCTTATTCTGAGAATGGTTATACCATAATTTGACAATATCTAGTTGTGCATAAATGTGTTTGTTGGAATTATATTCCTAATCCATATTGGTAAGTTTGCAGCCACCATTAATTGTCCGTACTTCCAGGCTTCCCTGTGGGGTTCTCTATTGAGGACTTTGGCCGAAGATGCCAGAACTCGACTTTGCATCTTCCGCTATCATGCTGTTTGTTGTCTTTTATGATGAGCCGTACATATTTGTTTGTCTGATTACATTTCAGCGGTGTTTGTTGCAGTATTTGGCTTGGTGCTAAAAGTTAGTATTTCCTCAACGTTGCTCTCATTGTCTCCAAATGGGTAACCTACCATACCAAAAACATCTCTTAGAAACATCATTTTTTGTATTTTCCTTTTTGTTCTTTTGCAATTGGTTTTGTCTTATTGTCGCACTCATTCGTCGTCGGTTAGTTATATCAATGCCTCATGTAACTGTCTCAGCTGACGGCTCGAGCTCTCGACTTTCGATAGTAATAATAGTAAATATTTCAACCGTGGGGTGCACACGTATGGTAAAAACCCGTTCGTAAGCAAGCTTAGTAGAATAAAATTGGTTGGCTTTACAAATGATTGCTTCTGGTGGTAGGATTTTTTTTACCTACCGTGTTAATCTTCTTAACACTAGAGTGGAGAATAGTCCATTAGACTTGGTGAATGAAAACTTGTGCAATGATCTCGGCCCAAGTTAAGTTGACTGGGGCCTCTTGAGGGGACAACTCAGATTTAAGTTTCGGATTGTGTTTGTGGATGTTTATCACTTGTAGCGGTGATTTTATTTTTAACGCGTCGGGTTAATCTTGAATTAAAGGTTTCAGGATATCTTTGCTTAAACCAGGAAATTCCATGAAATTTCTTGACCAAGTCAAGGAATACCAAGTCTGACCCCCCCCCCTCCTCCCCCCCCTCTCTACAAATCAGCTGATTTTCTCGTGATTTGTGGAACGCTATGGCTTTCAAAATGCAACTCATATAGTTTTGGTCCTTGTTGACTTTCAATTTATTAGTTTATGTTTTTTTTTTTCAGTTTGTATATGGTAGTCTTCCCCACTCATTGAATTCACTCTTCTTAATATATTTCTAATCGAAGTTTTGCTAATTAGTGATAAGCTTCTGTTTCTGAGATGTTTTTACGAGATGCTTATAGCCCTCATCTTATTTCATAACAATAATAATTTCTTCTCTAACCAATTTCTGTTAAATTGAATGGAAGGAGTTTGATGTCTTTTAAATGATTTGGGATTTAAATCTTATAAAAATAAGTTATGGAAGAACTTTTTTTGGATTCTCAGAGTCCGAATTAATTGGGAATAGCAGAGGGTTTATATCAAAAAAGAAAAAGATTCCTTCTTTGGTTAGAAATATATGGACTTACAATACAATGATGTTACCGACGAGATGCTAACAATACAATGATGTTACCGACTTGATACGTATTTACATATTTAATTTTCCATGGAATTCCTTGACCCATGAATCTTTCCCTTGACTATAAGTCAAGTGATAATACCAAGTCTGATCCTTCCTCTTCTTCACAAATCACAGATTCTCCCCTGTGATTTGTGAACACTATGGCTTTTAAATTCCAACACGTATAGTTTTGGTCCTTATTGAAACCCAATTGACGGGAAAGTCTTCTTCCCAATCATCCCAAGATTTATAGTTCCATCTTCCAGTAAGGAAGCAAGTTGTTGGTGGACGTGATTAAACAATAATGGGTCCATTCTGGTCCCAAAAGTAAGCTATTTGAGACAGTATCAACACGTTTTCATGATGTGTACTTAAGTTGTGTTCTATAATGCTAAGCTGGTCGATTCTTTTGCTGTACTTTTGTTCTTCATTTCACATTTCAGCACCGTAAGTTTGGGAGCCTCTGATTGTCTTCTTCCAAAAATAGTCTTTGGGTTTAGGCCCACACTTATTCTCATTGTTTAGCTTACTAAGATCACCATGTGAACACAACTTTGGAGCCTTTAGGGATTTAGAGACAGATGATGATGAGAAAAGAATAAACTACTCATATTAACATAAGCTCTTTTATCTTTTATAAAAGTTGTCTTTTGACCTTCAATTTTACTCTCTAATGTCATTTTACGATGAGAAATCCTTTCTCTTTAATTCCCATAATTCAAACTCGAGACTTCCAATTTGATGTAAACATTCAGATGATTTTTTCCTTTGACTTACAATGTTTTATATAGAGGTGGTAATTCGTATTTCATGCCGTGTAAACGTGTATAATTAACACACATTTAGTCATATACGAACATAACATAAATAACTAATCGTGTCAAGGATATGAAACACGTACACGGAACTATTTAATTAACGTATAACAAGACACGACACGATTAACATATTATGACATTACACAGCATGATTACACGATTTCTATAATTAATTTAAAAATAAGATTATATAATATTACTATATTAACCCTATAATATATAAAAAATTACTTAAAATTCAATATATTTTTAATATATCAAAGGTTAAAAAGGTATTTTGATAGTTAATTTATCGTGTTTTACGCGTTTTAATCGTGTTTGACAAGCTTAAGACACGAAACACGTTAATCTTAATTCTGTTGTCACGATTAAAATACAAAACATGTTAAGGTTAAACACGAACATGGTTAACTTCGAATCATCCCGTGTTGTGTCAACGTGTCGTGTCCAAAATTGTCAGGTCTAATTTTATATTTTATATTTCATATTTCAATTAAAATGCATTCATGTTAATCTAGAAATCTTCATTTAGATACTAACGTTTGTTAAGTCGATGAAAGGAACTTGATATTTTATAAATAAGATCTTAGATTTAAGTTTTGTGAATATAGAAGATAAACTATTTAATACCTAAATTGATCCTTGAATTATATAAAAAAAAATAGATTGGTCATTCAATGTAACTTTTATTTGAGATAAATTGATTCATTAACTTTTATTTTGGGATAGATTGGTCCTTGAATTGTTAAAAACTTGACGGATTGGGATAGCTTGGTCCCTGAACTTTTATTTTAAGACAGATTGATCCCTGAGTTTTTTTTTTGTTTTTTTTATTTGAGATCTATCTGTCTCAAAATAAAAATTTAGGGGTCAATCTGTCTTAGATAAAAATTCAGTGACCAAATCTATCTTTTTTGGTATAGTTCAAGAACTAAATTGGGTATTAAGCTGAAGATAAACTTGAGAGGACTTTTCTCCGTTTGAAATCAGATATAACTCGACTCCAGATTAGTCGAAGACTTTGGGTCTTATGCTATTATCGGATCCCAGTTGGTTTATATCAAAAAAATCTTCATTTAGATTATCATCCTCACCATATTTGCCCATGAAACTATGGTATCAAACTATCAAGAAATTATTAGATAGGTTGGGTGTATTATTTCATCCATAAGCTCGACTAATAAATTTGTGATAACTCAAAAAATTTCTTAAAATTAAAAACTTTAAATTATCTTCCTTTATAACGTTGTGCTAGATTTTTATCAAATTAGTGCGTTAATTTTAAAAAAAATTTTAAATTGTTACAACTTTCATTGATCAGATCTATTGATGATATGGTACGTCCAGGCACAGCATACCTAATAACTTTTCCAAACTATCAATCCAAATGCCGTGTGTATAGGAAACTCCACCTTGTTGGCATCAAAATATATTAATAATAATCGCTAACTCCCATCAAAAGTCATGTGAGATAATCCTATCTTACCTGTCTCACAGGAGTTGACTTGTTTTTTAACAATGAAATGCAAATCCCATTTCTTGACCGCAAGGAAAAAAAATGCAAATCCCATTTGAGAATAATCCTTGAAAATGGTTCATGACTGACTTCTAACTTTGCATTTAGTCGTGGATTATTTATTTTGCTTAATTAAAGAAGATTCTATCCGTTTCCATTGATTTGATCAATTGTCAAAGGGTTAGTTAGTAAATTTAGAATTTTGAAGGAAAATTTCACATACATATATATATATATATATATGTATATATATATATGACCGATGAGAACAAATCAAGGGAATAGTTTGGTGACAAGTAATGAGAAGAATTGCTGGAAATTCAACTGAAAGTGATCATTGAGGAACTAATTAAATTGCTTGGTGATTAGGTGACAATTTTACAGTTATATAGCTCTCAAGTATATATATTACAATATTTTGAAAGATTCTACTTCAAATAATAATAATAATAATAATAATAATAATAAAATTCAAAGATTCAAGATAAGTATTGCAAATATAAACGGCGTACTACATGGATAATGCAATTTGCATTGCATTTTTCTCCCTAATTATTTGCTTATTATAAGTAGGCTGTTTTTTGTCATAATTTGACCTTAGGCAAATAATAAAATGTATTGGGAAGAAAATATTCAGTTCTTGCTTCCTAAATAATGCAAATAATCCCACATTTACACAAAGTTGTAATAAGCAGTATAATTTTTTAATGGTAATAAGTATTTTTATTACTAATTAATTAATTAAAGCTTTTTTTTTCTTTTGAGAGCTTAATTAATGGTCATGTTAAGATCTGACATTTGTAAAAATTTTCATTTCAAGATATATGTTGGAGTATATATTGTGAAATCTTTTCTCTTTTTTTTTTGTTTGTAAAAATTTTTTTATTATTCTGTTTTATGCTATCATATAGTATATGTCAATAGTCTTTTACATATTCTAATTTAAAAGTAGAAAAGTAAGTTCTCAAAAAAAAAGAAAAAAGAAAAATATTAATATAGAATATATATATCCATAATAATAACAATGCTTGTTAGACTAGTGGGGGAGGTAGAGGCGTCCATGGGCCTGGTCGGGCCTATGCAAAAATGTACAAGAGATTTGCTTATCCAAGTCTGGTTCGATCCTACAATTCGAAGCCCTTCTTTTGTCCAAATCCGGTCTTAAAATATTTATGTAAGTCTGAGACCCGCCCAAAAGTTTATTTTTATTTTTTTCGTACATTAAATTTAAAAATTAAATTATATTAATTTATAATATAAATAAAAGCAAATCAACACATTTAAGAAATTATCATCTAAAATAATTTTTGTAAAGCAAACAAAATCTAAATACTAATAATATTTTTTTTCAAAAAAAATACTAATAATATTTTAAAATATCAATATCATGTACACAAAAAAAGGAAAAAACCACATTAACAAATAAAATAAATATATAAAAATACATTTATATTAAAGTAATAGTAATTCGGGCTGAGTCGGACTTTGAATTTTTTGCCTATGACCAAGCCAGTCCGTTCTTTAAACGGGTTTTTAAATCTTATCAAAGCCTGGCCTTCAAAATTAAAAATCTTGTCCAAACTCTCCTAAATATCAAGTGATCCTACGAGTTTGGACAGGTAGACTGGCCTTTGGACAGCTCTAGGGGGAATCACTATACCATTCAAGTAAGATTTTAAATTTGAATCTTATGAAATAGAGAAAATAAATTTAAAAGAGTTTCTCTCGTTTAGAATCAATACAGCTCGATTTGAGATTTAGTTTTGAGGCCCAATATGGTTATATTGAATATTGAGAGATTTGTACCAAATGTAATCATCATATATATAATATAATATAATAGTTAAAAAGGAAAAGGAAAAACAATAGGCAGAATAAGGGGAGAAAATTCACTTGTGTGTACGCAAAATGTTGGAGTTTTTTATAATAGTTGACGTGTTGAAGTTTGACATTGCCCTCTCATTTGGGTTCTCATAACATTAAAGCCAATTAGTGTGAATGAATACGTCCACAAGCAAACATTATTCTATTCTCCAATATATATATATATATTTTTGGTTACCATACATAATTAATCCAATCCAATCCATATATATATATATATATGTCAGGCAAAATAAAAATAGGAAAAATCCACCCTCAAAAAAAAAAAAAGAGAGGAAAAATCCAAAAAGAAAAAAAGAGTGGTCAAAGCTGAGCTCAAGAACAAGAAATATGAGAAAGAAAGTAAACGAAACTTCCTAGACGTTTTTCATCAGAAATTAAAATTGTACTCTTTCACAGCGTTCTCATTCACTCGTGAAAGACCAACCCCAAACCAAAGAATATTACCCATTCTTACTTACACATTCTTCTTCTTCTTTCTAATTAAATAAACCCAAACTTTTCTTCTTACGCTCCCCAGAATTCATATTCCTTCTAAGCATAGAGAGATAAAGGAAGAGAAAAGAGATAGAGAGAGATGAGCAGCGGCAGCGGCAGCAGCAGCGTCAGCAGCAGCAATGGGATAGTGGAGAAGGCTCTGAGCAGCCTTGGGAAAGGATTCGATTTAACATCAGATTTTCGTCTCAAGTATTGCAAAGGCAAAACCAGGCTCATTCTGCTCAACGAGACAGAGACAAGAGAGCTTTCGATACCTGGTTTCGGAGCCATCAAGGATGTCCCTGTCGACATCAAATGCGATAAGGGCGATCGTACTCGTTATCAGTCCGATATTCTTGATTTCAATCAGGTGATAATCTATAAAAACATAAGTTTCTTCGTTATTTCTTTGATTTTTTGTTCTTTTAAAGTCAAATTTGTGAATGCAAATGAAGTTTGAATTGGTTGGTGCGTAGATGGCAGAGTTTTTCAACCAGAAATGCAGTCTGTCTGGAAAAATTCCCACGGGCCTATTCAATTCAACGTTTGGCTTCCAAAGCAGTTCATGGGCCAAAGATGCAGCCAACACCAAATTTCTAGGCCTTGATGGATATTTCATCATTTTGTTCAATGTTCATATCGATCGCTATCCGCTTGTTCTCTCTGATGAAGTTGTTAATGCTGTTCCTTCTGCTTGGGATCCTTGTGCCCTAGCAAGGTAATATTTCCTCAATCTTCCTATATTTATTTATTTTTTTTTAATCATGTTTTTTTTAATAGGAAAAAAATGAACAAAATCATGCAAGAAAAGGGAGAAAAAGAAAAGAAAATTTTATTCTTAAGGGTATTTATTAAATTTTAAACGTTATTGAGAGAGAATTAATGGCATTAATTATTAGCATGGGAATCATTACTGCAAATGGCGTTATAAACTTTTTTTTTTTTAATTTGTGGGTGAAAATGCCTTTTCATTTTTCAATGGACTTTACTTCTTTATTAATTCAACCACAGCCCTTTGATTTGGTTTATGAGTGTAACATTTCGGTTACAATAATAAATAAGCCGTCTTAATTGAGTTAATATAGTACACTCCATATGTACTTTTAAACATTTTTGTAAAGAAAAAAAATTTTAAACATTTCTACGCGGTAGTCTAATAAAGATGAGGATTAGAGTATATAAATTACATTAGTAATATATCAAAATACTTTACTTAATTATTATTAATTTTGAGTTGAAGATTTCATAAGGTAACCATGGAATTTCAAAATTGGATATTTTTCAACTTTCTTTTGGGTACATATTTAATAATAGAAGATTATTAATTATTAAATAAGGAAAAACCCTATAGCATTGATGATGGTCTAATAAACAAATCTTATTCTTTATAAGAGTCAGCACACAATATGATGAAGTGGCATGACAAATTATATAATTTACGTGTCACATAGTACTATTTTTTTAATTTGGGTTTATTCAAAATGTCTAATTATATATATATATATATATATATATATTTATATTTATCTAAGGCCATATCTCAGTCACATCCCCAATATGTTTTTATTTATTTCATTTGCATGCCTCACATGATTTAACCTAAAAACGTTGAATATTTATTTTCAACGCACTAGTGTGGCCCTCGCTAAGTAAGTCATTGATAGAGATCATAATTATTAACCCATTAATTACAGAAAATTATGTTGAATATGACAGTGTGAGTAAAATTTTTTATTTGTTATTAACAATAAATTATAGAGTAATTAATTTTTTAGTTTTACTTAATGAAGCGCTAGTCAAAGCTTAAAATTCGACAATAGAAGAATGTTTTTCAGTACCCAAGACCGAAATTTGTCGTACAATTCCCTATATTAATATTAAAATTTTTTATTTTTTTCCTATTTAAGTGTTCTTGGAACTTTAATTTTCATGTTAATTTCCTTCATTTTCATTTTCAAAATTTAAATAAATGTGAATATTATTTATAGGTACTTAAAAAAAAAGTTTTGGTGTAATTCTTCGGAGGGGATAAGATTAAGATTCTAATACCCTTTTTAAACTTTCAAATGAGATAAAAAAAAGAAAAGAATTTTAAGGTAGAGATACAGACAAATTCCATTCTTGATGTCCAGTCAAATTGGGATTTTGTGTCAAAAGATGGGCAACTTTTTCTCGTCTGACCAGTAAATCCTGATGATATGAGGACCAGTCGACTCTTGGCTTGTTTTATAGCTAAAGTCAACAATCTCAGCTGCTAGAAAGCCCTGCAGGCCGTCGAGCGCCAGCAAATTTAATCCAGTTCGGAGCCCGCTAGAAAACTTGTCTGCTGCTTAGGCAAAAATGTCAAAGAGATTATCTGATCTGCTGGCTTAATCAAATGCCAAAATTAGTTCATGAGTCTATTTTGTTGAGTGCCTAATTTCTTGCATGGTAATTAAGAGGACATGAAGTAATTAATTATTAAAAATTATACATTGGCTGTAGCATTTGGTTAACAATTGAAAGTAGACCTGGGAAGTTAGGTCAGCAATATGTAAGAAGTTTTTTTTTTTAAAAAAAATTAATTGATGGAAAATTCAATTCTGAAATGGTCAAAGTAGTTGTTAAGTCACGTACATTTCAATCATTGAATGCTACATAATTAATTAATCCTTTTCAAATTCAACATCCCCTCCCTCCCAACTTTTCCTATATGAGTAAGTGGCTTTTCCCCCCTAATTTATGTTGAACTTTCTCTGATAAACATATTCTGATTGATTGGTTTTTTTGTTCATTTGGTGTGGTTCATTGATTTCTTCTTTGTATATTGTTCCAAAATTTTACTAGAATTTTATTTATAAAACATGGGATAGAAAAAGATATTTTTTAAATTATATATGACCAAAATAAATCTCTTCTGGTCCACAACCATGTGATTATTGATAGACTATTAGATTTTTTTTTTTGAGATAGATAGAGTATTAGATTTTAGTTTCAATAACCATGTTCAAAATCATGACAACTTTATAGTGTCTAAATGAGAAATTTCTCTTGTTAAACCCGTGATAAGGTCGAAAACTTTGGTACGTCTACTCAAAGGAACATTCTTAGACAAGACAAGAATTTCTTCTTGCATTAATATTCAATGGAAATTTGTTTGCATTAATGTCAAGGAAATTATTTCCACGTTTGATTCATTGAACTTGATTTAAATTTCTGTGATGGATATGGCTTTTGGTTGGTGTAAGACTCTGACTAATACCTTACTTGATGTGATCCAAAATTTTGAAACTAAAATTTTGGCAGATTCATTGAGAAATATGGGACTCACATAATCGTGGGGTTAAGTGTTGGTGGCCAAGATGTTGTTGTGGTTAGGCAAGACAAATTTTCCAAATTGGAGCCTTCAGATCTTAAGAAACATTTGGATGACCTTGGAGACCAATTATTTACAGGGACTTGCAGCTTTACCCCCAAAACCAGAGAGCAAAAACAAAAGGTTATTCAAGCTGCTACTCCTTCCCAATTTTTGCTTTATGGAGAGATATTGAACTGTTAGACACCCTGGCTCCCTGACTGGGTCAAATCCCAATTGTTCATATATATCCTTCTTTAAAAGCATTGAGTTAAAATAAATAATTAAGGATATCTCAATTCAAAAAATTCTTAGTACATTTAAACTTGATTAACCAACTAATTAAGTTGGGAATCCTGTTTTCTTCATAATTGTCTGCAATTACCTAAAAATGTTCTTCTAAAGTTGAATTTTGCTTTTCTTTTTTTTTCATTGATGATGTACAGGTACCCCAAGCTTTCAATATCTTTGAGCCACAAGCTGCAGTTGCCTTCAATAGCTACCCATCTGTCTGTAAGAAAAATGTAGGTGCAACTATAATCTCTATTTTAATACTATTATCTTCCCAATTCATATCATGGATTATATTGCTTCACAATTAACTTGTTGTTGGGTCGAGTGGAAGGGACTCTATGCATCATAAGTAAAATATCAGGTTGGAGTCTTATGAATAGAGAAAATAGACTTAAGTGAGCTTCCTCCTAATTTGGATTTGACGAAGCTCAACTTCAGGGCCGTGACCACCGAGAAATACAAACACCCCCGTCCCCCCAAACCTTAACCCAAAAAAAAAAAATTCTCTAAGCTAGGTCGCTAAGTGATATGTTTCTGCTGCTTGAACGTTAATTTTAGATTCAAGTAGAGATTGTACAAAACAATGTGCCAGGGGAATTAGAACTTTTGTCATGAATAACTGTTTACTACTTGCTTACTATAAAGTGACAAAAGATTAAAACAATTCTAACAGGGAAGTTAATGCGTTTCTCAGGGAATCACTGTCATAAATTCAAAGAGGGGAGGCTGCCCAGGTGTAGCTAATAGCCATTGTGAATGGATTCTAACAGTTCCAGAGATGCCGGATGCCATTCATTTCAGCCTCATTCCCATCACTTCTCTCCTTAAAGGTGTTCCTGGCAAAGGCTTCTTATCACATGCCGTCAATTTATATCTTCGATGTAAGTTTTTGTAATTTCCTGTCATTTCTTCATGCTTATATTCAAAATTTCACCCATTTATGTTCTAACTAGATTATGTTATGACTTATGAGTTATGACATGAACTCAACAATCCTTGCTTTATTCTGTCATAAAATTACATGAACATTGATTCCATTTTCAAACTTCATAGATGTTCCAATGTCTATGTAATTGCAGACAAGCCTCCCATAGGTGATCTGAAGTACTTTCTTGACTTCCAAGCTCACAAGATTTGGGCTCCCATTCACAATGACCTGCCGTTGGGTCCTTCTCCCAATCGGGCTTCTTCATCACCTGCTCTCAGCTTCAACTTAATGGGTCCTAAGCTTTATGTAAACACTTCTCAGGTACTTATCCAAAACCAGAATTTCCCTTTAATTTCTTTACCATCATGACCAGCACTGGTACTTAGGTGTGTCAATCTAATTTTCCGTGTCTTATACTTTGATAAATAAACTAAAATGTGTGTTAGCTTTGATCGTCAGGTCACAGTAGGAATGAGAGCGGTCACAGGGATGCGCTTGTATCTTGAGGGCATGAAATGCAACAGGTAACAACTTCTAATCTCTTAGTTATTTGTTAAGTTGCTGCAGAAACCAGAATCACAGACTGGTCGAAATTGTTCTAATTTTTCAAATTGGATAAATTTGATTTCTCTTTACTCTCTGCAGGCTAGCCATTCACCTTCAACACCTAACGAATATACCAAAAACATTCGAAAACAAGATGGACGACGTACAATACTGGCAAGCATCAGAAGACTCAGCGGATGTTCGATTCTTTGAAGCAATCCATCGCAAAAAATTCTCACACATATGCACAGCTCCAGTTAAATATAATCCCAAATGGACTTCTGGCAAAGATGTTGTCTTCATTGTCACGGGAGCTCAATTGCATGTGAAAAAACATGATTCCAAAAGTGTGCTCCATCTTAGACTGCTCTTCTCGAAAGTCTCAGATTCTTTTGTAGTTCAATCAAGTTGGGCACAAGCTGCCTCTGGATTTTCCCAAAGGTCTTCTGGCTTACTTTCAGCCATCAGCCAGTCTTTAACAGGCAACCCTGCTAAAGAAAAGAACGAGCTGGTGGTAGTTGATTCCGCCGTGTACCCGACGGGGCCGCCTGTGCCAGTTCAAACACCGAAGCTTTTGAAGTTTGTTGAAACCTCGCAATTGTGCAGAGGGCCTCAAGATAGTCCAGGGTATTGGCTGGTTACAGGTGCCAGGTTACAATTGGAGAAAGGGAAGATAAGTTTGCATGTAAAGTTTTCTTTAGTAAATATATGTTAGAGGCAGGTGGTACAGCAGCCTCTACCCCGTGAGAGTGATAATACAAGATTGATCCTCTGAATCACATTTGTTTATACCTTTCACATTCTCAACCTGAAAGAATTAGTTTGGAGTCAGTAAATCCGAGAATGTCTTTGGCTAAAGGAAAAAATTATTTAGTATTAATCAGGGATTATAGTGTTAAAGGTAACATTTAAGTTTTGATTTTTCACCCTTCTTTGTACCATTTAATTACCTTGGGGGAATGGGGATAGCCTCACTTTTCTCTGTGCCAAATGAAATTTGTATAGGAAGTGTGGTTAAAACAAAGATGGAGCTTTGTTTGACAAGACAGCCAAGGTTGTTTTTGGTTTAGGGGGGAAATTTTGTAATAAGAGTAGGCATATGTAGTTTGAGTTTGATGTGTAAGTTCCTGTAAAATGTACATATCAAAGATGTACAAATACATTTTAATGGAATTGCTTAATTGTTTATAGTAATATTCCACAATATATCTCATTTTCCTTACACCAACAAGGCTGTTGATCACTTGATGTGAACAGTGTCAAAATCAGTCTCAACTCAATTCTCAGGTCTCCTGTCTCCAATCAACTACTGTGGTACTTATCAGTTACCATTTCCCTGTTAAGCTCTTGAAAGTTTAAGGCCTGGTGAGTTTTGGGTCAGTCTAGGCTTGATATTTAAAGCCCTATAAATTGTATGAATGAACTTAAAAGATGTATGGTAAAAGTACCCCACAAGTCCCTCTATTATAGGAAAATATTCAATTTAGTCCCTATACTATATTTTTGGTCAATTTAATCCCTCTACTACCAGAAATTGAACAAATTAGTCCCTATTACTAAAAAAGTCAACTTTGACTATTAAAATTGATGATGTGGTAGTGCCACATCATCACAGTGCCTACATGTCATTACCACGTCATCACAAATGCTGACATGGCATGCCATGTCATCAATGTTAATTAATAAAATTTTTAGAGGGACTAATTTGTATGATTACAAATAGTATAGGGACTAAATTGAATAAATTTATAGTGTAGGGATTAAATTGAACAAAAATATATAATAAAGGACTTACTAGAAACTTTAACTTCGAAAATTTTTTCTAAAATTATAAACAAATTTATATGGTATAGAATTATTAATTGAATGTGTTTTTATATAATTAATGATAGAAAGTAGAAATAAATTAATAAATCAAAAGTATTATACCGTGTTATTTTTTTTATTATAAAAAATTGAACATTGGTTATTAATTATATGAAGAAAAAGTGTTTAGTATTATATAAAGAGGCACATATTTTAAAAATATTTGTTTAGTTTTTATTTTTCTAATAGAAGACATGTAGAGTACTTTTATAAAAATTTTTGAAAAAATCATTGTTTATTATAATCATATTCAAAAAATATATATATATATATAATAATTTAGGTTTATTAATTTTTTTTACTTTCTTCCTATGATTCATTACATAAAAATATCTTAAATGATAACTATATCTACTTACAATAATTTAAGAAAAATTATTCAATATTATATTATATAAATAGATACGTGTTATAAAAATATTTGTTTAGTTTTTATTTTTCTAATAGAAGACATGTGGAGTACTTTTATAAAAAAAATTTGAAAAAATCATTGTTTATTATAATCATATTCAAAAAAATATATATATATATATATAATCATTTAGGTTTATTAATTTTTTTTTACTATCTTCCTATGATTCATTACATAAAAATATCTTAAATGATAACTATATCTAATTACAATAATTTAAGAAAAATTGTTCAATGTTATATTATATAAATAAATACGTGTTATAAAAATATTTGTTTAGATTTTATTTTTCTAGTAGTCAATTTTTTAATAAACTCTACATATAAAACTATTAAAAATTAAATAAAGTTACATTTGAATTTAAATAAAGTTTTCTTTAATTTTACTAATTTTATATTTTAAATGTATGAAAATTAATTTTTAAATAAGTAAAAATTAAACAAAAATCTTTAGAATAAGTGTCAATTTATATAATATTGAATATTTTTTTCTTCATATAATTATTAATCAATGTTGAACATTTTATAATAAAAAAAAGAAAATATGGTATATACTTTTGATTTATTAATTTATTTTCACTTTCTTCCTACCATTAATTATATAAAAAGACATTCAATTAACAATTCTATACTATATAAATTTGTGTATAACTTTAGAAAAAATTTTCAAGTATTGTTGTTAAAGTTTCTAGTAAGTCCTTATACTTTATATTTTTGTTCAATTTAATCCCTGTACTATATAAATTTGTTCAAATTAGTCCTTCTAAAAATTTTATTAATTAACAATTCTGACGTGGCATGCCACGTCAGTATTTGTGATGACGTGGCAATGACACATCAGCAATGTGATGATGTGGCATTGCCACATCATCAATTTTAATAGTAAAGTTCACTTTTTTAATAATAAGAATTAATTTATTCAATTTCTGATAGTAGAGGGACTAAATTAACCCAAATTGTAGTACAGAGACTAAATTGAACAGTTTCCTATAGTAGAGGGACCCTGTGGGTACTTTTACCAAAGATGTATACATAAGAAACTTACCATTAGCCGTTACAACAAGAGGTTTCGGAAGGTAAATTTTTTATACTGATCATTAGGCAAATTATTCACTTAACTGCAAAGGAAAAGAAGAAAAGAATAGGACTTGATTCAGTCATTCACTTAGAAGAAGTCTTGAATTCGAGACTTCCCAATCTTTTAGGTACGCTCCTTCTGTTACATGCTTTCTTGTTGAAAAGGAAACTTTTTGTTACACCACAAGAGAAATGAACTCTACCAGTCCAAGGGTAAGGAGCGAGACCAAGGGCCTACTTGGCTCAATGACCACATCTTAAGAATTACCTTGGTAATGAACAAACAACATGAATTGTGTAAAGGTCCACCCCATTAGCGGCTTGTAACCTGCTATGCATGATGAATATATATTGTAAGCAAAGGATTTAAGGAAGTAATGAAGAAAATACTCTCTTGCCTAATTCTTTTGCCATCTCTCTTTAATTCTCTCCTTGTCACTATCTCTGTTTTATTCTCAATCTCTATCTTCTCTCTTCTCTGTCTATTTCTGTTCTTCTCTAATATTTCTATCTCTCCATAATCTGGTTCGTAACAGTCTTCTTCTTAAAGTTCTCATACCATAAATTGCACCAAATTATAACTTGCTAAATCGTCCTCTTAAAAGTGAAGTACAGACCTAGCTTAACCTTTGGAAATTGGAAATTGAACCTCGATTCTTAGGCATACATGGTGTGCATGTGTGTGTGTGTGTGTGGGGGGGGGGGGGGGGGGGGGGGGGGGGGGGGGGGGGGGGAAGGTGAAGATCGAATATTCATTGAAAATAAAAAATTCCAAAGATATCAACGATTCATCATGGAGTAAATTAAATACACAAATGAGAAATGGCAATGTAATTCACGTTATGCATGTTGTCCAGTTCAGCCCTATACGTTACATAAAAGAGTGAGCCATAGCCTATATATATACGTATATAGCTTTAGCAATACCTACCCTAATTAATTTTGTTTATAAGTACTAATTAATCAATTAATTAATTAGTAGCATTAATTTAAATAAACCAATACTAATAGATTGCTTGTTTGCGCCCTTGTCCTCTGTCCCCTATAAGTAATCAAGGGGGCTTTTAGAAGACACGACAAGGGCTCCGCTAACTCCGACATTAACCCTAACGGGGGGTTTCAGGTTTTCCAGCTCAGTTTGCCTCGTAATTCGTCTCCATTTTCTCTTTCATTTTTGAATATTTTTCTTTTTGTTTTCATTATCCTCGACAGATCAGTCTTGAGATAGCTAGCTATGCTCAGATATATAGACCTGTGCTATTCTACTAATTATTAATCAAATTTTAGTTTCATGTCATCCCTTTCTTCCTCCAAATATATAGCAAAAGCATGTGACCAAGTTTAATTATCTTTAAAAAAAAAAAGTTTTGGAGAAGATGAGAAGGTTATTAATTCCCTTAATTCCAAGGTGAGCAGCCGCTAATTAACCCCTTCAAGGATTTATGTACTCCTTTTTTGGAAAGTATTTTGGACTTAAAAATCACTTTCTTGTGAGGATTCAAAGTCGGTTATATCTTTCACCACTGATCTAAGCTTTTTTATTAATTAGTTTGAATTCAGGTGCCTTTCATTATTAATTAATTCAAATTTTTACCATTTCGACTAACTCTACAAGTTTAATTTATCTTGCATCATAAGCTCTGATTATATAGTCTTAAATTAGCCTAGCTATATGCCTAGGCTAGCTCATAATAGTATAGCTATATATATAGTATATAGCTAGGGTAGTAGGATTGATATAGCTAGGGAGTTAATTAAAAATATTGGGCGGAATAATGAAATAATTTACAGTTGGTCGTATTCCTAAAGAACATGCATGGGAATTGAATAGTTATAGATTGGCTGGGGCTTTCCTGTAACCAAAGAAAATTCAAAGTTAAAAGAAAACGAATTAATTAATTAATTAATTATATATAAGCACCTATAGAGAAATTGACTTTACGCACGCCTCAAAAAAGATTGGAATGTCGATTATAAACCACTAATTAATTTTCTTATTTTTATCAAACTTGCTTTTATTTAGAATCTTTTGTACTATATTACAAGTAATTTTTTTAAGCAATAGGTTCGAGCATTGACCAATGCTCTTTCTTCGGTTTTTATAGGGTATAAATTCTTTAATTACCTTTTTCTTTTTTCTATAAAGGTTACTTTCTCCCATCTTGTCAAAAAGCAACATGAACAGCGGGGTCTGAACTGAGAGCAACGAGAATGTCTTTTTCTTTCCAAATTTTCATGGCCGGTCTCTAATTAGCTAGGCAACAATTAATGCTATAGGAAAAATAACAAGGAGTAAAACGACAAGAGAAGAAGAATAAGCAAGGGAAAATTAACATTAATTGCCCATCTCTTTTCAATTTTCATTGTTATTATCATATATATTTATATTTGTCATTTTTAATTTTAACAGTTTCACACATATAATTAAAAAGATAAAAAATACCAAGAAAAAGCTTCTACAATATGACAAATAAAAATGATAAGAGAATATATTTGTTAAAGATCGAGGGAAAGCTTTTTCATTTTAATCATTTAGAACAGATGATGTTCTTTGCATCATATGGTTTGATAACATCCGGCATTGCTTGATGATCATGATTCATGTGATAGGAGATTTATAAGTATAAATACACTGATAATTATATATATATATATATATATATATAGATATATAGATATATAGATATGTTGAATCTTTTATTGGCCAAAACCCTAGCTAGCCATAAGGTTCTAAATTTGCTATAACCAGAGAGGGGCCAAGGCAAGGGTTGACTGTGATATATATGCTAATTAATGGACCATTGCCAGTAATGCGCCATTTTATTAAAATCTCACTTGCCAAATATAAAGAACAACGAAATTTGTTAAAACATAGTTGCCAAACCATTAAGAACATGATTAACCCTTGGTTGCATGCGTTTTGGTTGGACCCCATCAGGGAGTTGTTTCTATAACCCTAATTCAATTGGTTTAGATCAACTATAATGTTGCAATTTGCAACTGGAGTTCTTAATGAAATTTATATATATATAATAATAATAGTAACTTTGATTTTTTCTTTATTGCAAAAAAAAAACCCATAGATATAGGCATATAGCCTTAATTAGAAGATAAATTAATATATACTACATCCGTTCCTATATATCTGATTCTAATAACTGAATATCTTTAATTAAGAAAGTTAGTTAAGTAACAAAATTTTATACAAATTTTACTTCACTTTCCAAATTTATCCTAAGTCTATTTCATTCTCTTTCATCTTTACAAGTTAATTTGCTTAATATATAACTATTGTATTTAATAGTTCTTATAATTTCAAAAAATGATAGGTTAGAAAATAAATAATTAATGTTTTATTGAAACCATAAAAGGATAAATAAAAAGGAACATGATGTTAGGGTCACATAATAAGGAACGGAGGTAGCATAACTTTAATTTTAAAAAACCAATAATATAGTATGCATTCCTCCATGATGCCATTGCTAACCACGACATTCATGCTTCTTTTTTATCTTCTCCTAACTCTATATATATCGATGGAAACCAGACGATCGATCGCAATCTTAAAGCAGCTTATTATTAGCTTGCAGGACTTTGCAAAACAGTCGCCATGGCAGAGATAGCGACTGATACATCTCTCCTGTTAGACGGAGGGAAAAGATCAGCAGCAGTTCCAGATTTGCCCCATGTTAACGCTGGAGATGGCTCTTGCAGCTACACCAGAAACTCCTACTATCAGGTATATATATATAGCCATTTTCTAATTCCCAAAGCAGTTTCCTAGAAAACATATGTTTTTGATCTGAGGAAGTGTACTAACTTTTGGAAGAAGATGTGTTAGTGATTCTTTGGGTGCCTCAATGGAACAGCATCTCGAGAAATTAACCATAGCCGTTGGGTCAGTTTAATGCAAAGATTCTGTCTCATATGCTGATTAGGCCCTAGCTAGCTATATATTAATGGAGTAATATTATACTAAAGTTAAATACATTCCCTGGCCCCGACACGCTGCAATTTTCCCATTTGATCTTTAATTGTTTTCTACCAATGAATGAAAAGTTTTGTTTCTTTTTTGCTCTTCTACATTGTTGTCCTTGGAATTTCCGATCCATTAAAGATGAGTTGAATTCTTGGGTTGGATTGGGTTTTGTTTTTGTTTTTGTTTCTGTGTTTCTGTGTTTCTTTTTTTAATAAACAATAAGTTGTGTGTGTATATATATATATATATATATTGTAAATTTTTACAACTTGTATTGGTCGGTGCAGAATGATTTTAATTTCCCAATAATTTTTATTGATTTTTCCAACTGATCGAAGAAATTAATATTAATTTTTTAGTACAGTAATTTTGCATAAATATCTGTTAAAATTTAATTTGAAGTAAAGAAAAACCATTAACGGTTAAACAAATTAAAGTTATACTAGTATCTTTTGTGTGTGATTTATTAATCATTGTTCATAAAATAATAATCAGCATATGCCCATCTTTTTTGACTTTGATGTGCATAATATGGGTTTCATCAATTGGCAGAGAGTAGCTGCAAATGTGGTTAAGGAAAAAATTAATGAAGTTATCACTATGAAGCTTGATGTGGAAAGACTCTCTTCTATATCCAATACCATTTGTGTTGCTGATCTGGGATGTGCTGTTGGGCCAAATACCCTCAATGCCATGCAAGAGGTTGTAGAGGTTATAAGACAGAAGCACGAGCTTCAATACGCTAAATCTAAAATGCTTGAATTCATGGTGTTTTTCAATGACCAAGCCTCGAACGATTTCAATGCACTCTTCACATCTCTTCCAAAGGAAAGGCCTTATTATGCGGTCGGCGTGCCCGGTTCTTTTCATCAACGATTATTTCCGGCAACCTCCATCCATGTCGTGCACTGTTCGTACGCACTTCATTGGATTTCGCGAGTGCCGGAGGAATTGGTAGACAAGAATTCTCGTGCATGGAACAGAGGGAGGATTCATTACACAAATGCTCCAATTGAAGTTGTAGATGCTTATGCTTTACAATTTGCAGAAGACATGGAGAGTTTTTTGAACGCTAGAGCAAAGGAGATTGTGGTTGGAGGGATGATGATCATGATCATGCCCGGTATTCCCAATGGGATGCCTTATTCTCAATTGGCAGCTAGTTTGATGTATGATTTTATGGGATCTACCTTCATGGATATGGCAAATGAGGTAATTAAGGCGAATCAAATTTTCTTCTCTCCTTGCATCTTCTGAAAATCAAATTGCATTATTTAATTTGTCCCAAAACTAAACTACAGAAGGGGTAAAGGAGCTAGCTATGGTAATTCACTTTAAAAGTTTCTTGAGCTTAAATATGTAAAAGCAAAATGGAATTTATATGTGGCCAAAACTTTTAATACAGGGATTGATAAGTGAAGATCAGGTGGATTCCTTTAACTTGCCAATTTATACTCCCTCTCCAGGGGAGATGGTGGCTCTGGTTGAGAAAAATGGGCATTTTAGCATTGAGCGTTTGGAGTTAACCAACCCTGCTTCCTTGGTTGATGGTCGAGTTGATATAAATGCTTGGGTTATCCATGTAAGGGCAGCAATGGAGGAAATGTTCACCAAACATTTTACCAGTGAAACTATTGATGAAATGTTCGATCGCCTGACCCAAAAACTATCAATGTTTTCTGAACAGGTTGAATCGGGATACAAGGAACGAACTCAGCTATTTGTTGTTTTAACACGAAAATGAGGGCTTGTGAGTATATATTATTGTACCATCAAGAATCATCATGAGATTGAGGAGACTTGGCAGGTGATTGAGAGTCCTGTTAGCTTAGTTAACATTTTCCATCCAATTAAGGGTTCAGTTGATCAAAATTGATAGTTTAGATGTTAAATTGATTAAATTAAAAGTTTAAAGACTTATCTACTCATCAGTTGGCCAAAGTTCGAGGGTGAATTTATATATTAGGCCAATAAATTTCACAAATTGTGGCTGCAAAGAAGACAATTGGTCTGATGTCTAGATGCCATTTGGCCTTTGAATTTAAACAATAGAAGCTAGCTAGGTCTCCTAGCATCTTCACCATTTTATAATTGTAAAGATTGCAAACCAGATCTTAAGGACCACAGCCAAGATATGCGCTTCTATTTATTTAGTGAAATAGGGTACCATAATTTTGGCCGAAGATTCACATAACATTTGCTAAATTTTCATATTTATTAATACAAAATTAATTTGAAGATTTTCTCTCAATTTCTAATTAGTTTATATGTTTGACAGTGAAATTGATTCATAACATACATGTTGCACTAAAAATTGATTGGAAAATATAATAATCTTATGTCTCAATTCAATATATATTGTGGTCCTTAATTCGTTCCCCTCCCCACCCCTACCCCCCTTCTCTTCCCTCCCCCCCCCCCCCCCCCCCCACTCTAGATGTGGACATGTGGTCCTTAAGACTATACCATTAAACAATTTTTTAAACATGAAATAGTACGAAAAATTGACTTTATTTAAAAAGTAATCGCATAATTGTGATAAAAAAGTTGAGTGATGAGTGATTGATTGAGTGTTAATCGGCTTAATTTTGGATTTCTCACTTTGACATGGTTGGCTAAAGGAAAAATTATTAGGTAGGCCGAGTGTACCACGTCAGTCATAGGCCCCGATCAATAAATTTGTGTCAATTTAAGGATTTTGATGCATTTATTAAAATCCTACAATAATTATAGTCTAAATTTAAGGACTTACTCTTTAAATTTTCCTTCTTTGTAACATGGGGTTAAACCTTTGTCAAATTAGGGACTGTTTGATAAACTGTTGAAAATTTTTAAACTGTTGAAAATGAAAATTTTCAACACTTTTATATTTTCAACATGTTTGATAACTTTTGCTAGCCATTACTTAAAAGATTTTTTTCAACAAAAAAGCGTTGAATTTAAAAAGTAGGTGGAGACCTACTTATCATTGAATGGTGAAAAAATTAATTGAAAAATTTTCCTTTTATACTAAATTACATTTATTTTAGACATTAATGAGTTTTAAAAATCTTCAACATTTATGGTTTTCAAACAATATATTTATATTCAACATTTATTTATCAAACAATTTTTATATACAAATTCAGTACTTATCAAATTCAGTACTTAATTTTTCAATACTTATTTTTCAGCACTTAATTTTTTCAGTTTATCAAACAGCACCTTAGTTCCTTAATTTTAAGAAATTTTTTGAGTTGGCACAAATTTATTGGTCGGGACTATAGATGACGTGGTACACCTGGCCTACTTAATAATTTCTCGGCCTAAAGGTTAGAGAAATCATGTTATTAGACTTTATTAATATATATAGTTCCATTAAATCAAACCCATAGTGAATCAACACGGTTCAAAAGGAATTAGTCTTGGGCTAAAAGTCTGGAGAGATATCCTTAGTTACATTAAAAAATCAAGTCAAAAGTCTCTAAATTATACTTCAATACAAAACTCAATGATAATCATTAAGTGCAAAATTTTGATCTCTACAATTTGTTGGGGGAAAATGATCTAATCTAAAGCAATTTTCTTTTTTTGAAGAAAATATAACTTTCATTCATTCAAATGAAATTACATTAATACTAAAAAAACTAAAAATTACAATAGATTCAAACTCCTGTAGATCGGGATCTTGTTTTATACCTCAATCAATCTTGCCTACTATGTTGAATTTCGAACATTTTTCATGAGTCTCTAACACATCTATCACTCTTTTGCTTTCGCTTCGTGTTTTTTCCAATGGAAGGCTTTTATTAGTGACAAAGAAGTGATTGATTTAAAATCCCCCGTGATTGATTTAAAATCCTCTTTGATTGATCCGTAAGACATAAAATAAAATCATCATAACCTAAGATTAACAGTCTTAGATATCCATTATAAAACCGACTCAAAGACAAACCGAAACCAAACTAACTCAACAAACTGACTAATTAACTCAGATAAAACTGATACTCAAATACCTAGATCAAAAGATTTAGAACTTATTCAAATAAAAAATAAAAAAAAACTACGGTAAAATACGAAATTAGGCTCCCTCCTCCTCCTTGACGATAATAGTTAAGGAGAAGGAAGAAAAGTAAACGAAAAAAGATAAAGAAAAATGTGAAGAAGAGAGAGAGAGAAAGAAAGGGGCGGCTACTAACTCTGTTTCTCTTAATTTTTTTAAAGCAATTTTCTTTTTAATTTGAATTGATACATTTCAATTAAGCTTGAGCCGTACCATGTCCCTTTCTTAGAGTCATCAATTTGGGTCCATGATTTTAACATATAACGTATACATAATTTGTTTAAGTTTAACAGTGCATTAAAAAATGAAGTTTACGACCAAAAAAAGAAAAATAGTTTACCCAAGTAGTCACTTAATTTTGCTATATATAGCTACTGATCCAAAGAACACAGGAATTAAGTACGCATACTCATAGAAAGAAAAGAGAGAGGAGGGAGATGGCGACGACTTTGGTGTCTAATTCACTCAAAAAGAAGAGTGACGATGAGGCACCTGCAGTGGACTCATCAAGGCCGGCACAGGTGATTGGGGGCCATGGCACTAACAGCTACTCCAACAACTCCTCCTACCAGGTTTACGATTCAACCCATATTCGGAAAAAAAAAAAAAGGAATTTTGTTCATGATCAATATTATATAATTAATGTTCAAAGTCTCATGATCATGGCTAAATTGCATGTCCCTGTTAATTTGGTTGCAAATATTCATATATAGTTTAATTTTATATTGCAGAGACTAGCAGCAAATGCTGTAAAGAAAAAAATTGAAGACGAAATCATGCTGAAGCTAGATGTGGAATCCTTCTCTTCCACTTCAAACATGATTCGCCTTGCAGATTTCGGATGTGGAGTTGGATCAAATACATTAAACGCTATGCAAGACTTGATGGAAATTGTACAGAAGAAGTACATGTCTCAGTGGCCGCCATCTCAAAATATGCCTGAATTTCAAGTGATTTTTAATGATCAATCAACCAATGATTTTAATACCCTGTTCGCCTCTCTCCCACGAGAAAAAGACTACTTTGTGGCTGGGGTTCCAGGCTTTTTCCATCAGCAAGTTTTACCCAAATCATCTCTCCATTTAGCCCATTGTTCCTATTCATTGCATTGGCTTTCCAAGTTGCCTGTAGAATTGCAAGACCAGCACTCCCCTGCATGGAACAAAGGAAAGATTCACTACACAAGTGCTCCAAAAGAAGTTTTAAATGTTTATGCAACTCAATTTGCTGAAGATTTGGACAATTTCCTGAATGCTAGAGCTCAAGAGATTGTGTCAGGAGGAATGATGGTGATTGTTGGTTCAAGTATTCCTGATGGTATGCCTTATTCTCAAGTTGCAAACGGTTTGATGTACAATTGCATGGAATCCATCCTCATGGACATGGCAAAAAGGGTAAGTATCTCTTTCCAAAAAAAGAAACAAATGGTAGCTTTTTCCTTTATCTGAAATGTTAAGAATTTGAAACAATGTTATAGGGATCTATCAGGGAAGCTGAACTTGATGCATTCAACTTGCCAATATATGCTTGTCCTCCTGGAGAATTCATTGAGGGAGTGGAAAGAAATGGGTTTTTCACCGTGGAGGTGGTAGAATTGATGAACCCTGCATCATGGCTAAAGGGTCCCATTGACATCCCTGTATTTGTGAAGCATGTGAGAGCTGCCATGGAGGGAATGTTTCACACACACTTTTCTAGCGAGGCCATTGATGAATTGTTCGAGCAGCTTGTTGTGAAACTGTCAGAGATTTCTGACCAAATGGAATCGTGTTACAGGGATGGACTCCAACTTCTTGCCATACTAAAACGTAAAAAGGATTAATTAAGAGTGATTCAAATCCTTTAAAATGGTGCTTGATTTGGTAAATTACCACTGTAATTGTGTTATGAATAATCAAAGTGCAAATTAATTTGTTTCTCTGGTTGGATTGATTAATTGCATGTCGAAATGGGAATATGTTCTGAATTCTGATGAAGCTTGAATGCTTTGGCTTATTGGCATTCAATGTCCTCATGTGTAGCAGTGAGAAATGAAGAAACTCAAGACGAGATTGCATCTAAATATTTAAGCTTAAACTACCATGCATGTACCCTTTCTTTTACAGGGTCAGCTTTGGACCCATGATAATAAATTAATAATGGAAGTTAATTACTGATATATGAACAAATTGCAGAATCGACTATCGACAACTATGGATTGCAATGACAAATATTGGATTACAATTTGCAAAAGAAGACATTTTCATTAAAAAAAAGAATCAAAATCCATAATTTTCCAGGCAAGTAGCCAAAATTTTGGCCATGAAAAGTGTAAAGCAGAGCGAACGACGTCGTTTGTGATTTTCTTGGACTCCTTTGTAATTAGTGTTGAGTTATGTTGACTGTTGTCGTATTTGACTCTTTTCGTTTTTCTTTCCAAGTGGAGTCTTTGAGCGGAGCGTAGGCGCCATAACCAAAAGCCTCCATGAAGAACCACCGCCGCCGCTACTTCCACCAAGTCATAACCATTAACCGCCGCTACTACGCTACCAAATACGTAGCCAAAATAACCTCAACTTCCCCAAGCGGCCGCTCCCTCTCCGCCGAAGTCTCCGCCCCTACCCTACCTACCGACCCCCGCGGCCACCCAATCCCACGCCACCAACTCATCTGCAAAGTCACTCACATCCTCGCCAAATCTGGCTCCGATCCTTTCCACGATCTATCCCAATACCTCTCTTCCCTCTCTCCTACTCTCACCACCAACGAAGTCTCCCTCATTCTCAAGTCCCTCAAATGCCCTTCCCTCGCCTTGAAATTCTTCCACTTTTGCCCCTCCCTTTCCCCCCATTTTCGCCATGACCCCATCTCCTACGCTCGCCTCTTCCACATCCTCTCCAAATCCTTGCTCCCCGACCGCTTTGACGCCGTCCGGTCTCTCCTCCGCGACATGGAGAAGTCCGGCACGCGTGGCAACATCTCCATCGTCAACATCCTTATCGGATTTTTCGAAAGTACTGAGGATTTGGACACGTGTAAAGGGTTAGTCAAGAAATGGGATTTGCAGATGAATGCTTATACGTATAAGTGCCTAGTTCAAGCTTACTTAAGGTCACGGGACTCCGGGAAGGCATTTTCTGCTTATGACGATATGAAGAGGAAAGGTTATAAATTGGATGTGTTTGGTTATAATATGTTGTTGGACGCTTTGGCAAAGGATGAAAAGGTCTGATTTTTTTTTCTTTATCTCTTCTTAAATTGGTACCCGCATTTTAAAATCCAAATCCATTTTCTTATGCCAATTTCTGGTTCCTAAACAGAGGATTAAGAAAATTGAAAATTTCATATTTCAGTGGTCAAGTGACCCCACAAACTTGCTATGGCTCCATCATTGTATCACGGCTCTAGGATTCCTTTTAGGTGTATAGGATTGGTTTATTCTGTTGTTCCATATGTATGATATGATAAAGGCTTAAAGGGAAGTTTTTGATGGTTCATTCTGGTGAAGAAATCTGTTGCTTGAGGGTAGAATTTAGAGGAAGCTTTCATATGTGAACCATTTTATGTTTCTTTTTTTCAAATTTCTACATTGTTACTTCCAATATGAAATTGCAAGGAAAATTTGGGAGTACTTTTAGTAGGGTACTTATGCTGCCCGGTAATGATTTTTAAAAACATACCTAATATATTAAGGAAAAGCTTCAGTGTAATTGCTGATATCACTTTTTTGTTTTGTTACTAAATGTATCTTCATGGGCCCTGAAGTGATAATCTGATCTGCAGCATTTGACAGGTTGGCCAGGCATACATGGTGTTTCAAGATATGAAACGAAAGCACTGTGAGCCAGATGAGTACACTTATACAATTATGATCAGATTGAATGGAAAACTAGGTAGATGTGATGAAGCGCGAAAACTTTTTGATGAAATGATAGCAAAGGGCTGTTCTCTTAATTTAATGACTTATAATACTATGATTGAGGCACTAGCCAATGGGAGGATGGTTGACAAGGTTGACAAGGTTATTAGCCTCTTTTCTAAAGTGGTGGAGAGAGATTGTCGGCCCAATGAATTTACATATACTATAATTCTAAATGTCCTGGTTGCAGAAGGGCGGCTTAATAAACTGGATGAAGTTATTGAACTCTCAAAGAAGTACATGAATAAGTCAATATATGCATATCTTGTAAGGACACTGAGTAAACTGGGTCATGCAAGTGAAGCTCACCGGTTATTTTGCAACATGTGGAGCTTTCACGATGAGGGAGACAAGGATGCTTACATGTCAATGTTGGATAGTCTGTGTAGTGCAGGTAAAACAACTGAGGCTCTGGACCTGCTAAGTAAGATTCATGAAAAGGGAGTAACTACTGATACCATCATGTATAACACAGTATGTTTGGCACTTGGTAGGTTAAAGCAAATATCTCATCTTCATGATCTTTATGAAAAGATGAAACGAGATGGCCCTCCGCCTGACATATTTACTTACAATATTCTAATTTCTAGCTTTGGAAGGGTTGGGAAAGTTGATGAGTCTCTCAATATATTTGAAGAACTTGAGAAAAGTGATTGTCAACCTGATATTGTCTCTTATAATTCTTTGATCAACTGCCTTGGGAAAAATGGTAATCTAGATGAAGCTCACATGAGATTCAAGGAGATGCAAGAGAAAGGATTAAGTCCAGATGTTGTAACATACAGCACTTTAATCGAGTGCTTTGGAAAAACAGATAAAGTTGAGATGGCTTGCAAATTATTTGATGAAATGCTTGCTCAAGATTGCCTCCCTAACATTGTGACATACAATATTTTACTTGACTGTCTTGAGAAGAGTGGAAGGACTGCAGAAGCAGTGGATCTCTATGCAAAACTTAAGCAGCAAGGGTTAACACCTGATTCAATTACATATGCAGTGCTTGAGCGGCTGCAAAGTGGTCCGAATAAGAAATTCAAAGTTCGCAAGCAGAATCCAATTACTGGTTGGGTTGTTAGCCCATTGAGATGATGGAGATGATTAAATTTTCAATGCATGACGTTAAAGGTTATATATAAATTTTACCACCGTTTGTGTGGTAGATGATTTGAACGTTGTGTACTGAATATAGCCCTTGATAAGTCAAGATGGAGAGAAGGATTTAGAGTGCTGACTCTACATAGTTATGATCACAACTAGGGTGAGTTTAGTTGTGTTTAGCTGGTTCGTTGGAGAAGCTCTGAAGGATCCACCTCGTTCAGGTGATGTCTGAGAGTTTATCTTGTTGTTCTTGATACATGTGGATTATTCCATATATGAAATACACTAGAGCAGGGCGAGAAGATTGTGGTTTTTTCGGCTGACTACAATTCTTGGTTAGTTTACTGCTGAGCTTACGGAGTAGCGACAGCAAGAAGGCCCCAAGTGGAAACACAAGTATTTCAATCTGAAAATGATAGCTTGGAAGCCTTGAGCTGTTAATCTTCTCTGATGACTTTCAAGGTACATAATGCACTTGGCTTCCTCCCTGTCCTCTCATGTACCTGTCCTATCTTGTTTTTTATAGGCACTGAACTTATTTGGTATGAATTCAGGATGCTTTTAAATTTGTATCTCTTGTATTTATTTTGTTAAAGGTTGGCATTATAAGTAAAACTAACAAATTGCAGTGACATTGAAGAAGAGGATTTTGAGATCCAGCTTTTGCAATCATAAGTCATCTTACTTCTGGTGTAGTTCGGAAGCTTTTGTTGTTCTCAATTTTTATAGTGAAATAAAATTTTCATCCCCTTTTCCTTACTTTTATAATAAATGCTTGTTGGTTTAGCCCTATAATTATTCCAAAATAACTGAGCTTCAAAATATTGTGGTGTGCAAGTTCTATTGACAAGTAATGATTTTCCTTTTGTCATAAATTGAGAAATTAAGCTAGGTCCTCATTTACAGAAATAATGGGCTAGGCTCTTTCAATAATCTCGTGTTGATATACCGAATAAAATTTCATTAGAAGGGGAGATTATCTGCTGGTGCAAGATGTTCTCTTTGCCTGGCATATACTGGTTCTAAATTTTTATTTTGTATTTCTCCTGATGGACAATATGTTACATTTTAGTGAAAGAAAAGGAACTATTAGTATCGTACTCTCACACCCTGCACGCTAATTGGGGAGATCGAGTTATCATATCTTTGTGCAGACCGTGCCTCCTTCATCTCATGATTAGGTGTTTTCTTATCTAGACTCTAGAGCATGAATTGCGTCTTCTTCTTCTTCGTTGGTGGGTGTATAACTCATAACATACGTCTCATGCTGTGTTTCTGAATGAGATAATGCGTTTTCATACATGTTTGGTTTCTACACTTCTACCCTATGCTTGTTTTTCCAGAAACAGGCCATAATTGAAAGGAGGCATTTTTGAGGTTAAATTCAAATTTAAAGACCTTCCTGTTTCCAGCAAAAGGAGCTTCTGCAAGGACCGGATTTGTATTTTTATCGTCTCCCTAGGCAAGAAAAGAAGGAAGAGGTTGGTAGCAAGACATGGACTTGATTTAGCAATGCAATGCTATGCCTCTGTTGTCGATTTGAACCATAAAATGAGCGTTAATCCAAAAAAAGGTTCAATGAATCTATTGCCTTCCCCACATGATCTGCAACAGTGCTACTGCACTCCAATTATTCTTTTGTTCATGCAACTTGTTTTGCTGGCCTAATGGATCACTTAAAAAACATATCATGATCTTTTAGATTCTCCAATTATTCTCCAAAATATTCTTTCATCTTGGTCAAACATACTACAATTGCCTTAAATATATTTGCAGAAATGACAGAAAGTCATTTTGAAAATAATTTCCGTTAAGAAAAAGGGGATTCCATGTAATATAGTCCATCAATGGCGAAATGGGAATCGCAGGAATCCAAGAAACATTTATGATTGGCCCAATAGGTTACTGTTTTAAAGGTCAAATTCTGCATTTTCTTTCTCTTCAAATTTTTTTTTTCCTTTGAAATAATTAAATCTCCATACTAGATATACTATACAAAGTTAAAATTAATAAAATAAAGATTTATCAAGAAACGCAGCGAATATATATATACTTACTATTTAAAGAAATCTCATTTCATCCATTATCTTGATGACATCGGGATATCTATGACTTGGGGAAAATAATTTTGAAAATGACTTGGATTAAAAAAGGGAATGCCATGAAATATAATCCATCAATTGTGAATCACGTGAATCTAAGAAAACATTTATGATTGCCATCCAAAGGTCAAAATATGAATAATGTTCTTATTGATGATAAAAGTAATAAAGAAATAAAATCGCATGCAGGGAAAAAAAATTCTCTATTAAACGATGTTTTGATCCAAGAAATTAATAGATTATAAATTAAGAAATAAAAAAATTATCTCATATACTATCAATTTAAATTTTTAGCTCTACAAATGAAATTAGATGACTAATAAGCGTCATTGTCAATATTAATTACCTACATTGACAATATATAGTATAAGATGACATCTCTAATGTCATCTAATCTCTATTTCTTTTATTTCTTTTATTTAATTAAGGGTATTTTTAGATTTTTTATTTAAAATTAATTCTTTTCGAATAAAAAATATAAAACCTTTTAAATAAATACGTTTCGGGATATCGAACTTGTGGCCTCTAATCTCTCTATTTTGATTGATTGCACGGTGCCGACACATCAAATGTATATTTTTTTAACTAGTCAAATCAAAACTTTAGCAATCAATTATATGATCATCCTCAGCATTCAAACAAAAGTTCCAAGTGGTTAGTACATGACCTTGATCCTCTTCAAATCATAAGTTCGGAGTTTTTCTCCTCAAATAGAAAAATATTCTCTCCTCAACGTTCATAAAGTGCAATCTATCATTGCTTTTGTGAATTAAAATATTGAATGGTTGATTAAAAATTAAATAATAACTAAATAAAGAAAGGATGTAACAATCTGACACAGTATAACCGGCCTCTGCTTAAATAGAGGAGCCAATTGGCTTAGCAGGCTATAGCCAATTTAGATTAAAGAACAAATATTTTACATAATGGCACTGTTGCCAGTCTTGTTTCTTGCCAACATTCTAACAATATTTTCAGGGGGGTCATCGCAACCGGCGGATCATGTGCCCCAAGTCATTCACCTCCTCCGGCCGCAAGCCGGTGCCTCAGGAAACCCTGTACCGGGCTTGTCATGCCTAAGCTGGCGACTCGCCGTCGAAACTAATAACATTATTGGGTGGAAAACCATCCCACTAGAGTGTGAATGTTATGTTGGTCATTACATGTTAGGCCACCAGTATCGGAAAGACTCGAAAGCAGTAGCTGACGAGGCTTTTCTCTATGCTCAAAGCCTGGAGCTGGCCGACGACGGTAAGAATGTGTGGGTCTTTGATGTTGACGAGACTTCCCTCTCCAATTTGCCTTATTATGCTCAGCATGGATTTGGGTACGTACAATCAAGCACTTCATTATTATCTAATTTTATACCACACATTTTTTTTTCATATAAATTACCGGTATCGGATAAGTATATTGAATCCCAAACTGCATCATATTTTAAAGGGTATAAGTTATTATAAATCGATTTTCTCCATTCATAAAACTGAATTCAAGACTTGCTTAAAAGACATCAAAGTTTTTATTCTATTCGAGTCAACATCGTTGATACTAATATACTATACTATACATTATATAATATTATTGCATTATATATGAAAATTAACATAAATTCAACAAAAGAGTACTTAATTACTTGTTCGAAAAAGTCTAATTCGGGTCCCTTTCTCTTAAATTAAAAACAAATCTTTATATATCATAGAGGTTTAGATTCATTTTTGGCATTATTTTTTTAATCAAGGTTTTTTTTTTATAGTTTCCCACCCAGTATTCAGAGCTTTGCTCTGACTAATCCGGGTTCGTCCTGCGTCACGCACCTGGATATGATGGGTGAGTCTCTCAACGGGAATAATTGCGTACACAAAGTCTCGAACCCGATACTTGCTTAAGTTAGAATAAGCCGCTTACTACTCGATCCAATCCCATGTTGATTAATCAAGGGTATTTTCTATCCTTTAACCCAAAATTAATCATTTTTTGAGTCAAGTTGACTCACTATGAAAGTAGAACTCTCCCAACGATTATTTTTTTCATTCACAAAATTCGAGCTTGATACTTTAAGTGAGGAAATAAATGCTAAATCACTTAAACCAATCAATTGTTGGTCATTTTGACATTATTAAATTAAATTTTGGTTGCTTTATTTTTTAGTCTATTTATACGTAGCCCGAAAATCCAAGAAAATTAAATGTAGAGTTTGATGAGTACAGAGTCTCCTTCTCTTCACCAATAAAAAAAGGAAAGCCTCCTTCCCTAGTTACCAGCAGAGTTGTCCAAGGTTCAAATTATCCACTTAAATCCATAAGTACGCTCGATATTTAAGAGGATTTGGATAAGAATTTTAAATTTAAGAGCCGAACTTAGACAAAATTTATAAACCCATTTAAAAAATGGGCCGTGCTTGATTATAGGTATAAAAGTCCGAGTCTAGCTCGGCCGGCTTTCTATTATTTAGTATAAATATATATTTTATTTATTAATATTAGTGTGTTCTTTTTTTTTTGTTAACTTGACATTGATTTTTTCAAATATTAATAGTATTTAGACGTTCTAAATTTTATAAAATTATCTTGGATAATAAATTTTTGAATATGTGTTGATTTATTTTTATTTATATTATAATTTAATTTTTAAATTAATATTTTGAAAAAAAAATTAAGCAGCCTTTTGCATGGGTTTCGACTTATATAAATATTTTTAAACCGAACTTAAATAAAAGAAGAGACCCGAATTATTGGGCCAGACCAGACTTGGACAAGCATGTCTTTTGCAAATTCTTACATAAGCCTGACCCAAATTCAGCCTGACCGGGCCATAGACACATCTAGTTATTTGTTTCCATAGGTAAGCTCTTCCTAGAGATCCAATATTCATTTTGGTGCCTCGAAACGGCATCCTAATTATCCATAAAATATATATCATATTTTGCAAAAGAGCTGATCATGGGTCAGATTTGGATTGGGTTTTGACTTAAGAAAAAGTGAAAAACATAAAGTTAGTTTGTCTTGGTCCGAGTCAACTCAACTATTCGGATTCGACTTTATGTTCAAAGTTGGCACAAATTTTAATTTGCTTATCCAAGGCTTGCACAAAAGTTCATCTAAATTTTTTTACTTTAAATAATAATTAAAAAATTAAGAATTACAACATTATTTTCTTTAAGAAAAACAAGAATTATAAAATAATTTTTAGAATTATGTAGGATTATATTTTTTATAAAAAAAATATATAACATGTAATATTTAAAATACTAATATTATATACATAATTAATATTTTTAGAAAGAAAAAGTATATAAACAATATTATATAAAAAAAGCCAGGTTCGAGCTTTAAAGTCTAAAATCAAGACCTGACTCGTTTTTTAAACGGGTTTTTTTTTGTTCAAGGCTCGATATTCAGGCATTATTTTTTTGTTCAAACCCTTCTATTTTTCGAACGGACCTTTAGATTTGGACGAATAGTCCGATCCTTGAGCAGTTCTATTATGCAAGCCTATCTCTTTCTAAATAATTGTTTGCTTCAATTACACGAACAACCAAATATTTTATAATTAAGAACATTGGTGGCCGAGATGACTTTTCTTGTTGACTAAAATTAGATCTAAAAAAGATCTTTAAGATTTCATTATTTATTCATTTAATTATACGACTTATGCATTGATTCTATATGAATATTTCATTTATTTGTTTGTTGATTTATTAATTAATAATTCTTCCATAGAAGACGATGATGGTATTTATACGTGTATTTAAACCAATAATACTAATTACCATGACTTGTTTGAGTATAAATCTCTTAACAAAAGCCATGACTGATCTGCGTCAACAATTAAATTTTGGTTAACAAAAAGATTACATATCTTAGAGAAAATGTATTGAATGTTGCAAATTTGAGAATGACAAAAAAAATGGTGACATGAGTGAAAACTAAGTATAATTTTTTAAAATGATATATCCTTCATAATTTGGACTATTTTCTTTAGCATTTATTCTTATTAGAATATATAATTAATAGAAAATTATTTCAAATTTGTTTGTATAAATTTTTAACTCCATAAACAAATCTTTATAAAAGTATACTCATCAATCATCTAATCATCTAACCTTACTTAACAGTGCATTAGCCAATAATTTATAATTTAATTACTTGACCATTAGTTCATTTCCATTTTAATTGTCCGAGCATGAAACACGTTCCTTTGCATGCTAGCACATAAATCTCGGTCAATGAGCCATGAATTATTTTTCTTGAAGTATGTGCCATAATAAATTAATAATATTTAAGATATGATGATCCTATAATTGTTCTTTTTATGTGTCATGAATTATTATTAAAATTGTTAATTTAGCACATATTCCAATCACCAACTTTATCTTATCATATTCATATTCATATTATTATAATCTTTGTGGATTACCACTTACTCTGCATATCTATTTTTTAAGGAAAATATATCACCTATAATTATTTTTCTTACAATATTATAATTCTCCAATCAAAATTCAAAATTATGTAGAGGTTTACTATTTATGAGTTTAGATTTCATGGTAGACTCTCGTATAATTCTTGATTCTAATTGGACAATTATACTATTGTAAAAAAAAGAATTGCAGGTGATATAAATCCATTTTTTAAAATTTATTTTGTCAACAAGCTTTTAGCCTGATGATGACATGAAATGGAACTCTTGTAGGGCGGAGCCATACAATGCCACATTGTTCAACGAATGGGTGATGGAAGGCAAAGCTCCGGCACTGCCAGAGAGCCTAAAGCTATACGGCAGGTTGTTGTCTCTTGGAATTAAGGTTGTTTTCTTAACAGGAAGAACAGAAGATCAAACAAATGTAACTGCTACCAATCTCAAGAAAGGTGGATACCACACCTGGGAGAAGCTCATACTCAAGTAAGTTTATGATAATCAACCAATTGAACTGAACTAGACGGTCCAATTCCAATGGACTTGGGCCCAGTTAAGTCCTCGGCTTAGGGGGTGACTGTGATTTGATTCCTGTTTTAAACTGACAATTTCGATTTTTAGAATCTTGAAAGTAAAATCGTTATTTGACAATTCGGTTTTGATTTTAATTCTTTTTATAAATTATATAATTTTATATAAGAAATTAAAAAATATATAAAAATCGAAATAGGAACTGCTGGTTTCTTTTTTTTGGTGAGGAAACGGAGTCAACGACCCAACTAATCACTAGCCATGATATCCTCCAGTAAAACATTTAGGAATCCTTGTGGGGCCTACTAAGGAGTAATAAACCTTTTTGTTGAGAGCAACTCCATTTCGCAAGTAGGGATGGCAAAACCCGAGCCGACCCGCGGTTTTCGAACCGATCCGCCCCGAGTGGGGCGGTTTTTTTTTTTTGAAAAACGGGGATGGGGCGGGGCGGGGCAAATTTTTTTTGTTTAATAGGCGGGGCGGGGAGAATGTGGTATATGGCCACCTCCGCCCCGCCCCGCCCCGTATATAATATTATTAATAATTTTTAAATTAAATATGTGTATTTTTGTTATATTTAAATAATTAAATAAAATTATTTATATTAAATTTGAAAAATTAAAACTTAATTAATGATTAAGTCATTATTATTATATTATTATATAAATATTTTGAAAAATTTATAAAAAAATTAATGAAATAAAGATATATTTTATAAAATTATGGGGCGGGGCGGAGCGGGGCGGGGAATTTAAAAAATCCGTGGAGGTGGTGATGGTATTAAAAATTCAAATTTTTTTACGGGGCGGGGCGGGGCACGGGGGGACCAACTTGTCTGGCGGGGCGGAGGCGGATGAGGCAGTCCCCGCCCCCGCCCCGCCCCATTGCCATCCCTATTCGCAAGCCAATCCGTCGCCATGTTTCTTTCTCTCGGTATATGCTTCAGACTCCAGCTCCAAGAGCTATCCAGCATTCCTCTAATGGCTTCCACTAGGGGATGGTGCGGGTGGTCTGTGTTGACGCCTTTCTTTATTACTGCCACTGAGTTGCTTGAATCGGACTCAATCTCCAAATAATTTATATAAAGCTGTCTCGCTGGTTTCGGTTCTTCTTTAGTAGAACTAACCCCAAACCTCAAATATTATTTCCGATTCCAGTTCTCTGGCTCTCGCAGTTAGAAATGAACCACACCCAACATGGCCCATAAACAAATAAACAAACAATGTTTTGGGGTGTCTCCTCATTCACATTCAGCCCACTTCAGCAGTTTTCCTTTTCTATGGCTTCAATTTTTCTTTTTCTTCGATTTTGACCATATTTGAATTTCAGGCAAGCATCTTATTCGGGAAAATCATCCGTTGAGTACAAATCAAGTGAGAGGAAAAAGCTGGAGGAGAATGGGTACAGAATCATTGGGAATATAGGTGATCAATGGAGTGATCTCTTGGGGACCAACACCGGCAATCGAACCTTCAAGCTGCCAGATCCCATGTACTACATTAGCTGAAAACTAAATCCTACACTATAGTAGGAAATTTCCGAAATTTTCTAGTCCTTTCTTTTTTCTTTCTTAAATTTCTAAGCTACTCTCGGTGGATGAACCCGTCTGTTTCAAATCCGAATAATAAGATCCGTTAGTACTTTTAATAATTCCTGGATGTTTAACCAAAAATGGATTTATGGATGCCATCTGAGCTAAAATTGGTTGATAAATTTCAAGTCTAAAAGAAATGTACTATGACAACACTTGGGTGTTGAACTTAATAATCAAATTCGATCATTTCTTGATGTTTGTTTGAAGAAGAAAGCAATTAGTATTAATTGTGATGTGCTACTCCCTTCGTTTTTATTTATCTGACTCATATTTGATGTTCATTTTTATTTATCCTTTTATAATATAAAGAAAGTACTAATTATTTATTTTTAAATTTATTATTCTTTGAATTATAAGAACCATTAAATGCAGTAATTATATTATTAAGTCAATTAACTTGTAAAAAGGAAAAACAATGAAATAGACTTATGGTATATTTGAAAAGCGAGATAAAATATGTATAAAATTTTGTTGCTCAACTAATTTTTTTAATCGAAAAGATTCAGTTATTTGAGTCAGATATATAGGAATAGACTAGAGTTCTTGTCTATCACAGTATAGGAATAGAACCATTCCTCTTCCTTCATTCATTGACATAAGATGGACAAAACCAACTAGAGGCTGGTTTAAACTGAACACAGATGGATCTTCCATTGGGAACCCAGGTAAGGCAGGAGTAGGAACAGTAATTAGGAATGATCTTGGAAAGTGGGTTGCTGGAACCAGCCGATTCCTCGGCCATGCAAACAACTTCCTGGCTGAGGCTTGGGCTTTGAGAGACGGTCTCCTTCTAGCCAAAAATTTAGGCATTACAAAACTAGAAATTGAGCTCGATAATTGTGCTGTTATTGCTAATATTTCTTCAGGCTGTGATGATAATCGCAAGATCTCTAATGCCTACTTGCAACCAATTTTTGATGACTGCAGGTGCTTGTTGGATAGCTTTCCTAACAAGATCATCAAACATGCTTTCAGAGAAGCAAACAAATGCGCCGACGCATTAGCTAAGTTTAGCAGCACCATTTTGTGTAGTAGCAGTAATCGTAACGAGGCCTTCCAATTATTTCAGGAGCCTCACTTTTGTATTTCTAATATTCTCACATGGGATGAGAATGGTTGTTGTAGTTTCAGGCAGACTTTATCTTATTAAGTAATGCATCAGTCATTCTATCAAAAAAAAAGAAATGAAAAAAAACATTTTTGGTTGATTCATGGAAAGAAATAGAATTAGACACCCAAAAGACAAAGAATTTTCCTAGTTTTACTATGAGTATCCGGGTACACTATATCATCAAAGCATTGAAAGTGTTACATTATTTAAAAAATCAAAATACAATGGTGAAATTATCTAAAATAGAAGTTGGATGATTAAATTGTCACTTTTAAAATAATTCAAGGGTTAAAATAAATATTAAGCTAATTTTTAACCTTCTTCCCCGTGGCTATGAGACTTGTTCTGCCTCAAAAATTCTAAAATGCTTTCACCCAAAGAAGATTGCAACATCAAGACAGGTGTCTATACTTAAACCATCTCCCCTGCGGAGATTGAAGAAGTACTTGATTTTCGCCATTTGTTCTTTAAACAATTCTTTGTGTTTGCGTCGATGAGTCGTGAAACTTAAGGTTTCCTTGAGCAAATTAATTAATTAATTAGGTTTTAAGAAAATTCTGATCTCAGAAACATGATCCTCACTTGCCAACGAGGCACCCATTACTTGTTATTATATTATTATCATATTACACATTGCCAAATCTCGAGAATCTTACAATCACTAGGTCAAGACAAGACAAGATGACTCTCACCCCAAAATCCAAACCAAATACGTTGACTTCTTTTAAAGAGAGAGTGAGGGAGAGTTCAACTGTCTGACAGAAGGCTCCACCGCTCCAGGATCAGTAGCGACTCTGGCACAGTTCTGGAGTCATATCCGATGAACGGTGGTGATGGAGATTACAGCGACACTGAGAATTCCCACTTGCAGTTGCAGGTCTGTCATCTCCTTTTCTTTCTGTTAATTAATACTCCCAGCTAAGTTGCATCAATTTTGTTTACCATTTCATATCAAGTTATCAACATGCTTACCTTTCCGCAAACTTTAGGTAAAAGATCAAATAGTTCTGTAAATTTATATAATTGCAGCTTATAGAACATAGATAGAAAATATGGCAAGCGAATCAATTAAGACATCGAATGTTGCAGAAAGCGGTTTCAAGTGTTGCAGAAGTGAAGATCCATGAAGCTATTATAGAAAAGCTTGACATGAGAAGACTCTCTTCTGCTTCAAACACATTGCATTTAGCAGATTTAGGATGCTCAGTTGGGCCAAACACCTTTATTGCCATGCACAATGTAGTGGAAGCTATGAAGCAGAAGTACCAAATCCAGGGTCCGGCTGCTTCGCAAATGCAAGAATTCGTTGTGTTCTTCAACGATCATGCTTCCAATGATTTCAATACCCTGTTTTCTTCCCTTCCACCTGAAAGGCAATATTTTGCAGCCGGAGTGCCAGGGTCCTTTTATACCCGATTATTTCCCCAGTCATCTCTCCATTTTGTTCATTCCTCCTATGCATTGCAGTGGCTGCCCAAGGTTCCAGAAAAGGTGCTAGACAAGAACTCTCCTGCATGGAACAATGGCAGAATTCACTACACAAATGCTGCAGAAGATGTCGAAAAAGCTTATGCAGCCCAATTTGCAGAGCACATGGAGATATTTTTGGATGCTAGAGCTAAGGAGATTGTGGTTGGAGGGATGATGGTGCTCATCATGCCATCAGTCCCCGATGGCATGCCTAGCTCATCCACGCATCTCGGTTTGATGTTCGATCTTCTGGGGTCAAGCTTCATGGATATGGCAAAGGAGGTAAAGTCATATCATCGATCTGTTTCTGAACCTAATTATAACCACATTCCGAGCAAAAGCTTACAAATAAACCTGAAAATGCTTTGCTGCAGGGAATAGTAAGGGAATCCCAGGTGGATTCCTTCAACTTGCCTGTTTATGCTGCCTCTCCCAAGGAGATGAAAGAAATCATAGAAAGCAATGGGTGTTTCAGCATTGACAGATTAGAGACAACAAATCCCATATCTAAGATAAATGTCCAGCAGCTTAGTACACGACTTTGTACAACTCACTTAAGAGCTCGCCTGGAGGGAATCATCAGCAAGCATTTCGGGAACAAGATTATTGACGAATTATTTGATAGATTCGATAGGAAAGCCGAAGCGCATTCATACTTGTTCAATGCAAGCAACAGCGCAGGAACTCAGTTATTCATAGTTCTGACACGCAAATGATGGGTTTTAGACTTAGATATGGATCTTAGAATCCTCTACCTCTTTGCTTTCTGTCTGTCATATAATAACCAGTTTCTCAGTCATGTAGCAGCATACATATATTTGTACAATTGAATAAGACAAATCCACATTCCGCAGTAACTTGTTCTTATTTTGATAAGTTAATGCTAAGAATTTGAGTTCATAATAGTTGTAAAAATAAGTTGCTAAAGGCAGCAACAGTACAAATTACGTTTTTTACCATATTTCATATTCAAATCCTGGGAAAAACCATGAACTAAGCCTCTGCTTTAACCCCCAGCCCATCCATCAGCATCCTAATTGCCTCAGCATTGAAGTGATTTTAGCCTTCTTTTCTTAGGGTTTTATAATGATTTAGGGAATTTAATCGGCATGTATGAAAAGGATCCAACTTTGGTAGATCTTGAATTCTTCATGAAATCTATATGGCTTTGGTGAATGATTTAGTCTGAAGATCATTCATTATTATCTTTTCTGCCATCAGGCCCTACACTATTCTTTCCCTTTGCAACCATCACTGGAACCTACCACTCAGAAAAAAAATGGTTTGGCCATTGGAACATATCAACTTCTTGAAAGGACTTGTACCTTATTGGAGTTCTGTCTGTCTGGAGGATTTTAACATGATTTTGAGAAGTGACAGTGAATTCATTACACATGCATACATGCATACATGTGTTATGTGTGCCCTAATTGTTCTGTTAAGAGACTTTTCTGCGTCTTAAATTTCTGATATGCATTGAAATTTGCATCATCAAGATTGGTGCCTATATTTGACTATCTCCCCTGCAATCTAGATGTTCTTTGAAAAGCAGAACAACTACGTTGTTTTTTTCTGGTTTCTAATACAATTTTTCCATGTTACATTGTTACTGTCCCACTAATTTTATATTCAGAGTTAGTGAAACTCCGGTCAATAAGGTTTTTTCCTGAAAGTCAATAATTAACCAATAAAATATTTTGAACAATTGACAGTATATATAAATTGGTTAATACAAGATGGCTCTCACCCAAGCCAAATTATTGCTTCAGAGAGTAACAGAGTTCATTCAACTGTTGAATCAAAGCTCCAGGATGAGTAATAACACTGTTATGGTTCTTGAATCATATCCGATGAAAAGTGGTGATGGAGCTTACAGCTACACTAGGAATTCCAACTTACAGGTCTGTCTTTTCTTTTTCTTTCCTTAATACTACAAGCTAAGTTACATGAAATTTTTATTACCATTTCTAATGGACAAACTTTAGGCAAAAGATCAAATAGTTGCAAATTGGGGATTAACAATACCATTATTGTCAGCTCTAAATTCAGTAAATTTTTAGAATTGCAGCTTAGAGAACATAGATGGAAAATATGTAAATCATAAAAATGAGAGTAACAAGGATCTAAAATGACTAACACAACAACTGTTGCAGAGAGCAGCTACAAGCGTTACAGACGTAAAGATCCAGGAAGTGATCACAGAAAAGCTTGACATAAAGAAACTCTCTTCTGGTTCAAATACATTGTGTATAGCAGATTTAGGATGCTCAGTTGGACCAAACACCTTTATTTCTATGCGCAATGTACTAGAAGCTATGAAACATAAGTACCAAATCCAGGGTCTAGCTGCTTCCAAGATGCCAGAATTCATTGTGTTCTACAATGATCACGTTTCCAATGATTTCAATACCCTGCTTGCTTCCCTCCCACCTGAAAGGCAATATTTTGCAGCTGGAGTGCCAGGATCGTTTTATACCCGATTATTTCCCGAGTCATCTCTCCATTTTGTTCATTCCTCCTATGCATTGCAGTGGCTGTCCAAGGTTCCCGAAGAAGTGCTAGACAAGCACTCTCCTGCATGGAACAAAGGAAGAGTCTACTACACAAATGCTGCAGAAGATGTAGGCAACGCTTATGCTGCCCAATTTGCTACGGACATGGAGAGGTTTTTGGATGCTAGAGCTAAGGAGATTGTGGTTGGAGGGATGATGGTGCTCATCATGCCATCAGTCCCCGATGGCATGCCTAAATCCTCCGTCCCTTCTGCTGTGATGTTCGATCTTCTGGGGTCAAGCCTCCTGGACATGGCAAAGGAGGTAAGTCATGTCATTTTTTTTTAACCTAATAGCTACAACCCCACCAGGAGCTCACAAGTAAACCTGAAATGATCTGCTGCAGGGAATAATAAGTGAATCCCAGGTGGATTCCTTCAACCTCCCTATATATTTTGCCTCTCACAAGGAGATGAAAGAAGTCATAGAAAAAAATGGTTGTTTTAGCATTGAGAAATTAGAGACAACAAATCCCTTATCTAAGATAAAGGTCCAGCTTGGCGCACGACCTTGTACAAATCACTTAAGAGCAGGCATGGAGGGAATCATCAGCAAGCATTTTGGGAACAACATTATCGACGAATTATTTGACAGATTGGCCAGGAAAGCTGAAGAACAATCTTGCTTGTTGGATGCAAGCTACACCGCAGGAACTCAGTTGTTCATGGTTCTGACACGCAAATGATCATGGGTTTAAAGATGGATCTTAGAATCCTTAACCTCTTTGCTTTTGTCATATAGTAACCGGTTTCTCAGTATCATCCAGCAGCATACTATTATTTTACAATTGAATAAGATATTAAGTCCATAGCTAATTTTTCTTATTTTGGTAAGTTAATGCTAACAATTAGATCCCCACTGGACTGAACTACTTGAACATTTCCCAGCAGCAGCAGCAACCCTCAAATTATTCTGAAAAATGATTGCCATCCGAAAGCTAATATAGAATGTGTTTAAAGTTTAAACTGTACCTATGACTGTTGAATCGAGTGAAAAGAGTTTCGATGTCTTTTGAATTTAAGTATTGTAAATAAGGAAAATAAGTTCAGTAAAACTTCTTTTATTCGGGGTCAAAGCAGTTCAACTCCGGATTAATCGGGTCCATAAATTTTATGGATTCATAATAGGAGGGCACTAGGGTAGGGCCTTGGCCTTACCATTTCGAGGGGATATACATGTCTCCAGAATCTTGCGAGGTCAGGCAGGGAATAAGTGATGGGCTTTAGCCCACTCCGTTGTGAGCGTGAGGGTCTCGTTTTGTAGGCCTACTTCTCAATGAGTTGGTAATTAGGACAAACTTTTAAGTAAAAATTTAATTAGAATTGTTTACAAAAGAATGATTTTACATCATTTAATAATAATGCATCACATCATATTTTTTTTTAAATTTTAAAAAATTTTAAAATGTACTAGAACACAAATAATTACTTAAGTTAAAAAGCTCTTTTTACCTTTTTTTTTTTATACAAATTCAAAAAATTTTCTACAATTACTAAAATTCTACCTTAGTAATACCCTAAGTTTTAAGACTTACTCTATATTTTTTTTTTAACTTAGGGCTAAATTTTGCATATGCATAATGCATTGTCTCACTAGCTACTACTATTACTAATACTACTACTACTACTACTAATAATAATAAATTAATGTTTTAAACCCACGTTAATATATATTTAACATTGTATATATTTATTAGTAGTATTATATATATTTTTTACGTGAAAGCTAATTAAAAAAATATGTCGGTTTCCACGATGCAACAGCTATAGAAAACCTGTGATATCCTATGTCATAGTGGAGAAGATAATTAATTAATTATATATTTTTAACTAATTACAAAAGACGAAGAGAGACAAAAGTTCGGTCATTAATTAATAAGATTAAATAAAAGAAATAAATTAAGTTGGTATTAGAAAAAAACTAGAAAAAAAAAGTTCATTATTACCCAATATATTTATTTTTTATTATTATTAATTAACAGAATCCCCAGTTCCCAGATAGCCCGATCTGGAAGTGGAATCTTCTATAAATTACTAAAAACAGAAAAAAAAAAAAAGTTTAAACCGAAAGAAGAATTAAGGCAGGTTGATCCTTTATATGTTAACCTGCGCAGGCTGCAGCTACGTATTCGATGGTAACGCATGAATTGAGGACAAATCTTTGCCATGAAAACTGAACTCATTGGACCGAAGCTCAAAAATCTACATCAAAATTAGTTTCGTCGGTAGCAGAAATTAATCTAAGCTATTAGATCTCACAACTCGGGCTGGCTGGTTGCAAAAGTAGTTGAAGAGTTGGTTGATGCTCGAACATTGAAACTGGCTTCAAATATATAATATTACTACTAGTATTTCTTTCTTTTTGTCCTTTGATAATCCCATAATTTCTGGAGAAAAAGAGGCAGTATTAAGTTGACTTGGAAAGATCATAGCCAAAACGAGTTGTTCACTCGGTGTGCGGACGACAAAACGAATGCTAGTTCATGGAATGTTTATAATAATATTTATCACAATATGCATTTAGTCCTACGTAGATTTGATTATGTTGCCAATTTCGATCTAGGCCTTACCTCAGAGCAGGGCTACTATATAATCGAGATCCTTCGTCTCTTCCTCCTACACCCTCAAAGCAAATTCCAAACAGATAGCGGGGTGCTCTCTTCTTTTGTTCAATTTAAATCATCAATTTCCCAAGCACTTGGTGGTTTTCTTTGAATCCTTGTATCCATAAATCTCTTTAACTCACTTATAATCTGATCCATCTGGCCACATTCCCTGGAGTAATAGTTAAATTATAAGTTCTATAGGATGAATTACATTCTCTATCTTCGCTTAAGTTTTTGTTAACAGTTTGGAAACTCAAAGGGAGATCGAGACAGCAGCCAAGTTTCAGAGTTTCAGGTAGAGAAAACTAACCATTGGAGGTCAACCTTTGCTGATATTAGGAGTTGCTGAGTCAACTGTCATTATATATACATTTACGTTTAACTTTGCTAAGCAAAGACCGGATTTGGGTCGGGAAATGTTTCCAGCATGGACCGGATGGTGAGCTGTTATTGTTACGTCTTAACTTAATTTGTTAATGTTTTGTCGGGTAAGATATTACTTATTAAATTGGCTGCTTATTTGAAAAAATTTCCCGGTCTTTTCTGGTAGGGTATGTGTGTGGACCGCATGCTTGCTGTTCTTGCTGTCTATCTTGGGAGCTTGTTCCATGATCAACAGGTTACCCATGTGGTAGGAGAACTGTTTGGTCTACTTATAGCTCTGCTGTTTTTGCCGCAAGCTATCGAAGTAAGAACATTTTTCGATTACAATGTTCCATTTCCTTGTATTAGTACCCCTGAAATTTGTGTAACATGGTCGATGTTCCCTGAATGTGAAAGATACATGTCTGGATCATCACCTTTTGATTGATTCAAATAGTGGCCAGCTAGCAGCTACTGGTTAATCTCATTTATCTTCCATGTCTCATGTATAGGGCCTTGTGGGAGAGTTCGGTATTCCAAAAGATGAAAATCGGAAGTTGACAGAATTTTCGGCTTCATGGATGTTTGCCAATGGCATGTTTTCTTTGGTTCTGTCATTTGGCCTACTTCTCACCGCATTAAGAAGCCGAAATGCAAGGTCATGGCGCTATGGGACAGGTAATTAAGATTGGTGTTTCCAAATTTTAGGTTCTAATTAGTTCAACTTTTGTACGTAGATAGGCATAATCTCGCTTTGAGAACTAATTAAAAGAAAAAGCTTTTTGACAGGTTGGCTTAGAAGCTTCATAGCAGACTATGGCGTCCCACTTATGGTACTAGTGTGGACAGCTGCGTCTTACATACCGGTCGGAAGGGTTCCGAAAGGAATCCCACGTCGTCTCCTCAGCCCAAATCCTTGGTCATCAGGTGCTTATGAAAATTGGACAGTCATCAAGGCATGTTTAATTTGAGAACAAGTTCTCTATATTATCCTCATAAGACTGGATTAATGAACTAACACTAGCAACTTATATAAATGACAGGACATGCTAAATGTTCCGGTTGTCTACATTATTGGGGCCTTAATTCCAGCGACAATGATGGCAGTGCTCTATTATTTTGACCACAGTGTAGCATCTCAACTTGCTCAGCAGAAAGAGTTAATCTGAGACGGCCATCTTGTTATCATTACAACTTATTCCTTCTGGGATTCTTGGTATATAAAGTTTCCCCCTACTCTGTCCTTAATCTAAAATTTTCCTTTCAGAAATCAGATCAGACACGTCTTTTGTTTAGTACTTATTCTTAATATCATGAGTTTCATGTTTCTTGAGGACAGACATTGTTGTGTGGTCATTGGCATCCCTCCGGCTGATGGGGTCATCCCACAATCTCCAATGCATACCAAGAGTTTGGCTACTCTGAAGCACCAGGTAATGTTCCTGCTCAAATTCCTTTGAATTGATAGTCCAAATTTGAGATGCTCGGTTGATGCTTGATACCCAATTTTGGTTGTTCTGCAGCTGCTCCGATATCGGCTAGTTGCAACTGCTCGCAAAAGTATGAGTAAGAATGCTAGCTTAGGACAAGTTTATGGAAATATGCAAGAAGCCTATCATCAAATGCAGACTCCGCTAGTTTACCCAGACGCTTCAGTTCGCGTAAGATTGTCTTTAAACTTCCATGATCCAATAAAATATTAGCTGGTTTCTCCGATTTGTCAAAGGTCATATAACAGTATCCTGTTGTGCAGGGACTAAATGAACTAAAAGAATCAACCCTTGAAGCTGCCACATGCACAGGCAACATTGATGCCCTTATTGATGAAAAAATATTCCATATTGAGAAAGAGATTGATCATCTCTTGCCGCTAGAAGTAAAAGAACAGCGAGTCAGTAACTTGCTTCAAGCCATCATGGTTGGAGGATGTGTTGCAGCAATGCCCGTCCTCAAAATGATCCATACTTCGGTCCTCTGGGCTACTTCGCCTTCATGGCCATAGAAAGCTTACCCGGTAACCAATTCTGGGAAAGGAAATTATTGCTCTTCACAGCACCAAGCAGAAGATACAAGTAAGATATTCAACAAGAGACGTTTAAATCATTTTGTTAATCCAAAAACCTCCTGGTTAATCTTTGCGTAACAACTGAGAGATTTTCTTCTGTTCTCCTGCAGAATCCTTGTGCATCAACATGTAACCTTTTTGGAAACTGTTGCATTCAAGACAATTGCAACGTTCACCATTTTCCAAACTACTTATCTGCTTCTGTCTTTCGGGTTGACTTTGATTCCCATTGCCGGGCTCATGTTTCCCTTGATTATCATGCTTCTAGTTCCTGTAAGACAATACTTGCTGCCCAGGTTTTTCGAAAGGGCACATCTCCATGCTTTGGATGCTGCAGAGTATCAGGAGGCACCAGCATTACCATTTAATCTTGCCACAGTACGATCTCTCAATCAAAACTTTGCAGTGATTAACGTTAAATCATGTAAATTTTGCCTCACATCTTTGGTTTTTGTTTGTTTTTGTCGAAATACAGGAGACAGAGCTGGGACATGGAGCGTTCCATGCAGGGGATGCTGAGATATTAGATGAAGTTATTACCAGGAGCCGAGGCGAATTCAGGCATACTTGCAGTCCTAAAATCACAAGCTCGACTGCCACACCAGAACATGACCCAAAAAGTCTTCAAAGTCCACGTGTCAGAGCACTGAAAGCAGATAGAATTTAATAGAAAAATGATAAAATATAATAATCCTGTAATATATATAGGAGTATCATATATAGATTACAAATTACTACATAGTTGATCGCTGAACCATACTTTATTTTGTATAATAATAAGGGCTATTATATTTTCAATGGTGGCTTTCAATAAAATAAAATGATGAAAAACCTAAATGAGAATTCTTTATAAAAGTATGAATTCTGTGTCCTTATTTGTCAGCTTAAAACCTATTTAAATAAAAATTTTTATATAAATCTGTTTTGATTAAATTTAGAACCAGCCTACAACATGAAGCAAGAGGTACATGTCGGAAATCTTCAGTTAGCACCACAATCCTCAGCTGTCTTGCACCGGGCACCAGAGAACAGCTCCAATAACTATGGGAGCATGAAATCTACTGAGAACACAACTAGTAAGCACAATCTCAAAATAGATCAAACCGACATAATGAGTCAACATAGCTTACAATGTTGTGTCTCAATCTTCACCGGAGGATATTTACAGAAGATAGCATACAGTCGCTACAAATACTGAATTGGATACAATTGGTACGAACATAAACATTAAACACACAGGCAGGTTATGAGGAGGCACAAACTATCCAAAACATAAATATTAAACACACAGGCAGGTTGTGAGGAAACACACAAACTATCCAACTAGAAATCACCTCGGCTCAGACGCAATCCACGAGCAAAACGAGATTCTAGAGATGATAAACGTGAAGCTCTTCTGTTCACCTTTTCTTTCTTGATGTGGATCAGCTTGTCATAAACACACCAGGGGAAGCTCAGGAAATGATCCCTGTTCATTCCCTCGTTATACTGACCCCAATAACTCGGATGGTACGTGACATGGTACCAAGCTGAGGCTTTTGCATATACATCTTCTATTTCAGAGTCAACCCCGCTTCCCTTCTCATTAAACCATGACCTAGCTTCCTTTCTCAAGGACCTCACAGCCATAGAAACTGCTTCCGCGTCTCTTTTCTTCGTGAAGGATCTTGACATTTTCATTATGCCTCCACTGAGTATTTCAGCCTCGGTTTTGATTCCATAATAGTCCATCAAGTTTCCCAGTTTGTAATCATAATTACTTTTGTGATAGAAAGCATCATCAATATAATCCTCGTAGCCATCAACTTCCATGTCAGGATCATAAACACTCTCCAATCTTTCCCGAGTGAAGGACTTGACAGAGAATTCCTTGGGTGCAAGGTCCTTCACCTCTCGGAAAAGCTTTCCGATAATACTAAGTGATTTATAGGTTGGTTTGTCTGGCTTCTCCATGAAATCTGGATACTCCTTGACTCTCAGTTCTTGTGGTATTTCAGCTGGTACTCCAGTTTTGGGAAAATCAACTGCAATTGAAAACAGCTTTGCAAGCTCTATGCATTTTTTGCTCATTGCTCTGGTAGGTTCTCTATCAGCAAAAACGGTATGAGCATTTGCAATGATTCCTAAACTGTCGTTGACAATGTAGTTTGTGAAATACTCTTCAACTTCCTGCGGCCAAAAGTAAAAATCATACATCTTGAATAGAGAAGAAACTATACTCATCTTTAAAGAGAAAGAAATTCCAGAGGATTAGTTAGTCATTTTTTCATAGTCCCAGCGCAAACTAAGATGCAATATCATGATTTGTCACCCTTCGGCAATCCTGGAAGAATCAAAATGCTGCATTGACACAATACACTTAGAATTCAGCATGATGCTGCAATAAACATTTCTCCACTCGAGAAACTTTGCTCTTATACTTTTTACTTTTCTCTGAGAAAGGCAGAAGTGCAAGGAACAAAGGAGAGGTCAGAGCAAAGTTGGGCATTTTTAAGAACATAATCAGTAGAAAGGGAGTAGAGCTGCTCTAAATTGGGAGTCTGGACCAAAAGAAATACAAAAGAAAGAATAGGGATCTAGAAAAGAAGCTTATAAAGGACTTGACTGCAAAGGAAGACAGGAGAAGCCCTGTTCGATACAAAAATAATAAGCAGCCCTCTGCTCTTCCTTTTACCCCTGCCAGTTATCACGCCACCAAGCGTTCTCCCCCATTTTTCTAAAAGGAAAAACTTGGCAATATACAAGTGCCCTTTCATCTCTCGTACACTGACACTCTCTCTCAATAGTTAATTTTCGAGTAAGGCATTGGTCGGTAGCCAGTAAAAAGCAGCAAAATTTAAAATTTTTCAACAAATTGAGTGTCACAAATATATTTTGTTGATCATTTTAAACACTACTTAACAGAATATTTTAAGTGAAAAGGCATCAAAAAATTAAAATAGTTACATATTTAGTTTTATATGCAGAATATGTTAAATTTAAAATGCATTATTTTTTGAATGATTTAGCTCTTTCAGTTTGTTTCATTGCTCATTTTAAATATTAATTAATAGACCTAAGGACATACTTAATGTTGAACGCAAAATTAAATCTAGTATAATTTGTTTTAAAGAAATTATATTTGAGAACCTTGCACCTTAATTTCAATTATATTTCCTTCCATATAATCTTTTTCACTCTTATAAAATGTAAGACACTGATGAATAGGAATCATTCTTTATTGTTATTAATTTGTTTCTAACATTAAATATCAATATCAATTATCTCATGATAAATTCTACGCAACCACCTTTCAACAAAAAAAAAAAAAAAAAAACACTACCCAACCCAAAAAGGAAAATATATAACATCAATTTAACAACAGAAGCAACCATAAATAACGGATTACAACAGACTACAAAACCACATGCAAGGGCTTCAAAAAATAGGATGAGCAAATTTTAAAGTTAAAAAAAATAAATCCTCCAGTTTTTGTAAAGAACTACTCCATATCTACAAAGAGCATTCAATATTAAATGTTTAGCACATCATTTTTAACATTGAATTATTTTACTTTATTGAAAACACTTTACTGAAATTCGTACCTTTCTCATAGACAATATTCATATCTTTCTCATAGACAATCAGCCATTTCCTCAGTGGGAGCCTAACAATACAAAGCTACCAAAGAGTCCAATAAAGAAATCACAAAATTTGGGGGAAAAGAGCTATAAGTCAATCTTCATACCAAAGAAATATCCTAAATCTTAAACAGTTTTTTTTTTTTTTTTTGAATTGGTCATTATTCTAGTTTTCAATCCATTCTATCAGTCCCCCTTTTTTTCTCTCTCTATCATAATTAGCTAATATATGGATATGTGCAGTTCGCTCACATTCCTAAAATATTGAAAGAATAAAAAATACCATAAAATGCATGATGCTCATCTGAAATACCTTAAGAGACATGGTGTTTAACTATCCTGTCAGATTACGTACTAAACTCTGAATTCTCATACATTTGATTTGTTTAGATAACTATTTAGTTAACAATTTTCTGCTCTCAATTGGAGTTCCTGCATTTGCATAGCAAGTATAAACTTAAGTTTAGAGCCTTCGAGCTCAAACTCAATAACCGTTTGTTGCCTCAGGTTCCTATAAGTTTGTAAAGAGAATTTAAATTACACCTTTCTGCACATATTATAAGAGGATTTACAAAGTAACATCAGACTATATTAACAAAAACTTCCAAATAAGATGTATTATCACACAAGCAACATCAACTAATCGGTCATTAGCTATTATATTGGTGTCAGATATCATTAAATGATTGATAATATGAACTTGTACGGAATTTGAAAAATGTCAAATAAATGATATCCTTAAACCAAAAAAGCCAAAACCATGTTGCGGTGGGGGAGTTGTTTTGGAGGAGCATAAATCATGCATTTCAGCATCAACAAACTAGAAAAGAGAGAATAGGATAATAAGCGCAATTAGATAATACTAAGCAGAATACTATTTGAATGCTTAATACCTAAAAAATAATACCTCAATGGTAACTTCATGGTCCAATGTTGTAGCGGGAGCTGGTGAATAATCCATGGGGGGGACTTCCCTAGGTGGAATTAATTCACGGTCCCAAGAGACAAAATAGATATCGCCATCCAGATCACTTCCAGAACACTCATTTGGATGAGGCCTAAGAATTTAATTAAATTTTGAGTCAGTAAATCACTCTGCATTGTGAAATTTCTAAAGGCAATCAAGTTCCCTATCATCAAGTTACGTGTACAAACATAATAATAAAAATTACAGAAATAGGACTGGACTTAACACATATAATACAAAAGAATACAGATACAAAATCTGTAATTCAGGAATACCCTGCTTAACAAAAATGTATGCTACTATAACTAAATCCTTGAAGTCTAAATGGCGTCAGGTGCAGCCACCTGGAAGACCCCAGCGCTAAGAAGAGGCTGCAACATATGCGTAGTTTCACATTTTTTATCCCAAAGTTTGTATACAATTAAGTATATGCTCACTCATCTATGAAGTTGTATCAATTTCAAAAGGATGATGGGACCTCAGAGGGAGATGAAATCGTTCTGACTCTACTGACAGGTGATCCTTCAAGGTATATTTTCCACATGTGACATGCCAGCCAAAGCTCATGCAATAGAGTCTAATTGTGCCAATCATGCTTATGTTTTTCAAGAATTCATGAGGCACAGCCAAATGTAAAACAAACAGGAAACTACCAAAAAGAAAAGGAAAAACAGATTTATTACTTCGAAACCATCAATAATAGATTCCCTTCAAAAGAGAAGCTCAAAATCAGTACCTATACAACGAAGAAAAGAGTTCTACCAACTTCGTCCAGATTTTAGATTTTTTTTTTGCAAACTACAAAGCAGAAAGAAAGAGAACATCGCACACAGTATTGCAAGAGGTAGAGTATGGTTTTGATTTACCTGAATCCTTTCTGCGGAAAAACAACACAATCTACCATATGGTACAAGTCAGGCACATTGACAGCCCTTACAACACGCACATCACCAGGGTGTAAGCAGGGATTTTTTGCAACAACTACCTTACCCTGAACAACAAAACGCTGCTCCGATCTAGAACCTGAAAACTGCACAAACACCTCGCCATATTCCAATGTTCTGGTTTCGTCTAGACATCCCATCATAGACCTTCCATTTTGAACAAATATCCTGGCTTTTGTCCGCAACTCAAGTAACTTTGACGCTCGAAATGTTTGCAACATCATCGAAAGGAATGGCTCAACATCAGGCTCATAGCCACATGAGAGCATTTCCTTGAGAATGTTAGTATTCTCTCCTGGAGACATTAACTCCAGAGCCTCCCGAGCTTTTAAGGGATCTGTGAGGATGGCATTGAGTTGATCTACTTCTTCTCTTTGTTTTTTCTCAAAAGCACGATCTGGAACTCCAAGAGTAGATAAGAGAGTGATCAACTGGCGATTCAGAAAACAAGGCTGATACTTAGTCCAAGCCAACACATCCAATTTTGTGTTCTCTGATTCATACTTTGACATGCTCCTTCTGAGGGATAATTTCCTTGATGAAGTGGGGTCAACAGCCACAACACCTTTGTATCCACCAATCCGAATCTGAAAGGCAGATGGAGTGCAACCGTTCAAGCGACATTTTTTGGCCACCTTCTTGGCAAATTCAGCCGAAATTTTTCCAATTCCGTCAGAAAAGACATATTTTATCCCATCCCTTACAACTTCTACATCAGGAATAACGTCAATTTCATCTTTAGCAACACTAAGAGTTTCGGTGGATGAACTGAAAGATTGGCCCAGTCTAGCAGCATATTTTGCCACATTTCTTATTTTACTAAAATCTCCCATCCATGTTCTTATATCTGCTGCTGTGAGCCCATTTCTTGAAGCAAACATCCAGGCTGAAGCTTCCCGTAATTGACTTGACGAAAAGGCAAGAAATTCATATCTCTTATTGCCAATGACTATGCCATATTCAAGAGTGGAAAGAATCCTTCCATAAATTTCTGTTCTCCTACCCCTAATCAACAATTCTGTTGAATGGATCTTTTCCAGCTCCTCATCAAAAAAACTGATGCGAAGAAAATTATCCTTATCAGCATGAAAATGGCGTAGCACACGATTCGAAACATTAACTTCCGGACCACAGAAATACACCCTAGAAGGTGTTATCTGAACCCTTCTTACATATACCAAACCGTCATCTGGTGATATAGCAGGTGATCGAAGGTGTTTATTAGATGCAATGTAATTTCTGTACTGATCACGGAGCCACTTAGAAGGTTCATAGCAGCATTCTTTTAGATGACCAAGCCTCTCCAGTGCATGCTCTATATAGTCTCTTCGCATTCTACATGGATCAACCAATCGGTAGAAGCTAGCATCAAGTGCCGGTCCAGGGATACATCCATTTTGAACCAACCAATTAACCTTAAACAAGATATCAAATGGCAAGTCAACTCCCAATGAAGGGCCTACAATTGGGACCAGACTAAGATTATGGGAATAACAAGAGCCGCTTTCCAAAACCAATTTTCCTTCACTTTCCTTGTAGTAAGCAAAGTTCTCTCGAAAACTTGGAAGTTGGAGGTTATGAGGAAGCTCCAAACACAATACCGAAGACTGCCCGATACAGTATGATTGAGTGAAATCAATCGTCCTTACCCATTGATCATCAGGCACATTCATAAAATAGTTAAACAAGGGATCCTCAAACACATTTCCAGAGGAGCGGACATCTTTCTCATATATCCGAGGAGCGCCAAATAACTGAAAAGGAAACCACAGAAAATAATAATCATTTTTCCACTTTAATAGGTAAGCTTTGAATTCATAATATATCTTTTTTAAAAGCAATTTTCCGGCATCATTAAAAACACTCAACTTTCTTGCAAAGTTAATTCCTCGTGTTTGGCTCTGCGCAGTCAATCAAAGACCTCACACAAAGCCAAGTTTCAAAATACAATATTTAATTCATCTGTAAATCACCACTTTGAGCTGCCTGTTCACGTTTAAAAGTACAAATAGGCTGATCTGTAGCCTGTCTCAAGCACATATTTACATTGATTTTAACCATTTCCTTATTTGTATAAGTTCTCAATTGCCAAATGTACTCATCTTTAATAAAAGTAGCACTTCATACTAAAGTAACAAGAAATAGTGTTTCAGCCTATTCTCCCATCAAAATCCCCTGTCAACGACATTACCTAAGAGAAAATATGAGTTGAAAAGTTTCTATTTCAAATCATGTAAGGTCTGTAACACATATACAGCAAAGGCACGAAATATCATAGAATAATGGGAATTAAAATTGTATTTCTCAAAAAGCAGGATAAGAGTAGGACAAAATCATTAACATATCCAGAAGTCCATAATGACTTTAAAATTGTCGGATGACATGGAAACCCACCAAAGAAAAATTTTCTACTCCCCTAGATCAGCAGTAATGGCAAACCGTACAATGTACATGGAAACAAAAATGTCAGCCAATTCGCAACTCCAATCTCAAATCATTTTGTAGTAGATTAATCAGCAATACAAAAGTGCCATACAAAAGCTAAGAACACTACAATGATTAAACCTGTTACATGGAGGCAAAAATGTTATGTTGAACTCTTATTTTGAGGTAGCTAGGGGTAACACTGCAGAGAATAGTGATGATTATAATAGAAATTTAGTAAAGGAACCTGAATCAGAAGATACTTCGGTGCAAGACTACGCGAACGACGCAGCTCAATCTGCCATATGTTCTCATAGGAAAGCTCCAGCTTGTATTCTGACTGATGATGTGACAGTAAAAATTGCAACTTCTGCATCCCCATCCCAAAATTCACAGTGACATCAACCTCTTGGCAGAGAACATAAAAATTTTCTTTTGAGACCTGACAGCCAAAATGCAGTTTGACATGTTCCATGGTGTGCAAAAAGACTCTGGGCTTTGGTACAATATCATTGTCCATTTCTCGAGCATTGAGATACGATCTCCCATAGTATAGTCTTTGGTTAGCATTAGCCAACTTTATGATTAGCTCAGCATATATCGTTTTAGCAAATTGCACAATAGCATATTTTCTACCTCCCTTTTTTGTCTGCCTAAGTTTAAGGGCATAAACAGTTCCTTCGCCTGTACGCAACTCCAAGAATGTCTTAACACCCTCTGCAGTCACACCAGAGGGGAATCCAGAAACCTGAATAGTCTTTCCCATGGCATCAATTGATTCTATGTTCTCATCACTTTAAGACATGCAATGCAAGTCACTGCAAAAACCAGAGACCAATATTTAAATACATACTGTAAAATGCATCAAATTAGGGGGACAAAGAAAAGAAAAAGAAGAAACAACAAAGTTCTATGCATTTGTACTAGAAGCAGTAGTAGAAGATGCATTTTACAACACTGATATCTTATCAAGTTTTTGCACGGATGCCTGTATGATGAGGTTCAGCAGTCTCTCTGCTTAAAATACACAACCTATTTACAATGTTGCATGATCCAACATCACTCAGTTTCTTGTTTATTCAAAATACACTTGGAAAGCGGTAGTCATCAAGAAAAAACATCCAAATCCGCAAACAACCTGCGAAAACTGTTTCTATTTTCCAATCTTAGTCAATTTCAGAAGAGTAGCGGGCTTACTCCTTTTCGCTGTGTTTAGTCATTCAATAGAGCACAAACATGATTGTCAGTTCATCAACCAATTTGACCTCCGTTAAAATGAAGCAAAACTTTCCAGCTCGTGACTCAACAAAAGACATATTAATAGCTTCAAGTAAGAAAAAACAAGGAAAACAGATATCCTTAAAGAGCATATAATCTCACAAAGTCCATATCAGCTCGCTTCTACATTAATGCTGCATCCATACATATCTAGCATTTGAACAAGTTATAAAATTATGAATCCTAACAGGATGTCAGGTTCTGATTCAAGGTTTCTTGCAACCACAGTCACTAAGAATTTGACCCAATAGTCAGTGCATGATCTTTACAAAAGAACAAAGCTTGAATCCACTTGAAGTTCTGAAGAAACAAACGCAGATAAAGAAGATAAAAGAAAGAAAATCAAACGTGATTGAGAGAATGCGAGCCATTCAAAAGAAGGTCAAACAGAGAGATTAAAGAGCCCTTACCAGAGAGAAAATGAAAATCAAATTCAGAACGATCAAACAAGGCTTCTTGCTCTTCACGCCTACTTCTCCAACTTCACTCAAACAAGAAGAATTAAAGGAAAGAATCCATCTTTAATTACTTTGATTTGATTCGACGATCGTCATTCGTCAACGCTCTCAGTCAATAAAAAAACTGAGAAAAAGAGTGAAGAAGGAAGACTAAAAACATAGCAGGAAAGGCCGTGATTCCCTCTGTCGCGGGAAGTTTAGAAGTTAAATTACCCCCGGCTGGATGGTGGCACGTTTCGTCATTCTATTGCTTCTTCTTCAACCTCCAACCAATGGGTCTCCGCCACGTCATTTTTTAAAATTTGCATCTGTTGGAGAATGATCTTGATGTACGGTTAAGATTATTTAGCTATCCTTAGTGTCCGTACACTGAATCACTGAGAAGATGTGGGCCATGTTTAGGGAATTTTCTATTTCGTGGGACCGGCGTGGTCCGGCTACTTTTCCGAAACTTGCTGAGGAAGGAGTTCGTGAGAGTTGGTGCTGAGCTAAGTAAGACTAAGATGTTGATATTTGTTGGTAAAAAGTCACATGCAGTGAGCATAATTTATTTATTTACAAACACAGGAACATTTTTATTTTATCTCTAAATCAGGCAAAGTTCAATGGGAAATTATATATAGATATGAGCATCATTTGTAGTAATAATAAAATAATGTTGCCGCAGTATGATCTCTGGTCCAACAAAAACAATAAAAACTTTGCAGTGATTGTTGATTAAATCATGTAAATTTGGCCTCACATCTTTGATTTTCGTTTGCTTTTATCCAAAATACAGGAGACATGAAGCATGAGCATCCCATGCAGGGGAAGCTGAGATATATCAGATGAAGTTATCACCAGGAAGCCAGCCGAGGGGCACTTGAAGTCCTAAAATCACAAGCTCGACTGCTACTCCAGTCTCCAGCCAATCAATGACCCAAAAAGTCTTCAAAGTCCACTTGCCATGCCCTCTTTAGTAGAAAAATGCTGAAGTATAATCCTGTACTAACATATAGCCATAGGAGTATCATATTGATTACAGATTCTATAGTGTATCACTGAACCATACTATATTTTGTATCATAAGGGCTATGACCTTTTAATGAAACTAGTAACTTTGACCCTTTATATAAAATTTTAATATATTATTTTTTTAGTATTTGTTAGAGTGTATTCAAAAAAGTTAAATTTCGATCTATGCTAATATCATAAATCATACAGATATAATAAATTTATTTGAAACTATAATAAATTCTTTGTATTTGTTAAAACATACATGTTTTTTACAATATATTAATATTATTATATATAGAAAGAAAATTGTATGAATAATATACTTAATAAGAGAAAAGATGATTTCCTGAGAAATAAAAATAGTGTAAACATCAAACACGGGTTGCAATCAACATATAGCCAATGGTTACAAAATGTCGTTCCTGTGATTTTATTGTCAAAAATAATTGAAATCCCTTATAAAAATGGCCCCATCATTCAATCCTACATGGAAAAATCGGTATTCGAAATAAATAAAAGAGGAGGGAATTTTTTTCCTTCTCTTATTAATGAAAGAAGGACGAACTCAAACAGACTTCCAAAATACATAAACGGAGAAAAGATTTTTTTTTCTTCTTTTTTTTGGAAAGAAGAAGAATTAAAAAAAAAAAACTTAGGATTGAACTTAAAAGGAGAAGGAATTGTTGTGATTTTTTTTTTGAAATGCAAAGAAAGGTTTTATTGTTAAGCAAACAAAGGCCATATGTCATAAAAAAGGTCACAACATCCAATTTATAATCTATACTAAAATATAAAGACAATATGTGAATTTATAAAAATATTTTTTTTATCATCATTCTCATTAATTTCATTTTAAAAGATAAGTATAATTTAGTCATTTCATTTTTCTTATTTAATTTTATTTCTTTTCAAAACGTGGACCCCACATTCCACTAACAAAAAAAACTAATATCTTATTAATTTTTTTTATATTATATATTTTTATATATTCATATCTTTAAATATTATATATTATACATATCTATATATCATATATTTTTCACTATCCTTTTTTAATATTTTAATTATATTTTATTTATTTAATATTAATTATTAACTATTAATTATTAATATAATAATACATATAAAATTAGTATTGTAATATTGTCGTGTGATTTTGTAATATTGACTATAAGTATTAATTATTTTCCTGAGCTCTATATATGCACTCATTTTTTTGTTACAATATGTATCAACTTTCAAAAATTTACTTATAATATATATATACATAAAATTATATAATATCTACATATAATTAACATGCTAATTCTCGCGCCCGCAGCGAAGCACGGGTCCATTGCTAGCTTATCATAAAGAGGAAACCCTAAAGGTGGCTTGGGAGCTATGCCACGTCGGCTGCTCCATTTTCTTTTGCTTTTCATTTTTTTTTTTTAAAATGACAATGTCAAAACGATATTGTTTTGACTCTTTGGTAGCAAAAAAGAAAAAAAAAAAGGACGTAGGTAGATCAAGATAGAAGAGATGGCTGGCTAGGGAGAAAAAAAAGGCAGGGGGCTTATTTTTATTGGTGTGGAAGAATCTAGAATGGGTGGGTAAATCTATACTACTATATAAAAGAAATTACGTGAGTTTACAAAATTATCCATTTTATCTCAAATCCCTTTTTTCTATCTATTTCCTACTATGGGCTTTTAGTCATTTTACATTCCACTATTTTTTTAATCTATTCTTAAAATGGTGGGACCCCATACACATACACAATCATTATTATATTATTATATATAAAAACTATTATATATTATAAATGCTACTAATATATATATATATATATGTATATATATATATACACACACATAAATACATACAATATACATATATATATATGCATACATATAATACTACTTAAAGTTGAGTTAGAAATGACAATTACTCATCATTTTCTTAACTTTGAGGTCATCTTAGGTTATTTATGAAATGGGTTAAGTGGAACTTATTTGATATTTCAATATGTTTTAGTGAGATCTATAGAAGTAGTGATGAAGTTTATAGATTTTGAGTTTTAGATTTTTTTATACTTTATGAGTTTTGATCCTTTTGGGATTTTATATGGTTTTGAAAATTTTTTAGTGTTAAACTATATATATGTTGTATATACACAATTTTTCATTAGTTTACTTATGGTATATATACACATTTAAATATATACATATATAAATATACATATAAACATATACGATTATCTATATAAAATGTACATATTAATTTCTCGCAACGAAGTGCGCGAGCCATTTGCTAGTAAGAGTAAAAACGCAACAGAAAAAAAAAGTCAAAATATTCTTGTAATCTTATTTGAAGTACAAGGAGAATAATTTAAAGACCCGCATTCTCCGATATCTAAAGTGATTTAAGGAGAATTTAAAAATAATAACAAATCAATTGAAATATTCCCTTAATGCCTATTTTTAAACAAAATTAATAACGTGCATTTCCCTTTTTGTAACAATAGTATAATCTTAATAGAGTTTTTAATTCATAATATGGATTTCATTTTTTTTAAAGGATAGTATGATCTTAATTGGTTTTTTCTCATAAACATTTATTTTTTTTAGAATTTAAATAGATATTTAAATCATTATAAAAAGACAAATGAATATATTTAACTTCACATCACATTAATATATAAATATATATACATATATAATCTTTTTATTCTCTATAGATGAGAAGTTTCCTTTTTTTTCTTCAAATAATGTGTAATTGCTTTTTTTAATTTAAAGTTCTTAATTTTTTTTTTGGTCAAGCTTAATTTTTTTAAGAGAAATATTATGAAAATTTAAATTGTTATTAAAAAGAATAAATAAGTACACTTAGCTTCAAATTATATGAATAACCAAAGGGTTATTTATGGGATTTCATATATAGTCATTTAAATCATTATAAAAGAATCTAAAAGGGCATTGAATTTGAAACTACATGAATTGAAAATGGGTTTTATATAAAATTTCATAAGGTGTTAACAACAATATATTTACTAACATGTACGCTCGTGCTAATGCGGCAAATTTATAAAAATTTATATTTTGTTTTGAAGTCATTTGACAATATTGTAAGATTTTACATTAGACTAATCTAATTTAGAGAAAAATATATATAATGTACTTGCGTTGAAATAAAAGTTTTTTGCCAAAAAATTAACTAAACTAAAACAACAATTATCAACACATATTATCTTCTTTTTTTTTTGCCAAAAAGATGTTTTCTTTGAAAAAAGAATTAATTTTCTAAACAGAAATATTTTGTTAAACATCCAACCTAAAACCAATTGGTAATAGATAGAGAGGTCTAACTTGCCTGTCAAATATAACCGATGTGAGATTTTTCTACTTTTAATACTTTTCTACTTTTAATACTCCCCCTCACATGTAGGGGAAGAAACAACGGACCTACACGTGGATAATCGGAAATGGGACAATAGAAACAGATCTGAGCTATGATACCATGTTAAACATCCAACCTAAAATAAATTGGCAATAGATGGAGAGGCTCAACTTGAATATAAGGATCTTAGACCTATCAAACATAATCGGTGTGGGATTTTTCCACTTTAACATACTTAAATAAATTAACTGAAGATTAAAGAAATTTTCTCATTTAATAATAAAAACAAAAAAGGAAGATGATAAGCTAAATTTAATATGAAAAGATAGTAACAAAAATCAAACAATTAGGTCTTTTAATTTTTTTTTTCCCACATTGAAGTTTGTGAGTTACATTAATTGTTGGGTAAAATTACCAATTAATCACAACTGAGACTATCAATTGTTTAACCTCAAAAAAAAAAAGACTATCAATTATAAATTAAGAGGATAAAAAGTATATTTTCACGTAACATTAACTTCCTTAGTAGTAAAATTTTCATTCAACCGAGCAAGTACCACCTTATGCTAAAATTAGAGGGATAGTAGGGAGATTTGCTTTGGAACAAAAATATATGTAAGTATATAGATTATATTTTTTTTTTTGAAGGAAAAGGAAAAATTTCATTGATATAAATCTGGATTACAAATCAAATAGATACAGGTAAATAACCAATCCATACCTTGTAATCACTCTCAATACAGCTAAACTTAGCTAATTCATGTGCTAAACCATTAGCCCCCTTCTCACATAAGAAAATGAGCACTGATCAAACAGTTCAACTAAAGCAAAAATTTCCTCAATTAAAAAACCACCTTCCCATAAAGATGGACCATCACGTTGAATCTCACCTAACAGCAATAAGGCATCAGTTTCAACGTTAAAAGAGAGATAGCCCTGCTTCCATGCAACTTCAAGTCCAAAGATTATAGCCAAAGCCTCAGCGTGCATCGCACTGTGGACTCGAGAGGCCCGAGAAACCCCACAAAAGATGACGTCCCCCATAGAGTTCCTCATGACCACCCCCAAAGCCGCCTGTCCCGAGTTCATGCTAAAAGCAGCATCAGTATTTAGTTTCAGTAAACCAGCAGCTAGAGGAATCCACCTATCATCAGAAACTAGTCACCGCGGTACTTGCTGCTCACCATATAAAGTCCCCATACTGTCATCAAACTCCTGAAGAAAATTAATTTTGTGTTTATTTATAAGTCTATAACCCATTTAAAAGACGCGCGCGCACACACAAATTTAAATTTTAAATAACCATTATTATTATTATATAGTTGCATTTTGATTAAATTTATTAGAGTCTACGCACGTGGCATCAGAACTAGTCCACGACAAAGCAGGAGGTACATATCGGAAATCTTTAGTTAGCACACCACAATCCTCAGATGTCTTGCACCGGAGGATAATGGCATCACAGAGCTCCAATAATTATGGGAGCATAAAACCTACTGAGAACATAATTAGTAAGCACAATCTCAAAATAGATCAAACCAACATAATCGGTTGACATAGCTAACAATGTTCTGTCTCAATCTTCACTTCAGGGTATTTACAGAAGATATAGCATATATACAGCTGCAACGAACACCGAATTGAATATGATTGGTATTTAACATAAACACACAAGCAGACTATTGAGGAATCACAAACTATCAAACTTAGAAATCACCTCAGCCCAGATGCAATCCACGAGCGAAAAGAGATTCCAGAGAATATAAACATGAAGCTCTCACTTTTTCTTTCTTGATTTGGATCAGCTTGTCATAAACACACCAGGGGAAGCTCAGGAAATGATCCCTGTTCATTCCCTCGTTATACTGACCCCAATAACTCGGATGGTACGTGACATGGTACCAAGCTGAGGCTTTTGCGTATACATCTTCTATTTCAGAGTCAACCCCGCTTCCCTTCTCATTAAACCATGACCTAGCTTCCTTTCTCAAGGACCTCACAGCCATAGAAACTGCTTCCGCGTCTCTTTTCTTCGTGAAGGATCTTGACATTTTCATTATGCCTCCACTGAGTATTTCAGCCTCCGTTTTGATTCCATAATAGTCCATCAAGTTTCCCAGTTTGTAATCATAATTACTTTTGTGATAGAAAGCATCATCAATATAATCCTCGTAGCCATCAACTTCCATGTCAGGATCATAAACACTCTCCAATCTTTCCCGAGTGAAGGACTTGACAGAGAATTCCTTGGGTGCAAGGTCCTTCACCTCTCGGAAAAGCTTTCCGATAATACTAAGTGATTTATAGGTTGGTTTGTCTGGCTTCTCCATGAAATCTGGATACTCCTTGACTCTCAGTTCTTGTGGTATTTCAGCTGGTACTCCAGTTTTGGGAAAATCAACTGCAATTGAAAACAGCTTCGCAAGCTCTATGCATTTTTCGCTCATTGCTCTGGTAGGTTCTCTATCAGCAAAAACGGTATGAGCATTTGCAATGATTCCTAAACTGTCGTTGACAATGTAGTTTGTGAAATACTCTTCAACTTCCTGCGGCCAAAAGTAAAAATCATACATCTTGAATAGAGAAGAAACTATACTCATCTTTAAAGAGAAAGAAATTCCAGAGGATTAGTTAGTCATTTTTTCATAGTCCCAGCGCAAACAAAGATGCAATATCATGATTTGTCACCCTTCGCCAATCCTGGAAGAATCAAAATGCTGCATTGACACAATTCAGCATGATGCTGCAATCAACGTGTCTCCACTCAAGATACTTTTCTCTTACTTCTACTTTTACTTTTCTCTGAGAATGGTGGAAGTGCGAGGAACAAAGGAGAGGTCAGAGAGGAGTTGGGCATTTTTAAGAACATAATCAGTAGAAAGGGAGTAGAGTGGCTCTGAATTTGAAGTCTGGACCGAAGAAATACAAAAGAAAAAAATGGGATTTAGACAGGGAGCTTATAAATGATCTGACTGCAAAAGGATCAAAGAAAGACAGGAGAAGCTCTGTTAGATACCAAAATAATATGCAGCCCTCTGCTCTTCATTTTGCCTGTCTGTTATCGTGCCACCTAGCCCTTCCCCCATTTTTCAAAAAGGAAAAGCTTGGTAATATACAGGTGCCCTTTCATCTCTCTCGTACCAGACACTCTCTATCTATAGTTAAATTTCAAGTAAGGTATAGTTCGGTAGCCGGTAAAGAGTAGCAAAATCTAAAACGTTTCAACAGATTGAGTGTCTCCAATATATTTTGTTGATCATTTTAAACACTACTTAACAGAATATTTTAGGTGAAAAGGCATGGAAAACGTTTAAACAATTACCTATTTAGTTTTGTATGCATAATATGTTGAATTCAAATGGCATTAGATTTCGAATGATTTAGCTCTTTCAGTATGTCTCATTTTAAATACCAATTAATAGACCTACGGAGTAAGGACCCATTCAATGTTGAACACAAAATAATACCTATTAACTCATGAGTAGGTATCATTCTTTTTTGTTATTAATTTGTTTCTGACATTAAATGCCAATATCACTTATCTCAGAATAAATTCTACACAACCACCAGCTTTCAAAAAATAGAAAAAAAAAGGTTCGACTCAACCCAGAAAGGAAAATATATAACAATCATTTCAAAAACAGAAGCAACCATAAAGAATGGAATACCACAGACTACAACACCATATGCATGGGCTTCAATAAATAGGAAAAGTGAATTGTAAAGTTAAAAAAAAAAATCCTACAGTTTTTGTAAACAGTTGCTCCATATCTACAAAGCAAATTCAATATTAAACGTTTAGCACATCAACTTTTACATTGAATTCTTTTACTTTATCAACAACACTTTAGTGAAATTCAAATCTTTCTCACGGAGACAATCAGCCATTTCCTCTGTGGGAGCCTAACAATACAAAGCTATAAGAGTCCAATGAAGAAACCACAAAATTATGGGGAGAAGAGCTATAAGCCTATAATTCCATCTTCATGCCAGAGAATTCAATGCCAAAGCCTATAACTCCACAAAATTATTATTTTTTAATTTGTATCGGCCATTATTCTATCTTTCAATCCATTACATTAGTCTCCCTTTTCTCTCTCTCTCTATTATAATTACCTAATATATGGATATGTGCAATTCTCTCACCTTCCTAAAATACTGATAAAATAACCAGAAATGCACAGCGCTCCCTGTTTAACTTTCCTGTCAGATCACGCACTAAGCTCTCAATTCTCATACATTTGATTTGCTTATATAAATATTTTGTCAACAATATTTTGCCCTCACTTGGAGCTCACTCATTTGCATAGCAAGTATAAACTTCTCTAGTTTAGAACCTTAGAACTCCAAACTCAGTTACTATTTGTTACCTCAGGCTCCTATAAGTTTGTAAAGAGAATTTCCTTTCTGTAAGAAAATTTAAATTACACATTTATGCACATATTATAAGAGGATTTACAATGTAACATTAGCAAAACTAAACTTACAACTTTCCAAATAAGATGCATTATCACGCAAGCAACATTAACCGATTGGTCATTAGCTGTTAAATTGGCGTCACATCATTAAAATGATTTATAATATGAACTTATAAGAAATTAGAAAAATGTCAAACAAATAATATCCTTAAACCCAAAAAGAAAAACAAAAAACAGAAAACAAAACCATGATGTGCTGGGTGGGGCGGTATTGGGGTTGGGGCGTAAATCATGCATTTCAGCATCAACAAACTATGAAAGAGAGAATAGGATAATAAGCAAAATAGATAATACTAAGCAGAATATTATTTGAATGCCTAATACCTAAGAGATAATACCTCAACGGTAACTCCATGATCCAATTCTGTAGGCGGAGCTGGTGAATAGTCCATAGGTGAGACTGACCTAGGTGGAATTAATTCATCGTCCCACGAGACAAAGTAGATGTCACCATCCAGATCACTTCCAGAACACTCATTTGGATGAGGTCTAAGAATATAATTAAATTTTGAGTCAGTAAATCACTCTGCATAGTGAAATTTCTAAAGAAGGCAATCAATTTCCCTATCATCGGGTTATGTGTAAATACGTAATAAAAAATTACGGAAATAGGAAAGGACTTAACACATAAATTTCAAAAGAATACAGATTGAAAATCTGTAATTCAGGAATACCCTGCTTAAAAAAATGAATGCTAGTATAAACTAAATCCTCGAAGTCTAAATGGAGTCAGATGCAACCACCTGCAAACACACAGCCAACTACTTTTACCAAGAAGAGAAGGGAAAACAAATTTATTACTTTGTAACCATCAATGATAGATACCCTTGAAAAGTGAAGCTCAAAATCAGTACCCCTATACAAAGAAGAAAAGAGTACTATCAACTTCATCTAGATTTTAGTTTTTTGTGCACACTACACAGAAGAAGGAAAGAAAATTTCGCACACAGCATTGCAAGAGGCAGAGTATGGCCTTGACTTACCTAAACCCTTTCTGTGGAAAAACAACACAATCCACCATATGGTGCAAGCCAGGCACGTTGACAGCCCTTAAGACACGCACATCACCAGGGTGTAAGCAGGGGTTTTTTGCAACAACTACCTTACCCTGAACAATAAAACGCTGCTCTGCTCTAGAACCTGAAAACTGCACAAACACCTCGCCATATTCCAGTGTTCTGGTTTCATCTAGACATCCCATCATAGACCTTCCATTTTGAACAAATATCCTGGCTTTAGTCCGTAACTCAAGTAACTTTGACGCTCGAAATGTTTGTAACATCATTGAAAGGAATGGCTCAACATCAGGCTCATAACCACATAAGAGCATTTCCTTGAGAATGTTAGTATTCTCTCCTGGAGACATTAACTCCAGAGCCTCCTGTGCTTTTAAAGGATCTGTGAGGATGGCATTGAGTTGATCTACTGCTTCTCTTTGTTTTTTCTCAAAAGCACGATCTGGAACTCCAAGAGTAGATAAGAGAGTGATCAACTGGCGATTCAGAAAACAAGGCTGATACTTGCTCCAAGCCAACACATCCAGTTTTGTGTTCTCTGATTCGTACTTTAACATGCTCCTTCTGAGGGATAATTTCCTTGATGAAGTGGGGTCAACAGCCACAACACCTTTGTATCCACCAATCCGAATCTGAAAGGCAGATGGAGTCCAACCGTTCAAGCGACATTTTTTGGCCACCTTCTTGGCAAATTCAGCCGATATTTTTCCAATTCCATCAGAAAAGACATATTTTATCCCATTCCTTACAATTTCTACATCAGGAATAGTATCATCAATCTCATCTTTAGCAACACTAAGAGTTTCGGTAGATGAACTGAAAGATTGGCCCAGTCTAGCAGCATATTTAGCCACATTTCTTATTTTACTAAAATCTCCCATCCATCTCCTTATATCTGCTGCTGTGAGCCCATTTCTCGAAGCAAACATCCAGGCTGAAGCCTCCCATAATTGACTTGATGAAAACGCAAGAAATTCGAATCTTTTATTACCAATAACTATGCCATTTTCAAGAGTGGAAAGAACCCTTCCATAAATTTCTGTTCTCCTACCCCTCATCAACAATTCTGTTGAATGGATCTTTTCCAATTCCTCATCAAAAAAAGAGATGCGAAGAAAATTATCCTTATCAGCATGAAAATGGCGTAGCACACGATTCGAAACATTAACCTCTGGACCACAGAAATAAACCCTAGAAGGTGTTATCTGAACCCTTCTTACATACATCAAACCATCATCCAGGGATATAGCAGGTGAGCTAAGGTGAGCTAAGGTGTTTCTTAGATGCAATGTAATTTTTGTACTGATCAAGGAGCCACTGAGAAGGTTCATAGCAGCATTCTCTTAGATTATAAAGTCTCTCCAGTGCATGCTCTATATGGTCTCTTCGCATTCTACACGGATCAACCAATCGGTAAAAATTAGCATCAAGTGCCGGTCCAGGGATACACCCATTTTGAACCAACAAATTAACCTTAAACAAGATATCAAATGGCAAGTCAAGTCCCAGTGAGGGGCCTACGATTGGGACAAGACCAAGATTACGGGCATAAGAAGAACCTCTCTCCAAAACCAATCTTGCTTCACTTTCCTTGTAGTAAGCAAAGTTCTCTTGAAAATTTGGAAGTTGGAAGTTGTGAGGAAGCTCCAAACACAACACGGAAGACTGCCCAATACAGCATGATTGAGTGAAATCAATCGTCCTTACCCATTGATCATCAGGCACATTCATAAAATAGTTAAGCAAGGGATCCTCAAACACATTTCCAGAGGAGCGGACATCTTTCTCATATATCCGAGGAGCACCAAATAACTGAAAAGGAAACCACAGAAAATAATAATCATTTTTCCACTTTAATAGGGTAAGCTTTGAATAGAGAATACCTCTTTTCTAAAAGCAATTTTCCAGCATCATTAAAAACACTCAACTTTCTTGCAAAGTTAATTCCTCGTGTTTGGCTCTGCGCAGTCAATCAAAGGCCTCACACAAAGCCAAGTTTCAAAATAAAATATTTAATTCATCTGTAAATCACCACTTTGAACTGCCTGTTCACGCTTAAAAGTACAAATAGGCTGATCAGTAGCCTGTCTCAAGCACATATTTACATTGATTTCAACCATTTGCCTATTTGTATAAGTTCTCAATTGCCAAATGTACTCATCTTTAATTCAAGTAGCATTTCATACTTAAGTAACAAGAAATAGTGTTTCAGCCTATTCTCCCATCGAAATCCCCTATCAACGACATTAACTAAGAGACAATATGAGTTGAAAAGTTTCTATTTCAAATCATGTAAGGTCTGTAACACATATACAGCAAAGGCATGAGATATCATAGAATAATGGGAATTAAAATTGCATTTCTCAAAAAGCAAGATAAGAGTAGGACAAAATCATTAACATATCCAGAAGTTCATAATGACTTTAAAATTGTTGGATGACATGGAAACCCACCAAAGAAAAATTTTCTACTCCCCTAGATCAGCAGTAATGACAAAACGTACAATGTACATGGAAACAACAATGTCCGCCAATTAGCAACTCTAATCACAAATCATTTTGTAGTAGATTAATCAGCAATACAAAAGTGACACACAAAGCTAAAAACACTAAAATGATTAAAACCTGTTACATGGAGGCAACAATGTTATGTTGAACTCTTATTTTCAGGAACCAAGGGATAACAATATAGAGAGTAATGATGATCTTAATAAAAATTTAATAAAGTAACCTGAATCAGAAGATACTTCGATGTACAATTACGCGGACGATGCAGCTCAATCTGCCATATATTCTCATAGGAAAGCTCCAGCTTGTATTCTAACAGATGATGTGACAGTAAAAATTGCAACTTCTGCATCCCCATCCCAAAATTCACAGTAACATCAACCTCTTGCCAGAGAACATAAAATTTTTCTTTTGAGACCTGACAGCCAAAATGCAATTTGACATGTTCCATGGTATGCAAAAAGACTCTGGGCTTTGGCACAATATCATTCTCCATTTCTCGAGCTTTGAGATACGAACTCCCATAGTATAGTCTTTGGTTAGCGTTAGCCAACCTTATGATTCGCTCAGCATCTATGGTTTTAGTAAATTGCACAATAGCATAAGCTCTACCTCCCTTTTTTGGCTGCCTAAGTTTAAGGGCATAAACAGTTCCTTCGCCCGTACGCAACTCCAAAAATGTCTTCACACCCTCTGCAGTCACCCCAGAGGGGAATCCAGAAACCTGAATAGTCTTTCCCATAGCCTTAATTGATTCTATGTTCTCACCACTTTAAGACATGCAAGTCACTGCAAAAATCAGAGACCAATATTTAAATAAATACTGTAAAATGCACCAAATTACGGCAAAGAAAAGAAAAAGAAGAAGCAACAAAGTTCTTTGCATTTGTACTAGAAGTTGTAGTAGAAGATGCATTTTATAACACTGATATCAACTTTTCGCACGAATGCCTGCATGATGAGGTTCAGCAGTCTCTCTGCTTAGAATAACACAACCTATTTACAATGCTGCATGATCCAACATCATCTCACTTTCTTGTTTATTTCAAATGCACTTGGAAAGCGGTAGTCGTCAAGGAAAAACATTTAGTGCCATCCAAATCCTCAAACAATATGTGAAAACTGTTTCTACTTTCTAATCTCAGTCAATTTCAGATCAAAAGCATGGTTGTTAGTTCATCAACCAATTTGACCTCCATTAAAATAGAGCAAAAACTTCCAGCTCACTCAACAAAAAACAAAATAATAGCTTCAAATAAGTAAAAACAGGGAAAAGAGAAATCCTTGAAGAGCATATAATCTCACAAAGTCCATATCACTTCGCTTCTACATTAAAGTTGTACCCATACATATCTAGCATCTGAACAAGTTATAGATTATTATGAATCCCAACAGGATGAATTCTAGTTACCGTAGTCGCCAAGTATTTGACAGCACGATCATTACAAAAGAAAGCCTGAATCCACTTGAAGTTCTGATTCTTCTGAAGAAACAAACGCAGACAAAGAAGATGAAAGAAAGAAAATCAATCATGATTTGGAGAATGTAAGCCACGCAAAGGAAAATCAAATAGAGAGATTACAGAGCCCTCACCAGGGAGAGAATGAAAATCAAATTCAGAACGATTAAACAAGGCTTCTTGCTTTTGACTCCTACTTCTCCAACTTCACTCAAAGAAGTAGAAGAAAAGGAGAGACTCCATCTTTGGCTACATTGATTTGATTTGATTTGATGATTTGATTCGACGGTCGCCATTCGTCAACGCTCTTAGACAATCAAAAGACTCAGAAAGAGAGTGAAGAGAAGAGGACAACAGAAGCTCACAGGAAAGGCCGTGATTCCGTCCGTCTCGGGAAGCCACGTTTCGTCATTCTATTGCATCTTCATCAACTCCAACCAATGTCTATCCGCCACGTCATATTTCTAAATTTGCGTTTTCCGAGGGGACGTAGAGAATGATCTTGATATATGGTTAAGATTATTTAAAGTGGTGTCTGTACGGTGATAGATGTGGGCCATGTTTGGGAATTTTCTATCTCGTGGGACCGGCGCGTGGCAAGCAGCCACTTTTCCAAAACTTGCTGAGGAAGGAGTTTGTGAGAGTTCGCGCTAACTGCTAAGGCTATTGGTAAAAGTCACATGTAGTAAGCATCATTTATTTATTTATAAACACAGGAACATTTTCTTTTTATTTCTAAATCGGGCAAAGTTCAATCGGAAATTATATACAGATACGAACATTAGTAACAAATTACAAGCTCGGGATAATAAAATTCCAAATGAAAACAGATTCGGACTAACTAAAACAAGTATCCAAATGATTAATTGATTCACATGCAAGAACAACGATCCAACCAGCCAGTGTTCTGATCCGAATGCAACTCATCACCAGTATTGACTTGAACTTCAAACGATGGCAGATTTGAAGAAGCTTCTGCTGCTTCATGCCTTCTGCTGCTATTTTCCCTCTTAATTTGGAGAAGCTTGTCGTAAACGCACCATGGGAAGCTAATGAAATGCTCTTGATCGGTTGTATCGTTGTAGAAACCCCAGTAGTCAGGATGGTACGTCACATGGTACCAAGCTGAAGCTTTTGCCAATACATTTCCAACATTGGGATACAACTCGTCGTCTCCTTTCTCAATGAACCAGCCTTTAGCTTCTTTCCTCAGTGATTTCACAGCCAAAATGACTGCTTCCAAGTCTCTTCTTCGATCGAAAGATTTGGACATTTTCATGATGCACCCGCTGATCATTTCGGCCTCGGTTTTGACCCCATAGTAACGCATCAGGTTGGCAAGTTTGTCGTCGTACACAGTTTTGTGATCGACAGCATCGTTGACATGAGCCAGAAAGCCATCAACTTCCAGGTCAGGGTCATAGCATTGCTCTGCTACTTCCTTGGTGAAATGTTTGGCAACACTCACCCCTGTTCCTAGAGCTTTCACCTCGCGGTACAGTTTTCCGATCACACTCTGGGATTCATATGTGAGCCTTTCAGGCTTTTCCATGAAATCTGGATACATTTGGACGCGTAGACGACTGGGTATTTTGGCAGGAATTCCAGTTTTTGGGAAATCAACTGCAATGGATGCTAGCTTGGCAAGCTCAATGCATGGCTCACTCAATGCCTTATGAGGCTCCTTGTCCGCAAAGGCTAAGTGGGCATTGGTAATGATTCCCAAGCTGTCATTGAGTATGTAGTTGGTAAAATACTCTGCAACCTCCTGTAAACCATGAAGTAGATATGTTAAAAGGAGTACAATTAACAACGATCAAATTTTGTTTTCTTGAATTGCAAGTAAATGTTTAACATATATAGAAGCAGGTGCTTCTATAGTAAATACCTCTATAGTAACATCATGATCCAATTGGGTACTTGGTGCTGGGTCATAGTCCATGGGTGGAAATTGGCAGGGAGGAATGAGCTCTTCGTCCCAACAAACAAAGTATATGTCGCCATCCAAATCACTACCCGAACATTCATTTGGATGAGGTCTGCTTCAGATGTAGGAAGTATCAGTAAACGAAGTGTTTGAATACAGAATGAAACCTCCAGATGATTAAGTTCAAGAAAAGAAAAATTCTCTGCAATAATATGCTTTGATCTAAGCAAGTAATAGCCACAGAGATGAAATACAGAAGCCAACTATAATCAAATTATAGTTTCATTGGCACAACAACGATTAAATGATCGTGAACTTCTGCTAGTTGGACAGAAAGTTTCTTCAAAGAAGAAAACAAGAAGAAGAAAGATGTTGGAACTCATATAGTCTTCAAGAGTAACTTTAAGAAAACCATAAATTGTACAATCGGTATATAAAATGAGTCTAAAAAAAAGCCATATATCAACATCAGACAAATTACACACTTCAAAAACATTAAAAAAAGCATATGAATATTGGATGATTGTCACACCTGTGCCCCTTTTGGGGGAAAACAATGCAATCCACCATGTGATGCAGAACAACGGCGTCCACAGCCATCAGAACTCGCAGATCTCCAGGGTGTAAACAAGGGTTTTTAGCAACAACAACCTTCCCCTCAAGAACATGGCAATTTCGATCCACTCTAGAGACATACTGCACAAACACCTGACCATACTCTAATGTCCCGGTTTCATCTAGACATCCCATCATAGATCTTCCATTGTCAACAAAAATCCTTGTTTTGGTCCTCAAATCTAGCCATTTTGATGCACGAATTGTCCGTAGCATCATTGACAGAAATGGCTCTGAATCCGGGTTATAACCACACATAAGCATTTCTCTTAGAATATTGGTAATTTCTCCATGAGATATCCACTCCATTGCCTCCCTTGCTCTTTCGGGATCCATCAACATTGCATCCAATTGATCTAAAACCTCTTTCTGCTTCTTTTCAAAAACAACATCCTTAACCCCAAGAGTAGACATAAGGATGATTATTTGGCGATTAAGATAACAAGGGTGATACGTGCTCCAGGATAAAACATCTAGACTGGTACTATCTGCATCAAACTTCCGCATACTCTTTCTCAGTGATAATTTTGCTGAAGATGTTGGATCAACAGCCACAACTCCTTTGTAACCACCATACCGAATTTGGAATGCTGATGGAGTGTGAACTTTCAAACCACATTTCAAAGCCACTGCCTTAGCAAGTCTTGCGGATATTTTCCCAATACCATCAGAGAAAGTGTACTTAGTTCCACCATGAATGTCGGGAATCTCGGTGTCAACTTCATTCATCTTCACTTCTAAAGTTTCCCGAGATGAACTTAAAGAATGACCTATTCTGGCAGCATATTTTGCTACATTCTTTATGGCATGAAAATGGCCCATTTTCTCTCTGATATCTACTGCTGTAAGACCAGGTTTTGCAGCAAACATCCAAATCGAGTTTTCTCGTAATTGACTTGTTGAACAAGCAAGAAACTCAAATTTTTTATCAGCAATAACTAGGCCATTTCTAAGAGTTGATAATATCCTATCATAAATCTTAGTGTGCTTTCCATCACTCGTAACAGATGTGCTTGAAGACAAATCTGTCGAGCGTATCTTCCCTAGTTCCTCATCCACGAAAGAAACACGAAGAAAATTATCTATGTCATTAATGTAATTACGTAGCACACGATTAGAAAGATTCAACTCCGGACCGGAAAAGTACACCTTAGAGGGGGTCACTTGAACCCTTCTTATGGATACCAATCCCTCATGAGAGGCGCGAAAAGGAGGTCTAGGAGGCCTTTCTAACTCCCGGTATTTCTTATACTGCTCATTCAGCCACTTCACAGGTTCATAGCAACATTCTCTGACGCTATACATTTTCTCTAATGCATTCTCTATGAAAGCAATATCGACTCTAAATGGATTAACTAACTCAAAGAATTTGGCATCAAGAATTGGCGCAGGAAGACAGCCATGTTGTACCAAGGAATTCACTTTAAATAAGATGCTAAAGGGCAACTCAAAATCTATGGGTGGAGTTATTATAGGGACAAGATCAGGGTTGGAAGAAAAAGTTGGACTTGTCTGCAGAGAGAATCTGTCTTCAATTTTCTTATAATAAAAATTCTGATCAAATTTTGGGAGATGAATTTTTCGTGGAAGCTCTAGGCATATAGCAAAAGATTGACCAATGCAATTGCCTGGAGTAAAATCAACTTCCCTGATCCACTGCTCATCTTCGGTAACTCCCTTAGAAGAGATGGGAATAGATGCATCTTTCTCATAGATCCGAGGAGCCCCCAGTAACTATAAATGTAAAATAAGATAGAAGGGGAAAAATAAAATCAATAATCCCCCATGATATATTGTTGCCAAAATTTACCGGATAAAAGCTATCTAAAAACTTTAAACAATGAGATTACGGATTCTACTATCTAAAATTAATCAAAAGTCTAAAAATAATCTAGAACAAAGTTTAAAAAGGTTCACTAGTTAAAACAATATTTAAGGGAAAGTAATATATTGATTGGATAAATGAAGAAGACAAGGCAGTCAAAGTCTCATCATAAAAGAAAGTCTCATAAGGCATAAATTCATGTCTATTATTCAGAATTAAAGAATAACATCTAGCCATAAAGAGAACATAGGAGTCAATCCAAATTAAACACACTAATTTCAAATTAACATACCTGAACGACGAGGAACTTCTTACTTTGATCTTGGGGATAATGCAGCACAATCTGCCAAACACTGTCGTCGATCAGCTCAAGCTTGTATTCAACCGAATTATACGATAGAAAAAAGTATAATCTGTCCAATGTCAAACCATATTTCATGGAGACATCACCCTGTTTCCAAAGGGCATAAAACTTTTCCCCCGAAACCTGACATCCAAAGTGCAAAATCAAATTCTCTATGCTTTGCAAAGTGAATGTTCGGGGTTGTGGGATAATGTCACGGTCCTGCCTCCATGCTTTCAAATAAGAATTCTTGTGCCATAAAGCTTGAGCATCTGTCCAGGACAAGATTCTTTCAGCATCTTCATCGGTTTTGAACTGAACTTTAGCATGAGCTCTCTTGCCTTCTCGTTGCCCAACTTTTACAGCCTCAATGGTTCCTTCGCCTGTCCATTCCTCCAGGAATTCTGTCACTTCTTCTCGAGATACAGCAGAAGCAAACCCATAGAGCTTAATCGTCTTCCCCATTTTCCTACAATCACTTTTCACTGTAATTTCACCTGTAATTCCACAAACTAACACAAAAAGATAACAATGAATGTAAAACTAAAACAACTACTGCTAAGTTTCTTACCCCCCAAGCACTTCCTAGCTTAACTTTTCAGTTCTAAGTTGTTGCTTGTAACCTGTATTAAGCCTTAACAAAATGTTTGATAATCAAATATAGCGCTAAAACAAGACATACTTAAATAATCAATCTCAAATTCATAGAAATAGCCAAATTCAGTCAGCTAATAAGAAGAAATCGACCAGAGAAATTAAACCCCGTAGAAACCAAGAAGGCGAAGTAAATGAAATAATCAAAGAGAAAAATTGGACATACCAAAGTTCCAAGAGAGATTATCAGACTGAAGCAGAAAGGAAAGAGACTATCAGACTGAAGCAGAAGGGAAAAAGAGACCTGGCAAGAGATTGTCAGAATGAAGCAGAAGAAAAGAAATAGTACGAGGGAATCCAAGACACAAAGAGAGCAGAGCATATGCAATTGTGGCGCCAAGAAAACTAAATATATAGAGGAAGTAAAGTTGATTCCATGCTTTGCATGATTATTTTCATTTTCAATGCGTAAATTTTTTACGTAAGTAATTTTTGCTGACGTGTGAAGCTGATTTGAAGGGAGATGACGTCATCAGGCTCCCTTGGTTCTGTTCTTCAACGGCCTTGCTCATTTGAGACTGACACGTTTCAACATCCCATTGGTTACTCGGCCCAAAATAATTTAAACAGAAATTTGTCATGAAAAAATCATTAGATGTGAATTTTCTTACTTCATCTTAAAAAAATTAAGTATTAAAGAAGTTTGTTTGTTAGAACTTAGAAAAGTCCATGTAGAAAATTAATGGAGAAAAAAGTTTTAAAGAAGAAAAGCATATGTGGTGACTTTATATTGCTTGGCCAACAAGAGATTTCATCTTTATTAACTTGTTAAAATTTGCTTGTATAAAATATTTTGTTATTTTATTTTAAGTAATTTAACCATATACATATTACGCTTAAAAGCTTGGTGATTTAAGCTTGTTAAAAAGGACAAAGGCAATGTATGATTCTTTACCTTATTATTTATCAAGTATCAAAATTACTTGTTTACCAAGAAAGTTACCCTAGTACAAGAGAAAAGAGAACCCCATATGGCCACATCTCTGTTTTCCTCTCGCAAGAGGGACATGGGAGAAGAAGTGGGACTAAGCATATATACTTTGGTAAAAGGCAGTTATTTCATTGATTCTTAGACATGCTGCTTCAAATCCTTTTAAGGAATCCCACTTTAGTAAAATCTTTACTTGCCCTATAACCCTTGAGCTTGGGGAGATGTATCACTTGCTTGGCAAGATGAATAGGGATTAGAGGGAGATACCATTTATGCATCAATCTTGAGATTGTTACCTTTTTCCCCTTCTGAATGTTGAAGTTGGTAGTGAAAGACTCGAATTTTTCTCGCTTGATTACCTGAATTACTCTAAATTGAGCAAACTTACCGACACACAGATTCAAATCAAAATATTCTTTAAATCAAGTTCAAGCAACTCACATCAGTAGAATTTTCTTTATTGCTAGAAACATATGTAAAAACGAAGATAGGAATAAAAGATTCTTATTGAACGTGTTCCTTAGGTATTGTTAACATCAATTATGTTTTCACTATTAAAATTTCCCAACAAAAAAGTGAGATTGCAGCGGACTAGGCGCATGCAATAGTCGACTCCTGAGTTGGGTCAATATTACATGATCATCTAAACAAAATTTCCCACCAAGAGGAAAATATTAGTGCAAACTAACTCTTAATTTATAGTACTCTTAATTATCTTTTCTACATTGTTCAATTACAGAATTATTCCTAATTATTTAAACCTGTGATCTTTACAGGATTCTGGCTCCCACCACTTATATTTTCTTTGCTTCTACTATCCCTGTCTTGCATTTGGTGAACAACTTGAGAGAAATACTGGTATTTTTAGTTAATTAACTACTTACAAATTCTATAAAAAAAATTCCAATGCGATATTGGTAGAGTAATTAATTTTCTAGTGATTAAGTTTAAACCTTGGTGGCTTCAAGTACTGTAATAAAAAATAAAGAAATTTGATAATGAAATACGATTACATTAACCATCCAAAACAAAAATTTTAAATTTCCTATGGTCCATAGACTATTCCTTTATAATCTTTAGCTTGAAGGGGAAGGTCAACCTTTGCTAATATTAGGAGTTGCCGAACCAACTGTCATTATGTATACATTTATGTTTAACTTTGCAAAATAAAGATTGGATTTGGGTGGGGAAATGTTTCTAGCATGGACCGGATGGTAAGCTATTAATTAGTGCTACCTCTAACCTAATTTGTTAATGTTTTTGTCAGGTAAGATATTACTAAATTGTCTGCTTATTTGACAAAATTTCCCAGTCTTTTCTGGGAGGGTATGTGTTAGGATTAGTGACTTAAATCTCTAGAAAATTTGATTGATAGATATTTTAGGGATATTGCTTGATGAATAAGAATACTTGTGGGCCAAGAAATCTAATAGGAATAGCATTTCTTGTTGGCCAAGTTTGTGTGGGTATAAATAGTGAAGTTTCATTGGGGTTTGGTATGAGAGGAAAATGTAAGTAGAGTTATAAGGTTATATGATAAGACACCTTATAGGACAAAAGGATGGTCCTATGGGTGTGAAAGTTTTTTTGGTTGTTTGAAGATTGATTTGGTTTGTTGATTGAAGATTTGTATTGTTTGGGTTTGGATTAGGCTTGGTTGTTTGGATGGTTAGATTGGGTTGTGAAAGATTAAGTGTGAGTTTGATTGATGGATAAGATTGTTGGTGTAAAACACTCTATTACTCTATAACAAATTTATGGATATTCGAAGGCGGCTTACTATCGTACTTTCCAATGGCCTTCCGTATCTTGTCAATCAACCTAGCACTAGCTAAGCATGTTTGTAGGCAATTTAGCTTAGTTCTAAGATCCCACGACGACCACCATTTTCTAGTTAATGGTAAAGCATCATGGATCGTGCACGATGGAAATGAAAGAAGGGGATATCTATTATGAATAGACAGATTATGAATATAGCCCTTCTTCCATGCAACAACACGAAAATAATTCGAATCAACAAACTTTAGCTCTACATCATATAAGAACCAAGATATGGTTCGCCAAACACCTTTTGGAGAAAGTGCAACATTCTCACAGTAGTAGTAAGGAAACCCAATATGTCACACCTCGACTCGAAGGGTCGAAATATGACAACTGCTGCGTACTAAAAATTTCGAATGGCGCGCTCACCCGAAATTTCAAGTACGCAAGGTTTATGGTTTTCACAACCCATTTGCAATTTAATAAACTTTACCAAATATATAAAATGCATATTAAGTCAAAATGAAAAAGGAAATATTTTACAGTGATGAAGTAAAGTCCTTTTTATAAAATACTAAGTATATGGAAAATATTTCATCAAGTATTTAAATACACTGAAAGTAGCAACAAAATATTGCCGGTGGATCCATAACAAATTTGCAAAAACTTGACCACATACTTGATAAAAGGTTGGCCCCGGTCGAGTTGCTCCCTTGAGTGGTCTACTATCTATCTAATACTATTGACCTGAAAAAAATTTTATAAAGAAAATGGGATGAGTATATTTACTATACTCAGTGAGTGAGATAAGACCATAAAATTTAACATAAAAGGCAATTTCATCATAAAATCATTTCTATGTAAATTAGGAGGAGTCCAAGGAAAACTTTATGCACAAAGTTTAGATTTCCATATTTTATAGAATTTCATCCAGTAGATTAATTTGAACATTTAAAAGGCTCGCCAAAACACATTGCTCAAATCTCACCCGACCAAGATGAGATTCAAGCTCGCCGAGGTTTTTCTTTAGTTTCTTTATTTATGAAACAAATAGCCCTTTACTCGGCGTTGACATGGGCCTTCACCACGAGTGGTACGTGGCTATGTCCGCAGTACTCCCACAGGGATCAAATAATCACATAACAGCGCGCACAATTAACCCCTGTCTCACTCCATCCCTTGTGGGAGTGAAAGCCTACTCACGCCGCCTCCACAAGGTCGGACCGTGAGAGGCACCACTGCAGTGACTAACATCTCATCCACCACAATCATAATGTAAACATCATAATTCAATTGAATATCATTTGGCCGACTGGCCCATTATCGAAGTCAATTCTAATAACATCAATTCCAGTCAATTTCATCACATAATCCAAATACTTGATTTCAAAAATGTTAAAATAGGTCAATTCATGTTAAGGCCATAAATAATCATCATAAATCAATTTAAATTCAAGAAAAATCAAATCATTGCATTAAAAAAAACAACTTAAATAGTAAAACGTTTATTTAGGTCCGTAAAGTCCCACTCACTAGTATAGGGAGGGTGTGCACTCCCTTCAATCCTCTCCTTCCCCTTTCTCTGGAGGAGTCTCACCGCCTATACAATTTTCGACTCAACGTGTTAACACTAACTATGGTAGGAAAATGGCAATCTGAACTAGTTATTTAACTAGTTTGCCAAATTGGGAACTTGGTGGCTAAATTACGTTCTAGTGATTTAGATGATGTGGTTAGGATGTGAGTAAGTTCGTTTCGATAAACAGTGCCGTTAGGGATTTCCCATTTTGCCTAAAAGTTTAAAACGAAAAAGTTGGACGATTTTACCCTTACCTAAGGAAATTTTTGGCCCATGAGTTTAATATGAAAAAATTTGGCCAATTTAATTTCTCTAAGATTTAGGCATGTTATTAAAGCCTAATGACCATAAAGGAGCTAAATTTATGGGCCTAGGTTAAAGGTTAAAATGTAAAGTAAAACATTTAAGTTTTTCTATAAGCTTGAAATTGGTTATTTTCCTCCATAAGTTTTCTATAAATTGTCTAATTATCCATACTAATTTCTCATTTCATTTAGGATTTTTACAACTCCTCAATTTCATCAAATTAAGCCTTTATATCATATTTATCCCAAAATTCATATTATGGCATGGAAGACACTCATTCTACAACTATTAATTTTTACAATTTTTCTTATTAATGTCTTAATTTATATTTGCTCCTAATTTCATTAAATGATTACTCATAAGATAAATATTAAAATTCTTTAGCAACATATTATATTCCTTTTAAGTGAGATTTTACTACATATATTTTTCTATAAATTTTTCATAAGTAAACTAACCATTTATATAGATTTCTCACTACATTCATAACTTGTATGGACATTAAATAACATCCAATTAAATCTTCAAACTATATTTGTCCAAAAGGACTATACCATATCATAAACTAAATTCATTTTACAACTATGAAATTAAATTTCTTTTCATCTCTCTTTTCTTAATTTATTTTTTTCTTACTAACCCTATTAGGTTATTTATGAAAAATAGTATATTAGTGCTCTTTGGTAAAAGACTATATTTTCTCTAGAATAGTAATTTACTACATAACTTCATGCAACTAAGTTATGGTGTTTTTTCATTAAATTAATTATTTCTAATTTTAAATAAACATGTAAAAATATAATCTACTAACTAACATCTTAATTTCATTAAATAAAATATCTTAGGGTTGTTGGAATCATAGACTATATAAATATACATGAATAAAATTTACAAAATAAAAGCTTTTAAGGAAAATTGACATACCTATTTAGAAATTGGAAGAAAAGGAAGAAACTTCTTGAAAAAATAAAATTAAAGTGACTTGAAGAAAGTTGAGATTAAACTCTTGAAACACTTGATTAAAGTGTTTAATCTATGGATTTGATGGAGTTTCTCTAGATTAGAAAAGCTTAATGGGAAATTTGGAAGAAAAGGTGGATTTGGGAGTTGGAGATTAGAGAGAAAATTGGAAGTTGGAAGAAAAGAAAATGGTGGTGAGATTCGGCTATGCATGGGAGAAAAGGAGAAAAGTGAAAAAAAAAATCCATTCTTGAAAAGTCTTTCAATCTCAAGAAAATTCAAGACACCATTGAAATTACAAAAATGCCCTCCATCAATTTTGTTAATTCCAATTATGTCCCATAAAATATTTAAATTTTAGTGTTTTATAGAAAGTTATTAAAAATCAAGTGAATTGCTAGAGAATTTGGGAGAACTCTTGAATATTCTAGAGTATTAGGGAGTGAAATGACAATAATGCCCTTATTGAAGTTCAAAAATTACTTTTGTGTCCTAAAAAGAAATTATGAAACTTGGAATAAAATGAAAGAAATTTCAAAACAAGAGCCAATTGGCAAAATCTCACAAAAGTAAGGTGAATTTATCAAAGTATTTAAGTCATTAGATTATTGGAAACAATTGCCTTATTTTGACATTTAAGACTTGTGTAAGGGTAAAAATGAAAATTTCACCCGATAGTTTCATACAGCAACTTGGCAGTTTTCAAGTTTGAACAGTGTATAATAGTATGGAACCCTCAAATACCGTAAAAAAAATCATTTTCAATGACTAAAAATTCAATTTGTAAATTTACTAATATTTACGAAAATGTAATTGAGTTTTACGATATTCTTTTCTGTAATTTTTTTCTCCAACTTAGGATGTTCAGAAAATTAACATGACAGCTTCGAATACTCTTAGACATACTAAAGAAGTTAACTGGATGGTTAAAAAAAATCATTTATACCCTCAGTATGATGTACGAAATTTTTGAAAAAATAATACAAAAAGTTGACTTTTTCTTCCTAGGTCAAAATTTGTTCTGGGTGTTTAGAAATCTAATTCTCCAAAATGAGACAAATTTCACTAGGTAAAATTTGTTCTTATTCATACTAAGAATACCTCTACATATATACTAAGTATAAAAACCCCTATTGTCTAAGTCTATGGTTCTAAACTAGGCCTTTCTAGGACTAGGTGCTACACAGTAATAGCTTCAGGGAGTACTTTCTGAGTTATATGATTCAGTTTTGTTAGGAACCTAAAACTAATCATTGAATTTTGAAGATGAAGGGTTTCTTCTTCTCCATTTACGGCTTTTTCATGTGCTTCTTCTTTTTCTCACAAATCATTCTCTAAGGTTCGCCTCTTTTTATGATTGGTGTCATTACAGAAGGGCTTCTTTAAAATTGCATGAAAAATCATTCATGTTAGTTTTACTGAAATAGTATGAGGCAAACTATAGCAAATTAAGACATATTTTTAAAGAAAAGAAAATAAGAACAAACTATGAAGTGTTTACAAAAAAATTTATAAGTCTAAGTTTTTTGAAAGGAGAAAGAACCAACCGTGTCTTCAAGGGCATAAAGTGCACAGTATCCTCAACCATATGGGACGGAATAGGGGCTATATTCATAATCTACCCATTCATAATAGATATCTCTTTCTTCCATTTCCACCGTGCACGATCCATGACGCTTTCACATTAATTTACAAATAGTGGCCATCTTGCGATCCTAGAACTAAGCTAAATTGCCTACAAACATCTTGGTGAGTGCTAGGTTGACTGACAAGATATGAAAAGTTGTTGAAAAGTACGATATTGAGTTGTCTTTTGAATATTTAGAAATTTGTTATGGCTATTTTCATTGTTTAAGAACTGATGATTTAAAGGCTCTTTTTCGACAAAAAAGCCATTTCTTTCCTTTTTCGATTTATTTTTCAACCAAATCTACTTATTCCTTCTTTTTTGTTTTCCCCAAAGACAGCCACTTAACAAGTAACCTACTTGTTTACTTGTCTCTTTTTTTAATTTTACTTTTGCAAAATAAATAAAATAAAAGGTTATTTTATTTCATTTATGCTTTGTTAGCTTTAGTTTTTTACATTATGGCCATTATTTTAGTCTTCATACAGGACACATGGATGAGTTTTATCTTAGGACATGCAAGAGAAACATATGTTGCCTCGTTCAGATGGGTGGCTCAAAAAGAGAAACATATGTTGCCCCGTTGCTTCCAAGTAATTTTTTCTTCTCCTTTTTATTTAAAGTTACAATTAGGTGACAGTTCAGATGTTTGCTGTATTCTTTGATTATTTCTACTCTTCATTTAATGAAAACTATTAGTGCTTAGATGTCTCCTAGTTGGTTCTCAATTAATTGAGTCAATTTCCGTTCATTTTCACATCATATGGGAACTTCTCCTGTTTCACATCATGTGGGTTTATAAATTGAGTTAATTTCCTTCCATTAAATGTGACTATTAATACACATATACAGTTCATTCGATTCTAATCTACAATTAAAAGTTCCAAGATTTGCATATCTTATATTTATTACTTTTAATAAAAAAAAAAGTGGGATGAAATTGGCTGAAAGAACACAGAGTCAAAAAAAACAGAGAAAGAATTACCAAGGTATATCAACATGCAACGTAGCAATATACTGGAAAGAATCAATCTAACGTGACGCTATGAGTTTTTAACACTCTTAACGTGCTTTTTGTATTATTGAATTAATGATAAAATACAATACTGTAATATACAGGAGTATTTTTTTTTTTTGGTACAATATATAGGAGTATCATATATAGATAACAAACTACATACTTTATTGCTTAACCATACTTTATTTTGTACAATAAGGGCTATTATATTTCAATGGTGGCTTTTAATAAACTAAATGAGAATTCTTTATAAAAGTATGAATTCTGCGTCTTTCTTTGTCATCTTAAAACCTATTTAAATAAAAAATTTTATATATAAATTTATTTTGATTAAATTTATTAGAGTCTTGCACCCGGTATTAGAACTAGCCTACGACAAAGCAAGAGGTACATGTCGGAAATCTTCAGTTAGCACCAGAACCCTCAGATGTCTTGCACCGGCCACCCGAGCATGGCATCAAACAACTCCAATAACTATGGGAGCATGAAATCTACTGAGAACACAACTAGTAACCACAATCCCAAAATAGATCAAACCGACATAATGAGTCAACATAGCTTACAATGTTCTGCCTCAATCTTCACTGCAGGATATTTACAGAAGATAGCATACAGTCGCTACAAATACTGAATTGGATACGAACATAAACATTAAACACACAGGCAGGTTATGAGGAAACACAAACCATCCATAGAACATAACAATAAACACACAGGCAGGTTGTGAGGAAACACAAATTATCCAACTAGAAATCACCTCGGCTCAGACGCAATCCACGAGCAAAACGAGATTCTAGAGATGATAAACGTGAAGCTCTTCTATTCACCTTTTCTTTCTTGATGTGGATCAGCTTGTCATAAACACACCAGGGGAAGCTCAGAAAATGATCCCTGTTCATTCCCTCGTTATACTGACCCCAATAACTCGGATGGTACGTGACATGGTACCAAGCCGAGGCTTTTGCATAGACATCTTCTGTTTCGGAGTCTACCCCGCTTCCGTTTTCGTTAAACCATGACCTAGCTTCCTTTCTCAAGGACCTCACAGCCATAGAAACTGCTTCCGCGTCTCTTTTCTTCGTGAAGGATCTTGACATTTTTATTATGCCCCCACTGAGTATTTCAGCCTCGGTTTTGATTCCATAATAATCCATCAAGTTCGCCAGTTTGTAATCATAATTACTTTTGTGATAGAAAGCATCATCAATATAATCCTCATAGCCATCAACTTCCATGTCAGGATCATAAACCCTCTCCAATCTTTCCCGAGTGAAGGACTTGATCGAGCATTCCTTGGGTGCAAGGTCCTTCACCTCTCGGAAAAGCTTGCCAATAACACTAAGTGATTTATAGGTTGGTTTGTCAGGCTTCTCCATGAAATCTGGATACTCTTTGACTCTGCATTCTTGTGGTATTTCAGCTGGTACTCCAGTTTGGGAAAATCAACTGCAATTGAAAACAGCTTCGCAAGCTCTACGCATGGTCTGCTCATTGCTTTGGTAGGTTCTCTATCAGCAAAAACGGTATGAGCATTTGCAATGATTCCTAAACTGTCGTTGACAATGTAGTTTGTGAAATACTCTTCAACTTCCTGCGGCCAAAAGTAAAAAAATCAGACATCTTGAATAGAGAAGAAACTATACTCATCTTTAAAGAGAAAGAAAATCCAGAGGATTAGTTAGTCATTTTTTCATAGTCCTGGCGCAAACAAAGATGCAATATCATGATTTGTCACCCTTCGGCAATCCTGGAAGAATCAAAATGCTGCATTGACACAATACACTTAGAATTCAGGATGATGCTGCAATCAACATTTCTCCACTCTAAGAAACTTCGCTCTTACTTGTACTTTTTACTTTTCTCTGAGAAAGGCAGAAGTGCAAGGAACAAAGGAGAGGTCAGAGTGGAGTTAGGCATTTTTAAGAACATAATCAGTAGAAAGGGACTAGAGCTGCTCTAAATTGGGAGTCTGGACCAAAGAAATACAAAAGAAAGAAAAGGGATTCAGACAGGAAGCTTATAAAGGACTTGACTGCAGAGGGATCAAAGGAAGACAGGAGAAGCCCTGTTAGATACCAAAATAATATGCACCCCTCTGCTCTTCTTTTTACCTCTGCCAGTTATCACGCCACCAAGCGTTCTCCCCCATTTTTCTAAAAGGAAAAGCTTGGTAATGTACAGGTGCCCATTCATCTCTCGTACACAGACTCTCTCTCTCAATAGTTAATTTTGGAGTAAGGTATTGTTTGGTAGCCAGTAAAGAGTAGCAAACTTTAAAAGTTTTCAACAAATTGAGTGTTATTAATTTGTTCCTAACATTAAATATCAATGTCAATTATCTCACGATAAATTCTACCACTCATCCCAAAAAAGAAAATATATAACATCAATTCAAAAACAGAAGCAACCACAAATAATGGATTACAACATACTACAAAACCATATGCAGGGGCTTCAAAAAATAGGGCAAGTAAATTGTAAAGTTGAAATAATAAATCCTCCAGTTTTCGTAAAGAACTACTCCATATCTACAAAGAAAATTCAATATTAAATGTTTAGCGCATCATCTTTTAACATTGAATTATTTTACTTTATTGACGAATTCTTTATAAAAAAATTGTGTCTTCCACAATGGAATCTGATAAGTGATAGACAATCAGCCATTTCCTCAATGGGAGCCTAACAGTACAAAGCTACCAAAGAGTCCAATAAAAAAATCACAAAATTAGGGGCAAAGGAGCTGTAAGTCAATCTTCATACCAAAGAAATATCCTAAATCTTAAACAGCCTTTTTTTTTTTTTTTAATAGTTTTGTATTGGTCATTATTCTAGTTTTCAATCCATTCTATCAGTCTCCCTTTTTTTTCTCTCTCTATCATAATTAGCTAATATATGGATATGTGCTGTTCGTTCACCTTCCTAAACTATTGAAAAACTAAAAAATACCATAAAATGAATGATGCGCATCTGAAATACCTTAACAAACACTTGTGTTTAACTATCCTGTCAGATTACGTACCAAAATCTGAATTCTCATACATTTGATTTGTACTTTTTTATAGATAACTATTTAGTCAACAATTTTTTGCTCTCAATCGGAGTTCATGTATTCGCATAGGAAGTATAAACTTCTCGAGTTTAGATCCTTAGAGCTCCAAACTCAATTCGCTATTTGTTACCTCAGGTTCCCATAAGTTTGTAAAGAGAATTTAGTTTCTGTAAGAAAATTTAAATTACACCTTTCCGCACATATTATATGAGGATTTACAACATAACATCAGCAAAACTATATTAACAACAATGTATTATCACATAAGCAACATCAACCATCCAGATCCTAAAAAATAATACTTCAATGGTAACTTCATGATCCAATGTTGCAGCGGGAGCTGGTGAATAATCCATGGGGGAGACTTTCTTAGGTGGAATTAATTCACAGTCCCAAGAGACAAAGTAGATATCACCATCCAGATCACTTCCAGAACACTCATTTGGATGAGGTCTAAGAATTTAATTAAATTTTGCGTCAGTAAATCACTCTGCATTGTGAAATTTCTAAAGAAGGCAAACAAGTTCCCTATCATCAATTTATGTGTAAATACATAATAATAAAAATTATAGAAATAGGACAGGACTTAACACACATATAATTCAAAAGAATACAAATAGAAAATCTGCAATTCAGGGATACCCTGCTTAACAAAAATGTATGCTACTATAACTAAATCCTTGAAGTCTAAATGGAGTCAGGCGCAACCACCTTCAAGACCCCAACCCTAAGAAGAGGCTGCAACATATGTGTAGTTTCAGATTTTTTATCCCAAAGTTTGTATACAACTAAGTATCTGCTCACTCATCTATGAAGTTGTATCAATTTCATAAGGATGATGGGACCTCAGAGGGAGATGAAATTGTTCTGCCTCTACTGACAGATGCTCCTTCAAGGTATATTTTCCACATGCCCGCCAAAGCTCATGCAATAGAGTCTATTTATGCCAATCATGCTTATAGTTTTCAAGAATTCATAACACAGCCAAATGTAAAACAAACAGAAAACTACCAAGAGGAAAAGGAAAAACAGATTTATTACTTCGTAACCATCAAGGATAGATACCCTTGAAAAGTGAGGCTCAAAAACAGTACCCTTATACGAAGAAGGAAAGAGTACTACCAACTTCATCTAGATTTTAGGTTTTTTTGCACACTACACAGAAGAAAGAAAGAAAATTCCGCACATAGTATTGCAAGAGGTAGAGTATGGCCTTGATTTACCTGCATCCTTTCTGTGGAAAAACAACACAATCTACCATATGGTACAAGTCAGGCACGTCGACAGCCCTCAAGACACGCACATCACCAGGGTGTAAGCAGGGGTTTTTTGCAACAACTACCTTACCCTGAACAATAAAACACTGCTCTGATCTAGAACCCGAAAACTGCACAAACACCTCGCCATATTCCAAGGTTCTGGTATCGTCTAGACATCCCATCATAGACCTTCCATTTTGAACAAATATCCTGGCTTTTGTCCGCAACTCAAGTAACTTTGACGCTCGAAATGTTTGCAACATCATCGAAAGGAATGGCTCAACATCAGGCTTATAGCCACATGAGAGCATTTCCTTGAGAATGTTAGTGTTCTCTCCTGGAGACATTAACTCCAGAGCCTCCCGTGCTTTTAAAGGATCCGTGAGGACTGCATTGAGTTGATCTACTTCTCTTTGTTTTTTCTCAAAAGCACGATCTGGAACTCCAAGAGTAGATAAGAGAGTGATCAACTGGCGATTCAGAAAACAAGGCTGATACTTGCTCCAAGCCAGCACATCCAGTTTTGTGTTCTCTGATTCGTACTTTAACATGCTCCTTCTGAGGGATAATTTCCTTGATGAAGTGGGGTCAACAGCACACAACGCCTTTGTATCCACCAATCCGAATCTGAAAGGCAGATGGAGTCCAACCGTTCAAGCGACATTTTTTGGCAACCTTCTTGGCAAGTTTAGCCGAAATTTTTCCAATTCCATCAGAAAAGATGTATTTTTTTCCACCACTCTTAACTCCTACATCAGGAATAATGTCAATTTCATCTTTAGCAACACTAAGAGTTTCGGTAGATGAACTGAAAGATTGGCCCAATCTAGCAGCATATTTTGCCACATTTTTTATTTTACTAAAATCTCCCATCGATGTCCTTATATCTGCGGCTGTGAGCCCATTTCTTGAAGCAAACATCCAGGCTGAAGCTTCCCGCAATTGACTTGATGAAAAGGCAAGAAATTCAAATCTCTTATCACCAATGACTATGCCATTTTTAAGAGTAGAAAGAATCCTTCCATAAATTTCTGTTCTCCTACCCCTCGTCAATAATTCTGTTGAATGGATCTTTTCCAACTCCTCGTCAAAAAAAGAGACGCGAAGAAAATTATCCTTATCAGCATGGAAATGGCGTAGCACACGATTTGAGACATTAACCTCTGGACCACAGAAATAAACCCGAGAAGGTGTTATCTGAACCCTTCTTACATACACCAAACCATCATCCGGAGATATAGCAGGTGATCTAAGGGGTTTCTTAGATGCTATGTACTTTCTGTACTGATCAAGGAGCCACTTAGAAGGTTCATAGCAGCATTCTTTTAGATTATAAAGTCTCTCCAGTGCATGCTCTATATATTTTCTTGGCATTCTACATGGATCAACCAATCGGTAAAAATTAGCATCAAGTGCCGGTCCAGGGATACACCCATTTTGAACCAACCAATTGACCTTAAACAAGATATCAAATGGCAAGTCAACTCCCAGCGAAGGGCCTACAATTGGGACCAGACCAAGATTACGGGAATAAGAGGAACCTCTCTCCAAAACCAATTTTCCTTCACTTTCCTTGTAGTAAGCAAAGTTCTCTCGAAAATTTGGAAGTTGGAGGTTTTCAGGTACCTTCAAGCACAATACCGAGGACTGCCCAATACAGCATGATTGACTGAAATCAACTGCCCTTACCCACTGATCATCAGGCACAGTCATAAAATAGTTAAGCAAGGGGTCCTCATACACATTTCCAGAGGAACAGACTTCTTTCTCATATATACGAGGAGCACCAAATAACTGTAAAGGAAACCACAGCAAATAATAATCACTTTTCCACTTTAATAGGCAAGCTTTGAATAGAGAATAAAGCTTTTTGAAGAGCAATTTTCCAGCACCACTAAAAACGCTCCACTTCCTTGCAAAGTTAATTCCTCATGTTTGGCTCTGTGCAGTCAGTCAAAGACCTCACACAAGCCAAGTTCCATAATACAATATTTAATTCATCTATAAATCACCATTTTGAACTGCCTGTTTACACTGAAAACTACAAAATAGGCTGATCTGTAGCCTCTCTCAAGCACATATTTATATTGATTTCAACTATTTGCTTATTTGAGTAAGTTCTCAATTGCCAAATGTACCCATCTTTAATACAAGTAGCATTTCATACTTAAGTAACAAGAAATAGTGTTTCAGCCTATTCTCCCATAGAAATACCCTATGAACAACATAAATTAAAAGAAAATATGATTTGAAAAGTTTCTACTTTAGATCACATAAGGTCTGCAATGCATATACAGAAAAGGCATAAAATATCATATAATGGGAATATAAATTGTATTTCTTAAAAAGCAAGATAAGATAAGACCAAATCATTAACATATCCAGAAGTCCATAATGACTTTAAAATTATGGGATGACATGAAACCCAACAACAAAAAAAAAAAATTGCTATTCCCTAGACTAGCAGTAATGACAAACTGTACAATATACATGGAAACAACAATGTCAGCCAATTAGCAATTTCAGATCCCAAATCATTTCATAGTAGACAAATCAGCAATACAAAAGTGACATACAAAAGCTAAGAACACTAAAATGATTAAACCTGTTACATGGAGGCAAAAATGTTATGTTGAACTCTTATTTTGAAGTAGCAAGCGGTAACACTACAGAGAGTAGTGATGATTATAATAGAAATTTAGTAAAGCAACCTGAATCAGAAGATACTTCGGTGCAAGACTACGCGGACGACGCAGCTCAATCTGCCATATGTTCTCATAGGAAAGCTCCAGCTTGTATTTTGACTGATGATGTGACAGTAAAAATTGCAACTTCTGCATCCCCATCCCAAAATTAACAGTAACATCAACCTCTTGGCAGAGAACATAAAATTTTTCTTTTTAGACCTGACAGCCAAAACGCAGTTTGACATGTTTCATGGTGTGCAAAAAGGCTCTATGCTTTGGTACAATATCATTCTCCATTTCTCGAGCATTGAGATACGATCTCGCATAGTGTAGTCTTTGGTTGGCATTAGCCAACTTTATGATTAGCTTAGCATCTATGGTTTTAGTAAATTGCACAATAGCATATTTTCTATCTCCGTTTTTTGTCTGCCTAAGTTTGAGGGCATAAACAGTTCCTTCACCTATATGCAACTCCAAAAATGTCTTAACATCCTCCGCAGTCACACCAGACAGGAATCCAGAAACCTGAATAGTTTTGCCCATGGCCTTAATTGATTCTATGCTCTCACCACTTTAAGACATGCAAGTCACTGCAAAAACCAGAGACCAATATTTAAATAAACACTGTAAAATGCACCAAATTAGGGGACAAAGAAAAGAAAAGGAGGAAGCAACAAAGTTCTATGCATTTGTACTAGAAGTAGTAGTAGAAGATGCATTTTATAACACTGATATCAACTTTTTGCACGAATGCCTGTGTGATGAGGTTCAGCAGTCCCTCTGCTTAAAATACACAACATGTTTACAATGCTGCATGATCCAACACCATCTCAGTTTCTTGTTTACTCGAAAATATACTTGGAAACCGGTAGTCCTCAAGCTTCCAATTATCTGAGAAAACTGTTCCTCTTTTCTAATCTCAGTCAATTTCAGAAGATTAACGGGTTTACTCCTTTTCAATGCGTTTAGTCAATCCAAAGAGCACAACGTATAAAACTACATGGTTGTCAGTTCATCAACCAATTTGACCTCCATTAAAATGGAGCAAAAACTTCCAGCTCGTGACTCAACAAAAGACAAAGTAATAGCTTCAAATAAGTGAAAACAAGGAAAACAGAAATCCTTAAAGAGAATATAATCTCGCAAAGTCCATATCAGTTCGCTTTTACATTAATGTTGCATCCATACATATCTAGAATTTGAACAAGTTGTAGATTATGAATCCTAATAGGGATGTAAGGTTCTGATTCAAGGTTTCTAGTTACCGTAGTCACTAAATATTTGACCCAATAGTCAGTGCACGATCTTTACAAAAGAACAGAGCTTGAATCCACTCGAAGTTCTGAAGAAACAAACGCAGATAAAGAAAATGAAAGCAAGAAAATCAAACATGATTTGGAGAATGTAAGCCATGCAAAGGAAAATCAAACAGAGAGATTACAGAGCCCTCACCAGAGAGGAAATGAAAATCAAATTCAGAACGATTAAACAAGGCTTCTTGCTTTTCACTCCTACTTCTCCAACTTCACTCAAAGAAGAAGTAGAAGAAAAGGAAAGACTCCATCTTTAATTACTGATTCGACGATCGTCATTCGTCGACGCTCTGAGTCAACCAAAAGACTCAGAAATAGAGTGAAGTGAAGAGCGAGGCCATCTCCAACATAACACCAAAACACCAAAATGGTGTTAAAATTTGGTGCAAATCACTCCAAGAACACGGTATTTCACGTGTTCCAAGAGCACCAATTTGGTGTTAGCTACAGTGCAACACCAAATTTGGTGTTGCACTGTAGCCAACACCAATTTTTTTTTTCTTTTTGATAAATATTTAGATTTTAAAGTTAAATTATTATAAAAAAAATATCATTAAAACCTTTAAAATGAGACCAATATTAAATATATATATTTATTTTCATTAATTATTTATAAATAATTATTATAAAATACATCTTTTATTGCCTCAAAACACTCTTAACACCAATTTAGTATAGATTACATTAGAGTGAAAAAAATTTTGGTGTAAGTATATTCTTCAAATATTCCTTTTTAACACCAAAATGGTGTAAATTTTGGTGTTATACATTGGAGAACGTGTTGCACCAAATTTTACACCAAATTGGTGTAGAAAAGGAATCTTTGTAGAATATACTTATACCAAATTTTTTTTCACTCTAATATATTCTACACCAAATTGATGTTAACAGTAATATAATAATTATTTATACAATAGAATCAATTTTTATTTAGATGATGCTTGCAATATTATTTTATTTATTGAAAATAAAAAAATTATTATTAAATAATAATTAATAATATTTTCTAATAAATTAATTACTCACATTAAACATGATTATTTTAACTTAATATTATTACAAAAACAATTCGAACAAAATTTATTTCACATAATTCTACCAATTATTTGATCACTGCTACAAAGATTACATTTTTTTTTCATATTTAACCTTTAATTTTTTGAATTACTATATCGCTCCCATAGATGTTCAATTAATGCATTATGAAGTGCAAAATGAGCTTCTTTATCTCTTGATTTGCCTATGCCGATTAGGAAATTCTTGAAATCTGATTGTTTTATCTTGTACAATCTCAACTTTAGGGGCTAGTGTGTCCCTCCAATTTTCAATTTCCGTATGTGCATCACATTCATCCTGAATGATCATATTGTGCATTATGATACATAATGAGTAATGACATTATATTATGCAAAATGTGTTTTTGTCAAAATCGTGCCGATCCCTTGATAATTACAAACTGTGATTGGAGAACTCCAAATGCACGTTCTACATCCTTCCTACATACTTCTTGCATCATCGCAAATAATTTTTGTACTCTATTTAGCTTGTATTTTGCTTTTAATTTAATTGCTTTTAGTATATTATTTTATTGAATTTTAACAACAACAAAAATTACTTTTATAAGTAATAATTGAAAATAGAGTGAAAACATATTCAATATTGAGCTCATTTTAAAGGTCTCCATGAGATCTTTTTAATCATATATTTTTTCATTATAATTAAAATGTTAAATTTAAACATTTATCAAATTATATAAATAAATCAAAAAGTACAAAGGATATAAAAGTAATATAAATAAAAGATAAATGTTACATTTGAAAAAAAAAAAAAACCTGCAAACACCAATTTGGTGTTTGCTACAATATTACACCAAATTCCGTGTAATACTGTAGCAACACCAATTTGGTGTGCCTGGGTGATAACAAATTAGTGTCTTCATTAGAATTACCTTACACCAAATTTTACACCGTTTTGGTGTCTTCATTGGAGATGGCCTAATAAGCTTACAGGAAAGGCTGTGATTCCCTTCGTCTCAGGAAGCCACGTTTCGTCATTCTATTGCTTCTTCTTCAACCTCCAACCAATGGGTATCCGCCATGTCATATTTCTAAATTTGCGTTTTCCGAGGGGACGCAGAGAATGATCTTGATTTCCAGTTAAGATTATTTAAAGTGGTGTCCGTACGGTAATAGATGTGGGCCATGTTTGGAATTTTCTATCTCGTGGGACCGGCGCGTGGTCCGCGGCCACTTCTCCAAAACTTGCTGAGGAAGGAGTTTGTGAGAGTTCGTGCTAACTGTTAAGGATGTTGTATGTTGGTAAAAGTCACATGTAGATGTAGTAAAGCATCATTTATTTATTTATAAACACGGGAACATTTTCTTTTTATTTCTTAGGCTATCTCCAATTCATCACATTAAAATTTACACAATTTTGACAGGAAAAGAGAATATTTTTAGAATATTTTAACATTAAATTTTGTTTAACTCTAATGTATTACATTATTTTTTACACAATTTTTTACATCAATTATATTATAATATAACATCTACTATTTAACTTAATATAATTATCTAAATAATTATTTAAACAATTAAATTAATCTATATGTAATTCTAATAATATATTTTATTAATTAAAATAATAATATTAAATAATATTAAATATTTTTCTTATGAATTATTTAATCATATGTTATTATTAATAATTGTTAACATTATGTCACAAATAATTAATAAAAATATTTTTTCATATAATCTACGAAATTAAAATATAATCAATAAAAAAGATTACATTTTTGTTTTATATTTAATATCTAATTTTCTGAATTACTAGTTATAATTAGTTTTTGTTGTAATAGTCGTTGGTGGATTAATCTATGTTTTAATTTTATTTTTATGTTTGTTTAACTTGTGTTTTGACTATAATTTAAGTAAATTGATGTTTAATTACTTTTATTTTGTTTTCATTGAATTCTTCCATAGTTTATCTAATTTATATTTATAATTATTTATAAAAATATATTTAATATTAGTCTCAATTTAAAGGTCTCAATGAGATCTTTCTAATGATATATTTTTTTCTTAATAATTCAAAAATTAAATTTAAATAAAATCCAAAATATATAAATACAAAAAAAATTAAAATGATACAAATGTAATTTAAAATAAAGGTTAAGGTCATTTTTTAAAAGAAAAAAACATCTCACTAATTTGGTGTGATACTATTCATCCCACCAAAATGGTGGGATGAATTGCCGCTCCCAAAAACGACAAAATTCACACTAAAATACCGTTACGCCGCTCTATTGGAGTTGGTCTTAATGGGGCAAAGTTCAATGAGAAATTATATATAGACCCGAACATCTATAACAACTATATTATTTTAAGGCCTCTCATTCTTTGGAGGCATATGTCGGCATTTCATTGGCTTGCCTTATTTATTTATTTTTTTTGCTTTCCAACTTGATAAAACGATGTCGTTTTGTTAGATTATTGTTGAATAAAAAAGATGCTATGTAGAAGAGAAAGGAGAGATTCAACCAAAAAAAAAAGGAAGGAGAGAAGATTCTCACAAAAATAAATTAATGAATCTTTTTCTTTTTTTTTCTGCTTCCAGATTCAAATCTTTCTCTCTTTCTCTCTTATTTTCTTATCATGCTCCCGATGGTTTCATGCTTTATTAAGGTTTACTCAGTTTCATGAATTGAATCAATTTGGGGTTTAATGTTAAGGTTTACTGAATGTGAATGTTAAGGATTTAATCAACTTGAGGGTTAAGTTGGTTCATTCATTTGAAGATAGGGAGAAACAGAATGAGAGTGGGAGAGGAAAAGACTAAGAGTTTCAAAATGTGGGCTTTGCTTTGTGAGTTTGGGGTCAAGGTAATCACTTCTATCATCTTCAAAATTTTCCTTTTTTTGAGTTTAAAAATGTTTTCTTCCCTAATTTCATTTAGGGCTCGGCACATCTAACAAGTTTCTTGATTTTTTCAGGAAGGCATGCTGGGCAGAAGATATAAGGATCATGGACGGTGTGGAGTTATGGATACTCGCTTCAGTTATCATAGAATGAAAAAGCATAAGAAAGAAAGATATGAGTGATGTCGGCTTAAGACTGTATCAACTTGAAGAGAAGAAATAGATGAAGGAAGAAGAAGAGTAGAGAGCAAGTTTTAGAGAGAAGATAAGTTTAGAATAGAATAGAGAGGAGATTGTTTTTCATTTCATAATACTCTCATTACATTTGCAGTGAAATCCCGAGTTTATATATCCATCATTAAGCTAGCTAATTACAGAGTTTAACTAGTTAACTATCATTCAAAATCGTAATGACTGCAATAATACTAACTAGCAAATTTGCCCGCGCTAACGCCGCGGGTTTTATATTGTATTTATATAAAAAATAAATAAAATGATAAGTAACCTGAAAGGGGAAAATTTTGAGATAAATAAACTCTTACATATTGTACAATATTAGTTGTTGAATTTTAATTAGATCAAGACTTGAAGGGTTAAATGTTAATTGAAAAAACTGTAATAGTCAATTTCTGCCGTTAAAGGGAAACTGGCACATTCAATCAATAGGGCAGGTAAAAATAAAACAAAGAAACGAATTATTGTGGTTAACTTTTCTAATATTTTCTTCTTCATGAATGCATTCAAGTTTTGTTGAACTGGAAATTAAATTATGTGTTACTGTTATATGCTTGTCCAAAAAAGTTAAGACTTTCACCATAACAAAATTAAAATTCTAGACAAAAAAATCTATAAATCAAATATATTTTTTGAAATCAAACGACAAAATGAAGTTTCTTGCCAATATCATTAAAAAATTAAAAAGCAGCATACTGCGCAGATCCCTCCTTTGATACCTATAGCACAAATATATGAATTTACTACCTATCTTATCTCCTTGAAAAATGCCTATGATTTAGGATCAATCTGCTATGGCTGCTATCAACAGTTCTTCTTCTTCTAGTCGGCCTAAAGGTAGCAGGCCTTTTTATCATTGTGATTTTTGTGGACATCATGGACAGTCAGGGTCACATTGTTTTCAAAAGCTAGGAAATCCAAACTATAGAGCCAAAAACACTCCAGTCAAGAGTGAGCAGCCAATTTTTAAATCTAACTGAGATCAGTTTCTCCAGTCAAGGTGTAATGCATCTAAGTTGAATACCAATAACAGTCAAGGTAGCAATAATGGAACTGTTGCAACAGTAGTTGACCAAGGCAATTCTAGCTCTAATTATGGCTCACTTTTCACTCCGGAACAAATTGAACAATTTTTAGCTCTCATCCCATCAAGTAACTCTAGAAATTCTAATCCTTTAGTCAACTTTGCAGGTATTGTTTCTTGTTTTTCCTTTCAAAGTAGTGATTCTTGGATTGTTAATACTGATTGCACTGATCTTGAAAATCTTCACAATATAGTTGAACATGAGGGACTACCTGTTCAATTACCAAATGGTAATGAAGTACCTGTTTCCCACTTAGGATCCTTGACAATCAATTCTAATATGCTTTTGAACAAATATAAGAAAGGGAATATAAAACTTGAATGAGTGAACACAATATGATATTGCGGGTTATGGAAAGCCTTGTAATATATTTGTATTTGCTTTTGAAAATGCTATAAAGCTATTTTTTTTTTAATTTATAGAAAAGAGAATTAAATCGGAGTAACAAAGCAGTATACATTCTTGGAAGAAAATATTATTGACGATATTCTAATGCAGTATATATGTAGAAAACAAAATGAAAAAAAAAAAGAAAGACAAATTAAGAAAGATAATTATCATAAGAAATGATATAATATAAGATAATTTGTCTTTGATGTAAATTCTCTAGACTTGTCACTATCTCCGGCTTGCATGGATTCATTCAATCACGCTGATTACTTTCAGCATTTTCTTGTCTTTATTCTTGAGAATTGGCATAATTCTAATGCGAGTTTGTGCAACAGTAAGACATGGACATTTAAATTTTTTACTAAAAGATCTTAATCTCTTTCAAATGAATGTGTTGTACCTAGTCCTTAGCTCTTTCAAAGGAGGTTCTTCAGATATTTCGTCCTCTTTGTATGATGAACATCTTTTGCTACTGGCTGAATAACATCTTGTTTCAAAGGGACTCGTTTTGTTCCATACAGTCTGTAATTCAGAATTTCTTCTTCTATTGATTTCTTTGATAACCCAATCATTAATTGGTATTTTCTATCCTTGAGATCTTGAACTTATGTTGGAATGTTGAATTTTGAAATTTCCTCCATAGTTACCATTGATGACATGTTTATGCCTGTCTTGTCCTTGGCACACCTGTCAAAAGCTATCATATCCATTTCTCTTGTTTGATCTTCGATGATCAAGGGCAATCGCATCCTGATACAACATACACACTCATAATTCAAAAACTCAAAATTTTTTTTAAATGTTGATATAAAGGTTATGTAATACATACAAAAGAATAAAACTGACGTCATTTTTGGTGTTTTTGGTCCATGTCTAGAGCATCTAAATTCTTTTTCATATCTATCCATCATATAAGCAATATAAGCAATATCAAATACATGTTTCATCATAGAAGCTTCTTTCTTTCACACATAGACTTGCTTGTAATATCCTAGCTACCTAGCACCGCTAATTTAAGATGTAATGAATCTTTTAAGTTTAGCTTAAAAGGTGGAATGATCTAATCGGTGCAACTCACAGCATGTAAAAAAATATGAACAACTCAGAGAGAAATTTTAAAATAGTAGGTTGGAAATATTTCAGCCTATATATAAATATTAGCAGTGGTATCAAGTAGATTTAGAAGGTTTGACAGGTTATATGTTTTAGTGTAGAAACCAACTCTTAGTGGGCTAACCCGAGTCTCTTCCTTTCTGTTGTAAAAGTGCATTAAACTTTCTCTATCCTCGTGTCATAATTACTGGCCTGAAATTAATTAACATCCTATTTTCCCATTTTAATAAAAAATTTACTAAAATCAAACAATTAGACAAACGGAGGAATATAAAAGATTGCTTAAATTTTGTGTCTATCACAATCAAAAGCAGGGGAGTAATAAAATAGTCTTCACTTTCATGACCATATAAAGGGTGACATTAAAATGGGAGGAAATTTTGGTTACAGTCAATTAGTTTAAGCGTTCAAAAGGAAATACTTTTGTAAGGATATCATTGCCTCTCTTCCTTTCCATAAACCACAATTAATAAAGAGGAAAATTGCTATGTTAAAAAGCAAAGGTAAAAAACAAAGCTGCTCCATAATTTTACAGGAAAAAATCAAAGAAAGGAGTTTCTCGAATTCTAAAATGTGAATTTGGAATACTTAGTTTAAATGTGATTTTAATACTTGATTGTGCTCCACTCGAGCCAACTAACTTATCTCTCCACCTATTGTGACGAACCATTTGCTTAAAGTCAAAGGGAGTTGAGATAAAATACTAAAGCTAAAAGGAAATGATATTTTAGAGTTTAACATAGATAGTGAAAGAGGGAAATTTTCCTGGATGAAGTTAATTGTGCCTGGATGGTGCCAAAAGTAGAAAAATGGGTGAAAACTAACAACCATTAAAAAATATATTATATCATTAATTTTGTTTTATTCTTTTACTTATTATAAGAGTGACAAAAAATGCAACTAAATAATATATAACTTATTGATACAAAGAAGGGAGTGTTAATTAATGAATAGAAATAAGCCAACCAATTAATTAAATAAATTTCAAACTTACAAAAAATTCTAATTAACTTCAGCACATTCTATATAATTTATTTCATCAAATTTATTTATTACTACTATAAAAAAATCTCTACAACTTCATTTTTAACAGACACTGAATATGACATTTAAATCAGTTTGGACATTTGATTGATGATTTACCAAACAGTCGTCTTGTTGTAAAACCATAAGCAATCTGGAATAACCTTTTTAATGTCTCTGGTGTATATCAATATGAAAAAACTAATAATGGAAAATTTTAGAATTTCAATACCACACTAATAAGGAAAGCCATATTGTACTCATCTAAAATATTTTGGGATTTTAATGCTATCCACGGTTTTGTAAATGAGACTCCAAGTTGGGTCCATTTAATTAATGGATGCTTTTTAGCTAATAATGACCCTATGTATGTTTTGTTTGAGTACCATGAAACATTATATAATTGTTTCATTGATGATTTACTCTAGAGGTATCTTGCTGTAAAACCAGAACCAATCGAAAATCACCCTTTAATGTTTTTGGAGTATTAAAAAAAAATTAACTGATAATGAAAAGTTTTAGAATCATAACACTACACAAATAAGGAAAGCTATAATGTACTACTTTAAGATATTTTTTAATTTTTATGTCATCTTCCTTTGTCTAGAGGGGACTCAATAAGCAAATGTTAAGGATATCCTACTCTAGATAATTATCTAACAATCATGTCTCTAATAAGCAAGTCAAAGTAAAACCAAGTAATATCCCAATATTATTTTTCCCATTTAATGTAATCAAAGACAGGATATGTGTCATTCCTATTTAATTGATAGATATAGAGGAAAGTAGGATGAAATAGAACATTGAGCTAACAATAGATCTTGGAATGTTCTTCGTTAAAAGTCAAGCATTACCAATGAATTTTGTACAACCTATGAAATTACCTATGAATTATTCAAAAAAATCATAGGCCAATAAGATCAATACAAAGACATAGAAGACATACCTGTATAAAATTGAATTATCTTCGCCAATAGATCAAACGTCCCAACTGATTGCTTTTGAGCATATTGTAGCAAGAAGAAGAAGTTTCTTTTTTTGCCGATGAAGTTCACTGCAGTCAACAAACAAAATTGCATAAGTAATTATATTTCACATTAATATTTCATGTTTTCAACCAATAAATCTGATGACAGATTCCTTTTTCCCAAATCAAGTAGACCTCAGAAAATTGGAAATCAAAGAACAAATGGACAAAAAAAAAATCAGGCTAAACCTCATATCTTAACTCACCAACCCTACAATATATATATGTGAAAAGGAAACCAGGACAAAAGCTCTCGAAAATTCCATGGACATAAATCTCTCTTGAAAATTCTCGAAAAACCTTCTTAATGTCTCCAATGTATCTAAACATAAAAAAATTGAACCAATAATGAAAAATTTTAGAATTCTACTGCACTAATAAGGAAAGCTATATTGTACTCATCTAAAATATTTTTGGAATTTTAATGCTATCTACGGTTAACTAAATGAGACGGCCATTCAATATTCCAGAGGGGAACAGAAAGAAAGAGCAATTAGCTGGTAAAGCTGATAGTTCTGTAAAATGGTACCGGAAGGTGTAAAATCACATATATTGGTTTAAAACACATTAAATACTCTATTCAACATAATTTGCTTAAGAAAATACTTGTATTTTGTAATAAAATAACATTCTTGGAAAACTTTAAGAATGTAAGAAATAAATAAATTATTTTATCAATAGAAAAAAATTAAAAAGACCCAAACTGTTGAAAAGAAGAATGTTTTGCAGGACATTTCGGCCCCTATGCAGATGAGGAAATATCAAAGAAATATACGTTTAGATTAAAACTCACCTACTCAATAAAATGTCTATGGGACATTTCGACACATTATCCTTTTAGGAGACCCAAAATTTCTAGACGCCACAAATTTTAGCACCCCCTAATTTCAACAAAATAATGCTACAAAGAGATTAAAATTTCCAAAAGGATGGCCCAGTTGCAGATTCAGAACTTCGTGTCAACAAAGGAGCAGAAAAAATTAATAAAACAGACTAAAAAAACTACTCTTTTTTTCCCTTTAAAACACAAACATCATGCATCTTTGTTATTATCATTATTAGTAGTAGTAGTATTTTTTTATTTAGGAATGATTATAATTGACCAACTTTACATTTGCATTAAAGATCTTTGGAGGAGCCCAATTAGTATTAAAACTTTAAGTCAGGCCATAACTTAATAACTTAAAATAGAGGATAATCTTGGTATGGAAATGGGGACATGGACCCTTTGGCCATAACTTTAATTCAGGTCATGGATGTCCCATTTAGGACAGTGTCCAACAGGCTTTCTAAGATTTGATTGAGTAATTACCTCCCATCTCCATGGATGAAACTGGGGAGCATTTGCATGGAGTGATGGGTCTAAATGAACAGCAGTGAAAACAGGTAGGACCTTCCAGCCAGATGGAATTAGGTGACCTGATCAAAGCAGAAATCAATACAAAAGTTGCAAAAAAAAATTGGGTCATATTATACTTCATATTGGCTCAAACAGTTCAATAATACTACTAATAAATTATGAACTGATTAAGAGTCTAAAAGCTTATGCAGTACTGCAAGATTATATCGAAACATAATCAACCATATACATAGCTATTTCAGAAGTAATAATGATAATAAGATTAATATTTTGAATAAAAAAGCAAAAAGGAAATAAGAACCTTTAAATTTGACATCTTTGAGAGCCTTTCGGTGCACGAATTTGACAATGTTGCCGCATCTTTACTTCTTTACAATTCAGATTCATTGTCTTTTCCCTTTCTCTTCTTTTCGTGGGTTAGGAGAATAGGGAGAGCAGCAATTTGGTGGCCTTTCCCCTTAGTCGTTGCCTGCCCTTCCTCTACTTTGCTTGACCTTTTCTCTTATGGCGTAGCATGCTTGCTTTCAATCATAGCATTCTACTACCCATCACAATATATAGTCAATTACTCTTTCTATTCATCCAAATTTTCTGACTACTATGTTCTCTCTATGAATTACAGCTACCGAGCACTCATTATATTTGCACCAATAAAGTTTAGTTTCATGTCCATTCAATTAAAGGATGCTTTTCTTACCTCAAATTCCCTGTAGAACTTTTCATCACCAACTAAGACAAAAGCAATCCGGAATCACCCTCCTAATGTTTTTGGAGTACCGCAAAAAAAAAACATTGAAATGATAATGAAAAGTTTTAGAATCCTAACACTGCACAAATAAGGAAAGCTGCGATGCATTAATTTAAGATTTTCTTCAATTTTGATGTCATCTTTGGTTCTCTAACTGAGACTCCAAGTTGGGTCGATCCACTTAATGGATGATTTTTAGTAAATAGTGAGAGGAGCTTATTTTTGGGTTATAGTTTATGGACATATGCTACACTCTTGTTAAGCAAATGTTAAGGATATCCTACTCTAGATAATTATATAAGAATCCTGCCTCTAATAAGCATTTGTGAAAAGGAAACCACGACAAAACCTCTAAAAATTCCATGGACATAAATCTCTCTTGAAAATTCTGTCAAACACCTTATAAGCACTATTTTTGTAAATTCATCGTAAACCCAGCAGTTAATTCTCATCCTAGAAATAAACAATAAAGATTCCCAGTCAGTTTTTTTCCTTTTTTTTGTTTTGTTTTTTTGGTTTCTATTCTTTCAAATAAACCCATCAAACAATACTTCAAACAAATTATTAATACTCTTTCAATTGGCATGAACCCAAAAAAGTAGGAAACTCTTACCTCCATTAACCCATTCGTTTTTGAAGCAGCCCCATCCTTTGCTTTCATCAATCGTTCCTATTAAAAGAAGATAATATGGTTAGAGAATCAAGTCCATGGAACGAAACTCCACAACCTCCTGCAGAACAGCCTATTATAGCGGCTAGAATAGCGGAAGACGTTAAAAGAAGCAAAGGAAATTACAATTCTAAAAAAGCAATCAAAGAGCCATCTACAATCACAAAGCGATGAACACTATGAATCACTAAGATAGAAAAGGATATAAAAAAAGGTACCTGGTCACGACAACACAATCACTTTCCAGAACCGAAAGTCATAAACTCAGGAACCCACGGCAATGAAAGTCATCGAACCCCAAAAACTTAGAAAATAAAAATTTTCGTCCGCCGCAGTGAATAACCACAATAAGAAAAAAATTAAAAGTTTGGAAAAAATTCAAAAGGAAGAACTAATATCGTTATTTTTTATGCGAATGGCAATCGCTAGGAGGCGTTTTGAAGTCGGGGAAAGCTTTAGCCGGTTGTTCATGAAAATTTTGTTCTCTTTCAGGGAAAAAAAGGTTATTTCATATATATCTTTTCTTTACTCTCCTTTTTAATAATAATAAATATCATCAATAACTACAACTATCCTTTTTTTAACAAAAAAATATAAAAACTGACGTGGACAGGCTTAGATAAATTCTTTCAGGATTGTTTTTAACGTATGTATAAGATAATGGTTTAGCTTCTCCTGTTTGGGCTGGTGTGCCTGGGCCTATCTCAATGGGCGTGTATCAATGAGAGGAACATAAAATGCAGAGAAGTACAAGAATATATAGAAGAATGAGCAAGAAATATAATAATAATCATAATAATAATAAATGTTTTATTATTATTATTATTATTATTATTATTATTATTATTATTATATTTCTTCCTCAAAATTATTATTATTATTATTATTATTATTATTATTGTTATTATCTATTGTAACTAATTTAAAATTTTGCTCTTGCAGTGCATATTTTAGTTTATGAACACAAAAGAAAAAAAGGTTAGTCCAGATTTATCCTATTAGTTTTTTTTTTTTTCTTTTTGAGACTTTATGCTTTCCCATATATATACAAATTAATTTAGTAATTTGAAACAAATAAAATTATTTGTAAATCTGGTAGTGATTGGAATTAAATATAGGACTAACAACTCATTTAATGTGAAGTATGTTCGTAACCTCTTATATATTATTGGTAATTGTAACTTAGTTTTGAATAATTTCTGCACCTTGAATAATTATTATACTATATCTTTTTACGCTTCAATAATTGCTAAGTAGAAGTTAACATATATAACATGAAACTTAGATTTTATATAATTCTTATTTGTTTCATTTGATTTTATATGTATTATATCTTTTGTCTAACTCTTTTGCAAATTTCTTTCACAAAACGCCACTATTAACTGAAGATGGTAGGTGGAATGCTTGAATGTAAATCTATTAAACTCTAGCATGAGAAATAGATTTTGGTGCAGAGGCTTTCAAATCAATGTCATATTAGCTATATGATTATTTTACCCTTTTTTTTTGCAGGCTTTGGTATCCATGCGTCTCTCTATATATATTTTTTCTTATGAATGACTATGCGTTCTTAAGTTTCAGTATGCTGCAAACATGCATATCCAATGTTATCTGGGAATCAAGTGCCATTTGAAAGCTTCCAAGAGGTATTCTATAAGCATATTCTTCTAAGTATCAAAAATGCTATGAGTCCTGTATTTATTTTACTTTTGACTTTTTTTTTAAATGTGAATGCGGACACTTTTAATATTATCTGGTTGCTACTTTTGTAGGCTAGAAAGTCAGCTTGAAGAATGATTGAAAAAATTAAGCTCTAAAACAATGGAAAAAAATAAAGATACATGAGTTGACAAGTATATATTTGGTGTTTGTTAGTCATGACCTTGAGTTGAAGCTAGCTTTTCTCTTTATTTGTCTGACTAAAACTGATTGTAATAAAGTGTAACAGTTCTCTGTAAAGTACATCATGATTTTGTTATTTCTTTGCCTTTTTATATTGTAATGGAAGCATCCATGAATTTTTAAGATATTTTAGTCTCTTTTCTCTATATTATTTCTTCTTGGTGTCAGCATATTGAGATGACAGAATTTTTCTTTAATAAATTTCAGCACTGTACTTCACTTTGGAGGAATATTGGGCCATTCTTGCTAATTTTATCCCCAATCACTAACTTGCCAGTGCTTTCTTGAGGACTTTTTTTGGCTGTTTTATAGAGTAGAGTTCTAAATCAAAGTGAGATTTCTTGATATTCTCCATTAGAGAGTGCCACTATTCCTTCTTTATTCATCTCCAAAGATTGATTGCTATTATGTTTTGTATGTATATAGTATGCAGATGCATTAAGAAAAATCCAGCTATGCGATAAGCATTCTAATATATATATATATAAGGGTTTCAAATCTCAAGGGGCTAACATTATGTCTATTTTGAGATGTTTTGCTTTCAATTTGCTTCTTCAGTCTTCATTGGCATGTATTGGTTTACCAGAGACCACAACCGAGTGAATATGTACTTTTATTTGCAATAAATTTCCATTTAATCCTTTTAGTTTTAGATCTTTCTAGCTATTTTTTTTTAAACTATGTACATAACAAGTTAGCTTCTGTAAGTTATATCACTCAAATATACTTTCAGACCTTTCGATTGTTTATATCTCTATATCTTTTCATTGATGGAAAGAATATTGCTGAATACTCTATCAATGGATATAAGAAGTGGGAACTCAAAATGCAAGATATCTTTTTTTCCTATTTTATACTATGCTTTACAATTCCTGCATGAAAGATGTATCTTTCTCACCGGTATACTACGTGAATGTTTAACTTGTGTGATGATTTCAACTACTGTGAAAATAGAATAGCAAGTGAATTTGTTACAACGATAACATATAAATATTAAATCGTTGGTTGTCTTACTTTCGAATTGTAGAGAACTTAAGTTTTTTTTACTATGTATGTGTGTATTCTCATGTATCAAATGCAAGAATTAAACATTTCCTTTGGTATTTTGGTTTCTTTGATTAATTTCACCTATATTATTGTCTTATTCAATTTTAATCTTTTAAATAATTGAAGCCCGCAGCGAAGCGCGGGCAGTAGATCTAGTTAGTAATAAACTACAAGCTTGGGATAGTAAATTCCAAATGGAAACAGATTCAGACTAAACTAAGGCTTTGTTTGGGAGCCCGTTTCCAAATGATTAATTGATTCACATGCAAGAACAACGATCCAACCAGCCAGTGTTCTGATCCGAATGCAACTCATCACCAGTATTGACTTGAACTTCAAACGATGGCAGATTTGAAGAAGCCTCTACTACTTCATGCCTTCTGCTGCTATTTTCCCTCTTAATTTGGAGAAGCTTGTCGTAAACGCACCATGGGAAGCTAATGAAATGCTCTTGATCGGTTGTATCGTTGTAGAAACCCCAGAAGTCAGGATGGTACGTCACATGGTACCAAGCTGAAGCTTTTGCCAATACATTACCAACATTGGGATACAACTCACCGTCTCCTTTCTCATTGAACCAGCCTTTAGCTTCTTTCCTTAGTGATTTCACAGCCAAAATAACTGCTTCCCAGTCTCTTCTTCGATCGAAAGATTTGGACATTTTCATGATGCACCCGCTGATCATTTCGGCCTCGGTTTTGACCCCATAGTAACGCATCACGTTGGCAAGTTTGTTGTCGTACACAGTTTTGTGATGGACAGCATCGTTGACATAAGCCAGAAAGCCATCAACTTCCAGGTCAAGGTCATAGCATTGCTCTGCTACTTCCTTGGTGAAATGTTTAGCACTACTCACCCCTGTTCCTAGAGCTTTCACCTCGCGGTACAGCTTTCCGATCACACTCTGGGATTCATATGTAAGCCTTTCAGGCTTTTCCATGAAATCTGGATACATTTGGACGCGTAGACGACTGGGTATTTTGGCAGGAATACCAGTTTTTGGGAAATCAACTGCAATGGATGCTAGCTTGGCAAGCTCAATGCATGGCTCACTCAATGCCTTATGAGGCTCCTTGTCTGCAAAGGCTAAGTGGGCATTGGAAATGATTCCCAAGCTGTCATTGAGTATGTAGTTGGTAAAATACTCTGCAACCTCCTGTAAACCATGAAGTAGATATGTTAAAAGGAGTATAATTAAAATCGATCAAATTTTGTTTCTTGAATTGCAAGTAAATGTTTAACATGTATAGAAGCAGGTGCTTCTATAGTAAATACCTCTATAGTAACATCATGGTCCAACTGGATATTTTGTGCTGGATTATAGTCCATGGGTGGAAATTGGCAGGGAGGAATGAGCTCTTCGTCCCAACAAACAAAGTATATGTCGCCATCCAAATCACTGCCCGAACATTCATTTGGATGAGGTCTGTTTCATGATGTAGGATGCATCAGTAAATGAAGTGTTTGAATACAGAATGAAACCTCCAGATGATTAAGTTCAAGAAAAGAAAAATTCTCTGTAATAATATGCTTTGATCTAAGTAATAGCCATAGAGATGAAATACAGAAGCCAACTATAATCAAATTATAGTTTCATTTGCACGACAACTATTAAATGATCGTGAACTTCTGCTAGCTGGACAGAAAGTTTCTTCAAAAAGGAAAACAAGAAGAAGATGTTGGAACTCATATAGTCTTCAAAAACATCAGACAAATTACGTACTTCAAAAACATCAAGAAAAGCATATGAATATTGGATGATTGTCACACCTGTGCCCCTTTTGTGGGAAAACAATGCAATCCACCATGTGATGCAGAACAACGGCGTCCACGGCCTTCAGAACTCGTAGATCTCCAGGGTGTAAACAAGGGTTTTTAGCAACAACAACCTTCCCCTCAAGAACATGGCAATTTCGATCCACTCTAGAGACATACTGCACAAACACCTGACCATACTCTAATGTCCCGGTTTCATCTAGACATCCCATCATAGATCTTCCATTTTCAACAAAAATCCTTGTTTTGGTCCTCAAATCTAGCCATTTTGATGCACGAATTGTCCGTAGCATCATTGACAGAAATGGTTCTGAATCCGGGTTATAACCACACATAAGCATTTCTCTTAGAATATTGGTAATTTCTCCATGAGATATCCACTCCATTGCCTCCCTTGCTCTTTCGGGATCCATCAACATTGCATCCAATTGACTTAAAATCTCTTTCTGCTTCTCTTCAAAAACAACATCCTTAACCCCAAGAGTAGACATAAGGATGATTATTTGGCGGTTAAGATAACAAGGGTGATACGTGCTCCAGGATAAAACATCCAGACTGGTACTATCTGCATCAAACTTCCGCATACTCTTTCTCAGTGATAATTTTGCTGAAGATGTTGGATCAACAGCTACAACTCCTTTGTAACCGCCATACCGAATTTGGAACGCTGATGGAGTATGTTTCAAACCACATTTCAAAGCCACTGCCTTAGCAAGTCTTGCGGATATTTTCCCAATACCATCAGAGAAAGTGTACTTAGTTCCACCATCAATGTCGGGAATCTCGGTGTCAACCTCATTCATCTTCACTTCTAAAGTTTCCCGAGATGAACTTAAAGACTGACCTAATCTGGCAGCATATTTTGCTACATTCTTTATGGAATGGAAATGACCCATTTTCTCTCTGATATCTACTGCTGTAAGACCAGGTTTTGCAGCAAACATCCAAATCGAGTTTTCTCGTAATTGACTTGTTGAACAAGCAAGAAACTCAAATTTTTTATCAGCAATAACTAGGCCATTTCTAAGAGTTGATAATATCCTATCATAAATCTTAGTGTGCTTTCCATCACTCGTAACAGATGTGCTTGAAGACAAATCTGTCGAGCGTATCTTCCCTAGTTCCTCATCCACAAAAGAAACACGAAGAAAATTATCTATGTCATTAATGTAATTACGTAGCACACGATTAGAAAGATTCAACTCCGGACCGGAAAAGTACACTTTAGAGGGGGTCACTTGAACCCTTCTTATTGATACCAATCCCTCATGAGAGGCGCGAAAAGGAGGTCTAGGAGGCCTTTCCAACTGGCGGTATTTCTTATACTGCTCATTCAGCCACTTCACAGGTTCATAGCAACATTCTCTGACGCTATACATTTTCTCTAATGCATTCTCTATGAAAGCAATATCGACTCTAAATGGATTAACTAACTCAAAGAATTTGGCATCAAGAATTGGCGCAGGAAGACAGCCATGTTGTACCAAGGAATTCACTTTAAATAAGATACTAAAGGGCAACTCAAAATCTATGGGTGGAGTTATTATAGGGACAAGATCAGGGTTGGAAGAAAAAGTTGGACCTGTCTGCAGAGAGAATCTGTCTTCAATTTTCTTATAATAAAAATTCTGATCAAATTTTGGGAGTTGAACTTTTCGTGGAAACTCTAGGCATATAGCAAAAGATTGACCAATGCAATTGCCTGGAGTAAAATCAACTTCCCTGATCCACTGCTCATCTTCGGTAACTTCCTTAGAAGAGATGGGAATAGATGCATCTTTCTCATAGATCCGAGGAGCCCCAAGTAACTATAAATGTAAAATAAGATAGAAGGGGAAAAATAAAATCAATAATCCCCCATGATATTGTTGCAAAAGTTTACCGGATAAAAGCTATCTAAAAACTTTAAACAAAGAGATTCCGGATTCTACTATTTAAAATTAATCAAAAGTGTAAAAATAATCTAGAACGAAGTTTAAAAAGGTTCAGTTAAAAAAAAAATTTATGGGAAAGTAATATATTTATTGGATAAATGAAGAAGACAAGGCAACCAAAGTCTCATCATAAAAAAAGGTCTTAAAAGGCATAAATTCATGTCTGTTCTTCAAAATTAAAAAGTAACATCAATCAATAAAGAGAACATAGGGGTCAATCCAAATTGGACACACTAATTTCAAATTAAGATACCTGAACGACGAGGAACTTCTTACTTTTATCTTGGGGATAATGCAGCACAATCTGCCAAACACTGTCGTCGATCAGCTCAAGCTTGTATTCAACCGAATTATACGTTAGAAAAATGTATAATCTGTCCAATGTCGAACCATACTTCATGGAGGCATCACCCTGTTTCCAAAGGGCATAAAACTTTTCCCTCGAAACCTGACATCCAAAGTGCAACATCAAATTATCTATGCTTTGCAGACTTAATGTTCGTGGTTGTGGGATAATGTCACGGTCCAGACTCCATGCTTTCAAATAAGAATTCTTGTGCCATAAGGCTTGAGCATCTGTCCAGGACAAGATTTTTTCTGCATCTTCATTGGTTTTGAACTGAACTTTAGCATGAGCTCTCGAGCCTTCTCGTTGCCCAACTTTTACAGCCTGAACGGTTCCTTTGCCTGTCCACTCCTCCAGGAATTCTATCACTTCTTCTCGAGATACAGCAGAAGCAAACCCGTAGAGCTTAATCGTCTTCCCCATTTTCCTACAATCACTTTTCACTGTAATTTCACCTGTAATTCCACAAACTAACACAAAAAGATAACAACAAATGTAAAACTAAAACAACTACCGCTAAGTTTCTTACCCCCAAGTACTTCCTAACTTAACTTTTCTTCTCTAAGTTGTTGCTTGTAACCTGTATTAAGCCTTAACAAAATGTTTGATAATCAAAATAGCACTAAAACAAGATATATTTAAATAATCAAATCTCAAATTCATAGAAATAGCCAAATTCAGTCAACTAATAAGAAGGAATCGACCAGAGAAACTAAACCCCATAGAAACCAAGAAAGCGAAGTAAATGAAATAATCAAAGAGAAAAATTGGACTTACCAAAGTTCCAAGAGATTATCAGACTCAAGCAGAAGGGAAAGAAAGACCTACCGAGAGATTTTCAGAATGAAGCAGAAGAAAAGAAATGGTACGAGGAAATCCAAGACAGAGAGAGCAGAGCATATGCAATTGTGGCGCCAAGAAAACTAAATATATAGAGGAAGTTTGAGATTCCATGCTTTGCATGATTATTTTCATTTTCACAACGAAATTTTTTCACGTAAGTAATTTTTGCTGACGTGTGAAGCTGACGTGAAGGAGATGACGTCATCAGGCTCCTATGGTTCTGTTCTTCAACGGCCTAACTCATTGGAGACTGACACGTTTCGACATCCCATTGGTTACTCAGCCCAAAATAATTTAAAAAGAAATTTGTTATAAAAAAATCATTAGATGTGAATTTTCTTACTTCATCTTAAAAAAGTTTTAAGTATTAAAGAAGTTTGTTTGTTAGAACTTAGAAAAGTCCTTATAGAAAATTAGTGGGAAAAAAAGTTTTAAAGAAGAAAAGCATATATGATGAATTTATATTGCTTGGCTAACAAGAGGTCTTATCTTTATTAACTTGTTAAAGTTCCCTTGTTTAAAACATTTTGTTATTTTGTTTTAAGTAATTTAACCACATTCATATTTTGCGTAAAAACCCTGGTGATTTAAGTTTGTTAAAGGTGGCAAAGACAATGGATGATTCTTTACCTTATTATTTATCAAGTATCAAAATTACTTGTTTTACCAAGAAAGTTACCCTAGTACAAGAGAAAAGGGAACCCATATGGCCATATCTCTGTTTTCCTCTCCCAGAGGCACATGGGAGAAGAAGTGGGACTAAGCATATATACTTTGGTCCAAAGGCAGTTATTTCATGGATTCTTAGACATGCTGCTTTGAATCCTTTTAAGGAATCCCACTTTAATGGAATCTTTCCTTGCCTTAAAACCCTTGAGCTTGGGGAGATGTATCACTTACTTGGCAAGATGAATGGGGACTGGTGTGAGATACCCTTTATGCATCAATCTTACGATTCTTATCCTTTCCCCCTTTTGAATGTTGAAGTTGGTAGTGAAAGACTCGAATTTCCCTTGCTTGATTACCTGAATTACTCTAATTCGAGCAAACTTACCGACACACAGATTCAAACCAAAATATTCTTTAAATCAAGTTCAAGCAACTCACATCAGTAGAATTTTCTTTATTGCTAAAAACATATGTAAAAAGGAAGATAGGAATAAAGGATTCTTATTGAATCTAGTTGGTAGAGTAGCTCAATGTGTTCTTCAGGTATTGCTAACAACAATCATGTTTCACTATTAAAATTTCTTCAACAAAAAAGTAAGACCGCAGCGAACTAGGCGCGTGCAATAGTCTACTCCTGAGTTGGGTCAATATTACAAGATCATTTGAACAAAATTCCCCTCCAAGAGGAAAATATTAGAGCAAATAAACATACCTAAGAAGTGAAAACATCAAGCACCTAAACTCTCATAATTGTTTATGCTAACAAAAGACCATTCAAAATTTTGATCAACCTCACCAAGATAATAAATATCCACAGTTGAAACAGAACAAAAGGACTAAACAATAAACACTGATGAGTTCAGATCCTTATTGGATGCATGAGATTTACACAAGCAAGATTGTATGTAGATTATAATAGCATCTCGGCTATCTGAACAGCATTAAGTGCAGCTCCCTTGCGTACTTGGTCACCACAGACAAAGATGTCCAACCTATTTTGAAATTTAATATTAGCCTGAAAATCAACTAAAGTTATAAGTAAAGGTGTAGGGAAAAACGGATTTTACCCATGATTTCCTTCTTGAGACACATCCCGGCGAATTCTGCCAACTGCAACATCATCTTTGTTTGATACCTCCAAAGGTGTAGGGAAGTGATTAGAAGCCCTGTCATCAATAACTACTACTCCCGAAGCATTTTTCAAAATTTCTCTTGCTGTATCCTGATCAGAGATAGTATGAGTGCACTTTTACTCTCTAGTAAAAAGCTTTCAAATACGCATAAGATATCATGGGAATAAAATTAGAAAAGACAAGCTCCTAGAAACACATATCAAGCAGCATAACCTCACATCATTTCAGAAACAGAGAATTCCTGGCTTTGGTTTTTGTAACTGAATTGGCATTGCCAAAAACAAATTGAAATTGTTTTAGAAACAGAGAATTCCCTATTTTGGTTTTCGTAACTGAAACATGCTGATGCTTTCGTTGTTACATACTGCTCTATTTTCTCTGATATAGACCAGTATGATTTGGGATGATATGAATAACGGTACTTTACAAGTATCGTACCACTGTTTTTTCTTTAGCCAGATTTGCACCATTTTTTTAAATCAATATGCTACATATAAACATATTTGTCAGTCACAGTCTGGCTTAAAAGTGAGCACAGAAGATCTCTCCTCCATTTCTGATTTTCCTTGTTTTATGCGTAAAAATTAGAATATAACCAACTTTGAACCCAATCCACTGTATATAACTCTGTTGTGAGAGATCAAATTCATGAAAGGAATAAGGATAAAAAAAACTCAGGGTACTACAAGAAAAGTGAGAAGAACCCTTAAGAGCTCCATCACCTAAAAGATCAGAATGAAGAGTTTTAAATTGTAAAAGTTTAAAAGATTAATGCAATGCATGTAAATGCACCAAATCTAGCTATATTCTATAATGTTAAGAACAAGTAAAATCTTTGTAAGTTCTTATTTAATTTTTTCTCATGTATTGATGATAAATATTACCTCATCAAGGGGCTTCTCAAACTGAAGATTGACACTCTCAGCATGTGCACGCATCACAGGAACTCGTATGCATGTGGCAGTCACTTTAACATTCATGTCATTCTGAGAAAATGGGAAGGACAGTCATGCAAGACAAAACATGCTTCTGTTACAAATCTCATTCCCAGAATCTTGAGACAAAGGAAGGTCTGTTTAGATGATTCTTAACTCAGTACCATAACACTTCAATTACTTACCCAGATTTTCCTTGTCTCTTTTACCATTTTCATTTCCTCTTCGTTATATCCATTCTCAAGAACAGGTGCATTATGTGAGAACAAATTAAAAGCATACTGCAAAAGCAGAAGGAATAAGAGAAAATTATAAGAGACTTGGTGAGATGAAAAGATGATCACAACTTTATGGTTACCGTAAACCAAAAGTATACACACTTGTTGCTTGAAGATATTACAAGTTGGTGGTTTCCCCTCCAGAACCTATAACCAAATGTAGCAAGATATCAGTTTAGAAGAGAATAACAGCCAAACTCAAGAATAAACAAGTAAACAAAAGAAGAACAAACATAATAAAATGAATCAGATAACCTCACGGGTTTGTAGCTCAAGCTCATGCATGGCAGCAGCACCAGCACCACTAGCTGCTTGATATGTACTAACCACCATACGTGTCACCTGCATTATGCCGTGATAAGAAGCAATGTTTAAATCAAACATCCTAAGGAAAAAGCTCAAAGAGAAAAAGCAAAAAGAATCAAAAGATATATTGTTTATCCTCAATATCTCATGAAAATTTCCGTAGATTAATCCCATGTAAGATACAACCAAACCAAATCATTGTATCGTACTAGTTAAAACTCTAATTATTCATTTCTCACCCAGCAGCTTTTAGAAGCAATAGCTTATTCATCTTAAAACTTAAAAGTTAAACTTACCATGTTTTCACTTTCTTATCTAGTAGTTTCAGCAAACAATTCTTTCAGTAATATTTCTCGATTACCTTGCTTCATACTTTTCCTTATACAAGTAAAACAATCCAATCTACAATAAATGGCTTAGGTTGTTCTATAGTTTTCTTCTATTCATATCTTCAGCAACTTTAAAAGCAGCATTAAACAAATGAGGCAAGACCAAATTTTAAAAAAGCCTTAGCCTACCAATAAAAAATTTTCAGCATGTACAAGTCAATAACAGAAACAGGATGGAACTTTATCTGATACCTTGGCACGGCGATGAAGAGGGGTAGCAGCCATTAAGCAAATAATAGTAGAACAGTTCGGATTTGCTATCAAAGCACCCTTTTTCTTCCCAACTTTAATCCCATCCATCGCTTCAGGATTGACTTCGGGGATCACCAATGGCACTCCATCAACCATTCGAAAAGCCGAGCTGTTATCCACCACGATGGCACCTTTCTCAACCGCAATGGGACCGAACTCTTTGCTTATTGATCCACCAGCACTGAAAAGCGCAATGTCAACGTCGTCAAAGCTGTCGGCGCTAAGCTCTTGGACCGTAAAGGTGCGGTCCTGGAAGGAAATGGACTTGCCAGCGGAACGTTTGGAGGCGAGAACCTTGAGGGACCGGTAAGGGAAGTCGCGGTCGGAAAGGACAGAGAGGAATTCTTGGCCGACAGCACCGGTGACGCCAACAACGGCGACAGAAGGGCCTGATTCTTGGAAGGACATGCGAACTTTGGTGGGGAATTTGGCGGGTTGGAGTCTGGGTGGTTTGGGAGTGGAAAGGAAATGGGGTTTGAGAGGGTGGCTGACAGAGGCCATTTGGGGTTCAAGGAAAATGGCTTTGGGTTGGGAGATGAAGAAGGGTTTTAGGAAAATAATAGAAATGGATGGTGGCGGCGGCGGCGGCGGGAGCGCTGCTGCTGTCCTAAGTGCTGCTTGCTGCTCGTTAGTTTATGTATATAAAGTTGTGTGTGTTAGTGTGCTGACCGCTGAATGCTGATGAACGATTGATAGAAAAAGATTTCAACTTTGATGGTTTTGGACTAGAAAAGTTCGAAAGAGGGAAAAAAAAAGGTTGGACCCAACCCAATGTTTTTAGTTTTTACTTGGAGCTGGAGAGGGGATTGCTGTGTGACTGTATCACTATAATGTTTAGTAGGAGGAAATAGGGAGGAACCGAAAATGTGTAAAAAGAAAGTGGTGGGTGGGAAATTTTTTTTCTTTCTTTAATAGAATAGAAATACATCAAGGAAAAAAATATGAAGAAAATTAGAAGATATATTTCTTTATAAATTATTTCCGTCCAAAATTGCAAAGAAATAGAAACGAAAGAAAATGCTTATTAATTATAATTTCATGAATTCTGAATCAATTAGGATTTGTCCTCTCACTAGTAGTGGATGGAAGAAATTGTTTTATTTTTTTTCTAAAATCTTTTTTTATTTTTTAGAATTCTAAAACTTTGGATCCTTTTGAATTATTTGAGGATACATATGAAAATTAGAAGTGGTCTATAATTATAATAATTTTCATTTTAATTTGATTATCCATCTTTAATACAATACTTATACACTATAAAAAGTTAAAATATAAATCATACATATATGAGAATAAATTTAGTTGTAACTTTTGTGTCCTACAAGATTGAATCGTTCTCAATGGAGATTGAAAGTGTAAGTATAGCATTCCTATCAATAAAATCATGTAGTAGTTAGCAACATTTTTATACTTTTGTGTTACTACAATAAATACTATGCTTAATTAAAAATTTCTTAATATTTCAAGAGGAAAAAATGTTTTAAATATTTTGTTGTTCAAAGGTAACATATGCATCTAAGCCAAAATAGCATTAATTTTGTCTTAATTATCTATATATATATATATATATATATATACACACACACACACACCATCTATCTATCTACCTATACTATCCATACTATACTATACTATATTATATTAAAGGAAAGTCATATGGAGACTATAGAGAGTGCCACGTAGACCAGAGAAGAGATAGAAAAATAATTATAATTAATTTCAAAATAATTTTTATATTTTTAAATGTATTAAATACTTTGTGTAGGTTATTTATTGTATTAAATAAATTTAACCTATGAATTTTTCATATATATATATATATATTATATTTATATATTAAAGTTAATACCATATGAAAACCCCAAAAGAATTCTTTGACTTTCATATAACATCAAATTAAATGTCTTTTTGGTAATTTCCTAAGAATACATATAATTTCTAAAATAACCTTTATATTAATTGCAACACCTAATAAAATTCTATAAAGAACCCTATGCTAATTGTTGTAGTATTAAGTTTAATGCCCATTTTTATCTTTTCATAATAATTAGAAATTCCATTTAAATTCTTACAAAAAATTCAATATTTATTAAAAAAAACTCATTAAGATCATACTATTTAAAAAAAAAAGGAAATACACTTGAATTAAAAACTCTATTAAGATTATAGCCTTATTCAAAAAATAGATTATGTAATACTTAAAAAAAAGGGGGGGAATATACATGATTTTTAATAATAAAAAAAGAAATAGGCATTAAGAGCATATATTTTTGGAATAGGTGTATTAATTTATCTTTTCCAATATAATTCGTCTTTTCTAATATCTATTAATTAAATATATGTTGAAGTTAACACCATTAGAAATTCTAGTTAAATTTTTAAAAAAAAATCAATTCTTATAAAAAAACTCTATTACAACTATACTATTTAAAAAAAAAAGGAAATACGCATGAATTTATAACCTCATTAAGATTACACTATACTTATTCAAAAAATAAATAAAATACTAATCCTTAAAAAAAAATATGTATTAAGAGACTTTTTTTATGAAGCAAGATATTAATAGACTATTTCAATTAATTTATTGTTATTGTATTGGTCATGTAGCCTTCTTTTTCTATAATAATATTGTTAAAAACATATATATTTTAACAAATATAAAAAAATTATGTCAATTTCATATAAATTTATGATATTTATATAATTCATGACATTAGCACAAGTCTGATCTAATTTTTTCATATATGCTTTAACAAATAAAAAATATAATATATTATAATATAATTTTACTTAATCAATAATCTCGAGGCGTTAGCACGGGACAAAATTGCTAGTTACTATTAAATTTATTGTTTTGTTAATTCATAATAATTTATTAATTATTCCTATTTTACTTAAAGCTTGTGTTTACCTCTATAAAAGATCCAAAGAAAATAAGAAAGATGAAATTTACTCATCAAATTAGGTGTTTAATTTTTGGTACATTGGGCAGGGGAGGGGAGAAAAGACCAACATGGTTCGAACCATTGCTGGTTACCATGAACATGGCCAGCTCCTAGCCACTAGGCCGGGACTCCACGTTCAAATTAGATGTTTAATAATAGTAACATATATAATATAAATCAAACTAACTCGGATATGGTTAATCATAAATAGTTAAATCGATATAAATGCATATGCTTTACACACAAAAAATGAGATTTTACATTTAAGAGGTTAAAAACCATTTGTCCAACATTTTTGAGCCCACAAAACTTGGATTTAGAGTCTATTATCCACGTAAATTTTTAAGTCAATCCAATATTTTTATGATAGCGATCTAGACTTTAAAATTTTTGTATATTTTTAATATATATTTAACGATGGAAAATTTTATCGTATTAAAATATATGTTAGACATTTAAATTAACTTGAAATTTTACATGCATGATGTATGTGAACAGAACATGAAATTCAATGGTTGAATTAATTAAATATTAATTGTATTTTAAGTTATAAAAGGATGTAAAACTCTTAATTTTACACCGAGTATAAAATGATCCCTTCTTAATTACTTTTAAAATATATTTTTTCATTTTTTATTTTAATAGTAATATCTAAATATTTTTACAAATTCAATAATATCCATATTGCATATTTTTATATTTTTAATATTTATTTTTTATAATTAAGATTTTAATTTAATTTAAATTGATAAATACTTACAATTTCATTCTAAAAATTTTTCATCTAAACAAAATAATGATAAATACTGTCATTCTAAATTAATAAATTTTTAAATACTTTTTTTAAAATTCTCTAAATTTCTAAAAATCCTAATCCCAACACACACTCAGTTTCCGTATTACTTTAAATTGAATTCACCTCTGTTAAATTCTCTTAAAACTCTTAAACCCTACCCTGCTCCAGTGCTCCCATTTTCCTCAGCTTCAGCATCAGAAAATCATGGCTTCCATTTTCAAGAACCCAAAGCAAGCAATTCCCAGATCATTCTTCTCCACTCAAGCTCAAAAACCCAACCCTCCGTTTCCTTCTTTCAAGGCTGCAAAATCAGCCATCGTAGCCGAAAAAGACCCTGAAAAGTTAGCGGAAGTCTTCCAGCAATGTTCCCATCTGCCAACTTTCCTCCGCCATCGCCCCATCTACCACCTCTCCATCCGCAAGCTAGCTCGCGCCAACCGCCTCGACCTTGTCGACCGCCTCCTCCAAGCACAGAAGCTCCATTCCCAGAATGCCTCTGCGCTTAAGTCTGAAGGGTTTTGGGTTCGTCTTATCATGCTTTACTCAAATGCTGGGATGTTCCCGCAGGCAGTCCAAACGCTCGAAGAATTGTCTCAGAAAAGGTATTCCAATGTATCTGAAAAATCCCTTTGCGCTATTCTTACAGTTTATCTAAACAATGGGATGTTTGAGCAAATTCATGATTGCTTTAAGACTTTTCCTGGAAAGCTTGGTGTTAAGCCTACTGTTGTATCACATAACTTGATTTTGAAAGCGTTTGTGAAAGAAAACAAGATTGAATCCGCACGGGAATGGGTTGAGAAAATGGCTGTGAGTCCTAATATTGATACGTATAATATACTGTTAGGCGCTTATTTGAAGAATGGGGATGATAGTGGATTTGATCGGGTTATGAAGGAGGTTTTGAAGAAGGGTTTAGAGGGCAATGTGACTACTTTTAATCATAGGATTTCAAGGTTGTGCAAGAGCAAGGAATGTGCTAGGGCTAAGAAGTTGTTGGATGAGATGGTTTCGAAACGGTTGAAGCCGAACGCCGCTAGTTACAACACTATCATAGATGGTTTTTGTAGGATAGGAGATTTTGAATCGGCTAGGAAAGTTTTGGAAAAGATGTCGAATGATGGATATGTTTTGCCTTGTTCATTTACTTATTATACTTTGATTAGGAGCATGGTGAAGGAAGGAGACTTTGATTCTGCTTTGGAAATGAGTATGGAAATTATAAAGAGGAAATGGGTTCCTCCATTTGAGGCAATGGAAGGTCTGGTTAAAGGGTTGGTGGAAAGGTCAAGATCAGAGGAGGCTAAGCATGTTGTTGAGAAGATGAAAAAGAGGCTCAAAGGGGAGGCTCTTGAGTCATGGGGGAAAATTGAAGCTGCTCTTCCTCTATAGATTATAAAAGCCATTAAAGGTCTGGTTAATTGGGTTGTTTGTGGTGGAAATGTCCAGGTCAGAAGAGGCAAAACAAGTTGTTGAACTACCAATCAGGAGGCTAAGAGAGAATGAACTGATAGCTGCTCTTCCTCCATAGACGATGGAGATCAACCCAGTTATTGGCACAAGATATGATCATTTGCCTATGGTGAAAAATGGCTATCGAACATTCAATTTTAACAATTTTATTATGTCCAATATATCTCCTGAATTTTTGTTTTGGCACATTTTGGAAAACATGTTCTGATTGTAGCTGTTTATTTTGACCAGCTGGTGAAGAGGTTGCAATTTTGAGTCACCATGGATGATTGTCAATTAATAATAGCCATTGGAATTTTCTTTCTACTTGTTTATGCTCCTAGCATTTTCATTTTTCCGTTCTCTGGGCACTTGAAGGTGAGGAAGGTATTATGATTTTTGGGTTCATAAAATTTGGATTTGCTTCTCAAAAATAATACTCCATTAACAGAAAAGTTGGGTTCTGCATTATTTATACCGAATGGAATCATTTGTAGTTTCTTTTTGCAAATGAAGTTTAATGCTTCGAACATCATAATGAAATCCATTAGAAATCAGGATTCTTGAGGCCATTTTAGTGAGAAAAGAAAACAGCTTTCTTTTCTTGAGTTCTTTCACAAATATTAGCAGCTTAAAATGCTTAGTGCACGACCACAGAATAACTCTTCCCTGAAGTCTGAACTGTAATGAAACTGGATATATAAAACAGACAATTAGCCCTTATGCTTTCAGTAAATGGTTTATATATAACCAATGACCATCAAATTCAATTTCACCCCTCAAGTTTAGAGACATGTTCGTAAGCTTTTGAAGACACAATCAATATAGAAAATCATCCCACTACTGTTGGAGCAATTACCACTCAAGAATACATCAAATTTCAAATATAGGAGAAACAACTAACTCAGTAGGGACAGAAAGTTAGAAAAGGTTAAAAGGTTCTTATCACAGCAGTTGGCAAAATAAGTGAAACACCGGGACGAAGCAGGCGTGTAATCACATTTGTGGAAGCTAATAAGTTTGTCTCACTGGCCTTCAGTGAGCAAAATAAATAGCTCCTCATCTGTAATTGCTCCCTTCTCCATAGCCCTTTCTAACGCATTAAACCCCCCACCATCTTTAATCAATGGCCTTGCGCCTCTGCACAGTATTGGCAAATTAAAACAACCACTTATTCAAGAGAAATGAGACTAGTAAATGCAGCATTACATAAAAAGGCAATCTTTGACTTATCAAACAATATATGAGCAGAGAAATCAATATACTGAACGTTGCAGTCCACCTGAGCATATGCTGAATATTCTAACGACCACATCAGATGTGTACTAGAGTATATATACATGTTATATATACATTTAAGGTTGGCCACCTCTCCCAAGCATAGTCTTTTAGGTTGAGGCCCAGGCATATGACAAGTGGTTTGCAACCATTATGGGGCACTATGATGCGAACTAGCATCATTACATTGCCATAACCAAATGAAAATGTATGTTTGGGTCCATCTGGAAGAGCACTATGAATGTCTGGGAGAGTAGTCCCATAGTGCAGGTGTACGCTAAGACCCACGTCAGAGGTGTAATACCATGATCTTGGGCATAGATATACAGGAATGGTAACGAAACATTACAAGCTAGTCTTTTTGTGTTGGGGCCCAGGCTAACATTACTACTATAATTTAGTCTAAGAGCCTAGAATGTCTATATGTCTCAAATTTCAGATTTCTTTATGGACAAGTATTTAGGAAAAAATGCAGCATACCGTCTTAGTAGATGCTTTGCCAATGCATTGTTGCCCATAGAAATGCAATGGTGCAAAGGAGTCCTGCAATGGAAGTCGCGCATATTTATATCCGCACCAAATTGCAGCAGCAATTCCAGCATCACAGGATTGCCACATTGGCATGCCAGATGCAACACCGAACAACCTTGTAGACAATTCCCAGGGTCATTTGAATCCTTGATTCTCTGACAGGCTGATGGATCATACTGTTTCCTTTCATCTTTATGGCTATCAAGTGATGAGTCTTGTGCATCAACAACATGGTGATACAACTCTACGCTAACAACATCATCAAAGGTGGTATTTATGATACTGGTGTCTGACATTGCAATTAGACGATATACCTCTCGTATATTATCAGTCTTAACTGCTTGCCAGATGTTTACTGAGTTAGGAGGAACACCAGGTAGCATTGCATCTCTGATCATTAGCGATTTGTCCACATACTGTGTAAAAGCAAGAAATGATGTTAGGCTTCATATTAAAATCTAAACAAGGTAATTAGCATTTGATAAAAATCAGCAATTGTCTAAAGGGGAGAGGTCTACATCTAAGACTGTGCACCTGCTTTTCAGCTTTGAATACAACAGCAGAGTTAAAGAATAAAGACACCGACAAGAAATAACCTTGAAATATGAAGAATAATACTTCATGTCCTAGAGAGATCCTTTTTGTTCTCACATAAGAAGCTAAATAATCCACACATCAGTCTGGTGAATGATCATGAGTAGTGGAAGACTAGTAGATTAATACAACATTTTTTGTCCACAATTACTTAAAGTAGCAACTATGCCATAATAAGACCCTGCTGGTGGAAAAACCCAGCCAAATAACCTGCAAGTTAAATGGCACAATGCAAGGGGAATTGGGAGATGAGGAAGAAAGGGTTAAGAAATGCATGGGTGGGGAAATATGAAATTTAAATGCTTGCAGATCAATAGAAATAAAATGCAACCAATACCTTAGCATTAATGTACTTCTCTTTATGAGAAAAAGCATCTTTGATACATGGTTTTGTAATTGGTGTGGTAATAGCATTTGATTCATCCACTCTGCAAATAGTTTACATGCAACAGGTACTACAAAGTCAGATTATTGTTTCCGTATCTACTGAGAAACAAAATGAAGCTATATCATTAACCTGTTACAGATAATCAGTTCAAGGACTACCAGCTTTTGTTTCCTCAAGTTCACTATTTAATAACTTAAATTATTATCAAGCTTACATACCAAAGGTGAACCCCTTTGGTGAATTTGGCACACATGAGGGGACAAACGGTGTGATAAAGAAAAAATGTGACAGCAAGAGAAGGATGTGATAACTCTTATCCTATGCCATATTGGTTTAGACAAGAACAAAAGCAAAATAGGATGAGGGTTTTCTTTTTGTTTCCTTTTCAAGAACCAAGAAGAGTAATACCAAAATATTTTTTTAACAAAAAAGAAAACTTAGGCCCAAAAATTAATAAAGGAAAAAGGTAAGCATTTTCCATTTGAAAAGTTTTTCTTTTTGGCCAAAGAGATTACAGAGTTTAGGCATGTGTACACATAAAGCTGTTGCTGCTTTTGCGCTAAACAATGTTATAAAGTTGGATCCATGATATCTATCAAGAGATTACATGTTTAATTAACATTAATGTTACTTTTCTGCTCAAATCCTTAATATTGTTTCAATAAGAATTCTTGCTAGTTAAGAAAATAATTATGATAATATTGTTATTATAAGGCATGAAACCTTTCAATGTCAAATAATGAAGAAAGTAATTTTACAAAAAGGCAACCAAAATTTATAGCACTTCTACATTTCCCCAAACTTGAGATATTATGTGAACCTAATTTAAACTATTTAGAGGTCTTTAGTTATCAAATTAAAACCAACATAAACAAAGGAAAAATAAAAAATTGTTTCCTGAGAAACAAAAATAAAGACGAACAAAGGCTCCATTCAGACAATCCATATTTAACATATTAAGAAGACAAATAAAGAAAATTCATTTTTTTTTCTTTCCTTGTCTGATCTATACCATATATCTCTCACTGGATTCTTCTACAGAAATCAACAATTACAATTAGCCTACAGAAATAGCATCCACATATTAACAGATTAGTTAATAGCAGCATTTTCTTGATATATTTAATCTGAGGAAATCTTACCTTTCATTCTCAAGGAGTGAGCTTTCCCATACAGAGTTGCAATAAGCATTGCCCAGACTACGAAATAACTCCACGATTGAAGGTTCCCAGACTTTGACATCTAAAGTCAAAGATCTCACCTGCATAAATTAGAAGCTATTCTTAGATTGGAGAGTCTTGAAATGAATCAAAAGACCATGATTCTTATTTTATCTCCCCTTTTTGACCGTTAAATTTTCCTTATTTTGCTGATTTGAAATCAACAACTGCTCTAAAAGCTGGGTCCAGCACCCAAATGTGTAAGAAATGACAGGAATTAAATACTTTGAAGAGATAAATCTGGAATTCAATTCAAAAATCTTACAAATACGATCTAAATTGGAGGAACTTTAACCTGTGCACACCAGCTGCCCATATATTAATAATTAAGACATGGCATATGCAACAAGTATTTTCATGTAAAGATGGAAGTTTCAATATTCAAGACGACAACAACAAGAAGAACAGTAAGAAGCTAAAAGCTAAAACCTTTCAAAGTTAAGAAGAACAGTAAGAAGCTAAAAGCTAAAACCTTTCAAAGTCCCTGCTATGGAAATAAACTTCTGGCAGCTTAAAAACAAGTACATCAACAGCCAACAGTTTAGTGATATCAAGGGAATAACCTCCATGTTTCTAAAAGCTTCAAACAACTTGAAGACAAATATAGGTTGTTGATTATAAACTCAAAACAAAGTAAAGTGAAATTAACAATAATTAAGGGAAAAAAGTAGGCCAGATTTTCTTTTTTTAATAAACTTCTTTAAAGAACAAATTGCACCTTTGAAATATGAACACCGAGATTCCGATGAACACCTGAGCACTCAATACATAATAATATGCCAAGATTAAGAGATGCCCAATCAGGTTCACGAGCACTGCACTCTGCACAAATATCATTCCCAGGAATTTCTCTCAGGACTGCAGAAACAGGCTCTGTTCTGTTCCCCATGTGGTCAATCTCTAAATTACCAAGGCTATCAAGTGACCTAACATCAGAAGCACCTCTGCCAGCATAATCATTATTGTCAACATGCTTTTTCCATGATGCAGCCAGAACAGACAAACAAATTAATATTAGTAACAATGTAATGAGAATTGGTGGTTCAACATCAAAAAAACAGAAAAATATGGCTTTAAAGGGGAAAGAAAACCTGCTTCAGTATATGAGAATTCAAGAGAGATGTAATAACTGCGGTTATTTTGTTAACCCAGTCCATTCTATCGGCCCCATTTTCAGCCTGCCCAAAACCAGCGTGGCAAAAAGCATCAAGCCCAATCACCATGAATGAAACAAAAATTTATGATAGATTTAAAATGTTTGAAATACTTTGTTTTGTTACATTCAATATTCTAATTTACAAACTAATTGGAATAATGTTGTTCACACTCAAGCTTGTATGAGACAATTTCATCCATGCTTCTTGCTCAGAAGCACTACTTTATTCCAGTAGGGGGGCAAAAGTATAGGCAGGAAGGAACAAAAGCTATTGATTAGGAAGACTTCCAACTTTGCTTTCGTGTATATAGAAAACAGTAAAGGGTATACTTAGAGCAACTTTGAAAAATCACACTAATTCTAAAAACCTTAGAAAATCCCAGCAGATCTCGTAAATCAGCACTATTAATGCTTCCTCCAATCCTCAAGCATGTTTTCAGACATTAAAATCTTATTAAACAAATTCCCCAACCAAGTTAGCACCAAATAACCTAATCATTTTTAATCTCAATAGGGCTTCATCAAATTGCAACTTGCAACATTTAGGCCCATATCCTTGATGCTTTCAGCAAAAGTGAAGTGAAAAACATTCCGATGACCAATCAACAGAATCAAGTATCAACTGCAATGTCTCTTTGCTCTTGTTGAGTATAGAACTTTGTACAAAGTAGCTGTTTTACTGCTTATAGAATGAAAAGTACACACATTCATCCACACCAAAAAAAAAAAGAAAAAGAAAAGGGGAATCACCTGCAATGTGTAAGTTTTCAGTGGTGATATAATTCTGAAACAAAGTCGTAAATCTGTATCCTCCGCGTCCATCTTTATCGTTGAAGTACGAAGATCAACAGTATGACAGCCCAACGTTTCTTCATTAAATGATGATGACCTATTATGCCTTGCACGAAATCTAGCAAATACACCACTGTTTGTTTCAGCAGAACCAGTATAAAGATGGTGAGAGCCCTGGAAAGCAGATAAAGTAAAGCCTCATCAAGATTAGTTTTACAACATAAGCCCAAGAATTAATTCAGTTTTCAAATATATTTATTGTGAAAGCCATGAAAGTGTGTAATGCTAAGAATTTATGTCAAACTCCTATCTGTACATTTCATGCTTGTTGGACTTCCAAAGCAATTCAAATATCTGCAATTCTAAGCAATTCTTTACAAATAGAAATGAGGACAAAACATCACCAAACACTTATCTTAAAGAATAAGTTCCTGGCAATATAAGCCAAAAGATTAAGAAAAAGAGTTAAATTTACCTAGAAAAACCACCGAACAAACAGTCAATCTATATTTTACATATTATAGTTAAAAGTAATTCACCCCACTTGCAAATCAAAAGTATTTGACAATGTATACTCATACAGCTTTAAAGCCTTTTTCTTTCGCTCTCTAGGAGCCAAAAGTAACGTAATGCACTCATCGTTATAAATTAATCACAACTACAGAACAAAGCAAGTCCATGCAGGTTTCTAAACAGTTGACCTCAAACAGGTTGGAAGAGCTGGCTGATAAAGAAGATCAATATTATGTCTTTCAGTGACAGAATTTAACATTTTGAGCATATCCAAAATTTCAATGTGTTTAGAATTAATATGAGAGAATAGGATAGATAGTAAAGAATGAAGATAAGTGACAACATAAAAATTTCACTCTCTCTTAATTAAATTTAGGGTTTTCGACACACATTAAAGATTTTATTTGAAAATCCATGTAATTAGATTAGTTAGCCATATTTTTCTCAAAAGCCAAACCATATTTGACGAGATAAAATGCGGTAAAGGGAAATTGTTAACTCTGTTCCCTTCACTTCTTTTCTGAACTTGCTATCTTAATAAGAAATTAATAATCTCTCTCCATTCCACTTCTCTCTATAAAGAAAGACTGTTATAGTGCAATTAAATCAAGCAAACACTTAATTGTCTATGTAAAATGTCTGTAAATTTGCCAAAACCATATATTAGCAAGCATAAAGACTAAAGTCCAGCGGAAGATATATGTCCCCACTATCAACAATAACAATGCTATACAACTAAACATGATGAATTAAGGACAGTTAGAAGTAATATGACATACCATTGGTTTGGTACCCTTATTCCTATAATAGTATAGAGTCCCTTGACTATCGAGTACGAAGAACCTCCTCTTCCAATCTCCCCTCAAACTTGAAGAACGTTTTAACAAATATCCTTGTTTGATTGTCTGGACCTGCAAAATGAATGAAAAAAAGAAAAATGTGTATCTCTTCTCTCCAAGTAACACCATTGATGAAATAGACATAATGCCAATATCGAAATAACAGTGAACCAAAAAGAGTACGAAAATCAATCCCTCACCTCCCCATTTGTTGACGACTGCATAATTGCTTCTATGTTTTTGTCTGAATTCATGCCAATAACAAGAATGCGATCAGTGCTTGTTGAAGGCTCTAGGTTACTAGAAGCTCGTAAACTGTCTATCTCAGCTTGGGTCCTGTATTCTTGAATACGCTTTTCAAGCCTATCTTGTTCAGCAGTGGCTAATTCTTTTGCTTGTTGAGCATACGTTAATACCTGTAATAGAAAAATATGTCATTAATAGGAAACTTATTCTGCAAATACAAATCAGATCATATTAGACTCAATGACAAGGACAGACAGGGCAAAGGGCATGGAATCACAAAGCTACATGTTCAAAATATAAAATGACTAGTACCCATAGATTCTAGTTCTACACACAATAAGCACATCTAACAGTGAAAGGATAGATAATACAGAAAAGAAATGCATATCTCCTGTTGCCTTCAGGAGATGAAATTGTGAATTCAAGAATCTTGAAGGATGAACTCTGCAACTACATGGTTCTAGGATATGATAAAATTCAAATATTTCCACAAAGAATGTCATTTGACATGTTCTGAAAAAAAAAATAAATAAATAAATAATTAGACCAACACAGCTGTATTTGTGTCAATGCCTGTCTACTTATAAATTTAATTATAAACATTTAGAACTAATCATATGTGATAAAGAATGGAGATATCTTATTTCAGATATTACATCATCTAGGACTTTATTCTACATTTTGGGGTTAGATGGCTTTTGGAATCTATATTTTATAGTTTTAGCCTTTTAGGTTTAGCTATAACTTATAAATACCCAAGTTATTTTAGTTTTCCAAGTAGGCTTTATGATGAATTGTTGATATTTCTTGATATTTGATATTCAGATTTGTGGATTTGGATTATTATTTTATTATAGGTTCTTGGTTACTTGTCCTACATCAATATGCTAGCAAAAAGTAAAGGATCATAGGAAAAGGTATGAATATAATTAGTCTCTAGACAAAGATGTATTGCATGGGTTATTTAGGGTAATCAAACTTCTTTTATAATTGCCAATACAAGCATCCAACAGTATGCTCATAGCTATTTGGAGCACTAACTTCTCTATGGGAATAAATTTCTACTGACAAGATGTCATTAACTTATTTTTAACATCTAGAGAAAGACCATAGTTGATTAATCCAATTAATTGGACAGTTATAACAACACCATCCCTGTTTTTTACAAACTAAAAAGTAAAATATTACCTGGTGAATAAATGGTTCTAACTGGCTCAATAAGTCATGCCCCTACAACAAAATGAAACGAATCATACTCAGTCCACGTAAAACTTCTTGTTTCACTAGCTCAGTGTAGGAAAAAATTAAAAATTAAATCATAAAAGGAAATACAAACCAGCTTAAAATATCTAAGATGGCCATCCATAATTGCGCTTATAGATTCCAGAAACTCATACTTCTTTTTTGCTTCAATATTCATTAGTGCATTTACCTGTTTTCCTTAAAGCACAAGGAACAGTCAACAAATGAAGCAAAGAATAAAATGGAAATATAACTTTAAGATAAATAAAGTGGGAGATTTGCAGCTTTAGTAATCATACTAAATTGAAGCGACTTCTCTCAAAAGATGATTTTGAATTCTGTAGATCCTGTCAGAAACAAAATCCAACCCAATCCAACACAGAATGGAAGCAAGGTTAGTTTTTAATAAAAAAGGCAACTGCACTCAACAGGCACGATTGCACATTTTCAAGAAAACACAATTAAGAGATGGGCATAATGGTATAATTTGAACAAATAAATTCCTTTATTAGCAAAGAACCAACAGACAATTCCATCATTTATGTAGGGACTAATTAGATGGTTAAACACTCAGTCTTGAAGCAAAAGAATAATTTAACTTGGAGGACACAAGCAAAACGTTCCAGTTTTGCACCCAAATTTGTTGTCAACTCAGATGCAAGTATGAGCTATTAGATACAGGAAACAAAATAATGGATACTCTAAGCAGAAAAGGCCATCCTATTTACACATTTCCAGGTAACAGACACATTCTTTCTCCAAATGAAGGTAAGAAAATATATGTCAACCAAGCAGATAAGTTGTCAAGAAAAAGGATGCACCTCAGGTGATATGGTTCCAAAAACATACAGGATTATGATGGTACAAGCTATACTGACATCAGATTCATAGGTTTATGGTACAGTGAACAGGTGTCTCATTTTTCTTTCCGCTTTTTGACTGTACTGAAAATATTTAAATATAAACAGCAAACCAGATTCAATATAACATAAGAAAGAAAGAACTAGTGAAACATACAGAGGATAGTATAAAAAATTGGCATCTATCAGCCTTCTTAAAAACAAGTAACAATTCAATAATTATGCAACAAGGAAAGAGTATACCTCTTCTAGCTCAGCAACAATATCTCCTCGTGTATTCTTCTTCAAAGAAACAAACTTTTCACGTGCCTGGCAGAGTGACCGCAGGGATCATTTAATGAAAAGCATATTTTTTACAGTAATTTAAAAACTACAAAAAAAAACTGATGCTTTTAATGGTTTTATAATGCTTGATTGTCGCTTTTATAAAATTTTAGAGGAAAATTAGCTTATAGTTAAACCTACAGGTCATATGCATCCTCATTACTTTTGCATTCTCAGCACCTGTATTAGTAAATTTCAATTGAGAGCTAGTTTAGAAATGAGATAACTTCATTGATGTTTACCAGTTAGTATTCAAGATAGTAAACTAGCAATAAATCTGTCTGCTGTAAGGGATATAGATTACAGAACACAAAAGACGTGTCATCAGAATTCTGATAAGGTTTCTCTGTTTCATTTCTATTGCATAGCTCTTTATTTACAAAAATCTTTCAGCAGTGAATATAAACGCAGTACACTTTTACCTAATTGTTTAGTTCTTGTCCCTCTTGAGTCATGACATGAACCCAACCAACCCCACACCCCCACCCCCACCACCCCCCACCCCCGACAAAAAAAAATAACCCCAAGAGTGGAAAGCGAGAGAGAGAAAATGAAGGAGATCCAAGAGTGGAAAGCGAAAGAGAGAAAATGAAGGAGATCCAAGAGTGGAAAGCAAGAAAGAGAAAATGAAGGAGATCCAAACTGTCATAATACAATGAGTTTTCTACATGTCTAAAGTCTAAATATTTAAACATGCACTAAAAAGCAACTGTCAAAATTGTCCTGCTCATATCCAAATCCAACAATTAACTCCATGTAGAAAGGAAGTTTTCATTGTCTCTAATACCTGATCATATGCATTGATAGCTTTGTCAAACCGACGTCGAGACTCCTGCAAAAGACAAAGGATAAAAAACATCAGACAAATTCATACGGAGAGGGCTCTAGACTCTAACCTAATTCGTACAAAAAATGTTGATCTCCTCAATAATGAACACTATTCCTTCTTCTTTTCCCATCTGAATTTTTGCTACCCCCACCCCAAGTTGCCAACCTCTAAATTTAACAAGTTTTAATGAGACATATCAACACATCTTGAAAATATATGGCTTCCACAATCATGAACACGTAGATCCATTGTGTTCATTCCTAATGAGTACTTATGTTGGCAATATATAATCTCTCATAAAAGACATTCATGTCCATAAATCAGATAAGAAACACTGGAATATCTCTCGTGCAAAAAGAAATATAATATGGCTCAGTCATTGGTTCTTCTATTAATTTGAGTCCTAAATTTTCCTCAGGTTCTGAATTGCAGATTCAATTGTGGATTACTCAGTTATGTTAAAACAAAGCTACATTTCCAAGATGAGAAGAAAAAGGAAATTTTAATACAAAAAACTCGTTACATGTTAGTAACCAACTAACCGCATTAGTAAAAGGACCTCAAAAGAGTGACATGAGGAGACTTCACACTGTTGTTAAGATTGCAAGGAGGTAAGGCCTCCAGAAAAAGTCTCTTAACTAATCAGAACATATCACATCAACAAACATGACAAATAATCAATTCTCTAAAACCAAAGTTACATGTTTAACAGAAATTGGTCAGGCCACATTGCACGTAGATGTAATTCAAAGATTTACAGGAAAAGCAAAAGCAAATGTGGCTCTCATGAACAAGCCCCATCACAAGCGAAAAAGACCCAAGGTCCCAATACAAATTCTAAGGGAGTCAATGTATCCATCATTTCATCTCCCACTGACTCAGTTTCTGTTAAATTTTTTAAAATGTTTAATGCCAGCATAGACTGTAGAAGGTGAGCTAGTTACTAATAATATCAACTCTGAAGAAATTGATGATTAAACTCAGCAATTTTAGGAAAAAAATAGTGATAATAGCTAAATTATCTTTACCTTTGCATCTAGCAAATCAACATTCATAAATTGCATTAGCCGATCAACTAACACATGCTCCACCTGAAATAGATATCTTTGAAATCTCAGAAACAAAATTGAGCATTAAAACAAAAAGAAAAGAAAACGAAGAAGAAGAACATTCATATGACAAGTTATCTTGGGTATATAATAAGGTAAGAGACAGACGTTATATGGAATCATAAATATAAAAAAATATTTTAAAACAGAGTTTTGCTTATCTGTAGTAATGCAGCAGTTGGCTCAAGATTGCTAGCTTTCATGTACACAAATGTTTTTGGTGTCTACTAGTGCTATAATTTTTAAAGACTGAGGTAGCCTAACCAGATTGAACACAAAGGCATCTGATAGCAACTAAAGAATTCAGAAAGTTGTTACATATACAGTAACTAACGCGTTAAAGTCTTTTCACAGTGAAGCTACAATATGATCACTCAATTCATTTGCAGTATCCGGAGATAATGTCATGAAACAGTTTTGTCCTAATATACAGATACCATATGTACAACAGCTAGCATGTTTTCGCAAAGACAAGTCACAAAGGTCCATGATGTTTATCATATACCAGCTTATTTCCTCATTAAATAATATGATTGAACAGGTTGATACCTTATATACACATACCTTCCATATTTTTACAAACACAAACTTTGATATACCAATCTCAGAAGATAATATGCTATGCAGTTAAAATGACGGTAGTAACAAAATTTCAAATAAGCATTAATGAGACAAAGTTTATCTTTTCCCCTTGTTTATAGAAAACTGCTTTCTTTAGATGGTAAATTGATACTCACTTGTGAACGAAGCAACTCCTTATAGCTAGCAAGCTCCCGAAATGCATTGAGGAACTTGGACATGATTGGGCCTAGAAAAAACTATGCATAAGCACTTTAAGGTAGAATCGTCAATTTTCAACTAAAATATTCTTTCTTCAACATCAAATGCAGCAATTTTCTTTTTGGACTGTCATTTTCAGATTTCATTTATACTTTCAACTTTCTATAAGCAAATTGTGTGTGATGAAACAAAGGAGGGAAACCAATGGCATACTTACAAATCAACCTCTTAGTACCAAAAAAAAAAATCCCAACCTCACTGAAAGAGTGAGTGGACTACAACCTGATAAAATATCCATTTAGGAAAATGGTAAAGGAGTTATAATCTTTGTGCCCAAGCAGCAAGGTTAGTAGGAGGAAGGGGATGAAAGAGGTTATCTCTTACTAGTAAGTTACTCGACCAAATTGATAATCTTCCTAGCATCTTCCGGCAATACCGCTAAACCACCAGGTGAGATGCAAGCCACAAATAAGAAGTAAATAATACAGAACATCTCTTTCCAAGTCAAACAATGAAATAATAAAACATAAACCAGTTTTACCATCTCTGTTTTTCAAACAAAAAAACCACGCCCGTATGCCATTTCCATTGAATTAAAATCTCCTCAAAATATGGTTCCAAGCAGCTTGAAAAAAAGGATCTTAAGAGATAACATGATATTCCAGGCACTCATCTAGGAAAACATCTTACTAGTACCCTCAGCACTTGTCACAGGGCATAGAAGAGAATATTCCAGGTTCAACTTTTGGGAAGTTTCCATTGCCCTGAGGTTAGTCAGGTCAGGGAACTCCAAAACTAACAGTACTCTAGCTTCTTTCCACATCTAAACCAAACAAATTAAGAACACAATCTTCATTCTGTTCATTTATAATGGTTTCTCCTCCATCCTGTAGAAAATAAGGATCCTCCATATGTATTATTTGAACCAGATAGAAAAGCTAACTTTTATAATTTAGCCCACCAACAAACGTCTTCCGACCACATACTTCACACTAGTCACTCTCCTCCAAAGGCATTCCTCTCTCCTTAGGAAATTATTAGGATAATTTTCCTAAAATAACAGCTCAATATACTCATCTAACCTTTAATTCTTGAATGGTGGGACATCTTAAGGTAAGCTGGAGAATTGGATGCATTCTTTTATTTCCCATCTTGCATATGTCTAGCACCATTTACCAACTGATCTGAAACCCAACTTTATTTTCCAACCAATGAAATTTCTAAGACTTCATTCCTTTATGTTCCAAATACATTTTACAATCATAAGATGAACATAATGGCTTTAAACATAAATCAAATGATGAAAAAGCATTGCCATTCAATAGCATTTGTTTTGAGAAAAGCCAGAAGGCACATTTGTTCCATTGTTTTTGGCTTTCTGACATTGCCTAAGAGCAGAAATCTGCTTGATGAAAGTGTAAGAAACAGATATGGTAGAGGGTCAAATGCACATCTGTGTGCATAATACATTAATTGACAAAACTTAATAGAACTAAAGCTTTCTAAACCTAAGCAAAATTGTTATTCGTTAACATTAATTTGTAAGAAACAAGCAAGCTGAGTACATGTTGTAGTTAAAAAGTTTGAATATGTTGACTACCTCCAATGGAGACACTAACAGGATCATCTTGTCCACCACCAAATGCTTCTAAAGAATCAGCGAAGCTAATATCCCCAACATATGCTTCTCCAAGAGCTGTCCTGCAAAAGAAAATAGGGACAGAGCAAAATAAATAATGAATAACAAATATATATACGTGCAGAAAGGCAGAGAGCAAGAGAGATCTTAGCTAATTTTCTTGTATTGAATACCCTTAATCACCAAATGAAGCCTTCTTTTCCCTTCTCTCTCTCTTTTTTTTATTTTGGGGGGTTGGGGAGGGGGGGGGGGGTGTGGTGGTGGTGGTGGTGGTGGTGGTGGTTTGGGGTTTGGTTGGTATGTGTGGGGGGGGTGGTTTGCAAGGCAATGAAGTTGATCATGTTCTCTTTATTATTGTAGCTGAAATACCATAATGTGTGTGAGAGAGAGAAGGCAAACTAGATATCAGACGTTAAGGGAAAGAAGACAATAATGAAAAAGATACATCAGCATTAGAGGCCAGCTTTTTTAACCCAAAATCTTGGTATAAGCTCTTGCTATCAAATAGCTGTTTCTCACGGAGAATTCAGTGCACGAAGAATATGTTGCGAGTGAGTATCATGTGGAAGAGACAAGAAAACTGGTAATCAAATATATAAAACGAATACAACTAAGGGTGCAGTGCAGTGAGGAGGCCCCCCTGCAACACATAGCACCCAAACAAGCAGGCTCTTCATTGAAGCTAACAGAAATTTTCATATTTTCATAACAAAAACTTACTGGTCAGAGAAACATAACCTTGTTAAACTATGATGGGCAAGGATTTGAACCCCAAGCAATTCTAATAGCTTAACAAAGTAAATCTGATGGTACGAGTAAGAGAATTAGCTTATCTAGTGAAGATACATACATAAACTTCTTACTTCCTTTGTACAGCTTTTGACAGCGATCTTGCAACTCATCAGCCGTGTGCTCTAAAGAACATATCTGTTCAATTAACAAAACATATTACAGCCTTTTCTTCATAAATTAAATCAAATAAAAAGCATAATGCCATTAAGAGCAAGAAGTCTACATCTATAAAGCGGATCCACACAGTGGATTAAACAGAAATTTGATTATTCAGTAAAAATAAATAAATCAATTGAGGCTGATTTTCATTCGACTCAAACAGCTAGAAATTATATCAGAATTCAATGAAAAATGAATAACTTTTCCGAAATTAAAATAATAAATATAATTCTGGAATTACGAATGTGTAATACTGAAATTTGTGGAGAACTTTCGAGTTACCTGTTTTTGAAACATCGGGGAATCGTCTAGCTTGATAAAGGCCGCCATTGCTAATTTCCTTTCTTCGTTTCTTCTTTTTTTCCTTTTCTCTTATTAATTTTCTTTTTCCAATTTCAACACTGCAAAACTCCCAGGGTCTCTGTCTGGGATCCAGAATGAAAATGTAAGATAGCAGATGCTTGTCGTTGTTTAAGGATCCGCCACGAACTGAAAGTCTTCTCTAACCAATGCAGGTGCCCAGCTGAGCTGGCTGGATTTTCATGTCTGGTTGGGTGCAGCTGTCTATGTCGGCCTATTGGTTTGGGCCTTAAAACCTCAATGGGTGTAAATTGTAATGGGCCTTGGCCCGTTGAGTTACCTACCGTTGGACACCACCAAAAAAGGAAAGAGCAGACCTCTACCTCTTGGCCAAGTGACTAAGAGGCGTGGGAGGTCACAAGAGAGAGATTCGGCTCCTGCCATCCCCCACTCCCGGGTCATAGTACCTCGTATTGTACTAAAAAAAGAAAAGAAAAAAGTAGCAAGAGGATCTGATTCCTGGGACATTACACGTTCGGATAGAATTACAAATCTATACTCCCATATATGAAAGTTCAAGCGTGTTAGAGGATGAGGGATTACAATTGTTACCCATTCATTGGCTCCTCATTTTTTTTTGTCTTTTGGGCTCAAGGGCCCATATATTCTTTTTTTTATATTTACTTATATTATTAAAATTTTTAATATATTTTTTATAGGATTTTTTTTTACCCTTGATAAGTCTAAACAAAAGGTTTAATTTGGTGATTTTTTTGGGTTTGAGAAAATTTTTCACATTTTTATATATTATTAAAATTCATTTATTATTAAAGAATTCAATATTTGATTTTTATATGTTATTAAATTTCATTTATTATTGAAGAATTCAATATTTGATTTATATATTTTTATTTAATGGTTAATCAACATGTTTAATTTATATATAATATTTGATATGTGTATTTTTATTTATTAGTTAATTAGCATTATTTTTTGTGTGTATACCAAAATGATTTTTTATATATTTTTATATTATATTTTGATTTACATGTAATATCAATAATTTTTTTTTTGACAACTCATGTAATATCAATAATTATACATTACATTTTTTTATCTTTAGATATTATTATCCCTATTAATCCTCACATATTTTTAAAAAAATAATATTTAAATACTTAAAATAAAAAAAATCCCGGGGTAACCCGGGTCAATTTCTAGTTTACAATTGACAAATCGCTCTTGTTCGAGTCTCCCATGAGTGACACGGAAGATAAACCAAAAGGCTCGTTTTCTGATTTTTGAACTCTTTGCGGGTCGAATACTCGAATTCTAGAAGCGGGTTGACTGAGCATGTTGATTGTGTGTTGCCGGCGGTGAGGCTAAGGTACCTCAAAGCCCTTAAACAGCATCAAATTTCCTTTCTTGTTCTGTTTTCTTTCTGTTTCAGTTTCATTGTAACTTCTTCTTCGATTCTAATTTTGGTTCGGATGATTGTGGGGGAAGACAAAAAGTAAAGGAACTGAATTGAATCGTCGTTAAAATTAAACTAATTCTAATTTGAATGTTGGAGTAATTTTTTAATTATTAACTTCCTGCTAATTTTAATTTATTAGAAAAATCATTGCTTTCTGGGAATTTTTCTAAAATTTCTCCCACTTTTTCCTTGTAGGATAGTGTTCATTTTGTTGCCTTCCTTGTTTTTCCTCTAGTAGAGCGAGTGAGTGTTCTTCGCAGATAACAAGGAAGAAAAATAAATGGTTGAAGTTGGTGGTGATGCTGGAACTAGACGGCGGTTGCCACTGTGGATGCAGGGTAAAGTTATTAAGCCTGAGGGTGGAGATAAAAGGAGTGGCATCATAGAGGATGGAGATGAACTTGTCTCTGGCAATTCTAAGCCCAAAAAACAGTCTAAAAAGGCTGTCTTGCCTCGAGAAAAAGGTGAAACCAAGAGGAGGAAAAGGAAAATTAGTCAACAAGATGCACCAGATGATGTTGAAACTGCTTCACCCAAGAAAATGAGTATTGGTCTGGAGGAGAAACAAGTCCGGGAGCCTTCTCTTCGGCGAAAAAGAAAAGCAACGAATAGTAGGTTGAGAAGTGGCAAGGATGGTAAAATCCCATCTCCATTTGACGAGGATGGTGACGAGGAACTGACTCCAGAAGATTTGTTGAGCATTGCTGAAGAGGTGACTAGCTTTTTGCTATCTTTGAAGGAGGAAAATTATTTTTATGATTGTATTTCTTGTTGTCTAAATTTTCATCCAACTGCAATTATAACCTGAGTATTGATCAAGGAGAATGATTTTATTGATCAAGCACCAAATTGGTTGAAACTTGAAAGTGTTATTTTGTGAACATTGCCATAAATGTCTGAATTTGCTACTGTATTATTTGTATACAGTATGTCAAAGCTGATAAGGATGTGAAGCTGCAAAAACAATCAACTAGGGAAAGCGAATCTGGAAGGCAATTATCAGCTGCAGACTCTGTCAAAACCGAGTCGAAAAGTTCTCCTATTGCCTTGGATGGTGACCAGAGATCGCCTGCTAATGAAACAACTTACAATTCAACTCAAAGTCCAAAAGGTGAGGAACATTTGATCAGTATCAGCAGAACAGGAGATCCTGCTCAGGACATGCTGGATTTGTTTTTAGGTCCTTTATTAAAGAAAACTGTGGAGGAGAAGAGGACTGAATTCATTGCGAAGGATGTAACATTTGCCAATGAATTAGGAAAGGGTAGTCAGAATGATGTTAAAGAAGAAACAGCCCCGTTGACAAAGAAGAAGTGCACACTTAAAGATAAGGTAGCAATGTTACTCGACTGAATAAGAACTCAGGACCTGTTAATAGTTATCAATATGAAGAAATGAGCATGAAATGCAAGGCAAATTTTTATCTGCTCGAGTATAATAGTGCTGCGGTTTCCAAGTTACATTTCAAGTGGAATTTTCCAGGGAATGGTCTTTTTAGGCACATGTCGTTATCTTGGCCTATCATTGTTGTAAAACTGTACAGTTTACCAGCATACTGAGAGTGATTATCAGACAGTTTTAGCTGATTCCATACGCTGTATGTAAGACTCTAAAAGTGATTATCTGTAATTTTCAATATGAACAAGCCTCTCTGGGGCATCAGAGTTATGTAAGATCTAGCTTTTGTTTCCCATTGTTAAAATTCAATGAAAATGATCTTTAACTTTGGCCAGTAGGCAAAGAATTAGTCATTCTTTCTCATAATATTTTGAGTTCAAATGTTTTCTATTTTTTTTTTCTTTAGATAAGTGATTTCGATTTCTTACCCAAATGAGCAGAGAAAAAGAACCGCTATGCAGTATATACACAGCAGCAAAAGATGGGCTGTAAAAATCAGTTACAAACAACTAACAGAGAATCAATCAATCAAATATAGATCTATCAAGCCTCCATTTTTCAACAGCTCCCTGTTAACAATGGATCCAACTCAATATCTTAAGCCCTGCAAGTCTGTACTAGATGGTGCTGTGGATCCAACTCAGCAGCTGTTCATCTGTTGAACTCCCAGAACTATGCTTTTTTGTTCTTGTGTTGAACTCAGCAGTTGCCACTCTTCTTCCCTTTTTTTTTTTGGTATTTTGTTGAGTTCAAATGTTATTCTCTTCTATTATTCACGAAAATGCTGCCTTTAAAGTTTTAGGCGAAGCAAGATTTCAAGTTTTTGAAGGGCACCAGTGACCTGCATGTGGAACTTCTTCAACGTTATTGCAGAAACTATGATCTGATTTACAATTTTAGGACTAAATGTAGAGCGTCAGTAAAAATACTTCGTGATGCTACTGAGATGAGTGGTTATTTTGCATTTTTATTGAGCATCATCCTTCTGGTCAACTGCTTTCAAATCTGCAAAGAATTGCAGTCAACTACTGCAACTTTTTTTGTCATTATGTCTTGGGTTTCTTTTTGTAATCCAATGAGGTTCTGTCTCTAACCTACAGCTTAATTTTCCTTTAGAAATTCTGATGACTTATAGATTTCTATGATTCTTTTTTAAATACATAACAATGATGATCCACTGTTAATTCTTCCCAAATCATGTGACTGATGGGTAATCTTTAGTGATATTGTAATGCAATATTTGACGTTAGCTTATGCAAGTCTCAGGTCAGCAAGTGTTGTAACTAACCCTTTATCCAAGCTTTTTGTGCATGATTTAAAAGTTGAACTAAATGATTGTGACATCAGTTTATGCTTACCACTGCTTGTCCTGGATGCTTATAAGATGTGAATCTGATACGGACTTGGTCGAAAGTTTATCGCTGCTAAATGAGTTTTGGCACTCAGATGCATGCACAAAGAAGATATTAGTGTTTTAGTTTGCGTGTACGTTAGGTCTTGGCTTTCAGGAAGAAGGTGGGATGGATCTTTTATGCCCAAGGTTATGGTACACAACAAATGATGATTGGTAAGAACTGTGCAACTAATAGTGCCAATGTTTGAGCATTTAGCAGTGAAAATGAGGCTTTCCGATAGCATGGGGGGCCGGGAGCAATTTTACATGAACGAAATGCCATTATTGCTGTTGAAAATTCGTATGTGGAAGCACGCGGTGTTGTGCAATGACTCAACACTCAGCCTAGTGCATTGTACGTTGGTAGTTCTTATGTCTTTGTGGTGAAGGAGGGATGTATGGATGGATATTTAGTCCGCGGCTGAGAGTATCAGATGGTGATTGATCAAAATTGTGCAGTCAATATCATATTAGTTGTTTCCTATTTTTACAAACTTGATTCTCTCTGGTACTCATCACAGGATCGTCTGTCTTCCAATACAAACTGCTGATGAGAATTCAGCCTTTTCAGCAATCGTTTCAGCCGTCTGAAGGAAGTCGTTGGGATGTCATATGGAATGTATTTAGAGTGACAAGAGTTTGTAGTACAATTGAAAGCTCCTCTATGCAAAAGCAAGCCATGTGATGCAATGATCATTCAACACTTTGACTGGGACTTTGGGGCAGTGGAGTTGCCATCACAATGTGAATTGACATCCACAAGGCATTTTCCTTGTCTCAAATCATTGCAGCCTGGGTGAGTATAGCTTCTCAAGTTTCTTCTTTTGCTTCTTTTACTTTCTCAAAATTTCATCCCTTTTCACTTCGTTATTCATAAAGGTGTGCAAGACCCTTTTATGATCAAAACTATATAAAATTGTCAAAATGAAAATCTACTGCTGGGCACATATTCATGTCGGACAACCCTATCTCGAGTCCATGTAAGATAGCTCTAATATCAAATTCATCGTCCACGTGCATCTGTTTGAAGTCAGTTTGAGACATGATGAGTGGGACCTTCACCATCATAGGATTGGCTTAGTTAAAGTTTACAGTTTGGAACTTTCCCTTGTTCGTCCTTTTTGCTTTGTATAGCTCTGTAGCAATGGTTATGATGATAAAATAACACGTAAAGTTGAGCTACAGGGTTCTGCAAGTTGAGAAAGATTTGCATACCCTTTGGGCTTTATTCGGCTACTAAAAGGTGCCATGAGCCAGGCATCTTGAAATGTCAATCATTTGCCTACAATTCTTTAGAATAATTGTCGGAATATTCGGCGGGCAGGTACGGGACGTCTATGATTGCATTCGATCCTTAAAGCAATTAAAAATATAATCATGAACTTGTAGTGTTATTATATTACTTCTCAGAAGAAAGCACTGAATCCAAAAGGAAGGATAAAAAGTTATATACTATTCATAACGAAACCCTTACTAGTACAAATGAACATATTAGTTACTTTTCTATAATTCTTTTTTCTCTGTTTTTTTGCTTGTTAATGCTAATTAGATTCTCTAAAGGCTAATAATCACTTTGGCAAGAGCCAAGAAAGTGTTCATCTAAGTGTTGGTTGTGATGCTTGGAATACATACTCTGGTGTTTGAGTCTGACTCCTTATGCCTTCTTGTGAATTCCTCTGTGCCCTTTAGCAGAAACCTTGGAAGGCCAACCTTGTAGCCAGTTTTTCTTACATCTTCTTGAACTTGGTCTCTATATTCCCTGAATGTAAATTTTCTGTAGATTGAAGGTTCTGTGAAGCTCTCGATCGAAGAATCGTAAGACGGGCAAAGGAAATATGCTACTGAGTATCTCTCCATCTTTGTATTAGTCACAACCTTATGCTCCACACTTTTGTAAACATCATTGCTCCATGCCTGTATTGATTTACAGTTACCATTTGGATAAGCATAAGCATGTTCATAGTAAAAGGAAAAAGTGATTCCAGTCAAAAAGTTGGATTTTATGATTAAATTTCTTCACCTGGAAAAGGTCTCCAATGTTGATTATAAGAGCATCTTGGTTAGGTTTGACAGTAACCCACTTAGAGTCCTTCATGAGTTGAAGTCCTCCTACCTGATCTTGACAAAGAATTGTTAGGAAATCACTGTCAGTGTGGGGCACTAAACCGAAAATCTCCGGAGATATTGGACAGGCCGGATAATGATTCAGGCGAAGGAAGCAAGTGCTTTCGTCACATATATTGTCGATCACTTCCTTCCCGTGGCCCAAATTTTCTGTCAGGACGCTTGCTAGAAGTCTGGCCAATTTTGACATGGAGGCTGCAAATTCTATCATCACTCCCCTGTAAGAAAATCAGAGGAAAACATTTCATATCTCAGCCCTTGGTGACAAACTGGCAATGTAAACAAGTTTAAGCTTGCAAATATGGTGGTACCTTAAAGAAGTAAACTCTCCATAGCAAGCTTCATCAGAAACCTTAGTCAGAGGGACATGGAAAGCCTCGGACCAGGAGAATTGCTTAGGGCAAGTAGCACTAGGAGTTCCCCACCGGTACGAATTATTCAGAACTCCACTACTAGCTTTCCTTTCAAAGGGTGCTTGAAACAACGTCACCTGTTCACTCCTCATTGTCTCTACAAGTTGAGGGCTAATGCCATGGTTCACCACTTGGAAAAAACCCCAGTCTGATGATGCTGCAGAAATAGCTGCTGCACAAGCTTTTCGCACAATTTCATCGCCACTGTTCAAACCATCAAGGTCTATCAATGGAAGCTGGCATTCTTCCATGATAACTCGACTTTGGGTTTCATTACATTGAGTTGGGTGGCAAGAAAGAGCTCCATAATGTTTAAGGAGAGGAGGATCTGAATGAATCATTGCTTTAGTGATGAAAGTTGGAAAACTTGGCTAGAAAAGTGTTGAATATATGGTTTCTTAGAGATGAGTTGCAGGGTGGAAACTGGGAAGGGTAACTCTGTTTATATATGGTTGGAGACAGAGTCGAGAAGAAGAGTCCAAGGGAGAGGAATTGAAGTGGACAACAAGCACAAAGGGAAGAGAACATGTGAGAAGCTACCAAATGTCGACAGATGTCATAAGAAGAGCGTTTCACTCTGGAATTGTCTGAAACAGAACAAGTCTAAGGCTAAGCTGATACACTAAGCTTGTTCAGGAGGTTGGGATAATGATAAGAAGAATGGACCCAAAGTCCCAAACCTACCTTCACTTTTTGACGTTATTGAAAGATCGATTACATATAAAAGGCCAAAAAGGATCCTTTTTCACATGTAACAAAAGATGGTGACTTGGTTTTCCAATTGGCAAATGGGAAAATTTTCAGCATTTTCGGACTCTTCCATGTTCTACTTTCACCCTCCACTTTTGCTCTTTTGAACACTTTTGTTTTGTTCTTCTTTTTTCTATTTTCATTGACTTTTCAGGCATTGCTTTTGGTTTTTTCTCTCTTTTGGCAGATTGGGGTCTACCAGGCTTTGGCTAGTTGTGGCTGCAGCCGTTGAGAAAGCAGCTGAATTCTCTATAACCTGCCCAAAGTTAGAAATCATGGGAACCAAACATGCAATTTTTATAAAAATTCTTGAATGAAGAATCCATGTTATCAGTATCAACCAAGAAAAAGATTAAAAAATTTAAACACCCTTCAATCTGTTGGCTTGAAATATTCAAATTTTGTTTCTCTGGTGGTAGTGACTACTTCTTGCAGCAGAGAAGCTGTTAGGTTCTCAGCAAGTTGCAATTTAGAATTCTCTGCATATGAGAAATCAATATTATCACAGAACAAGCTGAGAGAGAAAAGAAAAATAGTGAATCTTTTCCACCTTCCTGGAGATCAAGTTGGGGGACCAAACGTACAAAACATGAAAAGATAAAGAACATCCGGTGTGAATGATGAGAAAATCATGCTATGTTGTTCTTTCTCTTTTTAGAATACTTTTTCCTGATTATTCGTCTTAAAAAGTTGATTAAGATTTCAGGATTCTAATTCCTAGACAATTATTATAAAACTTAAGTCATCATGAGATGCCGAAAGGTTTATAATTACTCAAACCACTGAACACCAACCGACAATAAATTACGAAATAAACTCACACATGGCATTTACTCCATGAGTTTATGCCTCTAAAACTAGTCATTTCATTGGAATTAAAAGTAAAATGCACTACTAAAACACTTTTCCATTAGTTATCTTAATCACTTTTAGCTTAGATGGTATTTAAATATTACTTAATACTAATTTAGTCCATGAATTATATCATGAAAGTTAGATATATCCCTAAATTTTTATTTGAGACAGATAGATCCTTAAATCTTTATTTTGAAACAGATAAATCCTAAATAAAAACAACTAAAGAAAATTTATAGACCAATCTATCCTAAAATAAAAATTCATAGATCAATCCGTCAAGTTTTTAAGTTTTTTTATTATTAAGTCATTGAAATATTAAGGAACATATTGTGGAATCTCATTATCTGGATTCAAAACATAATAGACTTATCCAACTTGTGTTAAGTAATAAGGTAAGTTAGGAGTACAAGTAACTTCAAAAATAAATAGTATATCGCAAAACTATATATTAAGCCACGTAGAATATGTCTATAGATACCTAATAAGTGAGCTTTTCTCTCCATTCTTCGTAAGTATCAAAAGAAGTTATCCCTAACCAATTGAGGTTGGTTGAGTTGGTAAGATTTTGGACCTCTATTTGAAAGATTTGAGGTTTAAGTCGTGCCGATGGTCCTCATTAAATGGTGATCTGTAAGTACTATTATAAAAACTCTCTAAAATTTGTGGCATACCTTGACCCTGAACTAAGACAACCTCTCCTCACCTAAACTTTTCAAAACCAACCTACGCTTTCTCAAAAGAAGCTATGCCTATGGAACAATACTATTATCTTTAAATATTGAGATGAATAATAAACTATTGATTGAACCAATCCCTTATTGATTTTTTTTTTCTCATAATGAAAGGGGAGAGACGAGATTTCAAACTATATTCTTATATGACTTTTCTATCCTCTCAACCATCAAACCAAGAGATGGAAGTCCAATCCTTTCTTGGTTATTATTTACTTTACTTTCATAAATTTCAATTTTACTATAGATGCACACTAAATTTGATATTCAGACGAGTCAAGGATAGATAACAACTTCAAAGTCTCCAACCCAAAAAAAAAACTCAAAAGGAAGAAGAATGCGGCAGGATGCATGTGCTTGTTTGAATTGAACGACATGTGATATGACATGATTGAGAGAAATTCAGGACTAGGGGTGCAGCCCAAGAAGACTTGTTAAGTTTTAGACAAATAATACTTGGCTCTAGGCTGTTCAAGCAACCCAAAAAATTTGATAATCAAACCGAATTGATAATTATATTAGGGTTTTAAAATATTCATATAAAAACTGAATGAACCGAATGGAACCCGAATGAACCGAATAAGCTAAAATTTTAAAAAATACTTGATTTTATTAGCCTAAAATTAAAAGACCCAAAATTTTTATAATCTTATTTGAGCTTTTATAAAAGAAAAAAGTTCAAAATTGAATGGATTTCAACTACCCGAAAACCCCAAAAAAAATCCGAACCGAAGCGTTAGAGTATTAAAACTTTAATATCCGAATCGAATCGAACCGTTTACACCTCTACTTGGCTCAATGATATAAACTCTTTTTCTTGTCAACGAGGGTTGGCTCAAGTGGTTAAGGTTTGAACTTGTGATGTAAAATACTCAGGTTTGAGTCTCCACAGCTCCCCTTTGGTAGTGATCTATAAGTTCGATAAATTCGCAGATGAAAGTCCAATGGATCCGTAAATTCCTAAAAAGATTAATGACTTATCCTGATTTTGAAGATGGGATAATCCCCTGCTCCTAAACTTTATCTGACCAAAAAATATAGTCTTTTTTTTAGATAAATCAAAAATTCAATGAGAAAAAGGAATATAAATACTCGGGTAAAAATTAAATAAAGTGGTGCCGTCCAAGGACACAGAGCCACCACATGTCTTAATCATTTCGATTAATGTTGATTATTATTAATCGAGAATTTTACTGATTTAGAATACGTTAGCTGTGGGGTTTCACACAACGAAACTGTTTGCACTCGTGAGGATCTTCTACTTTAAAGTACAATTAAAATAAATGTATGGCAAACAACCGATCTGCAGGTAGCATATGATTACATCAGAAAGTATAAGAGGCCTTTTTAATCTGTTCATTTTGGATTAGAATAATAAATAAATTAATCAGTTTGGAAGGGATGTTTGACCTTATATTAATATCGGTTTTGTTAACGGATATACCTACAATCTTCCTTTAAGGTCCGTTAATTTTTTATTTAAAAAAATTATTTTTATATTTATACACTCTTTAAGATTGATTCATTTTTTATTTAAAAAAATTAATTTTCATTTAATACAATAAATCATCTTTTTGGATTTGACGTGGTTTGATTCAGAATAATTGAGATCTAATATAATTGCGGGATATATATACCTATATACCTAGGTTTATTAAAAACAAAAATAACTAGGCTTTATTTGCATTTGCATTTTATTAATAATGTATGTTGGAAAAAGGTGATATTGGCGTTTTCCCCGAATATATTCCATGTTCCACATACATTCATTCATTTCAGACCAATCAAGCCTATTAAGGCCAAAATAGTTTTTTAAATAGAAAATTATTTTAGTATATGGTTGCAAGCTAAAATATTTTTATATAACTAAAAAGAGTAGGCAAAACAAATTAATTAATCATGTTTGACTTGGTGCATGATTTAGGGGGGAAAAAAACTTTTGACTCTTAAAACCATTTTCTAACAATATTCAACAGCTTTCAATGTCAAAAAATAAAGAGAAAATTACAAAAAAAAATTAATATTTAATACGAATGGTAAGAGTTTTTTTTTTTTTTAATAAATACGACTGGTAAGAGTTAACTGTTCAAAGAAAACAAAAATATTTGGAGAAGGTCCCAAATTGAAAAGACAGATAGTTACTTCGAAATAAGTCCTGTATAAGATTTTCCTCACATAGTGCTTCTTCAAAATTGTCCCTTATATAAAATCTTAATACATTATGGTAACAAATAATTTATTCCAAGTTTAAAGTTGAAAGTCAAAGTCTTGCTTAATTAGTATTTTATTACTATTAGGAAGCAAGTTTTTACAAATCAAATGGGATTTTAAACTTACTTTTTAAATCTTTAAATAGGAGATTATTAAACACAAATATTAGTTCACCAAATGCTCAGTCGCATAGTTAAGCGAGGGCAATCCGTTATCCCAAAATTTATTAATTAGAAACTAATTCCTCTCGAGTTAGTAGTGTGAAAAATAAAATTCTTTCAATAACTATACTTTTGAAGATCAAATTTATGTTCTCATTTTTATGTAAAATAAGAGAAATTATTAGGTGGGCCAGGTGTATCACGTCATCCATAGGTTCGATCAATTAAATTGTGGCAACCCAAGGATTTTGATACATTTACTAAAACCTTACCACAATTATAGTCTAAATTTAAATACTTACCCTTTAAATTATTCTTCTTTGTAATGTGGGGCTAAACATTTATCAAATTAGTGTCTTAATTTTAAAAAACTTTTTAAGTTGACATAAATTTATTGATCAAACTTATAAATAATGTGGTACACCCGACTCGGCCTATCTAATAATTTCTCGTAAAATAGAGGCCGGTGGCCGACACTTGTTAGTTAAACAATTAATTCTTCATTACAGAGGTTTGGATACTAATTAGCATTCACTGCAGCCCATATTTGAGGGTGTTCGGCCATTGGCCCAGAAAATTTGGGCTTTTGGCCCGAAAGTGATGGAATTAGGCCTTTGGCTGAAATCTTCTGTACCCAAATGAGTCGGAGATATTTTCTCACAACGGTTGCCGTTGGATTTCTGTTGACGTTCACATTTTAGCCCAAGTTTCGTTTCAGCCTATCTAGAAAAGTGGACTCCAAGGCTTTTATTTATCTGTCTGGGGATAGAAACTGGGATTTTTTTTAAAAAAAATTTAATGGAATTATAAAATAGAAGTTGGTACTACCACTAGTCCATTTGATTAAAGTGGTTGATATCATTAAATGAATAAATAAATAATACAATAGAATTTCTTTTTTTTTTTTGGGGTATATTAAGTAAAATCATTATTATTATGCCTCTTCATTTATCATCATAAGCTTTTTCCAAGTGATGATAATCAATATTAAAAGACAAATAATGAATTTTTTTTTTTGGGCCAGAAAGCAAAGCTATTTTATTGCATCAGAACTCTCAGTAGTACTAGTACAAATTGTCAATGTCTCACTTCAGTACATCAGTGAGGAACCTAATTACATCAGAGTATCCTATGAGTAGAATTACATCAGATAATGAATGTTGAAAATGTATTTCTTCCCCCCCCCCCCCCCCCCCCCCAAAAAAAAAAAAAAAAAAAACAAAGATGTATTTTCTCTCAATTGAAAGAGAGCTTGAAATCAAATCCTTTTTCCCCCAAAATATAGAACTTGATCTAAAAAAGAAAAAGCTATTTTCTTGACTGTTTCCAACACTTGATAAATACAACTTGTAACATTGATAATTGATAATAAAAATGTTTATGAATTAGGCAAGAGTTGCATAATTTGTATTATCTGTATTATGTACTATAATTTTTTTTAATAAACCTCCGTTATTTAGTAATCATATTGAATCTCAACTAATTCAAAATTGAGTCGCTTCTAACCTCAAATGGAAAAAACTCTGTCAGGATTATTTCTCCATTCACAAAACACGAATTTAAAATTTTATTCAATGAGTCTAGAGTTCTTTCCCGATCCAATAGGTATTGATTTAGGTGTAAAATATTTAATATAATTAAATAATAATTTTTTTTTGACAAAAATATGTCTACAAACATTATGTTTCCCCTTTCCTCCATTCCCATAAAAAGATTAATCATCTCATATTTTACTTTTAAAAACTAATTTAAATCAAACCCAATAAGCTAAAAATGATTTAAAATCCAAACACCAATATTTATGATAACAACCCCAACATGTCATGAATGAATTATTATGTACTAGTAGTAATTAATTAATATTTGGGCAAATTGAGTGTGAGTGTGTCTGCTTTTTCCATGGAAAAATCTTTTTGTGTCTAGCAATCATAAATCATCTAGAAAAAAAAGCCAGTTAAAAGAAGACAATTTATAAAAAAATAAAAGAGGGCAATAGAAAAGGTGAGCAAAAAGGAAAGGTGGAGAGTCCACAATAATTGGCATCAAATGCTTATGGGGATTCGCACTGTTGCTGAATTCCAAGATCTGCAAACATCAATTATGTACATATAAATATACTGTGAATAATAAAATAAAATAAATAATTTTTTTTTTTCACTTTATCAAAACCTCCCCAGAAAATACCCAAATCCCCTTTTTTATTCCCTGAATTTCCTTTGCTGGGCAAAGCTTTGCTTCCCATTGGGTGGAGGTCTAAGCTGTCTGTTGTCTCTCCAGAAAGAAGAATGGGGAGAGTAAACAAAAGCAAAAGAACCCCACACCTCCAAAAACCAAAATATTGAATAAAAAATAATGGGAAAATTGGGAAACAAAAATTAAAGGAATAGCAGTAAAACAGCAGTAGTAGCAGTAGAGCCCAAGTGTTTAGTGTTTTTAGAGAGAGAAAAAGGCAGAACCAATAAGGGCTCCGTCGGAAAGTTGCCCACCAAAAGGTAACTTCCCCTTCCCTCTCAACCCTCTCCTTTCCCTTCTTCCTGTCGTTTCTCGTCCTCAGATTCTTTTCTATTCAATTCAATTTGATGGGAATTTTGTTTTTTTAGGATTCGATTTTGGGGGTTGAACTTCCGAGATTGATATGGCATTTTTCTCTTTCTGTTTGTCCTAATATGCAACTATAGGGTTTTTGATGAGCTCGAAAATGAAAAGATTTTGATACCCTTTAGTGAAGGAAGTTGAAAGATGAAGTAGGTGTCAGCTAGTTTTCACATTTAAGTTCGGTTTAGTTTTATTGGGTTAAGTGAATTTTTGAGTGGAATCGTGCGAAGGAAGGGGAGAAAAGAAAAATGGCGACAGAACCCAACACGGGGTTTCATCATCTTCATCATGAAGATAGTTTAGGGTCTATGATGAATCGACATGCTATATCTTTCCAATCAGCTACTATTAACAGTAGTTCCGAGATGATACCAATCAGTAATTACTTTGCACCGCCGTCCATGATTTTCCCTGGGAATTCCAGTATTATTACTACTTCCCCTGCTTTAATCCAACCTGGGAACTCTTCCTGCTCTTCCCTCCTCCTTGATTCAGGGCTCAAGCATGACACAGGGTTGGCTGTCGAATGGTCTGTCGATGAACAGTACATATTGGATGACGGCCTTGAAAAGTATGTCATAACTAGTTTCTTCCCGCCTTTTTCTTACGTGTTTGGGTTTTTACTGTCTATGCAAACTAATAATATAGTTGAATTAATCAAACTTAAATATCAAGTAGTAATAGATTGCCTAATTATGTTACAGTGATTGCTTCTTCTTCTTTTCTGCGTGTGTGTTGTACCATAGAACTGTCCTTACGGTGGTACTTAATAGGTCTATCTTGTTTCTGAAATGACGATTGAGTCCTGATTTCCATTTCGAATTTACATGTGTATAGATATAAAGAGGAACCAAATATTATGAAGTACATAAAGATTGCGGCCACCTTGCCTGATAAAACTGTACGCGATGTTGCATTGAGGTGTAGGTGGATGCAAGTAAGCTCCTTGCTTCTTTAATGATGCATCTCTACCATTGTCTTGTAATGTGTGAATTGTGCTCTCATTCGTTGGCTGCAAATGAAAAATTGGTCTGTAAATTATTAGTTTTGATATGCTGGTGGAAATGTTCAATTAAGGAATGATGTGCGGAATAATATGTACTAAAAGGAAGTTGGACCAAAATATGCTGCTTAACTAATTTTTCTTATCCTCAATGTGCCAGAATTCAATGTATTTGGTGATGTTTCGGATATCCGACTTGATAACAGATGAAAACTCTCCCTAAAGCTACTATGCTTATGTCAATTTTATGTGGAATTGAACGTCCTGTACCCAATCCTGTTTTTCTGTTTTAGTCAACCCGAGTAGGCCAAAATGGTTTTTTGAGAAGCGTCTTGGTAATATGTACGGTACTAGTGTCCGTCTGTTACTCCCTCCACATTTTGAAGGGGCTATTAGCTGCTTATTAGTTTATTACAGTTTTGAGAGGTCGTATCATAGATTGTTTTGTCAAGAAACATGGGTTGCTATGAGTATTGACTGTAGTGATTGAAACTCAATTACTCTGTTCATCTGCTTTTAATTATCCATTCATCAGATATTAAAAATCTTCTGTAGATTTTTCTGTTTTAAGAGATAATGGTATTTTTGGAAACATTGGCAGAGAAAGCGAAGGAAACCTGAAGAACATATTGCAGGAAAAAAAGTGAACAATAGAAAGGTACGGTGATGAATTTTGTAAGTTTGTACAATACTTACTAAGCTAGTGCTTGGAAGGTAAAATGTGTGCAAGACTGAAATAGGATGGAACCTAAAAAATTTTTGAGGCTTGAATTAGTAATACTAAACCTCCCCATTTCCTACTCCTTTTAAATCCTGGCAGGTTTATAATTCTGGTATTCAGATTCCCATCTCTCATCAGAAACTATGATAAGATCTTAACTTTCTAATTTGTTCATGCTTATTAATACTCCATGCCTCACTAAAGCTGTAAAGCATATTTGTCGAAGACATTGGATTTGAAAGAATGCAAGTTTTGTATGAAAAATACCTTTAAACCACATTGTAAGGTAAAAGTAATGATAAAAAATGCTTTAAATGCAAGCCTATTTCCATTTCTTCCGTTACGAGTCCAAATGAGTTACGTAGTGTTGTTTGTCCGCACTCATTTATATACCAAGCCTAAAAACTATTTTCAAACTGACTAGTTAAGTTTAATAAATATGTATTCAAATTTGTTCACAATTTCACCGAGCACACTGATTCTCTCACATCTCTGGCTCTAGCTCTGAGGCTTTTATACATTTGATGGAAGGAATTAAGTTTTGCACAGTTGTGTTCTATCTTTTAAGTCGCAAACAGTTAATAACGAATAAAAACTATTAATGTTAAGTAAGCTCACTGCATCTCAATTTACTAAGTTGAATGCCATAAATAAATGGGATTCCTGTTTTAATTTCCTACATCAATTAATGTCTTTAGGATGTAATGTGATTGAAGAACCAGTATTCTAAAGATCATACTTCTTCAGGATAAGCTGGTGGAATCATCTTCAAAGATGAATGTCCCTTCAGCTCTGCCGCTAAACGTGGCTGCATATCCTCTCATGATGCACCATCTGGACCATAATGATAGAATGCCTTCTGAAGGTTTGTGTTTTAGACAAACGCTGGGAAGTATAGATATCATTCTTTCAGTTGTAGTTACCTTCAAATAATATCTATCAGTATTTTTTATGCTTCTTTCACTTTTACCATCTCAAGTAATGTTAGCTAAAGTTTCGTAATCTTCCAAATTTAAGTTCATGATGGATTCTAGTTTAAAAGTTTGGTGCAGGTTTTGAGTTGGAGTATAAAGTGGATTAAAGTTAATAATGAATTGGGGATGGAGAGTTTATCCAAATAAAAAAACTGGTGGTGGGGAATTGGTGGACATTGAATATCAAATAATTACAGAAATGATGAGATTGGTTTGTAGAACTTCTAAAGCAGCTAAATAATAAATAGTGTTGGACTGTTAAATCCAGCCCCAAATGTTGGACTGTTAAATCCTTCCTGGTGACGAATTTTAGTGAGCTAAAAGTTTTAGTTATTTTTCTCTCTCAGTAAACATGGAACTAGATGTGAACTAGTAAGAATATTAGACATTTAAATTAACCAAATTGAGTAAAATAAAATTCTTAATAAATTGTATAATTTGATGAACAGACATCTAGATAGAATTGTTATGGTTGAAAGTAGTAATTGGTTGCTTTGAAATATAAAGTAATTTGAAAGGGAAATGGGAAAGTCTTACAAGGTCATACTAATGATAGTTTATAGGTATTCCTTAATGAAAGAAAATTTCTTCTGGATTGAGCTTTTGAAACCGTGCATCCGTTCTCCTTGAATTTATCAAAGTGTTTGTGTCCATTCTCCTTGAAAGAATAGTTTGGGTTGATTTTTTAATGTTCAATATGCAACTTATGTGTTATGTCTGCTTGTGCTATAAATGGTAGTAGTTGGATTTAGATAATTAAGAATTCCCTGAATAATTGCTTGCAGTAAAAGTTTTGGGTGATGCAAATCTACCTGTTTGTTGTTTTTTTCAGGAATAACTGGTGCAACAATGCATCTTTTGAAACAAAATGCTCAAGCTTTTAGTCAAATCACATCCAATCTTTCTGCATACAAGGTGAGTGTATCATTCCCTAGTTCATAGCAATTCTTTTATCATCAATCTGCAATCATACAACACATAATAGGAGTTAGATGAGATGAATACCTTGCCATGTTGCTTATGTGTTTTCTTTCATTAAGTTTTGTTTCATCCAGGGGCTTATGTGTCTCAAAATAAAAGTTCAGCAACCAATCTGTCATTTTTGGTATAGTTCTGTTCAGGGACCAAATTGGGTATTAAGCCAATTTTTAATGGTTAATCTGTAAGTTATGTTAGTTTTTGCTGTTAACGTCGAGATTAGACAATGATGATTCTTTTACTTTATGAATGTTGATGGCATTAGAGATAGAGTTGAAAAACTATGAGAGATGAAACTAGGGGTTGCTTCATTTACAAACTATATACGGTGGTACATCAAATGAGATAACTGTAATTTCAACCAAACTAATTCTTTCTTAGGATTATAGAAGATAGACCTAATCAGGTCCATATGCTTCTAGTTGTGCTTTTATTGCTCCATGTCCCTGTACTTCTAGTGGTATTAGCTGGGCACTGGCTATTCTTGTCGAGTGGATCTCTGTCTTTCGAAGGGGCAGGTCATGGGTTCAATTTATTTTCGTTCTATTTTCTTTTTAAGGTGTTCATAGAAGTCTTATTTGCGATTGCCTCATATCACATATGATTTTGTGTTTTTGCATTTCCTTGGAGAGCATTTAACAGTCTTTTGGGGCTAGCAGCTAGCGTATTAAGTAAAACTTTTATGAACAGTTACAGGATAACATTGATCTCTTTTATCATGCGAGGAACAATATTGCTGCCATCCTAAATGAGTACGTGGATGTTATTTATATTATCAATTGGTGATTAATGCCCTCTTGCCAGAATTTGGTTTATTCTTGGTTTTAGTATTTCCTGTGGTTCAGGTTATTGAATTTTACAGTGATTTTTTGCAGAATGAGAGATATGCCAGGTTTAATGAGCCATATGCCGCCATTGCCTGTATCTATTAATGAGGATTTAGCAGATAGCATCTTGCCCGGTGCAAGTAATGTTTTGCCTAGTGCAACTAGTGTCTTGCCTACTGCAACTCAGGTAGGTTCTCATTTCAATTTGATTCAGTTTCCATGTGTCTTCCAAATCACCGATTCTACCCAAATCCCCTATACCTTAGTTTTATCTCTGTTTATTTTAAGCTACAATTTGAATTAAAATTTGGGATTTTATGGCTATTGTAAAAGGTAAATGATAAGAATTCACATCCAGTTGCCTGTTCAACAAGCATTCTGGCAATTTCTGGAGATTTATGTATGTCTTACCCAAGCATAGTGCAGTCTGATCCTTCCTATCAATAGTTTTTACAGTTTTAATCTGTCAATGCTACTCACATTCAAATTGTGCATTAGCTTGTCTATCAACCCTTCAAAGTTCATTTCTTGGCATGACCTTTCTGTAGACCTTATTTTATGGTCTTCCTACTAATTTTGTCTAATCTGTTTGCCTTCCTGCTTTACGTCAGATAAAGCTAGTACTCTTAACTTTAAAATATATACTTCTCTTGAGTGTTCATGATTGGTACACTTAGGCATAGATGGAGGGGCTTGGGATTTGAATTTTAAACCTTGAGGTCGACCATCCGTACTGTTACTCGTACTATAAGCTAATGTAGATATAAGGGCAGGAACTTGCGCCACCAGGCAATAGGTTGTCTGCAAATGTTTGAGCAAATGAGTAATGATTACTCATTGATCCACTTAATCTCCTTATGATGCGTTATGCATAATTAGGTACTTTGGTATTACCTCAGTTATTTTTCCTTGTGTCCAGTCGATGATTTATGGCTTGCCAAGTGGGATCCATCTCAAGCAGGAGCCAAGGTGTTTATAGGGAATTGTTGAGATTGAGGTTGAACATATCTGGTCTGTGTAAATTACAAAAATTTTTCTACTGTAAATGCATAAGAAGCTGGTAGGATGCTGTTCTTCCTCGTGTACACAAAATACTCATCACACATTGGGTGCCACAATGGAAAAATTTGTAGAGAGCCCATTTTTGGAACCTGAAATGTTTTCCCGCCAGATATCAAAAGCCAATCACCAGATCATACGAAATGCAGACTGCTTATCATCTCCTGACTCCGGGGAGGACCCCCAAAAGAGAAAAAAAAAAAGAAGAAAGGACAAATCTCTAACAGATTTAGCTGAATTTTGCATTGAAGCTTCATGTGTATATTTTATAACTTGCTACAGCTTGGAGCGGAATCCTTATTTGGTGCTTGATTTATAACTGCTTGTAGTTTGTAATCTTCTTGCTTCAGCATTAGACCAATTCAAATGGTTGATAGTTGATAAGGTCAAATTTCCTCTTTGGCATTTTTATGGATAGCATTTTCCGTCATCACGTCAGGATTCCTAAACCTGAATTGGGTGAAATCCAGTTGGTTTCAGGATTGAATCACAAGATTTCAAAGTGCAGAAAATGTTTTCATGTGATGTCTTGGATCTGCTACTAATATGAAATTCCGAGTAAAGATATATGGTAAATCCTGTCGGCTAAGTTGAACTGATCCCTCATCCTCCCACCTCCTAACAAAAGAGACAAAACGGGGAGAGAGAGAGAGAGAGAGATCCCTCACTTTATATGACGATTCTACTGAATTCTGATTTGAAGATTGGAGATTACGCCGCAGCAAAACCAAACTGGACTCAGCTCAGAACATTTCAATAGAACTAAATCCATCAAACAAATCATTTTCCATCAAAGTGAGAAATGATCTTATGATTTCGGTTTCATAAGAATTATCACGAGGTGACATAAAGTTTAACTGCCTTTTACAACCGAGTCCATGGTAGCTCAACCTTCTACAACTACCAAAAAGAAAGAGGGAAAAAACCTTTACAACACAACTCTACAGTAGCTAGCGGAAGAATGCAAAGTTTCAATGGGAAAGAATTAGAACACTTCAATTTTATAAATGCCTGCCAAATCTATCACTGCTTTATATGCTTAGATGTTCATCTCTAGGCAAACTCTGAACAGTGTCCGACCATCTTCCTGGTGAATGGTCACTACTATTAGATGATACTTGAGCCTCTGCCCTCACGTCTCTAATCATCTTTAAAACTTCCCTCATCACAGGGCGGCTTTCTGGTGCAAGTGCTACACAAGCCATTGCAATGTTCAAAAGAGCCTGAAGCTTCCCCTCAGATGCCTCGTTACCGGATGTAGGCTCATCCCCAGACTCAGTCTCTTCTTCCCGGACTGATCGAACCCACCTAGGAATGTCCGAACCATGCTCCTGAACAAGGTCTTGGAAGGGAGTCTTGCCTGTTAGGAGCTCCAACACGAGAACACCAAAGCTGTAAACATCAGCTGGTTGGGTGGATGATTTTCGGATGTCCCTGCATTCGGGTGCTCTATAGAAAAATGTAGAAGCACTAGGTTCATCCACCGAGTCTGGATCTCGAAATAAAGTGAGACCATAATCTGTAAGGCAGGACTCAAAATCAGGACCTAATAACACATTAGAGGATTTCAAATTCCCATGAGTTAAGCCCGGATTTTGGTGAACATAAAGTAGTCCGGTAGCCAAGTCCTCAGCTATTTTGAGACACGACGTCCAGTGAAGAGGCTTTCCACCACCAGATGCTCTTGTTCCTACAAGTTAATCCAAAAAGTTAACTCATGATGGCACACGAAAGCCGGTAGAGGGAAGCAATTAGATACATACATAGCAAAGTTTCCAAACTTAAAGACTCTTCACATAGCAAAGTTCCCAAACTTTTTGACTCTTAGAAGTAGATGGCCTATACAACTTCTATGCAGGCAACTATCTTGGCATAATTCAACTAATCCCAGAATTATAAAGTCTAGAATTTCGACACACATTAATAGCTCATATCATATCCAATTATTTCCCACCTCCTATTACCTCCATCAAAAGACATAGTGGGCTATCTCCTAGCTTGAGTAAAGGGAAAGGAACAAAAAGGTCATAATTTGACAAGATCCCTTTAATCCAATTAGACTTTCAAACAAGAAAACCAAATCAATTTTCTTAGGCCAAGCAATAATGTGACAAGCAAGCACCAACAAGGGTAAAAAAATAAAATTTTAAGGAACAAGAGAGGAAATAGTATCATTATTATCATGTTTAATTGATAACTCTACACTAAAAATTAAGATTAAAAATTTGGGGAATTTCAGAGAGTGGGGGCAAGGGCAACTGACATCAATAACATGCCTGGGTCAGACTAATAAGTCACCATGAGTTGTCAAATAAAGCAAATGCTCCATTCTCGAGACCTCACCTCATTATTTTAAGAAAAATGCTGCAATAACATAACCACCATGAATTGTCCTTATTTACCTAAGTCTTTACAGGTACGACTGATTGATTGAGAAATGTAGACCAACAAGTTCATGTTCATCAAATCTTTATAAACCGTTCTCCAGACATTTTTCTAAGTAAACATTTTTTATTTATCCAAACGGAAAAACTAACCCAAAATAATGGAAATATTACAAGAGGCAGAGAGGCAAGTGACCACGAGTGGGGCTTGCGTGTAGCCTTTGGGGCATCAAAGAAAAAACATGGGGTGCTTGGCTTCCTGGAAACACACCTATCTAAACAACAAGGACAGCTCTTATCGACGCATTCACCTGTAGATTTGTACGGCTACAAAGATTGTAATAACTAATAAGAGTGGGGTGTCTTCTTTTCAATTCACAATTTACCACTTTTTCAGATTAAGACAGACAGGAAAAAGGTTTTTGTCTACTTCTGTGGGCGTGGGTCAAGAAAATTATTCAATTAGAATCTAACTCTATCCACCATTTTTTAACGAATGAGATCTCCCCAAGGGCCCTACTTGGCCTTTATCCAACTCTTTTAACTAGCTTTACCAATGGTTCAACCACTTTGTAGAGCAAAACAGAGAAATTATAGCAAAGTGAGTTTTAAGTTAAAAAAAAAAAGAAAAGAAACCCCAAACACTCCTCTTGGCTTAGCCATGAAATGATGAGGAGGAGGAAAATATATAGAAAAAGAGCTTTGTTCCCTTGAATGTCACAAACATGATTGTCATTGCTAATTCCCGTGACAGATCCAATAAAAGCTACTAATGTTTATGGACACTATGGTCCCTTTCTCAAGCCACGCCTGAACCAAATATGTGAGAATTAGAAGACATTACTCATAATTAAGGTCATGCAAATGGTTTTTTATTACAAATTATGCCCTAAACTTGGACTTTCGACTAGTTTGACTTTCATTTGCCACTCTCAAGTCAAAGATTAAGGACCCCAAATCAAATCTCAAGCCATTACAATATATTAGTACCATGGGACACCTTTTGTCCTAAATCTAATTACGGAAAGGATTAGGCAAAAACACACGAGAAAACAGAAATAATTGGAAGTAAAGGAGACACAGTCCCCGACATACCGTGGATGAGAGAGAAGAGGCTTCCGTTAGGGAAATAATCGTATACGAGCAAGCGTTCTTCCTTGGCTTGGAAATAGGCTCTAAGTGGGACCAAGTTAGGGTGCCTGAGCCTGCCGAGCAAGTCCATGTGTCTCTTGAACTCCTCTAATCTTGGATATCGTGCATCTTTCAGCCTTTTAACGGTCACGATGAATCCTGATTCCATTACAGCTTTGTAAGTGCTCCCCATCGTACCTCTCCCCAATGTCTCAGCTGATGCCTTTAACAGATCTTCCAAGCTGTAGCTCATCTGCTGATCTCCTGCTCCCAAGAACACCAAACTCCCTAGACCCTCGCTCTCCCAAAACCCTCCTTGTTTTCCACTGGTATTACCTACCATGCCACCGCTCCCTCCTCCGCCGCCGTCGCCTCCTTCGCCCAATGCTGCCCCTCCCTCCACGGCTTCCACATTGACAGCCCCTTTGCTTCTCACCTGCTTTGACTGGTCTTTTTCACGCTTCCTTTTGCTAACAAAACATACCAAAAACACACATAAAAGTAGCAGCAAGAACCCTCCTACACTTCCTAGTATAATCTTGATCAACCTGGTACGCTTTTTGGATGAGGATTTGGAACTTGGAACATTGGGATAAGCAGGACTAATTGCTGGGCCGAAATTGATTACTTGGCAAGGATTTTGAATCTGTTCCCCGCAAAGATCAATGTTACCAGAATATGAAGACAGGTTGAACCGAACCAGGGCTGGGGTTACAGGAATTTGGCCATAAAGTTGGTTATTAGACACATTGAAGAACCTAAGACTTGTCTGGTTCAAAGGCGGGATTGTCCCCTTCAAGTTATTGTCTTGTAAGTAAAGAGTGTATAAGCGTTTGAGTCTGAGTAAAGAAGCCGGAATGCGACCGGAGATTCGATTTCCCGACAAAACTATGATCTTCAAGCGATGCAAACCTGAAAGTGACTCTGGGAATTCGCCAGTGAAGTTGTTGTCGTTGAGGAAAAGTGATTTGAGATTGACTAAACCAGAAAGGTCCGGTATTTGACCTGAAAGCGAGTTTCCTTTGAAGCTTAAAACCCGGAGTTGATCTAACTGATTCAAGCTTCCTTCATCTAAAGTACCTGTCAAGTTTAGGTGCTCTAAAACAAGTTTGGTTACTCTTCCATTCATGCATTCTTTGATCCCCGTCCATGCACACACATCTGCTCCTTGCCAGGGCAATGAATTGAAAGGATCGATAGATGATTTCAGGGTTAAGAGTGCCTCTGCATCCCCTGATCTGACCAGAGGAACAAGGGAAAGGAAAGAGAAGAAGATGAAGAAGAAAAGAAAGCAGTACCTTGAGACACGGGGTTCCATTTTGGAGTTTGTGATCTTCAAAACCCACTCTTTGTTTTCTTTGGAGTAAAGAGGAAAAAAAAAGTAATCTTTCAAATCATCATCCTTAAATGAAACCACTTTGATTTGAAGTGAATTGAATTTGTTTCCATAAGCATAGACATTTCATGGTTTGAAACCTTCCAAAAACAATACCGAAAATCCCTGTTTTCAGCACTGAAATCACCGCCCAAACTCCAAGTCTTCGGATCTGTCAATCTCCCCACGGACAAGAAATTGTAAAACCAAAACAGGGGAGCAATTGAAGGCGCCCATTTGAGTCATTTTCAACCAGGCAGAAAAGCGCCCTCCTTTTTTGACTGAGCAAAGACACAGCAGCAGCAACGTCTAAGACACAGATAAAACAAACAAGCAGCAACGGGAGGAAGCTTAGTTACTCACTGAAGTGACTTTGAAAACCCCTGGAAAGACGATAGCCATTGGCATTTATGGCAGCAGAGGAGGAGGAGCCGAGGAGATGCCCTGCATTGGTGAGATAGTCTTTTCTCAAATACAGCAAATGCTGAGGCATCTTTTCTCGAACTTGTTAGCAAGACTCACGGACAACGCAGCGTAATCTTCACGTGAACTCATCTCAGAACTTGCAGACCAGAAAAAAAAAATTACTATATAGTTATTCAGGAAAACTCTCTTTTCTCTTTTCTATGATTTCTATATTCCTGAAACTGCAGTAACTAAAAAAACAAGTACTATAAATTTAAAACAAAAAGAAAAAAAAGTCCAAACATCTAACTTTCTCAAAATTGTTTTTCTTTCTTCTGCTTCTTCTTGGGCTGCCCGCTGCTCACTCGTCGTTTAGCAGTGTTGAAACTTGAGAATCATGGGATCCAATACTGCTCTCCATGTTAGTAATTGAGTGACACATTCAATCAATCAAAAGGCCTTGTTTTTGACCCTCAAATTCTGAAGCTTTTTAACTTAAAAAGCTGGGCTTTCTCTCACTTTGTCTCTCTCACTCACTTCTTTGCTGCATTACTCTGCTAAATCCAGCAAAGACCCAGAACTTGAAAATCTTCAAACTAATGATTGGAGCAACCAAAATTAAAAAACAAATCCACCCAATGCCAGAGATCATCAAAGCAACAAAGACACCATACTTTGTCTGATCAAAAGGCAATCTCCCTTTTGTTTTCAAATAAAAGGGTTTGGAATGAAAGTTAAAAAAACAAAAACTAGTAATAAAACCCAAAGTTTAATGGTAGAGAATAGATCTACCAGTATTGAATATAATAATTCAAGAGAGAGAGAGAGAAAAGAGAGAGACTGTGTATTTCTGAACAGTCTCAGGAAATTGGTGAAGGAATTGAAAGCAAAGGAAAGCCGGTAATAAATTTTTTGAAAGACAGTCTACTTTCGTTCCTCTTTTAGTATTTTCCTTTAGTAACAGTAAAGGGCAAAAAACTGAACAAGTGAAGTGAGAGAGGAGGGGTTGGCCCAAACAAAAAAAAAGTGAGAGAGGAGGGGACATTGATGTTTGAAATTGCCTGACACGTGTAATTATTAAAATGGAATACACGTGGCAAAAAGGGTGTTAGTATGTAGTTGAGTTCACGTTAATAAGGATGTGTCGCCAGCTGTCACGTTGCTTTGAAGTCAAGATTCGGAGATTTGCATTAGTTTTCAGTATATGGTCGTTTTGGGACACACGACAATACCCGACGATGTTGCCTGAAATATAGGTTTTCCCCTTATATACCTTTCTTTCTTCCTTGCTTCGTTGAGACAGCAAATTTTGGTTGATTTTGTCTTCAGGAAATAATTTAATACTAATAATGCTACATATTATTTCCATACAAACACGGTAAGTTATACTTGTTTTAATTTAAGATTATTAAGATTTGAACATTGATTTTAAAATTATGAGTTTGATTCGATCAACGAAAGACAAGAAATTTCATACAAAATCAAGAAGTATTGTTAGGTAGTACCGGGTTTCATCCTAATAAGGTTGAGGATATGGATTCAATATTTTGAAAGTGTACTCGTTAAAAGGATTTTATTTTTAACGTTCTCGATACAAAGAAAATTAATTTCAGGTCGATAAGATTTGAAGATACCCTTGATTAAGACAAAAATTATTCTATTCGGACATTACTATTACACTAGATTGGATTGGATAGGATGAGGATGAAAATTATATATAATCTTTAATATGGTTTCTAGTATTATCATACATTTGCATTGTGTGAACGATTATTTATAAGATGATATAATCCTTTAGAAATAAAGAGAATTGACTTATCTTATGAATAATTTTCTCTACAATGAAAATCTATGTCATTATTATAAAATCAAACTATAAATTACATGTAATTTTTTCTCCTCATCCTATCCAATCCAATCCAGTTCGGTGTAACAAACATATTCTTCATTTCTTGTGTTCTTTAGATGAATTTGAATAATCATTATGGTTTGTCTAGAATTAAATTAGTTTAAAGCAATTTAATTGGTAGTTTTTGTACTTAATTTTTTTTTTGAGGAGTTCGTAATTAAATTTTGAACTAACATGAATGTGCAATAAAGTTTAAGTACAAAAGTGTATAAAAATATTAATAATGTGAAATTGAAAGTAGGCGATGATATAAAGGGAGTTTGGTATAGTATACTTCTAATTTGCAAACACATTTATCATAATATACTTTTTCTGGTACAATTAGAGTACCAAAAGCAAAGATTAGTGTCACAAGACGTGTGAAAGACAAACAAACAAACACATTTTTTTAGGGGTGGCCTATCTTTATCAGACATTTTAAATACTTCAACATGCTTTTGTTAAGTAGAAATACTCCAAATATTGTGCATATTATTACCAATTTGCCATTGAAAATAATTTATAGTGATTATTATAATTTTGATACCCATAATTAATTCTAAACATTGATTAGTTTAAGGTTTATATCACAACATCTATCCAACAATATTTTAAGACAAATTAGCAGCCAACTAATCAAATTTAAGTCAGATAACATTTACATATCATGGAGAAAAGTGATATGAAATCTCAATATTCGGATTCAAAACCGAGAGGCAAATTATGAGTTTCTACAAATAACTTTATATATTATGAGTTTGCTTAATCAGTGCCTATAGGATTGAAAAATAACATTGAATTCTAAAATGATAATAATTGTTATCAGTTATGACAAAAATACCCTTAGATATATAGTAGAAGAAAAAAATTTCTTATTTGGGGTTATAAATTTTGACAAATTTATTGAAATCTTTTTGTAAAACCCTACAATAATATATATTAAATATTAAAACTTACCCTTAAACTTTTTCCATTTGGGAATTGGGGCTAAATTTTATAAATTTAAGGCTAAACTTAATTAAGGGTATTATTGTCTTTAAATAATAGTAAAAGTATAAAATAAATGAAGAGCACATAAAATAAAGTAATTATGAAATAATAATTGCTAGTTTAACAATTACTTATAGGCACTCTATATTATTTCTTTTTCTTTTTCTTTTTTTTTTAAATAAACAATATGAGTTTAAGTTTTACATTTCCTCAAAAAACGGAAAAAACAATAAGTTTAGCATTAAAAGGAGGGCTAAATGCTCAATTAGAGGCATGAACTTTTAAAATTGGCTCAAATAAGGCTTAAAAACATAATTCTAGCAAATTAGAACTCATACTTAATAAATTGTGATAAATTGGACTCACTATTAATTAATGCCAGTATGTAATATATATATATATATATATATATAAATCAAAATTACGTGAAGATTTTATATCATATTACGTGTATTGAATTTATTTTGATTAATATTGTTTGATTTTTAATTAATATAACGACATCTTTTTTCTATTAAAATTAATATGTGTATATGATAGGCATTGATTTTCGTGTAGAGAGACCTAATTTATCATAATTTGCTAAGTACGGATTATAATTTGTTTGAATTATGTTTTTGAACCTTTATTTGAGTCAATTTTAAAAGTTAAGACTCTTAATTGAACATTTAACCTAAAAAGAGAAAGTGCAAACTATTAATAAAGGGCAAAGCGGGGTTTGCAAACTTAGCTATGAGAACATCACAAAAGAAAAGGGCATAAAATAGTGAAATGCAAGAACAAGACATAAACTTGATATAAGAGCTTGAAACTTTTTCGTGATCTCAATTTACTTTTTGTAGTTTTTCTATATGAAAATGGTCCTTTATAATCGGTTGGTCTTTAAAAAGTAGTCGTTGGAGAGTGAAATAACCCTCGTGTAAGTGCCAAGATTCTCCATTTTCCTGTTTTGGTTGGCCCAAAGGCCGAAGGAATCCCCAACGTTTAGAATAAGTTCCGAAGCCCCCTTGTAGGAAGGACAACGGATCATTATTGATAAATAAATGACCCATTATTTTGGATTATTCATGTCATGGTTGCTAGCTAATAGATTATTAGGCTTCCTCTTTTTTTTTTTTTAAATAATAACCAGTCAGAGTTTCCTGCTTTCCTTATACTCTAATATACTACTACATTATCGTTCAAGTGAAAGTTATAAGAGATAAGCTGTCCAGTAGTTTGATATTGTGAATGAAAAAAATAAGTTTAAAGAATTTCTTCCCATTTCATATCTTATGCGAGTCTACTTTAAATTATTTGAATGAGACTACCAGCATTTGTATATAAGAAAAAAAAAGAAGAAGAAAAGAAATAAGTTTGTAAAATAAACATTTATTGATAAATAATCTTAGGGTCCTGAGCTAGCTAGGTGGAGCCAGAACTCAGGCTCCCTCGAAAGGAGAAGGTCCAGCTCACGCATCAGCCAAAAATACCTCTCGCCATCTACAATCCAAAGAAGCTCCACGTACCATTTACATGCAAATAATATTATCCTCCTCCTATATGTATAAAAAGATACACTCACCCGGATTAGTTTTGAAAATCACAAAACGATGGCAAAATTCACACTCTTAGCAGCTCTCTTGGTGACCCTTTTTCTTGTTGTTGTTGTTGAATCTTCCATCCCGAGTAATGAGAACTCTAGCCAGCAGTCGGAATATATACAAAACAAAGTTGCCTTGAGAGATTGCGAGAATTTCTTGACCAAGAGCTGCCGGAGGATTCTGATGGTATTGGTGACCAATATAATCAAGGATGCTAGCAGCTGCCGCCGACGGCTCCGGCTATGCTGTGAGGAACTAGAGCAAATAGAGGTGCATCGGCGGTGCCAGCAGATAAAGCAATTGGCGCGGGAAAAGTTCGAAGAAGAAGAGTTCGGAAGTAGAGAAAGGAAGGAGATGTTGCAGAAGGCTAAGAACTTGCCAGCTTTGTGCCGCATGGGAATCGGGCGTTGTGATATATCGGATCATTCTGTCTGGTTTTTGATTAGGCGATTCTGCATTTGCTTTCTTGGTAGATTTCAATTTTCAAGTAATGTACTTCACTTTATTTGCTAGACTCTTTTTCATTTGTATCTCAGTTAAAATGAAAATGAACCCAAAACCATCTATAAACTAACTAGAACCAAAGCAATTATTAGCATAATACTGGATGAAAGCCATTTTCTACTTCAACAGAGAATCTAAATTGACATGCTCAAATGGGGTTTAAAGAAAAAAGGCTGGTGAAATTATGATATTGTAATTTGCCTGCAGTTGGGTAATTTTCAGAGTTGGTAGTTCACTAAGAAAATAGGGGAAAGCTAATAACACAGCTGAGAGTTGAGAGTTGACAGTCATGCAGATTACGTTGAGCGAGCTCGAGCTGCTGCTTTTTCCAGAGCCTTCAACCTATTAGCTTCCATGCGAGCACGCTGCTCTTCCGTGATTTGGTTTTCAGTAGAGGAGCCAGCTGCAGCTCTCTCCAGTGCCTTCAACTTGTTAGCTTCCATGCGAGCTCTTTGTTCTTCTGTAATATGAACTTCACTAGAGCAGTCAGTTCCATGATTTGACGCTTGATGTTCTGGCCCAGAGCTACTGGTTGCAAGCACTTCAGCAGCTACCATGTCTTTATGTATGTCGTGAGATGGTTCCTGCGGTCAAATGACATAAAAAACCACCATTAAACACTGGCACCATTATCAGACATTAGCAATAGTCTATATATAGATTAAGTCTACATCAACTAGGCTTAAGGAACTTTGGATCTGTATCTGTAATGAACTTGCGAAGGTGCTGTAATGGGAAAAAAAAAAAAACTGCAAGGAGTGTCAAAAGACCAAATGAAAAGAAAAGAAATGCATTGCACTTAGCGCACGGATAAAAGGTCAACAACAAATTGAGTCTCCCTTTGCTTCTCCCTTTCTTTTACCAGTCTTCTATGAGCATCAGAGACAACATTGATAAGAGCATATATTAACTAGAAGGTATGCGAGAATGAAGACTCGCTTAAACCTTCACAGAGCTCACCACATGATGCTTCGCAACTTTATAAATAATGCTGGAAAGCTTTTTCTGAGTTCCACTGAAAGCAGAGTGAAAAAATAAAGATATTTCATGAAGCTATATTAATTACTGAAGGGATAACCTACCACTATGTTCAGTCTGTACTAAGTGATCTGAAAATGACAAATCTCTGCAGGTTAAGTCAACGATTCTTTTGGTTGATGTGAGAGTAATAGATTAAACCTTGTCCCAGTGCAAATGCTAATTATATGATCATCCCCTCCTAACAGCAGGACCAGGAATTAGACAAAACTCACAAGCCTGATTTATGGAAGCAGCCATAGCTAATCTTACGAAAAATTGTAAAATTGTGAACATTTTCAACATCAACAAACATAGGCAAATCCTTCATAATGTAAATTATGGCATTGTTATACATGAATAATGGTTTGTCCATGAATGGACTTGAAAAACTCGAAACAAAGGAGCAGAAATATGATTTTAAAAAGAAAACTAAACGCCATAAAATTATACTATAAAATTATAAATGCTGGAACCCTACCAAAACTTATAGCCTTATTTGGTTTTGCTTCTAAATTCTAGGAAACATGGTAATCCGTATTCATTTTCATTTACGCTCCAATATAGGGACTGAATACTACTAGCCATCAACTTCTTGAAGTAATTGCCCAGCTACAATCAAAAGAAGAAAGATACCTTAAAGAACCAAATTGAAAGGAATGATGGTTACCTCAGAAGCTTGCTGGTAAATCTCATTAAGCATATTTTCCTCAATATCATCAAAAGGATCCCTCTCATGATGGTTATGAGTTTGGGCGTCGGAATTACTGGCCTCTTTAGTGTTGACTGCACAGATCAGATCCACCAAAAAGTTAACAAAGGGAAGATTATTTAGTATTCCCTTTAAGCATACAGCAACATCCATCCCTCAAACAAACATGCATGGAGAGGCAACATGTAGAAAAATCTATTATAATGAAGGAATGGCAGTTTTGCCAGCATACCCTGTTCATCATTGGGACCATTAAGTTCATCTGGTTTTTCATGCAATTTTGTAGGATCCCCTCCTTCAGCAACTCGCTCTCTTAATTCTCTGATACAATTCTGCCAAAATGACATGTGTCAAAAGAATGGTGCATGTACATACTCAGAAACTCATAGCTGCTCTAGAGGACCCACTAACTAAAACTCAGCAACAAAGCAGAAGTTAAAGAACACTTCAGTAGTTCAGTATATAAACTTATTAAAAGTCCAATCTGTGGAAGATCAACACAAGTTTTTAGCAACTATGATGCAGAGCCAACAATCTCAAAGCAGAATATTAAAAGGCTAATGCAACATGTGAAATTCAATTGCTGAACATCAAAACTTATCTCAACATGGACATTATTTCAAATTTCAATAAACCAAATCTGTGAGAAACTAAATCACAAAATATCTAACATGCCACTCCCTTAAAACCTAAATTAAATGCCCTAAATTCAGTAACAGTTCCTTTAATACTAAAATTTAAGGGTTGGAAATGAACAAATCAGTTACCTTGACCCGTTTGGAAGACGCAACTCTGTCGACTTTATGTACAAACTGATCGAAAGAGTAATAAGGCAGCAAATGTTTGTGCCATTCTCTGTATAAGCCAATCAACTTTCCCAAATCACTCACCTACAAAGAATTTTTACTTCAAATCTTAATTAATTCTCTTTAAAAGAAATAACCATTTTAATTTGATTCAAAGAAGATAAAAACGGGTACCTCGTGGCCACGACCGCGGTACCTAAAGGCGCCAGGAAAGTGGCGGAGGATGTAACCGATACCATCATCGGAGAGCAAAATTTCTGGAGTGAGCTTCGGTCGGGTTCTGCTTTTGGGTACTTTCTTGGGCTTTTCGGGTCTAGGGATCTGTTCTGGAGGAAAGTTGCCACCGGAGGAGGAAGCGTTGAGATTTGGGTGGTCAGATTTAGGGGCGTCCGGGCAGTCACGAGACCAGTGGCCTGGTCGTCCACACTTGAAGCAACCTGTAGGGCCTGAATTCGTATTCTCCTTTCCAACTCTTCTCTGATCGGATTTAGGGGCGTCCGGGCAGTCATGAGACCAGTGGCCCGGTCGTCCGCACTTGTAGCAACCTGTAGGGGCTGAATTCGTATTCTCCATTTCAACTCTTCTCTGTTCTCTCTGATTTTGGGATTTTCTGCCTTTGGTGAATACTAATTTGGTTTTACTCTTTCTATGTTGGCGGGAAATAATGGAGGGAAAACTTATTTGCAGCTTAACAATATGTTTATGTTTGGATTAAAAATTAGCTTAATATCCAATTTGATAATGAGATATACCAAAAAAAATGATAGATTCGTCCTTAAATTTTTATTTAAGATAAATTGATCCCTGAACTTTTATTTTAGGATAGATTAGTCCCTGAATGATTAAAAACTTGACGAATCGGGATAAATTGGCCCCTGAACTTTTATTATGAGACTGATTGGTCCCTAAATTTTCTTTAATTTTTTTTATTCAGAACTAATCTGTCCCAAAATAAAAGTTCAGGATCAATATACCTCAAATAAAAATTCAACAACTAGTTTATCCTTTTTGATATAGTTCATGAACTAATTTAGATGTTTTGTCTAGAATGCTGAATCATGCAGCATTAAATGGAACAGTCAAGAGGGATTAGATTAGGTTGAGAATGCCCAAGTCTAACTCATATTTTGTTTGCTGATGACTCTGTTTTTTATGACTACCACAGACAGGGAATTGAGGCATGGGGAAAAAAGTGAAGAAAGGATAGATTGGGAGAAACCAGTGGAGGGATGGATGAAGGTTAATTGTGATGGAGCCTTTGCACCAGAGTCCAATGAAGCTAGAGTGGCAACTGTCATAAGGGATCATGAAGGGAAATTAGTTGGAGGGTATAATAAGAAGATTAAATCCTAATCCAGTTTGGTAGCAGAAGCCATAGCCATGAGAGAGGGTTTGAAGTTAGCTAGAAGGCAAGGTTTAGAGAAAATACTAGCTGAAACAGATTCTCGGATTTTGTTCAACTGAATGCAGAATAAGAAAGCTGATATCAGGTGGGGAGTGGTGCCAATTATGGAAGATATCAACTGGCTAAAGGAGCAGTTTGCAGGATGCAGATTTAGATGGATTAGTGCAAAGGCGAACAAAGTAGCTGATTGGGTTGCGAAGCAAACCAAAAGGGGAATGTGTCCACTGAATTGGGTGAATCAACCTCCAGTCTCCTTTGTAAATATCTTGAGTAGAGATGGTTTGCTAGCTCCACCTGTGTAAATAGGGATTAGGTCCTGAGTAGCTTAGGGAGGTTATTACTGTGCCTCTAAAAGCTACTAGATGATATTGTTCTCTGATACATATACTGCTATATTCTTTGATTAATCAATAATACAAATTCTTTGTTTTGTCAAAAAAAAAAAAACCAATTTAGACATTAAACCATTATAAATTGAAGGGAAAGTAAGGGAATGGACTTACTTACCCTTGTTTGGTTCAAAGGAATGGAAGGGAAATGAAGGGAGGAGTGAAGGAACGAGAAGAATGGAGGATTTTAGAGAATGGTTGAGGAGGATAATCCATTTTTTTTTTGGTTGGTTTGAGAAATGAGAGAGATTTAATATGTGTTTTTATCAATTTACCTTTTTATGTAAAATTTTTATTATTTTTATCATTATTCATACATTTTTATTTCTATATTATCACGTAAAAGAAAACAATTTGTCTAATGTTCTTATTATTATTTTTAAATATAAATATAAATTAAAATAAATAAAATGGAAAATAGAAAAATATAAACGGAGAAGAAGAAAAAGAAGAAGAAACAACAAACTAATGAAAATTTACAATTATAAGATAAATAATTAAATAAAGGGGTGAAAGTTGAAACATAAAAATAAGAAAAATGAAATAAAAGAAAAAAATAAATGTGAATAAATATTATAGAAAATTGTTTGATAGAATCTACGTAATTTAGAAAAAAAAATTAAAAACGAAATAAAATGGGAATTTGAGAATAAAAATGAAAAAGATAAACTATATAGTTAAAGACTATTGTAAATATCAATAACATTAACGGCATATTTGTTACACAAAATTTGATTGGATAAGTTGAGGAAGAAAATTACATGTGTGATTTTATAGTATTGACGTATGTTTGTATTGTGGGAAGGATTATTCATAGAATGACTTAATCCTCTAGAAATATATATGATTGTCTTATCCTATAAATAGTTATATCCACAATGTAAATCTGTGTAAATACTATAAAGTCATACTACATATTATATATAATTTTTTTGCTTATCTTATTCAATCCAATCCGGTGTAACGAACGTGTCCTAAAGGGATAAAATTGTTAAAAAAATTATAATTTCTCCAAAAGGCCCCAAATATAGATAGAGGAGTACCATCCAGTCATCCATCCTTGTTTTAATTCAGTGAACCAAACATAACATTAGTGCATCTCTCTCCGACTCTCCCTTTCTCTTGTCGACATAAGCAATTCAAACTTCAAAGTATTCATTCGCACCATTTTCTTTTTTCTTCATGGCCGATCGAGAAACCCAAAATAACGAAAAATGAAACCATGAATCTTGACAAAGTACTTAACAAATTTAAGTGCCTTTTTGGGGATGAAATAATGAAGGATCCAATGATACTAACCTGTAGTCAAGGCTAGATTCTTGAAGTAATTCCTTTAAATAGTGAATTAGATTTAATCCTTTTTGTGACTGATTGTTAGCTTTTGTGCATTAACCAAACTTATAATAGGCTTAACATCAAGAAATGGTTCGAGGAAGGCAACATAAGATGCCCCCGGTCAGGACATGTCCTCACTTATATTTTCCTTACCCCTAATTGATTAGTTCGAGAATTGATTTCCATGGCTACTAAGGAGATGTCAAGGACTGTTGGTCAAGAAACAGAGGCTAGACTTAATAGTTTCTTGCTAATTGAGTCTTGAAAGATTATTGTTGTATAAAAAGTTTTTCAGTTTTTTGCATGATTGGGTCTGTACTATATATATATATATATATATATATATATATATCTTAAGTTACAACAATTTTGGAACAAGGAAATTGATGAGGTTACCCAATATGCAACAAATTGATGAAACTTATGCTTCCACATATTTGAGTCAAATTTTCAAAAAAGGTCAGTGAATAACTTGCCAGCAAAAAAGGAAATCGTGAAAGAGTTGCTGGCATAAAGAAGAAAAGTTAGGGCTTTTCCAGTTGATGGTATTCAGAAAGTTATTGACTGGTTGCTGGATACCATTGATCCAATTTATAAGTTTGAACCTGAGCTTGAGCCTAAATGTATGAAGTACATTATGGTTATTTTTGACAATATATGTCTAGAGAATAGACATGTTATGGCTTTATGCAATTTAACACCACTACTGGTTAGTATGCTTAAGTCAGCCTTACATTCCCTTGTTAGAGAGCTCTTATACTAACTCTTTTTCTATTTTAGCCTCTCACTTGTTGCTTATGTCAAGGACTCACACTTTAGGATCTTTCATCCTGTGGCCTTAGGCTAGCACTACCGACTAGTATGCCTAAGCTAGCCTTACATTCCTTTACTAAATAGCTCTCACACTTGCTAGACATAGTTGAGGAACAAAGATTGCACAATGAAAGCAATAACACTAGTTTATGGAAGAATGCTAAGGGCGTTCTTCATTGCTACCAATATGTACATCAAGCTCTTCATGACTCTCTACACCAAATAAAGAAGGAGGCCACATCTATTTATAAGCACTCCACCTTCTCAATGAATGGCCAAGATCCAACTACTTGTTTAAATCCTACAAAGCTTTAGAACACTCCATTTTTAGACTTATCTAAGACTTTTTTAGATCATGGTTCTCTATAACATTATAGAAAGTTATAGACTACTCTACACAAGCCTAGATATGTCCATAATGTTCTAGAATATCCAGTGTCTTTAGAGTCTTTTAGAGTATTTCGAAGTTTTTTTTAGTGACCGGGGCTTTTAAAACCTTTCACATCGTTCTAGAATCTTCCATAAGCTTCTGGGCCTTTTCGCGACCTTCTAGAACATTTCGAACCTTTTAGAACTTTACCTCATGCTTTTGGAACATTCTAGACGTTCACATTTTTCAGAACCTTATGTATTTTTCCATAGCTTTCCAGAACCTTACAGACCCCTCTGTAAGCTTCCAGAGCCATCTAGTAAACTCTAGGACCTATATGCCATGCACATTGGCCAAACTTTTCGCACCCATGGTAGTGTGCCGGTGCCTATGCCCTCACCTGCATGCTTGCTATCCCGGACTCCTCTCGTTCCAGTGCGACTGTGCCTGGACATCCGTATGTCCGCTATCACATGTGTCCATACCTTGGCCTGTGCTCACACTTTCTCCCGTGCACCCACACTTGTGCGGTTGCCAGCATCTTGGAACATTCGTCCCATCGAAAGGCTTTGGTCCTTGACACTTAGCTTTTCATTTCCTTTTCTTTATCGTAATTAAACTGCTTAACTTTTCCTTTCTTTAACGGAGGATTTAAACTAATGGACGAGTAGATTCAATCATACATATACATATACATGCACTGTGATGTTGATTGTAGTAGACTTTAGTAGACTCCTTGGAACTGTACATAACTAGAACTTTCTATACTATTTGTACAATATTATTAAAATCGGCTAAGATAGCATTTTCTGATTTTGCTTCATATGGCATATAGAGCTAGTGTGTGTATTACATAATGCCATAAGGCGCAAAGACCCTGATCTTGATTAGTGATTAATCCCTTAGCAAAAAGAGAAATTATTCCGGTAACTTTTTTTTTCTGGGTTTAATCAAGAATATCCTCGAGTCTTTCACCAAAGGCTAATTCCTTACGGTCCGAGTGCGTTAAAGGTAAAACACTCCCAACAAATGCGCTTTTGAGAGATTAAACTTGTATCCTCACCCTTCTTGATATAGAAACTGCTACATCCTCAACCAACACTTATTGATAGTCACCTAACCCTCTCTGGTTACCTTTATTTTTTTTTTGGTTAAAAAACGGGACCAAGGCCCAATTACAACGACATTAGCCGAGGGTGGCGAACCCCCATGGCATTAGCAAGAAGAACACAACCAAGGCCCTTGGGGGGTTGACTAAGAAGGGTGAGACCCCTTGACTGTTTACAGCCCCATTTGGCGAGCCAATCCGCAGACATATTCCTCTCAGGAGGAATATATTTGATCGACCAGCTCCATGTCTCGTTAAGCATCTCTCTAATAGCTTGTACAAGAGGATACAAAGGGTGGCACTGGTGCACACCAACCTCCACAGCCAGCACCGAGTTCTTGGAATCAGATTCAATCTCAACGTAGTTAAGATTAAGTTGCCTGGCATAATTAATTCCCTGGTAAAGGCCCCAAAGTTCAGCAAGATCAATGGAACAGTCACCAACATGGTAGCCAAATCCTCCCAGCCAATTCCCTCCCTCATCTCTAAAGATACCACCTATTGCAGCTCTCCCTCTACCTTGATCCCAACTTCCATCAGTATTAAGTTTTATCCACCCTGGTTTTGGCTGCTCCCAAGCAAGCCCAACTATCACTTTCTTTCTTATCTTCTTGACGTCCCCCCAGATATCTCTCCATTCCCTTATAACCTGTCCAATGGCCTCCATTTTTTGAGCAGTGGGTAGTTCCTTTTTCTCAAAGACCCATCTGTTCCTCCATTTATGTGTGGTTGTCAAGTGTAATCATCGGCCTGAGTAGCCTGGCTTCTCTCTTCGCTATATAATAACTCAACACGAAGCCCAAATTGTCAAGGTGTAGTTCAATCGCCGAAAGCCCATTTTGCCGACTGCTAAGGGAACTATCCTGCTGGCCCAGAAATAAAAATCCAAAACTGGAAAAACGGTGCGGTAAGCCCACAGCCTTTACCAGGGACCTCAATAAACGCAAACATGAAGAACAATCATAGCTGACAGATCATATGCTTTCCTTTTACTGATTTCAATTTTCAAATGTTACATTTTCACCCATAGGGGTAAAAGTGAAAAAGAGAAAGAAAAAGGGGACAAAAGAGTTTAGACATGGCAGCCACTCTGCTTTGTCTTTCCAACGCAATCAACAACAGTGATTTGTTGGAATTCACCCAAAATACAAAGGTAAATACGAAACAAGATTCTATAATGTGTATAAATTATATATACATATATACATATATATATATATTTATATAAGACTATAATTCCTATTCTTTGAAACCATTTGCTGAAGGCTAGAGATCAGACCCTCATATTACCACCTTTGAGCTTGAGCTTGGAATACTACACACACACACATATATTTATATATATACAAGAAAATCTCCCTGCCAATGCAGCTTCCTACATTGTTTGTATCAATCAGTATGAAACTCTTTTTGCTTCAATGATGTTTTTAATCCCCAAAATTTTCTATCAAAATCCCCAACTATCTGGGAAGTTGGGTGTTCACAAATTACCCGCCCAATCATAATTCTGGTACACAATGTGAATAGGGCCCCCATCATCCAAAAGATGTATCAGAAGCCCTGCTTTTGCTGCATCCAGGTAATTCAGGACCCACTTTAGGATATCTTTCTCCTCTCCAAAATCTACACTAAACCTGTAAGAAGAAAATGGCTCCATATCACTTTTAACATTTCTCTTTCAATTTTGATATAAGAGGCAAGAAGTACTGTACATATGAATTAGCATAAGTAATGAATACTTACCACTTGATGATCCTTGTTAAATGAACTGTCCTCTTCTCCAAATTAATCTCTATTGCTCCCCTCTGGAAGTACTCCCTTGCAGCACTTCTAAGCTCACCTTCAACCCCTTGAGGAGTGAAAAACCTCACTGCTGGGCTTGACCTTGTCCCATTGCATAGGCCGAAATGGATTAAAGGGTTCACTTTAGCGGGAGCAAGCTGACAGTTGAAAAGGTCAAAAATAGTCAAAAACTTTGGCACAAGGTTTCAGGAATATGTAATCATTAAGCAATAGCAAAACAGAATAGAAAAGTTGCTTACCTCTAAGCGCCTGTCTCCACTGCTAAAGGGCCTGACCAAGGAATAAGGGGACTTTCTGTTAATTCTGAGGATCCCATTCTCTATAGTGTTAAGAGAGTAAGGATATCCCCCAACTACATATTGGAAATCACTGAAAAAGGCTCTCTTATCAAGTATTCCTTCAGGATGTCCTATGCTGATTACAGCATGGATCACCATGGCATTATATAAGTTTAAGAAGAAAGCTAGCCTCTCATCTGGGGTAAGTAATTGAAGATTGATCCTCTGCAGATCTCTCGCCAAGTTTAAGTATCTGCATCAAACAATTGGGTATTGTAAATGAGATCAATCAATTAATCAAAACAGAAATGAAGGTTTTGAAATGTTCATAAAGAGTATAGGGAAAGAGAAATAAAGAACCAAATTGAAGTACCTGCGGAATTCCTCACTTTTGCTGATGAGATAATAGTTCAGACGCAACCTGTCATCAGAGGCATACGCTTCCAGTATGGCAGACAATAACTTTGCAAGCCTATCGGCTAGAAAAGATGCAGATTTGGGCTCACTATCATTTGTTGAGTTTCGAAAGTTGAAGCATCCCAGAATAAATGGCTCATGCTCCAGGAAACGATAAAAATGTTTTCCTTCTTCGAAATCATTCTCCCTGCAACAAAAATGGTGAACAAGTAAGATAAAAAGTAAACCTGAGAACTAACACCATCTACTAAATTTATTGACTATAATGTATGAGAGAATGTTCATACCCAAAGACATGATGGATGAAGTGCTTCTGGGCCAGCAGCTTTGCGGTTGCAATGCCCTGTAAAGAATGGAGGATAGAGAAATTGTCAAATGTGATAATATCTCCTACAAGACATTTATTGGATGCATGTCAAGTTAGCAACTCCAAATCTTAAAGGCTAATCTATAAGATTTTTTTTGTGCAAAAGGGTTTTTATTCTTTAACCTACATAAGAAGAATCTCTCTTATTCTAGTCAAGAAATCTAAATCATATATTGTCTATCTTAAACATTAAAATCAAGAGATAAATTGAGAGACACTAATTTTTTTTTAATATATAAATTCCGATATCCAATATTCACATTATATTATGATTAATCCGAAGTCGAGATTGAAAGACATTAATTAATCTAGTGGACAATCATCTATAAACTTTAAAGGTTGATATAACATGCAAAAGAAATTTGACTTCACCAAATCATTCATGCCATAATAGTCCTAGAAGCAAAATTTGGAAAAAAGCCTAGAAATTTGGCAGGATGGACGGGGCAAGGAGCTGAGCCTTCATATACCGTGTAGGGCCATGAACATCAATTGCTCAAAGCTACCAACTCTCGAAGGAATCATTGTCATTCGTTGGAAATAAATGTGGGTGGTCCACTTCGGTTCAATTTCCCTCAAGACTTTCCATCTATTCATTCACATTTAATAACACATATCTTTAACAACAGTTCAACCATTTGGCTGAACAATATCCTAAACTAGTATGGCGAAAAACAAGTACCAAAACCAAATTGGCAATCCAATTCAATGGCATAACTGTTACAAAACTTGCACGAAAACTGACTCCGGAGAGACTAATAAAGCGGTTCATCTATTTGACTTTGTTCTGTAAAGGCAAAACAGAAAGCTGACGTAAAACAGCAACAAAATGCACTCATCATTTCGGTTTGAAATCATAATTTAATTGTCCATGTCGACAAGCATTATAAAGTACAAAACAGTAACGTAGTTTTATGGGATTTATCTATGTTTTAATCATAACCCATTGTTGCCTAATCCACAATTATTACTGCTTAATACCAAGTATTAATCAATAATCAAAAAACCATTTCGATTTCTGGCAGTAGCCAAAGTACTAATAAATAATAACAATGTACTTTATTAAAAACATAAAAATAATTGGACGAACGTGGGTGGTTTTAAGTAGGGCTATCATTCTAGCCCAAAGCGTGCGGCGTGCTCTCCATCATTACTCATTAGTGTCGTGTGTGCTGGCCGGCTGGCCTTTGCCCCGAGAAAGGCAGAGACCAAAAACAGAGGAACCCTTTTTCGTGCAAAATAATACTAATAAAAAAAAAAAAAAACAGATTAAGCTTTTCAAAACGTGAGACACCGTAAGAAATTCTATATTTGTTGAAGTGTCTCTTTGATTATTCAAAGGAGCAAAATCAAATTTTTGTTTTTTTTTTTCTTGATACCACGTTTATGAAGTGTCTCTGTGATTATTTATACTTTTGGCATAAGTAAACGAATGGGATGATGACTAATTAAATAAATTACTAAAATGATGTACATAATTAAGGAAGAAAAAATAGAAAACGAACCTTTCTTCTGCCGCAGTCAAGGTGGTGAATAAGGGCTTCCACCAAATCATCACCAGCGAAACAATTCTTGACAATCTTCATCTTGATCAAACGGTCCTGAATCGGCAAGCTCTGTCTCACGGCCTTCACAACTCCGACCAACTCATCTTCTTGTTCTACTTCCTCGTCGTCGAATCCGTAAACTGGAACTTCCGGCGCGTCGTCGGGACATTTCTTCGACAGCAACTCCTTCATCTTGTTATCCAACTCCCCACTGTTTCTTAACGAATTCAATGTCACCAACCCACCTAACAACTTCTCGTTAAAGAAAATCTGGGGTACCTCGGAGCTTCCGGTTCTTTGGACCAACTCCTTGGCCCTTTTGGGGAACACGTCGATGTTTACTTCGACGTATCTAAGCCCTTGGTCTCGGAAGAATTTGCGAACGGCGGTGGAGTCTCGGCAGTTTGACCTAGTGAAAAACGTTATCCGACCTATGAAGTCGTTCCTTTCCTCTTCGCTTTTCAGCTTCACTATAACTTTGACCCCCGGGATTTTGAACTCCGTTACCTCGAAGTTTAACGAATCGTTTTTCACCACGAAATCGTCGCTGTCTTCTTTTAAAGAAGATAAACGTTTGACGATTGCTGCTGAGAAGTTGGTGCTTCGTTCCCTGATGTATTTGCCTATGGCAGGCATGCTTTCGGCCATCGACAGTGATTGCGAACGTTCAACTTTCTGCGGCGGTGGCTCGGGTTTCGGGAGATGAACTTGTGCCTTAATGGCTGGTATGTAATGATTATGCGAATGGCCATTATTAACGTTGTCGGTTTGGTGATTAACATCCTCCTTGGCGTCGGACTCGTGGGTCTTGTCAACTTTTTCAGGGGAATCATTGGAACTTAAATTAGAATTAGAGTCTTCCTTCTCATGGAGCTGCTTCACCTCCTTCTCTTCCCCTGGCTCCATTTCGACATCAGAGAATTCTCCTCCATCTTGATCATCTGAGACGTCGACCTTTTTCCCAACTTCAGGATTAACGTTCTGATCAACGTCCACCTTGGGTTGCTCTGAATCCATTCCTATTTCCGAAAGAACAAATGGAAAATTATGAAGCAAAAAGGATATAAAGAAGAAAGAAGAGTTAAGGAGGAAGAGAGCGATGAAAACGGAGATATTTAATGGTGAGGAAATATAGATACGAAGAAGAGGTCAAAGCTCAAAGGCGTGAAGACAGAGACTGCCTTTTTTGGTTTATAGAATTCTACTAGCCAAGAAACAACGGTGGCATGAAGAGGTACTGAGCGGCCCCTCAAAGTAAAGAAGGAAAAAAAAAAAAAAAGATTCTAGGTCCCATTTTCGCGTATATTAAGGCGAAAATATTTGTTTGGTGGACGTTAATCTAGGGGTGAAATGACTCGGCTAAGTCAAACTCAAAACAGATTTGAGGATGTCTTGTGTTCTTAGATACGGTGAACAAGTCTTTCTGATATCGTCCAAGTGGCATTGGAGACTGGAATGATTCAGAATTCAGATCGAATCAAGAGCCGTCTAACACATTTTTATGTCACTTTCATGCTTACTATGTCACATTTTTTAAGAAAATTTTCAATTTTTTAATTTAAGGTTTAAGATTGCTTTGAGAATAGGGCAATTGGCATTGGCTGATCCGTCTGTTCATGCCTTGCGTCTACATACGCACACTTCATCGAAGATTTGCAAAAGGAAAAATCTCCTTTTTTTGGAGGGAAAAAAAAAAAAGAACGAAAAGTCAACTCTTTTTGTTTTCAAGGGATTGGGTTGCTTTTATTTGAATCCAAAGCTGGAATATGGGTTTACTGTTAATCAGCAGATCATTAAATAATGAAATAGACAACCAATATCTATTGGTTTTGAATAGAAATAATTCCATATATCTTAAATAAGAGTCTTTTGAATGAAGAAAATAAATTTACAAGAACTTTTTCCGTTTGAAATCTAATATAATTCAACTCAAAATTAAATAAGAAATGTGATTACTCCTTTAGCTGGGCAAATCCTACCTTAGACTTGACTGATTGTCAACGTCAATTTTATGGGCTATTGCTCTTTACACCACTCCACAAAAGCCGTGTTAGAATTAATCAAAGTAAGAAACTCGTTAACTTAAATGAATTAGACATAATGGCATTTTGTTGGCTTTGCACTTGAGTTTCTATTTTAGGTTTTTGGTGTTTTTGCACTTCAATTTCTCTATCATATATATTTAGAATATTACTAATATTTAATTCAATATTCAAAACACTCCAAAGAATTGTCTAACTTGATGAGTATCCGTTTTTCAATTTTCCACCACGTGTAATAAATAAGAATAGGGTAGGAAATTAAACTTCAATGAGCATTTCTATTAGTATGAAATAGGAAGCCCCATTTATAACCAAAAAAATAAAATAAAATTACATGTTTAATGCAACACTAACACTACCTATGGTTTCAAGCTGTCCATATGTGATGGGTCATGGACGGTCTATTTTGGGCCATGCGAGCTCCGATTTCAAGTTTGAACCCAATTGAGCTTGGTCTAAAATACTAAAACTAAATTAAATGTTTCAACCTTGAGTCTAAAGTGAGGGAGAGCCTAAAAATTAAGGTTCATTCTTGGAGTTTGGAAATTGGTCTTTAATAGGCCCAACTCAAAAAAGTAGCCTAGTAGAACGAAAGCCCAAAGAACACAAGACTATCTATCTATCTAGTTTGAAAGAGATTATCTACTTTCCAAAATTTGAAGTGCATAAGCAAGAAAAAAATATTAGTACTAATGTGATTTGCCAAATGCTAACCTAAAGGCCAACATTTCCTTGGAAACTAATTTCTGATTCCTTCTGAATGAGTGAAAACTTTGTCACAGAAAAGAGCTGCAAAAAGAGTGCTTCACCAATCAGGCAATCACCAACCTTGCCTTTCATCCTCTATATGCCACCCCCAAAAAAAGTCGTGTGAAAAAAGTTTGATCAAAGTGAGAGACTTGTTAGCTTCAAAGAAAGCGTACAAGATGAGGAGCAAAGAAATCTGTCCTGGAAAATTTGTCAAATACAAATTTCGTTTTTCGTGTGCTTGTGGAGATCCAAAGGGCCTTGGTCCCTTGGACCAATGCAATAAAAAATAACGTTGCCATTCTACTTAATGCATTACTCTAATCTTAGAAATTGAATTTGAAATTAAATCCTCATTTCTTAAGTAACTTTCTAGGCAACTCTCTTCAAAACCAAATTATAACTTATAAGGTCGAATAATATTATGTCCCACAGGAAACGTTAAGCTTAAACTGTAATCTGCCATTTGCAGTTTCCCTTTCACTTACGATTTTCAACAAGAACTGAAATCCGCTACTTGTTTGTTTAAGCCGAAGACGTCACGTCAACGGGACCATTTTCTCTTTCTTTCCATTCCTCCTCGCTTGCTCTTCGTTCTCCCGATACGAAAAATTCCACCCTTTTGTTTCAGCCTTATCCTCTACCGCTAAAGCTCAAAAATGGTTCATACAGATAAAATTGTAGCTCAAAATTGTTGGGTTATGGTTGCTATTCTTGGGTACTTATCCCAAGCTCAGTTGCTCAACTCACAGAGTTTTACTTTTACATGCAATCCTAAGGACTTGACTGCACTCCAGGATTTCATGGGCAAGTTGACAATAAAACTTGAAGGTTGGACCACAAGTTCTTCAACTGATTGTTGTGACTGGGAAGGCATAACTTGTGATCCTCCATCTTCTGGCAGAGTAATCAAGCTGGAACTTTCCAAGAAAAGATTATCAGGCAAATTATCTGACGCTTTTGCTGGTTTAGATCAGCTCAGAACTCTCAATCTTTCCCACAATTTCCTTAAAGACTCACCACCACTGTCTTTGTTTCATATGCCAAATTTAGAGTTTCTTGACTTGAGCTATAATGACTTCTTTGGACCAATCCCAGAAAGTATCAACCTTCCTTCAATTCGAATTCTTGAAATTTCTTCGAATTCCTTCAGTGGTTTTCTTCCATCCCATATATGTGTTAATTCTACTCGAATTCGGTCCCTAAGTTTGGCAGTGAACTATTTCTCTGGTGATATGTTATCGGGGCTTGGAATTTGTTCTTCCTTGGAGCAGCTTTATATTGGCATGAATGATCTCACTGGTGGGATAACTGAAGACATCTTTCATCTTCAAAATTTGAAATATTTGGAGCTTCAAAACAACAAGTTTGATGGGAAGCTAAATCCTGGTATTGCCAATCTCTCTAACCTTGTTCATTTAGATATTTCTTCAAATAATTTTTCTGGAGAGATCCCGGATGTCTTTAGTCAGCTAGAGAAATTTCAGTATCTTGTAGCTCATTCGAATAATTTTCGTGGTAGAGTTCCCAAGTCATTGTCCAATTCTCCAACCATTAGTGCGCTAAATTTGAGAAAAAATTCACTGGAGGGTTCTATCGCTCTTAATTGCTCAGCCATGCTTACTTTGAACTCTCTCGATTTAGGTAGCAATAAGTTCACTGGGCCTGTGCCTGATAATCTTCCCGTATGCAGGCAATTGAAAAGTGTCAATCTTGCCCGGAATAATTTCAGTGGCCAAATCCCTGAGAGCTTCAGAGAATTTCATAGCCTCTATTATCTTTCTCTTTCGAATTCAAGCCTTTATAATATTTCCTCCGCTCTTCAAGTTCTGCAGCATTGTAGGAATCTAACTATTTTGATCCTCACCTTGAATTTCCCTGATGAAACATTACATGATGATCCTGATCTGCATTTTGAGAAGTTGAAGGTTCTGGTTATTGCAAAATGTAGACTTAAAGGTTCAATTCCCCAGTGGTTGAGAAATATTACTGCGTTGCAGTTGTTGGATTTATCATGGAACCGTTTGAATGGATCAATTCCACCATGGTTTGGAGGCTATCGAGATCTCTTTTACTTGGACTTATCCAACAATTCCTTTACCGGAGAGATCCCAAAAGGTTTAACTGAATTATCAAGCCTCATCACTGGAAACATCTCGCTCGAGGTGCCTTCAGCAGATTTTCCTTTCTTCCAGCAAAGGAATGAAAGTGTTAGGGGAATGCAGTATAATCAAATTTGGAGTTTTCCACCAACACTTGATCTTGGTCACAACTTTCTCAGTGGACCAATCTGGCCAGAGTTTGGGAATCTCAGAAAGCTCCATGTTTTGCATTTTGAATTCAATAATTTATCTGGACCAATTCCCGAAAATTTGTCTGGGATGACCAGCTTGGAGGTGCTGGATCTTTCACAAAATGACTTATCAGGGACCATACCAACATCCCTTGAAAGTCTCAGTTTTCTGTCTATGTTTAGTGTTGCCTACAATAAACTTCAGGGGTGGATCCCCTCCGGTGGTCAATTCAACACATTTCCAAATTCAAGCTTTGAAGGAAACAATCTTTGTGGTGATTATTGGATTACTTGTGAAGGAGGTACTAAAGGAGAAGATCAGCAAGAATCCGGGAAAAGTTCGAAACTGAACAAGGATTTCATCAATGGTATGGTTGCAGGAATCATATTTGGGACAGTTTCCTCTGTTGTTTGTATCAATCTTTACTTCAAGGATTTCATCCCAAAATTTCTATCCAAATGGAAGAAGATGTGAAACTCGGGTGGTCATAAATTACCAGACCAATCATAATTCTGGTACACAAAGTTAGCAGGGCCTCTATCACGCAAAAGACTTGTAAAGAGCCCGCCCTAGTTCCTACATGCATCAAGTTAATTCATCACCCATTTTAGGTCATCTTTCTAGTTCTGTACGAAATATGTACTCAAGCTAATTCATGTATAATAGGAATGCAAGTATGGGTTAATTGGGAGCTAAATCACTCCAATAAAGTTTTGAAATCTCAGATAAACTTGTTAAATTAGATTGTAATGCTTATTCTAGTTTTTAAAGATTAGTAACAACCAACGGTCTGTCCACTTATTCGATAAGGAATTCCACAAGAAAACAATCATATATAAAAGAAAAGATTAAGGCATGTAGCCATAATAATACGAATGCCACCATTGTGCCTTTTACTACATAAAAAGCCTGTACCAAAGATGAAATCACTCGCCAAGTGTTTGATCTGAATACACCTTGATGTATCAGTTTAATACGTTCTTTTCCTTTTTCCAAAATCAACACGAGTGGACCTTATTGTACAGTTAGCACCTAGGTATTTCTTCCCATGAGCACCATTGTGCATTTACCACACAATAGGATTGCAATGTCAGCTTTCTTACTATAATTTATTTTGCATCGTTATTCCCTTTTTTCATATAATAGGAATGCATGTGCCAAATCAAGGTGTTTGATTTGAATTCAAACCACTATACCATGATGTTCGCTTTTACTTTCATCAAAATAAGCTACTTTTCATGAACCTTGATAGAATCAGTAAATTTTACTTTTGTTTGATATAGTATGGAACACTACATATTGACATAAGTTCGGAACACTCTTTTGCAGGCTGCAGCACATCGTAGCTCACCTTCAACCCCGTCGATTGAAGGACCTCACTGCTGGGATTGACCTCGTCCAATTGGTTGAAAAGAAAAAAATGGAAATTACGTACTGATAACCAATCACTTTGCTTCATATAGAGTGCGAAGTTGCATGAATGGATCATTCATAGCCCTCACCGAATATGATTACTTTAATAATAATCACTCAAAGTCTCTAATTGTTATGGACATTTAACCCCGACAACACCAACAACCCTAACAACTCCAAGCGAAAAGGAGAATACAGAAGACGGTAAATGAAGTCTTGCCACCAATGAGAAATTGAATTTCATTGACCTTTTCTATTAGTATTAAGAAATAGGAAGTCTTATTAATAGCCAACGGCCAACCCTCATCTTTGTTTATTTTCAACCTATTATTTTGCATGAAACAAAAAGCCAATATGACGAACAGTAATCAGGTTTGGAAGAGTTTCACAATTTGAATTCTAATCCAACTCTATTCTAAATTAGTCGAGATCATCTAATGTGATTACTAAATATCGGAGGGTTTATACATGAAGAAAGCAAGTACTAATATAGAATTTTTTTTATTTATGAAATCTTAGTATGACAAAAAAAAATGAATACGAAATCCTAGGAAGTTAAAATATATATCTATAATCTATAATATATATAAAAGTACAAATGATATAAAACTTTTGAATCGCTTAAAATACCTTTTTTTTATAAATATTTTAGAATTGTCATTGATATTATTAATTTAAATTGAAACTCTTTATTTATTTTTACTAAATATTTTTTATATATTTATTAAATGATGTTAGTAATTAACTAATTTTATTTCATCATAATTAAATTATTATTATATTATATTAAAGAAAATAGTTTAATTATTATTTAATTTTATGTAATTTAAGTTGAAGTTTACTAATTTATAATTTAATTATTATTCATTTTAAAGTAGTTTAGTTTTCTAAATTTATTTTTTTTATTTTTTTTATTATTAATAACATATTGTATAACGTACAATACATGTTAATGCATATTACAGTGAATAACTAGTTAAATATAAAATTACCTGTTTAATGCAACATTACCTAAGATTAAAGCTGTGGGTATCCATATGGGATGGATGGTGGTCTATATATATTTGGGCCATGTTTTACCTACCATTTCAAGTTTAACCCAATTGAGCTTGGTCTACAATATTTTAACTCTTATTCTTGCCTGAGAAAAGCCTACAAATTAAGGCTCATCGTGGGAAATCCGTGGTTAATTGACTCAACTCACTCAAAAGAAAACGAAAATGATCTTAGGTGCAAGAAAGCCCAAAATTACTCAGATTAATTATCTACTTGGCCTTGTATTTCATTTTTCAAAAACCGGAAAAAAAAAAGTTTATTCGCAGTGAAGTAACTATTTCGGTGTTTGTCTTTGAAATAAAGTTCAAAACTGTTAGTAACATGTACCGTATGAAACTATTGAAAGACAATCTCTACTTCCGAAAATTTGAAGGGCAAAAGCAAGAGGAAAAAAAGTAATACTAATCTGATTTACCGCATGCCAACCTAAAACTAAAAGCCGTTCATTTTCTTGGAAAAATAAATGGTACATTCAAGCATGATATACAACAGACAAACAAACTAACTTCTGATTCTCTCCTGCTGCTGAGTGAAAACTTTGTCACAGAGACGAGCTGCAGCCGCAATTCAATGTCAGAACCAGTACGAGGCAGAGAACATGTGAAACTCATTTCCAGATTTCATTGCATTGCAAGATTAAAGCAAATAAAACTGGGAATACAGATAATCACGAATCTTGTAGTAATCTTCACACAAGGGGCCTTCAATAATAATCTGCTGAGTACCGGATCCCCCACCCTACATAAACAACGAGATTATAAAACATATCTTCCAGAGACATGACATATACAAAATTATGAGGGATTCACGTCTCCTCAGCTTGCCAAACAGCAATCACCAAAATGCCAAATGGCTCACCTTCTGGCTTGAAAATCCAACCTTGCGCAATGTCACATATTCACCGCATCGCAATGCCCCCCCGGCGAATTCTACCTGTACAAAAGCACCTTCGGATATCAAATCGGGGGCTGAATTTTTCAGGAATCTGGACTGAACATTACTTTCTATGACATGTTAATTGTTAACACAAATACAAAATGACAGTACCTTGACACCCTTATTAGCAAGAAACTGCTTGAAATCAGCCATTTTTAGATCACCTACAACAACAGATTTATGCGGTGGAGCTGGAGAAGAAATGGGTAGTAAAGAGAGCATGTCATTTTCGGTCTTCCCCACTTCTGCATCAACCCAAGCTATTTCATAGTCTCCCAACTGGAATTGCAGTTATGTCAGACAAAGGAAAGAAGATAGATAGAATACAACACAAATATGATAATCAAATCAAAAGACAAATTCAACTAGTTACCTTTTTAAAGAGCACATTACTCATCAGCTTCTCAGATAATTGTACCTACGTTAGACACAAAATCACAAATGAATTCTAATTTCTCAACAGCTCAAGCAAATATATATTCTTGAATTCTACCTTATAAGCACACAGATCAGATGTGACGTCAATCGTTTCTTCAATTTGGGGAGCATAAACGTGAGGACAAACATGTTTCAAACAGTGTTGCTTCAAATGCTCTGTTGCCTCGGCTGATCCATGCACCAAGACCTGCAAGTAAAAAATTCAATAAATGTTCTGACTTAAATACAATATGGCACCCACATTAAGCTTATCCAATAGAATGTAAAAAGAATGAATCCTAGAAAGAAAATGTTGTGGCATTTGAACATGGCTTAAACAACAAAGATGTGTATATAAGTTGATTGGGCTATTAAAGATGTAGGAAAAAACTCTCCCTTATCATCCCACAGCTATGAATGCCTTTAATCTAATTATAATGCATGCTCCACCTCATAGGATCCACTTTTCTACTGCCGATGGAAATATGGCACGCCCATATATAATAGCATGTTAATGTCATAGATGCATTCCAAATAGTCGGCTGGCATGCAAGCAAAATGACTTTTTGCTCACATAAAATAGGCAGCACACAGCAATTTTAATAGAGAGCTCCCATACCATCTCCTATAATAAAAGAGAGCACTACAAGCAACATCAACATCGCAAAGATGATTAGGCACATGTAACTAGGCATTCTACAATGTTTCCTAGAACAAGAAATACTCTTACGAGCTTCAATGGAGCCACATGCGCAAGGATTGATTTGACAGACCGGCCATCAGAACGTCCCTCATAATCCATGTAAATTAGTGAAGATTTTACTTGCACCTAATCATCATTAAAGAATGTGGTTCAGTTAACGGCAAAATATTGCAGCTTGACTGATTTGATGGAGTCAAACTAATGAAAGTATAAATCACACCATAGATTTGACAGAAATGTTCATAGACAAACTCACAACCAAATTCAAAATTCAATAACAGAAGTACCAAGAGAAATAGAAGTAATATTGAAGCAACAGATTTCTACTTAATGTCGGTGGAACATATAATAAATTGAAATTAAAACAACTGTCTGAGGGAACATGTATTCGTGAGAAAAGAAAAAAAACGAAAAAAAAGGGAAAATATTTGAACAGGAAAGATAAAAATGGAACTCAGATCCTAACATTAGAGTTTTAAAGGCATCCATGGAATCCTGAAAGGACCCATAGGCGTTAAAATGAAAGGATTAATCCACTCAATAATCCCTGCGTATCCATTTTCTTGGCTTCAAATAATGAAAGTAAGTGGAATTATTAAAGTTAATAATTTCATATAGTTTGTTGAAACCAACATAATCATCAGTAAGACCTACAATGCCAGTAATTTCATGATAAGAAGGTCTAAACTTACAGTCAACTCACTAGAAATGACTTTTGAAGGTCTTGTGTCAAGTATCAAACTAGCAGAGCCTTCATCAAGTTTTGTGTCCATAGCTCCACCAACCTGAGATAAATGTAAAGCAGTTTTATTATATAAACTGACAAGGTATCTATAAAACCAAACAGTAGTCACGTAAAGAAAATGAGATAATTTCTAACAGACTAAAATAATCAAATTCAGATGGCACAAAGAAGAAGGCACTAACACGCATAGCTGCTTGGTCCATATCTTCATCTTTAATTACATAATCATCCGGATTTATGACCTCACCAAAATCATCCCAATCAGAAGTACTATCATAGAAGGGAAACATTGGCGCAACACTAGTGGAGGGGGGCACAAATCCATCAATCAGAATATCACGGTATCCACTCCCATGTTGAACTAACCCTTCACGATACAAGCAGATAAAAAGATATCAACTGAAGATACACATGAGGATGTAAAAGATACAGCAAGTCATCAACAATGCGTCACGAATATCCAATAGAAATGCATTTCATCAGGGGCCTACTTAGTGGTGAATCTAGAGTATCCCTAGGAATTTGTCCTTTCAAGCACAAAGCCGTACACACAATCTTCCCTAATTTCTATATCTCATATGCATTTCATTCTCACAATTTATATAGCAAACGAGATCAAAATTCACTCTTTCAAATTCATGTTCCTCGACATAGCATAGCAAATTTGATTGAATGCCTCAAAAACATGCACCAACTATATCAGTCCTCATAGAAAGGTAATGAATTAGCCTTTAGGAAATGGAAGAAGAATACCATCCATTGAAGTATGCTTGTCATTAGAGTCAATGACCATTGGATCACTTGAATTGATATCAGGCATGTGAGAAGCTTTACATTCCTCCTCTTTGATGAGACTAGCTTTTAGAGCTTCTTCTTTTTTCAGTCGGTTTTGCTCTTCTTCATAAGCAACCAGTTCCTCCCCAGCCAAAGGAACCCTCCTAGACATAATGACTTTAACAGCTTTTGGAGGTGGATCTGCCTGAAGCATGCGAGCTAATGTGCCAAACTACATATGCAGGTCAAAATATAGCAAGTATATAATGAGGCAGAGGAAATTATTTTCTCCTTTGATAATAGGAAATAATAAAATACATGCCAGGGAAACAATTTTTACAGATTGTTACAGTATGAACCAGCTGAAGAAGCTAAACAAATGAACTTGACAATCATGAAAAACGCAAAATAATTCCTGACAAGTTGAACACAACAAAAGAGCTTAAAACCTTAGTGCATTGATCAATTAAACCTTTATCGGTCATGAATTAGATGCTCATGAGCATCTAAACTCTGGACAAATTGAAACTTCTAACAATTGACGAACATAACCAGTTTAAAAGTCCTAGGTCCTAAAGAACTAACCTGGCCCCGCTCGGTAAATAGCACAAGATTCCTGACATCTGCTGCCCACTCAACAAATATATCATGTGAGAAACCTGCTTCCAAGCTGGCCATAGATGCCAGTATAACCTAAAGTAGAAACATTAGTTAACAGTCTAATGTATTAGGCTGAGAAAGATCACGGTGATATGCCCTTTAAGTGTGGTATTAGTCAACTAACCTTAGGGCCATCTGGAACTTTATCAAGTTCATCCTTGCTGATCAAAAGTTTGACATGCCTGCAATGTTGCAATAAATACCTTGTACATCATTCTCATCCAAACAAAATATGGAGACACATAATTTGAAACCCATTCATATTAATCAAATATTCTACGCACATAATTGATAAAAACTAGGGTAATAAGTAGGAGCAGAAAATAGATATTAATAGAAGACTAGCAATTGTCTATAACTTCAATAAATGAAGACCACTCACTTCAGAAGAAAAGCATTGTCTCGCGAAGTTTCAAAGGATTTAGCTATAGCATCACTCATCCACTCGAGAAAACTCTTGACATAATCAATCGTGCTTGATGCAACATAAGTCACAAAGAAGATGGGGTAGTTCAAAGACTTCAGTGTCCAGTGCTGTTTGTATCATGATTCAGACTTTGCAATTAATAAATGGCTAACAAAAAGAATAATGAAAATGAAACACGCCTTGTTATTTCTCAAGAATTCCCACACACTGACCTCTTCTAAAACCAAGAGAAGTTCCAACACACGACCAGCGGTATCGACAGGTAGTAACACATTTCCACCAGTTTCTAAAGTCTTTGAAATAGTATCTGCAGAAACATCTCATCTTAGCTTGGTTTGGGACCATATGTGAAAGCATGAAGTGCATTACAACAGAAAAGGCTATAAGAAAACATAAATTACCTACAAAATCTCTGTCCCTTTCCCTTTGCTGTTTAGGAGGTTGATTGTTCAAAGCATTATACGCATCAGTTATCAGAACAGCAGGCCGGACAAAAGATTCTAGAACAGTTCCATTCAAATGCCTGATAAAACCCACTCATCTGAGTATATAAAGATAAAGTCATGGATAAACACAACTACAACTTGAGATCAGATAAAAGGTAAGGGTATATACTTTTCTTTGCGGCGGTTAAAGTCTACAGCATAGATGACGTCTTCTCCATCCTTTGTAATCTTCCAAACAGTACCACCCAATAGATGTCCAGCAACATGAGGAGCAATCACAATGCCCTCACCTTTTCCTATAAAGATTATAATGGAACCAAAAGCGATAAAAGCAAGCATGTAAGATTTACTCACCTTTTCCTAAGAAGATTATAATGCAAACAATAGCAACATAGCAAGCATGTAAGATTTAATAAGGAGGAGCAACGGGGTGAGTGACATTATCTAAAAAGATAGTATATAAGATTTGCAACATTTTAGTTCCCTTGATCTCTTACTGATAAATGAACATCGAACTCAAGATTCCTAATGGATAATGTAGAAATTGAGATCACTAATAGCAAAACCTTTACCAGATAAATGATAGTTCTGGGAGTAGGTTAGCCTAGTCACATTCTGGAAAGTAGAATCAATGTCATCCAGGGTGAACAAATCAAACTCCGATACTTGCTGCAATTGGGAGATAGCAGAACGAGTCAACAAAAAATTTCGAACTACAAAATCTAAATAACTGTTTTACAACAAACGGAGAAGCTCAACTTCAAGCTTTAGGCCTCACCGACTAAATGGTATAAACAATAAATTTATGGACATGCCATCAACTTGACAATGACAAAGTGATAACCACCATTCTCAACAACTATGGCTAAAACGGTAGGGGTTGGAAATAAAATTCTTAGTACATAAGCTTAGAAGACAAATAAACAAAACAAAGAGACAAGAGATAACGTTCACCTTACGAGAGAAACACTGATCGTACATGGTGAGAAGGCCTAATCTGCAAACCGGTTCCGTGGAAAAAACCGGCGCTGAGAGTCCAAGATGTTTCACGGCATACGGGAGAGCGCCAAGGTGAAGCGTGTCGGAATGCGACAGCAAAACCGCGTCTATAGTCGAAGCTACCCTGAAAAACGCCACATTCGATTGGAATTTCACTTTCTATTACGAGATTAGCATTGCGAAAGTGGAAGAAGAAGAAGAAGAAGAAGAAGCAGAACCTGGAGAGGGGTTGAAGAAGAGAGGGGTCAAAAAGGTCATTCCAGCCACAGTCGATTAAGAAGTTGAAGCCGTCGATTGAAACCAAGTAAGAGAGAGGATTTTCGTTGTATACTCCACTGAGCGGAGTTACCTGAACCGACGTCCCCATTCTCCTCTCGGTCCACAGGTGAAGACTGAAAAACAAAGATTCAGGTCACAGCAGATGGAGTCTTAAGAACGAGGAGAGAGATGATCGAAACGTTGTCGTTTATACTTGGATTCAAAAGACGAAAATTTTCGTTAATGCAAAAGCCCAATTTGGGAAGAGCAGTTCAGTCTCCCAAAGCCCAATCTGTCAGCTGCTAAGGGAAGCCGTACTACTGACCCAAAACAGAAAATCCAAAACTGCAAAAAATGCAGCGCAGAGCCCTTACTGGGCCCACAAGAATTTTATTTCAACACCCAATCACAGCAGAAAATTTCGTCACGGTGAAGGTTAAATGCTCAATTAACAGCCTGAAGTTTTAAAATTAGTTCAAATAAGGGCCTAAAAATATAATTCTAATAAATTGGAATTCATACTAAGTAAATTATGATAAATTAAACTCATTATTAATCAATGTTAGTGTGTAATATATATGTATTGAAAAGTATACGAAGATTTTATATTATATTATATGTATTGAATTTATTTTGATTAATATTATTTTATTTTTAATTAATTTGACGGCATCTTTTTTCTATCAAAATTAATACCTATATATGACAAACATTAATTTTCATATATGGAGAATTTAATTTTTCATAATTTATTAAGTATGGATTAAAATTTGTTCGAATTGTATTTTTGAACTCTTATTTGAGTTAATTTTAAAAGTTAAGACCTTTAGTTGAACATTTATTAATTTTTCTTGCAGCTTATGGCCTGGAAATTTGGTCTCAAACCCTACAGTCTACAATTTCTTTTTTTTGGTCAGAGTACAATCTACAATTACAATTTTCATTTCCTGAGTGCGTACGGCCTTGGACTATACAAATAAAAAAAATCCCAATTCTATTATTCATCCATGATTGTAATCTTAGAAGAGTAAAAATTTGATCATGTAGGGGTTTTACACCCTTCGATAACTGTCAATCTCATATTTTTAAAATTTTCATGAAATTTTACAATACATATAATTATTTAAGTAAAAAAATCTTTTACTTCTTTTTTTATAAACTCGAAAATCTTTTTATAATTGTTAAAATCTTACCTCAATAATATGATAAATTTTAAGACTTATCTTATAAAACTTTTTTTTAACTTAAAGCTAAACCTTGAATAAATTTAAATTTATTTGTGAAATAATTATGTACAATAAAATTTATTATAAAATTTTATAAAAATTTTAAAAATTTTGAGATGACTTGATGTTATTAAAAAAATATAAAACTTTGCTTTTTACCTACAATCCTAATCAAACATTTTTTCATCTTAGAAATTCTTAATCAAACGAAAATCGGTCAAATATTACGTCGGAGTTTCCCTTTGGCATAATATTCCTCAACAACTGTTAACCTATATTTATTTATTGGAGTTTCTTATTATTTAGTATTTATTTTGAAAGAAAACAAAAGAAAAACCATTCAAGTCAAAGCCGCCATTTTCTCCTTCTTCCCCTTGCTCATAACTTCATTCTTCTTCCTACAAAGGTATTTCCACTTTTCCACCCCGTTTGTTTTCAGCTTGACTCAGCTAAAGCTCAAGAATGTTTCAACTTTCAAAATGAAAGCGCTAATAAAATCCCTTGTTTCTCGTAATTCGTTTAGCTTGTTTTCGATCCTGATCAACATACAAAGTCTATATCTATAGGGGGTTTCTTGGTTACTCAATTTTTTTTTCTGGTGGGGCTAATATGGAAGCTCAAGATTGTTGTTGGGTTATTGTTGTTATTCTTGGGTTCTTGTTCCAAGCTCAGTTGCTCAACTCACAGAATTTTACTTGCAATCGTACGGACTTGACTGCACTCCAGGATTTCATGGGCAATTTGACAATAAAACTTGAAGGTTGGACAACAAGTTCTTCAACGAATTGTTGTGACTGGGAAGGTATAACTTGTGATCCTCCATCTTCTGGCAGAGTAATCAAGCTGGAACTTTCCAAGAAAAGATTATCAGGCAAATTATCCGACTCTTTAGCTGGTTTAGATCAGCTCATAACTCTCAATCTTTCCCACAATTTCCTTGAAGACTCACCGCCGCTGTCTTTGTTTCATATGCCAAATTTAGAGTTTCTTGACTTGAGCTATAATGACTTCTTCGGACCAATCCCGGAAAGTATCAACCTCCCTTCAATTCGAATGGTTGAAATTTCTTCGAATTCCTTCAATGGTTCTCTTCCTTCCCATATATGTGTTAATTCTACTCAAATTCGGTCCCTAAGTTTGGCAGTGAACTATTTCTCTGGTGATATCTTACCGGGGCTTGGAACTTGTTCTTCCTTGGAGCAGCTTTATCTTGGCATGAATGATCTCACTGGTGGGATAACTGAAGACATCTTTCAGCTTCAAAATTTGAAATTTTTGGAGCTTCAAAACAACAAGTTTGATGGGAAGCTAAATCCTGGTATTGCCAATCTCTCTAACCTTGTTCGTTTAGATATTTCTTCAAATAATTTTTCTGGAGAGATTCCGGATGTCTTCAGTCAGCTAGAGAAATTTCAGTATCTTGTAGCTCCTTCGAATAATTTTCGTGGTAGAGTTCCCAAGTCATTGTCCAATTGTCCAACTATTAGTGTGCTAAATTTGAGAAATAATTCCCTGGAGGGTTCTATCGCTCTTAATTGCTCAGCAATGATTACTTTGAACTCTCTCGATTTAGCTAGCAATAAATTCACTGGGCCTGTGCCTGATAATCTTCCCTTATGCAGACAGTTAAAAAATGTCAATCTTGCCCGGAATAATTTCAGTGGCCAAGTCCCTGAGAGTTACAGAGAATTTCATAGCCTCTCTTATCTTTACCTGTCGAATTCGAGCCTCCGTAATCTTTCCTCTGCTCTTCAAGTTCTGCAGCATTGTAGGAATCTGACTGTTTTGGTCCTGACCTTGAATTTCCCCGATGAAACATTACCTGATGAACCTAATCTGCATTTTGAGAAGTTGAAGGTTCTGGTAATCGCAAACTGTAGACTTAATGGTCCCATTCCCCAATGGTTGAGAAATATTTCTACGTTGCAGTTGTTGGATTTATCGTGGAACGATTTGAATGGAACAATTCCAGCATGGTTTGGAGGCTATAGGGATCTCTTTTACTTGGACTTATCCAGCAATTATTTTACCGGAGAGATCCCAGAAAACTTAACCGAATTATCAAGCCTCATCACTGGAAACATCTCGTTTGAGGAGCCTTCACCAGATTTTCCTTTCTTCATGAAAAGGAGTGAAAGTGCGAGGGTATTGCAGTATAATCAAATTTGGAGTTTTCCACCGACACTTAAACTTGGTCACAACTTTCTTAGTGGAACAATCTGGCCAGAGTTTGGGAATCTGAAAAAGCTCCATGTGTTCGATCTGAAATTCAATGATTTGTCTGGACCGATTCCAGAGAGTTTGTCTGGGATGACTAGCTTAGAGGTGCTGGATCTTTCACATAATGACTTATCTGGGACCATACCATCTTCATTGCAAAGTCTCAGTTTTCTGTCTACATTTAGTGTTGCAAATAATCGCCTTTATGGAAGGATCCCTTCTGGTGGTCAATTCAGCACATTTCCAAATTCAAGCTTTGAAGGAAACAATCTTTGTGGTGATCATCGGTTCTGGTGTCAAGGAGGTACTAAAGGAGAAGATCAGCAAGAATCCGGAAAAAGTTCAAGAATGAACAAAGATTTCATCCACGGTATGGTTCCTGGAATCATATTTGGTGCAGTTTCCTCTACTGTTTGTATCAATCTTTACTTCAAGGATTTCATCCCAAAATTTCTATCCAAATGGAAAAAGAAATGAAAATTTGGGTGGTCATAAATTACCAGACCAATAAAAATGCCAGCCCTAGTTCCTACATGCATTAAGTCAATTCTCCACCCATTTTAGAACTTCTTTCTAGTTCTCCTGTACGAAATCTATACTCAAGCTGTAAGATGAAAAGAACTGGGTCATGTTGATTTCATTTTCATCAGTCAAGTACTCTCGGAGATGGCTGTCAATGTGTTGCCTGAAGTGAAGTTTCATATTAACGGTTGCCTAGATTCTCAAAATGGGCTGGCTAATGGCTATTCACAGTCACACCCTACAGACCTACGGTAATTTTAGATGTTGCGAAAAGAGTTAGATTTTGGGCCGCCATCTACATGCATACGTACACTTGTGAAAGGCAGGTCGCAGGTGCCACCAAATTTTGGGCCACTTTAATTTGAGTCATGGACTTGTACAAGACAATAGCAGACAATGAGAAGCAAATAGGTTTGATGAGATTCAGTCATTCAGATTATTTGGGTCCCTAGATGCCGGAGCCCATTGTTGGTTTCATCAGACAGCGCCACTGCGGTGGACAGCAGGGTTGTTCAATTTGCAAAAATGGAAAGTATGGCCGTAGAGCAATAACCAATTGAAATATAAACCCCTTTTCAATTCCATGTCAAGGATAAATAAAATTTGCAACATTTGAACCAAAAAAAAAAAAAAACTATGCCTAGCCAGACATGGACATTGTAACATGATCGGGCACAAACAAATTCCATTTAAGCAATGAATAAAAAACCGGATCGGTTGTCGAACCGGTTGGTCATCCGGTCACCGGTTCAACCGGTCCAACCGGTTCGATTAAATAAATAATTTAATTTTATTATTTTTTTTAAAATATTCAAAAAAAATTAAAAAAAGAAAAAATTCAAAATATTCCTTAAAAAATAAGAAAAAATTAAAATATCAATTAAAAAATTTAAAAAATTAAAATTCGGATTGAACCGGTTGAACCGGTTCAAAGGCGGTTTAATAAAACTTCTATTTTATGACCCGGACCGGACTGGACTTGTGACCAGTTCTCGATTCAACCGGTTGAACCGGCCGGTCCGGTCCGATTTTTTATTCCATGCATTTAAGGAGTTTTTCAAACGAGTTCATTTTCCCTGCCCAGTTACAAGATACACACATGAAAGTCAAAGTATACATCCCAATTTCCTAATTAATAAAAAGATTGCATTACTTGTCTCTCAAGTTGGCCAATATATATAGGTAGGGATCAAATTTTCATAAATGCCAATAGCCAATCTTGGATGGTAATCTTTCGCAAAAACATTTTACATTGAACTTGTTTATGCTCAAGATAGAAATTTTGATGATATTTGATACTAACATATCTATCAAGATGACATGACATCGATACTTTGTAACATACATATTTTTCTAATTAAATCCCACATTCACATAATCTGAACACACTAAAGTTTATATAAAGTCAAGCCCCTGTCACCATTTTGTCATTGCAAAGAGGTAGCGATAAGAATTGATATTATTAGGAGAGGAGAGAAAAGAAAGAGCAAGAGAGAGATGGCCATGGCAATTGAGGGTTTTTTAACCTTTTTGAAATTTCTTATTTGCGTGATGCGATGTATTCTACTCGGAAAAAATTTTGGACGCAAAGACTTCTGCATCGATGGAACCCAAGGTCCAAAGAAAAGATCTCTGTTCATGGCAGAATTTCAAGAGATGATCCATTAACTTAGAGATCAGATGACCAACGGGTAAGTAAAAGTTGTGTTGTCATTATATTATTATTATAGAATTAAAATTTCCCGAACTTATTAAACACAATTTTTTTTCCCACTTATATATATATATATATATATATCTAATTAGTATAATAATTTCTTGCAGGTTGACGCAACCGTTATATACCGCGATCTTAACCCCTTCGAAAGGTCAAGCAATTCGAGGGAACGTTACATGGACTATTAATATTGCCTTAGCACCGAATAAAGGCCTGATTTCTGAAGATTTTTTTTCTTTTTTTATAAAGTTCATTTATATTTTCTTTATATTGCACATGCAAAAGTTGGTGGAGATTATTCATAATAATATAATATACATACAAAATGTTTTTGAGTGTTCTCCGACGATTTTCATTATGCATAAATAGTTTTACATATTTAATAACTTCAAGTACGATTATCATTTTAATAAACTAATATGCGATCTTCTTTTCTTTACAAGAAAAGGAAAAAAAAATGATCATTTCAGAACAATCCCATTGATTGACCCACCTCAATTTAATCATGCTAGATGTATAGGATATTAGCTTAATTAAAAGGGAAGCCGACCCTTTGATGTAATTAATTTAAATTTAATTTGGTCTGGAAGTGACTATATATACGACAAACCTATATATACGTTAATCATTAATCATTAATATTATTTCTATCTTACACATATAAGATAATGCATATATTTTGCTTAAAAAAAGGATAAATTTATGGGCATGCCATCAACTTGACAAAGTGATAATTAACCACCATTCTCAACAACTATGGCTAAAAACAATAGGGTTGGAAATAAAATTCTGAGTACATATATAAGCTTAGAAGACTATAGAGGGTTTTTTTGTTGGAGAGTGAGGAAACGTCATAGACGATCAAATAAGATGTGCAAGAGGTAACAGAGAGGAAGACTGGACCAGATTTTGAGTGAAGAGTGGTGGTGGCAGGTGGAAGAGATGACCGAAAAATTGGTTGTCTTGATGTGTGAGAGAGAAAGAGAGTAGTTTTAGAGTTTACTGGTGAGGCAGAGTGAGTTGGATTCGAGTTTCTTGGATGATTTCAAGCTGTTTTGTAATTGCCTTCAGCCTCTTTTTTTATGCTTGTCAAGAGAATGCTTATAAGGAAATTCTATCTCAATCTCGTGATTTACGGGATTATTATAGAATAGTGAATCACGGGTAATTAAGGTAGTGTGGAGTCAAATCAAGAATCCTTGGCTCTTTGATTAAGGAAATATTTAAAGGAAAGTTTGAGAAAAGGGATAGGAAACATCATTATCGCTATCACGCCCCGACCCGCAGGCTCGGCCACGCGACAACCACCGTATCACCTCGAGATGCGTGCCTCGTCAGGCGGGCAACCAAGATGGCACAAGGCTTAAAAATAAAGGATATTCGAGCAATATATGAAAACATATGAAATATCATAGATAACATAGTTCAAAATATTTTAAAAATAAAATATCACATCTTACGGAATTCCAATGCAGCGGAAAGTATTATTTATAAATACACAAATATATATATGTAAGATGTAATAATAATCCGAGCCAAGATACACAAAGTGAAATGAGGTGGCACCTACATAATTTTGTCCACAGAGACAAACTGGGATCACTGGCCACCAGGACGTCCACCGTCCAAAGTCTGATGATCTGAGAACAAAAGTGAATGGGGTGAGTACATAATCATGTACCCAATGAGAGACTCGGTTATAAAGACCGATCACCTCAGGCTGGGGATATGAAATAATCCAAATATTAATTTAATAAATCATTTACTGAAATATATGAAATCCCAACCAAATCAAATATCAAATCAATAACAATACGTATATTCAAATGGGCTGGCATCTGAAATCGTCCCAATAAGGTATACCCGTGCATTGGGTATCCACTGGACCGTCAAGGGTTACTTTATACTTTTAAAACATTTTTACTTTACTCTTTGGCCAATTCCCTTGACGTTTGCCTCGCTATGGTGGAACACAGCTATCTCTGACCTGGTGAGCTTTCCTCCGCGCCTCTCTACTCCAGGCCAGAATATTCTCCGTGCCCTTTCAAAAAAGAAAGCGGTCCACGAGAACCTCATATATATTCACCGTGCCCCTTTAAAAAGGCGGTCCACGGGAACCTCATAAGCATGCCTCTCCCTCGGTCCACGCTCCCGCATATTGGAGCTCCGAGGAAAAATCGCTCAAACTCTCATCTCTCGGGGTACCATTCCCCATACAATAAACAATAATAATATCAATATGTATATGATTTATTGAAATTCCCACCCTTTAAATCATTTATAAACTCAGTGTGTGAGGGTGGACAATTCATACCCCAAAACATAAATAAACAATTTAATAAAGCATTTATAAATAAATTTGTAAACGGTTAACCCTCAATGGTCAACCAATATAATCCAAGCCACTCACAAGTGAGGAGAGTTGTATACTCCCCGATTACCCACGAATGCCTTAGCTCAAATTGCAACTGGTCCAAAACTCGTACGATCACGTACCTAAATAATCAAATTAAAATCTAATTTGATTAATAAAATATTCAACCAATGATTAATTCATAAAACAACACCAATTAAAGGTCTCGGACTAAAATTGACAAGTCCGGAAGTCAATTGGAGTTAATTGGAGTCAATTGGGGTCAAATAGGGTCTAGGGTTGCAAAATTACCAAAATACCCCTGGTGCTACAGTGCCCCTTGCCGACAGTTTGCTCACTCCCAGGCGGGAGTGAGCCAAATCCGGGAGAAATCCCGGATTTTGGCCGTCTCCGGCACGGGACCTGCCAGGTCCGGCGTCGGACCTAGCCCAGAAAATGGCCAGTTTCGGCCTTTCATCAAATTATGCTCGGTTTGAGTTCGATTCAACACCAATCCGCACCAAAATTGAAACACAGCAAGTTAAACACATGATCTATGAATTCACAGCTTCAAGAACGGAATCAAACAACAAATCATGCTCGAATTTTGGATCAAAACATTAAGAGTTGACTTTACTCTGACAAAACAGAAATCTCAACTTTGATCATCAAATTCTCTTAGCACAGACCATGAAATCAAGCGTGTAAACTATCAAATTAAAGCTTGATGAGTCTAGAACAACATAAGAAATTCTCAGCCAAAACGCACGGTTGAATCAAAAGATATCGGCTGATGAACAAACTGTCACCAAATTTCCAGTTTTCTAGATTTGATGATTTCCTTAGAAATCTTGGTGTTTTAATCTTCAAGGATGCAAAAGAAGTTGATATTGATGATTGATGAAGTGTTTGAAGAGGGATTGAAAGCTTAGTTCAGAGAGAATTGAAGAAGAAAGCTCGGGAAAATTGAAGAAGGAGAGGAAATGTGAGAATGGGGGTCTCGGGTGGCCGAGACCCCATTTAACAACAACGGGTCCGGCGCCGGACCCGACCAACTCCGACGCCAGAGTCACCCATTTCATAGTTGACTCCGGTCAACTCACAACCAATTGCCTCGGGTCTCGATTTCAAGTGGGGCCCACATCCCCGGACTTCAATTTAAAGATTTTTAAGCTTGAAATTGAGCTAAACAAAGTTTAAAACATCCATGGGAACCAAATTTGATAAATTGTCAAGATAACAATACATAATTATACAACTTGACATGTGTGGACAAGGTCCGGGCGTGTCAATCGCCCAAGAAAAAGTTAGGAGAAATCTCCTGATTACCTCCTCGTCTGAGCCACCAAACCAACTCTTTTGCATATCCTATGTAATGTCTAGCCTCACATAAATTTGCATTGGAGCCATAGGCTAATAAATTAACAAATTTTACATGACATGCATACAAACATATTCTTAGGGGAATTAGAAACAACTTTCACCTAGTGAAAACTATCCCATTTTGAAGAACTTAATTCCTACACAATTAGGGCAAATTCTTCCATGATAGAACAAGGCTTATTGTGTGTAATATTTTTCAAAAATTCACGTACCACCATACCATTCGAGAGCTATTTAGCTTCTACAAAAAAATTAGGATACTCCCTAGTGAGTCTAAGAATTTTTGAAGTTGTTGCAGTATTTTTCTGAGCATCTGAAGCTAGAGAAAAATATTGCAGAAAAGAATGTCGCAAAGCCGATGGTATTTTCGTAAATATTAGCAAAGTTACAAATTGAATTTTTCTTCATTGAAAATGATTTTTCCTATGGTGTTGAAAGGTTCTATATTATTATACACTATTTAAGCTTGAAAACTGCTAAGTTACTGTATGAAAGTATTGGGTGAAATTTATCGTTTTACCCTTCTATAGGTTTTAAATGCCAAAATGGGACAATTGCTTCCAATAGTTTAATGACTTAAGTACTTTGATAAATTCACCTTATTTTTATAAAATTTTGCCAATTGGTTTTAGTTTTAAAATTCTTTTATTTTATCCCAAATTTCATAATTTCTCTTTAGGACACAAATGTAATTTTTAAAATTTAATGAGGGCATTTTTGTCATTGGACATAAAGGCTTGTCTAGAAGTTTCAAGATAAATTTTTAAGTCTTCTTCTTCTCTTTTTCCCTTGCATGGCCGAACACCACCTTACAACTTCTCCCACCATTTTTCTTGCTTCCAAGCTTCAAAATCTTCTCATCCAAATTCTCTCTCTCCAAAATCTCACCATAATTTTCAAGAAAATTCATTATTTTACCCTCCAAACAACATCTTCATCAAGAAAATTTCAAGAAGAGCTTTAAGGAATTTCATCAAACTTACAAGTCTCCAACTTCCATAAGAGCTTAAGGTGTGTCTTTATTTCTTTTCACCCCTCTTCAATTTTTTTACAATTTTCATGCAAGAAAATGATGAACATTAGTCCCATGCATGGAGATTTTGCATTTTCTTCAATTCAACATTAGTTTATGACTCCAAAATTCCCCATGACATGCATGCCTCATAAGAGTAAGGTACAAATAGAGAATAGAAATATTTAGGTGATTTCTTAGAAGTAGGAAAACTTAGTTGAGTGGAGAAAAACCAAATTCAACAATTAAATGACCAAAGTCCCATGAAATTGACCTTATGCCACCCTAGAAGAACCCCTATATTTCTGGTCATAGCCATGGAATTTATTCCATAAATGGTAGTTTGGAAATAGTAGAAAATGATGTGAACCGAGAAATTGGAAGAATGAAGAATGCTTAAGGTAGTTGTAAACTCATGTTGAGACATAATGACCTAGGAGAGGTATAATATTTTATGTAATAGCAATAGTATTTTATTTCCTAAATGACATCTTGGGAATATTAGAAAGTGTTGTGAACCAAGAAATGGTTGGAAAGAAGCTTAGGAGTAGTAGTTGTAGAATAAACCCACATTACGGCCTAATAGTGGCCACCTTGGGTAAGTACCACCTAGGGGATTGGTTAGATGTCATTCAAGGGTGATAAAAATCATAAATGGGTGCAGAAATAGATGTAGGGGGTTAACACCTTTAAGCAAATACCATATCCAATTATGACCCCTCCAAGTGTGAAGAAACAATGCATTTTTCCCTCTAAAACACAATGTAGGTGTCTAAATGCAACCATTTTTGGTGTAGAGCATCCCTACAATGTGCTTAAACTGTAGGAATTGGAATCACAGAATTCCCACACCTCTAACTCATTCAGGCTGAAATTAACCTATTCTAGGGGTAAAATCGTCCAACTTTTTTGTTATAAGGAGTTAGCCCGAGCGGAAAGTATGTACAGGTGCTGTTTGACGAAACAAACTTGGTCACACCTTGAGAATGCTTATCAGACCACTAGAACTTGATTTGGACCCTTATGTTCCAAGTTGGCACATTTAGTCCACAAACTAGTCAATTTTGGCACAATAGTTCAAATAGCATTCTAGCTTGCTTTAACCCATTGTTTAACAAATTGTATAGGTGGTGAACTCTCTTCTAAGGATCAAGAAAAGGAGGATTAGTGGGAGTGTACACCCTCCCTAAACTAGTGAGTGAGACTTGATAGACTAAAAATGTGCTTTCTTGGTTTTCTTGCATTTTCAACCTTGTTTTGAATTTTTATGTGCAAATGAAATGTTTTCTTGAATAAATGACAATGTAACTACGTTATGGATATGAAAACTGGATAATTCCTATAAGAATGAATTCATTTGATAAGTTTGAAACTTGAATGCTTGTATTTTCATAATTGGCAATGTTTATGGATGGGATACGTGTGAATTTGCTTTAGGCCTCATGGCTGAACAATGTACCTTAGTAAAATGATTGTTTTATCAATTATGAACGTTGATAGATGATTAGAAGTTATTGCAGTGGCGCCTCTCACAATCCGAGCTTAAGGAGCTGACGTGAGTAGGCTTATCACTCCCACAAGAGGTGGATGGTGCATGGGATTTTGTGCGCATAGCGATTGTGATTTTGCGACCCCTGTGGGAGTACTATGGATATAGCTACGCACCACCCGTAGTGAAGGTTCATGCCAACGTCGAGAAATGGGCTTTTTCTCACAATATAACAAAGAAAAATCATCTCGGCAGGTTCGAATCTCATCTTGGCCGAGTGAGATTTGAACAATGTGATTTGGCAAGCCCTCTAGAATCCATTTGACTTGTTTCATTCAAAAACTTTGAAGATTTCTCTTTTTATTGAAAATTTCCCTAACTTGGTACAAATATGCTTGTATCCTTTTAAAATTTATATATTCGTTTTCTTTGAAGTTTATGAATAAATTGTACATAGTCTTGTCTCACTCACTGAGCATTAAATTATATGCTCACTCTAGTTTTCTCTTAAAACCATTTTCAGGCCGGTAGATTGTAGATAAGAGGTAGATAATCAAGGAGGAGCAAATCCGACAAGAGCAGACACTCCCTCCGAGTATGTAAATAAACTTTTGTATACTACCATTGAGGATCCACCGGCTTTGTCTTTCCTCAACTTTCTTTTGGTGTTTTGTAAATTTTATAGAATATTTCCCATATATGAGATAATGTGAAAAAGTCTTAAACTATTGAAGTAATTAGTATTTTAACAGATTATGAAATTTCTACTTTAATGTGAAGGACCAATTTTTAATGTACATAAAGTTGTGTTTCATATGTTTATCAATTGTATTCTATGTTCATTGGTTCGAGTATCATAAGCCTTGCGTGTTCTAGGTTTTGGGCGAAGCGCGCCATCCAAGATCTGTAACACGCGGCAATTCTCACATTTCGACTCCTTTGGATCGGGGTGTGACATCCCAATAGTGAGGTTGACCCAAGACCCTGTCACACATCTGGAGTCAACTTCACGTGTCATTATATAATGGCCAAAAATCAGTGTTTACAAAAAAAAATAAACAAAACAAAGAGACAAGAGATAACGTTCACTTTATGAGAGAAACACTGATCGTACATGGTAAGAAGGCCTAATCTGTAAACCAGTTTCGTGGAAAAAATTGGCACTGAGAGTCCAAGATGTTTCACAGCATACGGGAGAGCGCCAAGGTGAAGTGTGTCAGAATGCGATAGCAAAACCGTTTCTATAGTTAAAGCCACCCTGCAAAACACCACAGTCGATTGGAATTTCACTTTCTATTATGAGATTAGCATTGTGAAAGTGGAAGAAGAAGCAGAACCTGGAGAGAGGTTGAAGAAGAGAGGGTCAAAAAGGTCATTCCAGCCACAATCGATTAAGAAGTTGAAACCGTTGATTGAAACCAAGTAAGAGAGAGGATTTTTGTTGTATACTCCATAGAGCGGAGTTACCTGAACTGACAGCCCCATTCTCCTCTCAGTCCACAGGTGAAAAGCAAAGATTCAGGTCACCGTAGATAGAGTTTTAAGAACGAGGATAGAGCTGCTAGAAACGGTGTCGTTTTATAGCTGTATTTAAACGGCGAATTTTCGTTAATACAAAATCCCAATTTGGGAAGAGCAATTCAGTCGCCCAAAGCCTAATCTATAAACCGCTAAGGGAAACCGTCCTACTAACCCAAAACGAAAAATCCAAAACTGCATAAAATAGGATGCAAGCAATGCAGTGCACAGCCCTTACTGGGCCGAAAATAATTTTATTTTAATGGGTTGGGTTCGATTGGATAAAAATCAACATGGGTTAAGATGGGTTGAACAATTTATTGATAAATTGGATCGGATCCGGTTGGATAATGTGGGTTAATGAGTTATTCAAATAACTAAAAATTTGTTTTTCAAGTTTTTTTTTTGGATAAATTTTTTTTAAGGTAATTATCCCTTTTCACCTATGTATCTTCTTACCAACTTTTCTTCATTGATCAATAACTTTTTTTCTTTTTTGGCCAAGATCAACAGCTATGGTTGAATATCAAGTTTTGTCTTTTTTTTTTGTCTTCTTTTTTATCCTGAATTACCATGGAGAATTACCACATACTCTTTCCAAATTAGAGGTGTCCAAGTTCGGGCTCGGGTTGGGTTTGGACTGACACTTAACAAAAATTATGCTTGTCCAAACCCAGCCCGGCCCGGTTATTCGAGCTTAAAGCCTTGCCCAAGCCCCGATCCTTAAAAATAATGTTAAGTCCAAGGTTCGTCCAAAAACCTGTTTAACATTTTTTTCAAATATTAATTTTTAAAATTAATTTATATCAATTTATAATATAAATAAAAATAAATCAACAAATATTCAAAAAATTATCATCAAGATAATTTTTATAAAGTTTATAAAGTCTAAATAATATTAATATTTGAAAAACAAATATCATTTTTTTTTTAAAAAGAAAACACCAATATCAATAAATAAACTAAATATATAAAACATATATTTATATTAAATAATAGAAAACGGACTTGGCTGAGTCGGGCTCGGACGTTTATACCTATGACCAAGCTCGGCCCGTTTTCTAAACGGACCTATGAATTTTGTCTAAGCCCGGCCCTTAAATTTAAAATTATTATCTAAATCCTTCCAAATATCAGACAGATTTATGGGTTTGGACGAATAACCCGACCCTTAGACAACTCTATTCCGAATGGATCTGTGGCCTCCCCTTCGTCGCTAACCATGGCAAATCATCAGCAAAGTTATTTGCAAGGTAACGATCTAATTGCTGCAACGAAAGTGTAATAAGGGTGAAAAATAGAAGCTTTTACCGCAAACTGACTAATTGAGGCAGCTCTTTAAAGAAATCAACATTACTCCAGGAGAAGACTCACTCTCATTGGAACAGATATCAATCTCAAAAACTACCTATATGTACGCAAAATTCAAAGCGTCGTACCCCCCTGCTTCCCCCATCCAAAAGTTTAAGCCTGATTTACCTCTCGAAATTTGAAGTCGTCTATTTGGCCTGCAAGTATATTATTAATATGGGTCCGGAAGTATGGCCGTAGAGCAATAACCAATTGAAATATAAACCCCTTTTCAACAATTTCATCTCAAGGATAAATAAAATTTGCACCGTTTGAAACCCCCCCCCCCCCCCCCACCCCACAAAAAAAAAACTGTGCCTAGCCAGACATGGACATTGTAACATGATCGGGCACAAACAAATTCCATTTAAGGAGTTTTTCAAACGAGTTTATATTCCCTGTCCAGTTACAAGATACATGCATGAAAGTTAAAGTACATCCCAATTTCCTAATTAATAAAAAAATTGCAATACTTGCCTCCCAAGTTGGCCAATATATATAGGTAGGGATCAAATTTTCATAAATGCCAATAGCCAATCTTGGATAGTAATTAGTAATCTTTTGCAAAAACATTTTACATTGAACTTGTTTATGCTCAAGATAGAATTTTTGATAATATTTGATACTAACATATCTATCAAGATGACATGACGTCGATACTTTGTAACATAGATATTTTTTCAATTAAATTTTACATTCATATAATCTGACCACTACACCAAAGTTTATATAAAGTCAAGCCCCTACCACCATTTTGTCATTGCAAAAAATTAAAGGTAGCAATAAAATTGATATTGTTATAAGAGAAGAGTGAAAAGAAAGAGCAAGAGAGAGATGGCAACGGCAACAGCAATAGAGGGGTTAGCTTTTTGAAATTTCTTGTTTCTGTGATGGGATGTATTCTACTCCGAAAAAATTTTGGATGCGAAGACTTTTGCATTGATGAAGCTCAAGGTCTAAAGAAGAGATCTCTGTTCATGGCGGAATTTCAAGAGACGCTCCATTAACTGGGACATCAAATGAACAACGTGTAAGTAAAAACCGTGTTATCATTATATTATATAGAATTAAAAATTCCCTAAGTTAAACACAAGTTTTTTCCCACTTATAGCTATCTAATTAATATTGTTATTTTTGCAGGTTGCCGCAGCCGTTACATGCTGCAGTCTTGACCCATTCAGCAGATTAAGTAATTTCAAGTGATGTTACGTTGCCGAATAAATGTGATTTCTCAATATGTTTCTTTTTTTCTTTAGTTCATTTATATTTTCGTTATATTCCATATGCAAAATGGAGATCATAATAATATAATATACACACAATGTTATTGAGTGTCCTCCAAGGGTTTTCATTATGCACTAATAATTAGTTTTTCACCTTTCATAACATTAAGTACGATTAATTGACATTTAAGTTTTTTTTTCCCTTAAAAAAGAGAAAAAAATTATTATTCCAAAATAATTTCATTGATCGACCCACGTCCCAATTTAATCACGTTAGATCTATAGGATGCTAGCTTAAAGGGAAATTGACCTTTGATATAATTAATTTAAATTTAATTTGCTCTGATACGTTAGTCGTTGTTATTATTTCTATCTTTTTATATCTGATAATGCATGTGTTGTCCAATATATATTGGCTAAATACCTAAATTAGCTCTCAAACTATACAAAAAATGATAAATTGGCCCATAAACTTTTATTTGGAACAATTGACCCCTCAAACTTTCATTTTAGGATAATTAATCTCTTAAACTTTATTTTCAAAGGAAAGTTCTATTGAATTAAGGGCTATATTGTCCCTAAATAATAATTGTGAGGCCTTAATTGTCCCAAAATGAAAGTTTTAGGGGGTTAATTGTTCCAAAATAATAGTTTAATGGGATAATTATCCCAAATTAATAATTTAAGGGGTCAATTGTCCCAAATAAAAATTTAGGGATTAGTATGTCCAAAAATGTATAATTTATGGGGTAATTTGGGAATTCAGCCAATATATATTCATGGGAGTTCCTTTTGGAATATAAAATGAAGAGTGGGGGGTGGCTAGGTACTGGCTTAATTCTCATACCTTTTTTCTAAGGTTAACTTTTTAGAAGTTCTGATTAATTAATAATAAAATTTGTAATTTGTTGTGGAAAGTGTATTAATAATAATTCGAACAAGAAGCAAGAATAGAAGAAAATGAGAATTAAAGGAATAAAAGAGAGAGAGAGAGAGAGAGAGAGAGAGAGAGAGAGAGAGAGCGATGGAAATTAAAAGGATTGAATGAGAGAAGAAAGGAAGATGAATATTTTTAATTATCGGTATTCTTTAGGAGGGAGAATGAACTTCAATTTATAGCCTTAAAATGGTAGTAACTCATCTACCAATTTAAAGCCTTCGTTACTTTAACATTTAATTTTTGTGGCATTTGAAGTCCACTTTCGTAACACTCCCTCTTAGATAAAATGCCACTATGAAAATTGGACGTGTACTACCTCGTTAAAAACCTTAAGTCAGAAAAACCCAGTGGGAACAAAAACCGATCATAAGGAAAAAAGGGTACAGTACAATTAAGTCCGTCTAATATGTCTTCAGGACAATATGTGCTTGTTTTCAGGACAATGTATTTGTCTTTAAGACAATATAGGTAAGCCTACTTTATTAAGTAGCCGAATTGTACGTGCTATTACTTCCTCATTAAAAACCTTAAGCCGGAAAAACCCAGTGGGATAAAAAACCGGACAGAAGGAAAAATGAGTACAGCGCACTTATGTTTATAATCGCTCCCCCTGAGATAAAACAAATTGCTACTTCTGGAGCATCTAAACATTTCCACTTCTGGGGAATTCAATCTTGCATTTTATTGACTCGCCGCATACCAATGCCATAAACTAATTTCTCAAATGTTGATGTTGGTAAAGATTTGGTAAATAAATCTGCAAGATTATCGGCGGAGCGAATCTGTTTAACATCAACTTGTCTGTCACGCCCCGACCCGAAGGCTCGGCCACGCGACAACCACCGTACCACCTCGAGATGCGTACCTCGTCAGGCGGGCAACCAAGATGGCACAAGGCTTAAAAATAAAGGATATTCGAGCAATATATGAAAACATACGAAATTATCATAGATAATACAGTTTAAAAATATTTCAAAATAAAATGTCACATCTTACGATGCTCCATGCAGCGGAAAGTATTATTTATAAATACACAAATGTATATGTAAGATGTAATAATATTCCGAGCCAAGATATACCAAGTAAAATGAGGTGGCACCTATAATATAGTGTCCACAGAGACGAACTGGGATCACTGGCCACCAGGACGTCCGCCGTCCAAAGTCTGATGATCTGAGAACAAAAGTGAATGGGGTGAGTACATAAACTTGTACCCAGTAAGAGACTCGGTTATAAAGACCGATCACCTCAGGCTGGGGATATGAAATAATCCAAATATCAATTTAATAAATCATTTACTAAAATATAGTAAATCCCAAGCCAAATCAAATATCAAATCCATAATAATATTTACATAAGGGCTGGCATCTGAAATCGTCCCAATAAGGTATACCCGTGCACTGGGGTATCCATTGGACCGTCAAGGGTTACTTTATACTTTTAAAACATTTTTACTTTACTCTCTGGCCCATTCCCTTGACGTTTGCCTTGCTGTGGTGGAACACAGCATCTGAAGTCCTGGCGAGTTTCTTTACCCGCCTCTCGCAACCAGGAGCGACTCACCGTGCAACTCGATAGGCGGTCCACGGCTGAGTAACACGCATGCACTCAACTTGGTCCACGCTCCCACATATTGGAGCCCCGAGGACAATGTTAAATCTCTCATCTCTTAGGGGTATTGTTCCCCATACAATAATCAATAATAATACCAATCTCTCAGGGGTATCGTTCCCCATACAATAATCAATAATAATTTCAATATATATAATTTATTGAAATTCCCACCCTTTAAATCATTTGTAAACTGGCTGTGTGAGGGTGGACAATTCATATCCCAAAACATATATAAACAATTTAATAAAGCATTTATAAATAAATTTGAAAACGGTTAACCCTCAATGGTCAACCAATATAATCCAAGCCACTCACAAGTGAGGGAGGTTTGTATACTCCCAATAAATTCCCACGAACGACTAGGCTCAAATTGCTACTGGTTCCAACCTCGTACAATCACGTACCTAAATAATCAAATTAAAATCTAATTTGATTAATAAAAGCAATTGACTAAAAATTAAACACCTAGGTAAAATCTAATTAGAGTTTCTAAGGTCTCGGAGTAAAATTGGGCAAGTCCGTAAATTAATTGAAGTCATAATAAGTTAATTGGGACCTAGGGCCTCGAAATGACCATTTTGCACCTTAAGACCCAAATTGGAAATGACCCAATCAGCTGGGTCCAACCCGGATCCAAATGGATCCGGGTTGCACATTTCTTCAGCAACCAGAAAATCTGGTTGCACTATTCCTAAATTCAATTCTCCTTCAATTCTCCACCAAAATGCATGAGAATTGAAACAAGTAATCTTAGATACGTAATCTTTGAACCCATAGCAAAAAAAACGGAATTAAACAATGAATTCAGCAAGAAATTCGAAGCAAAACAGCAAGGTGTGCAGATTTTCTGGGCAGCAGCGAAATTCAACTTCAAATTAGCATAACTTTCAGCTCAGGCCACGAAATGAGGTGTATAAGCTATCAAATTAAATCTTGATGAGTCTAGAATAACATACCAAAAACCCAGCCAATTCCCACGGTTGAATTGAAAGTTATGAGCTGATGAACAATCTGTCGCCAGTTTGACAGATTTCTAGATTTCGAAAATTCTTCATGAATTTGATGTTTTTGATTCTCAAACAAGCTAAAGGAGTTGTTATTGATGATTGATAAAGTGTTTAATGATGGATTTAAGGATGGAAATTTAAAGGAAATTGAAAGGATTTGAAGAAAGAAAGAAATGAAGAGAAGAAGAAGAGAAAAACGTGAAAAGAAAAAGAAAAGAAGAAATGGCATTAAAGGGGGGTCGGTTACCCGACCTCCCTTTGTGGTCAGCTGGGCTGAAGTCAACCTTTTTAGGTTGACTTCAGCCAACATGGCCTAATTGCTTCGGACCACGTGCCCAATTACCCCCAATTCGACTCCGGACTTGATTTTAAACTTCTAGGCTCGAAATTGAAACTAAAGGAAGTTCAAAACGTCTATCAAAAATATAATTTGGTTTCTTGGATAAAATAATTTACATAAATATAATACTTGACACGTGCGGACTAGGTCTGGGCGTGTTATTGTCGACTTTCCTGGAGTTCATGAGAATAGCAAAATTTCGGCAAGATGTGCTTGATCCTATCACCTTTAATATATCCTCCCCTGACTTGTGCAACACAAACAGCATTATCCTCATAAATTATAGTGGGAGAATCTATCACCGGTTTGAATCCACTAGCATTGTGAATATGTGATATCATAGATCTTAACCGAATACACTCTCTTCCGGCCTCATAGAGGGAAATAATTTCAGAGTGGTTGGAAGATGTAGCAACTAGTGTTTGCTTAGTGGAATGCTAAGAAATGGCTATATCATTATAGCAAAATAGATAACCGGTTTGGAAGCGAGCTCTGTGCGAATCAGATTTATATCCTGCATCAACATAACCTGCTAAACCATAGTTAGTAGTTTTCTTATAATAGAATAACCCCAAATTAGTGGTTCCTCGGAGATAACGGAAGATGTGTTTAATCCCATTCCAATGTCTCTGGGTTGGCTCAGAACTGAAACTTGCCAACAAATTTACTGCAAAAGCGATATCTGGTCTCTTGCACTGTGCTAAGTACATCAAAGCCCTAATTGCATTGAGGTATGGTACTTTAGGATCAAGTATATCCTCACCAGATTCTTTAGGACGAAATGGGTCCTTTTGGGGGTCAAGAGACCTTACAACTATAGGGGTGCTCAATGGGTGAGCCTTGTCCATGTTAAAACATCTAAGCAATCTTTCAATGTATGCTGACTGACAGACAAGTATTCCATTCTTTTTGTGCTCAAGCTCTAGACCAAGGCATAATTTGGTTTTACCCAAATCTTTAACCTCAAACTCTTTTTTCAAATATTCAGCAGTTTCAAATAACTCTTCAGGAGTCCCAATTAAATTCATGTCGTCGACATAAACTGCTATAATAGCAAACCTGGTTTTAGATCTTTTAATAAACACGCATGGGTAGATGGGATCATTTATGTACCCTTCCTTAGTCAGGTATTCACTTAAACGTTGGTACCATATGCAACCGGATTGCTTTAACCCATATAAAGATCTTTGCAACTTTATTGAGAATAAGTTGCGGGGAGTGTATGCTTCAGGTATTTTGAAACCTTCCGGAATTTTCATATAGATGTTGGATTCTAATGAACCATATAAATATGCCGTCACAATATCCATAAGATGCATTTTAAAATTTTCTTGGGCAACGCAACTTATAAGGAAACGAAAGGTAACTATATCCACTACTGGTGAATATGTTTCATCATAATCTATCATAGGCCTCTGCGAGAAACCTTGGGCTACGAGTCGGGCTTTATACCTCACGATCTCATTTTTCTCATTTCGTTTCCGGACAAAGACCCATTTGTATCCAACAGGTTTTACATTGTCGGGGGTTTTAGTAATAGGCCCAAAAACATTACGTTTGGCAAGAGAAATCGATTCAGCTTGGATTGTTTCCTCCCATTTGGGCCAATCTTGCCTATGACGGCATTCGGTTATGGACCGAGGTTCATAATCATCATTCATAATCTCATGAGCAACTGAGAGAGCAAATGCGATGATTATCTCATTTCGATCCCATATCTCATTACAATAACTGATGGAAATTTCACCAAGGTTGGTGATCTTTTCATGGGTTTGTACCACTTCTAGGGCAATATGCTCATGAACTTGTGCCACTTCAGGGGCAATATGCTCTCTTTGAATATTATGTTGTGCCACTTCAGGTGCAATTTGCTTTCCTCGAGAAATATCAATATGCTCATCTGAAGCAGATTTTGGATTCCTCCCCTTACTTTTTTGAGGAACAGTGTCTTTTGATCCCATCGGTCTACCACGCTTTAGGCGCGGGCCATTTAGATCCATTTCAGTTGGTTCTACAGGAGCATCTATCCTAGTTGGAACATTCGCAGCTGGGATATGAGACTTTGTAACCTTAGCAGTCTCATTAAATGCATCAGGCATTTGATTTGCAATAGCTTGTAAATGGATCAATCGTTGCACCTCGTTTTCACATTCAGGTGTTCTTGGGTCTAAATGAGACAAACTTTTCTCATTCCATGAGACAATCTCGACATTTTTCTGCATTCCATCCGTGGAAGCTTTTGGTGTCCCGAGTGACGGAAATATTGTCTCATCAAAATGACAATCCGTTAATCTGACGGTAAATAAATCACCCGTCAATGGTTCAAGGAATCGAATAATAGACGGTGAATCAAACCCAACATAAATGCCCAAAAGGCGCTGGGGACCCATTTCGGTCATTTGCGGTGGTGCTACAGACACTTGTACTGTGCAACCAAAGATGCAAAGATATGAAATGTCCAGCTCCTGGCCCAAGACTAACTGAATGGGGGAATACAAATGAGAAGTAATGGGGCGCAATCTAATCAAAGATGCAGCATGTAAAACAGCATGACCCCACTGTCGCAACGTTTCCGAGGATGACGTGATTGGGACGAAATAAAAACAGGAGTCGCCACTAACCTCTTTGTTTAGGTGGGTTAACCACCCTTTTAGGAATATACCTAATTTGACATTGGCCGTAAAATGACGTGTCAAACTAGATAGGTCCCAGTCTACGGAACAGAAGATTCGGTTCGGGAGTACGGTTACGTATAGAGAAGGATTAGCACCCCACAACGCCCGTCTGAAGACAGTACCGATCAATTAAACATTAATTAGGCTTTAATACTGGGTTTTCGATCTTTTTAAACATTGAAATTTGATTCTTATAAATTTTTGGTCTTTTAAAAAGACTAATTACTAAAAGAAATTACCATCACAACACTTTTAGCAATTATATTTATTGATGATTAAACTCAAATAAACACACACATTTTTTTATTTTTGACTGTGAGGGGATAATTGAAATACACATTTTTTGGATTTTCTTGAACACATTTTTTATCTATCAAACATTTTTTAATTACCAATGAATAATTATTAGGAATAATAGCCATCACCATTTCCCTAATAACCATTCTTTATTTAACTAGTCATTCACTCCTTTTTCTTTTTTTCTTATTTTTTAATTAATTCAAAATTACCTTTGAACAATTACTAAGGAAGATTACTATCACAATTTCCTTAATAATTGTCCTCCTTTAACCAACCATTTTTTTTGAGTTTTCTTAATTTGATTTTAGAAATTACCAATGAATAATTATTAAGAAAAATTGTCATCACAATTTTCTTAATAATCATCCTTTATTTACTCAACCATTTTTTTGTATTTTCTTTTAATCATATTTTGGAAATTACCCTTAAATAATTATTAAGGAGAATTGCCATCACAATTTCCTTAACAATTACTCATTAATTAATCAATATTTTTTGGTTTTTCTCAATCAAATTTTAAAATTACCCTTGAATAATTATTAAGGAAATTGCCATCACAATCTCCATAATAACTATCCATTATTTAATTAATCTTTTTTTTTAGATTTTTCTCTATCGCATTTTGAAATTGCCCTTGAATAATTATTAAGAAAATTGCCATTACAATCCCCATAATAATTATTCATTACTTAATTAATCATTTTTTTGGATTTTTAACCACATTTTAAAATTACCTTTGAATAATTATTAAAGAAATTGCCATCACAATCTCCTTGATAATTACTCATTATTTAATTAATCTTTTTTTTATTTTTTTTAAATGATGCATGAGTATAAATTAAAACAAATGGGCCTAACTCTAAGATGACATAAAACATAACTAGGTCAAAAAATCTAAAATGCAAATAGGCCTAAAATTACTAAGTGACAAAAATATGATTTGGTCCTAACCTAGATGCAAATGAACCTACATGTAAACAACATAAATTAAAATACTAATGGGCCTAACAATGCTAAAATGACATAGATATTAATGACCTAAAATATTAAAAATGGATTAATCTACTAGATGACATAAAATATATAAAATGCTAACACAAAAAAAGAATAATCTACAAAATGACGTAAAAAATATAAAATGTTATAAAATAATAAAATGACACAAAGATATACAAATATATCTAAGTATTATAATGGCATAAAATAAAAATAAGAATTACTAAAAATAAATTTCCTACCCTGCATCACGTGAACTTCTCTTCTTTTTAAGTTTTTTTTTTAATTTCCTATTAGTTTGCATCTTAATTAAGAAAGAAAAAAAAAACCGAAACCCAAATGAGTAAATAAACAAATGAAACAAAAGGAAAATACACTCATATATTAAACACCATGGCCCAAAGTGCATAATCTGTGTAAATTAAAGATGATGAAGAAAAGAAAAAAAAAAAGAAATAACAGCCCAAAACTATAGAACATCATGGCCCGAAACAAACAATCATGGCAACCCAACATATCATAGAAATAAAATGCCCATGAGCAAGAGCCACAAAAGTATTCTCCCAAGACCCATAGATAAATTAAAGGCTGAAGACATAACCCAAATCAACTAATCAACTAATAAAATAAAAGGCACAATAGTACAAGCATTATACCCCAAAACGGTGAATGTGAGTTGTCTGCTTTCCTTTTTTCTTTTCTGCGTTCTTCTTCACTTTCAAAAGTCTCCTCACCATCGTATTTTTAGTGCTCCGATCCAAACAACCTCGCTGTCCGATAGAGCTGGATCCGAGATATGCCACTTTTGCTACAAATTCTTCCTCTTATCCGTATGGATTGAGGAGATTCTTCACCCAATATCCAACCCGAAAATTAGAGGGAAAAAGAAGGTGTTTTTCTGATTATCTATTGCAAATCCTTTTTATAATTTCTGCTTGGCGGTCATTTGAGATATTTGATGATGGTTTGTTCTTGTGTTTGGAACGAGGTTGAGGGATGGACAAAAGGGAGAGACGTTTTTGGTGATAGCAGAAACGATGACGCTGATAACCAGGGGAATTGACTCACATGGTTCCTTCTCAATCAAGAGGTGGTTCTTTCCTTAATCTGTTCACTATTTTCTCGAATTCTTTGTTCGTGAATGGATTTTTTTTTGGTTAAATCGAAGGTATGGAACACGATGGCTTTGGTAGATTTGAATAAAAACTGAGGACGATTTTTTTTCACTGTGCGTCTTTTGGAAAAATGGTGACTGGATTGTTGGTTTTTTGGGACTGAAAAATAAAGTTGATAGATGGAATAGACGAGAGAGTAAGATTTAGGCAGTGGATTTATTTAACGATGGTAGTGAGAAAATGAAGTTGGAAATTGTTGGTTTTTGAGAGTTTTCGAGAGGAAATAGGAGTGGAGATTTTTGGGAATCACTAAGGCTATGAAATATATATTAGATGTGAAGATGGATGAGAGCTTATTTCTTTTTCTTACTTCTCTGCATTTTTTTTTCTGAATTTTCTGTTTGGCTGCCTTCTTCAAATCCTTAGCAGCCTCTGAATGGTCTCCTCCTCGTTTCTTTTCTTTTCAGGTCTTTTTAAACTGAAGTTCTTAGGTTTTTCTCTTCTTAGCTGATCAAGGGTTCAAAGTTCCCTCCCCTCTCCAATCCGAGGGTTCCTATTTCTTCACATTGAAATTCCTCTTTTTGCCCTTGTTTCATTGTTTCCTATTGGCTTCCCTGCACGTCTTGCACTGCTCATTGGTTGAGTCCATGGTTGTCTCTTTCTGTGGGGGGTATCCGGAAGATGAGCTGCTTTGGTTTTGCAAGGACACTATGCTGGCAGCTGGAGGAGGGAAGAGAGAGAGGACGTGGGGGAAGGGAAGAACAGCTCCTTTTTAGCTGAGTCATCTGTCCTTTTCTCTGCTAAGTGTCCTATATTTTCCTGTTTAGCAGCTTAATCCAATTTAACTGTCCCTTAATTTGCTGCTATGTTACTGGATTCGCTCACTAGCTCTTCTGTTGCTCCTCAGATTTTGGCTTTACGTTGCAGTTTTTAGAGGCACGCTAGAAACAACAATGAAGAGAGGGAAATAGTAGCCAATGGAAAGGGAGAGACATGCTCCGCTCCTCCAATCACAATTCTTTTTTCTTTTTCTTTTGTATTTTATCTTTTCTATTTTTTTTGTATTTTTTCAATTAATAAGGATGTAAAGAAATACAATTAAAATTAAAATTAAATTTATTAAATCCAATTTATTTAATTCTTATCCAATTTCAACCCCATTTTACTTTAATATTCAATGTTAATGTAAGCAAATTTTAGTCTAATGATAGCACTAAACTTCAAATTGACCATCATCCTATCAAATATTTTAGTTAAAATAGAACTAAGAATCGGACTTGAATCAAGGACATTAGATTCTGAAATTGGATGTCAAAATTGGTGTCTACACCCACGCTGAGGATGGGAGCTTTGTCCTCATCAATAAAGTTCGAGTAATAATCTGAATGCACTTAATCATGGATTCTGCTAATCCATTCTGAGGATGAACATGTGGGACTGGATGTTCAACTTCAATTCCTAATGAAGCGCAATAAGCATCAAAACTCTTTGATGTGAACTCACCAGTATTATCCATTCTTATGCTTTTAATTTGATAATTTGGGAAATGAGCTCGAAGCTTTATTATCTATGCAAGCAAACGTGCAAAGGCGACGTTGCGCGTTGATAATAGGCAAACATGGGATCATTTGCAGGATGCATTCACTAGTATCATAAAATATCTAAATGGTCCACTTGCAGGCTAAATCGGCCCACAGATATCACCCTGGATTTTCGGCAAGAATGAAGGGGATTCATAATCAACCTTTGTCATGAAAGGTTTAGTAATGAGCTTTCCTTGTGATCAAGATTCACAAATGTAATCTTTGGACAACAACACCTTTGTATCTTTTAAAGGGTGTCCTCGAGTATTTTTAATGATTCTTCGCATCATTGTAGCTCCTGGATGACCAAGGCGATCATGCCAAAGTCCGAACACATCAGGGTTCACTAGTTTCCAGGGCATTGTAGCATATGATTCTATAGCTCGTATTGGGAAACAATATAATCCCATACTAGAAGCTTCCAGTTTCTCATGGATGGTCTTCTGGCCCATCTTGCAGAAAGTGATGTAAAGAAATTTCTTATTTTGCTCATTAATTGTTTCTAGATGGTTACCATTGCGGCGTACATTTTTATAGCTAAGTAAATTTCTTTTTGATCTACCGCTTAACAATGCACCTTCAAGATACAATGTTGTGCCATTTGGCAAAATAATTGTGGCAGTCCCATAGCTATCTATAATATTAATAGGACCAGATATTGTCTGAACATTTGCCTTGCACAATGTCACATTTGAGAAAAACTGTTTGCCACAAAGTATAGTATGCGTTGTGGCACTATCAAGCAAACATATATCTTAATATGTCCCATTTGCATTTATATTGACAACTTCAGGAATCAAGTTTCAAAAAATTTAACAAATTAATAATATGATGCAAATATAAACTAACAAATATGGAATAAAACTCATGATTTTATTGACGACCATTTTTATTTAATATCTTCCTTGGTAACATAATTATCCAAGGGTATGGCAAAACATAGATGAAAACCCTCAGGATCTATTTCTGGGGACTTATTATTTTCATCAACTTTATCAAAAGAAATCAGAAACCCCAAAAGGTTTTTCATTGCCAAGAATATGAGAGTTTTCATTGACCAAAACTTTATTGACTTCAGCATTAGTCACAGTTAGATCATTTTCAGTGGCATGGGTCTCAATATGCTTGCCTTTATCCTTCTGGGATGCTTGGTATAGATCAACCAAATGTTTGGCCGTACGACAGGTACGTGACCAGTGACCAGTCATTCCACAACGGTGACAGGTACTATCATCATGCTTCTTAATAAGCTTTTTACCTTTAGGGTTATGTTGGGAGTTATTTATATTACGGTTATATCTCCCGTCACCCTTACGGGAAGAATTCCCATGCCTGCACTCACGACCTCTAGGACAGCCAACATTTTTACTTGACCTGGCATTTGCTTCAGGAAGTGCCTTAGAGCCAGCAAGTCTTAAATCATGATTTTTGAGTAGCAACTCATTTGTTTGTTCTGCAGTCAACAGGACTGAGATCAATTCAGAATATGTTTTAAACTGGCGCTGCCGGTATTGCTGCTGCAATACAATATTCGAAGCATGAAAGGTGGAGAATGTTTTCTCTAAAAGCTCAGCCTCAGTAAGCTTAACACCACAAAGCTCAAGCCGTGACACAATATCATACAATGCCGAATTATAATCCGACACGGACTTGAAATCCTGCAACCTCAGATGTTGCCAATCATATTGTGCTTGAGGGAGGATGATAGTTTTGGTGTGATCATACCGCTCTTTCAATCTTGTCCACAAGATCAAGGGATCTCGGACAGATAGATATTGAACTTTTAGGCTATCACTTAGATGTAGACGGATAAAAATCAAAGCATTTGCCTTATCTTTATCATTAGTATTTTCATCTTCATCAATGGTAGCTGCAAGACCTTGGCCTTGGAGATGCAGTTCAATATCGAGACACCATGACAAGTAGTTATTGCCACTTACATCCAAAATTTGGAATTTGGGCTTTTCAATATTTGCCATAATTCTGAAAAGAATGGTCTTAATTAGGTTGACAACTTCTGATGTCAAAAATGTTTAAAAGTAAATCTTTACACAATGAAAATTCAAATTATCTCGTGTAAAGAAAAGGTTAAATAAAATAAATTTTGTATGAAATCAAATCTTCAGAACTTACCAAACTTCAAAATTGCTTCACTTTAGAACACTCGTGCTGATAACGTGTTGTGGAAAGTGTATTAATAATAATTCGAACAAGAAGCAAGAATAGGAGAAAATGAAAATTAAAGGAATAAAAGAGAGAGGGAGAGAGAGAGAGATGGAAATTAAGAGGATTGAGTGAGAGAAGAAAGGAAGATGAATATTTTTAATTATCGGTATTCTTTAGGAGGGAGAATGAACTTCAATTTATAGCCTTAAAATGGTAGTAACTCATCTACCAATTTTAAGCCTTCGTTACTTTAACATTTAATTTTTGTGGCGTTTGAAGTCCACTTTCGTAACATAATTAGCATAATGTCTCAATTATTAATGATGATAATGGGGGCCCAATTTGAGTGGAAGGTAAATTACAACTACAACCATCTTGGAATCTTCTTCACTTCTTTTTTGTCCTTTTTGGGTTGAAAAACTTACCTCACTTGAAAGCCGTTTTGGCCAAGAGATGTCACCGTTTTGCACTTCCTCAAGCAGTAGCCTTGCTTCACATCACTCTAACAACACAAAGCCCAATTTATCAACTGCGAAGAGAACCCCAGCTGAAACAAGAATTCTAAACACGAAAAAGGCACATAATCGACCAAACACGAAGAATGTTGCTTCTTTAAAATCTGTAAAACAAGTACCATAACATTGTTAACAAGTGTCCCTGCGTAACATACTTTTGGGATATATATATATATATCTCATTGAAATCATTTTGCTTCAATACCCAAAGAATGCAGAAAATTCTGCTGCATTATTACATAGTTACAAGAGGAACGTAGAGTTCAGAACTGTAGGAATCCAACCAACGTTTGCTCTGAGCCTCTGACACGGCAACAATCTGATGGAACACAGAATCTTGAGAGAAGGAAACTTCTGTAGCGTTGTATGCAAGAATTTCCGACCTTCTTAACTTTACAAGAAGAGGAAGCATCGAGGAAATTTTGCAATAGATTGAATTCTTCTCCAAAGTCTTAATTTCCTGGAAAATTTGTCATACAAGTTTCTTTCTCCAGTTGGTAAAGAGATACAACGACCTTGGGCCCACTCTATTACTTCATGACACTTTAATCTTTGAAAAAGAACTTGAAATTGCAATCTTATAAAGACATTTTCTAGGCAAAATCTCTTAAACATGAAAAGTGGTCCAATTAATACGTAATCCTCAACAAGCTTTATAAATGTAATCAACCGATCCATAGTTTCCCTTTCACATAATCCTCAATAAGCTTTTTTTCTTTTGCAGTGCAATATTACATATCATTCCCAAACAATTCCATGAATCGACGGCCGCAATTTAATCCTGTAGCTTAGGGTGACTTGACCAAATTGGAATATTGTAAATTCAACACGCTCTGTGAGCAACTTAAGTTCAAACTGTTTTCTTTTTTTTTTTTTTATTCTTAAATTTTAATGAAGGAATTTGTCATGTTTTGATTCTTGTTCAAACTGTTTTCAGCTTGACCCTCTATAGATAAAGCTCAAACTGTTTCACAATGAAAAAACTCGAAAAAAAACCTTGTTTCTCGTAATGGTTTTTGCTTGTTTTTGATCCTGATCAACGTAAAAAGTTTCTATCTTTGTGGAGGTTTCTTGGTTGTTGCTTTTTCTTTGGGCTATCATGGCTGCTCAGGATTGTTGGGTAGTGGTCGTTGTTCTCGGGTTCTTGTTCGATGCTCAGTTACTCAACTCACAAAAGCTGACAAGCGATCCGAAGGACTGGATTGCACTCCACGATTTCATGGGCAATTTGACAACAGAACTTGTAGGTTGGACTACAAATTCATGGACTGATTGTTGTCAATGGGAAAGTATAACCTGTGATCCTCCATCTTCTGGCAGAGTAATCAAGTTGGAACTTTCTAGGAAAAGATTATCAGGCAAATTATCTAATTCTTTAGCTGGTTTGGATCAGCTCCAAACTCTCAATCTTTCCCACAATCTCCTTAAAGACTCACTGCCACTCTCTTTGTTTCATGTGCCGAACTTAGAGTTGCTTGACTTGAGCTATAATGACTTCTCTGGACCAATCCCAGAAAGCATCAATCTTCCTTCAATTCAAATTCTTGAGATGTCCTCGAATTCTTTGAATGGTTCTCTTCCTTCTCATATATGTGTTAATTCTACTAGAATTCAGTCTTTTAGATTGGCAGTGAACTATTTCTCTGCCAATATTTGACCGGGGCTTGGAGCTTGTTCTTCCTTGGAGCAACTTTCCCTTAGCCTGAATGATCTCACTGGTGGAATAACTGAAGACATCTTTCAGCTTTAAAATTTGCAATTATTGGCGGCTTCAAAATAATAACTTTGATGGGAAGCTTAATCCTGGTATTGCCATTCTCTCCAACCTTGTCCGTTTAGATATTTCTTCAAATAATTTTTATGGAGAGATCCCTGATGTTTTTAGTCCGCTAGAGAAATTTCAATATCTTATAGCTCATTCAAATAACTTTCGTGGTAGAATTCCCAACTCATTGTCCAATTCTCCGACCATTAGTCTACTAAATTTGATGAATAATTCACTGGAGGGTTCTATTGATCTTAATTGTTCAGCTATGGCTAGTTTGAAGTCTCTGGATTTAGGTAGCAATGAGTTCATTGGGCCTTTTCCCGATAATCTTCCGTTATGTAGACAATTGAAAAATGTCAATCTTGCCCGAACAATTTCAGTGGCTAAATCCCTGAGAGCTTCAGAGAATTCCATAGCCTTTTGCATCTTTCCCTTTGGCGTTCACGCCTTTATAATCTTTCCTCCGCTCTTCAAGTTCTGCAGTTCTGCAGCATTGTAGGAATTTACTATTTTGGTCATTGCCTGGAATTTCCTTGATGAAACATTACTGGATGACCCTAATCTGCATTTTGAGAAGTTGAAGGTTTTGGGTATTGTAAACTGTAGACCTAAAGGTTCAATACCCCAATGGTTGAGAAATACTACCGTGTTGCAGTTGTTGGATTTATGTTAGAATTAGTTGAAGAACAGCACTGTTCACTGGCAGTTAAGTTAGTTAGTCCGTTGTTTTTTTGTGCAGCTCATTTCCTCCAATCAGCAGCTAGCATTTCAACCACCTTTGAAGTCAAGATTAGTCAAGCAGGCAGCTGACCAAGCTACTTGCTTAGGGCGGTGGAGTCTGCAAGTGGAGATTTTGGATTGGACTGCAGCCACTCTTGCTGCACTTTTGAACCAATAGCAGCTCAAGTTTCTGCTACAACTTGTTCTGTTTTTAATCATGTTTTAAACTGATTGTAACCTTACTTGTTAGTGGCTGTATTCTTGGAACTTGTAATTTACAAGTTGAACTTTGAAATCGTGTATAAGTTGAGATTGATTCAATGGAAATTTTTGAAGCCTTCTTTCATCATTTTTCAGCTCTTGTTCTTACTGTTTCATCACTTAGTTTCCTTTTAATCTGTTTTCAATCAGTTTTAAGTTTGAAAACTGAAGCTAAGTGTCTTTTGAATCCAACAATTTATCATGGAACCGTTTGAATGGATCAATTCCACCATGGTTTGGAGGATATCGAGATCTCTTTTACTTGGACTTATCCAATAATTCTTTTACCGGAGAGATCCCAAAAAGTTTAAGTGAATTATCAAGCCTCATTACTGGAAACATCTCGCTGGAGGAGCCTTCAGTCTGTGTTTCTTCCTTCATGCGAAGGAATGAGAGTGTTAGGGGAATGCAGTATAATCAAATTTGGAGTTTTCCACCGACACTTGAACTTGGTCACAACTTTCTTAGTAGACCAATCTGGCCAGAGTTTGGGAATCTGAGAAAGCTCTATGTTTTGCGTTTGGAATTCAATAATTTATCCGGACCAATTCCCGAAAATTTGTCTGGGATGACCAGCTTGGAGGTGTTGGATCTTTCGCATAATGACTTATCAGGGACTATACCAACTTCACTTGAAAGTCTTAGTTTTCTGTCTATGTTTAGTGTTGCCTGCAATAAACTTCACGGGGGGATCCCTTCTGGTGGTCAATTCAACACATTTCCAAATTCAAGCTTTGAAGGAAACAATCTTTGTGGTGATTATTGGATCACTTGTGAAGGAGGTACTAAAGGAGAAGATCAGCAAGAATCCGGGAAAAGTTCAAAATTGAACAAGGATTTCATCGATGGTATGGTTCCAGGAATCATATTTGGGGCAGTTTCATCTATTGTTTGTATCAATCTTTACTTCAAGGATTTCATCCCAAAATTTCTATCCAAATGGAAAAAGATGTGAAAACTCGGGTGGTCATAAATTACCAGACTAATCATAATTCTGGTTCACAATGTTTGCAATGCCTCCATCACCCAAAAGATTTGTAAAGAGCCCGCCCTAGTTCCTACATGCATTAAGTTAAAACATCACCCATTTTAGGTCACCTTTCTAGGTGTGTAAGAAATATGTACTCAAGCTAATTCATGTATGATAGGAATGCAAGTATGGGTTTGGAGCTAAATCACTCCAATAAAATTTTGAAATCTCAGAGAAACTTGTTCAAAATAAGATTGTAATGTCTCATTCAAGTTTTTAAAGATTAGTGACAACCAAAGGTCTGTCCACTTATTCGATAAGGAACTCCATAGGAAAACAATCATATATAGAAGAAAAGATTAAGGGATGCAGCAATAAACCTTGATGCAGCCATAATAGGAATGCCACCATTGTGCCTTTTACTGCATAAAAAGCCAGTATCAAAGATGAAACCACTCACCAAGTGTTTAATCTGAATGCACCTCGATGTATCGGTTTAATACGTTCTTTTTCTTTTTCCAAAATCGACATAGATGGACATTATTGTACAGTTAGCACCTAGGTATTTCTTCTTATGAGCACCTTTGTGCCTTTACCACACAATAGGAATGCCATGTCAGCCTTCTTACTACAATTTATTTTGCATCATTATTCCTCTTTTTGTATAATATGATCATACACCAAATCAAGGTGTTTGATTTAAATTCAAACCATTATACCATGATGTATAATAAGAATGCCAACATTCATGTCTCATTTACTGTCATCAAAACACGCTACTTTTCATGAACCTTGATAGAATCAGTAAATTTTACTAACCTTGATAGAATCAGTAAATTTTACTTTCATTTGATGTAGTACATACATGTTTCTCAAAGATGAATCCATCCCAAGCCATATTTCCTTAAGCAAATCAAATGAAACTATATCTTGCTGAATCAAATCAACATCAAGGTATGTTTTCCATTAGCACCATTGTGCCTTAACACACAATAGGAATGCAATGACAGTTTTCAATATTATTTCCTAGTCTGCAGCATTACACCTTTCATTGTGCAACAGGAATGCAATCATCCACCATAGCACCAAATTGTGTTAATTTGCACCATGATACCTTCGTGTATAATAGGAATGCAAGAATGGATTTGGAGCTAAATCACTCCAACAAGAAAATGCACCACTACACAAATTTAGTACCGATTTGCCCCACTTTACAATAAGAGTACCAAAGATGAAACCATTCACCAAGTGCTTGATTTGAATATACATTTATACATTAGGTTCATGCCTTGACTGTTCAGTTAGCACCCAAGTATTTCTCTCCATGAGCACCATTGTGCCTTTACCACACAATAGGAATGCCTCAACTTTCTGAATACCATTTAGTTTGCATCATTATGCCTTCGTTTGCATAATAGGAATGCATACGCCAAACCCCCAAAGTGTTTGATTTGAATTCAAACCATTACCCAATACCAACATTCGTATCACATTTACTTTAAATCACAACAAGCTACTTTTCATGAATCTTAGTAGAAACTGTAAATTTTACTTTTATTTCATATCTACACGTTTTCTCAAATATGGATCCATCGCCAGCCCCAAGCCGTAAATTTCCTTAGAGCAATCAAACAAAGGTATCTTTTTCATCAGCACCATTGTGACTTACTACACAATAGGAATGCCATGACAGGGTTTTCAATATTTACTCCTTTGCACCATTACACCTTTCTCTTTGTAATAAGGATGCAAATATGGGTTTGGAGCTAAATCAGTCCAACAAAATTTCGATAATTCAGAGAAACTTTGTTAAAATCATACTGTAAAGTTTGTTGAAAGTTGAAACCAAAAGCCCATCCCTAGTTATTCCATAGGAAAACAGTCATATACAAAAGAAAAGATTGAAGAAGAAAAACGAACAGGGCTTGAGAAAGAAAATCAAAGCAAAAAAATCTGTAGAGTATTCAATTGCTATCAAAAGTTTGGAAGGCGAAACCTGACATTTGAGAAGAAATAAAGATACAAAGAATACGCTGATTCCTCCTCAAACGTACTCGGGTCTCGTCTGCAGCGTTTCCCCGTCCCTGTTCGTCTTCGAAGTTGGGATTAACGGTCTGATTTTCCAGAGTATTTATAATGTTAGGAGGATGCCTGAAAATTACGCAATTTTAAGGCGGTGGACTTTGGATAGCATCGTAGACGCGCGGTTCTAACGTCTATTTTTTGTAGGCTAAATACCCAAATTGGCCCTCAAACTATATCAAAATGGACAGATTGACCCCTAAATTTTTATTTGGGACAAATAACCCCTTAAATTTTCATTTTGGGACAATTAACCCCTTAAATTTTATTTTCAAAGGAAATTTTTATTGAATTAAGGGCTACATTGTCCCTAAATAATAATTTTAAGGACTTAATTGTCTCAAAATAATAATTTGGAAGGGTTAATTGTCCCAAAATAATAGTTTAAAGGGAAAATTGTCCCAAAATAATAATTTAAGGGGTCAATTATCCCAAATAAAAGTTTAAGAACCAATATGTCTAAAAATATATAATTTAGGGACCAACTTATGTATTTAACCATTTTTTTTATGATTTTGGCCGAAAGGCACAATTTACTTAACCTTTATTAACGGCGGCCTTTTCATTAGGCCCAATATGGGCCCATTGAGAAAAGTACTGATTTGAAACTTTTTATCATTTTCTCGGCTAACCATCTTTTGTTTTGAGCCCGATAAGTTTTGGGTTCAGACCTACACGCTGACGACGTCGCTTCATTTATAATACCGTTATTTTTTGACATTGAATAGATTTGGGCCGCTAAAATATTTTTACCTGTAGCTTAATATAATATTCGATCTCAAGAACTTCATGCAATTTGAGTTAACTACTCCAAATTCAAGCTTTGAAGGAAACAATCTCAGCGGCCATCATTGGTTACGTTGCGAAGATGCTACTAGTCAAGAGCCTGCCCTAGTTCCTACATGCAATGAAGCAAGAAAATCTTGGAGAAAGGGCCGATATATAAAGGCTTATATACGTTAAAGCTGAAGGCCTATTTAGGCTTGTAAGAAATTATAAAATTTTTGGGGAGAACAGGGCCCATGCCAGCCACCCCTTAATTCCGCAGCATTAAGTTAATTCATCACCCATTTTAGGACATCTTTCTAGTTCTCCTCTATGAAATCTTTACTCAAGTTGTAAGATGACAAATAGTGCGTCATGTTGCTTTCTATGAAATCTTTATTCAAGTTGTAAGATGAAAAATATTGCGTCATGTTGATTTCAATAAGGACTCTTAAGTCTTACTATCTAATTCATTTTTACCTGTCAATTTGTAAAACTGATTGCATGATATACTCCCTCTGTCCCATAATATAAGTCACTTTCAATTATTTTACACAAACTAAGAAAAATAGTTTTATTTGTTAAGTTTTATGTATTTATCTATTTTATCCCTATTTCACTTTTTTGATTGTTCTCATTTATGATTATGTCTGCCACTATTTCTCTTTCTCTCTCTCTCTCTTTTAAGTTCTAAGAAATAAGATCCACTAAAGAAGGATTTTTAATTTAATAAGGGTAAATTTGAAAAAATATAAAAATATTACATTGATTTTGTAAAAATAACAAATATTTTGGGATGAGAAAAATTTTTAAAAGTGACTTATATTCTGGGACAGAAGAAGTAAAATATTAACAGTTGCTTTTTCTTGTTAGAGTAAAGACAGATCATGGATGGCTGTAAATGTGTTGCTGGAAGTTAATTTACATAATAACTAGAAATTGCCCAGGCTTTGCCTCAGGACATATAAAATGCATTTGAAATTGAAATTTTAATTAAAAACATATTTAAAGGTTTTTAGTATTAAACTAAAAATATATAGGATAAACATAAAGTTAATTATCATTCTTTTAATTGTTATATAAACATCTCTCATTCTTCTAATAAATAGTTACCAACAACTTTTTTTTTGTTATCATAAAATTAACCTCATAAATTAATCTCTCATTCTATTAATTCTCATATAAATATTGAACTCACCAAATAAAAATTCAACACTTAAAATAAAAAAATTACCATATGATTAATCTATACCATAAATAAAAGTTATGCCTAATGAAGTTCTAAGGAGAGTGTCACTCGATTTTTTTAGGTTTTTTTTATTATTTCTTAAAAATGTAAAATATGTATTACCTTAAGAAATAGTAAATACAATTATTTAAAGTCATTATATTAATTTAATGTACCCTCTATGTTTTAGTTGTTTGTTTAATTGAAAAGAGAAAGGAAAAGACATTTGAAAAAAAAAGAAGAAGACAATTTGAAGTAAATTAGTAGTTATTTTTTAAAATGTTCAATAAATTTTTCTTCTTATATTCTTGAGAAATAAAAAAAATACTACATTAATTTATTATTTTCAGAGCATAAATAAAAATGTAATAAATCAAAAAACCCATCTATTTTTTTTTTTTTTTGAGTTGAAAGGATAAGGTAAGAAATCATGAAGATAAACCAATAGAAACTTCATTTTTTTTAAAAATTAATTCCCATACTCTTTACTTTTTAATGTTAAGAAGCTAAAGTTTGGTATATAATTTAATTTCCTTTGTTTTTTCCATTATGGTCATATGTGTAAACTAAGTTCATAAATATGCTTTCTTCATTTTTTTTTTAAATTTCTTACACTTAACATTGGTTATTATTATCTACTTAAATATTACAATATATTTTTTTCAAGAATACAATACATTTATTTTAAAATATAAATACAAATCATTATTTTTATACCCCATAGCATTAGCGAGAGATAACATCTAGTTGTTTATTTATATCCATAAATATGCGATCGATGATTCTTCAAAATATTAATTATGACCTTAATTGATCTAATTAAAGTAAGTTATTAAAAGATTTTTAATATTATGTATTTCATTTTTACTTGAAAATATATAAATCAAATATAAAATTTTTTCAATAATTATATTATTACCCTTAATTTTGTATGGGTCTAAACTTTTTTAAATGAAATTAGAACATTTTTAATAAAATTTAATCACTTTTGTTAATTACTGTATTAATAGTTTTATTAATACTTCATTTATAAGTTTTTTTTTCCATAATACTTCATTTATCAAATAAATTATAAAATTTTTTGAATTTTATCATCAATAATAATAATAATAGTAGTAGTAGTAGTAGTTCAAAATTAATTGAAAAAAATATTTTACTAATCAAATACTCTTTAGATAACAATTAATCATCTTAATTAATTACTAAATCAATTATAAAACCAACCTTACCATCATCTAATTATCAATCAAATACCTAATTAATAACCAAATAATCCCTCCAACTTTTCAAATTAATCCAAAAACAACATTAAAATACCATTTATATCACCATAAGATACTATTTATTACCATAATTAATGTCCAAATAAGTCTCATTTATTACTAAATTACCACCAAATTAGACACTTGATAACAAATTAAGTCTTTAATTTTTCAATTCTCTTCAATTGTAGAAGGCATAACTTTCATTATAGTATAAATAGATATAGATATAGATATAGATTTGCAAAGAAAAAAATAAAGGGAAAAAAGAAGCAAAAAATTAAAAGAAAAAAGTTTTGAAATAAAAAGGAAAAAGAAACAAAAATAAGAAAAAAAAATGAAAGACAAAAAAGAAAAAGAGAGAATTAATTGCCCCCTAACCATCCACAAATAACAAAATTGTCCCTCAATTATGGAATAATTTTATTATCAAATTATGCATTTAATTTTTCAATTGATGTATTTGGTTGGATGGGGGATACTTTTATAATATTGATTGATGATTGATGATTGATTGATTGATATTGATGATTGATATTAACGGTCGTCGAGATTGTCAAAATGGGTTGGCTAATGGCTCTTCACGGTCGCACCCATGGTACCTACGGTCACAACTCACACCCATGTTGTGAAAAGTGTTGGATTGTAGGCCGCCATCTGCATGGATAGCCTTGTGAAAGGCAGGTGCCACCAAAATTTGGGTCATTCAAGTTTGAGTCATGGACTTGTACGTGGCAATAGCAGACAATGATGAGCACATAGGCTTGATGAGATTCAGATTCATTGGGTCCCAAGAGGCCGAAACCCATAACCCATTGTTGGCTTTCATCAGACTGCAGTGGACAACAGGGTTGTCCCATTTGCAGAAAAGGAAAGTGTGGATAATCAACTGATGAAATGTAAATAAATTGAAGCGTATGTATTGCAATATTGGAAGAATTTTACCTTTAGCGTTTTTAGTTCTAAAGAAATTAGTTTTGAATAAAAGTCTTGAGATACTTTTGGTTTAAAAAAAAAATTTGTAAACCTTATTCTTGTCAAGGAAATGTAAATTATTTTTTTAGTGTAACTAAGTATTCCCAAGTCTTTAACCTAAAACTAATCATTTTCAAACTAGGTTGACCCACTGTAGTAAAATTTGCAAACATCATGAAAATAGTGCAAGAAGTTTTTCACTTGAATCCAAAAAAAGGAAAAAATTATGTTTCTAGTGATTCTATCTTAAGGTTGTAAGCCATTTATCAACATCCTATGTACATTTAAAAAAAAAAAAAAGAAGCTTTGCCTAGCTAGACATGGACATTGTAACATATGATTGGGCACAAACGAATTCCTTTTGAGAAGATTGTCAAACGACTTCCGGTTTCATGCCCAGTTACTAGATACATGCATCAAAGTCAAAGTACATCAGCCCAATTTCCTAATTAATAAAGAGATTGCATTACTTGTCTCCCAAGTTCACCAAGATTGGTAAGGATCATATTTTCATAAAATGCCAATACGCAATCTTGGATGCTAATCTTTGGCAAAAACGTTTTACATCGAACTTGTTTATGCTCAAGATAGAAATTTTGGTGATTTTTGATATCAACATGTCTATCAAGATGACATGATAACGATGGTTTGTAGGTAACAAAAATATTTTTCCAATTAAATTTGACGTTCACATCATCTGACCACCACTAAAGTTTATATAAACTCAAACCTCTGACACTATTCTATCATTGCAAAAAGGTAACAATAAGAATTGATATTGTTAAGGGAGGAGGAAAAAGAAAGAGCAAGAGAGAGATGGCAATAGCAATTGAGGGTTTAACCTTTTTGAAATTTCTTGTTTCCGTGTTGGGATGTATTATACTCAGAAAAATTTTTGGACGCAAAGACTTCTGCATCGATGGAGGTCAAGATCCAACGAAAAGATCTCTGTTCATGACAGAATTTCAAGAGAGGCTCAATTAACTTAGAAATCGGATGAGCAATGCGTAAGTAAAAATCGTGCTATCATTATATTATTATAGAATTAAAATTTCCCGAAGTTAAACACCAAGTTTTTTCCCACTTATATCTATCTAAGTAGTATTATAATTTCTTGCAGGTTGCCGCAACCACTGTGTGCTACCGTCTTGACCCACTTGAAAGATCGAGTAATTGCAAGGGACGTTACATCACCCAATAAATGTGATTTCTCAAGATGTTTCCTTCTTTTTTAAGAAAAAAATTCATTTATATATTTTCGTTGTATTGCATATGCAAAAGTTGGTGATCATAATAATATTATATAACATACATACAATATTTTTGAGTGTCCTTCGACGGCTTTCAACTTTTTGTTATGCACTGCAGCACTGGTAATTAAGTTTACACCATTTATAGCTTTGAGTGCGATTAATATTTTAACAAATTGACATGCAATCTTCTTTTCTTGCAAAGAAAAGAACAAAATTTTATCATTCCAAAACAATTCCATTGATCGGGCCACCTCAATTTAATTATGCTAAATTAATGGGATACTAGCTTAAAAGGGGAGTTGAGTAGTTGACCCTTCAATATAATTAATTTAAATTTATTTTTTTTCGGTACAAGAGAGTCGAAAACTCGGTTTAGATTCTTAAAATAGGACTTCCCTGTTTATCAGTTGCTAATAAATCAACCAACTCCCCCGGGGGATTGGATAAAAATGTGGTTCCAATAGGGTAAGATTGAGCTAAATTAACAAGAAAATCTGCACATCAATTCCCTTCACGAAAAATGTGACGGACTTCTTTAACCTAACCTTCACGAATCAATGAAATAGCAACGTACACCAAAGTTGAACAAGGATGCGAACTATTAATGTTCTTCTTCAAGAATTTCACCACCAAAGCTGTATCAAGTTCCACAATCACAGGATTTAGCTTTAAGCGGCGAGCTAACAAGAGCCCCTCTCTAACTCCCCATAATTCAGCCATCAAACTATTAGTTATTCCAATATTCAAAACAAAGCCCTCCATCCAATCACCATTACTGTCTCGGATAAGCCCACCAGCAGAGGCAAAACCAGTATCTAACTTCACAGCACCATCCGTATTAAGGATATAACAGCCCATACCCGGTGGCTGCCATGAAACAAATGTCGCCAATTTACCATCAGCTTTTGATCTTGAAAAAGCTTTCCCAACTTCAACAGCCATCCTTCTTACTCGGTACCAAACATGAGATGAGGCATCTTCAACTTGCCGAAAAATTAACTCATTCCTGCTTTTCCACAATTGCCATAAAGTTAGGCTAAAGTGGATACACCAAGGCACATTCTCTATCCGACGACTGTTATCCGAACAATGAGAAGCCAACCAGTCAGTCATATCCATAGAGATCCCAAAAAGTTTGACTGAATTATCAAGCCTCATCACTGGAAACATCTCGCTGGAGGAGCCTTCACCAGATTTTTTCCTTTCTTCATGAAAAGAAATGTAAGTGCGAGGGAAATGCAGTGTAATCAAGTTTGGAGTTTTCCACCAACACTTGAACTTGGTCACAACTTTCTTAGTGGACCAATCTGGCCAGAGTTTGGGAATCTGAAAAAGCTCCATGCGTTCAATCTGAAATTCAATAACTTATCTGGACCAATACCGGAAAATTTTTCTGGAATGACTAGCTTGGAGGTGCTGGATCTTTCGCATAATGACTTATCAGGGACCATACCAACTGCACTTGTAAGTTTCAGTTTTCTGTCTATGTTTAGTGTTGCCTACAATAAGCTTTACGGGAGGATCCCTTCCGGAGTTCAATTCCAGACATTTCCTAATTCAAGCTTTGAAGGGAACAGTCTTTGTGGGGATCATTGGCTCAGTTGTGGAGGTACTGATGGAGAAGATCAGCAAGAATCAGGGAAAAGTTCAAGAATGAACAAAGATTTCATCAACGGGATGGTTCCTGGAATCAGATTTGGGACAGTTTCTTCTACTGTTTATATCAATCTTTAATTCAAGGATTTCATCCCAAAATTTCTATCTAAATGGCAAAAGACGTAAAAACTTGGGGTGGTTGTAAATTACCCGACCAATCATAATTCTGGGTGCACAATGTTAGCTGGGCCTCCATCACTCAAAAGATGTGTAAAGATTCCTCAAAAAAAAAAAAAAAGATGTGTAAAGAGCCTGCCTAGTCCTTCGATGCATAAAGCTAATCCGTGACCCATTTTAGACATCTTTCTAGTAATCTAGCTTCTCTTGTGCAAAATCTATAGACTACTCAACCTGTAAGACAAAAATAATTGCGTCATGTTTGATTTAAGTTCATCAGTCAAGTGGATTGTGGGGATCATTGGGTACTGTAACGTTTGTCTTTCAATTTCGATTAAGCAACAATGCTTGGTTTATCGGACCCCTTAACATTTCCATTTTAATTTTCATGTGAGAAACAAAAGTACATATAACTTGACATTAGTATGAAACAATTTACCACTCTTATGACAGTTAGATACTCAAGTTGTCTTTTAAGTTATATCTCTTTAGATATATAGACCCATAAATTTTTATTTGAGATAATTGATCCATCAAAGTATTATTTTGAAATAATTAATCCATTAAACTATTATTTTATGATAACTAAACCCTCAAATTATTATTTTAGAACAATATAACCGTTAATTGAATGAAAGGGTTACATTGACCCCTTACAATTTTTATCCTTTAAGGATTACATTATTCAAAAAAAAAATTTTAAAGGTTAATTATTTTAAAATAATAGTTTGAGTGTTCAATTATCCCAAATAAAAATTTAAGAATCAATTTATCTTTTTTTTATTACAATTTAAGGGTTGAATAAACTGTCCTCTTTGTCCAATTAATCTTTATTCCTCTCTTATGAAAGTACGCCCTTGCAGGCCCATTGTAGCTCACCCTCAACCCCATAAAGACCTCACTGTTGGGCTTGACCTCGTCCCATTGGTTGATAAAGAGGAAATTACGCAATCAATGGTTGAACATTCATTTTCGCCCTTAAACAATATTTTTTTTTAATAATTGTGCCTCGGAACTTTTTATTTTCTGATTTAACTTTGAATTTGATGAACTGGGGATAATGTCACCCTTAGGTCTGACATCATGAACTAAAGATAATTAATCAAATGATTATGACTGATGAGAAAATTTACTACTACTTTTTTCTACCATGAGCTATAGAAAATTAATATTCGATGCAATATTCAAACTCTCTAAAATGATTGGCTCATTTAATAGATTTATAATTCAAAATCACAGTTAGAATAGATTTATAATTCAAAATTACAGTTAGACTTTCATTAAAAATCATTAACAACAATGCTAATATAATTTCGTGGTGTAATAGATAGGAATATGATACAGAATTTAATTTCATGGACCTTTTCTGTGAGAATTATGAAAACAAGCTAGTAAGAAAAAGTATTACCTACCTCCTTAAAAAAAGTATTAACTACCTTCTTCCTTATTCAAGCTAACATCATCTTTATTTTATTACAGTTAAACGTAATTGACCAATTGAGATGGAAATCTATGAAACAATTTAAAAATGTTTAGCCACATTTTCTTTGGCCAAGAAAGATTCAACTGGCTCAAAAGCAGATTTAGAATCAAAGAAGATCAAATCACCAAATATCTATGCAGATCAAAGAAGATCAAAGCTCATAGTCGAATTTTTACCAAAAAAAGAAGGCTAATAGTCGAAACCATTACTACCGCGTGGCCTCTCTCAGTGGTTTGACAGCAAATGGAGGAAATGCAATTAACTTCTGCTTCGATATCAGCAACAATCTGATGGAATGGAACACAGCATCTTCACGAGGAAATTTGCTAGTCTGTCTTGTAAGAGTTTCTCACCTTCCAGACATACACATATGTGCAGACGAAGCCAACAGTACAAGAAGAGCAGCAAAGATACCATCTAGGTAACATTCTCTCCATAGTCTGGGCTGGAAATTTACTATACAAAATTTCCATTTTTGTGCGTATGGAGATCCTCAAACGGCCTTGGATAATACAATAAAAAAAATTTTCCAGTCTATATATATTAATCCATTATTACTCTAGTCTTCGAGTTTGAATATAAAGTGGTGATCAAATCACGCTATAGGAAACCTTAATACCATCTAAGTGTCCTGTCACAAAATGCTCATCAAGCTTCTTTTCTTTGCAGTGCACTATGTGTATATTGCAAAACAATTCCAAGGATCAAACCTACCCCCAGTTTAATCCCGTCAGAAGCTTAAGGTGAGTTGACCTTGGCAAGTTGGCATCATATATTAACTTGCCGTGGAAGTAACTTATATTTTAGTCCTTATTGTTTCCATCTAGTATCATAACGCATGTTGGCCTAAATGTTGTTCCTATTTCCTTGGAACTTCTCGTTATTAAAAAAAGAAAAGAAAAGAAAAGAAGTAAAAAAATATTCATTCATTTGATATCTGCTACCTCCGCGCTGAAGTCAAAGCCACCATTTTCGTTTTCTTTCCCTTCCCTTCAGCTTTTCTGCTTGATGCTCCCCTCCGCCAAAGCTCACAATGGTCAAAACGATGAAAACACACAAAAAACACCTCGTTTTCTGTAATGGGTTTTGCTCGTTGTTGATACTGATCACCATATGTTAAGTCTATCTTTTGGCAGGTTTCTCATTTGTTGCTTTTGTTTGTTTGGCCAATATGGGTGCTCAATATTGTTGGGTTATGGTTGTTGGTTTTGGGTTCTTGTTACAAGCTCAGTTACTCAACTCACAAAACTTTACATGCAATCCTAAGGACTGGACTGCACTCCAGGATTTCATGGGCAATTTGACAACAGAACTTGAAGGTTGGACAACAAATTCACCAACTGGTTGTTGTGACTGGGAAGGCATAACCTGTGATCCTCCATCTTCAGGCAGAGTAACCAAGTTGGAACTTTCCAGGAAAAGATTATCAGGTAAATTATCTGATTGTTTCGCTGGTTTGGATCAGCTTAAAACTCTCAATCTTTCCCACAATTTCCTGCAAGAATCACTGCCGCTTTCTTTGTTTCATATGCCAAATTTGGAATTACTTGACCTGAGCTATAATGACTTCTCTGGGCCAATCCAAGAGAGCATCAACCTTCCTTCAATTCAAATTCTTGACCTTTCTTCGAATTCCTTGGATGGTTCTGTGCTTTCTCACATTTGTGTTAATTCTACTACAATTCGGTCTCTTAGTTTGGCAACGAACTATTTCTCTGGTAATATTTCACCGGGGCTTGGAACTTGTTCTTCCTTGGTGCAACTTTTCCTCGGCACGAATAATCTCACTGGTGGGATAACTGAAGACATCTTTCAGATTCAAAATTTGAACCTTTTGGGACTTCAAAACAACAACTTTGATGGGAAACTTAATCCTAGTATTTCCAATCTCTCTAACCTCGTTCGTTTAGATATTTCTTCAAATAATTTTTATGGAGAGATCCCGGACGTTTTTGGTCAGCTCGAGAAATTTCAGTATCTTGTAGCTCATTCAAATCATTTTGGTGGCAGAATTCCCAACTCATTGTCCAATTCTCCAACCATTAGTTTCATAGATTTGAGGAATAATTCATTGGAGGGTTCTATTGATCTTAATTGCTCTGCCATGATCACTTTAAACTACCTGAGCTTGGCTAGCAACAAGTTCAATGGGCCTGTACCTGATAATCTTCCCTTATGTAGACAATTGAAAAATGTCAATCTTGGCCATAATAATTTCAGTGGCCAAATTCCTGAGAGCTTTAGAGAATTTCATAGCCTCTCTTATCTTTCGCTCTCGAATTCGAGCCTCCATAACCTTTCCTTTACTCTTCAAATTCTGCAGCAATGTCAGAATCTAACTACTTTAGTCCTCGTCTTTAATTTTTTTGATGAAACATTACCTGATGACCCTGATCTGCATTTTAAGAAGTTGAAGGTTCTGGCAATCGGATGCTGTGGACTTAGAGGTTCATTTCCCCAATGGTTGAGAAACATTACAGCTTTGCGGGTGTTGGATTTATCACGGAACCATTTGGCTGGAACAATTCCACAATGGGTTGGAAGCTATAGTGATCTCTTTTACTTGGACTTATCGGGCAATTCCTTTAGTGGAGAGATCCCAAAAGGCTTAAGTGAATTATCAAGCCTCATCAATGGAAACATCTCGCTGGAGGAGCCTTCACCAGATTTTCCTTTCTTCTTCATCAAAAGGTATGAAAGTGCGAGCAGATTGCAGTATAATCAAATTTGGAGTTTTCCACCAACACTAAATCTTAGTGACAACTTTCTAAGTGGACCGATTTGGTCAGAGTTTGGAAATCTGAAAAAGCTCCATGTTTTGGATTTGAAATTCAATCATTTATCTGGACCAATTCCGGGTAACTTGTCTGGGATGACCAGCTTGGAGAAGCTGGATCTTTCGCGAAATAACTTATCAGGGACCATACCATCTTCACTTGAAAGTCTTAGTTTTCTGTCTATATTTGATGTTTCCTATAATCAGCTTTACGGAAGGATCCCTTCTGGAGGTCAATTCCAAACATTTCCAAGCTCAAGCTTTGAAGGAAACAATCTTTGTGGAGATCATTTGCTCAGTTGTGAAGGTACTACTCCTCAAGACCATCAAGATGAATCCCAAAAACGATCAATAAACAAAGATTTCATCGATGGTATGGTTCCTGGAATCATATTTGGGACTGTTACCTCTGCTGTTTGTATCAATCTTTACTTCAAAGATCTCATCAGAAAATTTCTATCTAAATGGCAAAAGATGTGAATGGTTGGGTCGTCACAGATTACCAGACGAAGGACATCGTCACCCAGAAGGAAAAAATGTGCAAAGAGTCCGCCTAGTCCTTAGATGCATCAAGTTAATACATGACCTATTTTAGGACAATTTTCTAGTTTCTCCTGTAAAAAATCTAGACTCAACCTGTAAGATTAAAAGAATTGCGTCATGTTGATTTCAATTTCATCAGTCAAGTGGATTGTCGGATTATTGAATACTGTAACATATCTCTTTCAATTTTGATGAAGAAACAAAGCTTGGTTATTCAGACACTAGAAAATAACAAATATCATCTGTAATTGTAGATTAGGATTAAACTATAGTAATCTACTTGGGCCAATTAAGCACTAATTTCATACAACGGGCCTTGATTTTTTGGGCTCTTCCTCACTTTGTATACATCAAATCAATGGGCCTCGCTATTTGCAGTAAGGAAATTTTGCAAGGGGTTAAATTCCTCTCCAAAGTCTAATTTCCTGGAAAATTTGTTCAATAAGTAGTACAATTTTCTTTCTCGTGTCCGTAAAGAGATTCAACGGCATTGATCATGCAATAAAATAACATTCTGATGCTGTTCATACTTCATCCATGACGACTCTAATCTTTGAGATAGAAATTGAAATATTATTAATCTTACGACACTTTCTAGGCAAGTCTCTTTAACACGAAAACTGGTCCAATTTTACGTCGGTAGAGGGAACCTTAACTTAAACTGTAATCTACTATCCATGGTTTCCCTTTCATATAATTTTTTTAATAATTCTATGCAGTGCAATATTACATAAAACAATTTCATGAGTAGACCGCCACAGTTTAATCCTGTACCTACGGTGGCTTGACTTAATAGGAATATTATAAATTTAATTAGCTCTGTAACTGTAAGCAAACTATGTTTGGTATATTATTAGTTAGTATGAACTTCCATCTCGTATTTGACATTCTCTACCTCAGTATTGATGTCAAAGTGTTGAAGTCAAAGCCACCATTTTCTGTTTCTTTCCCATGCTCCTCACTGGCACCTACAAACAAAAATAAAAATTCCACCCCTCTGTTTTCAGAATGATCCTCTACAGTTAAAGCTCAAGATGTTTCAAAATGAAAACATTCACAAAAGACTTTGTTTCTCGTAATGGGTTTTGCTTGTTTTTGGTCCTGATCAACATACTAAGTTTCTGTATTTTGGGAGGTTTCTTGGTGGTCGTCTTTTCTTTCTAACATGGCTGCTCAGGATTTTTGGTTTATGATTGTTGTAATAGGGTTCTTGTTCCAAGCTCAGTTACTCAAGTCACAGAAGCTGACATGCAATCCGAAGGACTGGACTGTACTCCAGGATTTAATGGGTAATTTGACAACAGATCTTGAAGGTTGGACAACAAATTCATGGACTGATTGTTGTGACTGGGAAGGCGTAACCTGTGATCCTCCATCTTCTGGCAGAGTAATCAAGTTGGAACTTTCCAGGAAAAGATTATCAGGTAAATTATCTGATTCGTTAGCTGGTTTGGATCAGCTCAAAACTCTCAATCTTTCCCATAATTTCCTTCAACACTCACTGCCGCTATCTTTGTTTCACATGCCAAATTTGGAGGTACTTGACTTGAGCTACAATTACTTCTCTGGACCAATCCCAGATAGCATCAACCTACCTTCAATTCAAATTCTTGAAATTACTTCGAATTCCTTGAACGGTTCTGTACCTTCCCACATTTGTGTTAATTCTACTAGAATTCTGTCTCTTAGCCTGGCAGTGAACTATTTCTTTGGGAATATTTTACCGGGGCTTGGAGCTTGTTCCACCTTGGAGCAAATTTCTCTTGGCCTGAATGATCTCACTGGTGGGATAACTGAAGACATCTTTCAGCTTCAAAATTTAAACCTTTTGGAACTTCAAGATAACAACTTTGATGGGAAACTTAGTCCTGGTATTTCCAATCTTTCTAACCTTGTTCGTTTGGATATTTCTTCAAATAACTTTTATGGAGAGATCCCGGATGCCTTTAGTCAGCTAGAGAAATTTCAGTATCTTGTAGCTCATTCAAATAATTTTGGTGGTAAAATTCCCAACTCATTGTCCAATTCTCCAACCATTAATTTGCTAAATTTGAGGAATAATTCATTGGAGGGTTCTATTGATCTTAATTGCTCAGCCATGCATACTTTGAACTCTCTGGATTTAGCTACCAATAAGTTCACTGGGCCCGTGCCTGATAATCTTCCCTTATGTAGACAATTGAAAAATGTCAATCTTGCCCGTAATAATTTCAGTGGCCAAATCCCTGAGAGCTTCAGAGAATTTCATAGCCTCTCTTTTCTTTCTCTTTCGAATTCAAGCCTCCACAATCTTTCCTCTGCTCTTCAAATTCTGCAGCAATGTAGGAATTTAACTACTTTAGTCCTCACCTTGAATTTTCCTGATGAAACTTTACCTGATGATCCTAATCTGCATTTTGCGAACTTGAAGGTTCTGGCAATCCCAAACTGTAGACTTAAAGGTGCAATTCCTCGATGGTTGATAAACATTACTGCTTTGCAGTTGTTGGATTTATCATGGAACCGTTTGGCAGGAACAATTCCACCATGGTTTGGAAGCTATAAGGATCTCTTTTACTTGGACTTATCGAGCAATTCGTTTACTGGAGGGATCCCAAAAAGTTTGACTGAATTACCAAGCCTCATATATGGAAACATCTCGCTGAAGGAGCCTTCAGCAGATTTTCCTTTCTTCATTAAAAGGAATGAAAATACTAGAGGATTGCAGTATAATCAAATTTGGAGTTTTCCACCAACACTTGATCTTAGTCACAACTTTCTAAGTGGGCCTATCTGGTCAGAGTTTGGAAATCTGAGAAAGCTCAATGTTTTGCATTTGGAATTCAATAATTTATCTGGACCAATTCCGGGGAGTTTGTCTGGGATGACCAGCTTGGAGGTGCTGGACCTTTCGCATAATGACTTATCAGGGGCCATACCAACTTCAGTTGTAAGTCTCAGTTTTCTGTCAATGTTTAGTGTTGCCTATAATAAGCTTTACGGAAGAATCCCTTCCGGAGGTCAATTCCAGACATTTCCAATTTCAAGCTTTGAAGGAAACAATCTTTGTGGTGACCATTGGTTCAGTTGTGAAGGAGGTACTACAGGAGAAGATCAGCAAGAATCCGGCAATATTTCAAGAATGAACACAGATTTTATCAAGGGTATGGTTCCCGGAATCATATTTGGGACAATTTCCTCTACCATTTGTATCAATCTTTACTTCGAGGATTTCATCCCAAAATTTCTATCTAAATGGCAAAAGATGTGAAAACTTTGATGGTCACAAATTACCTGACCGATCATAATTCTGGTGCACAATGTTAGCAGGGCTTCAATCAGGCAAAAAATGGGAAGAGCCTGCCCTACTCCCTACATGCCTTAAGTTAATTCACCACCCATTTTAGGCCATCTTTCTATTTTCTCCTGTACAAAATCTAAACTCAAGCTGTAAGATGAAAAAATTGTGTCATGTTAATTTCAAGTTGGATTATTGGACAGCAACGTTTCTCTTTCAATTTTGATTAAGAAACAATGCTTGGTTTGTCAGACACCTAAACATTTCCCCTTTAATTGTCATGTAAGAAACAGTAAGTACATATCTATTGACACTTTACTTTATGATCGTTGTTAATTAAATAAACTGTCCTCTTTGTCCAAATTAATCTCTATTCCTCCCCTGTGAAAGTAATCCCTTGCAGCACATCGTAGCTCACCTTCAACTCCGCAGAGTGGTCACCTCACTGCTTGACCATGTCCCATTGGTTGAAAAAGAAATGGAATTACATGGTCAACTAACTAAATGACAAATCACTTTGCTTTATGTATGGTGCAAAGTCGCATGAATGGATCATTAATCAGTTAGAAAAGTAGCAAAGGAAATGACCCGAGTATTACTTACCTTCTGCCTTAATCTGGCTAACCCTCATTTCCATATTCTTTTTTATTACTGAATAAGTTTTTAGCTTTTCTTGGTGTATATATAGAATAATTAACCTTAATGGTGTTTGGCCCAATTTTTAGAAAGGCTTCTATACTCTAGAAGCTGAAGTTATGTGTGTTAGGTGTATAGCTTATTATACAGGTAGATGATTTTTTTTAATAAAACTTTTCTGTATACCTTTAATGTTTATATGTTTTTCTCAATATGACAAAATAACCCTACGCTACCCTTCACTTTTTACTTTTTAACTTTTTTCTCATCAGCCGCCTATCTATATCCATTTTTTTTTTACTTTTCACGTTTTTATAGTATTGGTACAAGAATCAAGAGATGAAAAAAATATTTGTTTATCATTTTTATTATTATATAATATATATAAATAATCTTACGTACATTTAAAGTATTGACTCCAAAAAGTTTCAAATGACAATTTTATGTTTTTTAAATACTTTTTTGAATTAAATTATTCTAGAAAATTATTTTTTTACAATTAATATCTTTAGATAAATAGTCAAGGAGATAACAAATAAAAAGCTTATAATAATATCTTAAAAGACTTTTATTTTTTCAAAAAATATTTTAATGGCAATTTATTTTTCTCTCAATGTCATATTTTATTCTTATATCATCCAATTTTTGTATAGGGATTATAAAATTTGATGGTAATTATTTTGTCGCTTATTTTATTGATTTGTTTAGAACTTTATAGTTAAATTGTAACGATTCTGACGCAGAGCGAAAACTTAAACTAGTATATATTATAACATGTGAAAAGTAATACATTTTTTTTCAAATATTTATACAAAATGAAAAAAAATCTTTTTCATAATTTAAACATTTCACAGTAGTTTTACAATATAATTATCAAACAATTTTCTATGCTTACATCATTTCTATGTTAAATTTATCAAATACTATTTTAACTTCTCTAAACAACACACTTATAGAACAACTCTATTAAAACAGTACTTTTGCTATAAGCTTCAGCCGAGCCAAACAAACCTCGTTGGCCTAAAAGTAATCCCTTTTAGGTCTAGAGCATTAAAGGTAGTGTCCTCCCAATAAGTTCATTTTCGAGAAATTGAACTTATATTCTCACTCTTAGCGGAATAAAATCGGATACCCCCTTGGTTAACACTGGATGATAGTTGAAGTGATACCCTTGACCAATCAAGGAAAACTCATCTCCACTTCGGACTTCGGAAAAACGAAAGAAAGTGAAATGGCTTGTGCCAAGGTGAGGGAGAGCCCACAAATAAAGGCCCATTGTTTGATGAAACTAGTGTTTAGTTGGCCCAACTTACTCAAGAAAAGGAGTGGAAAGGGATCATTGATTTCACTCGATTAGTGAAAGGTGCAAGTTAAAGCCCAAAAGGACCCTACCCATCTGCTAGCAATGCCATTGATCGACCTACACCCCAGTTTGATCACGATAGATGTATAGGATATTAGTGAATAGGGGAGTTGACCTTTGATTTAGTTAAATTTTTTTGGCCGATTTGATTTAGTTAATTTAAATTTAATAAGTTTAATTATTATTTCTATAAATTGTATGTATAAGATAATGCATGTGTTACCCAATATATATTCATGGGAGTTCTTTCTTGAATATAATAAAATAATGAAGAATGAGGGGTGGCTGTCTACTGGCTTAATCCTCACATTTGTTGTAAGGTTAACTTTTCAAAAGTTCTGATTAATTATTGAATTTTGTAAATAGCATAATGTCTACTAATGATGATAATGGGGTGCCAATTTGAGTGGAATCAAGGAATATTCTTCTTTCTTTGTTGGGTTGAAGCCCTAAATTCATTTGGATTAATTGCAATAATAATTTATAGTACTAGAAATATATTAATAAGCTCTAGAAAAGTTGAAATATATCAAAGTTGGGGTCACATTTTATTTTATAATAATAATAACACTAATTATATCAAATGGTAATACTTTAGTTTGTGCAATCAAATGATCATAAACCTCTGATTAGTGGATGTAATCAAAACTTTCAGCCTTTCTTTTATATTTCGGCGGATATATATGATGTGTTCTTCTCTAATCTCTCCATCAATGAGATCGAAAAGTAGGAACTTTGATAGTTGGATGAAGAAGGGAAGAGCTGTCATTACTTTACGTACACTATGTGTATATAATATATGCAGTTGTCCCACATTCTTGCTCTTGAAGCAAAAATAATGGGATTGTTGGAAGAAATTAATTATAATAATTATAAGAGAAAATGATTCAATCTTTTTTCTTAAGTACATAGTAGGAGGAAAAGAAAAGGAAATTAAATGAATACTTGATATAGTTTTGAAAATTTAATTACCCAAAATGAAAAAAAGAAATATAATAAAAAAAAACCTTAGGAAAGCTTTTTCATTTGGGATCCGACTTGACTCCATATTAATTGGGTCCAACATGAGTACCAAGTGCTTGGAAGATAATAACAAAAAAAAAAAGAAAGAAAAGAAAGTATATTATCTTTTGTGTGGATTAATAATTAACCTTTTTTTTGTCCATTTTATAAAGAGAAAGAGATATCATCAATTAGTTTAATTAAATTAATTTGTACTTGCACCTTCGAAATTTATATCAATTAATATTAACAAATTACTTTACATAAATTACAATCAAAGTGGTAAATATATTATTGTGGTAGCAATCAAAAGAGTTGCTTGACAAACTAAAAGAAGCCACATAACAAGGCTGGTCGGCCAACAAAAAGGATATATATAGTGGAATGTCATTTTAAATTAATTTTCTGATTGAAAACTAATTAATTATCCTCTCAATTAAATATAAGTAATTAGTATAAAATAGAATGCAATGATGATCTTTTGGTACTTAATGCTCCCATCTATCATTATTCATTTCATTAGCAGATTGGGGTACCACTAAACTTGAATTTGATATAATATAATTTTTGTATGTTATCTGAGCACTGGATATGTACATAAGATTTAGTGGTTGCCATTCTTTCAGACCCATATACACATCTCCATTGCCCTATCTTTTTCTCTTTCTGTGAATTGTTGGTGTCTCTGGTATGTATTTTCAAGAGATCTGTCAGTCTCCAATAGGCCTACCTTCATTTTTTTTTCCCTAGGTGGTTGGTAGGTAAACATGAAAATTCATCACATTTTTAATTCTTTCATGGAATAATGACCAATGAATCAAAGGACATGAAACTATCTGTGTACACATTGGAAAGAGCAATTTGGTTACAAGCTGTGAGTATGGGCAAAAGGCCAATGTATCTTAAACTTTGGAAGCTTGTGGAGAATGAATGAATGAGCCCTTTTGTTAGAAAATCTCATTGGAAAAGCTGGATTGTACTTTGTAGTAGCACTTTCTGATCTTCATTTGATTCAAGTCTCAACTGTTCTGGCCAAGAAAAAAAAAAAGTCTCAAAGTCTCCATTAAACTTTTTCCTTCTGATCCACATTTTCATTTCATGATTCCATATATATCTGTCCAATATTACCTGCTTTCCCAGTTCTTTCTTTGCTTTGTTTTGTTTTGGCATGATGAATGATTACAAACTAATAGCACCACATTCAAAACAGTAGCTGTGGCACTGAACTGACAACAAAAAGAGAAAATTAAGCTGTCTTCTTCTACTTCTGCTTCTGTTTGTCAATGGCAAAGCGAATGTTGGCTCAGGATTTTGACCTGACCTGCTGCCTTGCTTCCCAGAAGTTTCATGCAGAAGACATAATTGCTTTCCCTTTCTGTCTTCTCTTTCCTTCAGACTTTTCCATAGCTGATAATTATGATCATATATATGAAACTAAATTAAAATAATAAAGACCCACAAGTTGTTAATCTTTTTCAACAAAATCAATAGTTGGTTAACAAAGAGTCCTTAGATTCATACTCTCCATCCAAAAAATTCAACATCTGATATATATATTTATTCAAGGAATTTGATTTTCTCCGTGGGAAATAAAATTGGCAGATCATCAGTCGTCTTATATTCTGCAAATTAAATGCGCGTTTGCAAAGTGGATTTATATTATTAATTATATGATTAAGGAAAAAATTTATATCTATTTATATTATAATTAGTAGGACCGTGGGGAATTAATATGATATATGTTGCCCTTTGCATGAAATTAATAAACTTGGCTAAAAGTAAGGTGGAGGGATCTTAGCGAGGCTTCCTTTTCACTATTTTTGTCTTCCAAAGCTATAAAAGACTAAAAGTTAGTGTAAACCCAAACTTTATCGGTTGATAAATACATTACACTTTACTTCTAGCTATATAGAAAGAATGCTTGACTTAATATTTTCTAGCTACTAGCCTTCTTTCATCTCACTTTCATTAATATTCAATTAGGGTAAGAGTTCACGCTTTTAGTACTACTTGCTAATTTATTTTATTATCAAATTCTTGAACAAACTCAAAAGCAATTAATTGGTCTATACTTCAAAGGTATAACTTGCAAGTTATGATTTATACTTCAAAGATATCATAATTTTAAAAAGAATCCAATGCTTAGTTTAAATGGTTTGCCTATTTCTTTCATGAGTTTGATTTCGCAAACATAACTCTCTAACATATCGCATTTAAGTGTTTAACCCAAAGATTGATGTACATATTTCCCTGAATTACCTAGAGAGTGAGAGTTCGATTTTAAAAAAAAAAAAACCCTATCCACCTTGCAAAAAAGAGAGGAGGGGGGGGGGGGGGGGTCCTATGTTAATCTATAAAGAAAAATTTTAAGTTATAGTAACTAATTAAGGAGAATGTAACAGATAAAAAGAAAAGATAGGAAACCTAATCTAGGAGAATCCTTTGTGTAGGTACAAGTCAATCAAATTTTTCTGTACGTCATGCAATTAGCTTTAAAAGACAACAAATTATTTGTATAGATACCCGAAAGTGTAATAATCTAATTAAATCCAAAATGAGAATATATATAAATAATAACAAGAAGAACAAATTACTCAAATTTTAGAAAATTCCATTTTGGGTTGAAAATGGAATCCAATTGTTGACATTGTGAATAGAGATGAGCATATTCTCCTCCCGACGTATCAATCCAGCGGCAAACTATTGCAGCCATCTTTGAAATGAAAATTGTACGAAACCGAAAGTCATACACATTCATTCCATTTCTGAATGCCAGTTGACTCTCTCTCTCTCTCTCTCTCTCTCTCTCTATATATATATATATATATTTACTTGGTTACGATCCATCTTGAAGTTAATTAGAAATTTTGAAGGATAATTCATGGAAAAGCTATAATAAGGAACTGAGATATATATATATAGGGTGAAAGTCAATTTAATTTGTATGATCTATTTAAGAAAACAAGTCAAAGCTGTCCTTGTAATTCTCTACACACCTCAGCTAAACAAGTTGTAATATTATAAAAATAAAATAGAACTCAAATTCGTTGTTACATTAAAAGTTTCCTTCGGTATCACTTCAAAAAAAAAAAAGTCTCCTTGGGTATATTTTCATTGTTACATCAAAAAGTTTGAACTTGCTATGGTTATCACTGCGTCAAGTATGAAACCCACAAAACCTTCGGAGAATAAATGTATATACATGGTGGTGCAGGCCCAGATTTTACAAGTTTGAAAACTGCTATAAAGCTTTCTCATGAGAGTATGATATGAACCAACTCTTATTTAATCAAGATCCGATATGATTGTTGGATAAATACCCATGAACTTATACCAAAAAGATGTAGGAAAAAATCTATAGGTTTATTGCATAATAAATATTAGAAAGTTTATTAAACCCTCTATGAAGATTCTTTAGTTTATGAAAGTAAGAGAGTGATGCACATGTATATATAAGAAGGTTTAAAGATCAATAAGACGGTTCAGGTCACAAATCCAAAGTAAAATGTAGTGAAATACAAAACCTATAGTTAAACCAAATATACGATTTGATAAGAAATTATAGATTAATTTGCAGTGGTATATATTTGTGTTCAATTAGGATTTAGGATCCTGAAAGAATATTAGATAAATTAGGGTATATATAAATAAATATATATATATATACATATATCTATATATTATATCTCATTATCTCTCTCTCTCTAAACCTAAAGACTTGGCCTTCATGAGAGGTCGGCATGTTATTGTTCTTTTCTCAATTGTCTTTAGGGGAATATATACTTCCCTGGATTAAACCTGAGATTTCGAACTAAAATTCTGTCTACATATATAGATTGGGAAAAAAAAAAGGTCAATTTTTGTTTGTTTTGTTCTGGCATGCACGTCTTAGCAAAATTTAAACTTTTTTTTTTTATTGCCGAAGAAACACAATTTTTGACTTTGTTTCTTTTATTTTTGGACCGAAAGATATTGACTATTTCCCTAATAAAACGTCATAGTACCATTACCAATTGTTTCTGGCCACCTTCACTATATTTATTTATATATATATATATACACCATCAAATGCTTGCTGTAGACGGTAAGGCCTTTTGTAATCCTCATGCTCCTTAAGTACTTTTCAATGGAAGTTGATTTTCTATTTAAATAAAACGCTGACTACTCTATAGCAGATTATTGGAAGAGACTACTCCATAGGGGATTATTGGAAGAGCATATATGTGCGATTGGACTTTGTTGTGTTTATTTTCAAATGCGCGTTTTAACTTTTAACACCATATAATATAAGCAAGTTGGAATGGCAATGGGGTGAGATGGGCCGGGGTGGGGATTGCTTCACCCGGCCTCACCCCGCCTATACAACTACCTTGCCCTACCTCCACCCCAAGTAAAATATAAAAACCCCCTCTCACATCACTCCACAAATATATTTTAGCTCCTCTTATTTCAAAATGTATCTTTTGATCTTTTGACTACTAACTCCGTTAGTTAAAAGTTAAGAAACAAATAATACCCAATGTTGTCACCTAAACTATTTCAATTCAATATCATGATCAATAAAAAAAACTGTTGAGTTCAAGTTCAATTCTTATGTTCTATTATTTTTATTCTTAAAAGAAATATCTTCTCCATTATTTTGATTTATTTATTTTTCTCTTTCGTTCTACCTTAAGCTAATTATTCATTTCCCCCAATTTATATACAGGAAAGGAAAGAAAATACCCAAAGTCATATATGTACCAAATCTGAAGCAAAATTATCGAAGGAATGAGAGCAAAAAAACCCCCATCATTGACTACCATGCATTTTTAGATAAACCCCACCCATGATTAGGGTTGGATTTCAGATTTAAGGATACTACAAGAAACCATTTAATAAAATATAAATAATGCAAATAATGCATGTAATAAACATTCTTGGCTATTTTTAATAAGTAGAATTTCACTTTTTTAATATTAAAAGCCAATTTTCATGATTATCATAATTTTTAATCAAATAAAAATTATAGAATACATATTTAATATGTCAAATTTAATATAATTTTCAAAATATTTAAAAAATAAAATAATAATCTTAATTATTAAGTGTCATTTTTTCAAATTAAATTCAAATGCTTTTTGTTTAGTAATTTAAACATCACAAAAATATACACATTTGGGGTGAAAAAACACTAATAATAATATGGAATAATAATATATACAAGATGGGGTGGAGCGGTGCGTTAGCAGTTATATACCAAAATTGCCCTGCCATGTTTGTCAAACAAAAAAAATTTGCCTCACCTCGCCCCCACTTTTCAAACAAAAAAACCATCTCATTCAAGGCAAATCGATGCAGAATCCATGGTGTAGCTCGGGGTTTGTTATCCCTATAAGTAAGCAATGATGAAAATAAAGAAAAAGATAAGTATAATTGTTTATAGAATTCTTCATTTGGATTTTATTAAAGAACAGTAACAAGTTAAATATACATACATACATATACGTAGGTGCCTATGTAAATAAGTACAATCACTCAAGTTATAGTATTGACATGACCATTTAGGGCTAAAGCTTTTTGAAAGGCCCTATTTTGGGGGTCAAATTTTTTAATTTAGTCAACTTGGGGGCCAAACGTTGCAAAAGCGATTCAATTTAAAATCTATAATCAATTTAGAGGGCACATGAATTCACTCACTTATCAACAATAGATGTTGAGTATAAAAGCCAAAAAATGTTGTGCTCTTTTTTAGAAAACCTGAAAAGATTAGGTCTTTTTCTGAATATCACGACAAGATTATGCCCTTATATGAAAAACCTAATTTCTCTAAATCTATGAACCCTAAATCCCAAAATTTTGCACCTCGAATCGGATCAATTATGTCAAAAACCTAATTCCCCTAAATCTATGAACCACAAATCCCAAAATTCTGTAACTATTTTAAATCTAGAAGACAAAAATACCAAAAATTCGACCAAATCTCGTCAAAAGCTGAGAAACCTAACCTGATTTTGACCAAATCTTGTCGAAAGAAGAAACCTAACCACTTACTCATGGTCTTGTGCGAGTTGTAACCAAACAAGGCAAAAGACACCGATGAAGTGAGTCGCGGGGTGAGAAGACGTTGACGGAGTGAGTAGTACGATGAGCGAGTAGCGACGAAGCTTGGTCAGTGAAAGTAGCCCTCTGTTTGGTTGATAACAAGTCTTGGGGGAGAAGAAAGAGTATCGGGGAGGCAGAGGAAAAGAGAAAGAAAAAATCTATTTAAAATCACAATACTCCCTCCATTCCTTATTATCTGACCTCAATAACCGAATCTCTTCGATTAAGAAAGTTAGTTAAGTAACAAAATTCTATATAAACTTTATTTCACTTTTCAAATTTACCCTAAGCCTATTTCATTTTCTCTCCTCTTTATAAGTTAGTTGGCTTAATATACAACTACTACATTTAATGGTTCTTACAATTTCAAATAAGGGTAAGTTTGAAAATGAATAATCAATACTTTATTGAAACCATAAACGGACAAATAAAAAGGAACATTAGGTTGGGGTCAGATAAATGAAATAATAAGGAACGGAGGAAGTAATAGACTTCACATACTAATCTAGTGTATATAACTCACACATGGTTTTAATTGACAGTAAACCCTAAATTCAACCGATTTTGCAATGTTTGACCTTAAATCGACCAAATTAAAAGGTTTGGCCCTAAATTAGGTCATTTCGAAAAAATTTGGCCCCACATTGAACAATTAGCCCAATTTGGGGAATTATCTTATGTTTACATCAATATTACTAATTTAAAACCGAATAAAAATATTGATCATAAAGAGGATAAAAACTTATTACACTACTAAGTTATCAATTTTTCCTTTTTATACATAAGATGTCGATATTTTCAGCTTGCAGCCTTAAACAAGGCGCACCATAGATATCATTCACCATTAAAGGAGTTAGATCCAACAAAAGTTCTGATAGCATGGTCGTTCCCAATGGACAACTTTGGGCCAAATTCTCCAAAAAGTCTGCGCATTGATTATCCTCTCTACAAATATGATGAATCTTGTTCTAGATGTTAAGTTATCAAACTATTACCGAAACATTAATTTCATCATTATATAAATGCAAAATTAAATAAGATTATGACTTTTTTCTTGGAGAAATTTAGATAACAGTATTTCACCTTTCTTATATATACATATCCTCTGGGTTAGTTTGGTGCACTAGATTGGATTGAATACTATAATGAAGAAAATTATATGTAATTTGTAGTGCAATTTTATACTAGTATTCAAATAGATTTGTTCTATGAGGAGGTGTTCTCATCAGGAACCATTATAACAAAAAAGGTAGACCATTTAGCATATGTTCTCTCAATGCCTACTGTTATTGTTTCTCCACCGTTTTCCTCCGTCCAAAAATCAATTTTATAAATATTATAAAATCACGTTACAAATTACATATAATTTTTCTCATTATCCTATTAAATCCAATCTAATGTACCAAAACGTGACCTATGTGTATGATATTAATTCATGAATGTGAATAATGGTAAATAGGGTAAGAAGGAGGGGCTGAACTGCAAAAATAATAAAGGTAAAAGGCGGCATGGCGTTGTTTGGAAGACTCTATGCACGTGTCGCCACCCAACTTTTGACTTTATTTTCCTCTCCTTCCTTCCCTGTCCTTTTCTGTTTTCTCCACACACACATTTCTTTCCGTCTCACTGGCTGTACCCGGTAGCGGTCACCCCGCCCTTAGCAATTCTTTACTGTCTTCTCGCTCTGGCTGCTATTTTTTATTTACAAGTAATATTTTACCTTCCATTTTAATTTTCTTAACAAAAAAAATATTTTTTTAACCAACTATTTTACTAAAGAGTAAAATGTTGAAGTAAAATTTAAAATAATATTTATAAAATTAAAATTAGCTTAAGAAAAATTTATTAAAAATATGTAGAGATAATCTTCTATAAAAGCAAAATGGATTTTATTAAAAACTTGTTAGCTATGACTTTTTCTCAACCTTAAAAATTTTCCTTCTTTGGGGAATTTCAATGGTATTCTCTGGTTCCCATTTTGGGTATTTTATTTTCTCAGTTTAAAGATTAACAATTAGGTGACTATTCTTGAATTCAATTTTCATTATTTAATGAAGTCAAATATACTTGCAATAAAAAAACAAATGGTCAGAGGTTGAGAAGAAGACACTTTGGTTTTAATGTACAACTGTCACCTGCGACCAGACCGGCCATCGCCGGTCATACCAACAGTTAACCGGTAAACCGTTTTTATGAGACTTATGGCTCTATGAGCGTAGGCGTAGCCTCCCCAAACCAAAATAGATAGATGGTTGTTTGATGTCTCTATTCTGCTTTCCATCTGCCAACGGCTTTATTGGCGCAAAGAATCTCTCTCTTCTTACCCTTAAACAAACGAACAAAAATCGAAGCTAGAAAAAGAGAAAGAGGAGCCTCTCCATCTCCCTCTCAGCCTTCCTTTTCTGATAGGCAGAAGAAAACAATTTGCAAGGGATATCAAATAGGGAAGAAGCAAAGCAAAAGGCAAAGCCATAGGGGAAACCGCTCTTATGAATGAGCTCTTATTCATTCATTCATTCTGGAAACCTGCCACCACATCCATGCTGAAGTGAAAGCCACCATTTTGCTCTTTCTCTTTCTCTTTCTCTTTCTCTTTCTCTCCTTCCCATTCACTTCTTCTCCTTATCAAAAGAACCCACCTTTTGTTCGTGTTCGGCTCTGATCCTCTGCCCCAGAAACTCAATATGTTTGAAACTGTTACTTAAAACCCACATCGAAAATCTTGTTTACTGCGATGGGTTTTGCTTGTTTTTGATCCTCAGCATATAAAGTCTCTATCTTTGGTTTCCCTCTGTCTTGGGTTTTCTTGTTTGTTGCTATTATGGGTGCTCATGATTGTTGTTGGGTTGTGGTTGTTATTCTTGGGTTCTTGTTCCAAGCTCAGTTGCTCAACTCACAGAATTTTACATGCAATACTAAGGACTTGACGGCACTCCTGGATTTCATGGGCAATTTGACAACAAAACTTGAAGGATGGAGCACAAATTCATCAACTGATTGTTGTGACTGGGAAGGCCTAACTTGTGATCCTCCATCTTCTGGTAGAGTAATCAAGTTGGAACTTTCTAAGAAAAGATTATCAGGCAAATTATCTGACTCTTTTGCTGGTTTAGATCAGCTCAGAACTCTCAATCTTTCCCACAATTTCCTTAAAGACTTACCACCACTGTCTTTGTTTCATATGCCAAATTTAGAGTTTCTTGACTTGAGCTATAATGACTTCTTTGGACCAATCCCAGAAAGTATCAACCTTCCTTCAATTCGAATTCTTGAAATTTCTTCGAATTCCTTCAATGGTTCTCTTCCATCCCATATATGTATTAATTCTACTCGAATACGGTCCCTAAGTTTGGCAGTGAACTATTTCTCTGGTGATATCTTACCGGGGCTTGGAATTTGTTCTTCCTTGGAGCAGCTTTATATTGGCATGAATGATCTCACTGGTGGGATAACTGAAGACATCTTTCAGCTTCAAAATTTGAAATATTTGGAGCTTCAAAACAACAAGTTTGATGGGAAGCTTAATCCTGGTATTGCCAATCTCTCTAACCTTGTTCGTTTAGATATTTCTTTAAATAATTTTTCTGGAGAGATCCCGGATGTCTTTAGCCGGCTAGAGAAATTTCTGTATCTTGTAGCTCATTCAAATAATTTTGGTGGTAGAATTCCCTATTCATTGTCCAATTCTCCAACCATTAGTCTGCTAAATTTGAGGAATAATTCACTGGAGGGTCCTATTTATCTTAATTGCTCAGCTATGGTTACTTTGAACTCTCTGGATTTAGCTACCAATAAGTTCATTGGTCCTGTGCCTGATAATCTTCCCTTATGTAGACAATTGAAAAATATCAATCTTGCCCGAAATAATTTCAGCGGCCAAATACCTGAGAGCTTCAAAGAATTTCATAGCCTCTCTTATCTTTCCCTCTCAAATTCGAGCCTCCATAATCTTTCCTCTGCTCTTCAAATTCTGCAGCAATGTAGGAATCTAACTGCTTTAGTCCTCACCTTGAATTTCCCCGATGAAACATTACCTGACGACCCTAATCTGCATTTTGAGAAGTTGAAGGTTCTGGTTGTTGCAAACTGTAGACTTAAAGGTTCAATTCCCCAGTGGTTGAGAAATATTTCTGCATTGCAGTTGCTGGATTTATCATGGAACCATTTGAATGGAACAATTCCACCATGGTTTGGAGGCTACAGGGATCTCTTTTACTTGGACTTATCCAACAATTCATTTACCGGAGAGATCCCAAAAACCTTAACCGAATTATCAAGCCTCATCACTGGAAACATCTCGTTGGAGGAGCCTTCACCAGATTTTCCTTTCTTCATGAAAAGGAATGAAAGTGCGAGGGGATTGCAGTATAATCAAATTTGGGGTTTTCCACCAACACTTGAACTTGGTCACAACTTTCTTAGTGGACCAATCTGGCCAGAGTTTGGGAATCTGAAAAAGCTCCATCAGTTAGATTTGAAATACAATAATTTATCTGGAACAATTCCTGGGAATTTGTCTGGGATGACGAGCTTGGAGATGCTGGATCTATCGCATAATGACTTATCAGGGACCATACCATCTTCATTGGAAAGTCTTAGTTTTCTGTCTACATTTAGTGTTGCATATAATAGCCTTTCTGGGAGGATCCCTTCTGGTGGTCAATTCAACACATTTCCAAATTCCAGCTTTGAAGGGAACGATCTTTGTGGTGATCATTGGTTCCATTGTCAAGATAATACTAATCAAGATCGTCACAATCAATCCCCAAAAAAATCAAGAAAGAACAAAGATATCATCATTGGAATGGTTGTTGGAGTCATACTTGGGACAGCTTTTCTGGTTGGCCTTATGTTTGTGATTGTTTTGCGTGCACATAACCGAGGTGAGGTTGATCCTGAGAAAGAGGAGCCTGACGCCAATGATAAAGATTTAGAAGATCTCAGTTCAAGGCTAGTGGTCCTCTTCCAAAATATCGAAACCTACAAAGAGCTCAGCATTGATGACCTTCTGAAATCAACCAACCATTTTGACCAGGCTAATATTATAGGATGTGGTGGTTTTGGTCTGGTTTACAAGGGCAACCTCCCTGATGGTCGTAAGGTTGCAATTAAACGGCTCTCTGGTGAATGTGGTCAGATGGACAGAGAATTCCGTGCAGAAGTTGAAGCACTTTCGAGAGCTCAGCATCCAAATCTTGTTCATCTGCAAGGTTATTGCATGCATAAAAGTGACAGGCTCTTAATATATTCTTTCATGGAAAATGGTAGTTTGGACTATTGGTTGCATGAGAAGGTTGATGGACCATCCTCGCTAGATTGGGAAACAAGGCTGCAAATTGCACAAGGGGCGGCTAGGGGTCTAGCTTATTTGCACCAGTCGTGTGAGCCTCATATTCTTCACAGAGATATAAAGTCGAGTAACATTCTTTTAGATGAGAATTTTAAAGCCCACTTAGCTGATTTTGGTCTTGCAAGGCTCATACTTCCCTATGATACCCATGTAACCACTGATCTGGTAGGGACTTTAGGGTACATTCCTCCCGAATATGGGCAAGCTTCTGTTGCAACTTATAAAGGTGATGTGTACAGTTTTGGAGTTGTGCTTTTGGAGCTTCTGACTGGGAAAAGGCCCATGGATATGTGCAAGCCCAAAGAATGCCGGGATTTAATCTCTTGGGTGATTCGCATGAAGATGGAAAACAAGGAGAGCGAGGTTTTTGATCCATTTATCTACGGCAAGCAGCATGATAAGGAGATGTTGCAGGTTCTTGAAATTGCATGCCTTTGTTTACATGAATACCCTAAAGTTAGGCCTACAACCCAGCAGCTAGTTTCTTGCCTGGACAGAGTTTGCATCAGCATCTAGCTTGGTAATATGTCTATGGAAAACTCTGGTTGTACAGCTAGAAACACTTCCCCTATATCCATTGTTGCAGAAGCTCGGGTGCAAGCAGTAGAAATTGGTAGTTTTCCACAGTAATTTCATTCTGTTGTAAATATTACTCCAGATATGTGGTCTATCAGAATTTGCTGCTCTCCAACATGGAGGACTGGGAGAGATCTAACAAAAAATGAATTTTATCTGAAGCTTTGTAAGTTTTCACATTCAAAGTTAGTTTCTTACTTGGGGCAATTATAAAATGTTTGTTCTCAAACATGTAAGGAATAATTTTTTTTTTTTTGTATGTAATGGTGCCTCATATTTGATATCAAATGAGAAGATTTTCTTCTGATCATTATGCATTTGTTTTTGACTGTGAATAATGTGGTTGTTATAGTTGCATATGTTTTTTGGAACTTAGAATGAGGTCATATGCTCTGGCCTTGGTGAGTGCTAGTGAACCATGTCTTGTGCCTTCTCTGAGAATATTGTTTTTGACAGCTGAATTTTACCAGAACAAGACGTGAATTGAGATTGAAATGTTTCTTGTTTAAAATGCTGTATGCTTGTTCCTATGGTTTTGGTAGGTTATACAGGTAAGAAAAACTCGGGGAACACTCTTGGCAGTTGGGAGTAAGTTGGAACTTCTGGTTCTGATGTTATCGGTTGCATACTATATTATCAAATAAAAAACCAAAAAAAAAAAATGATCAAACCATTTGACATTTATAAACAGCAAATTCTTGGCTGAGAGAGTGGAATAGAAGACTACCACAAGTTCCTATTTGACGTCTTTTGCAGATTTGACTGGCTTTATTGTTTTAGCTGAAAATTGTGTACTAAACTTTTGCAAGGGTGGCGGGTCAACTCAGGCAGTGGCATCCCTTGCCATCACATAGTTGATTTCTTTATTTGGGGGGGACTCTTCAACTCTTTTTGGTCTCATTCTTGTATCTGAATTCTTGGGTTCCCGCAAGCAAAGTCAAAAATATAACGTACAGAAAATTTAGAAAGGAAGTCTGGGTGAACCTAGATATAGGACTTTTAAATTTACGTTCCGTATTCGTCTGTCAGTTTTTATGACCATGGAAAAAAAAGAGCATATTTGTATGCTAGACATGACCTACTATAAGTTTTTCCCTTTTTATTCTCTTTCACTTTAGTTCTTTTTCCTCCTTGGAATGCTTGAGAAAGAAAATGAAGTTCCATTTTCCATTTTTTCTGGTCTTGAAAGATTTTTGAGCTTTCAGGATTTAGCAATTAGCACTTATAGAACGGCTTCTGGATATGCTTAAGTGCTTGTGGTCTCTGCATTTGGACAGCGAAAAAAGTGTTAGTTTCCTTGCTGATTCTGATTTCTGAATTGAGATCGGCCCAAAATAAGAAGTATTCATCAACAACATTGATGGTGATGGTGATGGTGATGGTGATGACTGATGGACCTAAAAACGGAAATATATGTGTGCTTTCAATGCCATAAATGGACAGCACTCAAACCCTGGATTTGACACCAATATCAAACACTATTTCCATCAGAGACAAAAGGAAAAGATTGCACTTAGGTGGCAAAACCATCATAATCTGTATCTTTCATCACAGAACTGATGAATTATTTCCTTCAATCAAAATTTTCATTTAGTCTTTTAATTAGCATTTTATATATGTCTGTCCAAATCTGTCACAAGAAAAAATTGCTCCTACTCTTGTTTTTTGCACACAAGATTGAAAGAAAGTCAATAGAGCCATTTCCTCTCACAGGGTAGAAATTTAAGCGGATATAAACGTTAACCCCAAAGTCAGCATTGAAATCAAGCTTTTTTTGGTGACAAAAACAAGATTTTAAATAAGATTAACAGTTGATAAAAAAAAAAGGTGCTTCAAGGATTATCCTAACCACCTTGTTGAAACTACTAGAAGAAAATATTGACAGATTTTTCTTGAGCCAGTGGATCCTAGATTGTATCTGGTCTAACAACTCTTTTGCCCTTGGTAGCTAAGCAAATCAAGTCCCATTTTCCATTATATCATGATGAATGATTGAGGAATTACAGTGCTGGTTTGCTGTCAATACTTCCTCTAATTCAAAGATTACAGAGGAAATTTTCAAAGCAAAGACTTACAAAACTTCTTGTCAAGAAAATGTTTGATCTTCAACTCGGGCAGCACCACCTGTTTTTTCAAATGTTTATAGTTCATAGCTAATCCAAATTTAGTTGCTTGAAAGTCAAGTGAATCAACCAAATTCTGCAGCAAGACTGAGTATTTAGAGAAAACATAAGCCTGACTTAAATCTATATATCCCTGTCAATATCATCAGAAACAGAGAGGCAGCTGCTAATGAAACCTCAAATGTTTGCTTGCTTGGAATGCAAGACAAGGGATTCATGACTATTGGGAATCAAAACAGCACAGAAAATCTTCTCATGTTTGGTGGAGCCCCATCAAGCTTTGGCTGCATTGTAAAATTAGTTTTCAAGCACAAGCATAATTCCAAGTTACTCTAACAAATTGAACAAACAATATGGAAACAGTTGAACTGAAATTTTGAATTATCAACACCTACTCAGCTGATTTGGCAATCCAGCTCTATCTCAGTTGCACCTGCATCCATTTTGCTGTCCCTAGACATGAACATACTTTCGTATGAAAACTTATTTGTTTGACATTTCCCATATTTTTCTTGGCTAACATCTATATCTATGAGTCTATGACCATGTCGGTCTCAAGTCTTGACAAAAAAACAAAAAAACTCATCTTATTTCCACTCACATTTAACTCTAGCACTCTCCCCTGGCCTTATTTTTCCTTTTATACATTTCAATTCGATTTCACCTTCTAACTAAAGCCATCAATATATACTTACCTTTAAATTATAATTTAAACAAAGTTACATGGACTCGGGATAAGGTGTCAGATACGAATTACCAATAGATTAATTTTTTGTACGAATTACCGAGAGTTTAAAGTGTCATATCTGTATGAATAATAAAGTATTTAAAAAATGCCGGGCACGGTAAGTTATTTTTTGATAACATTTTACATTAATTTTGAGGATTTAAGTGTCATACCTATATTTATATAGTGAAATGTCTAAAAAGTATTCAAACATCATGGGTATGATAAGATAAAGTGGAGAGTTTAAGCAATAAAGAAATTAAACAATATCATTGAAATATTATTCTTGCAGCTGAAATAAAATGGGATTTTATTATTATAGGATAAGAGTCACGGTCACCGGAAGAGACTGATTCCAAGGTGGAATTCAAAAGATTTATAATTATTATTGATAATGGAACACAGACTAAGAAGACCTTCGTCGATACGTTATCTTATAAAATAAGGGGAAAAATTTATTTTTTATATTCCCACTTACAGATAGGCAATAGCTTATGGATTGGTGGTAAGGAGGTCACAATCCCACCTCTTCCATATATAATAAACAAATAAAATTATCTTGAGAAGGAGTAGTCTGTGATTCAACAATGGCCACCCCCCACAAACCACGGTTTACGTGCAAAATGAAGGCCAAGTTTGGCACAAAAACTTGACGAAAAAGTTACATTTCCCTTTTGGAATTTTCCATTGATAATTGACATTTCATGATGTTACATACAAAACACGCTTGCAGATATAGATAAAAACACCTTTTGTTCATAAAGAAACCCTTGCCACTATAGGTTCAAATAATAATATCTTTTCCTTTTGACTTTCTATTCATCAAAGCATTGCAAACAATGGGGAAGGGGCAATCAGCAGTATTAAAACCACAATGACTTCGTTGGGGACGTGAAAATGGGGGCATTATCTTTAAACAACATGCTCACATGGATTAGGCGTTGGATTCTGCGTCATCTTCCATTTCGCGCACAGCTTGAAGGGGACCACTACCGAACATGAGGCCTCTGTCTGAGAGATTGTGAAGAGGACCATCTCCGAATAGACATACCTGCGGTTCAATTTGATTTAAACGCTTCCACTCATCCTCCGACAGAGACCAATTGAAAATGTCTATGTTTTGCTTTATCCTGTCAGGCTTTAGGCTACATGGTAGAACACTGGTTCCTCTTTGAAACCCCCACCGTAGAATTACCTGCAAAGGAGCAAATCAGACTGACATGATTTAAAACCATGACAAATGATAGACTAGTTAAAGCTAAACACACTACGTTAGGAAACATATTTGCCCTTTCTAAGGGCAATTATGAACTTAACATATTGGAGGGGCCGATTCTTGTTTTAGCCAAATCCAGACATGCTAAAGGGTATGCACCCCATTGTTATACGAAGTGGCAGTTCCATCTGTTTCCTCCAGGCTACAAGTGGCAGTTTTAGTATTTACACTGATAAAGTTGACTGTTATTTATCATGATTTGGCTCTACAATTAAGGATTGTGATCCTAAATGCCTATAAAAACGATGCTGGAAAATTAACCCACAAATTTGACTTTTGCAGCTGCAAGTGTATCTAATCATGAAACCATGCATTGGCTAGTTAAAAGTATGTAGTATTATACGTATGAAGCTCTAAACACAAAATATCCTAAGCCAAAAGGTCGTAATCAGAAGCGTTATTCAGTCACAGCCATCATTCGGAGTATGTTAACAGAAAAGTTACTATCTTACAGTCATTTTTAGATGAGTAGCTCACTTCATATTTCTGTCGAGAAAACAGTTGAGTACAGCAGCCAAAAGCTGTAGATCTCTTTGCATATGCGATGCAATAGTGACTACAGGTCAGTCATTATAATACAAATATATTTATATAACACAAGGTTGTTTGTTCCTCTTTTTGCATGTTTAATTTCAATCACTCACATACTTTCCCTGTTAAATTTTTATCGGGGGTATTTTGTCAAGATAGAGTTGATGCAACAGAATTCCACCAATGGTGCTTGCAAAATAAAGCTCAAGAAGCTTGAGAAAAACATATGACATGACAAAGGTGGAAGGTCATTTGTATAACAGACAGAAGGTGGTCCTGCTGAATGGTGCACAAGAAGCAGCTATTTATGACATGGCAAAACTAGAAATTAGGTGGTCTAACAGGTTTAGTATGTTAAATGTTATCATTAGTTCTTGATCTACATACCCATCTCTTTCTTCCCCAAACAAAAGACTTTGGAGGTTGACATAGAGTGCAAGCAAATTAAATTTTGTTCTTCTTACTCTCTGTTGGATATGTCACAGTTGGTAGATTGGTGGTGGGAAGAATTACTACTCAAATATGCTTTATTCATAGGATCAACTATAATACTTAAGTAACCCTGATATCCAATTAGTTAGTGTCTGCTCTCGGAACTTTTTTCTCCATTCAGCCCGACAAAAGTTTATACTGAAAGATCTTAAAAGGAAAATCCTATCTAATTTTAGCCATGCACATCTTAGGATATTATGTTATGTCTCTCTAACACTCATCATCATAACTACTCCAGTAGCAAATTCCATATAATTTTCCTATCAAGGAGAATATAAAATCTAAGGCTGGGGATTTTCAGTTTATTGACCCAGTTGAAAGAGCCATGCCTTACACTGTGAATTAACTCTTCATATTGTATTTGGATAAAAGGGACTAGGAAAGGGGAAGTGATGGGATGACAATAGGAACTTCTCTGGTATAGTTACGACTTATGAGTGGAAACCTTAACTGAAAGAAGCCATACCATCAGATTAGCAATTTGCCTGGAGATTAAGATATGCTTGGGGTATTTTCTTGACATCTAGATTGATCACTAGTTTCTTGATCTAGAAGGTTCTCTGAGCAGACATACCATCAAGGTTCTCAAAGGAAGTTCACTTTTTCCATGTCTCTTCACTAATTTTCTTGACTAGATTGATCACTAGTTAGAAAATTATTTTGTAAAATCCAACAAATGGAGACATATACATGATTCCTACAACATAGAATGTTATTTCTCTCAAGTAGCTATGAATATTGCCAACTCTTTTAATTGCATCAGTTTCCCCTTTTTTCAAAGATTTATCACTTTCACAATATCAATCATTGAGATATAACTTTGATCAATATCTCATTATTATCAAATTGCTTTAAATTAATGCCACCTAAAAAGCCAAACAAATATAACTTGTATGCACAATATTATAGGGTTAAGCAAGCTCTTTATCAAGCTTATTTTTACCATTAACAATATATGCTTACCTATTGCTCAAACTTTGCTCAATTACTAAACAAACAAGATTAAAATTCTTGTTGAATAGCATTCATTTAGTTTAATAAGTGACAACTTTGAGCTCTAACTGAGTTATTATACCAGCGTGCAAACAGCTCACTCGTTCAGGTAATACCCTTGGTTAAATACTTATAAATGTCCGCTTGTATTTGTAGGTAATTCAAGTGAATGTCAGTATCAAAGGCTTTTCTATTCGAATTTTATGTTATTCCTATATGATAAATTTTACAGACCTATTTAAACAGTCATGCACTTTCAGGCACTCGTAATAATATCTAAACATAGTGAAATATCATTTGAGACTGTAGCTTCCACCTACTACTCACACGAGGACTCCCGAAACTTAAGTTGTTAAATTTTGTTTATCAAAGCTTAGAACTCACTTATGAATGTGCTAGCAATCTTACTACAAACCTTAGAAAGGCTTGACATTCAGAAATAACATAAAACACCATTGCAAATAGGTTCCATAGGATTGACAACAAGTGGAGGATAAAATAATATGTTAGCTATTTAGCTTACATCATTTTCAAATTGTTCAAATCGTTGTTTTACAAGCCATACTCTTTTTTTTTTTTTTTAATGCCTTAAGTTCCCATTTTACTGAAACCATGCATCATTAATATTGATTTAAATGGATGAGAAGAGAAGGTTAGCATTTCTTTAACAGATTTGAAGGCATTCATTAGCCTGCTGGAGCTAAACATATTCAGTGAAATTAGAAAGTGAATTATTAACTATAGATCAGAACAAAAAATAGAAAGTGAATGCTCATATGATGCATATTCAGCAAAAATAGACATGATATTGGTTATAAAGAAAAACCTGCTCAGGTGTCTTTTTGTGCCTATCCGCTATCTCTCCAACAACTGATAGTTTCAGCATGGGTCCATGCACTGATCTAGACCTCCTAAATGCAATGCGAGGAGTTCCAGGTTCGTCTTCCCCACCTGATCCACTATCAGATACTCCAGGACTAGAAGTAGGTACTCCCAAAGGTGTGTGAGCAGATACATGGATACCTTTCAACTGGCAGAACTTCACAAGCTCATCTTGCCTCCAAAATGGATGCAACTCAACCTATTAAACGCAGTGACAAATTAGTTCTAGACCTCGTTGATAAACTTTGCCAGACAGAAAGCTCAAAAGGAGAAGCAATAAACTATTTGTAAATTTATCTTTTAAATAAAAGAAAAGAAAAGAAAAAGGGAATGGTGACAAGAAGAATAAAGGTCTATTCTGGAACATGATTACAAGAAAAAGTGATAAACTGTATTTTGGGTGTTTAAGACTTGAGCCAAATATTTAAACACTCTATTTAAACAGCAAACACAAATAGTAAAAGAAAGAAAGAAAATTTGTAAAGAAGAAATTCAGTCATAGAAAGATCAAACTAGTACAAACAGGGAAAGCATAACATTGAACATGTAAACTGATGAAAGACAACATAGGTCTTTATCTAAGGAAATATAACCCTTTTGATTTCACAAGTTAATTAGAAGGAGAAATCAGAGTGAGTAATTGAAATGTTCATTTTGGTCAAACTTCAAGGCAGAAAATTTTTTGGAAGCCTTTTCTGGATTCTCTTAACCGGGCATTGGTCCTATGTCTGTGGTATGATGCGAGGAGCTTTACCAGCTTAGTCAATCAAATGAAGCATATTTTTAGGAAGCCATTTTCTAGTACTAGCAAGAAATCTAAGATGCCATACTCTCAAATAACTCAGTTCTTTTACTGGAAGGCAATATATTTATTATAAGATAAATTCTTGCATTACGTAAAAAAGACAGTTTCAGGTAAAATGCAAGCCTCAAGGTACAAAGGCGGGAAATAAAGAAAGTGATGTGCTTTTATATGATTGTTAATGATTTATGCAGAACATAAACAGTCAGATTCCTTGTGCTTCAATAACTGCGATTATCAAGTAATTACCAATCAGAAAAATTCAAAACCAGAGCAAATCAACCACAACACAAACATTCTTGTAGATCCAGAGCAAATCAACTACAAAATAAACAAACATTCTTGTAGATTAACTAGTAAAGTTGCCTCAAGTTTTGCAGATCCATATTCAAACATTGCAGAGTAATTTCTTTGATCATTTGGTGATAACAAGATACTAAAGCTCTCTGAGCTACTAACTGGGTGATTTTGATCAATAAGAGAAGCGAAGTGGAAAGCACCTTTAGTTAAATGAATAAAACAAAGGTGCATGTAATCATATTAAAGTCCAACAGACCCTATCACTGAATGCTAATTAAGAAGAAGAAACTTGTGGCTGGCTCTCCAACTAGTTATGAACTTATGTCATGGTAAATTTCTCAATAAATTATGCAAGAAACACTAGAATTACAAGAAATTTCAACTTCAAGAATAAAAAGTGTGATATTTATCAAACCTGGTTCACTGCGGGTACGATTTTTGCAAATTTAAGAAGTTCTTTTATCTGATTAACACTGAAGTTGCTGACACCAATAGCTCTAACCAAACCCAGTTCGACAAGGCCTTCCATGGCCTTCCATACCTTCTTCAATCGATTCAAAAACTGCCTATGCTCACTCCCAGACTTCAAGGGTGGATCAGTTGCATCTCCAAAACCTGAGCTCTCGGGCCAATGCATCAAATAAAGATCCAAGTAGGAGACTCCAAGATTCTTAAGAGACACCCTGACATAATTCTCAATCTTATTCAGAGAATTCATAGTACAATACAGCTTAGAGGTTAAAAAAATATCCTCTCTTTTCAAAGAACCTTTGAACGCTTCAGCCAATGCTTCCCCAACTTCAACCTCATTGCCGTAAAGATGTGCACAATCTATATGGCGGTAGCCCACCGACAATGCTGTTTTCACAGCATCAACACAGAGGTCTCCTCCACTCTGCCATGTTCCAAGCCCAATGGCAGGAATTTTAGCTCCAGTATTCAACACAAAGAAATTCCCTGACCCAGCTTTTCCTTTCATTTTCCTTGATCTTCTTCACCCACCAACCAAGAATAACAAAGGAGCAAGATTTCAACTCCAAAACTTACAACAAATTTTATCTATTTTCACTTGCTTTTGGTATTTGAATTTACAAAATTCCAAGGAACAAACAGAAAAAAAAAATAAAAAATAAACCCCAGATTGTCAAGGTTACAGTAAGATATGCAAATCAAACCAAGAACCCGCTAATGAAATCTCAGGAACAAGACAACCCAAATCAGCAAAAATATGAAATTGGTTCAGCACAAGACCAAAGGAACATCCTTTACCCAAAAAACAAAGACTTTATAATTGAAAAAGAACCCAGCTTCTGTTTATCCATTAATCTGAAAGAAAGCAACAACTGATCATTCATCATAAAGACCACTGAACCAAACCAAACTACAAAACAAAAGCAAACAGAATAAACAAACCTTATAGATTCAGACCTCAACCACCAAAACCAGAGACTTGTTTTTCAACTGTGTGTATGCAGGAAAAAAAAATAGTACTAGTATAATAATATTACAGCTAAACTTCAAAAGAGAGGGTCATGGTCAACAACGGCAACAGAAGGGAGCAAAATAAACTTAAAAACTAAAACGCCACCCCCATCAAGAGACAAAACAACACTCTCAAGTCTTACCTGTAGCCTGGAAATATATATATATATATATATATATATATAAATTTATCAAATTATTATTATCAAATCTTTATATCTTTATATCTATTTTATTTTTAGAATAAAACAAAAGACAAATGGTCAAATATATAATAATACTGTTTTGGTTATTATGTATTTATGTTGAAAATTTTTGAATACTGTTGCGTATGTATATGGAAGAGAAAATGGAAAAAAATGGAAAAAAATGGAAAAATGAAGGCTATTTACCTAACTGGAACAAAGGGTTTTGTCTAAAAATCCTACCCGCCACCTACCAAGTACCCAACTCATAACCACATTCATTGGACAATGCCTCTCTCTCTGTCGAAGCTCTCTGTTCTGTTGTGACAATTGAAATCTAAATTTTTTTCTTTTAAGATATTTTTGGCTCTGTTTAGCCTTTTTTTACACCTTTTGGAGGGACTGTTTTAGCTATTGTTGTATGGGTTTCAACGTGAGAATATTCCTTTCTTCCTTGTGACATGAGCCTATTGACTCGGTGAGTTCTAAGTTAACAAACGAGGAAGGACTCGCAGTAGGGACAGGACAATGTCCTAACTCCTAAGTAAGTCCTAACTCGTAACCAGTTGTGAAACCAAAGTACATTTCAGATAGACAAATCAAAAGGGTAAGTGGGTAACCAATATTCTGTGTGTTAATTTAAAAACGAAAAAGTTCCATCATATGAAGATTAGGTCAAATTTTGAATAGAGAAAATGATAATCATGTACTATCCTACACCCTCTACTTTTAATTTATTTTAAATCAGAACTCAAGTTGGTGGAAAAATTTCTTAATTATATCTATCGCGATTCGATTTTAAATTAATTAAATTCTAATGTATTATCAAATGTCGAGATGTTTTATATTATATTTATCATTTTTTTAAGTTTGTCAATGATACAATTCACTCTTAAATATCCATTTTCTTTTCTTGTACCAATTGGGGTGGAAAAGTATTGTAGATATGAAATTTTTGTGAAATTTTTCCACAAGATATTTGTTGGATGATGGGACGAGTTAGCTTGAAGCACCCTACTCATAGCTAAATAGACATTTGTTGTTAAATAATTGAACAGTTGCTAGGTCCTTTTCAAGTTTATAATAAAAAATATATAAATATGTAAGGTGATATTGAACGATCACAACTTTTGCACGTTTATTTCTTGAATAAATCCATGCCCAAATTAAATTTTGCAACTAATTTTGTAGTATATGTCAGCTCGGCTGTGCATTGGTCAGAGACGACCCAAAGTTATGAACTAATTAATTATTATAAGTGGGTCCAAATATAGTTCAGACAATTAAAACACAAATTATTATTGTTCCAATTACAATTTCAATGATAGAAAAGAGACCAAATTTTACTGATACATTTTGTTAGTATTGGTTTTCCTATATCTTGGTTAGGTATTAATAATTACATATCTAACACGCGCGAGTGATGATTCTATGAAATCGATTCTCTCAGTTTCCAACATTAACTTAGCTCAATCACATTTCCAACTATGTCAGTGGAATCTTTTTCTTTTTTCTGGTTTGTTCTTCTTGTTTTTATTAAAAGAAGAAAGCAAACTTAGAAACAATGATTCCCTGACTCCTGTTCACTATAAAACAAAGAAGCAATCATGCAGGAACATGTTAAACTCCTTCTGTATTTCTCCCACTCTGGTTTTTCCTTTTAATAACATACAGAGCCATTAGCTAAATCAGGTGCAGAAGAAAATAGAAAGATGGATTGGATTTATATACATATATATGATATAAATTAGGTCTTATTGAAGGCAAGGCAATTAATACATTTTTTTACTAAGAATAGAAAGCAAAACTGAAATTGGTACGGCTAAAAATAGAACAACCCTTTTATTCCTACCTCCCAACTCTCTCTAATACCCCCGTTTACCACTAAAAAGTACAAAGAGAAATTGATTCATGCATTCTGATTCCTGTCCCTTATGCTGCCGCTAATTACGGTGGCATGCTTCTGCTTCTAAGTCACCATTTCAGCTTGGCTGGGAAGTACTGAAACCGATATGTTTAAACTATTTTAGAACCAAAGAGATTTACATTAATTGTTTCTTTAGTTTCCTAGTTAAAGGTTTTTGGGATATGGGAATTTTACCTTCTTGATCAGAGATAAGTAGTATGGCTTGACTTGCTCAACATCTGTGCGGACTTTGCTCTTGCTGTAAAGGTCATATTTGCTGCAAAGTCCAACAAATTTTAAGTAGAAAATGTTGAGATAAAAGTTATTTTCCCTTTTGATCGAGTTAATCAAACAACAAGAAGTGTTTATGAACATTCTTACTTGAATATTTTCAGCCATTTCAGATTCTCAATATCTTCTTCATTCATTAAGTGCTTATATGCATCAGCCCTATGTAAAGCTGCAAGATTAAATTTGTTAGAATGATGTCATGTAGTTGACAAAACTAAATTAAAATTTACCATAGAATGATGTCAAATTAAAATTAAGAAAACAATACTTTGTTTTCTATTTACCATAGAATGAATGAAATCTTATGATAAATAGACCGGCTGAAGGAAGAGTGCTCTTGTTCTCCTTAGCAACCTGATATATAGAATAACAAAATTCAACATATGTCACTTGAAATAGGGAATATAACTTAAAACAGAACAAAAAATGGAAAATGATTCTGGAAAGTATACCAAGTACATGTAGTCATCATGCCCCCATGACATCAATACATTGTCAAGTCCACAGCCTTCTGAGTAAATCCCATATTTAGTGTTATAGGCGGGATTTTTGTAGTCTGGGTTTTCCTGGAAATACTGTAGGACGACCATGACCGAGGAAAAAGTTTCAGAAATCTAATGAATTTAAGTTGCTGAATTGAATGTAAATAGAATAAGGATCATTATGGTTAATGTACTAATCAGTGAGTGATTCTGATAAAGCCTCAAGAATAATGGTAATGAGTACTGACTACTGACCTTGTGGTGAACGATTGATTGGTGAAAAGAGCAACCAACAGGAAATGTATCACCTGGAATGATAAAAGCAAATTATAATTTAATCAAGTAGCTGCAAGGATGGATTATCCGTTTTGATGGTATAGTTTAATGAACAGCAAGACCGGAGAAAAAACGCAGGAGGTAGAAGAGGAGCTCACCCACGACAGCCCATTGAGGAAGCTCCCCAAAAGCAGGATGAAGAAGTACTTTTCCAAGATCTGTAACACATAATGAAGATGTTTCATTTAATGTATGGAGTTTAATCAGTGAAGGTGATGTTGAGACTTGAGACAGGAATATACCATGGATAAGGCCGGTCAAGTGCAGCCAATCCTCATCAGGATAGTCTTTTCTAATAGCTTCAGCAGTTTGCAGCAAGTGCTCAATTTGAGGTTCATCCAAGTCAGGATCACTCTCATCAACAAACTCATTGAGAAGTTCACAGCATTCCCATATGCTCATCTCCACCCTGTTCAGTTTCCCATATTCCTCTCTCATCCTCCTCACCTGTTCATTTATGTACAGTATAAAGCATAAACTTTTAGTATCATTTCTTCTGTCTTTCCATTTTTAAACGTCAAGAAAATGAAACCCGTTAGGGCAATCGCTTACGAAGTCAACAGTCTGGTTTATGTGATTTGTTCTGTAGAATTCCTCAACACCCTTTTGCCTTTCACTCTCCACATGGTAAGCTCTGTTTTTGCATTTACACAAACAGATTAGCTCTGAACCCTCGGATACAAACATTGGGCCTGCTTTCAAGGACTTGACCATACCTAGAACCCATCTCATTTTTTTTTTGTGGCAAAAGAAAGAAAAGAAACCCATACTACTTTGGGCCTCGTCTATATCCATGACTTGAAGTCTTAGTCTTGGAATAAATTTGGCTAAATCAACCTCCCCAAATAGATTGATCAGTCTCCAAGTCAGAACAGGATATGTCATAGGAACTTCTCAATTTCGTGGATTCAATGTAAAAAATTCAAAATTTTACTCCATAAACTTGTATAGAAATAAAAAAAGTTTACTAATTAAGTCAATTTCTTGTTAATTATGTCTAGCCTTTTCTACTGCATTTCTCTTATTCTTTTGTAGCAGGAAAACATCCTTGTCAAATGAATTTAATGAGAAACGCAAAGAGGCAAGACCTGAAAGTATGGCCAAAAGAGTTAACATGAGGGGCAACAAATCCCAAATCAGGCTTTGGCTCATGTACAGCAAATCCACCATCCAGCACCAGTTCATTCTCATCAACAACAGGCTCCTTATTATTCCTCTCCTCGATCCCATCTTCTATAACAAAACAATATAACAATTTTCATTTGGCAAAAAGAAAAAAAAAATACCAAAAACAAGATCATGAAGGACATTATGTAACATTAAATGAAAGAGAAAGAAACTTACCAAACTCAGGCTGCTCATTGAGAATAGTCATCCTGAATCAAAACTGAAGCGGCTGCAGGAAGGGAAAATCAAAAAGAAGAATGCAAGCAGTGGATGCATTTTAGGTTAAAGAATGGGCAAGTATTTATAACGGCTTGAAAGTCCTTCCCTGAGAATTCTAAATAATCCAAGTCCTTCGCGTATATTTTCATGGCAAGGACTCTAAAGAAGTCCTTGCATGAAAAGTAAAAATTCTAAACAACTCTGGGAAACGGCAGAGCCATGCAACAGGGAAGGTTGCAATGTTGTTGGAAGGATTAGCTGGCATGCAGGGGCGCCTGGCTCATTTATTTTTGGTCTAAGATATTTCTTCTTGCTGTCTCAATGGACCATTTCCCTCGAGTTTTAGCCTCTTCTAAGTCAGTGCTGACTCAGATTGCAGAGTTTTAAACGGCTGTTGTGCTCTGATTGGGGCCTAATGGCCCATTTGATGTTGCATGAGCCAAAATTTTCATTTTTCCCAGATGTTTATTCTTAGCATGTTTTTTTTTTGTTTTTTTTGTTTTTTGTTAAACTATGATTGGCATTCATAGACTTTTAGGATTTTAATAATTTTAACACGTTAACCTATGTATCTAATTTATCAACACGTGTATATAAACATGATTGATTAATAAAATGTTGAGTTCCTAATTCAATTAAGAAAATACTAAATGGTGCATCCATACATCATTTAAGATGTCAAATATAGAAATTTTTATATAATTAATGCTTCATTTTTTTTGAATTCAGAAAAAGTTACCGTATTAAATGAAATACACTTTCCTTAAATAGAAAGTCAATTTATCTTAAATGGTGCATAGGCACATCGTTAGCAAAACCAATTCAGTTATCATGCTCAATTGGCGATTTAAATTGATCTCTTTCTTCAGAGAAGACCCGCATGAACATTATATTTAGATAAAATAGTATAGGATTCTCTTTTAACACATTTTCTTTGTTTTATGTTAGAAAGTAGATTCAAATCCTTCCTATCAAACAGACCACAAGTTCATATACGAGACCGATGTTTACTTTCGGTCTAAATTTTCTCTTGAGGAAGCTGTTGAGGCAGAGGAGAGGAATGGCTTACTTTCAAATCAGTAATAATAAGCAGTCACCACTTCAATGGCAAATGGAAGACCGGGGAATAAACTAGTATTTTCTATAACATGAGATGCCTTGTGATGTGTAAAAGAAAATCTTGCTGTAGAAATAAAGAAACTACCATTCAAAAGGGCTACAGGCTGACAGGGAGTTTAGAATGGTAGGTTTTTGCTCCCATCAACAAGTCAACCTTCTGAATTAGGCCTTATATGTACTCTGTTTAAATGTTAATCCTGCCCTCACAATAGAAACCTGATTCTCAGTTTGTAGAATGCAAATAATTCATCTTCTGTTTCTATCTCTCCACAACACATTGATTCAGCTGCTACCAAGTTTCAAAGACAGCAACCAGGAAACCTAGTTAAGTTCATCCGACTTTGAGTCCTGCCAGGTATGTCTCAGATTTATGTATGTTTCATCTCTTCCTGAAATCATCTTTCATGATAGAATTCTCAGAAACTTATCTAGGCATAAGTATTATCGAGATACATGCCAAGCTTCAAGATCGTAGCAATTTCGAGAATTTAGCAGTTAGAATTACATTTCCGTAGAATTCGAAGAAAGCTCAGTCATCATCCTTTTTATCTTTTCATTGTTGCTTACATCAAATAGGACCAAAAAAGCACCAAATATAGGATGCAAGACAGAAGAAACGATGAAACTTAACTGTACTAATAGTCATGTTCCACAATTTCTCCCCAGGATCTACAATCGCTTACTTTGAACACAATGACAGGTTTACAATCCATGGGATCAGCTCGACTACAAACACAAAACCATCAGCTTTAGGTTTCCCTAATGCTTTTCCTGCTCTGTTTGCAGGGTACACAAGCCATTACAAACATTACTTTCTTCTTCTCATGTGTCATCTTCGATTGTTCAGCGTATAGGATGATACTGGGTAATTCCTCGTTTTGGTGGCAACTTCCTCAAAATGAAAAGGACCAAAGATGAAGGTAATATCTCCACCAACTGCCCAGAGAAAAGAAAAAGTCACTTACAATATTTGATTGCCATCCAACATTAAGAAACTAAGAAACATGAAATTACTCCCATAATACAAGCAACCTAGACATCAAATAGCACTTCAAACACACTCAATCCAGAGAATCAAGGAACACCAAACACCAAGATAAAAGAGAAAAGAATTCTAGATTAACACTAGACAGCTTAAACTTAGAATATAAGGCAGGACATTGGTACTTACCCGATAAAAGTACACGAATAAGACTCTTCACTCAACTTCCCTCCAATTAAAGAGTCATACTCTCGTATATAAGTTCAACAAATATGCTTAGAATTACCCTCTATCATTCAACTAATATAAAGTAAAGATAGTATAACAAACTTCAATTATTGAGTAACTAAACCTTAATCAGATAGAAAAGTAGTCCAAGTCCTATGTGTTGATTATAGTCAATTCAAACTAGAAAATACACATTCAACAATAAAATCAGAATCATAGTCCCATCCTGTCGTAATAAATCTATTTAATTAAATTAAGCAATTAGTAAAGAAAAGAAATCTCACATAATATAAATGCACCAATATTGTTCAATTTCATTAGTAAAATCTAATCGAGAGCTGATCATAAAACATTTTACTCAGCAGCCATATGGTCATCACAGCACCAAAATAATTATTCAACATAAGAATCTGATTGCAAATACTTGTAATTTGCTTATCAGACTTGCAGTTTCTTGAAATGCATTCCTATGTGACTAAAGAAGCAAAATATGAGGCAGATAAGTGCGACGGTCTCCATATGGAAATAAGATGAGATAGAGTAACCTCCACACCATATGTCAATATGGATCTGTCAATCACTAGCATATAAGCAACATGATACAACTATTTATCGAACTTACCAGGTAATATATGAAGTTCAGAATTGGATGGTTTAAAACATCAAGGTCAGCAGCTTTGTCAAATGCATTAAAGCACATCTACAACAGAAAATAATTATAAACTTGAATTAGAAAAACTTAAACAAATAACACCATAAATCAGTAATTTCCAAGATCTAAAGTCCTATAAGATAAATACGTATTATTTTACCACCACTAATTGATCAATTAATTAAATAATCAATAATCTAAACAGTGTAGCAGCAAGTTCAGCTAAAATCCTTTTATCTTGTAACAATAGTGATATAACATCATATTTATTTAAAGGTATCACAAAGGTCTAATAAAACATGCTTGTAGCGAATTCTCCCTCTAGCAGAGTTGGTTAGAGGTTGAGGAATTGATGCAAGAGGTTTCAGGTTCGAAACCTCCCATTCCCCAAGTAGACCCCTTCCCTACTTCCTATGTACCAAAAAAAAAAATGCTTGTAGCATTGTCAATTGAAATGTGTAGTTAGCAAAACCAGAGAGGAAACAAGTGAACTACCATAATGCATCTGACGAGGAAACATGAGAAGCAAATGGTGGTCACATAACCAACCTGCCCAAACCAAGAAGAAATAACAGTAAGAGTTGTAACTAAAGTGCGAAATTGTTGGACTCAAAAACCACAACTACTTTCCAAGTAAATACGTACTTCTTGCAGCTTCTTACGCCGCCCTTTAGACTCCACAGGAAACCGCTGCAACATCAAGAAAAGCCTGCAATGATGGAAAAATTATTTTCTTGCATTTAAATGCTCATAAGGAACTCAAGGCATATTTACGATATGAAATCACTTTTCACGTGGGAAATGAACAAGGGCAACTGTAATTAGGAGATAAGCACAACATTGACAATGAAAAGGGGGGTCATCACTGATCAACCGTTTTGTATATATTAATATTGATAGTCCACAGTCAATATGTTGAAATATTTATATTACAAGGACAATGCCCGGCACAATTATATCCTTCCTGGCTTTGTTATGCCAGGGAAAGATCCCTTTTCCCCCACCAGATATCAAGGTATACATTATCACTAAGTTCTAACGCGACCTGCAATTTGCATGTGAATCATATGCATGGACATTTTTAGAAATAGAAAGACACCGTTTATATATATATATAGAGAGAGAGAGAGAGACAGAGAGAAAGAGAGGTTAAAAGTACCAATATCTTTGTATTTAATACTTTCCAACAAAATATGACATATGTCGCATAAATTGTGAAATGAAGCATACATGTCAATAGAGTTCAATTTTTCCTCACTTGCTACTTCAATATGTAGTATACATTATAAATATCACTTCAGCCTGAGGACCAAGTACCGCAAGCAGCTCTGTAATTATACTAGACGAATAGTTGAGAAGTAAGAGAGACCTTGAGCAAAGAATATGAAGAGTTGCAACAAAATAGAAGGCAGAATCCCAAATAAAATAATAAAGACAACAATATACAGGTTTAAGCATGCGCCCTAAGCGTAGAACCAAATTATCAAGCTAAGCTTGCTCCCATGCCGTTAAAACATTTAGCAACAATGGTATAATTACCTTCCACCATATAGTAAAAATCCCAGGGCTGCAAACAATGACACACCTGCCAATATACATAAGTCAGGGGCAAATTATTTCATTCATTGTTGAAACAGCTTACCAGGTGATGGATAGCTATAAAGCATCCAAAACTACTAAGCATTATTGAGCATCCAAATTTACCCAACAGTTAACAAACATAAATCTACGAAGAATGCAGCGAAGAGCAGAAGACTTACCTGCGAAGAACACCTTAGAAAGGATGACCAAAACTGGGATAAACTTCCACCATAATACCAGCCACATAGCAATCTGAAACCAAAAAAGCGAGAGAAAAACACAAGCTTCGTTAACACCTCGGCAAAAGTAATGTTTCCAAATTTAATCCAAATATGAAACACTATTAACAACTCTGATAGACACTGCTAGAGAAAAATCTATATCTTAGATTCAAAATTACTAAAATCTAGAACAAGTGCCATTGACATTCTTATTGCTATTCTCGCAAAATTAATTTAGTTTTCTAACTTGCTAACTTAATTTTATGGTTTAACTCCCATCAACCAACTTATAGCTTATAGAGACCAGTATCAGGGTAGCTTATGAGCATTAGTTCAGGAGGAGAGATCATGAGAAGCATTAACAAAACGGAAGCCATTGTAAAAACATATTTATGTAGTATGCAAAGGTAAAGTATCATTAGTTAGTAACATAGCTTTGATTACTGAAGTAGCTATACTGAAGTACAGGAGGATAAGTAGCTACTTATTCCCAAAAAAAAAAAAAGAAGGTAGGATAATGAGCTAACTCAGGGTATTTTCAGCAAGCTCATACCTTCAATTCTAGAAATTATACTGGACCATATTACAGCGCAAGCAATCTTAAACCACACATTTTTGAGTAAACAATCCTCCATCATGTCCCAGAAAATCTTCTGTATATCTGGTATTTTGATACATTTGTTTTAATCTCAGACTCAAGGAAAATGTATTTAAAAGGTTTGGATATGCAGCAAAGTGAACTCCTAAGGCCATCTTTTAAGAAATACAAAAGAAATCCACAGAGAATTTTGCATCAGTTATCCTGCTACAAAGTGCACTAACTTAAGGGTTACCACTAATCACAGGATATGACAAACTGGGCAACTTGAGGACGATAAATTAAATTTCTATTTGCTTGAAGGATTGTGGACATTAATATAGAGTTTTTTTTTTTTCGCTACAGTTATAAGTTAAGGAAAGCTTTATCTTAAAGAAGGCAGATAGAGAGAAAAGGGAAATGAGAGACAAATATGTTAATATCCATTGACAAGATCCCTCTTTATAAGCTTGGACAACCCCAAGAGCAATACCAAACTTTGCTATATCAACAGGAAGGAAAGTCTTAGAAACATTCAATATAAAGTACAAATCAACAAGAAACAAAACTGTAAATTTGCATAGCACCACCAAAGGAGCACGTACCACCTACGATACATCTGTCCTCTGAAAAAATCTAAGTCGTATGGCATTGATGATTACTAAGATGTTCCTAATTTTAAATTCTAAGATGGTGAAACGATAGGTGACAATCGTGAAGAGTAAAAGAAGATGAAAAAATTCAGGGACTGAAGTTAGTTTTGGAAAAGAATCCGACTCATCCCTCAACCAAGCTTTCAACGCCATCCTAGAGTCTGAAAAGTTCTAAAAATAAGAAAATAATTAAAAACACCAAGTATGGAAGGATATATTAGCTAACATGAGACAAAGCAATCATTCAAGGGATACATGTAACAGCGGCAACTAGACTTATTTCCAAATTTTCCAATACATGGGCCCTTTTTCAGCATGGCTAGCAGATACTCTACTAGCCAGTAAAGCAGCTTCTTAATGTAAATTGCAACCAATATTATAATAGAATTTCAATTCTTCGCCCATTTTTATGAGTGAATTCCATAAATCAAAGATCAAAGAATTACTATATTAAGGTTTTGCTCAGCAAGAAGATGGATAATCATTTTTTTCCTCAGCATTTTCATCATAACCTACCATCTCATTAAAGAAAGAAAGAGGAAAAAGACACCCGGCCTGCACATAGAAACAAATATACTTCCAATCAACATAGCCCAATTGGAGTCCAAACTACAAGCGCATCACTTCTGGTCAAAGTCGCCTTCTCTAAATTTACCTTTTTCCTAGATGTTTACAGACATCTTTGGTGGCCTTTATGGTTCATCATCCCTAAGCCCAAAACCCATTTACTAAATGTGAAAAAGTTACTTTGTTTTCAACAAGTGACACCACGAATTGGACCCTGCATTATTTCCTAGCTTGATTCTCATACAATTAAAAACCAAAAATAGAAAATTATAACATGAATTTGCAATGTGAGGCACAGACTTTAGATTGTTCCTCCAAGAAAAAGGAAGATTGTTTATGATGAGTGTATGAATACTGTTTCAGTTACATGATGAGTGTATGAATATTGTTTCAGTTACAGCAATAACAAAGGCACCAAAGGGCACCAATCCACTGAAAGCATTTGCCACTTTTCTCCATGCTAAACATTTATAGAATGTGCAACAAATTAGCCAAGAAAAGAAATGAACCGAAACCATATAAAGAATACAGTTTCTACGGAACATGACTAGCTTCAATGTAGAAAGAATCCAACTTCAAATTCTCTTTTTCCTGGGCACTTATACCAAAATAATAGAACATATATTTCACCTGAACACAATAAACCACCGCATTAATTGTAAAGAAACTTGGCCTCAGTCCATCAGTTGATACAGCACGTGCCTGTTTCATAATACACAGAGTTGAGGTAAAGTCATTTAGCCCAAAATAAGAAAGACCAGGATGGAGAGGCTGACTGGCAAGCTTAAACAACCTAACCTGGTAGTAGATCTCAGCCCAAAACAAAACCAAAAGGGCATATGTCGTGAAGAAAGCTAGACTTGGCATGTCAAGCAAGATATGTTGAACAATCTAAACAAAATGCAACATCAAGCAATGAATTATGATTAATTCAAGTCCGATTATTGAAAAGAAACACACAATGGTTTAATGCAAACCTCTGGATGTAAGTGCTGCACATTTCGACGGAAAACAAAAACTAGCGTGCGAACTGCCATACGGATGAAGACGCAGTAAACACACCAACCAAAAATAACGATGAAATCCACAAGAAAAAGGTTTAATTAAAAATTTTGAGATACAAACCCCCATTAACCAGAAAATTTAGAAAATGGAAGACCTTCTGTGTGGTCCAACCATACTCGGGAACTCTCACTTGTATCCGAATCAATTGAACCTAAACATATCAACAATTAAATGGTATATGAACATAGTTGGTAATTAATAAAAGCCATTTAAAACAACGACCTTAACAGAATCGTCATATTAGGTAAAAGAACCAAACAGAATCATACTTGCACTTATTTCCTATTCTTTTTCTTTGATTGCAACTTCATTTCTCACAATAAAAGCAAGCAGATATTACAAAAAAAAAATTAATTTATAAAAGCTGTAATCATCAAATTTCCTATCAATCAGATAGACCTAAACCCTAATTACCTACAACGAAATAATAATTAAAAACTTTTAAACAAAAAAAAAAGGAAAGTGAGGAGGAGGAGGAACGTACAAGAGCCACAGCGGCGACAACAGCGTAAAGACCGGCGAGAATGTGAAAAATGCGATCCTGCCAGACCGGCGAATTGTTAATGTCACTCCACCAATCGGACGCGTCCTTCAGCTTGAACGCTATCACCGCCTCGTCCATGCTGTAACGCCCCATCCCCTCTCTCACTTTCTTTTCTTTTATTTATCTTTTTCCGGGAAAGCAAAATGAGATTTTAAAAGTTAAAAAACCCGAATTTATATTGATTTTTTTTTTTTTTGCTTTCTATATGAAGAGGATCAGAGAGATTAAAATCCTAATCCTAATTATTAAAAATTAAAAAATATATAGCTTCTGGGTTTTTCTTTTTTGTTTCTTTTGTGTTTGCAGAAATAAATAGAAATTATTAGAAAGAGGAGCAGACAAAGCAAAACACGGCCGGCGAAAAGAGGTGGCGTGGAAGGGAGAACGAAGGGGTGATTTTTAGTTTTACGTGTGTTTTGTCGGGAAGGTACCGGCAATAACCGGTAACCTGTTTGGGAAATTAGATGGATATGTGAATGTTCTTACGTGTCCTTCGGGTGGCAACCACACCACCCCTTCACGCGCCAACGACACGTGTAAATGGCAGTTACATGTAGTTGTAGAGCTAGGAAGGGATTAGGGTTAGGGGTACCCTTCCGAAGGTCTCCATCCATGAGAAATTGGAAAAATAAAAATAGAAATTGTACATAAAGTTTTGGATGATCAAATCCATGTACATAATTTTAATAGTATCACGTTTTTTATAATTAACGGTAAAAGTTTGATACCGTTAGTGCATTTTTTGTATAATATAGCGATTAATTATAATTTGACCAAATTTTGAGATCCCTTAGTTAATAAAGGAGAAATTATTAGGTAGGTCGGGTGTATCACATCATCTATAAGTCCAACCAATAAATTTATGTCAGCTCAAAAAATTCCTAAAATTAAACACTAATTTGACAAAGGTTTAGTCCCATATTACAAAGAAAGAGAATTTTAAGGATAAGTCCTTAAGTTTAGACTATAATTATGGTAGGATTTTAGTAATTATATCATAATCCTTGAGTTATTACAACTTCATTAGTCAAGCGTATAGATGATATGATACATCCGACCTACCTAAAAATTTCTCATCAACAAAGAGAATGAAATCTGGTCTTACTATTTATATTGGTTGAAACCGATGCGTACACTAGTTAGAATATAGAGGGATGCATGATGGTTCCTCTAAATAGTGGGCACAGTCAATAGGACTATTATCGTAGATTACAAAATATTTAGCCAACAGCTCACAATTACTAGATGAACTAATATATTATCAATATATATTAGGTTTGAGTAAAAGAAGTTTAATGTTTATTAAGTAAGATTTTGAGTTTAAAACTTGTGAATCGAAAAAAAAAAAAAAGTTCACAAGAGTTTCATCATTTAAAGTCTAATGCACTTCGATTGTGAAATAATTAGAGCTCAATATATTTTATTTGGTTGTCATGATGACTGATGTCAATTTCTATTTGTAATTTTCTAAAAAAAATAATTTTAATTAAAAATTATCACTGTCAACAATACATATGTTGATTGAGTGGAAATAGTTTAATATTCATTAAATAATTAAGATTCGAATCTTATGAATAGAGAAAATAGATTTGTAAGAGCTTTCCCATGTGAAGTCCGACGTAACTCGATACCCTTAAAATTGATATAGATACTGGTAGTTATGCAAAAGAATAATTAAATTACCAACCCAATAGTTATTTTCTTCTTATCCATTGACAATACCATATTGCCAATTTTACAAATGTCAAAATCAACCAAATATTATCATTTGATATTATCAACGTAGAATGACCATATATGATAATATAATTACCAGTCCGATGTCCACAAACTTTTTTTTTCTTTCTCCCTCATGTGTCATGTCATGTCTTTGATAAGTGAAATGAATTTGCCCATAAGACGGCATAGCCAATGTCATTTTGATTTCATTAAAAATGAATATCCAATCCCTTCTGTTCCTTAAAACTTTTTCGTACGTGCAAATTAAAATTTGTCTAAAAGTGCTTGATCAATGATAGTGACCTAAGGACAATATATTAGTATCGGGTAAAAATGTAGTAATAAACATTTAATCGATGCATTGGACAGCCAAAACCTTTTGTCCTGTCCCATTTCTCCAAGGTAAGGTGAAAATTGAAAATACTGAGGTTTTGATTTAAATTACCCTAGTTCTAGACAAACCACCTAACCTGTGTTCTAAAAGAACTGTTCTCATCGTATTTAGACATAATTAAACCCATTTTTGAGAATAGGTTTCGCCAGCTTGTACTTTTAGGCTAGTCTTTGCCGCTTCACATCACGTGCATGCAAACTCATATACGCGTCAGTTTTGTTCGTATTTGCAAGAGATATTTGCACCGATCACGAAAAATTAAACCTAATGATTTTAGTATGATTTGATTTCTTTTTATATTCAACAAAGAGTATTTTCAGATTTATTGGACCAAGATTAATTCTTTTATGATTAGGAATATGAAAGATAAAATAGTATCATACTATCATCTCAATCTTATTGATACACGCTTCATTTGGGAGACCAGTGCGGCAAGTTTAGAAGGTAAACGTGTTGCACTGGCCCAAATGGACCCTTGAGTGCATCGCAGTGTAGTGGAGATTGCCTATGTGGTAATCATGGAATTAGATATCGAAATCCATATCCATATCGCACCTTCAAAATTATGGATATATCGACGGATATATCGTAAAAAATATCGATATCGCAAAAAAGTGGTAAAAAATGATATAAAATCATGGATATTTATAGTAAACGTTAAAATTTTGAAATGAAATTTTACCCTATGTTTATTTACATATTTTTACATATTTTAGAGTCATAATATCTTAATTAAAGTATATTTAGATGTGTGATTAATGTATTGCTAATTATTTAAATAGGCGAAAATGTATGAAATATAATTAAAAAAGACAACCAAGCATATTTATGATATATTTATATCCAACAACATCAAATATTACAAAGTTTAACTGATAATACAAAGTTTCCAACCTCATTTAATACTACATTGAGTTTCTTGGAGGCTCAAAAGTATTAACCTGATTTTCGTCGGTAGGCTGAATATAGCAATAATATTCATGCCAAGTCATGGTATTCCTATAATTATTCACATAATTGTGCACATGGGCATAATAATCAGTTGTACTAGCTACCAAAAGATTTTCAAGGCGATGGAAATGACCATAATTCACCTGTGGTTGTGCTGATTGATCATCATGAAAAGTTTGTTGTTCATGGGAATAATCTGACGGATACTGACCTGATGAATATGATGCTCCATAATTATATTCTCCATATCTATCATCAGTCCAATTTCCAAAATTTGATTCCATTGGTGCATTATAACTGACTGAACTTTGTTTTGTGATTATGCTCATGGAGCCAAAATTATCAGCAAGATTACCCATAGTTTTTTTCCCCCTTTTTCCTTTAGCTCCATGTCCAACTTTGCAAGAACCATGGTCCTCATCTTGTGTAGCATGTGTAAAAGTTACCTCACCGGTAAAAGAACTTAATGGTTTATAATGATCACTGTCATATGAAAAATCATACATTGAAGCATATTATGTACCTCTTTCTCCACCCCCACCCTGAGTCCCTGTTGTTATAGTCCTTTCCCCACTTCTTCCATCATCATCATCATCACCATCATTATCATCATCATCATCATCATCATCTTGATTCATTAAATGACCTTCGAATCCAGGTGGAGGACCGATGGTTTCATCTGATAAAGAATCTAAGCCAACCTCTTCGGACATCATTTTATCAACATCAATCCCAAATTCTTGAGCATGACTGCTGATCTCAGAATTATGCTTCATATCACGGCCATCTAAATGTGCAGGCCTAATCCATTGAAAAAAAGGATATTCATCTTCATCACCAATTTCAACAGTAACATTAAGAAGATTCAATGGGTCTAACACTGACATCTCATCTTGTGCAGCTTCCATATCTCTAACTCGTAGTTTCATGTTATAGTAACAATACACAAGATTTTGTAGAGTTCTATGGGCTAATCGATTTCGTTGCTTTGCGTGGATTTAAGCAAATGTGCTCCAATTTCTTTCACAAGTTGAAGATGAAACAGTTTAAGATAATATTTGCATAGCCAATTTACGTAGTATTGGTGGACTTTCCCCGTATAACTCCCACCAATCAACTACATAAAAAAGCAAAGAATATTTTACATTGAATGAATCGTAATAATTTTTCAAGCAAAAATAGAGAATTAATCAACTTTGTAATTGTATCTATACCGAGTTTCATGGTCGCCCTTGAACTTCGTGCACATGCTTTCCCAAAAGATCATCTAGTTTCTCTAAACAACATTATCTTTACAAAAAGAAAATTTTATTTAGGAAATTATAAATTTTCAAAATATTTAAATAAAGATGAATCTTATCTCACCTCATTTCCAAATTGATCTTGTCTAGTTGACTGATGATCTAAAACTTGAAAGATTTGATAAATTTTTACTTTGTTAATTCGTTACCATGAACTAAAAGATAAGCCCCAAAACAAATTCACTCAAATATGATGGTGAAGAATGAAAAAAAAGAAACTAAAAATTCAACGCTCCTTAGATTAAGAATGGTGATTTATAAGAAAACTTCAAGAGTTGTGTAGAACTTTTTGTAAAAATATTAGCATATAAAAAAAATAGATACAATAATTTATAAAGAGCTATATTTTTTTTCTGCTTCCCAAGTTACTATTTAAGTTTAATGTTGCATTAACTAAGTTTTTACTATTAAGTAATTACAAGTCAAATACACGATGTAATAAAGAGAGATCCCCATTAATATTTTAAGAATAAGAAAAATATCCAAGTGTGGAGCATCTTTTTTAGTATTTAGGACATCAACTTTAAATTTTACTTAAGTGAATCCTGCAATATAAGAAAACGATTGAATTTGACACTTAGGCCTGAGCCTTTTGTTTCCACCATAGGCCAAGCAATTTTTCATTTGAGTCGAGCACGTAAGTATTTCAAATTAATTTACCATTTGGATCAGATTACAAAATTAAACTAGACATTTTAACGGATATTTTAAATATCGCAATATATATCGCGGATATATGAATATATTGACGGATATCCGGTGGTTTGAAGACCATCGACAAAATATTGCAGTATCCATATCGATTACGGATATATCGATGGATATATCGATGTATCGACGGATATTGAATTCCATGGTGGCAACCTCTCAAACGCACTACACCAATTGGAGCTTTATGCTCCAATTGAAAAATTCTAGTCCCATCATAGCTCTTTTTCTAAAAAAACCCCTCATGTTTTCCCTTTTTTTTTTATCGCTTTAGATTTTTTGTTAACTAATACTACTCCCTCATTTCTATAATATCTGTCACTTTTTAGAAAATTTTTTATTCCATATTATCTGTCATTTTAAGAATTTTAAAGAGTATTAACTATCTTTTTTCAGTTTTACCCTTCTCCTTCTCCAACTTCAAGTAGGAGATCACACTATCTTTCTTAATTAATGAAAGAGAGAGTGTTTGATATTTATGGGAATAAATAATTTTAATAAAAGGGTAAAGTTGTCATTTTATAATATCTTTTTCTAGATTTTAGGACTTTTATTGCAAATCTTAATATCTGTGCATAACATTAAAACGACAATATTGTGGAAAGAAGGGAGTACCTCCGTTCCAAAAATCTTGGCACTTATTAACTTTTCACAAAGTTTTCAGTAGTGAAAAAGTTAAAAGATAAAAATATAATTAGACAATATTATCCTTAAAAGTTAATATCTTTAAAGCGACTTTTTAAGGAAGTTTTAGTATTGAAAGCTAAAAGAGGTAAGATAAATGTTAAAACTTTTTGGTATTTGTAAAGTGATATTTTGACTAAGAAAATTTTAAAAGTTGAAAAGTGACAATTTAACTGGGACAGAGAGTATCTATTTTGGTCATTTCTCATTCCCATGTTACCGCCATAGTTATTTTTGCCTAACATATATTTTCTCATTGCTTGTGTTAATCTCACTATTACAATTTCAATCTCACATGTACAATAACTAATCTTATCATTTTAATCACACAAGAACTAATTTCACCATCTTCCAACCACAGTTATTTTTGCCTAACATATATTTTCTCATTGCTAGTGTTAATCTCACTATCACAATTTCAATTTTACATGTACAATAACTAATCTTATCATTTTAATCGCACCAGAACTAATCCCACCATCTTCCAAACATAGTGACGGAGATCACAATCACCTTGATCAGCACTTGCTGGTCTAGGATAATATGATAGTAGATGGTAGTATAAGAAAAATACTTTCCCATTAAATATATTTGAACTCTGTATTGTAAATAAAAACGACGACGTTTTATGGGCGGAGGGAAGCAAGATAAAACAAAAGAAAAGAAAAGGATGAAAACTACGGAAGCGTCAAAAGTGCCGTTGCGAGGCTACGTCCATCGGCCAACCTTTTTTTGACAAATTAAAGCCCACAAACAAAACGTGACCACAGGCCATGCCATTTGCCACGCACCCAAATTTCCGCCAGCTCCTCTCTTCTGTCCATCACAACTTCACAATCTCTTCCACCTCCAATAACAGACCCCATTTGCCCTTTCTCCGGCTTCCAAGGTCAACACACTCCAAAAGAAATTCCTCTTACAAGTACTTCATTTAATTTCCCAGATTATTCATGTTTATTTTCACCAGCAACTATGTTTCCCGTTATCCCCACTTCACAACTGGGGCGCTGAAGATCTTCCTCCTTTTACCAATAATAAATGATCATTTTACACTCTTCTCCTCCTTCCAGTTTCCGTTTCCCTCTTCTTCCCCCTCTCTGCCCTTGTTGTAGAGCTAGAACCAACCCCTCCTTGCCACCCAAGAAGAAACATCTTATCACTTTGTTTATCCCGCACAGGAAATTCTGTTTTCTAGCTTGTGCAGTTCCCACACCCAATCCCAACAAGCTTAATGTAAGGCTAGCTAGAAACCTGGTTGCCAAAGGGTTTTCAAATGAGTTTGTGGATGGGGAAAGTCAAGAATCTTCGTCTATGTCAATGGGGTCAAATTTCACCAATTTCCAGGACGACCCCATCGTTGACAAGTTGAGGACACAGCTGGGAGTTATCCACCCAATCCCTTCTCCTCCTATCAACCGTAACATTGCTGGATTGTTTGTGTTTTTCTTTTTTGTTGGGGTTGCTTTTGATAAAATCTGGACTTCTAGGAAAAGGAGGGGGAAGTTAGATGGGGATGGAGTTAGAGTTGGAGCAGGGGTTTGGCCACAAGTTCCAACCAGTTTTTCTTTGTTCTTGGAAAAGGATTTGCAAAGGAAAGAGTCGGTTGAGTGGGTTAATATGGTGTTGGGGAAGTTGTGGAAAGTTTATAGAGGTGGGATTGAGAATTGGATCAGTGGGTTGTTGCAACCTGTTATTGATGATCTTAGGAAGCCTGATTATGTACAGAGAGTGGAAATTAAGCAGTTTTCCTTAGGGGATGAACCTTTGTCTGTTAGGAATGTTGAGAGGAGGACTTCACGGCGGGCCAACGATTTGCAGTGAGTTTTCTTTTCCATTTCAAAACTATCAGAGTCCTTTTGTTCTTGCTGCAATAATGTATTGTTTTGTTCATTTGCTTGTTATTATACCTTTTATTTTACTTGAACTGTCTACGAATAATGATTCCTATGTTTATGTATATGTAAGGTAATTCTAACTATCAAGTTTTTGTGTTCATGGGATAGGAAATAGTTTTTCAATTGGTTGGAGTTAGAGATTCAATACAAGTCTGATGTCAAATATGATGTTTAATGTGCTATGAATTTTGAGGATACCTTTGGGGTACAATTACAAATTTAATTGTGGGTTTGACTAACTTGCACTTACTCTGGTGTAGGTATCAAATAGGACTTCGGTATACCGGTGGTGCTCGCATGTTGTTGATGTTATCATTAAAATTTGGCATTATCCCAATTGTTGTGCCTGTTGGTGTTCGAGATTTTGATATTGATGGAGAACTTTGGGTTAAATTGCGATTAATTCCGACAGAGCCTTTCATTGGAGCTGTTTCATGGGCTTTTGTTTCACTTCCAAAGATCAAGTTTGAGTTGTCACCATTTCGCTTGTTTAACTTAATGGGTATGTAATTGTGAAGGCCCTCTTCTTTAAAGCATTTTCGTACATATTTCTATCTTTAGTTTATCTGTAAATGTACAAAGAGTTACTTAGGAAGCTGTGTTGAAAAATCAGTGAAAACTATGAAATATTTGAAAATTTTGTATTATTAAGTGGTACTCACTTCTTCTAAGTGGTATTTATTGGTGGCCTGTGCCTTTCGTCAGGATAAGCTAACTGGGAGCTAGCTTCTTTTTGGGACACAATTTCTTTACACAACTATGCGAATTGATTAGATAGATTCAGTGGCATGTAGGTTCCAGTTGTTTTAGTTACACCATTTCTTGTTCATTTCTCTGTATTCCCCTGTCTCAAAAGTTCTAATACAAAATAATTATGAATGGTCTCATTATGTGCTAACTTCATTAAAATGCTGATGCTGATACATGTTTCTTTTCTCTTCTTCTGTGCATGAATGGGGCAACACCAGCAATTCCTGTTCTTTCAATGTAAGTTCATCTTTTTGCAGCTTCTGTAATTTATACTGGAATACTATTCTGCTTGTAAGTGTCTTGTTTGTGAGTTGAAGGAATGTTCTGAAGGTGTGAATTTTACATAACATAGTTGTCTGAAAACTATTCTTTGAGAACCCTTGTGGTATGAATTTTTATCACACCCCACCGGAGCCCCACAACATCTCCTCTCACCCCACGCCGCCGAGCCCGCCCCCCCCCCCCCCGCGGCCACCCTCTCTTCCTTTCCTCCCCCTCCTCCTCCTTCACAGCATTGGAGATATTGCATTATAGACAGAACTTAGATGTATAGAGGCAAATGGAAGAAATATGTTCTGTATTTGAAACCTACTTGTTTCATTTTGGTTTAACCTAAGATTCTATGTTAGTTTGATGAATTTGCACCTCAGTCTGTGTTAATTCAAGTAAAGGGTTTACCATTTATGGAAATAGCAGTTTGCTTTGGGTTTGTTATCTTATGGGCTTGACCACTTTCTTATCTCTCTTTTCTACTACCTTCATTAATATGGTTTCTGATTACATTTATTTTCAGGTTTTTGACAAAACTTCTCACTGTGGATTTGCCTCGACTATTTGTACGCCCAAAGAAGATTGTTCTGGATTTCCAAAAAGGGAAAGCAGTTGGTCCTGTTGCAAATGATATCAAATCAGGAGAGATTCAAGAAGAGAAAAACATGGATTTTGTTGGAGAACTCTCTGTCACTCTTGTAGATGCTAGGAAACTGTCTTATGTTTTCTATGGTAAGAGTAATTTTTCATTTGAGCTCTGATTAGGTTGGCCCTATTCTTTCAGTATGCTTTGGCTTAGCCATGAGTGGTGCTAAAGAAAATAACAAACAAAGACAAGTGGCAACCAGCTGTTAAGTATGTTTTTTAGTTTATCTATCATCAACTTGGTCTAAACTTTGCCAGCCATTACTGCTAGCTTGAGGCTTTGCTAGTAACGAAGGATGGGAAGTTGGGCGATAAAAAACTTGAAGGAGGTTGTGTAACTCAACCTCTGGATTAAAAATTTTGTGTAAACATTTCATATCCTTGACCATTTAATAAACTTAAGTAAGTCGTTCCTTTAATTAAAGTTGTCCAGTGCTTTTATTCATTTTGCAAAATCCTTCTGATGCATGTATATATCCATTTCACCATATTTTGCACTGTTTTTGGCAGGCAAAACTGATCCATATGTTGTTCTAAGCCTGGGGGATCAAGTTATACGCAGTAAAAAGAACAGTCAAACTACTGTGTTTGGGCCACCTGGCAAACCAATTTGGAATCAGGTGCAGCTCCGTAGTGTTTTTTTTTTTCTCCCCCCTTCACATATGGAATTCTATCATCTCTAGTGAAACTTCTCAAAATAAATGAAAATTTCTTTAATTTGTTTTTGTCATTTTGACAGGATTTTCATTTATTTGTGGCAAACCCTAGAAAAGAAAAACTATGCATCCAAGTGAAAGATTCCTTTGGGTTCACTGATTTGACAATTGGTGCTGCAGAGGTAAACTTATTATTTTGTAAAATCAATGCATGGATATGTTGAAATCATCTTTTGTCATGGCCATTACTATGCAAATTCGGGGTTCGACAGTTACAATAGTTGCAGTCCTAATTTTTTAGCATAGGCTATAAACAACCCACACCATCAGAAGTACTCAGTGTGTGTGTGTGTGTGTGTGTATTTGTTTGGAAAGAGTTGAGAGTTAGTGGAGAGGAGAGAGTTGAGAGCTGTTATGTGTGGTAAAGTAACATGAGCTGTTCAAGGCACTGACTGAACATAACCATGATGGTTCAATCTTTTATATTGCGAGCAAGAGATTCCTGTTTGAGACTGCTATCTTGCATAATTTATGCTTATTCAGGCTATTCTAGAAAATTAGGATAGAGCTTTAGATTTTGTGAATAAGGGGATGAGGACATGATCCCTGCCTGAGAAAAGGCTGGATGGACTAAAGAGTAGGTCTACTTTGATGCTGAAGCCGCTAGTTTGAATATTGAGATTGAAAATAGTTGAGGACTACATATGGATTCTTGATAAAGTTTCACTGTATTCAAAGGCTACTTGATTATAAATTTTAAGGTTTAGCAGTCTCTTATATTTATGGTCTGTTTTCTATGAATGTGATTTTCTGATTCACCGAAACTTTCAGGTTGATCTGGGGACTCTCCAGGATACTGTTCCAACAGATAAGATTGTGGTTTTGCAAGGAGGTTGGGGATTGTTTGGAAAGAGATCAGCTGGGGAAATATTACTTCGATTGACATATAAAGCTTATGTCGAGGATGAAGAAGATGACACAGCTGAGGCAGGATCTGTTGATACTGATGCTTCTGATGATGAATTGTCTGACTCTGATGAACCAACTACAACATTTGAGCAGGGTATAAAGCAATTTACAGACGAAACAGACAAGGAGTCGTTTATGAATGTTCTAGCAGCTTTGATCGTGAGTGAGGAATTTCAAGGCATAGTGTCATCTGAACCAGGGAGCAAATTCTTTGATGACATATCAAGAACAGGGCCTTTGAAATCAAGATTAAATGGTGTTAACGCTGAACCTGTGCCATCAGATTCTGATAAAGGTTCAGAAGCATCTGGAGGTGTGACATTTAATTTTCTATATCTAAGAATTAGTTTCAATTGTGTATTGTATATTTGTTGTTGTCTTGATTTCATTCAATAATTTTGTCTTCTGCAGGATCCACCTTATTTTGGTTCGCCGTGTTTACAAGTATATTTGTGCTAATTGCAATCAGCATGGGTGGATCAAGTTTATTCAACCCTTGATATCATATGACGAGCTATCCAATGCTTCTGCTTGATCAAGTAATTCTCTAATACCCCATTTCTTCTCAATTCTCTCTTGAATATGATAATAGTTGCCTGCCGATATTTTTTACCATCTCACCGTAACAAGATTTTGTGGTTTAGCTGTTTTAACTCATTCTCAAATCTCTTATGTGTTAATACCAGCTGCTAAGTCATCATGTTTTATATTTGACACTCAGGTTTTAAGCCATCACTGACCATTGGCTTTTGAAGGAGATTGACATATTCATTCCCTATTACAGCCACACCATTCTGTATGTTCATGATTGTTAGCAGAGGAGTTTTCCACCGGCGGCAAGGAAAATTTTTGGCTTTTGTTTTATCCGAGCCATTATACATGTGCTTTAAGTTGTATATCTGTTGATTGTTCATATATCCCACCATAACAAAAATATATCTCTCTCTCTCTTAATTTTGGTCGATTGAAGCTTATTGCCCAAGGTAGGTTTTGGTAGCTCTATTTCGAACATTAGACCGAGACTCTTGACTAGTTCTGTGAAAAATCAATTCTTTCCGCTGCTTAATAAATAAACATAGAAATAAGTTATTGCCTTACACATTTAGCCATGAAATCCAATGAAAACGATAGATCATGTCGACCATAGAGTTTGTAAACTTGTCATAATGCTATGATAATTTCTTGTACGCAATATGCAGTCATGTGTCGTTGGTCAAGGTAAAGACTTGTATTATTCCAGGTGAAGTATCGGCTTTTCCTACTAAATCACGTGATTCACGTCTCTATCTTATTCAGTCAAAGGTGGGCTAAAGACTAAAATCTCCATACCCGAACCTTATTCACCGACTTGATGCCCCATCCCTGATATCAAATCACATAAATCCTTTTCAGGAGACTTTTAACTTTAATGCTTTCAGCACGAAAATGATAAATTTCGGGTTAATAAGATTTGAATCCGAAAAAGATTAATCTCGAGTCAAGAAGAGAAAAAGGTCCAAAAAAGATTAGTTTCGAGTTAATAAGACTTGAACCCGAGAAGTATTTATCTCGAGTTAATAAGATTGGAGTATAGGTATCTTAGGTTCAAAAAAAATCACATGAATCCTTTGTCTTTTTTCATTTCTTTGTATTGTAAGTAAAGTTTGCATATATAGAGATTATGTTCAACAAAAAATTAGTTATATGGATTTATTAGCTAGGGTTTACGGCAAAAAGCGATTCAGATGTGTGTACCAAAACCTCCATTGAACCTGAACTATTATTATAAATATAAACAACTGTGAATAAAAGCAAACATATATAACTGTATACATATATATATATATATATATATATATACACATTGCCCTATTCGGCTAATGGTATGTTATAACTATAATAACTAACAGACCATTTTACAAGGATTTAAACCAAGAAAATGGAGATGAAGATGGGGCAGTAGTCGTAGCTCTTAGTTTGGGCCAGGAGAAAGCCATCCAAGAATCTCTTTCTTTTCTGCAATATTTACGAGGTTGATGATGATGATGATGATGATCATGATGAGAAACTTTTGTTCTAGTCGGTGTTGTTGCTGCTGCTCCCATTTGTTTGATTTGTGATGTGTTCAATAGGTTCCACATCACCTGCACGTCTCTGTATCCACACATCTTTACATCATCTTGAAGCTTCAATAACCCGCTTGCATTACTCCTTCCACCACCTTTGCCACCTGCTAATAATAATCACATACATAAATATTGAAGAGTTCATCATCTGATCATTAATTACACAGATCAATATTTCATAATTCTATAAGCAAACCAAGCGAAGCGGTTGCTATGCAAAAGAAGAAGAAGAAAAAGATGACCGAGAGGTCACCCACCTGAAGGTTTATGGGGTTTAAGGTGTGCAGAAACAGAGAGCCAAACCCTCCTCATCTTACGCCACAGATGCATCTTTTTTAGAGGTGAAACGGACTCCTGAGAAGGACACACGAGAGTCACGATCAGCCCAAAAAGACAGAATCATGCAGAGCTGATGATCAGTCTCGAGGTTGGGTTAATGTTTTGGAGTAGGAAACAAATGAGTATAGAAGGAAGAGATCTTATATATGTAAACGGCAAAATAAGCAAAGCAAAAAGAGGAAGCGCACGCGGCAAACAAGGGCACCAAAATCCATAACACGTTTCTTGATGGCCGCACCAAACGTCTCATCCTGGTTTGCGCCTCCTCAGTTTTTTCCTTCTCTTTTTTCCACTTTTCTATATTTTTTAAGGATCAGTTTCTCTGTTTTTGGCTTCTTCTCCCTTTACATTGAATGCCTTCCATAATTCACATTTCCTCATTTTTCCTAGTGACGATAGATTCATGTACCGCCGAGAGTTAGTCATTCATTTCACCATGCATGACGAAATTCACTGTTTCACATTAACGTAAATAGCTTCGTAAAATATATATGTAAAGGAGAAAAACGAGAAACTTCTCTAATTCTCTACTGTCAAACGGATCTAAGGTTGGTTTTTGATGAACCAAAAGGTCGCATTGAAGGGTGCATGACGGTTGACACACATGCACGCACCGGCTGCTTCCGCCGGGCAAGAACTGCTGGCTTGGTGATTTGGTAACTCTTTGTAGTCGTGGGCGAGGAATTTCTTATCCAATTATCCAGCCAGCCAAATAGGTGTACGGGGCTGGAATCATGATTCGGCATGTGGGGTTTTCTTTTTCTTTCAGTCCTAAAGCTTTTAATTATAGCCCAAGAAAGGCTATAAAAAAGAGAAGCCCCACGTTCATAAATAATTTCTTGAGTAGAAAATTAATCCTTTTCTGTGCTGCAGTACTTGCAGTTGGATGCAATTTGGTTGTACCACTTTCTTTTGTGAGATGGGTTTCTTTTTCTCAGCAATAAATATTGCTATTTGATGCATCCGAAAATATTTTACTACATAATTAACAATTTGCCCCGCGCACTAACGTCATATATATATATATATATAATTTAATTTGATCAATTTGTTAAGAAATAAATAAAAAATACTAATATGATGTTTATATAACTCCACAAATAACAACTAAAGGAAATTTTAAATTTTAATAAATTAATAAACTTATATATGGGAGAAAATAAAAAGAAATTAGAAAGTTAAAAAAATAAATATCAGCATAATTTCAAGACATTGAATTAGAAAAAATATTAAACTCTCACATTTAATTATTTTAGATAAATGCCAAAAGTATTAAAAATAAGTTTTTTGAGAAAAAAAAAACTAATGAATCTATACCGAAAACTAATAATTTTCAATTGAAAGGGTAAAAGGGGTATTATTACATCACATTAACTTCATTTTCATAAAATTACCATATAATCTAGCAAGAAAATCATCATACATCAAATTAGAGGGACAAAAAAGAAATTTAATTAGGAATAAAAATAATATATAGTATAGATATATAGATTAGAATTTAGAAGCAAATGAGCTTCTTTTTTTTTGGTAGAAAAAGCAAATGGGCTTCTGCCTTCATACATAAATTTATTGCAGGGCAAAGCAGATTCAACACTTTAAATATAAGAAAGTAAGCAACGCTAAATAAATTAAGATCACTTATATGCTGGTAGATTGAATTACCCTTTTCTTCTAATTTCAACAAAATCTTGAATAGATAAGACTTATGAGATTAGCTACAAGATTAGTTTTAGGAATCTCTATACATACCAAGAGCAAAATATGGTAATTTGAACAATAAAAGTTTCATTCAAGTCCAAAAAATCACAACGACGCCAATAAGTCAACTAAATTTAACTCAAATGACATTCATGTGTTGAGATACGCGGCATGAAGTGAAATTTCACCTTATTATTGTTAAAGATAATTGATATAATTTTGGCTTAACGTCTAAATTAGTCTTTGAACTATATAAAAAGGATAAATTGGTCCTTCAACTTTTATTTGGGACAAATTGATCCCTGAACTTTTATTTTGGGACAGATTGATCCTTGAACTTTTTATTTTGAGATAGATTGGTTCTTGAACTTGATAGATTAAGAAAATTGGTCTCTAAATTTTTATTTTAGAACAAATTAATCCCTGAGTTTTCTTTAGTTTTTTTTATTCAAGATCTATTTGTTCCAAAATAAAAATTTAGAGATTAATTTATCTCAAATAAAAATTGATGGACCAATTTATCATTTTTAGTATAATTTAAGAACCAATCTAGGTATTAAGTCATATAATTTTCCTTCCATAATGGAAACTTTTATAACGTACTAATAATAGAGATGACACAAAAACTCGTAGTAATTAAAAATATAATGCAGAGTGGTGGCCTAGCTAGTTTAATTAGTAGTTTTGGTAGTCCTATATATAGTAGGTTAGGAATTTTTATGCAAGCATTTTGGGGCTCAAACGCCGAACCCAACACCAGGGGGTTCACACTTTACCCCTATCAAAAAAAAAAAAAAAAACAAAGCAACAAAAAATCATAAATTATTTAAGCTTTTATAATTATGTTATTCTTCCATCTGATTAGCATTTTCAATTTGGTTCTCGTTTAATTCTCCTTTTGTCAGATAGTTTTGCTTTCCAACATTATAATTATGCCGTTTGATGGGGCGAATAGTTTACAAAGCAAATCAGCTTTTGCAACACTAATTATACGACCACTCTTTCTAATTAGAAATTAATTAAAAAATTATACGACCACTCTTTCTAATTAGAAATTGATTCAATTATTGATCCATGTTTCTTGTGTTTAAAAGTTAGATTTGAATCCACCCACCTTCCTAGAAAGAGTTTTTTTTTTTTCCCTTTTTTTCCTATGTAAAGAAATTTTTTTTGGTATGACTATAAATGTTACTATCCGTTTAACAGTCTATGATTAATTTTATTCGAATCACGTCAGATCTCAAATGAGAAAAAACTCTCTAAAATCTATTTTTTCTATGTAAAGAAATTTTGATTTAATTAAAAAATATCATAAATCAATTGACTCACGATTAATCTCATTTAGGTAGGAATAAGGGTCAAAATCATAAAAGATAGTAGAACTTAAGGCTATATTTGGTATGAGAAAACATTTTTTATTTTTATTTTTTAAAAAATATAAAGAAACTATCATATAAGATATATGTTGTGAGAGGAGATGTATGTATGTTTTAGAAAATGAAAATGAAAATGGACCTAGAAATGAGATTAAAAAAATTTATTCTGAATTTTAGGTCCATTTTCATTTTCATTTTTTAAAACATACATACATTCTTATAAACTATACATATTTTAGATGGTGATTTCTTTATATTTTTAGAAAATGAAAACAAAAAATATTTTTATGTACTAAACATAACTAAAATTTTTCTAATAAATTTGTTTTTAAGATCCAAATTGTTTCTTACCTTAAACGGTAAAGAGGAATTAATTTATTTAAAATCTAGATAACATCACCATTAGACTTTAGAGGCATGAAAATCATGAGGCTTTGACCTTTGGGGTTGTGTGAAGGGAAATGCCGATAATTGTGGCTTGGAAAATGACTAGCAACTGGAAACCAGTCAATATCAACCACAACCAAAAAGATATCTGCTGATATCGACTCCCCACTTCCACTCATTCCTTTCAATTTTCATTTCTTTTTCAAATTTGGCCAATAATGTTCATTTTCCTTAAAAAATGCATGTCGGTTTTGTTCAAAATAAATGCTACTCCTATCCTATGTCCTACTACCATTTTTGTTTTTAGCCGTTGGTCCCATGCCTCTTCACCACAAAAAGTAACATCCCAAAATACAAAAAAACAAAAAAATCACGAGTGTGATTTCAAATACTAACAACTTAAAATTTATAGAAATATAGGGGTTTCATATTTTTTAAATAAGATTTTAATTCGAATTTTATGAAGGAAGAAAATAAGTTTGGAAGAATTTTTTTATTTGAAATTCGATGTAACTCGACTCTAAATTAATTTAAGTCTAATATGACTATAAAATCCTAAATGATTTATGAAAAAAAAATCTAAAACCTATAGAATAATAGTAATTTAGTAACACAATAAAACTCTCGTTCATATAGAAAGCAAATTACAAAGTCTGGTATAACAATTAAGTGGAGTTAATTTGGTAATAAAGCTTTGCATATTCTGATTCCCTTTTTGGGCTATGTTAAAAGAACATCCTTGCATCAACTTGATGTGTTCAGAATCTTATAAAAATTTTAATTTATATAATATTGATATAATTTTTGGATTTAAACTCAGCAAAATTTGGTAATCATATTGGATTTCAACTGATTCAGAGTCGAGCTGTGCTAGACTTCAAATCGGGAGAAAACACAAAAATGAGTAAGAGATATATAATGTTATTGTTAAACGAGATCATATGCCTTTTTCGACACTAATATTAAAGGTTAACATATAAATTGAGAGGTAAATATAGTTTCTGCGCTATATTTTCTTTTAATCAAATGTCAATTGAAAAGTAAAAAAAATAAAAATTTCACTCATTAATAAAAATTTATATCAATTTTTTCTCTTCCTTCCACGATATAATAAATAGTCCATATAAAATATTTAATATATTTAAAATATAAAAATTGTTTTTAAATTATTCTAGAATTATTTTCTCTCTTCTTTATTTGACATGACACGTCTTATACTTATAATCCGTGTAAGACATTCATTTTCTTCAATGATATAAATAGTGTAGACAAGTTGGCATAAGATTTGGATTTGCATTTTTGAAAAAAAAAAAAAAATTCAAAACATGACAATAGCCTAAGAAACTCCGTCCAAATTTGTCCTTACCCATTAATTATAATTAGGCTACTTTATTAAGAAAGTTTAGGGGTGCATATAAAGTAAAGATAATTATAATTAATTAATCACTAATATTGATTAGCCTAAAAATAAACTATAATTAGTTTTGATACGGTCACGTTGTCACGTGGTTTTGCTTGTGTGGCTCAAAGTTTCGTAGTGCCAGCGAATGCGGTTGGCCCATCGCTTTCTCATATTTCTGATCTGTCTTCGGTGTCTTCAATTATTTTGTTTTTTTCTCAATTGAAAATTACGGTTTTATTTTTATTTTTAATTAAAACTAAAAAAATAAAATAAATAAAAATCAGATTTGATTCAAGTAATCACGTTTTGAAGAGATTCGGTTTCGCTATCAATGTTCACTGCCAGCAACACTCTCTCGAGAACACTCAGCTCACTCTCTATATTTGACTGCCTCTTCGGTTTGCGCTCTCTCTCTTCTTCTTAAGCTTTAAGCCTCTCCAAAACTCTTCATTTCTTCCTCTGCGGTTTCGATCTTGCGGTTTTGGAGCTCAAGGTCCTCTCTCTTTCTCTCTCTCTTTTTCTTTTCTACTCGCTTGCTGGTGAGATTCTCTGTTTTCTGTTTGTTTAACGAGAAAAATGGAGGAAATTTGAGCTAAAGCTGATTTCTTTGCAATTTCAACTTTTGAATGATGTTTTTCTTCGGTCTTTGTTGGTTTTCTTTTTCTCGATTGTTTCGTATTTTGTCGTTAGATCTCTGGTCCTTTACTCGGTAAATGAGAAAATGATGGAAAGTGGAGTAACTATGTTAATACTACTACTTCTTTATAATGTTGTTTGTTAATCTTTAAATTTTGATTGCTTTGTTTATAAAGTTTTGCAATTTTTACTGTTTTCTTGGAAACAAAACTGGTTGGTAGAGGTTTTTTGGATTACCGAAGTAGGACTATCGCTTACTTGCTATGACTTCAAGTGATTTTTTTTTTAAGTTTATAATAGCAGTAGATCCAGATCTATAAACTGTAATTTTTTTTTTATTTGTAAATGTATTTTATGCCCTTTTTCCTAAGTTTAAGTTACTTGCCAATCAATGTCTTCTTAATTTTACTGTTGGACTTTGCAGAAATCAGAGGATCTTCTTTGACTGTCTGTCTGCTTTTTCTTTTTTTTTTTCTTTTAATATGTTTAGTAGATTTGGTGCATAGGATTGGGCTGAATTTTCTGCTTTGTCCATGCAAATAAGTACTTTGTTCCGGTTCAGCTTTGGGATTATTTTCTCTTTTGAAAGAAGAAGAGAAAAAAAAAATGACAAGATCTAGAGGTGTAAAGGGAATTGGATTAATGAGAATGTATCAGAATTGTTGTTTTTATGCAGAAGGTTTATGTTGCATGCAAGTTAATGTTTTTCTGAGTTACTCAACTGTTTTGACTTGTGACTTTTGAGTGAATGAAACATAACCCTATTTGTTTTAAGAAGATATGGTTTGCTTTTTGAAGTTACATGTTTATAGGGTAAATATTGTGTTTTTAAAAGGTAATCTCAGACTAGTTTGGGGTTTTGACTAACCAGCAAACTGAATGTTAGCTTTCTTTTGGTAGTTTGGGGTTTTGGCTATATCACTTTTATAATGATCTCTTGGTTTATGTATATTTGCTGGTATTGAAAATGCTTTATGAAATTTTGCTCTCTTCTGCTTGAATAACACACTGATCAGTCTCCGAGTTTGACAGTTAATGAGTTTATGACATCTTTAATCCTTATAGACATTTTAAGTGAGGCCCAAATCCTTCCATTTATTTGAGTTATACTCCCTAAATCAGCCAGCGAAGTGTATTCTTTTATCAGTTGTTTTGTTTATCTCATTTTAGCATGCTGGGCTAGTTTCTTTCTTTCAAAAGTCTGAAAGCAGTGAAATATAATTGCTGTATTGGAGTACTTTTTTTCACTTAAAACTTCTTCCACCATTATTGCAGGTGGAAAAGTTGTTTTCTGCTCTCCACAATGTCAGATCTTCAAGCACCTCTTCGCCCAAAGAGGAAAAAGACCGTGGTGGACTTCTTGGTCCAGTTTCGATGGATCTTGGTCATTTTGGTTGTCCTTCCTGTTTCCACTGCCTATTACTTTCTCATATATCTTGGAGATGTAAGATCTGAGATGAAGTCCTTCAAGCAACGCCAGAAGGAACATGATGAAAATGTTAAGAAAGTAGTCAAGCGTCTCAAACAAAGGAACCCAAAAAAGGATGGTCTTGTGTGCACAGCCCGCAAACCATGGGTTGCTGTTGGAATGCGGAATGTAGACTATAAGAGGGCTCGCCATTTTGAAGTTGATTTGTCTGCTTTCCGTAATATCCTTGAAATTGATAAAGAGAGAATGATTGCCAGGGTTGAGCCACTTGTAAACATGGGACAGATTACACGAGTCACAGTCCCAATGAATCTTTCCCTTGCTGTGGTTGCAGAGCTTGATGATCTTACAGTTGGTGGGCTCATCAATGGCTATGGGATTGAGGGAAGCTCCCACATTTATGGCCTGTTTTCTGATACTGTTGTAGCTTATGAGATAGTTTTGGCTGATGGCAGTGTTGTTAGAGCTACCAAGGACAATGAATATTCTGATCTCTTCTATGCTATCCCATGGTCGCAAGGAACCCTTGGGCTTCTTGTTGCTGCCGAAATCAAGCTTATACCCGTTAAAGAATACATGAGGCTGACCTACACACCAGTTGTGGGGAATCTGAAAGAGCTTGCACAGGGTTATATGGACTCTTTTGCACCCAGAGATTGTGATCAGGATAATCCAGCGAAAGTTCCAGAATTTGTAGAAGGCATGATTTATTCGCCTACTGAAGGTGTTTTTATGACTGGGAGATATGCCTCTGAAGAAGAGGCCAAGAAGAAGGGGAATAAGATTAACAGTGTAGGTTGGTGGTTTAAACCCTGGTTCTACCAGCATGCACAGACAGCATTAAAGAAGGGAGAGTTTGTGGAATACATTCCTACCAGGGAATATTACCATAGGCACACTAGATGTTTGTATTGGGAGGGGAAGCTCATCCTTCCATTTGGAGATCAATGGTGGTTTAGGTTTCTGTTGGGCTGGCTGATGCCACCTAAGGTTTCCTTGCTCAAGGCCACCCAAGGTGACGCTATAAGAAATTATTACCATGAGATGCATGTCATTCAAGACATGCTTGTTCCTCTTTACAAGGTTGGGGATGCCCTAGAGTGGGTTCACTGTGAGATGGAGGTAAATTTATGTTCCTGCTCTTGGTTCCTTTCATTACCTTGTCACTCCTACTTCTCGTGCTTTATGTTACTTTCCTATTTGTCTCTCATTCAATGTTAAAGGTTATATTTTTCTTATCAGAAATGACTATAGTTAGTTGGACCTGAATCAAAAGTAATGCTTGTTCCTCCCTGCAAGAAATGTTTGTCACTGTTGCTGGTCCTTTCACGTAACAGGTTGAATGGAAGAAAAACAATCAATCATATTAGATCTACTTGAAACTCTTCATATAGAGGAAGAATGATTTGTTTTTGCTGTCTCAAAAACACACAAAAGAGCTTGGAAATGTTCTCATGCGACTCTTCTAAATTTATAAACTAGGACCATTAATTAAGTGTGAAGATTGTGATTGCATAAAATTTTTTACTTTCCAGATCTATCCCCTTTGGCTCTGCCCTCACCGGATGTTCAAGCTTCCAGTCAAGACTATGATTTATCCGGAACCAGGCTTTGAGCACCACCGTCGACAGGGTGATACACATTATGCTCAGATGTACACAGATGTGGGGGTGTACTATGCTCCTGGCCCTGTGTTGAGGGGTGAGGTATTTGATGGCGCAGAGGCAGTTCGTAAAATGGAGCAATGGTTGATGGAAAACCATAGTTTCCAGCCACAGTATGCAGTGTCTGAGCTGAACGAGAAGGATTTCTGGAGGATGTTTGATGCTGGTCTCTATGAACATGTCAGGAGAAAGTATGGAGCTGTGGGAACATTCATGAGTGTGTACTACAAATCTAAGAAAGGAAGGAAGAGTGAGAAGGAGGTGCAAGAAGCTGAACAAGCCCACCTTGAAACTCCATATGCGGAGGCTGATGGTTGATCAGCCTATGGACTGACTCTGAGGTGACTATCTTTGGTAGAATTTCGTGCTTTTCTGCAGCAAATCTTGCATGGTCTTGTTATCCCTTTGTCTTATCTTCATTTTGTATTTCTCTCATCAAGTGCAGTTTGTACTGGTGAATTTAGGTTAATCTTCTTGAATGGTTGCCTCTATTGCGTAGGCTAAGATGATGAATGAGGCTTCTTTTTTAGATGTGACTTTATTGTGTTATTTTGGGTGTGTTGCACCATAGCGTTCGATGACCCTAACATTTCTTCCAGCAGCAATTACAACTTTAGAGCGGAGATCTTTTGTTTTGCTTCTTTCTATCCTTTCTCTGAGTTCCAGAATTCCAGTTATTTGCATAGTGTGAAATGAGCCAGTGGGTCGGGCACGGGAATGGATCAGATTCACCCTGCCCCCGATAGTCCTGAAAATTTTAATCAACTCAGCCATGTGTTTGACGTCACTTGTGATATTATGAAGCAAATGAAATTAAGTATTCCCAGCATCAGATATTTTTACAAATACTAAAATAATAGAATTTCTAGCTCAATCATTGTTTGGGTAGAACATGAAGTTTGGGCAGTTTTGCCAAAGTTGGTGTGTTTATTAGTTCCAAATTTACCTTGATGACAATTGCAGCAGCTTGTACCTTTGATTAACTCTTCATAGACTGTTTCTTTGTACGAGACCTCCCAGTGGACCTGTCACTGCCACAGCTTTGAGGCAATGCCTTTGTCTCGGAACCAAATAAAATTGAGAGTCGTTTCATTTGCAAAAACGAGCTCTATCTTTACAAAACCATACGCCGAGATTATATAATTGATTTTGAATTTAAAGTTTACGATAAACTTGGATTACCTTGAAAAATATTTTAAATAGATAGCCATTTTAAATGAATATAACAAGAATCTGTTTAATGCTAGCAATCCAATGTTACTATTATTGTATAGCATATACCTATTAGGTTGAATGGAAGGAGTTTAATGCCTTTTTAAATAAGGTTTCAGATTCGAGTCTTATGAATGGAAAAAATAAATTTAGGAGAGTTTTCCCTGACGTAGCTCAAACAGAATTAATTGTAAACTGTTAAACAGATATGAATACTTGTGGTCATATAAAGAAAATTATCGTATAGTCCATAAATTTACAAATTTTGTGAATGTGGATTGTTTGAAGTACATAGTAATTTCTATATGCAACCAACACCTATTGGGTTGAGTGAAAGAAATTCGATTGGGTTGAGTGAAAGAAATTCGATATCTCTTAAGTAAGATCTCAGATTTGAGTCTTGTGAATAGAGAAAATAGACATGAGAGGGGTTCTCCCATTTGGCGTCCAGCGCGGCTCAACTCTGGGTTAGTCTATTCAAGCTCCATAAGCAAATATATGGGAATTTTTCACTCTGGGTTTATTTATTTATCTATGGTTCATATAGACAGAAAGTTCTTCTAGCAAATCTTCTATAGATAATCTAAAAATTTGCATCTTGAAGATTTGCATTCCTCAGTTCCAACAATCTACACCACCTCTTGTCGACAGAAGCTGCATTTTTCTTACCAATATCTGCAACAACAAGATTTCTCTGGTAAGTTGGTAACTTTATAAAACAGTCAGTTTGTAATCTAAACTAATTGTTGCATGTCAAAAAGCACTTACAACGCAGGGTGGGTTCAGATTTCTTGCACGACTCTGAGCAGGTGTCCTGCAATTAGTACAGTAATATAGAAGTTGGACCATCAGAAGATCAATACATATTTACCTCAAATGCTTAATCCGACCCGGCAACATTAATTTTTGTTAGAGATTTGCTTTCATATCATTTGTGAGTAATCAGATTTTCAGACCTTTTGTATCAGACAAAATAGCATTAGACTTCTCTATGATGTTGGTACCTTGGTGGAGAGAGTAAGGCGGATGGTGTCCTGTATCAGTGAATCCAAGTTGGCTTCGTATCCCGGTTTCACATAGATAACCTGCACAATCACATTAGTGCAATCGATGATGAGTCTGTGCTTCTGATTTATGAGTTTCTGATAAAAGATTGAGAATTGGGTTTAGAGACTTAATGAAGGATCATCTCCTCCAATTTCAGGCAATGGATGAGTTGCAGCATGGTCTCTACTCGAGGCCAGAATCCAAACGTTGAAGTTGGTATCAATCTGATAAGAACTCTGAGTCAGAAAAGTTCATAAATTGCTGGCTTTTTGTGAAGAATGGCCTATGCAAGGAACAAAATATACCTCTCTGCAGTATGGGGAGGAGCAAATGCTACATTTTCTAGTAAAAGATGTCACAATCCTTCCATCCACTGAGAGACCAAAGCTGGCATGCTGCAAGTGAACATACTTAACTATTCCTGCTTAATTTCTTAATTCTTAGAACTTAAACAGAGAAGTTAAGCTGTTTTCTCATCAGTTTAAAGTAGAGCATTGGGTAGCTAGTAATAGCATGAAACAAAACCAATAAAGAAGGCATGGAACTGACCTTTTGGACGCAGAGATTGATGGAAACTTGAGAGTCTTTCTGCTCATCATCTTCAAGCAAGTCATCCAAGTTGAAGTCTTTGAGAGACAGAAGGTAGTCACAGCTCCATGTTCCATGCCATCTTCCATCTGCTGTTGAAATAGTGACCAGACGCCGCCTACTACTCCGACAATCCTTCTTGTTAATCTGCATGCAGCTATTAAAGGTAACATGGAAAACACATCCCATGGCTCAAAAAAGGTCTGCACTGTTTTGAGTATACATCAAAGGAAAAACTAAGATGAAATGAAACATGAAACTGTCGAAGGGTAAGCACCAGTGAGGAGTAGTCTTCATGCCGTTTTGAAGCAGCTTTAAATCGAATACTGGAGCTGTGGGATGGAAGTTTATGGAAATTATTGAAGTTGGATTGAAATGAAGTTGGAATTTGGTTAATGTTTCTTGAAACTAAACGGCTGGCTTCTGCCATTTTTGTCTATGTAATTGTAATGCTAAAGTGTGGGTGTGGATAGTTGTCAGAAAATCAGAGCCTCTATCTATATTACTCGGGCAAACAGATAAGGATTTTCCAGGTATTTTGTCCCTACAAATAGATATTTTCCTTTTAAGTAGTTTTCTTTCTCCCCTCTTGAAATTAGTATTTTTCTGTTAAAATGTCTCCAAATACATATATATTGTTGTGGAAGGTGTATTAATAATAATTGGAACAAGAAGCAAGTATAAAGGAGAGAAAGAGAGAGAGAAACGAAGAAACCAGAAGAGAGATCTTATTATTTTTCTTTTCATTCGTTCGTCTATTTATAGACGTAATAATCACTATGCACTATACACTATTCATAACTGCAGTACACTATTCATATGTGTAGTACAGTTCACTATTCGTGCTGTACAGTTCACTATTCGTGCAGTACAGTTCACTATTCATCTGACACTATTCATCCTGGGCCCCATGAATAGTGATATGCATTATTTATCCAGTAGATTTTTATATCTTAGACAATTTGCACAACTTGCATTTGTCCACTTTCATAATACTCCCCCTTGGACAAATGTCATTATTAAAATTTGGACGTTTACTGCCTCGTTAAAAACCTTAAGTCGGAAAAACCCAGTGGGAAAAAAACCGAACATAAGGGAAAAAGAGTACAATACTATTAAGTCCATCTAATATGCCTTCAGGACAATATGTGCTTGTCTTCAGGACAATCTATTTGTCTTCAGGACAATATAGGTAGGCCTACTTCAGTGGCCTAATTGGACGTGCTATTACTGCCTCATTAAAAACCTTAAGCCGGAAAAACCCAGTAGGACAAAAACCGGATAGAAGGAAAAAAGAGTACAGTGCACTTATGTCCATAATCGCTCCCCCTGAAATAAAACAAATTGCTACTTCTGGAGCATCTAAACATTTCCACTTTTGGGGAATTCAATCTTGCATTTTACTGACTCGCCGCATACCAATGCCATAAACTAATTTCTCAAATGTTGATGTTGGCAAAGATTTGGTAAATAAATCTGTAAGATTATCGACGGAGCGAATCTGTTTAACATCAACTTGTCGACTTTCCTGGAGTTCATGAGTATAGAAAAATTTCGACGAGATGTGCTTGGTCTTATCACCTTTAATATATCCTCCCCTGACTTGTGCAATACAAGCAGCATTATCCTCATAAATTATAGTGGGAGAATCTATCACCGGTTTGAATCCACTAGCATTGTGAATATGTGATATCATAGATCTTAACCAAACACACTCTCTTCCGGCCTCATAGAGGGAAATAATTTCAGAGTGGTTGGAAGATGTAGCAACTAGTGTTTGCTTAGTGGAACGCCAAGAAATGGCTGTATCACTATAGCAAAATAGATAACCGGTTTGGGAGCGAGCTCTGTGCGGATCAGATTTATATCCTGCATCAGCATAACCTACTAAACCAGAGTTAGTAGTATTCTTAGAATAGAATAACCCCAAATCAATGGTTCCTCGGAGATAACGGAAGATATGTTTAATCCCATTCCAATGTCTTCGGGTTGGCTCAGAACTAAAACGTGCCAACAAATTTACCGCAAAAGCGATATCTGGTCTCGTGCACTGTGCCAAGTACATTAAAGCCCCGATTGCATTGAGGTATGGTACTTCAGGACCAAGCATATCCTCACCAGATTCTTTAGGACGAAACGGGTCCTTTTGGGGGTCAAGAGACCTTACAACCATAGGGGTGCTCAAAGGGTGAGCCTTGTCCATATTAAAACGTCTAAGCAATCTTTCAGTGTATGCTGACTGATGGACAAGTATTCCATTCTTTTTGTGCTCAAGCTCTAGACCAAGGCATAGTTTGGTTTTACCCAAATCTTTAACCTCAAACTCCTTTTTCAAATATTCAACAGTTTCAGATAACTCTTCAGGAGTCCCAATTAAATTCATGTCGTCGACATAAACTGCTATAATAGCAAATCCGGTTTCAGATCTTTTAATAAACACGCATGGGCAGATGGGATCATTTATATACCCTTCCTTTGTCAGGTATTCACTCAAACGTTGATACCACATGCGGCCAGATTGCTTTAACCCATATAAAGATCTTTGCAACTTTATTGAGAATAAGTTGCGGGGAGTGTATGCTTCAGGCATTTTTAAACCTTCGGGAATTTTCATATAGATATTGGAATCTAATGAACCATATAAGTATGCCGTCACAACGTCCATAAGACGCATTTCAAAATTTTCTTGGGCAACCCAACTTATAAGGAAACGAAAGGTAACTATATCCACTACTGGTGAATATGTTTCATCATAATCTATCCCAGGCCTCTGCAGGAAACCTTGGGCTACGAGTCGGGCTTTATACCTCACGATCTCGTTTTTCTCATTTCGTTTCCGGACAAAGACCCATTTGTATCCAACAGGTTTTACATTGTCGGGGGTTTTAGTAATAGGCCCAAAAATATTACGTTTGGCAAGGGAAGTCAATTCAGCTTGGATTGCTTCCTCCCATTTAGGCCAATCTTGCCTATGACGGCATTCGGTTATAGACCGAGGTTCATAATCATCATTCATAATCTCATGAGCAACTGAGAGAGCAAATGCATCATTGATGATTGTCTCATTTCGATCCCATATCTCATTATGATAACTGATGGAAATTTCAGTATTCCCAAGATTGGTGATCTTTTCATGGGTTTGTACCACTTCAGGGGCAATATGCTCATGAACTTGTGCCACTTCAAGGGCAATATGCACTCTTTGAATATTATGTTGTGGCACTTCAGGTGCAATTTGCTTTCCTCGAGAAAGATTAATATGCTCATCTGGAGCAGAATTATACTCATCTGGAGCAAAATTATGCTCATCTGGAGTAGATTCTAAATTCCTCCCCCTTCTTTTTCGAGGAACAGTGTCTTTTGATCCCGTCGGTCTACCACGCTTCAGGCGCGGGACATTTAGATCCATTTCGGGTGGTTCTACAGGAACATCTATCCTAGCTGGAACATTTGCAGCTGGGATATGAGACTTTGTAACTTTAGCAGTCTCATTAAATGCATCAGGCATTTGATTTGCAATAGCTTGTAAATGGATCAATCGTTGCACCTCATTTTCACATTCAGGTGTTCTTGGGTCTAAATGAGACAAACTTTTCTCATTCCATGAGAAAATCTCGACATTTTTCTGCTTTCCATATATGGAAGCTTTTGGTATCCCAAGTGATGGGAATACTGTCTCATCAAAATGACAATCCGCAAATCTAGCGGTAAATAAATCACCCGTCAATGGTTCAAGGAACCGAATAATAGACGGTGAATCAAACCCAACATAAATGCCCAAACGGCGTTGGGGACCCATTTTTGGTCCTTTGCGGTGGTGCTACAGGCACTTGTACCGCGCAACCAAAGGTGCGAAGATATGAAATGTCTGGCTCCTGGTCCAAGACTAACTGAATGGGGGAATATAAATGAGAAGTAGTGGGGCGCAATCTAATTAAATATGCAGCATGTAAAACAGCATGACCCCACACAGAGGATGGGAGCTTTGTCCTCATCAATAAAGTTCGAGCAATAATCTGAATGCGCTTAATCATGGATTCTGCTAATCCATTTTGAGTATGAACATGTGGGACATGATGTTCAACTTCAATTCCTAATGAAGCGCAATAAGCATCAAAATTCTTTGATGTAAACTCACCAGCATTATCCATTCTTATGCTTTTAATGTGATAATCTGGGAAATGAGCTCGAAGCTTTATTATCTGTGCAAGCAAACATGCAAAAGCAACGTTGCGCGTTGATAATAGGCAAACATGGGACCATCTGCAGGATGCGTCCACTAGTACCATGAAATATCTAAATGGTCCACTTGCAGGCTGAATCGGCCCACAGATATCACTCTGGATTCTTTGCAAGAATGAAGGGGATTCATGATCAACCTTTGTCATGAAAGGTTTAGTAATGAGCTTTCCTTGTGAACAAGATTCACAAATGTAATCTCTGGACAACAACACCTTTGTATCTTTTAAAGGGTGTCCACGAGTATTTTTAAGGATTCTTCGCATCATTGTAGCTCCTGGATGACCAAGGCGATCATGCCAAAGTCCGAACACATCAGGGTTCATTAGTTTCCAGGGCATCGTAGCATATGATTCTATAACTCGTATTGGGACATAATATAATCCCATACTAGAAGCTTCCAGCTTTTCATGGATGGTCTTCTGGCCCATCTTGTAGGAAGTGATGCAAAGAAATTCCTTATTTTGCTCACTAATTGTTTCAAGATGATACCCATTACGGCGTACATCTTTGTAGCTAAGTAGATTTCTTTTTGATCTACCGCTCAACAATGCATCTTCAAGATACAATGTTGTGCCATTTGGCAAAATAATTGTGGCAGTCCCATAGCCATCTATAATATTAACAGGACCAGATATTGTCTGAACATTTGCCTTGCGCAATGTCACATTTGAGAAAACGTGTTTGCCACAAAGTATAGTATGCGTTGTAGCACTATCAAGCAAACATATATCTTCCTTTTTCTCAATGTGTCCCATTTGCATTTATCTTGACAACTTCAGGTGTCAAGTTTCATAAAATTTAACAAATTAATAATATGATGCAAAATATAAACCAACAAGAAGCAGTAAAATGCATAAAATTTAACAAATTAATAATATGATGCAAAATATAAACAGCTTGTGGATATTGTCCGCTTTGGTACTTCAGGACCTCACGGATTTTGACGACCATATTTATTTAATATCTTCCTTGGTAACATAATTATTTAAGGGTATGGCAAAACATAGATGAAAACCCTCAGGATCTATTTCTGGGGACTTATTATTTTCATCAACATTATAAAAAGAAATCAGAAACCTCAAAAGGTTTTTCATTGACCAAAACCTTATTGACTTCAGCATCAGTCGCAGTTAGGTCAATGGCATGGGTCTCAACATGCTTGCCTTTATCCTTCAGGGATGTTTGGTATAGATCAACCAAATGTCTGGCCGTACGACAGGTACGTGACCAATGACCAGTCATTCCACAACGATGACAGGTACTATCATCATGCTTCTTCATAGGCTTTTTACCTTTAGGGTTGTGTGGGGAGTTATTTATATTACGATTAAATCTCCCACTACCCTTACGGAAAAAATTCCTATGCCTGCGCTCACGGCCTCTAGGACGGCCAACATTCTTACTTGAGCCGGCATTTGCTTCAGGAAATGCCTTAGAGCCAGCAGGTCTTAAATCATGATTTTTAAGCAGCAACTCATTTGTTTGTTCTGCAGTCAACAAGACTGAGATCAATTCAGAATATGTTTCAAACTGGCGCTGCCTGTATTGCTGTTGCAATACAATATTCGAAGCATGAAAGGTGGAGAATGTTTTCTCTAAAAGCTCAGCCTCAGTAAGCTTAACACCACAAAGTTCAAGCCGTGATACAATATCATATAATGCCGAATTATAATCGGACACGGACTTGAAATCCTGCAACCTCAGATGTAGCCAATCATAATGTGCTTGAGGGAGGATGACAGTTTTGGTATGATCATACCGCTCTTTCAATCTTGTCCACAAGATCAAGGGATCTCGGACAGATAGATATTGAACTTTTAGGCTATCACTTAGATGCCGACGGATAAAAATCAAAGCATTTGCCTTATCTTTATCATTAGCATTTCCATTTGCACCAATGGTAGCTGCAAGACTTGGCCTTGGAGATGCAGTTCAATATCGAGACACCATGACAAATAGTTATTGCCACTTACATCCAAAATTTGGAATTTGGGCTTTTCAATATTTGCCATAATTCTGAAAAAAATGGTCTCAATTAAGTTGACAACTTTTGGTGTCAAAATTAGGTTGACAACTTCTGGTGTCAAAATTATTTAGAAGTAAATCTTTACACAATAAAAATTTGAATTAACTAGTGTAAAGAAAATGTTAAATAAAATAATGGAATCAAACCTTAAGAACTTACCAGGCTTTAAACTTGTTTCACTTTAGATAGCTCGTGCAGGCTTTAAACTTGCTTCACTTTAGATAGCTCGTGCTGATAACGTGTTGTGGAAGGTGTATTAATAATAATTGGAACAAGAAGCAAGTATAAAGGAGAGAAAGAGAGAGAGAAACGAAGAAACCAGAAGAGAGATCTTATTATTTTTCTTTTCATTCGTTCGTCTATTTATAGACGTAATAATCACTATGCACTATACACTATTCATAACTGCAGTACACTATTCATATGTGTAGTACAGTTCACTATTCGTGCTGTACAGTACAGTTCACTATTCGTGCAATACAGTTCACTATTCATCTGACACTATTCATCCTGGGCCCCATGAATAGTGATATGCATTATTTATCCAGTAGATTTTTATATCTTAGACAATTTGCACAACTTGCATTTGTCCACTTTCATAACATATATATATATATATAGAGTTTTACTATATGACCCTCCTAAATTAATCCCTCCAATAATCTTCCTAACGTGACAGGTCTCATTTATTTTTCTTTTTAAAACCTTACCATTATAATTGTCAAGAAAATGAAACTTACTCTTTAAATATATTAATTTTTTAATGTGGAGTTAATCCTTATTAAATGAGGAATTAAACTTTTGTGATACTCATAAAAGTTTAACAAATCAGAAAAAATTATGTCAGGAGGGTTGTTAGGAGGGTTAAGTATTGGAGGGTAAAGAAATATTTTTTTTTATTTTTTTTATTTTTTATTTTTTTTTTACCAAAAAAAAAAGAAATATTTTTCATATATAAAAATATATATATCATTGAACAATAATACCTGATTTTATATAAAAAATCCCATAAAATAATATAACAGCAACATCACAGCATAAAAATTTTGAAATACTATAATATATGGTAAAAAAATCAATTTAACTAAGCTCAGATTGTCATAAGTTTTGTCTCTTAAAAGAAAATCTTATTAGTCAATGTTTCTTGAGTTGAGTGAAAATAGCCAAATTTAATGCCTATTGGGGTTGTTTGATTAACCATTGAAAAATTTTAAACCATTGAAAATGAAAATTTTCAATGCTTTCATTTTTTCAATGTGTTTGATAATAAAAGCTAAAGAATCACTTAATTGGAAATTTTCAATGAAAAAACATTAAAAATAATAAGTAGCTCTTAGATTACTTATTTCATTCAACAATTCCATTTAAGGAAAAAATCATACATTAATTACATTTAATATTGTATTTTTTCCTTTTAACCACTATTCTTTCCTTTTTATTAATTATCAATGCATTTATTTTTCATAAAATTTCATTTTTCTTATAATAGTTCAAAAATAAATTTGTTCAAACATAATAACTTATCAAACAATTTTTACACAATAAATTCAGTACTTAAAACTTTCAGAAAAAATTTTCAGCACTTAATTTTCAATGTTTAATTATTTCAGTTTTATCAAACAGCACGTAAAATTTTAAGTTCAAATTTTATGAATGAAAAAGAAAAATTTGTGAGAGATTTTCAATTTGAGATTTGATATGACTCGATTACAAATTAGTCGAAAGTTAATGTGATTGTCGGATTCAAAGAGATTTATCCAAAAAATAATCTTATAAAGTAATATATTTATGTACCATTATCTTGTAAATAAAAATAATTGTACCAATATAGAAATATATATAGATATATATTTCTATTTCTAGAATGGGCTGATCAGACTTCAAAATTGGGCTTCCAGTGCTAGAAGGGGCCATCCACCATTGGCCCAAGTATCATCCCACTCCCAATAAAAGGAAATTCTCGCATTTCTTCTATATACGTCTCTCATTTCTAAACCCCGCCGACCAAAATCTCATATTTCTTCTCTTTCAAATCTAACTGCAGCAATCGACTCTCTCATCTTCTGCGATTCGCGGCACAGATCCAATACAAAAGACGCCGAGGGGGTGCCCAGGTGAGTGTTGCGCCTTTTCTCCTTTTCTTATTTGCTTCTTTTCAATCGTCGGCGCTGTTTTTATTTCGAATTTCCGGTCTTCGAATCTGTAATTTATTTTAATCTTTCGAAATAAAAATAGCAATATATTTCACCCGAAGGTGCTCGTCCCATCTTTAAGTATTTCACCGTTGTTTTCTTCTGTCCTAATTTTTTTTTTGGTTGCTAGTTATTTAATGGTCAATTTTGGAACGGACTGATTTATTTTTCTTTATTTGTTTTATTAATTGCAGGTTGACGATGGTTGTTTTGATTCTTCCTTGATTAGTCAGTTTATTATTTAGTGAAAATGCCAGGTGTAGTGCCAATTTTGCCTCTTCCAGCACCGGATGGAGATTTAGGGCCATTGCCTCCATCTCAGGTGCCGGAAGATCAAACCGAAGAGCAACCAACGACTGAGGAACAAAACAAAGCCAGCTCAGTTGCAACCCACACTAGAACTATTGGAATTATTCATCCTCCTCCTGATATTAGGAATATTGTTGATAAAACGGCTCAGTTTGTTGCCAAGAACGGACCAGATTTTGAGAAAAGGATCATTGCTAATAACGCTAACAATGTTAAGTTCAATTTCTTGATAAGTTCGGACCCCTACCATGCTTATTATCAACATAGGTTGTCTGAATTTCGTGCTCAGAATCTGAGCCAACCTAACTCTCAGCAGCTGCAACCGCCTTTGCAGCCTGAGGATTCAGCTCCCACCGAGTCTGCTCAAACTGCTGCTGGTGGTGCGAATGACATAGCTGTAGCCAAGCCTGATCCTGCTGCGCAGTTTAGACTGCCTGTGAAGAAGAATCTTGAACCCCCAGAACCTGCTCAATATACTGTTAGACTTCCTGAAGGGATTACAGGGGAAGAGTTGGATATAATCAAGCTAACTGCACAGTTTGTTGCGCGAAATGGGAAATCTTTCTTGACGGGATTGACTAGTAGGGAGATTAATAATCCTCAGTTTAATTTCTTAAGGCCAACTCATAGTATGTTTACCTTTTTCACTGAACTTGCTGATGCATATTCTAAAGTGTTGATGCCTCCTAAGGGTTTGACGGAGAAGTTGAGGAAGAGTGCTGCTGATATGACAACTGTGCTTGAGAGGTGCTTGCATCGGCTAGAATGGGAACATTCCCAGGAGCAGGCTAGGCAGAAAGCTGAGGATGAAATTGAGCAGGAGAGAGTGCAAATGGCCATGATTGATTGGCATGATTTTGTTGTGGTTGAGACTATAGACTTTGTTGATGATGAGGATGAGGACTTACCTCCTCCAATGACCATTGATGAAGTTATACGGAGGAGCAAGGCATCTGCCATGGACGAGGATGAAATTGTTGAACCTGGAAAGGAGGTGGAGATGGAAATGGATGAAGAGGAGGTACAGCTTGTTGAGGAAGGCATGAGAGCTGCTAGCATCGAAGAAAGTGATGGAGAAAAGAAAGATATGAGGGCAAATGAAGACCCAGAGCCGCCAATGCGAATTGTGAAGAACTGGAAGAGGCCCGAGGAAAGAATCCCTGCTGAAAGAGATCCTACCAAGTTTGTTGTTTCACCAATAACTGGTGAGCTAATTCCCATTAGCGAGATGTCTGAGCACATGAGAATTTCCTTGATTGATCCCAAGTATAAAGAGCAGAAAGAAAGGATGTTTGCAAAGATTAGGGAGACTACTCTTGCTCAGGATGATGAAATATCAAGAAACATCGTGGGACTTGCTCGCACACGTCCTGATATCTTTGGTACTACTGAAGAGGAAGTTTCTAATGCTGTCAAGGCAGAGATTGAGAAAAAGAAAGATGAGCAACCAAAACAGGTTATATGGGATGGTCATACTGGAAGCATTGGACGTACTGCAAATCAGGCTATGTCTCAAACTATCATGGGAGAGGATCAAAATGATGTTGCTTACAGCGATGCAAAGAACCTCCCTGGTCCTGCTGCTCCTCCACCTCGACCCGGCATTCCATCAGTTCGTCCTCTTCCCCCACCACCTGGACTAGCTTTAAATCTTCCTCGTGTTCCTCCAAATGCTCCCCAATATTCTGTAACATCTAGTGGTGGGCTTCCTGTGCCGTTACCTCAACCTCGGCCAATGGGTGTTCCAATGATGCAGTCAATTCGTCCAGGACCACCTTCAATGCCAATGACATCTGGCCAACCCCCCATGATGATGAATCGACCACCCCAAATGCCCCCATCAATGTCCATGAATCCAGCTAATATTCCTGTGCCGCCTCCACCAGGTTCTCAGTTTAACCCTGTGTCAGTTCCTCGACCCTTTGCCCCACTTAGTGTCCCTCCACCTGCTATGCCTATGATGCAGCCGCCTCCACCTTTGCCCCAAGGGATGCCTCCACCGCCACCACCTGAAGAAGCTCCTCCACCACTCCCTGACGAACCAGAGCCTAAGAGACAGAAGCTTGATGATTCCATGCTTGTTCCAGAAGACCAGTTCCTTGCTCAACATCCGGTATGGCGAGCTGATTCTCATACACCCGAGTTTTGTTTATATATTTATTGTTTACAAATAATATATACCACATTAATTTTTATTTTATGTATATATGCTCTAATTGTTGCTTTGTTTCTCTTATAGGGACCTGCGCAAATTACTGTGTCTGTTCCCAACCTTGATGAAGGAAATCTCAAAGGACAACTTATTGAGATTACCATGCAGGCGTTATCTGAAACAGTTAGTAGTTTGAAGGAGAAAATTGCTGGGGAGATTCAGCTCCCTGCAAACAAACAGAAATTGAGTGGAAAAGCTGGGTTTTTGAAGGACAATATGACCCTTGCATATTACAATATTGGAGCAGGAGAAACACTTGCTCTTTCATTGAGGGAGCGTGGTGGTAGGAAGAAGTGATGAGTTTTTGAACAAGGCCATCCAAGGTTTCTGTTGGAACTTAAAATGATTGTGGGACTCTATACTCTTTCTTCTTTGTTGTTATAATTTGGAGATTACATTGGTTGGTTATGTACTATTAGGATTACTATCTTAATGTTACTACAATAGTTAAACGTATTTTGTTGGTTGAAACTAATGGCAGGTCTGATATCTACTACAGATCCTGGCACTTTTGGCGAGCCTCTCTGGGGCAATGAGAAGTGGAGGATCCTTTTGCTTAGGGAGACAAGTTATCCATACCACTAAGGCACTAACTATTGCTTCTCTTGGGATATGCAGTTGGTTTAGTACCGTATTATGATCTGAAATAATTGCCAGAGTGCCTATGTTTATGATCATGAAAGTGTCCTGGAGTTTATATTGTGGTAAATTTAGCGAATATGGGCCTTATCCCAGACGAAGTTTTTGTTTTGTAGGTCGCACAATTCTTTGCCTAGATGGTGGAAGTATAGAAGTTTCAATAGATCTTACTCAGCAGGACCTCTGCTGCTCTGCATGGTGTCAACCCAGGGGCTTTGCTGAGCAATTTTATTTCTCACCAGGGGGCGGGGCCAGGGGGCATATGCCCCAGGAATTTGTTTCTATTCTCAGCTTTTTACAGTTACATGATATGGTAGGTAGGTAATGGTGCAATATGTTTTCTCATGCGACTCTCTCCGAAAAAAAGCTATTTCTTTAGACTCTTTAGTCTCAGCAACCTATAGTTATGGAAGGCGTCTTGCAGAATTCTTTTTTGCTGTCTCTGAGTTCTTATGGTGGTTTTAAGAGCTGCCATTTTTGCTCTTTGCAGCATTGACGGGGTGGTTGCAAGATGGAGATCCCATATATTCCACCGGTGTTATTTTTTTATGGCGGTGCTTATGATTGTCTTGTATTTATGTCTTAGCTCTAATACGACATCGAGTTATTTGCTTGCAATAAAAGCATGTTGATGATTTCTCGAATTTCATAATCTACCGTGAACGTATTTGTCAAATAAACAAATCGGCAAATTCTGGGATTTCAAGATTGTTATCTCATCCATATAAATTGAAAACAAGGCAGCTGGAAAAGGATGGTGACGACAAACTTTTCAACTCAACTCGGGTCCGATCTGCCAATACAGAGAATCATCTCTCCGCCGACCCCGCGAACTCAAAACAGCAATTTAAAATCAAATACCGTTCTTACATTTGGTCTAAATTTCTTCACAGAAATGGTGCAAAACTTGGGCATCTTCTTGTAATATAGTAGACTCCTGGATTCAAGTGCAGCAGAGGCCCGAAAATGTACCGTTTAACAAATTTTGGTTAATTGAAGATGAAACGGCAAACAATATTTCTTTTCACTTCTTGTGTATCTTTCGGGAGTTTCGCACACTAGGCAAGTATCTCAAAAAAGAATAAGGACAACCAAAAAACCGCATAAAATTTTGGCAATCTTTTTCTTCACCCTGATCACCTCCCCTTGAACTTAAATGGTTCAGATAAGTTTTGCCTTCGTATATATAACAAAGCTGCTGCCATAGGAGAACGCTTAAGCCGATCTGCACAGAAACGCTCGAAACAAATAGATAAACAAGAACAAGCCCCCTGGCAGACAGCTGCACTGCAGAGCTCAGCAAAGCAATAACAACTTCCTTGATTGCTCTCAATGCCAAAGTGCTGCTGAAACCACTCAAGTGGCCAAGAGATCTATACTTAATTGGTGGCCAGATATGCAACCCCGCATATGCAGACATGATGGAAACATAGAAAGTACTAACAACAGCTGAGAAAAGGAAGATGATGAAGTGCCGATGATTTGCCGCACCAACACAATTCCCTATCTGTGTCATATTCATAAAGCAAACAGTCAATGGTTATTTTCATGAGAGTTGTAACATGTGGTTAAAATTTTAGTTATGCAATCCAAGAATGTACATGAAACTAGATAGGTAAATTATTAAGGAGTTACTTACAAGCATCAAATAGTCTATACAAAGGCATATAACATCATTACAAAAGAAGCGTATATCAAACAAAAGTTTCAATTAATATCCTAAAAAATGCTCTCTCTGTTGTTCTCGCTACATACATGAACTTCCAAAATGTAATAAAGTTATTACTAGGATTTTATATCCATTTATTTATCTTTTGCTAATCTGTCGACCTTGTAAATTAAAGTAGGAGGCATAAAGCTAATGGAATGAGTTTGTTTATCTGTACTTTTTTCTTTCTTCTCTTTCTCATTGAAAACTTTTAGTTGCTTAATAGTAAGCTATGTGCTTTTCAAAACGGTTAGATGGAATAGCATAATGAAGCAATGGAAAAGTTATAGTTATTTATGCCAGAGATTTTACTCCTATCAGTAAATTTCTAGTAGCTATTAATCGCAGAAAACATTAAGGATCTTCCTTTCTCATGTCAAAATGAAGCACGATATTTTAATGAGGTTTGACAGCCTAATAACTCCTAGATATTACCGATGAACAACATGAACAGAAACAACTTCAATCTCTCAAAACAATGAGGCACTGATGCTATTGTTCCTAATATCACGCAACAAGCAAGGATAATTAATCCAAATTGCAAATAATACATTCTAATACTTCACAAAACCTTATTTACAAGACACCTTGCATCAAGCCATCAACATACTTTATAAAACAACTTGACTGTGGCACAATAAACTATTTCAACACAGAAAATATGCTTAATACTTACAAAAGGGCAGTGATGATCCATGTCCAATATACATGTTCCACATGAACGACAGTGATGTGCTCTTGGTGATTTCGGCTTCGAACAATAGTGGCAGAAGGTATAGTTATCAAGGCCACCTTTCCCTACAACTGGATAGCTACCCCACAATATGATTGGCGGTGTGCCAGCACATCGGAATGCTGCAAGGATGAAGGTAGAAACAGTAGTTGCGGCCAAGATAATTGTTAAGATGGAATGAACAATCCCCCACGTAAAGCTGACAGAGAATACAACAGGATACACCGCCCATACACCCCCACCTGCACTTGCATGTCAACCTAGATGAGAAATATAAAACTTCATGAAACATTAAATAATGCAACTTAGGAACTAGCTCACTGCTGCCTGTATTCAGAGAGGAAAACCGCAAATGCGACTATAAAGACAATAATCAAAATAAATACAGATACATTCAGCAGTTGTAAAACAGAAAAGTTAACAGAAGACAGGGAAAGCAGCGTGAGGGACTAGCTTAATGTATAAGCCATATGAGAGAGAGAGAGAGAACATACATATCACAAAGAGCATAAATATGAGGAGAATACAGACAAAGCACCGATCACGCAATCGCCTCCACCAAAGATACTTGGTTTCAGGTTTATTTACATTTTGATTTGTTATGGCTCCACACCAACCACACTTGAAAACAGGCGCATAAGTTGGAAGAAGGAGACGCAATCCACAACCCCAGCATGTAGTCTCATGATCCTCAGGTACTGTTGTTACAAAATCTTCCTACATTTGGAATAAGAACACATGAGAAACATCAATTAGTTTTCTTCAATCAAAAGGGAACCCACTTTTTCTTGTACTTACACATAAAGATACAGTTTTCATATTATTTCTCAATTTTTACACCAATCTCAACCTCCACATTTGTAAGCTACTCAGTTTTACTGCACTTGTACGCACACATAAACGGATAATTGATTTCCTCTATCCCTCTCTTTCTCTGTTCCTAAGATACCATTAAATGATTTTTCTTAGATGTCATCAATCAAGTATTCAAGTCCGCAACCGCTTTTATCATCTTAGAACAAAAAAGCTCATACATAATTAAACGTTCCACGTAATTTCTACATTTTCATATTATATCTCAATCTTTGACCTACTCCTTTTCCCCCAAAACTTCACAGTTCCTAAACAAAAACCTGACTTCTATCGTCGTTACTCTTCTCCTGATTTCTCTGCAATCATTACACAAAGAAATCCCACATCAAAAAGGTAAAGAGAAAACTCTAGATGTTTTATCAAGCCTTATCCTTTTCTATCAAGTCCATTCTTTTTCTTTCTCATTTTAATCAGATTCGGTCGCTTTTTTCGATTCTAAGATTGCAAGTGACACAACATGTATAATCGAATACAAAATTACGCATAGGCCAAAGTGAATAATATAGTAAACTAAGGTCTTTGAGTTTGAAAAAAAATTATTTTGACTAATAATTAATCAGTGTAAAAAACCAAGCTTTTACAGAAGTAGAGAATGCAACGGAAAACTCGGTTGAATCAAGGGCTAAAGCCTACAACATGAAACTAAATATGAACAAACAAGACGTTCAAAACATAACCAAATTTCCTTCTCCTTCATCAAAGAATTCCAAACATGAATCAATAAGAAGCCAAACAAATAAGGAAAATCAAATTTATTCCAGCTTACTTAAATTTTTATATATAACAATATATCAGAAAGAAATGGTGCTATGGATGAAATGAAATAGTACTATCTATGAATATGATTTGAGTAGCCTCATCAATTCAAAATCGTAAACAGAAACAGAAAATTAGAGAAAAATCGATATGCATAATTCGAAGGGAAATCCAAGAAATAAAATTAGACCAACAAAAATACAAAGGAAGAATCCAACCGACCTTGCCCGAATCAGCCATCTTCTTCTTCCGGCGCTCTCTCTCTCTCTCGCTCTCTTTTTTCTCCTTATTTTCTACCGTTTATTATTATTATTATTATTATTATTATGCTGGATTGCACAGCCTCGTCTTCATTCTTCCATCTTCACTTCCCTGATCCTTCCCCTTTGTCAGAAAGAGAAACATTTGAATATTATTTGGAGTTGAAATTTGGAGATTTAAGAAAAAGAAAAAAGATAAAAAAAATTGTGGATCGTCGTTTAGCGTCTAACTTGTCTATAGTCCGCCCTTTAATGATCTAATTTCTTGGGCCTTGGCCCATTCCTTCCTCAGCCCTTAAACCAACCGAAATTCCCATTTTAGGATCCCTTCTGGTTTTGGCTGCCGAAAAGGTTCTTTACACCTTTAAGAAATAAATAAATAAATAATGTTTAGATTTTGAATTTTCTTTCATTCTCTTTTTTTTAAAAAAAATATAAAATAAATCAAATACATTTTCTTTTGTGTACAAATGAAGGAGAACTTCCCTTTTGGGATTTGATGCAGCTCGATTTCAAATTAATCAGGGCCTAATATGGTTACCAAATACTAGTGGATTTATACTAAAAAAATTTATCCCAACTCGATTTCAAATTATTCGGGGCCTATTATGGTTACCAAATACCAGTGGATTTATACTAAAAAAATTTTGGATAATTGAGTAGCTATTTAGCTGCCATAAAAAAAAAAAAAAGAAGAAGAAGAAAAGAAGGGAATTTCTAGTTCTAGGATGAAAGTCAATAAATCATACTTAATATTATTAACCCAGCATTTTTGTCACTTAAATTGAATTTGCATAGCAGTTACCCCCTGTTATGTATAAACAAAATATGAAATCCCTGGATGATACATACATTTGGTGCATCTATCAAAAATGAATTCAAAGCCCCAACATGACTTAATATGAACTCTGGCATCCATGGAGATTGCAACTCAGCCCCAGAACTTTACAGCTGAAAGAGGAATCCTTATTTTAACCACCGATAGAGCTGCATTTTCCAGAACCAATACTAATCTCAAACCCTATAGCGAGGAAAGTAGGAAACCATATATCTCTGAGTGGGGCGGAGAGAGAGAACCCGTAGGAAGCAAGAAGAATTCACATGGTGTGAATGGTCATTGGTGCAGGTGCAGCTCCCCGAAATTAATACTAAGCTCATTGCTTGGCTGCTTTGCTTCAATGATAACAAGAAAATCAGAGGTAAATGTACAGTTTAAGAGTTCAAAAAGAGATACAAAGGAGAAAAACAATTTCAACAACCGTCCAATTCCCATATGCTGGATGAACTTGTAGAACTAATTAGAAGCAGGAATTTTTTTCAATGATTTATGATTTATGACGACGAGTCAACCCATAGATGTGAGTTTGCTAAAGAGAAAATCGAATGTTCTACTTATATTCAGGAAAAGTGCAAAAGCAATAGAAAAGTTTAAGACATCAACATCTTACATATCTATGAAGTGAAAGGTGAAAAGAAAATACCATACTTTTTTCAATGTAGCCCAAGACCAAATCCAGAATGTGCCAGCTAAACTCCAGTCGTTTGGAAGCAGTTACTGAAGATTATTTAGTTATATCCCAGTAAACATATTCAGGAAAGAACGAACACACCAGTCTGCAGGCAGCAAATATATGTCAAATATAATATAACTGATGGAAAAGGCTGATGCTTGTTTTTCTTCTTAAAAAATTGAGAAGCACAAGCATTTTCTTACATCTCTCACTATAAATTTGTCCAACGAATTCAGGGTTGGCAGCATCCATTCTGATTGATATACGGAGACATTTTGACACTCACCACTAACAAAATCATCATCTGTAACATAGCAAGGACAGCCAAGATGCATATCCCATATTAAGAAATAGAGCGACTGCAACCGTAACGAGACCAAACTAATTTACGACTTCCATTATTAAAAGGAAAAATTAAAACCTGTAGCTCGCACTAGAAATCTGTGAGTAACAAAGTGCTGCAACAGCCAGAAAGAATTATTAATTAACATAATATAAAGTTCAATAGAATAGCCAGCGAGGATATATTCTACAGCTAGTCATTTTTACAGAACAATAAGTACTTTGTAACATGAACTGATATATGCTTTATAATGAGTTTGATTTAAAAAACAAAAGATGCTGATGCTATTTACATCTTAAAGCACTTTTTTGTAGTATCAATCTGATATTTTGCATCATGTCATACCTCACTCATTCTATCAAAGACAATATACTGATAATGTTGTTTCTCAGTTTGTGAAAACACAAGTTTGAACTACAGAACATGCCTCTACTACTAATCAGAACACTTGACTAAACATGGAGACTATTAGCAAATTTCAACTGATACGCTCGTATGTGTTCCCTCAAAACCCTTAAAAACATGAGAACCAACCTAATCATAGGGTATTACCTGCCAAACAGCAGGCATATACTCGCGATATGGAAGTTGCTGATCACTATTTGTCACGTTTTTTGAATATGGATTATCTGTTGAAGACCACTTCCTGTAATTGCGGTCAAAAAGGATAATGATTACCTTTAAACTCCACTAGGACAAAGCTTCCATCACAGAACAGAAGTATAAGAGGAAACATGGTAAAAGGCCATAGTTATATCTTGTCTCCTTTTCATAATCTGTATTTAGTCCATTTCTTATACATTGTTGTATTAACATAAATGGGAATCTTATTTGGTGTTGCATCCAGAGTGTGTTAAGAGAACTATAAACTAAAGACTGAATCAGCTTATTTTATGCACTCATTTTTAGTCAAGATAACAAAAGTTGTGTCTTAAACACTAAATGATGTGTTTGGTGAATATAATGTATGGTAAAGCCATAAAGGTGTATACAATTATTGCATCACATTTTCCAGCTGCTAGATAATAGGCATGTTAAGTTGCCAACTATATAAACAGTAAGCACCCTTCCACAAGTATACACAGAACCTACCATCTTAAGTCATTTACTGAATTTCTGTTGCCTAAGATTGCTGCTTTAGTAGCCATCACAAGCATGGGATGCACCAATAGCAGCTTTCTAATCTCCTGAACTACAGTGTTTGATACACTTTGGAGATGCAAGCTTTTCCTATGCATCAATAGCAGATAAAATTAGCAAAAAATGTATTTATAGTACATGTACAAGTATGCCTGTGTTTTGTGTAGCTATTCATGATTAACTATTAACGGTAGAAATAATGATTGAATCTTATCCCTGGAGAAAATAAATAAATAAACAAAGGTAAACAAACACCACAAAAAGAAGAATTTGACAACCCAAAACTCTAATACATGGCTGGAAAAATGACAAATTTGGAAGATAAAAAAATAACAATTAAACAGTTTCTTACTATAACTTATGAGAGGAAATGACAGTATAAGAGTGTGACATTTCCAACAGTTTGCTAGATAACTGTAGGAAGAAATGTTGAAATAGTTACCTATCACTCTCCGGTGAAAAAGATGACAAACCACGATCTACCCAGTGAAATGCTCCAATACTGGCCACAAGCTATGCGTCAGAGGCTAACGATAGAATTAGGTTGTGCTTCTGTTATTCTAATTTTAAATGTACCTATATTAGATTCTTTTGCTCTCCCTCTTAAAGCTAATTAAAACTTTCCTTCAATAACCCTATACACTTAGTTACACTCAGTTACATTTAGTTATTTGACGCATTTCAGTGAGTCTCAGGTAGTCTCAATCACCTTCACATATATGCATGATAGAGATTAGTTAAACATCAATGGCACTTATTTTTCCAGAAATCATCAAACTATCTGTTCTAGCCTTAAATCAAGATTCTCTACACGTTACATCAGAATATATAGCTATAAATATTACATCAAGAATATATATCTACGACTGAAAGTAAATAAAATGCAACCAATTAAGGATTGAATTAGAGGGATCAATGACAAACCCGTCAATCAACAGGAAATGAACATTAATACCATGTGCTTCCTTCTCCTTTTGGATCCGATAGTGTAATGTCTGTCATCCAGCAAAGCACTCACCAATGAAAAAAGAAAAGAAAAAGGACATAAGACCGCCAAACATATAATTTTTCTCTACCAAGGCAGAAATCTAGACTAGTATAAGAATTTGGTCCCTTGCACCACTCAGTCTCTTACTCTTTTTAAAAAATTCAAGTTTCGGTTTCTCCTTTAAAATAGCATGCAAGTTGCAAGGTAAAGGCAGAATAGTTAGTAGAATTCTATCCTTATAAAAGGAGAAATAAGGGACATTGCTATATCACGGGGAGAAGCAAAGTTTTGCACAATGTGCCATAGGCAATGAGGGAAACTTTGGCCTCACCTTGAGAGTGGCAAGAAATTCAGAACTATCATAACAACGGATGTACAGAAACCTTCTCATGCATAATGCAAACAATTCCTCACTGTAAGATTTCACTGTTGCAGTTTGAGCTTCAGAATCCTTCTTCTGGCAACCTACTTCACCGCTTGATCCTACAAATATATGAACCAAACTTCACTCAGAAAAAAGGTTGTTGGCACGCAAAGCTGCTAATTTTCAGCAAGAATTACTCTTACCGTTGGTTGCTTCCATGATTCTGTGATTTAATAATTCTGAGAAGCGTAAAATGTCAAAACGGCAATCCAAGTCAAGAAACATTGCTAAATGCCCCAATCCTCCAAAATTGACCCCTTTCCATTGTTTGGGAAGTATGCAAGTGATGGCGGCCTGCATCAAGATATGGGTTTTGGCAGAAGAAGAAGGTCCTACAAGCTCCACGATGTTGCCGACGCGAAGTGGAACTCTGTGAAGAGGTGGAATAAGCAAGAAAGGTCGCTCAGTTAAAACCCTGTCTAACATTTCTCTGGCACTCTCATCTTCGACGAGCCAAGCTTCGGCATGGGAACCCATCAAGCTTGACAATTAAAAACTGAGACTTTCTTTGGGATACTAACGTTGTTGTTCAACATTCGTTCACAATAACCATAACCCAAGATGAAGCTAACCAGCCACTCTGCATTTTAGCCTCTTGGTTTTCTGATGCAGAAGTGGGAGAACGGGTCAGTACTCAGATTTGGGCATTCAAAGTTGGGTTATATCAGTCTCAGATCATCACGAATTGGGCCGGGAACCCTCATGCTGGCGTTTTTATGGTTTCTGTCTCAAGTTGGGTTGGTTTCCATTTAGTATATGGTAACCCAATCCAACCTTCCTTTCCTTTGCGTGATAATAAAAAATGTCATCAATATTTAGATTGGAGCTCGAACTAGCTAGAAGTGATTTTCGAGTTCGAAAATGAGCTAACAAATGAGAAATTTGTAGACCATGTGCCAAACGGCCAATCTCTTGATGAAGTGGCACGCAGTGAAGTTCTCTCCAAAACAAATTGGCTTTAAATCTGGTAGTTTCATCATCCCAACCCCATGGATGTTTGTTTACCACTGGGGTCAATGTGAAATATCAGCTTTTGGATCTCAAAGGCCACCTCTTTTCATCACAACAACGCCAAACCAGTTCTTATTGAGTCGACTTCATTTCTTCAGTCCTTGTTAACTTCTTTTTTTTTTTTTTTGGCCTCAGTCCTTGTTAACTTCTTAGGTTCTGCAGCTTATAATGGTAACTAAGACTGTGCTGTAATGTCCAGAACAGAATCTTTGTTTCAAGTTTTAGCAGTGAAACAACCAGTTTACTCCACCCACCATGCTTCCAAAAGTCCTAACTGGTCTAAACTTTCCTCTAACACAAGAATCATAGGACATAACTAGCACCATCCAATCCATAATCTGTTGTTGTTCATGTTCAAGATTGCAAGAATATCCTGTGTTATCTAATATTTCCTTCCTTTAAATGTCCAGTAAAAGACGTTTCATTTTCAATTACAACAGCCAATTTACTATCTAAAACTACTGCATTTGCATTCCACCACATTCATTATTTCATCTGTCCAATTAAGATTTAGTTTTTCATTGGAAACAGTAAAGAGAGCTGAAGAGAATAAAATGTTTGTGGCGTTTCCAGGATCAAATGACATTAAAGAAGAGCCAACAATCAGGATAACCACACTTTTAAATATTGCGTCTGTGCCATTATACCGAGAGGAACTGATTATCCCCCAGAATTGGTAATAGACGCTCCATTTTTTCACTCCAAAGACTTAATATTCAACAAAGAAAATACTTTCAGAAATAAGGGATTTACTGATTTGAAGCTCAGTGGAAGGAGAAGTCGTTAAAAACAGAGGGCTCACGGCAGACCAGACCTTCCAAGCTGAAAGATCCAAATCCACTGCCCATCAACACTTCAAAGTGTTTTCATCTCATCATAGCACAAATTAAATCCCTTTTTTGAATTTGTTTCTTAAATTTTTGATAGAGAGAGAACCTATAATCTAAGGCCTCAGTGTGTGTAACAATCAGATCATTGACAATAATATCTCACTGAAATCCGCTAAGATAATTTTAGTTATCATCATTAGCCTTATCATCTAAATAGTTCTTCCCCACCAAAAAATAAAAAATAAAAAACAAGTTTTCAAAGGTGGAAAATTCTTCCAAAGAGGAAAAAAAATAGCAGAAGAAGGAGAAAGGTACTCAGACAGCCAAGGGTTAGTCTTCAACTTCTGGGATTGAACCCAGAGTCAGAAACTCTAGTCCACAAAAAATTATTCATCACCGCACTTTCTTTCTTCATTTTCCTTTCCAGGGGGAGCAAAAACAAAAAGACTTCTAAATATTCAGAACCCACAAAAAGGCAAAACATAACATATAAGTAAAGAGACAGACCTAAACAGATCTCCGATGAGATACACAACGCCAAAGAGAAGCTGATGAAGTCTTAGGAGGATCAAAAGCATATATATAGTCCATGAGAAGCTGAATTTAGGGTTTTTCACAGGGTTCATGTTTGGGCTAGGTTAAGGTAGTTAGGCCGTTGAGTGAGGGGGTTGCTTCACTTGCTTGGCGGCTGAAACCTGGAGCTGGACCTGAAGTCTGTCCAAAGTTATTGGACATAAAGGCCCAATTGGGCTCTGTAAAAGCCTGCTCTCTTCAGGGCCGAAAAGCCTGTTTCAATTAATGATTTTCCATATAATTTTCCCAAATTTTAAAGTTTGTTTCGAGTTCAAAGTTCCATGAATAAAGAAAATAGAAGTAAGAGAGTTTTTTCTCATTTAAGATCCGATGAAATTTAACATTAAATTAACTTAGATCTAATGTGATTATCAGATATCAAAAGATTAATAACAAAGAAAATTTTAAAAAGAAAGAAGAAAAAATGGAATTACATGTTTTTAGCTTGTTAAGTTCTTTTTCAATCTTTCCTCTGATGGATATATATGGCCATGTGTTCATGGCTCATGAGGGCCAGATAGCTACCCAGGGAAGTGGGTCATTCTCCAACGAAACTCACCTAGAAACCTTTCGAAAGGCAAGTCGATTATCGTACACAATAATGCCTTTTATGATTACAGCTCAGCCGAGTACAGGAGAGAAAAGAACAAAATGCCCAGTTAAATTTATCTGTTTGATAAATAACCCTGCAGACGGTGAACCGACAAAAGCAAATATTGGATAGCCAATTCAGCTAAACAAAAATTGCTTTTGCGATGTCATATGTTGGAAAATGTTTGAAAAACATTGTAAAAAACTTCTAGTGACGTTTATTTTTAATGTCATTTATACGTTGTAACTTACAGTGTCATTTAGGATTTTTGAGATGTTTTAAATAACCATCAGTGTAGATTCTTATCAATATTTCATTTATTTATTACAACATTTATAAATAGTTATAATATAAAATATTATTGCAACGTTTTTCTATATTAAGACCATGACACTTCTAAATGATTTAATGTAACATTTACAAATATCGGTACAAGATATTAATCATAATTAGTTTAAATATATTGTAACATTTTTTAAGTGTCCTTATAAATATTTTTTCTAATAGTTTTTAAATGTCGCTTTAGATTCCTATATCGACAATTCCTAAATGTCGTTATATCAAATGAACTTTTTTCGTATTGACTTAATGCAACATTTGTATGCGTTGGTTGAAAGATAATAATTTAACATTATTAGAACGTCGCTTTAGAATTTTTATAGTGACATTTGTTGAGTGTCATAATATCAAATTAACGTTCTTTATAAAACTTTGAATGCACATTTGTAGAAATGTCGCAATAAATTATAACGCTTGTTTAAAACATTGCATGATATAATGACATTATTTTGAAATGTCGTTTTAAGCGTGACAAAAACTAATACTATAGCGATATTCATTATGAATGTTACAGAAATTAATAAAAATGTCGCAACGAAAAACACTATTAAGACATATACAGGAAGTGTGGCTACAAATATTACAAGAAATTCTGATGTTTGTTAGGAAGCATCACTTGTTATAGTGACATTATTTAAAAACGTTGTTTGAAGTATCATAAGAATTAATATTATAACGTTGTTCATTACAAATGATACAAAAATTAATAAAAATGTCGCAACAAAAACCACTATTAAGATATATACAAAAAGTGTGACTATAAATATTACAAAAAGTTTAAATATAACGATGTTTATTTTAAATGTTATAAAAAAATACCTATACTTATCTTATAGCGACGGTTGAGAAAATTATCATTTTCAAAATGTCACAATAAGTATTTTTTGTTGTAAGGGTGCTTTAACGCAAGTTACGCAGCAAATTAATAGGCTACTGGCAGAGGGGACCGAGCTATTACTGCATGCGGAATTTGTAAAGCATACGCAATTCGCCCATTTATCTCTTGAAAGACGTCGACGATTGACCATTATTATGTTGCTTGTGTTCTTCAATCTTAGGCTCTCAGCAGCAGCCCATAATGATTGGCATGAAGGAAGACCACGTACTCTTATCTTCAAACACACACAACACTTTAAATTTCTAATTTTCCTTTTAGTACTATTTAGTTTATTAATTAGTTCAACTACACATGAAAGAAAACAGAGAGACAGAAAAAAGCATCACGGGAGACTTCCTTTTGAGTCATGTAAAGGAAATAAATAAGGTGAAGAAATGTAAATGTAATGGCAGAACAAAAATCTATTGATATAAAGTGTAACAAAAAATTCCAAAACAGTTGATTAAATTACAGTTTATGTTTTTATTTTTTTTTAAAACTAAATCTGGCCCCATCATGTCTTTTAACCCGAGAATAACCATTTTTTGACCATAAGCATAAGAGGTAAATTCACTCTTAAAAAGTGTGATTTCAAAGAACCAAACTTAATAGTCATCCTTACAACGATATATGATAGAAGTTGTTATCATCTTAACTAACATTTGCATTTATATGATCTTCAACTGGTATTGTTCCTTGCTTTTTTTTCTTTGCCTATGCCACAGCCATTAGTATGGTATATCTTTTGACCTCCGAGGCCTGATGGCCAAGGGGCAAGGGATTAATTGGGAAGGTCACCATGACAGGATTGGAACCAGTGAATAAAAAATCGGACTGGATCAGTTGGTTTAACCGGTTGAACCATAAATCGACCACAAGTTCGGTCCATTAAAGGTCTAAAACCGGATTCCTATTTGAACTGTCATTGAATCGAGAACAGTTGAACCAGTTCAACGGAAAATTTAAAATTTTTTATTTTTAAGTTATTTTTAATTAATTAATCCAAATTCAAAAGAAGCCTAAGTTAATTAAAAGTTCAAATTTTAATTTTCTTATTATGTTTGAACTTTAGACTTTGAAATTTGAAGTTTAAATTTTTAACTTTTTTTTTTAATATACTTCAATAATAAAAATATAATTTGTGATGTAAAATAATTTGTAATATTTATTTAGATTATGTGATGCATTAATTTTTTTATTTTTTCATATTTTTTATATTTTTTATGAGTTTTATGAATTTTTTCTTATTTTTATGAATTTTTGAATATTTTTAAAAATTAATAAAATTAAATTATTTATGTAATTAAACCGACCGATTAAACCAATTGGACGGATTAAACTGTGACCCTATCGATCAATCGATTCAACGATCGGTCTGATTTTTTATTCATTAATTGGAACCCTTACCATCCTTCCCCCCAGGTGTTAACCCTACTTGTTCATATCAACAAAAAAAAAAGGATATCTTTTGATCTTGTCTTTGTTTTCTTTTTTGGTCATTCTTTTTATGTAAGTTTTGTTAATATTTCAACAAAAAGAACCGAAAGAACCGAAAGAGGGCCAGCCTCAGACCAAAAAATAAAAGAAAGAGGGCCAGCCTAATAAACATCGCTCAAATCAGTCAAACTTCATGCATAAAGTACTATTTTCGAACTTTGTCGGCAGATTAATCTTTTTTAGTATAAGAGAGGGGGAATAATAGATTAGAACGTAAAATATCTATTCATATCCCATATCACTTTTACCATTTGAGTTAAGTTATAAAGTGATATTTTGTTCATTATGATTGAGTATACACTATTATATGTAGAATAAAAGATGTATGATAAATGGTGTGGAAGAAAGCTAAAGGTTAATATAAATAATTTACCTAAGGCATGATTTGTCCTTAAAAATTGACGTCATTTACATGTGTATATTTTTTTTTTAAATGCTGAATAATACTATATTCATACATCATTTAAGATACCAAACAAAGCATTTTTATATAATTAATGTTTTATTTTTTGAATTAAAAAAATTACTTTCCTAGAAAATTAATCCACCTTAAAAGAAAGAAGATATAAAGAAGATATAAATATATCCGTTAACAAAATCGATTTTTTAAAATGTATTTTTTTTTATATTTTTGCCAGAAACATTTGATATTTTGACAATATTCAGCACATCTTCCGTCAACAACCCACATGGGCATGCACATGAGTGTTCCTTGGTTTCAATATTGCATAATTCTGATTAGACCCATCAAAAATTAACGTTTCAAATAGAAAAAACAGTTTTTCCAAAAAAAAAAAAGAACAGGTAACTCAAACATTTATTCAACAGCCTAGAAGTACACGGAGATAATGATAGTATATATTGAGCTCGATTATCGAAAAAGAAGTAAAAAACAAAACAAAACAGTGAGCTCAATTATTCACGACACAACACTGATTGCATACGCAGGACGAGAAAGGTGTCATCAAGCCATGAAAATTCCCAGAGAGTCCAAGGAACCAAAAAAAGTTCCCTCCAGCTTGCCTAATTTCTTTATTCCCTTTAACCCAGGCCCCAGCTCCTATGAATAAATAAAATGTTAATACAAAGAAAAAGATAAAGAAAAGAATAGAAAAGAAAAGCAAAACCCTTTTAACTGTTGACAAATGCACATTGCTTCCTGATCTCGCCTTGTGATCCTGTCTTAACATTGATCCGACCCATTTTCTCCATAGACTTGGCAAACTCGGAATAGAAGAATTGGAGTGGACTTGAAAGGAGTTGGTTAATGAGAGCCAAGCTAGTTTGGTTTGTGGTTAAGGCAGCATCGGATTGGAACAGACCTCTTCTTTTGGTTAGTAAAGTGTAGTAGCTAAGATCAAAGGTTTTGCGGCTTCCAGGGTCCATCTCCAATTTTGTGGTGTTGTCATTGGGAGTTTTGCACTTGTTTGCCTTGAGATTAGCAGCGTATTCACTGTCAAGCGTCGGATCCACGCCGCCGGGGCCGGAGGAGTTGTACAACCGGCGTGAAACTGACGGGCAATGTGCTATCCCGATGGTGTGAGCACCTGCAACAAAATTGGAAATATCCTGAGCACCTAAATATAACAAGGATCTCTCCTATTAAAAATGCATATCATTCAGCCGCCATATACCTGAAGTCAGAACCAAGTCTCTGACATCGAGTCCTTGGTTATTGAAAAGCCTTAACAGAGTAGTGAAGTTGCTGAATGGTGATGGAATGCTGGTGTTTGCTTCCGCGACATTTGAGATCACCCCATCTCTTCTTCCTGTAGGAACATTCCAAAATGGACCTCCCTGTTTGCCACCAAATACGAATTGAAGTTGTTTAGAAAAGAGCAAGCGACCCTGTTCCAGTTACTTCTGGTTTCGTGAAATTTTGAGGCAGAGATTGATTTTACTTACAGCGGTCACGACAGAGTCCCTTGCAACCAAAGTAAGGATATCAGCACAGGAGACAATGCCAGGGCATTCAGCTTCAACCAGGCTCTTCACTCTATCAATGAAATCAAAGCCCCTGAGTGTTTGATTTGGAACAGCATTCTTTTCGCCGTTAGTGACGTTCAGAAGCACAGATGCATCACAGCCCTGAAAAGCAAAGAGAAAGCAGAGAAAATAGCTGAAGTTAATTTGATGATCAGACGAAACAATTTATTACAAAGGGTGAGCCAAGAAGATAAAAATACATACCCTGACAAAACAATCATGGAAGTGCATTCTGATGAAGGTGGCTGCCAACGATGGGGCATTGGGTATGTGCTCCCTGACATAGTCTTGCACGATCTTCTCAGCTTTAGGACAGCTCTTGGCATAAAAATTCATTTGCAATTGAGCATGACTTGTGCCTATAAAGGCTAAAAGACCCACGAAAACAAACACCAGAAACTGTGTTCCTGCCATGTTTAGCAGACTTTGGAACCTCTTGTCTCTCTTCCTGTTGAAAAGAAATTAAAGTTTGATGTTGTTCTGATTTGCCAAACAAGGGAAGCTTTTATAGACGTTGATTTGAACTAGTACTACAAGCTGAAAAAACAAAAAAGTAAAGAATGTTTAGATAATAAGCCCGTTATATCCATGCACCTGACCTGTATCTTAAGATATACCATAACATATTTTAATCAAAAGCAATGAAGTAAAATATGAAATTAGTTATGCCTGTCTCTTACCGATCAAAAACAATTGACATAGGATTCGTATAGTGTTAGATCAAGGGTGGGCTACATTTTTATCCTAATAATAAAGAATAATGTAAAAACAGAGATTAAGCTAAAATTGATTAGAATAATGGGTCATTTGGTTCGAGTAATATAACCTTACTTATGGTATAAGATTATCATCTCATTACCTGACAATTTGATTCATGGTAATATGTGTATTTTTTGTTTGGTTGACAATTTGATTCTTGGTAATATGTGTATTTTTTGTTTGGTTGTAACAGAGGGAATATAAAATTGCTATATTTAGTTAAAAGGGAATATGATCTATAAAAAAGAATATTTTACTATTTTACCATCATTTATATATATAAACCCTTTCTAGACCAAATATATTAAATTAATATACATATTAGCTTAAAACATACATATATGTGTTATTTATTTGTCCTGTTTTTTAATTAATTTATTTATTTTAAGTTTTTTAAATTTCTTATTTAATTAATTATCACAATTTTTTGTTTGAAGTTTGTATATAAAAGGCTACTTTTCCTTTAAAAAAAAATAAAGGACTAGTTTATGAACTTTTAATTTTTTTTATTTATTTAAAAGATAATTTTATTTTAGACTTCATTTTTTTTGTTATGTTGAAATCGAATAAGATAACATGAATCAAAACAAAAAAAATGTAAGGGCAAAATAAGAAGAATTTCAACTAGTACTGCAAGAGTAGTGCCACATGACCCACACCAAATTTCATCCAACTAATTGACCTGATATCTAGAATTTCGACTATTAATAATAATTAAAATGTTACCATAAAATATGTCTAAAATTTAGAATTTACCCTTTGTGACATGTTGATTGATTTAAAAATTTGTGATATCATGTCAAATGGGTGTTGAAAGAAATTTGATTTTTTTTATATAATTACATGTATCTGTATCCGTTTAATGGTTTACAACTAATTCTGTTTAAGCCGCGTCGGATCCCAAATAGGGAAAAGTTCTCTCAAATAGGTTTTCTCATCCATTCACAAGACTAACAGGTGTTTAGTGGGTAGAGAAGTTTTTTTTCTTAGAAAAATTAAGCTTAATTACCGTTGTAAAGACTTATATAATAACGGAGATTAAGCTTAAGTTGATTAGAATAATTAACTAATTAAGCTTAATAACCGTTGTAATTTGTATATGTGGCGGCTAATAAGCATCTTACGGATGCAGATTTGTTGGCTTATTGATCTTGAATTGTTGGTCATGTTACACTAAAAAGTAAAAACCACGTGAAATACGAACAAGAACTTGACTAGAATAAAATCAGTTGGTTCACCTGCTCTCGATGGCTATATGATTTCATGAATTCATCATGATATATACATTTCTAGCCTTGAGCTGTCTGTCTCGCTAGGTACTCTTTTGTATTCAATAATATATGGTACCTGCTTCCACTCTTTTATAGCCGACAGTTCACGGGGCTTAATATTAATATGAAACGTAAAAGTTGGATTCGAGTGAAGAATAAAGTTTGTCAACATATTTGAAATGGGTTTAATTAATTTAATCATTATTCTCCATGCAGAAGGCTAGAAAATGAAAAGAAACAAGAGGAAAAAGAAATACACAGTGCTGAAAACGAGCTGTCAAGTAGAAAAAGGACATGCAAATTACATAGATATGATGATGATTATCAGATCTTAGTTGTATTTTTTCATAACAAAGCAAGTTCGGAATGCCTTCGAGCATATGGCATATGCTGCATGTATATGCCATTAATTATTAATGTTGGCTTGAGCAAAGGATGAAGGATTAAATTCTAACGATAAGTTAACCCGACAATGAGGAAATTCGAAATGCCCGATTTCATTATTCCCTGGCACGAGAAACTTTTGAGAGAATGTTGAGGTCGATGTGTCACTTTGCGGGTTGTCTCTTTGTAATTTCAGGTAGCAAGAAAAAGCAAGTAGTGTCTTGCCCCATTCTTCATTTGGCTAGCACACATATACATGTAGCAATCAGTAAGATTGAAAAGATCAAGCAAAGAGAGAGTGAGGGTTAAGGGAACTCGATTAACTCTTGTAATTTTCTTTTATAGTCAAGAGGTTGGGAAGCCATGTAAAGATAAGAATCGTATCCCGATTCCCTCCTCCTCTCGTTATAAACAAAAAATATATATATATAAAAAAAGAATACATTAAATATGTAGACCAACTAATATTACAAATTAATTAAGTTGTTGTGAGGCCTTTTTTTCACACAAACGAGAGGAGGGACGGAATTCTACCTAAGGAGAGGAGGATGTCAGGGGTCGAAAACCTACCTTGATGACCTCCCTTAACCTCTTTGGCTATTAGGCCAAGAGATGGAGGTCAGCTGCTTGTGAGTTTTAATTTTAGAGGTCGAGTTATTATTAAATTCACACGTTAATAAATTTTTTCTCTATTATCATACTCATGTAAGTAGGACATTATTACATAATTAATCTTCAAACGAGGTAGAGTTCTGTTTAATACTAATCTATAAACTTAGGGTACAAGCCAAATCATATATTTGATCTTTTTTTTTTTTTTTACAAAAAAAATGGAATGGATTATTCATAGCTAGCAGTTCATTTGTAGTACTTCTACCATTATGATGGTGTGGAGAGGACAAACTGTGAAATTTGACATGACTAATTAAGAGAGAGACCCATCGTGGAGTAAGTAAACATAATTGGGGGTAGGCCCCGGGAGAGCGTGTCATGGGGGCTAAGCAACAAAGGAGCCGCGTCTGCTCCAATGGCCTGTACTGCAATACTACGGTTGGTGACGTGGAGTGCTTAGCGATGCGACACGTAGCAATCTTCTAACGTCTAAAACTTAACTCCCATGAGTCGTGACATTTTTGTTGACTTTGAAAGCTTATCTGCTAAAAGGCCAGAAGCTAAATACTTTTGCAATTTTATTTTCCTTTTTTTTTAAAAGAAAAATTTCCATTTGTATTGTTAATCTCCTTGTTTTCTATTGCTAAAAATTCAAACCCTATTTGACTTTAACATGCCATTTGTTTAATATATTTATCTTAGTCCTTATTTGATTTTAACAAAATTAAAAGAAAATTATTATAGATAAAAATACCTTTACTGTTTGATTTTTAAATATTTTAAAAATAAATAATTTAAAATTTATTTATTCACTCACTCACTTCTTATTAAAAATCCAAAACCTTACTACAATAATAATTTTTTAAAATTAAAAACTTATGCTTAAATAATTAATAAAAATCTAAAAGCCTACCATAATAATGTTTTAAAATTAAAAAATTACCTTTGAATAATTAATATTTTTAATTTGAGATTAAATTTTATCTTACATGTAAATAATGAAAATCGATAATCCTGTCACAATATTTTATTAAAAATTAAAAATGTATCATTAAATAATTATTTTTTTATTTGAGACTGAATTTTATCTTACACATAGATAATGAAAATATAAAATCCTAAAAAAAATAATAATTTTTTAAAATTAAAAAACTTATTCTTAAATAGTTAATAAAAATCTAAAAGTACACTATCATAACATTTTTTTTAAAATTAAAAAATTACCATTTAAATAATAAATATTTAAAATTTGAGACTAAACTTCCTTTAACGCATAAATAATTAAAATTAGAAAGTCAAATATTTATTAAAAAGAATTCTTAATAAACAATTATTTATAAAAATATTGATTTGAATAAATAAAACTCCATTCTTGCTGATCTAATATTTGACTTAAGAAATAAAATTCCTTATTTGCCAACTATTACTATTTAGAATTTCGTATATATTACTAACATTCTCCTTGGATAAATATGAGTCAAAATTTCCAATGATCACATCCAGTAAAATTCACTTTCTACTCGGTCCAAACATAATATTGCTTCGACCGTTAAGTTTGCTTTCGCCGTTAAGTTTCTTTACATCAGAGAATGGCTATGTGTTGCGTCACTAGGACTCCACGTCACCCAACTACAGTAATGCAGAAAAGGGCATTACAGGTGATGCGGTTCCAGCAAGAAGACGTATAAGGAACCTTCTCGTGTCTTTTCTAATAATTTCTCTTATCCCCTTGTAATTAATTCGCCTTTATGGCTGTCCCATGAGAGATGAGCCCGAGACATGTGTGCATGCATGCTTTCAAAAAAAAGTACAATAAATAATTTATTATTAATTTACCTTGAGTTTTTAGTTCTTAAATTTTGTATTTTAGTGCTAGTATTTACTTTTATTTTAAAATCAACAACAGATAAAATTATTTTGATTTATGTACAAAATAAAGATATTTTCATTGCAAAAGAAGATGCATTTTTTTAGGAAAAAAATTCATCTGTGAAAATAAGTTTATGTAATATTAATTACTTTAATTTAGAATAATAATATATAGAAAAAGTTAATAATTAATTAATCAAATAAATTTGAGTCCAAAAGAAGAAATGAAAGAAATTTTAAAAAATTACATATTACATGTCTATCATAGTTTGTTTTTTTTGGTGATACATGTCTATCATAGTACTAACCATAAAAGGCCCCGGTCATCTCTATATCTTCCTTGCGTATACTTAAGAAAGAGAAAGAAAGAAAAAGGTGATACATTTATCTCTTCTTTTCATAACTTGGAGCTGAAAGCTACTTGCCTATTGCATATACACCATATTAAAATCCCCTAAACTCTCTTTTCTTCTCATTCTTTTTGCCTTTCTTCGAGATACAATGATGCTAATGATGTTATAAACTTTAATTCGGAGCCAAAGAGCCTCTTTTTGATGATTGCTTAAGCCATCAAACATAAAAAATAGGAGGGCGCTTTATTCTTCAATCCATCGGAAAAACATCACCCGGCCTATGATCCAAACAATAAATAACTACCTAAATTGCATGTGAATTTCTTTTTCAAAAGTTGATAGAGGTTAGAATTCATAAAATAAAAATCTACAGTTTGATACCTCTCACTCTCCTTAAGTAGTCTATTTTCGTACCTTTTATTTTTAAAAAAACCTTATTATTTAAAAGGTACAATTGAAAATATCAAACTGATCAGTAATTTTGTGTTTTTAAATATTACAATTAATTAATGAGGAAATTAATAAATTATAAAATTTGCAAGCAATTAATCTATAGCTATATATTATTTCTATCCTGCTTAAATCTCATTTCTGTCATTCTTATTTGGTATATGATGTTTTACTTGCCGAACTATATGATAATTTCATGGGAAGGGAATTAACATGGTATAGAAATATCTTTCTCACCCTCTCAATTAATAATTGTTGATTTTGAGTGTGGATTAATTCGTAATTTTGTTCAAAAAACTTTTTTTATACTTTTTATATTTATTTAAAATAATTAAATATGACAATTTAATTTTTTTTTCTAGTTCAATGTCTTAAAATTTGTGCTGACATTTACTCTTTCTTTTTTGACTTTATATTTTCTTCCATGTATAAGCTTATTAATTCATTAATTTTTAAAATTTTCTTTAATTATTATTTGTGGAGTTATATGAACATTATATTAGTATTTTTGTTGTTTCATTTTTAACAAATTGATCCAACCAAATTTCGTATATACCCGCAGCATTAGCACAGGGCAAATTGCTAGTTAAAATAATTTCTATATGAAACTTCATCAATAATCAATGTTTAACTTGAAAACAAATAATTTGTTGGAAAACAAGAAATTTGAGAGAAAAACTTGAGAGAATTTTATTATTGAAGAAATAAGAGAGAAGATACAACTGTTGATAAGTTGTGAGATGCATGAGAGGTGTTTACAACTGAACAAAGAGAGGCATATTTATAGCTAAACCTCATATATAGTGATAGCTCATATTTACAGGATAAATCAATAAGTATAAATTTATCACCTAGATAATCCTAATTATCTCATGGATAATAACTGTAGATACTCTTCTGATAAATCTTCTTTTCAGTTGAATAATTCTTCAAATTATTACGTGAATATTTGGCCAGATAATGATGTGAAAAGTCCATTATTCATGACACTTCCCCTAGCACAGAACATTATACTGATTACCAAAGCTTTGGACACTCCAACATTGCCTTGTCAGAAACCTTAAATTGAAAAAAACCCAGTAAGGTAAAAATCGATCATAAGGAAAAAAAAAGTATAGCACAATTAAGTCCATTTAACATGTCTTCAGGATAATTGGATGTGCTATTTATTGTCTCATTAAAATCCTTAAAACGGACAAAAGCCAGAGAAAAAAAAAAGAGTGCAGTGCACCAAATCCATAATCGCTCCCTTTGAAACTGCCATTTCTAGGGCATCTAAGCATGCCACTTCTAAGGCCTTTAATCTTACATCTTATTGACTCGCTATATACTAATGCCATATACGAGTTTCTCAAATGTTGATATTGACAATGACTAGATGATTAGATCTGTAAGATTATTAGTGGAGCAAATTTATCTAACATCAACTTGTCGACTTTGTAGAATTTCATGAGTATAAAAGAACTTTGGTGAGATGTGTTTGGTCTTATCACTTTTAATGTATCCTTCCCTTACTTGTGTAACATAAGTTGCATTATCCTCGTAAATTATAGTGGGAGAATCTATAGCTATTTTCAATCCACTAGCATTTTTGATGTATGATATCATTGATTTTAACCAAACATACTTTCTTATGGTCTCATAATATGAAATAATTTTAGAGTGGTCGAAGGAGGTGGCTACCGGTGTTTACTTATTGGAACCCGAAGAAATGGCTATATCATTATACCTAAACGAAAAATCTATTAGAAAATGAGTGTTGTGCAGATTAAATTTATGTCCCGCATTAGCATATCCTACTAATTCGAAGTTACTGGTTTTTTAAAGTAGAATAATCTCAAATCTATAGTCCATCAGAGATAACGAAAGATATATTTAATTCTATTTCAATGTCTCTAGGTTGGTTCTAAACTAAAACGTGCTAATAAATTTATCGCAAAAATGATACTTGGTAGGTGCACTATGCCAACTACCAAGTACATAAATCCTTCGATAGCATTAAGGTATGGTACTTCAGGACCAAGTATATCCTCATAAGGTTTTTTAGGATGAAATGGATCCATTTGGGGATTGAGAGACCTTATAACTATAGAGGTGCTCAACGGATAAGTCTTGTTCATGTTAAAATGTCTAAGCAATCCTCAGTATATGTTGACTAAAGGATAAGTATTTAGTTTGATTTATGCTCAAGCTCTAAGCCAAGGCATAATTTAGTTTTACCCAAATCTTTAACCTCAAACTCCATTTTTAAATATTCAGTAGCTTTAGATAACTATTTAAGAGTTCTAATCAGATTTATATCGTCGACATAAAATGTTATCAAAGCAAATTCATTTTTAGATTTCCTAACAAACACGCATGGCAGATGTGATCATTCTTATATCCTTTTTTAATTAGATACTCACTTAAATGTTGATACTATATGCATTCGAATTGTTTTAACCCATACAGAGATCCATGCAACTTTATTGAAAATAAGTTGCGAAGAGTGTATGCTTTAGGTATTTTATAACCTTCTAAGATTTTCGTGTAAATGCCAGTATCGAATTAACTACATAAACATGCTGTCACCATGTCCATAAGACACATTCTAAATTTCCTTTGACCACCCAACTTATAAGGAAACGAAAGGTAACCGTATCTATTATAAATTAATATGTCTCATCGTAATCTATCCCAGGTCTTTGAGAGAATTCTTAGGCTATAAGTCAGGCTTTATATCCATGACCTCATTTTTCTCATTTCATTTTCAAACAAAGATCCATTTGTATCCAACTGGCTTTACATTGTCTGGAGTTTTAATAATAAGTGTAAAAAAAAAAAAACAAGTTCGGTAAATGAATTCAATTCTACCTGGAAAGCTTCCTCTCATTTAGGTCAATCGTGTCTTTAACGCTATTCAGTTATAGATCGATGTTTATAATCATCATTAATAATATCACGAGTAATTGAGAAAGCAAATGCATCATTGATGATGATCTCATTTCGATCTCAAATCTCATTACAATAATTAATGAAAATTTCAGTATTCTTGGGATTTGTAGTCTTTTCATAAGTTTGTATCATTTTAGGGACAATGTGCTCATGGACTTGTGTCATTTCAGGGGTAGTGTGCACTTTTTATGTATTATGTTGTGCCACTTCATGAGCAATTTGCTTTCTTCGAAAAAGATCAACATACTTATCTAAAGTAAATTCTAGATTCATCCTTCTTCTTTTTTGAGAAACTGTGTCTTTTGATCTCATCGATCTTTCACACTTCAAACACCGGCCATTTAGATGCATTTCATGATGTTCTACAGGAACATCTATCCTAGTTAGAACATTTGTAGTTGGAATATGAGACTTTATAATTTTAGCATTCTCATTAAATGCATCATGCAATTTGTTAGCAGCAATTTGTAAATGGATCAATCTTTATACCTCATTTTCATATTTAAGTGTGATTGGGTCTAAATATCTGACTCATGGCCTAAGACTAACTAAAGGAAGAATATAAATGAGAACTACTGGGGCGTAATCTAATAAGTGTTGTAGCATGTAGAACAGCATGGCCCCATGCTGAGGAAGGGAGTTTTTTTTTTCGTTAATAAGGTCCTGGCAATTATTTGGATAATTTTAATCAAGGATTCTGCCAACCCATTTTGGATATGAATATGTAGAACTAAGTGCTTAACTTTAATTCCTAATGAAGTGTAATATGCATCAGAACTTTTTGATGTGAATTCACCAACATTATCCATCCTTATGCTCTTAATTTAATGATAAGGGAAATGTGCTCGGAATTTTATAATCTGTGTGAGTAAGCGTGTAAATGTGACGTTGTACATAAAAAATAGGCAAGCGTGAGACCATCTGCAGAATGTGTCTACTAACACCATAAATAATATGTATAAGCTCACAAATATCACTTTAAATTCTCTACAAAAATAATAGAAATTCATGATCAACCTTCATTATAGAAGGTTTAGTAATGAACTTTCTTTGTGAATAAGATTCACACGTGTAATCTTTGGACAACAAAACTTTTGTATTCTTTAATGGATGCCCATGCATATTTTTAATTATTCTATCCATCATTGTAGCACTTGGATGACCAAGGCGATCATGTCAAAGTCTGAACACGTCATGGTTCACTAATTTCGAAGGCACAGTGGCATAGGATTTTATAACTCGTATGGGGATACTATACAATCCCGTATTAGAAGTTTCTAACTTTTCATGGATGGTCTTATACCCCATCTTATAAGTGATAATATAGAGATATTCTTTGTTTTATTTATTCATTGTTTCAAGATGGTACCCATTAAGGCATACATCTTTGTAGCTAAGTAGATTCCTCTTGGATCTACCACTTAATAGTGCATCTTCAATATGCAAAATAGTTCCATTTAGTAAAACAACTGTAACATTTCCATAGCCATTTATAATTTTAATAGAATCTGACATTGCGTGGACACTTGCCTTGCATAATGTCATACTTGAGAAAAAATGCTTGCTCCACAACATGGTTTGTGTTGTAACACTATCAAGAAACAGTTTTTTCACTTTTTCACTTTTTCTCCTTTCTCATTTGTATTTTGTGGACAACTTGTAATGTCAAATACTTTACGCTTATATTGATAGGCACTTATAATATATTGGCAACTTTAGGTGTCAAATGTCAAAAGAATTAGTATAAACAATTGTATTAAAAATTACATCAGCTAAATTCTCAAGAAAAGATAGAGGGGTCACAAATGATTCCACTTAAGTTCCATCATCCTTAGACAGAATTTATTTAACCATATAATTAATGGCACAATGTCAAAATCACTATGACTAGTATGATAACTTCAGGCGTTAATAGTAATATCTGACAAGAGTAGGGGTGTTCATTCGGTCGATTCGGTTAATTCCGAACCGATTCTCATTAATCAAATTAACCGAAATTTCAATTCTTCAAACCGTTAACCGAATCGAAATTTTCATTTTTGACCTTAACTAAACCGAAATATTTCAGTTAATTCGGTCGGTTAACCGATTTTAACATAAATTTGGTCAGTTTACCGATTTAACAAAAATTTTTGTATAAAATATCATTATTATTAAATAAAATAATTTCAATATTATAAAACCAAATCTTTTTTTAATTAATTTCTTTTATTTTTAAATGTAAAAACTCATTATTATAAAATAAAATAAAACTGTTCTTTTAAATATAAAATAAAATTATTAAAATATATTTAATATATATAAATCCTTAATTTCGGTGAACTATTTGGTTAATTCGGTTAAACTGACATTTCGAACTGAATTAACCGAAAAGCGAAATTCTCGAAAACTTGAAACCGATAACCGAACCGAATTAATTCAGTCACTAAACGATTAACCGAATTAATTCGGTTTGGTCAGTTAATTCGGTTGTAATCGAATAATGAACACCCCTAGACAAGAGAACTAAAATCAATATGACAACTTCAGGTGTTGTTACTAGTACCAAAATTATAAAAACTATTTGGCAAATTTTGGTGCCAATATACCAACTCTCGATGTCAATGATGATTAAAATATAATGTGAATGTAGACAATTTCAGGTGTCAATAATTAATTAATTCAAGTCATCCAACTCGAACTGTTGTTTATCATGCACAGAAAATAATAAGATTGTTAGTATAAGTATAAGAAATTAAATCCAGAATAAAATTTGAATAATGAAAACATGTAAACTTCTCTCTCTTTTGAAAGCCCTTTTGTGCTTTTCTTCGTCGTTGAGTCAGATCGAACCTCGCCTAGATAGTTTCGGGTATCTCGTCTAACTTAGACAACTTCAGATGTCTCTTTTCTTTTATTAAAACTTAGACAACTTCATGTGTCTTATTTCTCACATAATTTCTTTGATTTCTTTGATATAGAGCCTTACAGAGACAACTTTGGATGTCTAGTCCTTGATTAAAGCCTAGACAACTTCAAGTGTCTAGTTCAGGCTACTAGTTTCTTTCTGGCTTAAAGCCTCTCGTACTGATAAGTGTTGTAGAACAAGAAATTTAACAGAGAGAACTAGAGAGAACATACAACTATTAACTAGTTGTGAGATGTATAAGAGGTGTTTACAACTGAATTAAGGGGCCTATTTATAGTTGAGCTTTATACATAATGATAGCTCATATTTACAGGATAATTAACAATTATACATTTATTGTTTAGATAATCTTAATTATCTCATGGATAATAGTTACAGATAATTTTCAGATAATATCTCTCATTATTACTTGAATATTTGACTAGATAATAATGTGAAAAATCCATTATCCATAACATAATTAAAATATATTCCTAATTATAGTAATAATATATTAAAGCATTTAATTAAGTATAAATTAATGTTCTCAAAGCCGAGAAGAATCTCTTTTCTTGACTCCTTTTTTCTTCTCGCTACACGTGAAAGGAGGAAGATTAGAACAAGAAAAGAAAAAGTTATACTCCTAAATAATATATACCACTAGCTAGCTACTACACTATAGTAATATATTTCTAATCAAAAGAGTTTTTTTTTTTTTTGAGAACTAATCAAAAGAGTTATTCATTGCAAAAAAGTCTAGTCATTGTCGGCTTGCTCCTAATTTGAAATGGAGCTATTCTAATACTACATGATCCACCATCTATCCCACTTGATGTGTTATTACTTACTATATAATTCTATCATAAAAATTAATACATCTAAAATATAGAATTTATCTCGTAAATTAATTGCTTCTAAAATTTGTAATTAAACATATACTGCATCAGAGAAATCACTTGACGGAATTAATTTGATGGGTCAAATTTTTCTCTTTTAAATTTGATGATTGCATGTACTTGTTGGATGATATTCCTCACAAAGTCGTCAAAGTTAACATATCTTTATTAAGGAGGCCAACCAAACGAATGTATTGATGTCATGGCCAAGTTTGGGAATTCCTTTTTGTGTTGTTATGTTGATGAGATTTACAAACTCTTTATGAAGCCGCCTAATTGAATTTTGCACATTCTCCTTATGGACGAGAAACGAGAATGGGTTTTGTTAATTTGTTTCGAACTGCTTTAAATTATTGGTAATGAATGCTTCTGTTTCCTACCAAAAAATGCACCTAATTACTACTATATATAAGCAAGGCTCCATGATTTGGGAGGTTTCAATACTAGTAGTGTGGTTTAGAAGAAAGAATTTCCTTCGATATTACTCCAATTATTTATGGATATGCATGTGCATGTGCATGTGCATGTGCATGTGCATATGCTGCTTAGCCTTACTTTCTAAGAAAAATTTAGATACAATTCGATCAACGCTAAATTAAATAGTATATCCCTTTTGCATCTTCATAATTGGTGATGGTATAAGTACTAGTCACCAACTTATAAACTTTCAATTATTTGTGCTCTTAATAAAGTTCTTTAATATTCGCTTCAACATGAATCAAATCATTGTGGTTTCCAGGCACGAAATGGATTGAGAAATAACATATTTCAATTTTTTTTTGGGTGATGACATATTTTTAAATTGTTCATATATGATTTGTAGCTTTTATGTGATTTTTAACTTTCAGTTATTTGAAAATATGAGTTGTAAGATATTTTTATATGAAAATTTAGCTCATACACGGTTAGTGTAAATTTAAACTCCATAAATAAGGTTAGATGACCCCCAAACATTCTATTACTGTAAAGTTAACTAAGGATATTTGTCAGTTATCTTACCCTATTTATAGTCTTAAAAATTTAAATTGACAGTGTATAAGATAATAATTATTTTCATATGTACTATTTTTTGTTGTGTTTCGAAAATATAAATTATAGAATTTTTGTTTAAGAACAATTCCCAACAAATGAGTTTAACGATAATTTTCAAAACAGATAAATTTAGATAAAATAATTTTATAAGGAGATAAGTTTAAGATTTCATATCTTAAAACAATTTTTTTTGGTTGGCTTAATGCATAAGCTTCAATTTGCTTCCTTTAGAGGATTATAACTGAAATAAGAAGCTTTGATCCTTTTCTTTTCCTTTTTTTTTTTCTTCTTTTGGGCTAAGGTAATTTAATCCTATTCTATAAATATCCCAGGTTTGTTTGATGACAACTATTAGCAAAATCACTGAGGACCCCCTTTTCCAATGAACTACCACTATAATTAAATATCGGCTAAATATCCAAATTGACCCATAAACTATATCTTTTTGGACATATTGGTTCCTAATCTTTTATTTGGGACAATTGACCCCTCAAACTATTATTTGAGATAATTACCCCCTTAAACTATTATTTTAGGACAATTAACCCCCCAAAATTATTATTTTGGAACAATTAAATCCTCAAAATTATTATTTAGGGACAAAGTAGCCCTTAATTCAATAGAAATTTCCTTTAAAAATAAAGTTTGAGGGGTTGATTGTCCCAAAATAAAAGTTTGAGGGGTTAATTATCCCAAATAAAAGTTTAAGGGTCAATTTGTCGACTTTGGTATAGTTTGAGGATAAATTTAGATATTTAGTCATTAAATATCCCAGGTTAGCTCATTGATTCCGCCTGTCCTCTGTCCATCCCATGACACACTCGGCCGCGAGCATTTTGTTAGCTTTTGGAGCCCAGAACGCTGTGGGCCGAATCCTAAAATGAGAAAACACTCGTTTCTCAATTATTCACCTTTATCTCCAAAACAAGTAACCAAGTAACAAGTACCAAGCCATAAGCCATGCTCCCAATATGAGACGAAGCATAATTCTACATAATAATAATAATAGAATGTGACCAATGTCAATGTTTTTAAGTAAAACTTCCAATTTAAATCTTGTCAATACAAAAATAAATTTAAGAGAGTTTTTCTTTAAGATTTGATGCAGCTCGATTTCGGATGAATCAAGAATTAGGAGTTCAATATAACTACTTAATATCAAGGGGCTTATAAAAAAATTGTATTCTCATTTTTGGTTTATCTACAGCTCATTAGTGGCTCGATTGGTTAAGTTCGTGCATCTGGACGGAACAGTTTTAGTTCGAGTCTCGTCGGTGGTCCGTAAGCCATTGTCCTATTTGACAGGTAAACATGTGTTTTATATTAATTAATCCTTAACACCACATGCTAAGGTAAACGTGTCCAAACAAAAACAAAAAATATTACTACAAGTTTCAACTTTCAACTTTCAACTTCAAAGATCAAAGTATATATATCATGATTTGGACGGCATCCATCGTAAGTTCACGAGAATTAACTAATTACAAGCAGATGTTATTTGAAAATGTTTGAGAAAAGGTCAATAATTTATTCAATTGAGCTGGAACATGGTTGTGAGATAAATATTTCCCACAAATTACACTCTGCAACACATAAACTAACACAAAACAAATACTACTACTTTTGTTGCAGATTCATTCACATCTTAAACCCTTTTTTTATCATTTTTTTTGGGCCAAAGATTCACATCTTACAGAAGACGCTACAAAATTATGCTATAAATTAAACAAATTTTCAACGGAAAGAGAAAAACAGAACAGGGTTTTCAATTAAATTAATTCACCAGAGCACAATGTTTCCTGATTTCTCCTTGGTTGCCAGTAAGAACAAGAGCTTTACCCATCTTCACCATTGACTCGGCAAAGTCCTTTGCAAAAGTAGATCCATGGGTTGAAACTTGACGCAGTACATAAGCTTTGGTCTCTGGATCGGTGAGAAGAGAAGCATCAGACGTGAAGAGCCCTCTTCTTTTGGCGACGAGAGTGTAGTAATCATCATCGAAGGTCTTGAAGCTTCCAGGGTCCATCTCCAGCAACGTAGTTGTGTCTCCGGGCTTGCATTTTTGCTTCAATCTGACAACGTAGTTTGGATCCATTGAGGGGTCAGTGTCACCTTTGCCGGTAAAATTGTAGAGACGGTTGGAGACTCCAACGCAATGAGATGTTCCGATGGTGTGTCCTCCTGTATAAATAAAAAAGAGCCCAAAATTTATTATCTCACAAAAAAAAAAAAAACTCGTCTCAAGTTGAAGTAATTAATCTTAAAAAGCAAAGAAAGTTGGAAATACCTGATAGAACGGCCACATCTTTTGTGTTTAGACCTTTAGCAGCAAAGAATTGCTTTAGTGTTGTTATGTTGTTAGCAGGACCGGGCAATTCTGCCAAGACCTCAGTCGCATTTGAAACTCTTCCATCTCTTCGTCCAAGGGGAACTTCCCAGAATGGTCCATTTATCTGAAAAGGAATTAAAAGCAAAACGAGATGACATATTATTTTTTGTTTTTGCTACAATTTAAAGAAACGAAATGAACAAGGAGAGGTTTATGGTTAATTAATTACGTATTCTATGTTTGATTATAAATACAACTCTACTCTCACTAAGTTGATAAGTGAGATTTACCAAATAGTTCTCATCGTTACACGTACCATGGAAACTGAATCTCGAGCTACTAAGGCAACGATATCTGCACAGGAAATCACACCAGGGCATGCTTCTTCGAGTGCAGCTTTTACAGCATCAATCACTTGGAAACCTCGTAAACTTAGGTTGGGGAATGCATCTTTCTCTGCTTGGTTGGTCTTCGTGGAATTCAGAAGCACTGATCCATCACATCCCTGTAAAAAAAATGAAAATCAACTTGTTAAAAATCATGTAGTTCAATTAACAAAAACTAATAAAAAGTAACGGAGCTATAGTTAATTTTTAAGAACTTACTCTGACGAAGCAGTCATGGAAATGCATCCGAAGCAAAGGAGCAGCAAGAGTTCGAGCTCGAGAAATGACCCCATAAGTTGTCTTCCAGACGATAGACTCTGCATTCGGGCAGGTCTTGGAATAGTAATCGAGTTTCAGGCCCTGTGCATTGGCGTGGTCTAAGACCAGAAGAACAAGAATCAGCTGAATAATGAGGAAGGGGAGAAGCTTTTGGCATCTAGCCATTTTTGTATCAAGGAGATTATCGGACTTGGACAATTTGTCTGAGCGGTATGGTAATGCAAGAAAATGGGTTACATTTATAGGAGCTAGCTAAGCCTTAGTCCCTTTGAACATGTCTAAGGGTGCATGCAAAGCAAAACTGTCAGTAGATTAGTTTATGATTGGATCTGATAAAAAATCAATAACGAAAGAGCTGACTTCCAAAAAAAAAAAACATGCACTAACTTGTAACTTACTTGATTGGCCAAAACAAAAAGGAACTACTCCCTCAGTCCCTTATTATCTGTCTCATTTTGGGATTTTTTTGTCCCTTTTTATCTGTCCATGTCTTAGTATTAATTGATAGTTTTCCAAATTTACCCTTTCTCTCTCTCTCTCTCTCTCTCTCTCCAAACTTCTCTGTCTTTCTTAAATGTATTGACTTTCTACTTTCTTTCCATAGGCCAAGATGGGAAGAGAGAGGGGGGTAAAATTGGAAAGTAAAGGTAAAAATATATAAGATTTTGAGCCCTAACTAATTTTCTTACCCTGTGTGAAGCGGTTAACAGGGACAGATAATAAGGGACAGAGGGAGTAGATTTTAATAACTGAATTTAGCAAAAAAGAGAAGAAAAGTTGGCTACATACCAAAGTAATACATTTTACTACAGCACATATAAAGGATAAACATTGTGATTAAGGTAATAATAGTAGTACTTAGTTAACTTATTCAATTTCTATGACCTAAATAATAAAATTAACATTTTACAATTAAACACGATAAATTTGAAAAATATTGAATTAGTCGTTTAATTGCATTAGACTAATTAAGGTTAATAATAGTTTTTTCAGAGGGATAAATTTTATTTTATTTTATTTATTTAAAATTTCCTTTTTAATTGGAATTTGCCCTTTTTTTGCTTAGTATATAAAACTTCTTAAACATCTAATATAATGTAAGGGTCACTTTTTGTGAGTTGTGATACAATATAAAATGAAAAAATTATATAATACTAAGTGGTCCTCTAGTCAAGATGGGGGACAGCAAAACTACTCACCTTAGTAGCAAGGTTCGAACCCTAACAATTTAGGTGAGTAGTACCTGTAAATATCACTAGGCCGAAGAGCAAAAGAAAAAGATATATAATACTATATGATTTTCTTTTTTGTTTTGTTTGTCATATGACACACAATTGATGAAGTCTAGAGAGAGGCAAAGTTGTATATAAACTATCAATCTCAACTTCCAAACTTATTGCGGCCCTATGTAAGCTGGAACATAGAGATTGGTTAGTTGACCTTCATAAGAATTAAGAAATAAAACATGCATATGGCTGTTGGTTATGCATGTGTTGCCTCAAGGGATTATAATTATTAATCATTTTTGTTGATTAATATATATATAACATGTCCTAACTTGATTTTAATTTTCCCGCTTTTGGTGGTAATGCAATTGCATGACATATATATTCATGGATATTTTTCTAGTGTAAACTTCTATATTTGACAGTCACATATTGTATCCCAATTAATTTGGAGTCGAGTAGCATTGGACCCAAAATAGAAAAAAACTATTTTTTAAGTCTAATTTCTTCGTTCATAAGACTCAAACTCAAAACTTTATTTAAGCAATATTGAGATTCTTGCACTCAGCACAGTAAGTGTTAGTGCTATATATAATTCAACAAAAATGTTGACCGTGAATTGATAATTATTTAGATGGGCGGAACTTGTACCTCTTAAGATGATCCCATTGACAGATAATACTTAAAATTTTTTTTATGTAGATCATAAGTATTCATATCCATTTAATAGTTGATAATTAAATAAGTTTGAGAAAATAGGTTTAGTGAATGGAGAAAATAGATTTGGAAGAGCTTCTCTCCATTTGGGGTCCGATGTAGCTCGAACAGAATTAATCGTAGATCGTTAAACGGATACGGACACCTATGGTTATACAAAAAAAAATTAATCTTATTCAAGTCAGGTGAACCCATTATACTCAAACTCAAGATTTTATTTAAAAAAAATAAATACCAAATTACTTAAACCAAAGCAATCGTTGGTAAGACAACGCTTAGTTTGTTAGCATACTATGTGTTAATATTTTGTTTAATTTGCTTCCAGAGCCCAGAAGGTTTTGGGCCAGATACATCCTTGCCCAATCGAGTTGACATTCAATTTTCAACTTGTATACTCGTTTCATACTAGTGCCAGCGGTATCAGCCGGTGTATATATATGTATCAGGATAGCTCTAAAACCCTTCCGTCAACTCTGTGATCCGTTTCGGATTGATACCGGTCTGTATCTCCCGTCTCGACGAATACGACTGTATTGACTGAAATATGAGTTTCCGGCGCCGGTACCAACCTTGTTAAAACCTTGGTATTACCTTTACACTTTGTCTTGCTTGTAAGTCTCAGACCCTTTCATTCATCCTTACCGAATCTTGCTCTCTCTTCTCGTCACTCATGTTTATCTCGATCAATCACAACTAAACTTTAACTTTGTCTTTGTCAATTTGTTGTAACTTTAACTTTGTTTTCTTGCTTCATGACTTCATTTTTTATAGTGTTTGATTTGTTATGCTACTATTTTTTACGTGATATACATACATACATATATATATATATATATATATATATATTATGAAGTTTGTTTGGAACAATATAATTAATATTTGTTTTGACTTTATTTATATGATATTTGGAAAAATATTTTGATGAATTATGTAATTTCAAACCAAGAACAAGGCGTATTCAAGGGGTTTTAATTTAGCATAATTAGTCTAGTTAATTTCACTACTCTTTTATAACCCCAAAAGAAAAGAAAAAGAAAAAGGAATAAGGCATTATTTGGGGTTGTATCTTAAACTCTAATTCAATTTTCGCATGTATACTAGATTATTTTAGCCTGATTTAGTACATAATATAGCATTACTGTCATTTTAACTTTTTAACCTTTATTTTAGAACTTTTAATTCTCATATTTTGATTTTTTTAATAATATAGCTTTTAACACTAATGTAACATAACATAAAAATTTCACGTATCAATATTAGATATACCATGTTAGTATCAAAAGATATATTATTAATTAAAAAAAATCAAAGTATTGGGATTAAAAGTTTCAAAATAAAAGTTTAAGGATTAAAAAATGACAATTTCTTACAAATTGGAAGATCACTTTGTGTATTAAGGTATTCTGACTAATCCTTGATCAGATGAGTAAAAAAATTGCACATCTGTATACTCATTTGAAAGTTGGATAAACTTATCTATCTCGAGATTTTTTTTCACCAACAAAAATATTGTATTCTGTCACTAATTGGTGTTAATCAAATTAGAACATGATGAACATGTTTTTTACTCATGTTATTAACTTATTATTACAAAACAATAATGAATTTTTCTTAATCTTAAATTATGCAAATTTAGTAGTCTTTAACTCCAATGGTGATTAGTTAGAGTAGAGTGGGAAGAAGCTAGAGATCTTAGTTCGATTAAAAATTTTAAAAAAAAAAATAAATCATACAAATTTAATAAAATGACAAAAAAGTATAGGTCGATTCAATCTGCGTCAGTGAATATTGAATCTCAAATTAGTAAAACACAAAGATAATTGCATATATGTTAAGTAAGTATATAACAAAAATATAAAAATAAAATTCATTTATTTAATTTGAAAGGTTTATAAAAATTATATCGGTTATATATATATATATATATATATTTATATATATTACTAATACCACAGGTCTGATACAGGTCCACAACCACAGCTAAGAATTTGTTCAATTATTAATACAAGTTTCAACATTCCACTTCTTCAAAGTTTCATTTTCTTTAAGAATTATAAGTATTTTATTATTCTCTGTCGACACAAGAAGGCGTAAATCTTTCCTGATGGACAGCATCCATATCACAAGTAATAATTTAGCAAATATTATTTGCAAATATTTAAGAAAAGGTCAAGGATTTCATTCAATTGAGGAAAAGAGTTGGAATCATGACATGTACGGAGAAAACTAGATATTCCCCACAAATTACACACACCAACAAAATGTATGGCTAAAAGGCTACAACTAGCCATATACACATTACTAATCTACACAAAACAATACAACTTTTGTTGCAGAATTCATTCACATCTTAACCTCTTTTCTTTTTTTTTTCTTTTTCTTTTCTGCCAAACATTCTCATCTTAATTTAAGATGCCACAAATAAGTTAAACAAATTTTCAACAGAAAGGAACAGAACAGGGGTTTTAAGTTAATTAATTCACCACAGCACAATGTTTCCTGATTTCACCTTGCGTGCCAGTAAGAACAAGAGCTTTACCCATCTTTACCATTGACTTGGTAAAATCCTTTGCAAGAGTAGATCCATGGGTTGAAGCCTGAAGCAATACATAAGCTTTGGTCTCTGGGTCGTCGAGAAGGGCAGCATCAGATTGGAAGAGCCCTCTTCTTTTAGCGACGAGAGTGTAGTAATCATCATCGAAAGTCTTGAAGCTTCCAGGGTCCATCTCCACCAACGTAGTTGTGTCTCCAGGCTTGCACTTTTGCTTCAACTTAACAATGTAGTTTGGATCCATTGACGGGTCAGTGTCACCTTTGCCGGTGAAATTGTATAGACGTTTCGAGAATCCACCGCAATGAGATGTTCCGATGGTGTGTCCTCCTGTATAATTAAAATTTAAAACGAGTTCAAAATTTACAAGCTGATGATCACCATAAATTTTCGTTGAAGAAATTTTGGTCTGAGCAAACAAAGGATCAACAGACAAACAAATTAAGTAGACAATACCTGATAGAACGGCAACATCTTTTGTGTTTAGACCTTTAGCAACAAACATTTGCTTTATTATTGTTATGTTGTGAAAAGGACCGGGCAATTCTGTGAAGACCTCATTCAAAATAGAAACTCTTCCATCTCTTCGTCCAAGGGGAACCGGCCAGTATGGTCCATGTATCTGCAAAGGAATTTAAAGCAAAATGAGATGACATTAGAGAAGAGAAATAAACAAGGAGAGGTATATAGTTAATTACTAGTTACCATGGAAACCGAATCTCGAGCTACTAAGGCAACGATATCTGCACAGGAAACCACACCAGGACATGCTTCTTCGAGTGCAGCTTTTACAGCGTCAATCACATGGAAACCTCGTAAACTTAGGTTGGGGATTGCATCTTTCTCTGCTTGGTTGGTCTCTGTGGAATTCAGAAGCACTGATCCATCACATCCCTGTAAAGATAATGAGGTCTACAGTAAGTGCATGTGTTATATGCTTAAAGAACTGGATTCGAATTTCCCATCTCCAGTAAAAGTAACGGGGCTAGTTTTGGTAACATACTCCGACGAAGCAGTCGTGGAAATGCAGCCGAAGCAAAGGGGCGGCAAGAGTTGGAGCTCGAGAGATGAATCGATAAGTTGTCTTCCGAACAATAGTCTCTGCATTTGGGCAGGTCTTGGCATAATAATCGAGTGTCAAGCCCTCTGCATTGGTGTGGTCCAGGACCAGAAGAACAAGAATCAGCTGGAAAAGGAGAACGCAGAGAAGCTTTTGGTCTCTAGCCATTTTTGTATTTAGGAGATTATTGGACTCGATATTTTGTCTAAGTGAAGTGGTATAATGCAAATTAAATGGGTTATATTTATAGTTAAGCTCGCTTAATTAGTCTATTCAATAATTATGAGATTGTTTAGCATTGTATTTGAGGGTTAAAAAGTTTCTTTTCATCTCTAACATAATACTAAACGATTTTTGGTCCAAAAGCTCTTGTTGACAGTTAAAAACCACCTAACTTGAAAAATTGGAATTTTGGTACTTTTACATGTGAAAAGTGCTTTTATATTAAAATTACAATTTCCCCATCAATGTCAAATACTAAAAAATTTCAATAGTACTTTTTCATAATAATTCTCAAGAGTACTTTTTCTAAATCGAGTTTTTCCTAACTACAACCGCAATATCAAATTAGATCAGGATTAGAAAACTGTCATAAGTAGATTAGTTAATGATTGGATTTGATATGGTCAATAAACAAACAGCTCATGACCTCCATATGAAAATTTAAAAAGCTTATCCCATCTTGTATATAGAAGTTCCATTTGTCTCTCTTTTTTTTCTTTGTTTTAGGAAAAAACTAGACAGACAAGAAATTAACAAATGAATTGACCAAAACAAAGAGGCAAATTTGTGATTTTCTGCTTTGATCGTATAGTACACTACATATATATGCAAAAGGAAGTACTCCATTATTTTTATGTATTCTTATAACACCATACATATATAAATATATATATATATATTTATATAATTGTAACACCATACATATATACATATATATATTTACATGCTCTTCTCAATTCTGTCTACTCTAGATAGTATATGGAATTAATGAACTGAATCACTTACCTGCTCCAAGTAGAATTTTGATACTAAGAAAACTAAAAATATAGTTCATTGTGAAAGATAGATAATAGAATGCGCTTTATTTACGCATTACTTTCTATTTTTTGATCATCTATCAATATTATTCTTTAATTAGGCAAGAAATAGCACGATGGGTTATGGCTCGAGTTTAATAACTCTACTCATTTGATATTATCATCAAGCAGTTATTCAAAATGTATACAAATGGATAATACAAATTCCTTTGACCTAAAAAATTAAAATTAATATTATGTGATAAACACAACACATTTGAGAAAAGGGAAATATATTCTTGTTTTTTGGGATGGTCAATTTTCAATGATCAGTGGAGATACCATACAAAATGAAAAATACATGTACTTTATGTCTAGGAAAGAGAAAGGAAATTAAAGATATGTACGATAGCCAACATATCCATAGGAAGGAGTTGAGATTATGTTGGACATCCTGTTCTTCTTGAGCAGGTAGCCATTCAAATTTTTGGATATCATATATATTAAAAAAAAAAGGATATGTACGATGGCCGGTTAAACAGATTGTCTATCAATCTCAAGTTTCAAATATAGTAATTGCAAACTCTATAAGCTGCAACGCTAGATATTTATTAGTAGTTTTTTTTTTGGGGGTGACATATAAAGATTTAATTGACCTTCAATAAATATAACATGCATGCCTAAGCATATATTAGCTCAAGGAATCTTATAATTATAAATCAGGTTTCATAAATTTAATAAATTTTTAATGTCCCAACTTGATTTTAACATTCTCTGTTTTTGCAGTCAATGATTTGATTGACACCTCAACCAACAGAGCTATGGTCACAATTCCATATATATATATATATATATATATATATATATACATACATATATATCCAATGGAGATTACAAAATTTACTCTCCAAAAATATGACAGAATTATGATGGTGAGATGATAACTAATTAAGACTAATACAGTGTTAATTAGCATTAAATTTAATTATTCTCCTCATGTTAATTAGCCCCCCTCATTCATGGCCTGTTTTCATGCTTTTGCCTTCTATGGTATTTTTGTCGGTGAAGAAATTAAATAATTGTTAACAATTAAACATGCTCATAGCTTTGTTTTGTAGCCTTCCCTTGGCACGTCACACATAAATCGAAACTTTCCTGTCATTTAATCACCCACCCCGGCAAAAAAAATCTCGAAATTCTCTAATAACTTCTCTCTACACATGAAATCACAAGATTTAATTTATAAATTGAAAATGGAAGAATCATGATAAGCACATTGTCATTATAAAAGTGAAGGAAATACAACTATGCCGTGTGTTTCTTGGGTTTGGACAAATTGCAAGACTGTAAAGTTACTTGCGGATTATCTGTTTGAGAAATTGTTTAATTATTGCTATTATAAACATGAGAGAAATGAGTTGCTTGCTGCCAAAGTAAATGACAAAGAATTAAACATTTTCATGAACATACACCCTTTAGATCCTAGATAAGGCCAAGCTCCCTCCGAATTATTCCAACTACTTGACCATACACAGGTCCGGTTTGGTCCCCTCCAACCCAATCAAACTCGTATATGGCAGAGTTTCAGATCACATGGCTACATAGCTGCACAAATTCCATCCCAACAACCAAGCCATGCAAAACTTGAGTTAATTTGGGTGCATTATATATATAGTTTAGCGTATTAAAAAGCTGCTCTTTTCTCTACAATTATTTGTTGGTTTGAGCATTTTTCATGCATTTCTGTGGGAAGAGACACTATGTGCTTCCATAATCTGGGCGGCAGGCCGGCCTGCATGCTGGCCAGCTGGCAGCAGCCATGGCCAACGGCTAGGAAAAATATTAATTCTTCGAAGTAATTGGAAGGAATTTGAACCTTTGTTAGAAGCTCTCTAGCAAACCACATATTGTCGTTAGTAGCAACGGTTACGAAACTTCATCTCGGGATTACGAATTCTCCTCTTTAGGCAGCAATCACTTTCACTCACCAGTTCAAAAGAGGCGTTTACTTTTTTAGATGATATGTTGCTGAAAGGGTCAATTACGTATGAAAATTAGGAACACAATTACAATTGAACCATAGGAGATTTATATCGCGAAACAAATGATTATGTGTTTTTTTTTTTTTCTTTTTGAAGATAAAATTTGTTTTCTCTTATATGTAAGGACGTGAGAATTTACTTAATGCACTATTTTACTAAAAAAATTAAAAAAATATTCGGTACATAAAAAAATAAAAATTATTGATTCATGATTGCAACTCGTCTGTGTGTGCCAAAATGTGAATATATATGTGTATGCATGCTTAATTTTTTTTGGTCAAATTTACAATTAGTCCCTCTACTATACTGAAAATGTAAATTTATGTCCCTCTATTTCTAATTGATCAAATTGAGTCTCTCTACTTTTATTTATTATCAAATTAATTAAGTTCTCCTTAATTTTTATTTATTGTCAATTTCAATTAAATCACTAACAGTGTTAAATATTCACCGTTAATTATGCTGACATGGTGTTGATTATGATGACATATGCTTTAAAAAAATTTCATGTGACTTTTTTTTATTACATAACATATATATTTTTCGTCTCAATCACTCATTTTTTATTTTAGTTTTGAATGTTTAATTTCATACTTTTTTATGAAAAATTTTATAATTACTACTAAAAGGTATTCAATGTGACAAAAAAACGCCACATAAAAATTTTTAAAATTTTTTTTTAGGTAAATGTCATCAAAGTTAACGCCACGTTAATATAATTAATATCGCATCAATCTAGTCAATATCACATCAACATAGTTAACTGTGAAGATTTAATACCGGTAGTGATTGGACTAACATTGGCAATAAATAAAAGTAGAGTGACTTAATTTGATCAAATTAGAGTAAAGAGACTAAATTCACACTTTTTACATAGTAAAGGGACTTAAATATAAATTTGACCCTTTTTTTTTTCAAAAACAAAATGGTGGTCAAAGTGGTACCACCACTCTGGGGCCTGGGCTGAGGTCGATCGGCAAGAGCTCATGGCCCTTCCTATCAAGTTATCAAAGGGGGTTTGTTCTTGAAATAATGTGCTTAGTCATGCAACATGCATACATTAATATTAATAACTGTACCGTGACTAATTGTCGAATATAATATGATAAAAATGAAAACTCAATCTAACCATTCTTAAAATTAAACAAAGAAAGTGGTTCAAAAAGAAATAGGGAGGAAAGAGAAAAAAAAATGAAGGAAAGTTATTACTTTCATTTGTGGCATTGATAATTATCTTTCTTTCCCAATAATCATTCTCAAGTCAATTACTCTCCCATCAATCACTTCTTTTGACGAACAATTGATTGGTTCAAAGTTTATTACTTCTTTTGGTAAAGTCTCGCGAGTTCGAGTTTTGTGAATAAAAAAAATCATTATTGAGAGAACTTAATTTATCTTTATAGTGGACTAATCCGGTTCGAAATGAATTAATCTTAAGTCAAGGCCTATAATATCCTTGGTTAAACAAACAAAAAAAATTCACTCCCTTGGAATGTATTTAATATAGTTTTGTCACATCATACGTCTATAATTCATATCACCTATAATCCGACTAACATGACAGATCCCACATTTTTTCTTTCTAAATCTCTATCATCATTATTTATAAAAAGATAAAACCTACCTTATAAATAAGATAAATTTTTTAACATGAGACAAAACCATAGTTATTTGAAACGTGGTACAATCCGAGGCACGGGGCTTGTACATGCATTGGAAGCCGTAATTTTACTATATCTGATATGAAGGGGGTAAGTTTAATCAATACATTGAATTTTAGTCGAGATTCGATTGAAAATTATATCCAAGTTGATTGTATATAATATTTGAGAAAAATATAAAATTATGTAACAAGATTAGGCCCATCTATTTAATTACCAAAGACTGCATATCCATCTACAAATAATAATCTAAGGCCCAAGTTTTTCAAACAACAAAATTAGCCCCTATGCACTTTCTATAGAGAGAAAATAATAATTTGAATATCACCACCAAGATTGTAGTCGACTGTTAGAGAGTTCTTCATCGTTGACTCTGGTAACTGGTTCCTTTCTTCTTCAAGACTCAACTCCTTATGCTTAACAATTTCTCTCAACTAACTTTGTCTAGATTTGTCTCTTTTGCCTCCTATCTTCTTCCCATAGTTCTTCCTCTATGTACATCTCTGTTTTTAAAGTTTTGTTCTCCCACAATCAAACTAAAAACAGAGTCACTCATTTTATTGACTCAGATTGTGTGTACGTGATCAATCTAAGACGAAAACGAACAACAATTAGGTATGACCGATCTAGGTAGTACATTGAGAAGGGGGGGGGGGGGGGGGAGCGAATCTGATAACTATGGACTAAACTTTTGTGAAATGTATTAAAGTTTGATAAACTAAGAAAAGACATATCAGAAAAGTTTTAGGCAAGATAGTTTTAGACGAGTCAAAAAGTTTTTTTTGTTAATGGAAAGGCATTAAACGTCCCATAAAGAAAAGGAAAGAAATTTAGGGTAAAATTATAAATAAAACTAGTGTGGCTGCCCGCGCTAACGCTACGGGTATATATGAAAGTTTGTTTGATATGTATTTTCCCAGATAATCAATGTAGATGAATTTTTGAGAAGATCATAAACGAAATTAAAAAAAAAAATTATGAGAACTAATCTCTTTTCTTTTTCTTCCTCACCTATTTTAGTAGCTGGCATATTGAGAATGTTGCTGTCATTTGCCCACCCCGTTTCCCCTCTCTTTCTTTCGTTCCTTCCTTCTCAATTCTTCTATTTTTTCACTCCTGAAATCCAATGACAATAAAAAAAATAATAAAAAAAACAATTTCTTCAATTGAAAAGACAAAAAAAAAAACTTAACAAAGAAATGAGAGAGGAAACCCATCTCCCCTATCATGCACGTTTCTTCTTTGGGTTCTGCTACGGAGAATAGAGAGAGACAAAAGAGTGAACGGTTAGAGAAAATAAAAGAAAAATATTTAATTTTATGAAGAATAAAAAAATTCATATATTTAATAAATTGAAAAAAATTAAAAAGAAAGAAATTGATGATGTGGATAATTTAGGATAGCTTCTTTGGGGATAACTTTAAATGTATGTATAGATACTTAAATCAAGTATCAAGCTAATACTAAGGAAAGTGTGTAATCCTCCAATTTGGAAGGAAATGGTTTTAATGGCCTTCCCTTTTCCTATTTCTTTCCTTATTAATAGAGAAATTATTATATGGATCTGTTTCACCATGTCAATTATGGGATCAACTAATAGAATTTTGTCAACTCAGAAATTTGTCTATAATTATTAAAACGCTACTCTATTAATATCCTTAATTTTAGGTCTTATTATGTAAATCCTACTTTTTAAAATTAGGGGCTAAACCTGTTGCTAAATTAGGAACTAAATTTTAGCAATTTTTTTGAGTTGATAGAATTCTATTGGTTGGTCTCATGAATGATGTGGTAGGATGGATCTATATAATGATTTCTCCTATTACTAACAAAAATAAATGAAACTACCAAATAAAGGAAAAATCCATTTTTCTTTTTCGCTTTCTTTTGTAGTAATTCCCTTCTACCAACAACAGACTATAAAGATTTGAATTCCTTATCCCCTCATATTTGCCATAGATAGCAAATAATATAACCCCTTTTTTAAATTATCCCTAAAAGGAGCATTGTGAGGCCATCCACGTCATACTTCTATTTTTTCTTTCTTTTTAGATTTCTGTTTTGTTTCTTCTTCATATTTTTTAAATATTAGTAATATTATCTTTCTGATTGTATTGGATATGGGTCAAATTGATTAGTCTTGAATCTATACATCTATATCTATTTCCACTCAATTTTATTTTTAATAATTATGACAATAATAAAAAAAGAAAAAAAATTTACCCTAAAAATTCTCTAATCACTTTCTTCTCCCCAAGGCAATAAATATTACCCTAAAATTTCTCTATCCGTTTCTTCTTCCCAAGACATTTCTTGCAACTCATTCTCTTCTATCTCTACTCTCACTGAGTCCTTCCCCTTAACAACAGCAACAAACCCCCAAACCAAAGATGAGAGAATAAGAAGGAAGTATAGAAGGAATCGATTTTAGTTGCGTTATTAGATCTCTGATAAACGACAATTTGCCTCCGAAGGATTGTTTGCTGCCTCTCATCTCCAAGCTCCTCAGCTACATCATCGTTGCCGTTTCCACCATCATCAAACTCCTTCAGGTTTTGTTTTTTCTCTCTCCCTTGCCAAACCCATTGTTTAACTTAATTGGTCTATTGGGGTTTTTCTTTTTCCTTCAAAGATTTTTTTTTTGCCGATTATTCATTAATCTTTCAATATTAAAATATCTCAATCCAACGTTTTTCATTGATCAAGATATCGATGGAAGAAATTGGTTGTCTTAATTATGGTCAGGTTTTCCTTATTTGCCATCAATCTCCTTCGTCTTCATGGCAATACCTATGGACAGGTACCGTATTCTACTACCATTCTCTGATAATTTCTTTCAAAGTTTTGTCTGCTATATCGCTTTCTCAATCTTTTTTTTTAATTCTTTTGGCCTGATTTTTTAAAAATAATTTTTTGACCATACAAGCTTTTGATCGATGAGAGGTGGTAAGTTCTACCCAAGCCCAACTTGCTTCTATTCAGGACCACATCAATTTCACTCTTCAGGTCTCTTCCTCGCCGCTTTTGACCAAAAGTTTAAATATGTACTTTTAAATATTTACTTCTGCTTTGACGTGGGGTTTTTTTTTTAAATATAATTTTGTCAATTTCTTATGGATATAATCCTATGATTATTTCTTTCAGCTATTTGATGCGTTTTGTCTAATGGGTTCTATTTACTTCATGCTTAGGAATTATTAGAAACAAAAACAAATACAGGCTTAAAAGGTAAAGCTATGATCTTGCTGATTGCTTTATATATTCAAAAGCCTTTATTTTTTTTTTCATTTTCTGATGTAAATTTTTTCAGAAATCAAGTTTGTTGTATGTGCTTAATTGTTATATATGGCATTTTGTCCGACCAATTATGACAATGACTTAATTTAACCTTTTGGTTGTGTTGGTTTTGTATTTTCCTTAAAATTCTTTTGATGGTTGGTTGCGGCGAGGGTATTTCAAGTGTGCCTATAATGCTTTAACAAAAGCAGGTAACAAGAGTCAAGCAATTGTGTAGAACAATGCAATGTTCTGTTTTTTTCTTTTTTTGGCTTCAAACAATGTTTTGTTGTTAATACTTAGCATTTTTAGAGTGAGATGGCTAAGTTAAGTTCAAGAAATATGCTTTACTATTATGCTTCAGTTTTCTCTTCATTAAGCAGCTTTGTGAATATTTAGAATTATGATGCTAATTATCAATGCATTAATGCAAACTTTTGAAGAGAATGGTAATGTATTTGACTACTTACCTTCATGTATTGCTTTTTAGGTTCTAATTACCCTGCTTATTTAGGATAATAGATTTGAAAAGGAAAACTAAATTCCTTTTTGTTTGAGTATAATATATTCTTATTCCTTGGCATGATTAATGTATTCATCTTTAGGACATTTTATCTTTGTGACTACTAATTGCTTATATGTCTTCTATGGTAGTAATATATGCTCCATTATTCTGTGAAAAGCTAATATATTTATTGCTGAACATTTTCAGGCCCAAAGACGATATTGATCAATGACTGATAGCTTCCTCATGAAAAAAATCCTAGATTGTCGAGAAAGGTTTCTTCGGAAACCTGCGGTTACTTCTTTAGAGTTTCTTGAATTTTTACAACTAATGAGACATTTCTAGTTTCTTAAGGTAGTAGTTTGATAAGTTACATTTCAATGCTCATGTATGCTTGGTTTAAGTTTGCTTAGTTATGATTTATGGGCGACCTCCAAAAAGAACAACTCTCATCCTTTATTTACATTCCTTTATATGTATATCTATACAAAAAAATGATTAATTTCTTTAACGAGTCCTTTTATCTCTTCCTGGCTTATTTCACAAATAGGAAGAAGCAGGAAGGAGTATTTCCCTCTTTGGCACAAAACTTTAGCTTTTATACTATGTATAAACAACACTGCATTGCATTGATATTTGATTGTGACATTATAAACAAATTAATATCCAATTTCATTATTATGCTGTTTATATTTCATTATTATCTACTTAATTTTCGAAATGTATGAAATGTTTGATTCAAAATCTTTACGTAGACCTGCGGCGATAGCGCGTGGAGTAACCACTTATAATAATAATAATAATAAGTGTAAATGAAACTTTTAATATAAAACAAATGGCGACATAGCTCTCCTTGAAAAATACGGCTAATTAAGCTCTGGCTTTTCTAGAAAGTGCAGAGCTTGCACATTGCTGAGAAGCTAGTACAAGCCTATTTGAACTTCCGAATGGCCTCTTTCCCCCGGAGAATGAAAATGACGGACAAGAATTTGGGATGTTGATGGGAAAAACAGTCCTTTTATTTATAACCTCAAGCCTTGGAGAATTCATTGAATTAAATGGAATGTCGGTTTTCCTTTAATGCGTGGTGCAATGATAATGGTTGACTTCTCAAGTCATAAACTAAGTAACAATGATTTTTTGGTGGGAAATTAACAATGAATTTTGAAATGTATATATACTTTCTTAATTAGCTTTCTTGAAGTTTTGGACAAATTATATGCATACCTCTGTCCAATTATCATTTTTCTCTATAACACAGTCCTAAAGAATGAAATTTGGAAGAAAAATGCTCCCCCAACATGAGAAACTAGGCTCTGATCACTGTCATTAATGGGTAGTCATCAATCCTAAAATTTAATTTCCGTTATTAGTCTCAATATTGTTTGCTTACACTTTCAAGTTACTTAGTTGGCTACCTCCAAGAAAGGTAGCATATGTTTTGGCTTTGAATCGGGGGGATTCTTATATTTTTCTTTGTTTTTGTTGTTGTTCGTATTCTTTCATCAAATTGTTTGATGATTGGATGTTTGGGTAAAATATGAATTTCGTTGAATTTTTCTACAAACGGAAAGCGACAATTTTGTTCTGTTAGAACACTAATGGGAAGTGATGAAAATTGCAATTACTATGAACTTCATAAAGGGAGAGTGAGAATGGGAAGTGCATGCAATTTGTTGCTGTGGGTCTCTTTCACAAAGAAACTGTTTCAAAACAAATTAACGAATGTGTCAATCCTTTGGACTTGTTTATAGAGTTTAAACTAGTTAAAATAACACACAAAATGCAATTGAAGTGAATTTACTTTAGCAGGCAGTTTCCATGGTGCAAAACAAATGCTTTGTGTTTGATTGGCATCATTTCTCATTCATCTGACATGACTCATGAATATCCAGGATATGATTTGCATGCACTTTCATTTCAAATCTCAATCTCAGGCAGGGTAAAAACTCCATAAAATGTGTTGGTAATTGTTACTTCAATTCGGCATTGAAACAAAATGAGGGTCATCATTGTTGCCTGGGGTCGTGAATTCGAAATGGAAGTTGGTTTCCAGGAACCTGTTTTGTCAATCAAAAGAAGGCTAGAACAGCTGCTGGGAATCCCAGCAGGAGGACAGACTCTCTCTGTGTATGGTTGGGAGCTTGTTGATGGGCTGGACATGGAAGATTACCCCATTGTTACTCATGGTACAAAAATTGACCTCACTCTCAAACCCCTTTCACCCCCATTTAACCATTGCAGCAGTAGAATCCAAATCACTGTGAAATTCTCAGCCAGACAGGTTAACATTGAAGTTGACAGAACAGAAACTGTTCGCAGCCTGAAAGAGAAAATTCACATTGTCGATGGCACACCAATCAAAAGAATGTCACTCTTCTTCTCAGGAGTTGAATTGGCAGACGATTTCAGGAACCTGAGTGAGTATGGGATATCTGAATCATCTGAAATCATTGTTTTCCTAAAGAACATGAACCGTTTGAGGGAAGATCAGCAGCCTCAGACAAGGAGGCTTGAAATAGTGTTACAAATGTCTTCAAGCTTGATCAATGCAGCCACCATTCCCCTGGAAATCAAGGACACCAGTACTGTTAATGACTTGAGGCAGCTGCTGCTGAGCAGAAAGATTCTTCCCCAGGATGATTATTTGTTCATCCACAAGCAGAGGATCATGCGTGAGAATTGTAGCCTGAAATGGCATGGTGTTGAGAATGGGGACTTCCTCTATGTGTTCAGAGGCACTGTTAGTCGTGGATGATATTGAGATACAGGAAGTCTAGTGTCGATTTTGTATACTATCATCATTTAAATTGAGCTAATTTCACCTTGGCGGAATTATTTTTGTTCTTTTTTCATTTTTTGGTATATTTCGGGGTAGTAAGACCTGAGGAAGGGGATGATAGGATGGAACCCCTGCCGTGATGACCTCTCAAGCCTCTTAGCCACCAGGCCAACAGGTAGAGGCCGAATTATTTTTGTTCTGTTTCAAAGAAAAAGTGGGAAAGAGAAGGGAAAACCGTTGGAAAATCCAAAATGGGCCAAGAAAGCCCAATAAACAGCTAAAAGAAGCTGAGGCAAAGATAGGCCGAACCGAACATCGTTATTAGTTAAGTCCGCATTACATGGGTTCTCACTTCTGAAAGTTCTTCGGTCGTACAATGAAAACAAAAATCACAAAAGAAAGAAAGCGCTGTTGAATTTATTGTATTTAACGTGGAATTCTTTAAATTCTTAAACAGAGAAAGACAAGGATTGTAGGAGCCGGCTGACGAAAAACCCACCATTTTTGACATTAAAAAAAAAATCTCTCTCATTGTCATTATAACGAAATTCTCTTTTGCCTTTGGTCTTTTCTCCCTCTCAACTCTTAAGTTTCAATTCAACTGATCAAACCATCTCTATTTGATTCTTCAACATGAACGACTTACTCACGGTAATCGATAGCCACCTTGCCTTTGCTTTTGCTTTTCATCTGTAGCAGTTTGCTTTGTTGATTGAATTAAGATTATGAAATCCTTGGGTTGTATTTCTTTTTCCTGATCAATTGGTTTTTCTTTTGGAAATTTAATGCTGAAGTGGGTGTTTATTTTGGGTTTCTTGGTTTATTTGGAACTGGGTTAGTCTTTCCTAGTTTAGAGGACTATCATGGCTCTGTTAATTCTGTTTTGAGCATAAAAGTTCCAGTTTTTTTTTTTTCTTACAATTGTGTTCAGATTATTCCAATTAAGTGATCTAGCACCAATTTGATTCCTTTCCGATGATTTTCCTTTCTCTGTTTGTTTTGTTACTAAGAATTTACTATGAATTGTTTTTGTTTTGGGTTTATTCTTCGTTCAATGGTTGGAACCAATATGAGTAATGTGCTGAGGTTGAATGATCTTTCTTATATTTATAAGAAAAGAAAAACTTCTAATTTTCACATGCACTGAATTAGTTTGAGGTGATATTTTGCTTCTGCTTACTTGTTCTGCCAGTTCTTTTTCAGTTTGACAATTTAATTGTGATAGCTTCATTATGCTTTGTTTTCATATTCTTGTTCATGATTTTTTTCTACTATGTTTTGGATAAGGATTCATTTGTTGGTGAAGCCGGAGGTCATGGTGATATTGAAATGGGAAGACAGGGTCCTGCAAGTAACTCCGACATGGGAATGGAAGCTTTCAATAAGCAGGTCAGGAAGATACTTACAGAAGGAAAACAAATCAGCTGCTATCTTAGTTGATTGTGGTGGCTAATTGACTATTTGCAACCTTATGCTTAAACCTTGAAAGTTATCTTCAAGTAATTTTTTTTAAATTTTAATAATTTTTCAATGAGTTCAATTGAAGATTAGAAATCTGCTAATATAGCAAGACTTTTGAAATCCTTTTGCTCAGATCTTCTTTGCTTATTGTGGGCTTTTTATAACATTTATCTTTTCTTTAAGCGAAACTCATCTAATTGCTTTATGCTCATATTATTTGTATTACAGATACAAGAGGTAGAGAAGCAAGTGGAGAAGCTCTCTGTGTTACTTAGGAAACTCAAGGTATGTAGGATGTTTACCTGTTAATATTTTGCCATTGAAAATTGTGCTGCGATATACTTGTGCTATGTTTCGTATATTAAAATCTCGAACATGTATAACTGATTACATGTTCTGGCTATCTTATTCCAGTCTCTATAAATTTTTACATTACGCTTTTCTTTAAGATAGATGAGGTTTGTCTCAATAGTGACAATCTGCTGGCTTGCTGATTCTGAAGTTAGAATGATTGAAATAATAGGTTTGGTCCTATCAACTTTTACTTGGATGCTAGCGAAATTTATTTCAATATCATAAAGTGTCATCTCTGATATATTCTTTCACTATACCTGTATTGTAATGTTCTAAACTTTATTACTAGGGATTGCTCTGCTAATTTTGAATATCCTCTTCTGCTTCTTAAATCTACTGCACTGGGAGAATCTCCTTGAGAGGACGTTTGGCTGATTAATATGCTGTTTATCATCAGATTTAATAATCTATTGTGAAAGTTGTACAGGATGCTAATGAGGAGTCCAAGTCGGTTACAAAGGCATCTGCCATGAAAGGTAGAAAGCTTTGTCCTTCTCCTTACTAGCCCTTGTAAATCAAATGTTATCCAACTTAGCATTACACTGTTAGTGGTTGCCTCATTGTTCAATTTATTTAGTTTCATATTGTCTAAATGTTATATAATTTATTGAAGCTATCAAGAAGCGAATGGAGAAAGATATTGACGAGGTTGGAAAGATAGCTCGTAATGTCAAAGCAAGATTAGAAGCAATCAACAAAGATGTAACTCTTTCTTCATTTTCCTTTCTAAATGTCTTCATTTTCAGGTTCTAGAGCTATGCAGTTGTAGACTATTTGCTTACTTTTTCCCTTTATCTCCAGAACTTAGCCAATCGGCAGAAACCTGGATGTGAGAAGGGAACAAGCATTGACAGATCCAGGATGAATGTTACAAAGTGTGTTGCATATGCTCAGTTTTCGGATCTTTGCATTATTTTCTTAAAAACAAGTTGATCCATAGTTTTCTTCTATCTTTTTATCATTATCATTATTTTTGAATTGCAGTGCATTGGCAAAAAATTTCAAGGATTTAATGATAGAGTTTCAGGTAAATCTATACATCATGGTTGGCATCTTCTTAGATACTAGTGTATTTTTTCTAATCTTAATATTCTGTTTCAGACTCTCAGACAAAAGATCCAGGATGAGTATCGGGAGGTTGTGGAAAGAAGGGTCATTACAGGTTAGAATACAGGGCTTATGGATTGCCAGAACTGCAAAAGTAATCTAATATTCTTTCCTGAATAAATCTTGTTATTATTCATTGCATTTTTTTTCAATCGCCGTTTGAACAGTTACGGGGACCAGACCAGATGAACAGGTGAGCCTAAAGTTGATGTTGGAAGTTTGGCTCTTATTGATATGGATGTTATTATAATCAGCCACAATTTATCCTTGTCCTAGACAATTGACCGCCTCATTGAAACTGGAAACAGTGAGCAAATCTTCCAGAAGGCAATTCAAGAACAGGGACGAGGACAGGTAGATTCCTTTTACGTTTAACACTGATTCGCTTTGAAGATTCACGATTGTTTGTTTGTTCAAAGTTCAGTAAAAGATAATTGAGTCTCGAACCTGTGCAGTTTTCTTGTTTGTGCCTTTATCATATCTGTCTTAAGTTGCATTTGAGTCGATTACGGAAGTTTCTATAATGGTTAGATCCTGAAATGGGTTCCATTTTCATTCCAATCAACGGAGAAGCGGTTTATGTTTGTAAATGGAGTGAGAGTTGATGACATACTTATCCATATGGTTTGCACACATATTCACTCCTTCCAATAGTTATCAATGGGTTTGACTATATATTGAGTGAAATGGAACAACGTGCAACTTCTGGTTCAAATCTCTTCATCAACAGAAAAGAAACTTTGTATGAATTCATATTCATTTGGCAGTTCTTGTAAAGTTAATCAGACTCTGAAATGTGAGGAGGTTTTAGTATCTAAATTTGGTATGAGTAATATAGGTAATTGTTCTTTTTCGCTGAATTTTTCAGTGATGTCTAAAGAGTTCCTTATGTCATGAAGTCAATTATGCAACTTATCACATGGTTATTATAATTTACCAGAATTTTGGTATTGGACTATGGTTGTAGGTACTAAATACAGTCGAGGAAATCCAAGAAAGGCATGATGCTGTAATGGAGATTGAGAAGAAGCTTCTTGATTTGCAACAGGTAAAGCTGCACTGAGCCCTTGGCAGTTAGCATGTATGATGGACTAACCAAGAAAATTTGTCTCATGGGACTGTTATTTGTCAGATTTACCTTGATATGGCAGTTCTTGTTGAAGCCCAAGGAGAAATTTTAGATAACATTGAAAGTCAGGTTTGTTCTTGTTTCTCAGATCTCTTAGAATGGATATTTTTGTGTGCATATTAGGTCAAAGGATGTGTTTTGTTGGGGTGTTGTGTGTTAATGGAATCTTGTTCAGGTTTCAACTGCCGTCTCTAATGTCCAGTCAGGGACAACTGCACTCCAAAATGCAAAGAAACGACAGAAGAGTACACGAAAGTGGACGTGCTTTGCCATTATAATTCTCTTAATCATAGTTGCTGTTATAGTTCTTGGAGTCCTAAAACCTTGGAAGAGTAGTTAGGCTGCTTGAGTTGCTTCTTCTTGTTGCTTGATCTTTGCTTGTGTCGAGGATTGCATCCTCTGCTTTGCATCATTCCTTTCAAGTTTGACATTTTGTGTTTACTACTCTTCTTTCTTTCATTTCTATTTTTCTTTTATGTTTCCTTTTAGCTTTTTAGTTTTAGATTAAGGTGTGAAGTTTGATTTTGTTAATATTGAGGTGATTTGAAGCACACCTATACAGCTAACAGTTGACCCTTATTTGCGGAAATTATCCTCTTTTCATTCTCCTAATTCAGCCACATTTTCTTCTGATTTCGGTAGATTTATGTAATGCTTACTTTTATTTTAATCATATTTTTTATTTTTCTTTGCATATTTGTGGTAGATTATATCATTATTATTCTTTTTGAGCTATTCTTACTTTTGATTAAACTCAAAAGTAGCCAACCAAGCTGTGATTGAAAATCCTACCATCATAGCTTAGCACCTTGTAAATCCATCCAAAATTTTTTTTCTCTTATATACCACTTATACGCTAACTAAACCCGATTAATTTCTATTAATCTAGCAGGTTTTGCAGTCTACTGTTCATGTTTTGAAGTCATTTCTTGTTTTTTATTTTAGTTTCTGGCTTGGCGGCTCAGAGTTCAAATGTGGACATAGACCCCAATATTCCAATAGGCACAAGAGAGAGAAAACATAAACCAGACATTATCTACTTCTCATGGATTTTTTGGAGAGGGCATTGTACATCAGCTACCGAGCCGAATGCCCTTTGCCTCCGCTTGGGCTCTTGATGCATGGGCATGGCCTCATGCTCTCATGAATATGAGGCTCATTTTTGTGGCTCGCATCCTCTTTTTTGTTTTGGACAAGGAGGTTCGAGCCTTGTCCTTAGGATGGAGAAATCATGCACCAATCACTTGAATGAATGTTCGTTGTTTGGACATCACCATATACAATTTTAGTTTCTATCTTTAGGATTTACAAAGTGCCCACAGACATAGAGTTTGAACTTTACAAATCCAAATGCTAGGATTTACAAAGTACCCATAGACTGATAGACATAAGTACCCATAGACAGAGATTGAACTTTACAAATCCAAGTGCTAGGATTTACAAAGTACCCATAGACTGATAGACATAAGTACCCATAGACAAAGTTTGAACTTTACAAATCCAAATGCTAGGATTTACAAAGTACCCGTAGACATAAAGTTTGAACTTTACAAATCCAAATGCTGGGGTACACAACACCACCACCACCACCACAAAACCCACCCCTCTCTCTTTTTCTTTTTTACCTATTTTGAGAATAAATTCTTTACTATTGTTAGTTTCTATCTTTTGGGTTCACATCTAAACCATCAGACTTGACTAACTTGGCCATGTCACAATTATTGCTTTTTGGGTGTTTGAATGCGCCTTTGGAGAACTTATCTGTTTTGCAACCATTGGCTAATTTACTCTTATTTTAATCACATTATTGCTTTTTGGGCTAAAGGATGGCCTGTTTCGGCTTGCATAACAGCTAGATGGGTCGCCTTTCGGCCTCTCAATGAAAATGGATCTCGACCATTGCCCATTGGCATATATTCTCATTAATTTCCCTTGAAAAGTTGGATGAAATCTGATTATCAGTGATCTTTTGTCCATATATAGGTTATAAATGCAGTGGACCATGTGCAATCGGGTACAAATGCCCTCAGCAGAGCAAAGATCTTGCAGAAAAAGTCAAGAAAATGCATGATGATCTCCATAATCTTGCTTCTTATCATTGCAGCCATCATTGTGCTCTCTATTTTGAAACCATGGAAGAAATGAAACAGAGTAAAAGTAGATTTCATCACTTCATCCTTTCTCCCTCATTGCACCAGTGGACTCTATATAGCAAATATAACAGGTTCTGATGAATTTTTTTCCGACCCTTTTCTTTTCTTTGACCATTTGCATTCTATGTTTTAGACTCATAGAAATAATGTAAAGTTACACCGTTGCAAATGCTTTACCTCCAATACCGTTGTCTTTATAGCTGAAATATATAAATGTGTCCCTTCCGTAATTTGCTTTACTGCCATCAATATCATTTTTTTTTTCTGGGAAACACCTTTAATTACTGATTTCAGGCAACCTAGGCAACAGTAGCAATTCTAAGATGAAAATCACAGACATCTGCGTGCTTCCAAGGTGAGTAATGAAGTGTCTTCAGATTATAACCAAGAAAAACTGAAGGAGATGATGAAATTATAGATAGTAAGCAAATGATGAAACTATAGAAACAAAAAAAGAGACAACAATTTTGTCCAATGACTTTCACATAAACTACCTATTTATTGTCTAGTTTTTTTGTTTCATAATTAAACCCACAGTGGTTCACAAGTTGGGATTTCATGAGAGTTTTTTTTGCATCACCAAAAATACAACATAACGGAATAGTGGAACACCATGTTTTTGGATAATCTTTGCCTTTTGGCATCATGAATTCTGTTGGCATTGGACACCAACTTTCTTGGTGAAATTTCATGTTAACTGGCTGCATTCTAGTTAGGGAATTTGAGCAAGAACTACCCAGGTAACACTGCCTGGTATCTGATGAGTTTCCATGTTAAACGGCTGCATTCTAGTTAGGGAATTGGGCAAAACCTATTCATTGGAAACTGTTCTGGTGTCAGAAAGATAAGTAGGAGTTCAACAGACAAGTTGATGTGTTGCAAATTTGCAATCTGCAGGCAGGGTTTCAATATTAATACAAAGAATAGAAAATACTAAGGGGGCAATGATTACACATCCAAGGATTATAATCAAAAACAAAAAGAAAGACTAAGTTTCACCATTGCTGCATTATAGTGCAAACACTTTTATGTTCGATAATTCCATTACCTAGATTGATATACAGAGTTCAAAGTAACTTAGGGATCGACAGAATCACGTCCGTAAAAAAATCTCATTCCTTTAAGATATGCTAGTTATTAATGCTACAAAGAATAATGCAATCCCATTCAAAGGCACTCAGCCTACTGGTTTTTCTTAAACTTTTCCCATTTGCTAAATGTTAATCATCACATTAGATCCATCATAAAACATCCCAAGATGGATTTCACTATCCATTCCAGCCATTTTAGTGGCATACGCATAACGTAGAGTTTCAAGCGATGCTACGAAACAATAAACCTAGTAGGAAAAACAAACGCCGTAGCAATGCTTATCAAAGCTTGATGTATTATTCAAAAAGCTGCCTATTTTTCGCTGCTTAAACTAGGCAGTGCATTTCAACCAAAGACCAGAAATTTCAACATATCAGCTACACAGATTGTTTAAAATCATCCTACACCGGAGCTTCGTTGGTGCTTTTGGTTTCAAAATCTCCAGTTCAACTTTAGAACTATATTTCCAGTTACGGAAAATTCATCTCCTTCTATAGTTTCTACCTTACTAACCATAACTTTTATTGTCCTACATCATCGTGAAACCAAATACCCATCAGACTTTACCCCGAAAAAACAGTAAAATCATTCCAAAATCCTCATAAAAATGATTCTAAGTCACCCATTGGAGCACTCAAGCAGCAAGTAATTGCGACGTTAAAATAATCATATATAGAAAACCCAAAGTAAATAATACAAGACGGATAATATGAGGAATTTGCCTACATTACTCAAACCTCAATTCCTAATCCTTTATTAAAAGAAAAAAAAAAGAGTAAAAATTCTGAAACAATTAAGTTCGAAATCTAAAACTATTATCAGTGAGGTTTAATTGATAAGAGTTTCTAGTGATCCGGAAAATTTGATATAAAATTAATGGCTGGGGATCTCTATGAGCGATTGGTTGAGCGAAGTAAATGAAATCAAAGAATCAAAGCAATCGAAACAGAAGCTACGAACCTTTCCATCTGCGGAATAAATTGGATCCACCGCATCTCCTGGATGTGGTGAGTCCACAGTTCATTAATGTCTATATATATTTTGCATCCAAAAATCTAAAATTCTGCCAAACGACGTCGTGGTAAGCCTTTGAGGTAGTTTCTGGGCTTTTGAGTTTGCCTTATGCCAGCCCAACCAAAACTCTAGCTCTGGGCCCTGTGTTCCTTTTTCCTTCTTCCCTCCTTCCTCTTTTAAGAAATGTTGTGATTTTTTTTTAATTTTTTAAAAAATACATGAACTTTGGACGGTAGACAGGAGTAGTGCTATGATGTTCAGAACAAGAATGATCAAGCTTTAGCTCAGAAATGAGACAAAAACAAAGCATTTTCTTCATTGTCATTACCATTATAATACTAACAGAAACAAACAAGTTTCATCTTTAACAAAGCTTTATAGATTGAGAGAGCTAACAGAAGCAGTACAATGTGGCTAAGAAAATATTATTACCACATTTTTTTTTATTAATGCCACCCCAATTCCCTAATCCAAGAACTGGGTTATGCTCAAAATTCCAAATAGACCATCCCTTTTCCCTTCACCATAGCTCGTGTTGCTTTCTCACATTCTTGCCTTGGCAACCACCAGGTTGCCTTGGTTTCCAATATTGTTCATGGTTCCAGGCCTAGTCCACGTGTCCTTAAATTGCTCCTCAGTCACTCCTGCACAAAATTTGGACAACAAAATGCTAATCAGCAAACTTTTTTTTCATTCTTGCTACTAAAGAAAAGTACAAGGAAGGAAAGGGTTTTCTTTTATGACTTGCCTTTGCCCATGGCAGCTGTGGATGAAATGCCTCCCTGGACGGTCTTGAGATACCTGTCATAAAAGTTTGCACCAGACCATTTTTGGTGAGCAAGTGTCTCAACTCCATTGTTTCTTTCTTCCCGCTGGATCCTTTCCACATAGGCTAGCATTCCCCTCCTTGCAAAATCTCTTGCAAAGGTATCGGTCACCAGTGCATCAGCATGGAAACCGGCTAGTGTTATGAACTGCCAACAAAATCCTAGCTTGGCTATTCTTGGGATGAAGTCTCTCATCTGTTCATCGGTCATCCCTGATGCATCCCAGTTGAAAGATGGTGAAAGATTGTATGCCAACATGATTTCAGGGTGCATTGATTTCACCCCTTCTGCAAAATTGGTGCACTCGACCAAGTCTGGGCTTGAAGTCTCCATCCAAATCATGTCAGCATGGGGAGCAAAAGCCCATCCGCGAACAACTGCAGCCATTACAGACCCCTTAAACCTATAGAAACCTTCTCTGGTTCTTGGCAAATCCCAGTCCCAGAAAAGATTGTTGAGACCCAGTCTTTCAGCAATCTCTCTGGCTTGCTCATTTGATAGGCACTTTTCATAACTAGAATGGTTCATCCATTCATTCATCCTCCTTGTCCTTTCATCCTCCCTGATGTTCATGTTCTTAATTGCATCCATAACACATTCGGAGAATGTTTTAAGTTGTGCCATGGCTAGCCAGTTGTCTTCAATGGCCTGAAGCTCAGGACCATTTTTACCAGCAGCCATTGCTTCTGCCAACACTGTGGCCAGACTTTTGCCGCGAAGATTTGGATTAGTCACTCCTAGAATAAACTGATGATCCCTGGTGTCGACATTGGTTTGGATCAAATTAGCTGCAACAGCATCAGTCCTGGCCACCAAAACTGTCTCTACTCCCATAATATCGAACTGCAACCTTGCAGCTACCAGCCTGTTAATGTGTTCATTAACAGCAACAAGCACTTTACCAGCCATGTGACCACATTTTTTGGTTACAGATGACTGATCCTCAATGTGGACACCAGCAGCACCACGCTCCACGAAAAGCTTGCAAAGTTTAACAGTTGCAGTGGTGCCTCCAAAGCCAGTATCACCATCAGCTATGATTGGCTTCAGGTAATCAACATAAGGGGTTCGAGCCCTCTCCTCCCTGCTCATGCTCATCCGTGCCTCTCTTTGTTTCCTGTCATGGTATTGCTGTGCGAAGAAAAGATGTTCCACCTTGTTTGGGACAGTGTCATAAGGATAGTCAGCAAGGTCAGGACCTGGCTCATTGGTGGTGGTGTGAGTTGAGGAGCACTGCCAACCAGACACATAAATGGAGTCTAAATGCTTGCCCATCATGGTTACTTGGACAGGATCAAGTGCACCAAAAGTCCTCGAGGCAGTGCCATTGGCTTGGTGTGTCTTGAGAGTTCTCCATAACTTCTTTGCCATCTCGTTTGAGCCATAGCTCTGTCTGAGGTTGCCTCGTAAAGCTACAACATCTCTAGATGAGTATGGTCGCCGGGTTAGCTTGAACCTCTCTGAGTTCCACCATGCTTGCACCTCTGCTACTTCAGCTTCAAACCTCCCTTCTTCTTCCATTATCTGTCCAAGGATGGTTTAACTCATTTTAAATCTTGTTTACTTCTTATAACTAAAACGATAAGTACAAGCTTAAACCTCTTATTATTTGACAGGATATAATTTGCATCAGAACATAGAGTTTTAACCACTTCGATGTTCTTACAGTGGTAGTTGTTATGCTGAAGAAAGGTTGAAGTAATTTACTCGAACATAACAACAAGAATGCATTCTCATGTCAGAAAATAATTCCATGAATAGAAGAAACAAAGAGAAACTGGAGAGGAGTGCAAGAAACTAAAGAGAAAGGAATAGTCCAAAATGAATTCTTTCACTGTTAGAAAGAAACAAAGGAATGCTGAGGAAGAGACCAAAAAGAAACACTTTCTGTTACGATGCTTTGTTGGTTTTAGAAATCATCCTAACCACTACAACAATATACCAAGGGTTTCTGCCTTGACTGAATAAAGATTGTTTGGAATAGTACAAGGAAAAATGCCTGTACCCTTTGTTGTTGATTCTTGATGAAATGCATCTAAGAAGGGAAGAGGCAAAATTTTGTTGGTTTAGTTTTTTTTTTTTTTTTTTTTGAAGGAAGCTGCAGAGTTATTATTTGGTTTCTGAAGATTGAAAAACTACTACCAGATTGCCTTAAGGATAGATGCATCATTCATCAACCTAGATCAAGAGCATGAACACAAAACAAATTAAAATCATGGACCAAATTTTTTGTTGCATAAACTTTTGTAACCAAAATTGTACACATTAAGCAATGAAACCTCCCCAGGACTAGCCAGCCACCATACTCTCCCCACCCTGAAAAAGAATAAGCAGATCGAAAAGCAGCATTGACATGCTGTAAGGAGACAGAAGCACCTTAGTAGATAATGCATGTCAAACGAAAGTATAATTGAATAACCATACAGGGGCATGAATTCCCCTATTCTAAAAGCATTAGGAGCCCTGCAGTGCCTTTAAAGTTGAAATAGGGGCATATGCAAAACCAAAATTGAACCTCTTAAAAAATAAGGTGCAAAATCTCATTTGCAGTAAAAACATCAGCATTCTTATGAACAGAAACAGGGGAGATGAATCCAACTAAAGATAATTTCCTTGCAAGTGAAGAAAAGAAAGGAGACTAAGGCTGCTATGGGAAATGAAGCATACCATTGAAGGCACTGAGAAAGATGCAGCCATGGTAGCACTTCGGTTATTTTGGTATCTAAACTTTGCTATAAACAACTAAGAGAAGTTCATGTATGGCTCCTTCCTCCAAGTCTCTCAATTTATAAGACAAAAGTGAGCATCAGTTATCAGTTATCACCTCCCCTAAAGAGAAAAAAAACTGATGCACCTTGAAAATAAAGAGGAAAAAACAAAAACCAGCGAATACCTAGAGTGGTTCTCTTCTCTCATTAATATTTATCTCAAATAACTTTTCCAATAAATTCATTTCTTTGCATTGTTATCTTCAGAAAGTGAGTGAAAAGTGTCCCATGGGAGCTGCATTTACAGGCACGTAAGATAATGCCATGCCTTGTTTCATCATCATCTCGAGTTATGTCACTATCTTTTTTCTTTTTCTTATTCATGTGTTAACTGGTTTCTGTTTTTTTTTTTTTATGTCCCTGTTAATTTCACTCAACATCAGTCAAAAAAAGGGAAGAAACAGAAATTTGAATATGAAATTATCAAGGTTTCCTCTACTTACACCATAAGTTAAGATTCTTTTGGAAGTTTATGTGAAACCACCATCATGCTGATATTTTGGCAGCATCTATGATTCCATCACCCATTTGGCGTGGCCCGATTTAAGGCCATATGAGCTTGGTATGATGAAGGAACTGAGAAAAATGATTGAAGATATTAGATATCAGCAGGCACCATTTTATGTCATCAAGTTTCTTTGTTGACGAAGGAAAATGAAAATTAGAATAGATGGCCAACACACAATAGCTATGTCAGTGACCCAGATTCAATCCATAACAGCCTTGAAGACACCACACAGCAAATCAGAATTCATGAATTTAGCCTTCATATTTGCAAATTGCCGTATTAACTCAAACTGTCATCAGTAAACTCCATTACTCCACAGCTAGTTTGACCCTTGAACTTGTTAATTTTTGACAATTTTCACCCCGAACTTTTAATTTTGTCAATTTAACCTTGAACTTGACAAATTGAGGACAACATGACCCCTGGTGCTGATGTGCTGTAACACGCAAGGAAAGTCCATGTCTCAGTGTCAGTGTTCTGAGTATGCAAAGTCAGGAGCTAGATTGTCTTAATTTTGGCAAGTTCAAGGTTAAATTGAAGAAATTAAAGGTTAGAGGTGAAAACTGTTAAAAATTATTAAGTTGGAGACCTAGATCGGCCGTTTTCTTAAAGATGCGAATTTTCTTAGTGAAGCATTATTAGTTAGTTAGTGTGTGTGTATATATTTGAGCTTTTCATGCTACTGAAGAAATTAACAAATAGAATAATTATTTGCAGTGTAAAACAGATCACAGTACGATCTAGATTACTAATTCATGAATCATGATTAACCAAATTAGAATATCAAACCCCAAATCGAATAAAATCGTAAACGTCGCGCCCTGAATTAAACATTAGCCATTTTACTAAGAATGGGAAATTTTTTTACAGTAGATGTATATTGGGATATGTTGTTAGCGGCTTGCTGACGAATTGAAGACACTAGACGGTTACTACATGATTTTGGAAATTTGGAGTCCCGAGGAAAATTAAGATAGCCCTATCTATCTCTATTGCAATTTTAATATTTTTCACATTCTAATACAACTTGGCAAATTCTATCCAACTTCGGTTCCCCCCACCTATTTTTTCTTTTTTCGGTTTTGGTTTGTGCTCTGTCTTCTGCAATGGAATCAACCCCGCAATTCCCGCAGAAAGCCAAATTAAGCCTCAATCTCTATCTTTTTCTGCTGCAGCTGCTGCTGCTTCTTCTGTCTTTTGGATGAATAAATTAGAGCAGCAATCCTAATTTCTCGAACATTTTTTTCTATATATTCTTCCAAAAACTGGAGTTAAAGGAATGAAAATCCCCTGTCCCATCTGAGTGCTCCACTCTGTGTTCAATTCATCACAGCCTGTCACGTGTCTCAAAATAATAATTTGAGTGGTCAATTGTTTCAAATAAAAGTTTATGGATCAATTTGACATTTTTGATATAATTTGAGGGTTAATTTATGTATTAAGTATTTTTTTTCCTTCTATATAATTGAGAATGGTAGGGTTAAAAAGACTCGGGGCTTCCTGAAATTGTCAACCATTTGCTTGGATTCGAAAGAAATCATGGGCAAAGAAAGGCAATTCCACCACTCCAACGGCTTCAAAAGTTGGATACAAGTAAGCTTGATGATTTGACATGGATTGACATGCATATGGTCGAATATTTGTCACATTATTCCATATAGACTCTTTTACTTACAGGAAAGAAAAACTCTGCATATTTAGTTACGTACCAATTTGATCCATATTTGGTTATTTATGTATACACGATTACACGTCTACCTGCATGGTCAATCTCGATGGCAGTTCAAGCAAAACCCACCACAAGACAAAACATAAAACGTCGTATTATTACACAGACAAAGAGCATATGTTGTAGTCTTTAATTGGGTAAGATTTGTGAAAGGATCGACATAACACGTCATAGACGGTAAACCAAAGAGATGCTATATTATCATAATACACCATTTTCTCCTTTTTTTCCTTGATGATATATGGCTCTTTGGATTTGGATTGTAGCAGAGTTTCTGGAAAAATGATAAGGCGATGTTGGAAAAAGCTCATAATTTATAAATAAAAATTTGCAAAAGCGTAACCAAATACTTCACGTTCTGCTTGGGATTTGGGACATTGAAAATGGGGTCTTTGGTTTTTGGTTAAATGGGGTCTTTGGTTTTTGGTTAACGGTGGAATGTAACCAGCTGATCTCTTTGCCTCATTTGCTATATGTTGATGACTGTGGTCCTAAATTGCTGCTGCTGATTGAGATGGGGTGATGGATGGGGTAAGGTGGTGAGCAATTCGAGGAAAATGGAAAACGATCTTCAAATTTACTTCTCATACAAATTTGGAGATTTCATAACAACCACAACCATCTTGATCTGATCTCCAATGAAAAAGAAAAATTTACCGTGCCGAATTCAATTTTTTGGACAAACGAGACATGAATTGAAGTTTGAAGAGCAATATCTAGCTAGTTTTATAATCTTTGAATCAACTCTACAGTTTCATTTATCATCCTTGAGTTCAAGATAAGGTTACTATATGATATAGCTATTGGCCTAGGACCCCAAAATGAGGAAGAAAAGAAAACTATTGATAGGCATGGCCAACGCTGCAATGCATTCTTACTTGTGGATGTAGATATTGTCAGTGGAAATGGAACAGCGGCAATAAATCAAATTTTGAGAAGTCTTGGAATCAAGTTCTATAAATGGATAAAATAGATGGGGGAGAGCTTTTTAGTTTAGGGTGACGTGAACGAGAATTTATTAAGTAGGCCGGGGGTATTACGTCATCATTAGGCTCGACCAATAAATTTGTGCCAACTCAAAATTTCTTAAAAATTAAGGCACTAATTTGACAATAGTTTAGTCCCACATATGGAATTCAATATCCGTCGATACATCGATATATCCATCGATATATCCGTAATCGATATGGATACTGCGATATTTTGTCGGTGGTCCTCAAACCACCGGATATCCGTCGATATATTCTTATATCCGCGATATATATTGCGATATTTAAAATATCCGTTAAAATGTCTAGTTTAATTTTGTAATATGGTCCAAATGGTAAATTAATTTGAAATACTTAGGTGCTCGACTCAAATGGAAAATTGCTTGGCCTGTGGTGGAAACAAAAGGCTCAAGCCTAAGTGTCAAATTCAATCGCTTTCTTATATTGTAGAATTCACTTAAGTAAAATTCAAAGTTGATGTCCTAAATACTAAAAAAGACGCTCCACACTTGGATTTTTTCTTATTCTTAAAATATTAATGGGGATCTCTCTTTATCACATCGTGTATTTGACTTGTAATTATTTAATGGTAAAAACTTAGTTAATGCAACATTAAACTTAAATAGTAACTTGGGAAGCAGAAAAAAATATAGCGCTTTATAAATTATTGTATATATTTTTTTGATATGCTAATATTTTTACAAAAAATTCTACACAACTCTTTAAGTTTTCTTATAAATCACCATTCTTAATCTAAGGAGTGTTGAAATTTTTAGTTTTTTTTTTTTTTCATTCTTCACCATCATATTTGAATGAATTTGTTTTGGGGTGTATCTTTTAGTTCATGGTCACGAATTAACAAAGTAAAAATTTATCAAGTCTTTCAAGTTTTAGATCCTCAGTCAACTAGACAAGTTCAATTTGAAAATGAGGTGAGATAAGATTCATCTTTATTTAAATATTTTGAAAATTTATAATTTCCTAAATAAAATTTTCTTTTTGTAAAGATAATGTTGTTTAGAGAAGCTGGAAGATCTTTTGGGGAAGCATGTGCACGAAGTTCAAGGACGACCATGAAACCCGATATAGATACAATTACAAAGTTGATTAATTATCTATTTTTGCTTGAAAAATTATTATTACTACGATTCATTCAATGTAAAATATTCTTTGCTTTTTTATGTAGTTGATTGGTGGGAGTTATACGAGGAAAGTCCACCAATACTACGTAAATTGGCTATGCAGATATTATCTCAAACTGTTTCATCTTCAACTTGTGAAAGAAATTGGAGCACATTTGCTTAAATCCACACAAAGCAACGAAATCGATTAGCCCATAGAACTCTACAAAATCTTGTGTATTGTTACTATAACATGAAATTACGAGTTAGAGATATGGAAGCTGCACAAGATGAGATGTCAGTGTTAGACCCATTGAATCTTCTTAATGTTACCGTTGAAATTGGTGATGAAGATGAATATCCTCTTTTTCAATGGATTAGGCCTGCACATTTAGATGGCCGTGATATGAAGTCTAATCCTAAGATCAGCAGTCATGCTCAAGAATTTGGGATTGATGTTGATAAAGTGATATCCGAAGAGGTTGGCTTAGATTCTTCATCAGATGAAACCATCGGTCCTCCACTTGGATTCGAAGGTCATTTAATGAATCAAGATGATGATGATGATGATAATGATGGTGATGATGATGATGATGGAAGAAGTGGGTAAAGGACTATAACAACAGGGACTCAGGGTGGGGGTGGAGAAAGAGGTACATAATATGCTTCAATGTATGATTTTTCATATGACAGTGATTATTATAGACCATTGAGTCCTTTTACTGGTGAGGCAACTTTTACACATACTACACAAGATGAGGACCATGGGTCTCACAAAGCTGGGCATGGAGCTAAAGGAAAAAGGGTGAAAAAACTATGGGTAATCTTGCTGATGATTTTGGCTCCATGAGCATAATCACAGAACAAAGTTCAGTCGGTTATAATGCACTAATGGAATCAAATTTTGGAAATTGGACTAATGATAGATATGGAGAATATAATTATGGAGCATCATATTCATCAGGTTAGTATCCATCAGATTATTCCCATGAACAACAAACTTTTTATGATGATTAATCAGCACAACCACAGGTGAATTATGGTCACTTCCCTCGCCTTAAAAATCTTTTGGTAGCTAGTACAACTGATTATTATGCCCATGTGCACAATTATGTGAATAATTATAGGATTACCATGACTTGGCATGAATATTGCTGCTATATTCAGCCTATCGACGGAAGTCAGGTTAATACTTTTGAGCCTCCAAGAAACTCAATGTGGTATTAAATGAGGTTGGAAACTTTGTATTATCAATTAAACTTTGTAATATTTGATGTTGTTGGATATAAATATGTCACAAATATGCTTGGTTGTCTTTTTTAATTATATTTCATACATTTTCGCCTATTTAAATAATTAGCAATACATTAATCACACATCTAAATATACTTTAATTAAGATATTATGACTCTAAAATATGTAAAAATATGTAAATAAACATAGGGTAAAATTTCATTTCAAAATTTCAACGTTTACTATAAATATCCATGATTTTATATCATTTTTTACCACTTTTTTGCGATATCGATATTTTTTGCGATATATCTGTCGATATATCCGTAATTTTGAGGGTGCAATATCGATATCTAATTCCATGGTCCCACATTACGAAAAAAGAGAACTTAAAGAGTAAGTCCTTAAATTTAAGTTGTAATTGTGGTAGGGTTTTAGTAATTGTATTAAAATCCTTGAGTTGTTACAACTTCATTGATCAGACCTATAGATAGTGTGATACACCCGGCCTACCTAATAATTTTTTGACGTAGACGTAGCTCAACTCTAAATTAACCCCTATTCTTTATATGATTATCAGATACCGGTAGATATATATATATATATATATATTATAATTATATATATATATATAAGAGTTTGTTGGAGGCCCAAACAAGGCCCAAAACAAAAATTGGGGATCAATATAATTTTCAAACCAAACCTTATATGGGGATCCATATATAAGTAGGGCCATAAAAAGCCCAAAAATTGGCCGAATCGCTGCAATAGGGACCTAGCCAGCTCCCTTTCAAATGCTAGCGCATCATGGCTGCGCTGGCTTTGGGTTTCAGGTTAGTTTTCGGATAGTTGGGCACGTTAGGCCTGGTTATTGAATTACGATCCATGGTCTATAAGAGCTTGTCAGAGAGAATGTGCATGGACCTAAAAGCATGTATATTAGTTCATGCAATTTCATATTTTCTACACTTTTATCTTTGGATTGTACCAAATTTCATTTTTAAAATTTGCATTTATGGACATAAGTCCACAAAAAGTTCGATGGAGTCAGAAGCAAATGTCCGAAGCAAATCGAGTCAGAAGCATTGAAAAATATTGGCATCAAATACTCCATTCACATAGATTTTCAAGCCCAAATTTCAAATTCATCTTTACATGGCTACACATTCACACACTAGCCGACGAAGTAATATAACACAAATTGTCCAGAAAATTGAAAACCAAACTCCGAATTACCTTACCATAAATATTTCTTAATTGCAGAACTTGCTTTAGGAGGAAAAACCCACGCATATGCTGTATTTTCCTCTACTTAACAAGCAAAAACAAAACTGCCCAATTCCCCCTAGGCTAGGAACCAAACTTTGCTTACAAGTTTTAACCCAAATTCCCACAAAATTTTCATGTTCATAAGCTGAAGAAAGAAACCCAAATTCCCACTTTTGGGCTTTTCATTGGCTCGTTGAGTATCTTGAAGTCCAATACTTCTCAATTTCCTCGGCTGTTCTTCCAGGAATTCTCCCCGCTATCAGAGACCACCTACAAACATTTGACACCTTTTCCGTCAGGTCCAAACCAAATAGATTTAAATGTCACAAAAAGCTAGGAATTCACCTCTCTCCAACCAAATTGAACATTCTAGTGATAAGGGTTTCCTCATCTTCTGAGAATTCAAGCTTGGAATCTTGGCCGGATTCCTCTGCAGTTATACATATATATAATATAATACACCCCAGAAATCAGCTAAAAACCATTGATTTTTTGCCATAAAATTACAGCAAAAACTCAATTACCATCCAAAAACTTGTAAGAACACATTAATCCCAGACACAAACAAGCATCAGATTTTGAAAATCTAGCTATGGAAGAGTAGAAACAACGATTCATATGCAATTGACTGAAAAGGGTGTCTAGAACAATGAAAAGAAATCTATAATTCAAAACGGGTACCTCTAGAATCCACAGAAATATCTTCAGAGGAACGATCAGAGCCAGCCATAAAGGGTTTTGAGACAAACAAGGAGAAGAGCTACAAGGCACAAGCTACAAAGTACTTCTAACTCTTTTTTTTTTCCACCAAGACTGCAGAAGGCTGAAGGAAACTATGTCTGGAATTTAAAGGAACCTACTGAGCACTGGTATTAATAGGGAGGATTAAGAAAGAGGGATTCCTTTGAACCTTGAAGGACTCAAAAGGAAGTCAGCTTTGGTTCATGGATTCTTTGGATAAGCGAGAAGAATGGTAGTTGACACTTTGGGCGTTGAAGGTCCAACGTTGATAGGTAGCTGAAATTAACTTAACCGTTTGGTTGGTAACAGTACCAGATTTTTTTTGCCCCTTTTAGCCCTTTTACAGATTGGCCAAAATCTATTGGCTGTATTGCTCAGACTTGAAAGGTTTCATCCTTTATGACATGACATCCTATATCACATGGCAGCAACTTAGAATTCGTGCATGCTATGTCAGCAAGAGTTCGTTTGTCATTTAAACATTTTTCCTCCATCGAAAATGTTAGGTAGAAGAATGTACTATTAGATTATACTCGATTTTTGTGGGTAAAGAGTTATTAAGAAAATGCCAAATTCGAAAAGAGACACCCAGATAAGACACTGCTTTTTATTAATTGCAAGTAATAAAAATAATGCAGTCTACGATCGGATCAGGTCAGTCCGCTTAGCCACTCCCCTGGTCTTACCCTGTGCATATTTTTATTAGTGGAAGTAATAAAGTAATGCAGTCCACAATCAGATCAGTCTCTCTATTTAGCAACTCCCCTGGTTCTTACCCTCAAAATACATTTTATAATCTCTATTCACGGATTCACCTGACTTTTCATCAGAATATATGTCTATTTATGATTAAAAGTTAAAGCTCGAAAGATCTAACTGCAGAGTGCAGACACACACAGTACAATAATCATGATAATGACTCTTTTTTTTTAAATTTACTCTTCTAGCTCATTTTAGTCTCATTTTATTTGTCCGTCTCATTTTATTTATTTATTTATTTTTAAAAAGATAAATAAAAATTATTATTTATCTGTTTTTATTATAAATAAGCAATCAATAAATTTTAATTTTTAATTTTATTCTTTTTTATTACTATCATATTCATATCATTATACGAAATCCCAAAAATACTTACAAATAGAAATGATAATAGAATAATTCAACATAATTCAACAATTTTTTTTAAACTTTGTAAAAATCAATAGGAGGACAAACAAATAAGGACAGAGGAACTAATATATATATATATATATATTTACTATAATATGCATTTTTGGGCCGCTCCTCTCATCTATTATCTATCTATTAGAAAATATTAAAAGAATCGACATAGCTTCATGAGGTATTTTGCTTCAAGGGTGGGAGGGACTTATGTCTCCCTCCCATTGGCCCTTACAATTTTTTCATTTTTTTTAATTTTTTAGCATGGCAATTGGTTATTTTATTTTAATGTTATTACATACGCAATAATAATTATTATTATTCAATCTTACTAATTATCATATATATATATATACACAATTGAAATTTTCATCTTTAGTGAATTTAACATTTAATATATACAATTTTATTTGAGGAGGGATCGTTTTACACTAGGTGTAAGATTAAGAGTTTTACACTTATTCATAATTTAACGTTCAATTCATATTCAACTAATCCAATCATTGAATTTCATACTCTATTCACATACATTGTACATGTAAAATTTTAAGTTAATTTAAAATGTCTTACATATATTTTAATGGGACAAAATTTTTCACCGTTAAATATATATTAAAAATATCCAAAAATGATAGAGTCTATATCGATATCATAAAAATTTTGAATTAACTTGAAATTTTTTGTGCATGATAGATTCGAATATATTTTCATATTTAACGGTCGGATTGTTAAAATATTAATCATACGTCGAATTATAAAAATAGTGTAAAATTAAAAGTTTTACACCAAATGCAAATAGATCTCTCATCATTTTATTTGTTAGTCAATTAACTCAATATTTTCAATTGTATTTATAATTTTATTCTTTTTTTCTTTTTTAGATGAGATATGGAGATTGGTGGCCTTTTGGTGGCTTGGGTTAATTTCACGGATTTTACTATGATGCGATTTTAGGTTTATCTATGAGAAAGGTGTCCAAACTATTATTTGCAATTTATTTTTTTGAAGTTAGGTACAAAAAATTTTGATATATCGTTTGACATTTCTTCATTGGTCCATCCTTTCTTTCTTGAATTTTCTCTAAAATAAAAGTTAAATATTTAAAATTTTAAAATATTATAAAATTAATATTATTAAACAATATATTTGAATTTATTTAATGTTAACTATAAAGAATTTTGGAATGTCATTTAATGCTCTTTATTGATTCTCCCCTTCTCTATTTTGATTTTAAATAAAAATTATTGTTTGAGAATTTTTAAAAATAAAATTACCTTTTTGAGAAATAAATAAAATTATTTATATTTAAAATTTTTTGGAAAACCCGGGTGAAACCCTGGTCAATTTTCTAGCTACAATTATAATCATATATATATATATATATATATGCATTGCAGAGTCCTTTTTTTTTTTTTTTGAGATCATTAATCGCAGAGTTCTTCTTAGTGACGTTTTAACCCATTGATCACACATGTTAACATAGTAACCCTATTTGATTGGATGAAAATGGATGCAGAGATGAAAAATTCCTTGTTTTGACTTCTTTTCTAAAACAAGATAAAAATGTAAGAAAATATAACAATCTTTTCTAAAACAAGATAGAAAGGTAAGAAAATATAACAATAATTGGATCATACGACTGACATTGAAAGATCATAATCACTTGTAGAATGAGGAAAAAAATACCAACAAATCCCTAACCAATGGAAAAGGACATCATAAACTTAGATTTTGTCTTCGTTTTAACCCAAAAAAAAAAATCATTTATGCAAAGCAAAGCAAGCGGGGATGGATGAGAATAAGAAAAGAGAGTTTAGGTTTGTATAGGTTTCACGAGCTGAACCCTAGATTGGACTATACTTCCTTTTTCTTTTTCTTTTTCTTTTTTTTTAAATTAAGTGTATTTGTAGATTTTATTGGTCTAAAATTAATCTCTTTCAAGTTTCTTTTTTTTCTTTGTAAATTCACTAGTATTCGGCAGTTACATTAGACTCTAGCTAATCTGAAGTCGAACTGCGTCGAACCTTAAATATGAGAAAACTCTTTTAAACTTATTTTTTTCGTTCAATTGCGAACATTTTAAACCTTTTCAGCTCTTGAAAAATTTTGGATGGGTGTGAAATCTTATGTAAGACAAACACAATCGCATTTGGGCTATGCTTAGACTAAGGAATTTAGATGTGGCAAAATGAATTCAAATCCAAAAACTCGCTTGAGCTCGTCCGAACTGGATTTGACAAAAAAAGTTAACTACTAGAGCTTGACCGAATCCAAATCCGAAAATATCCGAATCCAATAAGACTTGAGTCCAAGCCTAAACTCGACCTAAACTTGAGATAGAACTCAATTAAACCGGAACAATTTAATACTAAAACAAGTGCATTTATAATATTTTCTATAAAATATAGAAATTTTAAATTTAATGACCATATTTATTTAAAATAATATATTTTTTCTTTCTTAATATAATCATCCAAAATGGAATTATTAAAATTAATATTAAAATTTGAAGATATTGAAATTAATTAACTTTAGTTTATTAATATTACATATTTTCTTTTAAATTTAGTGAAGAGATAATATAAATTAAATGATTAATTCATCATTTAATGATTAAAATTGATTAACTAATCATTTATAAAAGTATATATAAATTGATATATGTATTTCATAAATTATTAATAGAATATAATGAAATAATAAGTTAATTTTTATTAAAAAATATTATAGAGTAAACAATTTTATAAACCTAAAATAAAGATATAATTAATTTAATTATATGAATTATTTATATTTAAGTATCCTCTGTTTTTATATTTTTTTAACAATCTCAAATATTAAAAAAAATAAAATTTAACTTAAATGAAGAATAATAAATTCAATGTGACATGATTTAATTTTGAACTCAAACCAACATAAATATCAAATTAACTGGAACTCAACCCGAGCTTGAATCCAACCCGAACCCAATCTGAATTTGAACCGAAAATATCTAAACACAAAATAACCCAAACCATATATAATCGAATCCGAACCTGACCGATCTCAGCCAATTCGCCATCTCAACTTAGGACATAGCTTCAAGTCCACCATGATATGACAGTAATATAATTGAAGCTCAATAGGCCTAAAGCAATGGAAGAAATGTTATGATTGACTCGCAGCATGTTTCATGTTTTATGAAAACCCAAACCCATTGACCGTTGCACTGAGCATTAGCTTTAGGCCTTTTTCTTGACCCAATACTTAATAGCAAAAACCATTGGATGTCAGAGGTTGGACCTCTCCGTCGCCTTCATCGACAACAATCTCGAAATAGGATCAGGAATTTAGTACGTGTCAAACTAAGATTCAAAACAAAGCAATTCAAGCCCAAGAAAATCTCCATCCACCAAGCAGAATCTGTCCAAAGCAGGTTTCTACGTCACTCCAAATGAACGGCAAAGTAAAACTGACATAAATTTAGCATTCAAATCTCATAATCCAACAAAATTAAGCACATCTGACCAAAAAAAAATTAAGCACTTTTAATTTCAGTTTAATTCTCCGGAATCTACCTTTTTTTTTTTTTGGTAAAACACAGGAATCTAGCTTTTAAATACTTCTAATTTGCCAAACTAATTCGATTCATCACCATAATTTGCATCAATCTCACTCTCCAAATTTTTAACCAAAGATTTTCGTCTCAGAAAAAATATATGGGAAGAGGTCTCAAAATATGCTGTGGGGTGACAGCAATTTTCCTTCTCATTCTTGCCATCGTTTTGACCTCTTTGGCATTTACTATTTTCAAACCAAAGGAACCCCAAATCACAGTTTACCCTCAAGGCCTCGAAAACATTGATTTCGGCTTAGTAGGAGGCCTTATTAATGCAACAACAAACGCCACCATAGGAATGATCGTCGCCATTAACAATCGTAATTACGGCAGTTTCAAGTTCGGAAACACGACGGGTGTTATAAACTACCGTGGCAGTATGGTCGCAGAAGTTCCAATCCACCAATCGTTCGTCCCTGCACGGGGTAAAGTTAACATCAGCACCTACGCAGATTTCATGGTCGACCGGCTGATTTTCAACTCGACCTTCCTGGCTGATATTTTGGCCGGTTCAGTGAATTTTACGTCAGAGGCGACGGTGCGTGGAAAGGTTTCGATGCTAAAAATTTTCAAGTTGCATGCATCGGTTCCTAGTACTTGTGATATCTCAATCTTTATCAGATCTCTAAGTGTTGAGTCCTCATGCAAGACCAAACTGAAGCTGTAATTTGCCTAATTAAGTGTCATTACTTCATTATCATGCTTGTTTAATTACTCTGTTTGTCTCTTATACATTGAATTAATATTAATTTCTTACCATAGATTCTTACGTACCATTGTACTTCTGTTTCTATAGAATACAATGGGCTAATGTTTTTACCATACGAAACGTGATCATTTTCACGACAAACCCAATTAGTTGGATTATGGATTTTATGCCGAACAACCCCAAAGGGGCTAAAGACAGAGCCAGGGTGTCCAAAGGGCCATGGCCCATAGATTTTTGGGCTTATCAAAATTTCTTTTCATTTCATCTTAATCCTTACTTAACCCTATTAATTAATTAATTAGTAAACTCGAAATAGTCGCAAGTTGGCCCTTATAAACATCTCTAATCACTTGGCATTATGTCAAAATGAAGAATTTTGAAAAAGGTATCTAAATAATTATGTGTCCTGTAAGCCTCGACTTCGAAAAACCTCCAACTTCTCTCTAATTAAGCCTTTTTCTTTACCTTCCATGTGAAAAAAAGGGTTAATATTTTGTTAATTTACCTTCAAAAACAGACGCAACAGGTGACAAGAAGGCCATTATATAGGTTTAATATATACATAAAATAGCACTCGAAGTTAATTTTATGAAACTGTCATTTTTATTCTTCAACTTTCATTTTAGATTTTTCAACCCTTAAATTTTTATTTTGTAAACGATGTAGCCTTTAGTGTTGACATGATGTGACAAAAAAATTTCTCGTATCACATGAAAATTTCATGTGTTAATATCTAGATAGGTCACGTTAACACCAAAGGTTATATCGTTCACAAATAAAAGTTTGAAGGTCAAGAATTTTAAAATAAAAGTTGAAGGGTCAAAATGATAATTTTGTATAAATTCGGAGGTTATTTTGTATATTAAACCCTATAAAATAGATGGTAATAAACAATTTGGCCTTATTACAATATTAAATGTCTTGCAAATGATTGAATGCCAATTCCCTCTCAAGTCTCAACGATTTCTAATCCTGTACATATATTATATATTATATATGAAGAAGATACGGGATTCGCCTCCAAGATTTTATTCTCTCTTATTCTATAACTGAACGCTACTTCTTTAATTTGTTTAAATGAAAAGGTCATTGGTGGCCGGCAAATAAACAGAAAAACCGGTCCTCATACAATGTTTGTAACAGAAGAAACTAGATTCGCGGGTTAATTTTTCTAAAATCTAAAGTTACAAATAATTCGTATTAGGCAATCTAGCTATAAGAAAGTAGTGTGTTGAACTTTGCCCTATATCTTACGTATATAGTGCAATAATTATGTAGAAAATTATGAACGTGAGGGATATTACAGCTTAGACATGACTTAGTGGTTGCCTCATTCTTTTAATAATTGAGGGCTAAAGTTCGAGTCCTGTTCACTCTTATACCTTTCATAGGTATAAAAGATATATAAATCAAGTTAATTTACAATTATCTTAAGAAACGTTACTAATATAATCGATGGGTCAAACTTTTTGCATTCGGTTAGGCTACTATAGAAGATAATTAATCTTTAATGTAAAGTATCATAAATCTCACTCCTACGCCTAATGCATTTCAAATGAAAATCATGTATTTTACCAACCATTTTGTCCAACCTGACATGATACAAAGTTTATCTAAAAACTTAATGGTAATTAGTTTAGAGGGTAAGTTATAAATTTAAAGACATTTATTGTAGTAATGGTTTTAATGGATGTAATTGCATTATGTTAATGGGATATATAAGATGACGGGATAAAAGTGGCGAGTCAAGTAGTGTAATTCTTTCAAACTCGATATGATCTCTTAACTAAACTTAGTTTGATCTATATATCTTAATCTAATTAACCCTTTGGATTTGTTTATATAAGTAATATTATTTGACCTACAACAACATCCCTAAAAGGCTTAAACCATGAGATGCAGAAAAATGTTATAAAGAAAACCTAAGAAAGCACTCGAATTTTAGTTGGAGTGGTAGGTGCATCCTTCCTGAAACTTGGGGTCTTAAGTTTAAGTCCCACTATGTGTTAATTATGTGTGGGTTTTGTTTAATTTAATATTAGTTTAGTTTGTTTTGTTTCTTAATTCGTTTCTTAATTCGTATTAATTTAATTTGTTTCTTTATCTAATCATTTCTCAATAGATACTTATGTATAAATGATTTATCTAATGTAAAGAAAATTTATTGTGTAATAATTATCCCCACAAAAAAAAAATTTACAAGTCAATTCAATCATGAAATTACCGGTCATTTTGAGTAATGCTTTTAGTCCAAATGCTGAAAATCAGCATTATTCCCCCATCAATCATTAGCAGCCTTCTCTTTTTTACTTCAACTCAATTATACTCACGAGACCAAAATGATCAAGTCACCCCAATTTCTTGTTTCTCTTCACGGAAGAATTTTTACAAACTTACATAATTATATAGCGGAAAGTCAATGTAGTTGACGTTAAAGGAATATATATTACTTCATCCTTCATCATATTATGAAAATGGAACCATTTTTTTCTTTTGCTTTTTTGGGAAGATGATGAAACAGGCTGCACATGGTTATCAATTACAATGTTCAATTGCTTTTCTTTCTGTGGGCCATAATTTTTTCTATCCCCGATAATCACGCAAACAAGTAATCAAGAATTTTGGAGTTTCTCTGACTGATTTCTCCTTTCCTTTTTCTTTTTCCATGGCTATTTTTAGGCCATTAATGGAGTTTTGGTTCAAAGAGTTTGGTCCAAATCATCATAGAGACACCGTTTTGATGATCCGAACATTTCTTCTATGCCAGCCTGCTGTTTTGAATTGAACTCATTTCTACGCTTAATTTTGGTAAATTGTCGTCATCATTAAAACAAAAATAGACAATCAATTGATCTTTGGAGCTGAAAAAGATGTTCAAATTGTTCCATATAAATTGTGAAGAGTAAATATCATCGTTGGTCCCTAAAGTTTTGATCATATTCTATTTTGGTCCCTATAGTTTAAAATATTTTATTTTGATCTTTACATTTTAAAAGTCAAACTATTTATTGGTCCTTCTATTAGTATTTTTATTTACTTGACTTTTAAGTGCTAATTTATTACACATTTGCTATTATGATACTAATTTTTTAGGTGAAATTTATTTCCTTATGACTTTAAAAACATATATTAATATTTTAAAATATTTATTAAAAAAATTGATGGAAGGACCAAAAATTGTTTAATTATCAAACTACATGGACTAATTAAAATAGAACCTTTTAAATTATAGGGGCCAAAACAGTTGGATTTTCAAAGTAAAATGACCAAAATAAAATATTTCAAACTATAAGGACCAAAATAAAATTTGGGTTAAACTTTAGGGATCATTTGTGCTATTTACTCAATTGTGAATCATGTTTAGAGTACAAGCCATGATTCTTTTCGTTCACATATACATATAGGATTCAATTATGAATTGCAGATCGATCCCGTACATACAAATGATAATTGAAACTACTACAAAACATAATTGACGAAAGAAATGAAGGTGAATCGCACCTTGTATTTTTAAGTCATTCCGTAGGCTTATTATGAAGTTTTCTTTTTTTCCCTAACTCACTATGAGAAAAATTGTCTATAATCACGAATATATAGCCATGGATAATGATAAAAGTTTAGTGGCAAAATTCATTTTCTATGGATTTGACAACAGAAAAATTCGACTGGGTATAGGCTCGTGAGAAAAAAGTTCCCAAGTATTAAGAAATTCGTGATAAAAATTACCGACGTCAATATACAGTCAAAAAATTTAATGAAAAATTCGATCAGGACGATGAAAAATCGAAGCGATAAAAATTCCCATGGAATTTCCCACGGCTATCAATTTTTGTGAGAAATTCTATAAGAATTTTTCGTCGCTGCTAGGTTTTCCCTTGAATTTTGCTTCTATTTGTCATCGATTTACGTGCGTCCTATGTAGCAAGAAAAATTCCTACCACTTTTTCAATGAATTTTTTGTTGGATAAATTGGCTATGATTACCAATGAATTTTACTACAGTATTTTGTTTTTGTAGGTAGTGGTGGGAATATACATAGAAAAATTCTAATGATTTTTTCTGTATAAATTTTTTTTTTGTAGAAATCAGTTATTTTTCTTGTAGTGACTGATCACTCGTTTTTAGTTTGTTAGAATCTTGACTAATAAAGGATCTATTTCGTTTATGTAAAAGATCTGACGAAAATAATTTTTGAACTAATGGGTCATAAACAATGAAAACTCATAGTACTAATTTTTAATCATTCAAAGAAGACTGCATAAAGAAGTTAGCCTATATATTGGTTCTTGAAAATATATGTATCCAATTCAATTAATTCCGTGCATGAGCTTGCAAGCTTAACTGGTTTCAGGTAGCACAATGGGAAATCATTTAAAAGTTGAAGCCCAACTAATAAGTGTTATAGTCACCTTTACTCCAATTAGGGTAAGAATACAAGTTTTCCATACCCTTAAAGCACACTTTATGCTTCCGACACAAAATAAATTATTGAGTCAATAAGACCCGACAAACCTTTGTTTAATTAAAAACATTTTTTTTTTAAAAGCAGAAGCCATTTCAAAACGTTTAATTAAAAACGTTGAATTGTATTTAACCCACCTAGCTAAGACCAATCTAATAGGTTTTCTACAAGGTTATCATGAAAAGGAAAATTTAAAGAAAAAAAAAGTAAAAACACTAACTTTTAATTAAGTATTAATATATACAAGTTCCCAATAAACATTTTTAGGCTTAATACCCAAATCAGCCCTCAAAATATATCAAAAATGATAAATTGATTCCTAAACTTTTATTTGGGACAATTGACCATTCAAACTATTATTTTGGGATAATTAGTTCCTCAAAACTTTGTTTAAAGACAATGTAATCCTTAAAAGACAAAAATTTCAAGGGATTAATATAACCTTTCATTCAACTAAGGGTTGCAATCCTAAAATAATAATTTGAGGGGGTTAATTGTCCTAAAATAATAGTTTTGAGGGGTTATAAATTGTCCAAAAAAAGTAGTTTGAGGGGTTAATTGTCCTAAATAATAATTTGAGTAGTCAATTATTTCAAATAAAAATTTAAGGGCCAATATGTCTAAAGGGGTATAATTTAGGGGGTAAGTTGAGTTTTCAATATTTTTATCACGTCCATATATCTCTTCCCACTAATGTTAAGAATGTAATTTTGTAAATTAGGAAAGATACAAATTCCATCCGTCATTGTTTCGCTTTGGGTGGGGAATTGTCAGTGCCACAAAGTCCAAGTTTCCATGGAGAATGAAATTATAACTTCCATGAGGTACAAAGTCCAACTGCATATTAAAAACAAAAGATACACAAATCCCGCAATTTCCCCCTCTCTTTTCTTCTTTTCTTTCCTACTAATAATCAAGTGAAAACGAACTTCTTTTCTTTCACTTGTTGCTTTCACTTACCCTATCTTAATGTCATACATTGTTATAGTGAAAACTACTTAATTATAGTCGTAATGGGATGATGAGTCAATTGGGTTCTCGTTAGGTCATTCGGGGTTTTGACTTTTTTGATCCCTCTAATTGAACTAGCTAGCTTGTTTAATTTCATAACTAGGGTAGATTCTAATTAATTATATCGATCGAGCTTGTATTGTTTGACCTTTTTAATAGAGACTTGGATATTGAGTGAGGATATTGTCAAATTTGATCACTAACAGAGTCAAATAAGAAAGAATCGTGATTAAAATTTCTAATTTTTCAGAGGAATAAATAATAAAAAATCAGTTTCCAAGCACTTAACTTGTTTGTGATAAAGTCGTAGTTTCCTAGATGTATATTTATGTGTCTTTGGAAAAAAGGCAATGGCTCACATGCAATAATAAATTTACCAGAGAGTCTTACATATGCCTATGGCTGGTCCATGTACTTGAACTGATCATGATCCTCAAAGTCTTGAATTTTGTTAATTCCTTCTCTGGTTTAATTAGCTACATATCTTGTCAATGTCAAAACTATAAATCTTCAGCTGAATACTTCCAACTTCTCTCTGTTAAACTCATGTCGATCGATTTGAAAGCTGGTGTACTGCTATACAATTATTCTCGAAAAGATGGTTCAGCTTTATATCCTAATCTCTCACAGACTCACAAAAAATCATCAATAATACTCCCCTAATTTTATTCAAAAATTTGTGGGGATTTATTAATTATTTTCGAGTTTGACACGATCCCATTCAAAATTTGTTTGTTTAATCGATTGAAAAAAAAAATGTTCCACGTGCTGTATATATATATATATATATATATATTTGTATGTATTCAATATATTGAAATAAAAGATGGTAGGATTAAATCTATTTAAGCAATTGAGATAATCAGATAATCGACAAAGATACGACAATAATTATGATGACCTAACATGTGGACATGTTTATTATCAGATGATTTATCCTGAATAGGTTAATGATGGATTCATCCTTATAAACAAATTTATAAAGAAATGATAGGGGCCTACATTAACAGTTTATTTGTTGCGAGGGAAAACAAAGGAATTAGAAAGCTACATGTATATTATTTCATTTAATTCTTTTTTCGGTATGAAGGAGTTGTACTAAGATTATTAGGATCATAATTCAATAATTCTTCTCTTTTTTCCCCTTTGACGCATAAAATTGTCCAAGATTGAATTCCTCTTTTATATGCCAAAGTTAGAAGTTAGAATTCATCTTAAGGAAATCTTGAGTTCGAGGACCCCTCATTCCCTTAGATAATTATCCCCTTTCTCTACCTCTTACGTATCCAAATAAGAAATTGTCCGAGATTGAATGAGATTGAATTAGGGTCACAGCTCACTGAAAACACTTAATCAACAGGCTATGTATGCAGCTGTTCACATTTTTCTTTTTATATTCTCTCTTAGCTAGGCCAAAGATATGGTGTTAGTGTAAAATCAAGGTGGTCTTTTAGTCTATTGCAAACGCCGTTACAACTTAGGACTAGGTATTGAGTTAGACTTTTGATCTACCGCTTCACAATCCAAAATCACATCATTAGTGGTTGTTATAACAATTTGATGGGCAACCTAATCCATTTAAAGCAAATGGTTAAGAGGAAATTGTCTTTGATTGGACAGTAACTGTATACTCAATCAAATTGGATTTAATCTGTATTATTAATCTAATAATCCACTCAACTATGCTAACAGAAGCATTTTTATCAGATTGTGGCACATAAAGACCATCATCTGAATCTGTCATATAATTCGATCATGATGCCGACTTCAAATATTCATGCATGGTACATACATATAAATCCACACAATCAAGCTGTATATATTGCAGTACTTGATATCAATTCAGTATTATTCAATAATTAATTAGATTAAATATTATGAACATATATTAATCCAACTCGTAATACAGTTGCCGGCCGCGCGTGTGCCGGCCAGGTGCAACAAAGAAATTCAGATCATCCTTAATGCTACAGCAAATTACAGGTCAATCTTTTAGCTTTTCTTTTTTAAGATATTAAAACAAATTAAAACTTTCATTTACTTTTGCTGGAATATTGTAGACGATGCTTAAGTTGCATTACATGTACATGGACATAGACATGCTTGGACATTTCTTTCTACTAAGAATATTAAACATAATTTCAAGAAAGATCCTTTTTTAAAAAATTATTTTTAACAATTTTCTTAATTAGGAAATAGTATAGTATATGTCTGTGCAGCTTTTCTTCATAATTCAAATTCATGCATGCTCTTTATCTTTACACTTCATGGGAGAGAGAAAGATCTGTTTAATTTATCAGGTACCGTTTTTTCTTCAAATACATGTAAGTCCAAAAGGGACGCGAATAGAATTTTGGACCTGAGCCATCTTGATTAATTAATTAGGGATAATGACCGTTCCATGAGGCCAATTTTTTATTTGAAAGATAGAGAAACCATCGCGCGGTAGTATCTTATCTCAATTTCTGCAGTTACTCAATCACAATAAAAGATATATTACATAAAGTAGTTTCTTATTTGCATTTAAGATTATCTGAAAATTAGCCGCTCCCCCCCTCTCCTTCTTTGTCTCTTCTCTCTCTATTCTCTAGTTTTTTTTCTAGTTGTCTTATTACTCCTCCTCCTTGGCTTCATCGTCAAGGGGAAGGAGGGGTGTGATTCTAGTTTTTATTTTCTTGTTTTAATTAGAATAAAGTCCCAAGATCTAGTTCTTTGGGTTTAGTAGTACTGCTTTCAGTTTGTGAGTTGAGTAAGTTTGTGAGTTCGTTTTTGTTTAGTTTACAATAGATTAAGAATTGTTAGCCTTATACTATGCTGGTTTTGTCTTGTGATTTATGGGTTGCTCGAAGATAATTCGTCTGACATGATTATTTATCAATTGGTCTCACTTATTTTCTATTCTAAAATTCTACTAGTATAATTTTTTAAAAAAAGAAATTTACCTATAATTAATAAGGTAATTTATTAAATGTAGAGCTAAACTTTATGATACATATTAAAGTTAGATAAATTAAGAAAAGATATACATCAGACAGGCTATAAGTAAGATAATTTTAAATAGGTTAAGAAGTATTTTTCTATAATTTATTATATATCAATTATACATTTTCCAATACTATATAAATAAAATTGAAATCTGAGGAAAGGAACCAGAGATAATTCATCTAGAAGAATGTGATAGATTAAATAGTCAACCAGAAGAATAAATGGAGGTGTTTTAGCTGAATGTCCTTAACAACTCCCTCTGGGTTCTCCTCTGTGCTTCACCTGCCTTTAATGCTTGAGCACATGGCCGGGTCTTCCATTGCAGCCGTTTCTGAATAATTTAAATGAATGGCCTGCGAGAGGTTGGATATTAAAGAATATTTAAAACCTTTGTCTTTTTTTTTTTTCTAATTTTTTATTATTTTTATTTTTGCTTTGAGAGTTCCACAAGGAACTTGTACCTACATCCTTAGGTTTTGCTTGTGATTCTCAATATTCTCACCAGAATAATGTACCAAATCATAGTTATATACTTAAATAAATTAAAATATAAACAATATTTGAATGTTGTTCTTATAGGACTGACTATGCTATAAATGCAATTTTTATTGTGCGGTTAGGTCTATGAAAAGTTATAAAAATGTGTAAAAAATAGCAATTTTTATTTAGTCAGCTGGTTTCTTTAATCTGTTGAAAACATGCGTTCCCTAAATAATTTTATAGGTAACCCACTTTTTTATTTTTTTCCCTCAAATTATAATGTTTAAGAAAAGTATCACAATATTTAATTTACTTTTTTTTTCATATTTATGTGAAAATTATTGAAATTTTGTTTTTTCTTACTAACCTCAACTGAATTAAAGCTTGAACAACTATTTTCATAACCGCTCATTCTTTTCTACTAAAATATTAGAGATTTTAATTTAATATGAATATTTTTAAACAGAATTATTCTTTTATTAATTTGGAATAGTGATCATTAATCTGCCTCTGCATCACCATGAATAGATGCCATATCAACTGCTTTGAGAAGTATATTGTCGCGTCACAAGCAGGACCACTAAGTTCTTTTGCGGTGACCAATCAAGCAAACAAGAACTAATTAATTTAGCCATATATAATTTAATTAATTAATTAATTGTTAACGTCCATTTTCAAACCCCTTTCTTTATTGCTTTTGAAAATTGAACTCAAAAGGCTTCTGTAAGTAGGCTTTCAATATTTATTAGTACTTACGTGGATGGTGTGTGCGAATAAAGTCTTCTCCATTTTTTCTTTTTGTTCCTTTGGGTTTCTTCTGTTGTGAATATATATTGTAAATAAAGAAAATAAATTGAGGAGAATTTCTTTATTTGGAGTATGACATGACTCGATTTCATATTAATTGAATTCAATGTAACTATTGGATATCGGAAAGTTTATACATACATACGTACATATATATATTTTTTCTATATGAACACAATGTCATCTGGTAATTAAAATCCTTTTTTTTCCCACGAGGATAATGGTCAAGTCTTGTGCTTTTGTTGAGTTTTATGAAATAACATTATTATCCCTATCCTAGGGGTCAAGTCTTTATGATTTGTTGAGAATTGAAATTCAGAATGACCGAAAGAACATGCATATATATATATATATATATATATATATATATATGCAAGTGTATAATTTTTTTCAGACTGAATACCCAAATTAGCTCGTAAACTATATATTTTTGAATGTATTGGCCCTTAAAGTTTTATTTGGGACAGTTGACCTTTCAAATTATTATTTTGGAATAATTGACCCTTTAAACTATTATTTTGAGACAATTAACCTCTCAAAACTATTATTTTGGGATAATTAATCACCCAAACTTAATAGTTTGGGACAATATAACCCTTAAGATTCCATGCAATATAACCCTTTGGAGGGTTAATTGTTCAAAAATAAAAGTTTAAGGGTTTAATTGTCCTAAATTAAAGTTTAGGAGCTAATTTGTCCTTTTTGATATAGTTTGGAGACCCAATTTGGATATTCAGCCATTTTTTTATGAGTTTCCATGGGGGGTCACCAAATTAGTTTGAATGCATCCCCTTCTCTTAAGAACTGAAGAAGAAATGTAAACACAGTGAATATTGTGCAAAATTTTGGAGAAAATACAAAATAATTAGTAAAATGTCTTGCAAGTTGCAAGTAAACTTTCATATAGTATATATATCACAAACTACAGCAAACTTTATTGCAGCAATATCTTGATATTGAAGAGAAGATACATACCCTATATCCCTGATTAAGTTATAATAATGTCTATTTTGTTTGTTTAGAAAATTGCTCGTCGATGCTAAACTAAATATATTTAACTTAATGAGGTGGTGCATAATTCCTGTGTCCGAAAAGATATAAAGTCGAATCTTTCTTTAAAGGTAAATTTTCTCACATCAACAAAAATAAATAATTAAATAAATAAAAAAAACCAGTAAATAACCTAACTTTGCTCTCTTTCTTTCTCTACTCCTTTATGATGATCTTTATGATGAGCTACTATTACGGGTAATTCTTGATAACTTGCTGCTGTTAGATTCATGCCATGTGTTCTTTTTTTGTTTTTTGGCCAATAGATTCTCCACATGCTTGACTAAGAATTTTTCTTACTTTCTCATGTGTGAATATAACAAAAGGATGATCAAACTATAACGATCAACATATATATATTAACAGGAAATTTCTTTGTACAGTGACATCTGACCAAGTACTTCTACCTACATGGAAGAAGATGAAAGGTAGGAAGAAGAGAGAGTTGGTGGGAAGAGGGAAGAGATGGAGATTAATTATTAATTATTGATAATAATACTAGTTATTAAAATGTTGAGTATTAACCAAGATAGTTAACTAACATGGAAAAAGGAACTAAACACAGCCCTCTTTTTTTTAACTCTGTACAATCATTATTATTCTTCACATGATGCTGTTGATGATCATCAAAATTCAATCTTCTTTCTTCTGCAATCTGTATCTCTGAGAAATTCTCTGAAGCAGTTTGCTTGATCCCCTAAAAATCATCTCTTTATTATTAGGTCAGCCTTCAAAGCAAAAGAACCAGTCCTATTAAAACATTATCATCATGATCATTAGAAGAATCTAATTTACCAAAGAACTATGAATTTGATCCTCTCTCAGTTTTCTTGGGTTCATGTCATTCAGTTTCATCAGTTCACTAACCTATTCAAAGATGAAAAAAAGTCACTCAAAGAAGAAGAAGATGGTGAAGAAAGAAATGGAAAAAGTTAGTATATGTTCATACATATATATATATATATATATATATATATCTATATTTACCTTGGGACTATTGACAGGAGAACTAGCAGTATCCTCCAGAGAGTCATCTTCCTCAGAAATAATCTCTTTGGTTCTTGTTTTCTTGAAACGCAATTTCGAGGGAATCTTTGGGGTGGAAGAGCAGGCAAAAACATGATGGGTCTTGTTATTATTGTGGGATAATTTCCATGCAGCGCCGGTTGTTGCAGCATCGGAGATCATGGAAGAGCTACAGCTAAAACTAGAAGAGTAACTATTTTGCTGATGATCATCAAAATCTTCAAAGTAAGCAGTCCAACCACTCTCTTCTTCTAATCCATCTGCAACTTCTGTAGTTCCTTTGGAAGTAGTAGCAGACTTTTGTATAGATGAATTTATAGAGTAATCCTCCATTAAAATCAATCAACAAGAGAAATTGTATCAACCTGCAGAGAGATAGAGAGAGAGAGAGAGATGGGATTTGTTTTGGCAGAAAAGAAATCGAGAAGGTCTAAATAATGGGGGATTTATAAAAGGAAAAAGGAGATTAAAAAAAGATTAAAAGGGAAGCCATAATGTAGAATCTTGGTGTGGCCAAAGTGGGCCAGAGGAGGTCGAGGGAAGTTAAAAGCAGTAGTTGCAACAGAAAACCAAGGGAAGGCTGAGAAAGAGAGTGATGAGAGGGGACGTGCAAAAGGGAAAAGAAAAATAGGAAAACGAAAAGAGATAATAAAGGAAGAAGGAAGGGGTTGACCTTTGTGGTTCAGATTGGTGTTGGCAGCCATTTTCTTTGTTAGGACTTACCTTTCAACCATGAACCCATCAACGATTCATATAGATTCTATACCTTCTTTCTAAGTTTTTGTATTTCACAAATAGGATTTAAAATACTTAAGCACTATTTGTTTCAATAATTGATTCAGATATAGGTTTTTGTGGCAACCCTCTAAGAAAATGTTGAGCCGCATGGCATTGACAAATCTCAAAAGATAAAAGAACATAAGTTCAATTCTCTAGAAATACATTTGTTAATTTGAAGGATTTTACTTGATTATAAAAAATCAGTTTCCAATGATGGTTAAAAATTCTTAATTCGAAAAAGGACACCAACTAAAAACAGATTTAAGATACATGAAATATTATGAAACAATTAAATTCAATGTTAAGTTTATTATAGTAATACTTTAAGTTGGATTTAAGACTAAAAATAAGAATGAAGAAAGTCCCACGTTTGGGTTAGTGGGTACCCTTTCTTTCTTCTGCAGTTTGATTAGATCATTAGGCTTTGTGCCCCATAATTAAGCTGAATAATCCCTGCTACTACTATCTGTTTATTGTAGAAAGTTCTTTTCCACCTTAGTTTGTGGGACCATGAAAAAATTTTCATCTTAATCAATCATGGATTCAACAACACCCATGCAATTTACAATAAAAATTTCTGTATTAGATTCCAGGAGATTATATATATATATATATATATAACTTAATACCTAAATTAGTCCTTGAATTATATAAAAAATGACAGATTAGTCCATGAACTTTTATTTTGAGACAGATAGATCTGAATAAAAAAAACTAAAGAAAATTTAGAGACTAATCTGTTTTAAAATAAAAATTCAAAAACCAATCTATTCTAATTCGTCAAGTTTTTGACAATTTAAGAACTAATATCTACTCTAAAATAAAAGTTAAGGGACTAATCTATCTCAAATAAAAGTTTAGGGACCAATCTGTCCTTTTTTATATAATTCAGGGACCAAATTAGATATTAAATCATATATATTTAACTCTTCTTCTATTTTCCTACTAGCTAACATGATCTAATGAAGTCTGCCATTCCCAAGGTAAACCGGCTATAATTGTTGAATTTGACACTGTGTTTGGTATGAAGAAAATAGAGAGGAAAGAAAGAGTGTGGAAAGAAAGTGAGTGAAGAAATACAACTTTCCTTTGTTTGGTAGGATAGAAATACACTTAAGGAAAGAAATAGGATGGAAATGAGAGAGTCAATTTCCTTAGAAATTATTTCCTTCCAAATTGAGAGGAAATAGAAGGGAAAGAAAGTGGTTGTTGAGTCTAACAAATAGAAATGACTATTACACCCTTAAAATTTATTTCTAATTACAAAATTTACAATTACAAGTAAAAGATATTGAAAGTAAATTTTTAACTAAAGAGTTAACAATGGTAAAATGGTCATAGTTATTAAAATAAATTTTTTTCTTTCCTTCTTATTTCTTTCCTTACTACCAAACATGATGAAGGAAATATAAATATATTTCCTTTTCCTACCTATTTCCTTTCTTCACCTATTTCTTTTCTTTACCATTTCCTTCTCTTCTACCAAACATAGGCCGAATATTCTCATCAGGTATCCCTACTGCCTGCACCCTAATGTAAAGATACCTAATTTAAATTAGTTTTACCTTTCTCTGGGCTTTCTATATAATATTGGGTTCATTTTATGAATTTATATATTCATCTTCATGTAATTTTTCCCTCTAGATTTGCAGTGAAAATGGTGAATATATATAGGAAGAGTAGGTATCATGCTCTTATATGACTGATACGTACTTCTAGCAATAAGCCAAGCTTAGGACCACCCGATGGCTCATAATTCTGCAAACCAACAAGGAAGCTGTGATTATCATTTGGACTAAAATGAAATTTCGACTTTTCTTTTTCCCTAACCCCTTAGACTGTCTATCCTATTCCTACAAGTACAAACCAAAGGACTCTTCGTTTTTAACCAAAGCTAAAGGAAACTTAAAATTATTCTTCCTCTTCTTCTTCTTCTTGTTTTGATGATATAAATATCTAACTTTCTGCAGTTTGCCTGCAAATTTTTAAAGGAAGTCATTCCCGGAAATATCATCCAAACAAACAGGTACCCTACGTAATTTTTCTCAATTACCAACGTCTTCTTCTAGTTAAACTGAGTGGAAAAATTATTGCATCCAACATATCCCATTGATCATGTTGTCCATATACCTTGAATGTGTTGAAAATAATGCAGTATATATGAACAAAAGGAGACAAAAGCTAGCTCCTAATTATTAATGGAGAACATTGATGAAACTGAAAGATAAAAATGGTCCACCAAAGATCTCTCCCCCGAGCATTATCTATCAAGGACAACTTCCTAGCACTCGGTACCCTCCATTCATACTCAGAGAGTCAGACACCCGGCTAGCTAGTTACTAGTCCTTACCCAGGACACTTTCTCGTGAAAAGTGATTTAAAAATCGAATCGGATCGATATCGGTTGTACCCACTGATTTCATCTGAACTCCTGGCCTTACCTATGATCAGGTCAGAGAAGATTATTTCAATTGATTGGATCCGTTGAATTAAGGGTCAGTTTACCTCCACAGTTAAATTGGATACAATAAATTTGTTGTGGAGATGAACTTCATGTTTCTTGGTGAATCTTCATATCGCTGCATATATTGGGTTTGAGGTTTGTCAGTAGACAGTACACTAACACAGGCGAGTTTGGGCCCAAGATCAGTAGCCTATGTATGTATATCTAAGGGAAGGGCTAGGGAGGCAAGTGATTCAGGCCGAAGCAAAATTGCCCAAAACCTGGTTTTGGGCTAAGATTTGGTCTTTGACTTCACTGAGCCCAAATGTCGACCAAATTTGGACTTTTTGTTTGGTCCATATGAGAAGTTTGGACTTTGGGCAAGATAATTTGTTGATATATACCATGGTAGTTTTTAGGGTTTATGCAAGTAGATGCAAAGAATTGTTGACTCAAATATCAGTAGCTGAAACTTTCATGGTTATGTTTTCTTGAAGATCACGATATTTTTTAAAGGTATTTACACTGTTTTTTGACTTTAGAAAGATTAGAATTTGACCTAAATCTTTGAACAATAAAGTAATAAATTAATTCACCTAGAGGCCAAATGTGACTTTGCCTAAGGAAAAGTAAGATTTGCTTCTATCAAAATGAAAAAGACCTAACATAATATATACGCACAACCCCTACCCAAAACCAAAAAACAAAAATTATTAGCCAAGAAATATAGAGGAAATTAAAAGGAGGAGATGTGTGTGTGTGTGTATACACACACACACACACACACATATACATATATTTATATCAGTTTGTTCTCATTTCCAGCTTCATTAGCCAAAAACAAAAAAAAAAAAAAAGAAAAAAAAAAGCAAAAGCAAGTTGTCATTTTGCACAGAAAGCATTAAAATGCAATAATTTTCTTAAAATGAATTGCCAAGTCCTTTTAGTAATCTTAAAAACATTTAATGTGAAAGAAAAATTGCAAGAATCGTTTTCTTCATTAAAAGCTCAAGTGTTATTTGCTGGGTATAAAAAAACTCTTGTCTGCCTCCCCACCAACGAAATTATTGAAGCAACCAGAATAAATTTTTGTAATTAATCATTTCCACCAAAGACACCCATATGTATGAAATTGCATTTAAGGAAGTCTTCACATATTAATGTTTCTAAGGATTATTCAATATTCACCTGGCAATAATTATTAAGTCCATTGTACTCCATCAAACAATTTAATTACTTATAGCCCCAATTTATCAATATTGTTCTTTCATTTTTATTCGAGGGACTTGCTTCTTAAATCTTTTTAGGGCTGATTTTATCTTATATCTTATATATATTCTAGATGTAACAACAAGCATTTGCTTTTTGCAACAACATTATTAACAAGTTCATATCAAATGCAAATATATATAAAGGGTATGCATTTGATTTCCCTCTACAAATACCCAAGTACATCAAATATAATTGGCTTCACTCAATAAAATATTTTTTTGCTTTTAAAAAAAAAAGTACATCAAATATAATTAAACGTAAGTATGATCGAAATATCACTAAGTTTTTACTTAATATTGTACATTTTGTTAATTAGTTGCGTGTAAAGCTTTAGGGCCGAGTGATGATATAGGTATAAAAAATTATTGAATCTATATACTAAGGGCATGTTTATTACATTAGATTAAATTGGACAGGATGAGTGGAAAAATTACATGTAACTTGTAGTGTATGGTTTATAGTATTTGTATAAATTTATATAGGTTTGTATTGTTAGAGGATTATTCATAAGATAAAATAATTCTCTCAATTTCTAGAAGATTAAGTCATTCTATAAATAAATTTTCTCACAATACAAACCTATATCAATCCATGTTAATATTATATATAAAACCACAATACAAATTACATATAATTTTCCTCCTCATCCTATTCAATTCAATTCAGTGTAATAAACATACTCTAAGTATATGAGTAAGGAGTACTACCAATTGAGATTGAAGATTCGAATCTCTGCTCCTCAAAGTACTTTTGCAAATTATTACTTGAGTTAAAACTATTTAGGGCGGGCCGGTTTATTTTGGTCTGAAAAGTTTGTTAAGTCAATATAATATTAGAGTTGGAGGTATTTACAGTTCAAATTTGGTATAATGATTGTTAATTACTTTCTATATAATTAAGATTTAAAAGGATTGAGATTTACTATTCGAATCTGATGGCCAGCTTCTCAAAATACCTTTGGCAAGTTGCTATTTAAGTTTAACACTTTCACGACGAAGTGGATTATGAAAAAGTATCACCTCAACATGATATTTAGTAGGAGATATTACAATTCAATATTGTAAATTACTTTCTACCTGATTAAGATTTAAGAGGATTTCGATCTTCGAGTATTTTTCACAAATTGTTTTTTGAGTTTAAACCCTTTAAGTTGGCCTAATTTAATTAGGTTTGAAAAAGTATTAAGTTAATTTGATATTTGAATAGGAGGTATTGTAATTCAGGTGTGGCCTAATGGTTGTTATTAATTGCTTTCTATATAAGATTTAAGAGGATTGAATTTGAGTCATCACTTTTCAAAATACTTTTAGGTCCCAAAAAGTATTTATATTTTTACTAAAAAAGAAAAGAAGAAAAAGAAATAATATTTTCATTACAAGAAAAATGACCGATTATATTCCCATAAAAAAATTTCTACGGAAAAACCATTGAAATTTTCACACAGATATTCCCACCATTATCTACAAAAACAAAACATCATAGTAAAATCCATTGGTAATCATGACCAATTTATCCAACAAAAAATTCATTGCAAAATTCGTAAGAAATTTTTTCCCTCTACATGGGACGCACACAATCGGTAGCAAACTGTAGCAAAAGTGAAGGGAAACCAGCGACGATAATAGCCACGGACATGTACCCATGGAAATTTCCGTGAAATTGATATCCATGGGAAATTTTTGTGGGGAGCCTTCGGAAGATTCGTCGCTTTGATTTTCGCTGCCCTGATCGAATTTTTCAACAGATATTTCCAACTGTTTATGGACGTCGGTAAATTTTGCCATGAATTTCTTAGTCCATTGGAAAAAAGATTTTACAAGTTTATACCAGTTGAATTTTTTTCGATTATAAAATTCATGAGAAATAAATCTTGTTACAGATTTTTTATCATTTTTCATGACTATATCCGTGATTATTGACCATTTTTCTTGTAGTGTTTGTATTATATTAATTTGAATACATAGGACGTATTACAATTCTTAGGATTTGGTCTAATGATTGTTAATTAATTACTTTCTATATATAATTAGTTTTTAAAGGCTTGAGACATAAGATTCGAACACCGTGCATGCTCCTCAAAATAATTTCCATATGTTAAAAATGTACATAAAATTTAAACTCAAATTCTTATAATAAATATACATTCTATAATAATTAATTGTTTTTCATTTTAGTCTCGCTAGTTGTCAAGAATATCCTTAAAAAGAGAAACTGTAGTTGGATAAAAAAGTAAATTAACTAGGTTCTATGACTATATATGTGTGTTATTTTATAAAATTATTATTATTATTATTATTATATAATTTTGAACCTCCCTTTTTATGGGTGAATGAAGTTTCATATCAAAGAACCTTTTTTCAACCCTTTATTATTATTTATTGGATACTTATACAATTAATTAATGTTGCATAACTGCATTTTTGTAAGCACTAAACAGTGACCTTTTGGTTGAGATAAGGTGCAATTATGATGTATGACTTTCTTAAGTGTCTAGACCAGAATAACAAAGCCCAAATAATTCCAAAATACCGAAGCATACATATAGTGAAATATATAGTTTAACAAAGTCCAAAAGGATTGGAATGTGAAATTTCATTTTCTTCCTTAATAATTCTATAATAATCTCAATCAGCCGTTTTCTACGAAGAAAACAAAAGAAGAAAAGCAACGTCTCCTAAGTTAAGTATAAGAAATTTAATATTCTTTAAGTAAGGTCTTGAATTCAAATATTATGAAGAAAAATGCTTCTTGACCCTCCAATACTAAACCCTCCTGATATGGTTTTTTCTGATTTATCAAGTTTTTATAAGTATCATAAAAATTTAGCCCCTTATTTAATAAGGTTTAACCCAACATTAAAAAGTATCATATTTATATGATAAGTGTCATCTTCTTGATAAATATAATAGTAGGGTTTTAGAAAGAAAATTAAATAGAACCTATCACATCAAGAGAGCTATTGGAGGGATGAATTTAGACAAGTTATGTAGCAAAACTCTATTATAAATAATGAAAATAGATTTAGAAGAATTCTTTTCTCTCTTATTTGAGATTCGATGCAACTCGACTCAAAATTATTTAGGATCCAAAGTGACTATTTATTAGGTACATAGAGATTTATATAAGAAAAAAAGAAAAAGAAAAGGAGAAATAAATTATAGTTGATTATTTTAGGCGGTTATATAATGTTTGAATTAGGACACTGAACAAAGAAAATAAATTAATAAAAAAGTAAAAACTTTCTTTAATTGCGCCGGTGGACTGCAATTTGACTTGTCGAAAGGAAAAACCAAAAGCAAAACCATCTTATGGGATTATTAGGATTTGCACGTATAGTTTTCGATATATTTTTATAATTTTGACCCCAAGGCATATACTAATATTTTCATCTTGCCTTTGTCAAATAACAGTTTGTTGGACTTTTTTGGGTCAATGCTCGCTCGAATTGGAGGACTTGAATTAATTAAGATAGGCAAGTTGGGTGGGGGGTGCATTGCCCCTCAATTTTCATGGTCATGAAAGCAACAACTTGACCCCATGAAAGCCGCTGCTCCGACACCCCTCGCCCACCCCATTTGGCCCTACTAACTACTCTTTGTTTATACTTTTATTTTTTCTCAGCGAGCTGTTCACACTTCTCACAGACATTATATTGTTATATGCAGAGTGAACAAAACCATAAATGATACCCTTTTATTTTAACCCTTTCCTTTTGATGTTTTACTTCTGAATTTTTACTTTTTACTCTCGTCCCCCCACCCCCCCACCCCTTTTTTAAAAATTACCAATCTCCTATTTTACGTATTTTTTTAAAAATTTTATTAAGAAAGTAAAAGATTTGATACCTTAATTATAATAACTTCAAATTAATCATTCAAACTAGATTATTATTTTTTTGTGATAAATTGACTAATAAACTAAGTTGACTCCCAAGCAATGGCGATCATAAAGGAAGAGGTAATATGTGCTCCACTCGGTGAGCTTTGCTAACACAAATAAATTTCATAGACAAGTAGGTGAGGAACATGCTAGAAATCAGCCTTTCCACAGGAAAAATAATGTGGAAAATCAAATTTAAAAGAAAAGAAAAAGGGAAAAGATTGAGAAGAAAAAAAGGTCGCCTTCTAGATTGGTTGCCAATGTATCACGAGGCCCATAAATTCCCTCCATAGGTGGGTACAAAGAATTAATAAAAGATCTTTGGATCAGAAAGTCATTCCTTAAATAATGGATGAAAGACCCACAAGGAATTTATGATCACAAGAATCTTGCAAATTAAGATTATTTAAAAAAAAAATTCGCCCAAAAAATCTTAATTACTTCTTGTCCATTCTAATACAATAGTGTTTAGTGAAAAATTCAATCTAATCATCATTCTCTTTTAACTAAGTTTTTGATATTATTAATGAAAAATTATCTCTTACACCGTAAGTATAAATTAAAATATTCCACCAAAAAAAAATTAAAATAGTATTTGGTTTGCATAAGCATATTTCCTCTATATGTATACTAAGTTTTTTCTTCGACAAGCTTTCTTTAAATTTGACAAAATTACATGAAGAATTTTTTGCTTGTCAACCTCTTTATCCAACATCTTGAAAAAGATATATAGATGGATGGATCTTTCAACTCTTCTTTATGGATGTGTTAATTCCATTATTTGAACTTTTTCTGAAAAAATAAAATGATACTATATATATATATATATATATATGTATGTATCAAACAAGCAACCATTAATCAATCAAGTCTTTGCAAGAGAAGAAATAAATTATAAACAACAAAAGATCTGATTTCATCTTTATCAATTTTACTATATGACCCGTCTAAATCTATCTCATCATCTATAGTCCATTTGACGTAGCTCTTAATTAATTGATCCTACTTTTTTTTTTATTCTAAGACCCTACCACTATTATTTGTAAAAAGATAAAATTTATCCTATAAATAAGGTAACTTTTTAAATATATGACTAAATTTTTGTGAAACGCATTAAAATTTGACAAATTAGAAAAATATATATGTCATGATGATTGTAGGCGAGATAGATTTAGGCGGACCAAGAAGTCTTTTTTCATCTTTATATGAAATTTTTTTATTTTGTGGTGAATTATTAGGGTAAAGAACCAAAAATCTGTAACATTATTAGGATTTTTTTTACCAAATAAATTAATATCACCCATAAATTATTTAATTTATTTTTTTCCCAAAAAAAAATTGAAGGGGCTGGGGTAAAAATCCCTTTCGAATATAAAGCATATGATTGAAGTTAAAGAAAAGTTTGCCAATTAAAATAAAAGGAATAAAGAAAATAAAGAGAAGTAATTGTCTGTCGATTTCATGAGGCACCTCTTCAATCTGATCGCAGTGTTTAAATTATTAAACTGGCTTAATTGTGTCGTATACTAAAGCTAAGGAAAGTGATGTCTGTGGCTATATGCATATACACCTTTGAGACGTGGTGATGCCATTATTGATAGCTCACCAACACATATCCTTCTGCCCAAAAAATAAATAAAAATAAAAAATCCATATATAATCTCACAAATTATTGTGAATTAATCTACATTTTACTCTAATTAACTATTGTATAATTTGACTAAACAAAAGCTAATGCTTAATCAAAATTTTCTTTTTTACGAAATCTTGACTACATTTGATTCAAAAAATGAAAATAGACCAATTGATCAAGTTTTAATCAATCTAATCTATATTTATTGTTTGTAATTAATTTTAAAGAAAAGAGAGATTTGAATCCTAATTTTTTTAAAAAAAATTGGAATGGAGGGATCTGTATCCAATTTTTTGTTCTTTTAATACCTAATAAGGAGATCCGAATCTGATTCTTTAATTAAGAGATTACAAAATTTTCTTACTAAAAGCAGCAAACACAACAACAATAATAATAATACCTAGCATAGAATTTCCTTTCGAGAGATTTTTTTTTTATTTGTTATGAAATTGAGCAGAAGAAGGGATTTATATATATAACAAGGACCCATTCTGTATGATGAGCTGCCATCACATGGCTACAATTTTTCCTCTTCGCTCGAAGTGTTACTTTAAAAAACATAAAAAAAAAAAAACTTAAACGAAAACAAGATCCTCTCTGTTTCATATGATAAGAGTTGTTGCAGCAAATGCATGGGTCCCCAAAAACATGTAGTCAACCCCCTCAATGGCCTTCCCCTCGAGGATGAGAGAGAGAGAAGGGAAAATTCATAAAGTAAGATTATATATAAATATATATTATCTTATACATATATACTATTAGTGAGAGACATGTATCATCTTCATAACAATGTTAGCAAAATCTAAAAATAACTATCAATACCTGCTGTGTCGAATGAAAATAAGTTAATGTTTTTTTAATAAAGTTTCAAGTTTAAATTTTATGAATATATCGAGTTTTTTTTTATTATTTGAGATCCAACGTAATTTGATTCTAAATTAATTAAGGTGTAATATGATTGTCGGATACACGTTAAAAAAAATGAAAACGACTATGTATAAAAATAATAATAGATAATGGTTTACCTTTATCCTTAATGCTTCAATTCAGAATTTTATTTAATCCAAGTTGAAATGAAAAAGAAAATGTCAATATGAGAACTTTTCTAGAAAGGCCTAAACATAGCCTAACTTAATGATAATTTTCTCTTTTTCTATTTTGTCCTTGGTAAAATTAGGACGAAAAGGGCCAGGGAAAGAATGATAGAGATATGAAAGTCAATAGAAACAAAAAAGAAAAAACAAAGAGATATTAAGGTAACAGGTGGAAGTGGGTTAAAATTGACCATACCAAGTACTACAATTTACTATGTGAAATTCCCAGAAAGGACAATTATTTTATTTCATTAAATTAAAGAGTAAATTTTAGTTGTGGAATCAGATAGACCACAACTTTACCTACAACGTCACCACGTCAGCATCATTGGACCCACATAAGTCTCTCTCCAAGTCCAACTCCGAATATTGCCAAATTCAACTTTTGTCCCTTGTTACTTTTGGCTGCAATTCATCGAACGAAACGCAGCGTTTGACTTTCCCGTAACGAACAGCATTTAAGTCAGTGGGCCCATACGAATCCCACGCGCCCCCCGACGCACTCGCCGCCTATCACACCACGGGCTTGGATTATTTTATTTCCAACCCAAGGCTTTTCTCGAAAAGAAAAACTCCAACTTAAGGCTTTTTTTTATTGATAGATAAATTTGACAAAATCTAACATAAAAATGCTTTGATTTTAATATTTTAAAATTTAATTTAATTTTATAAAACCATCATTTTTATCAAAAACTAAAATTTTAATAATAATTGAAAAGGTATAAAATGCCGATGTACAAAGAGAAGTACACATAATTTTGAGATAATAATTCCAAAAAAACCTGATAATTAAATTAGAAAATTCTCACTATTTGGGCTATAGTTATCAGTTATGGATCTTTTTTGTTCTTGAGTTTATTTTTCAATTTAAATATTCAAATTCTAAATTTGAAAATTTTTAAACTTTTTTCTTAAAAAGATGGACAACTACCGTATGAGAAATATAAATAAATTGTAGTAGCTGTGAAAAATAAGGGAGGTGAGCAAGGGAGGCATGAAAGCAGTAAATGGCCTTTTGCCATGCAGGAGAAGTGTGGCTCAGAGGCATTTAATGTGAAAATGCAAAGCTGGGGGGGGGGGGGGGGGGGGGGGGGGGGGCGGGGGGGCGGGGGGAGAGAGAGAGAGAGAGAGAGAGAGAGGGCTTTTTACTTAGGTTGGGCTCCAATGGTGGCAGTTGCAAAGGCCCACCTACAAGCTTAACCAAATTTGTGGCACCACCCAAAAACCCTAGCACTCAAGTAACTACATTTCCATACAAAACCCTAACTTATTTCCAATCATATCTGCATTTCTAAGAAATTCTTTCGTGTGTTACCAAATTCTCAATTCATAATCGTCACACAAGAACTTTTACCAAATGGAAAGTTTTTGTGCCATATGACTCACCACCTAACCTAATTCCTTTCCTTTATTTGCTTTTGCCATCTTATTTTTTTTTTGAAAGGCAAAGCTGCTTTTGCCATCTTATTTCCATCATATTTCCATTCCTTCTTTCTTTTATCTCTACACTAATGCTAGTTTTGGAAAACCTATTTGTCTAAATAAAAGTTTGTTGACATATTCATGTTGGAAGTCAATGGTAAAATTTATTTTATACAAATAAAGTAGGTTAAAAACTTAAAATGGTGTATGTGAAACAGAATAGATTATTATAAAAAGATTTTTTGGTTTTGGGCATTTTACAATTTTAAGGTTTTTGAACCTTGATTACTAAAACTAAGAATCCAATTAACAACAGGCCATGCGACTGTTGGCATGATCCATAAGACTTTCCAAAAACAATTGTTTGACTATGATACATATAGCAAATGATTTTTTTCCCAAAGGAATAGTATCTTTGTCATCCTTTCATTTTCATTTTTATCGAAAATACTAAATGATAAAAAGTTATATTCCCTGCCATCATATATGTAATATTCAAAATACCCACACATGCATGCACAAAAATAAGGTTCAATTGAGTGGATTAATGCAAAAATCATTCTCTTTTCATACATGTGATGTTAAAAAAAACCTTTTCAATATTGTTTTTGTAAGAAAACCTATTTTCAATATTATAAATTCCTCATAAAGATCGATGAAATTAAGCTTTGGGTAGACCTCAAACCATAGTCAAATGAGAATCATTGTATATAATAAATAAATATAAAAATCGATCATTTTCTATAAATTCAAGGTTGTTTAATGGGGGGCTGTCATTACCTAAAGGTGACAGCCTCGTGTGATATTCACATGTATTTAAACCTTTCACCTTCTCCTACAATAATAAATGCATTACACGAACAATTTTGAAGATTTTATGGCTTTGTTATGATCCTTTCATATGGAGTATATTTTTTTTTGTTTTGTTTCATTCTCTATAATTGACACGGTCCGGTCGGGTTTAATTGACATTGATATTATTATGGCTTTGACAGACAAAAATTCGTATCATAATCAACATATTTAAAGATCCAACTTTTATTATTATAATTATACTATTTCTTTAGTGGTAGTGTTCATTAAATTCATTAAAAAAGATAAACTTGTATTTTATCTTTTAATGAGAGGTTTAAAAATGATTATTATCTGATTCTGGTGATCCTCCTCAGTAAATTGTATTTAAGGAAAGAACGAATTAAATATATAATGAAACCTACGTGCTTTCTCATCATCATATTTGAGATGCTGCCTATATTTTATGTAGGACTTTATTAATTAATATCATTAATATAAGTAATAATATAATATAAACAAGTTAATTAATTTTCTTATGATCACTGTATGAAATTTATTAAGTCCAACCTTCATTTATACACAATCCCTTTCTTTCTTTCTTTTTTTTTTGGAAATTAAATTGTAAAATATATATATATATATATATATATATATAGAAGTTGATTTTGTTGAGGAAAATAATAAAAGGAATATATCCTTGTGAATAATAATAACATCATCAAGTGATGAGATATTTCATATGGCATTTTTCTTATGTGATATTATTTGATATGGATATATATATTTTTCGGACATATCAATAAAATTTTTCATGGAGAATCTTTATAATTACTATGTCTACTTTTATTATATATGTTGTCTCTCTTCCTAAGAAATTAGAATATATATTGTTCCATATCCCGCATGCTCAATGTCCTCATCCCATCAAAAAAATGCTCTATATTTTCCATCCTTTTCCCTCCTTTATTCCCTTTTTCCTTCAAAATTAATTTCATTATTACAACCATTTTTAACCTCAATCTTCTCTTGCTCTTCCAATATTTCTCATTTTCTAGCCAATAATATAAAGATGAATTTAAAGTCATCAGAATCCCACAAAAAAACGTGGATGGAAACTTGAAAAATTGATTAGGATTTAGGAAATATTGAAAGTAATGCAAATACTATATAAGCTTGATATAGATGATAATTAAGATCTTTCACCGCATGCAAATTGAATTAAATTAATAAAATTATCTTCATATATAATTATTGATTTCGTCAAGGGTTTAGGCTGCAATTTGTTTTAGCTTCATGTACCAGCAATTTTTTGTAAGAAGGTGAAGAAGAGTGAATGGATAGATTTAAAGGCAGCTAAGGAGAGGAAAAAATTATGAAGTTTGGCAGCCGTCATTCGTTGCACCATACAAAAAAAAAAAAAAAACTCTTCTAAGAGGGGGAAAAATTAAGGACTAAATTCTTTCTCTCTCACTTTCTTTCTCTTCCCCTTTCTCTTTTTCTCTCTCCATAGCATTTACAGCTTCCTCTCCATTAAATGCAATTGCACCCTCTCAATACGCTCTGCAATAACTCTTCGCTGCCACAATTTTCTCCATCTGTTTCCCTCTATCTCCTTCCGCCTCTTTCTCCTCATTTCCCTTCTCTTTGATTCTTCATCTTCTTCATCTTCTTCTTCTCTCTTTTCTTCTTCTTCTTATATCTGTCACTTTCTCGCTCGACCCCATCTCTTTGCACCCCGACACCTACTTCTCACCTTTAAAACTCAAACCAAAACCGCCTGCAATACCTTTTCCAAAGCGGTTTACCGGCAACGAGCTCCTTTCTTGGCCACAAACGGATCCAAACCTCTCTCACTCCCGGGGCTTTTTCTAGGGTTCTTCTTATTAGGTCAAAACTTTATATGCAAACAAGTGTTGGTACGGTTCTTTTTTTGTTTTTAAACTAGAAAATCTCTCTTTATCTTACGTTTTTATTCTGACGATATGCAGGGAAAGCTGAGGACGTTGGCTCTCAGACAGAAAGGGAAGGATGGTTGGATTCCCCGTGATCTTCGTTGGAACGTTATTATAAATATTTTGTTTTGTTTATGTCTTTTTGGGGGGACTTTTAACCTGGTTTTTGTCTGCGAAAGACCGTATCAAATTTGTCAACATTTAACTTTCTTTTGTAGATTCTCTTTGGCTTGCACATTGTCACGTAAGAATTAGATATTCTTAACGGTTAATTATATATAAACCGAAGGGGAGAGAGAGAAAGAACCTTTTTTCAGACCAGAGTCAGCTTTGTCTCTCACTGTTAAACTTAGAGCCCATCGAAAGGACACTTAAAGCTAGTGTGAAGCTGTATTGAACACGAAAATATTGGCTTAGGGCTTTAGGGATTTTCTGAAATATGCCAGCTGGAGTGATGATTCCGGCGAGAAACATGCCGCCGATGATCAGTGGAAACGGGAATGTTGGTGGTTTTGGAACATCCTCAGGATTAACCCTTGGTCAGGTTAGAACTTGAGCTCTCTGCCTGCCGTTTCAAATCTGTGTGCTTTTTCAGGGTTCTTGGGGGCTGATTTTTTCATTTTTCTAGTTTTTTCGGTTTTCAATTCTGTGATTAATCTCTTCAGATATTTTCCCTCTTTTTCACTTCATTTGACCCTTAAGAGAAATGGGTCATTTTAGTTCTTTTCATATTACCAATACTTCCCTCTAAAAACAGATCTTTTCATCATTTTTCCACTGTTTTGGAACTTAAAAGAAATGTGGGATTTTGTAGTGGTTTTGGTCTTTGTGTGGGTCTTATTTTGCTATTCCTAGCAAAATCCTTCTCGATATAAGAGAAGCGCGTAAAGCCCTTTTTAATCTGCATAAATACAGAGAAAAATATTAAAGAAAAAAAAAACCTATAAAATTCTTGGCTCCTTCACTTCACTGCTTGCTTCTCCTTCTTTAGTCAAATTTTATCATCAATCCGTGCACTCGAATTCTGAAATGGGGGCTTTAGCTTTTTGTGAAGGACATGAATGATTTTCTTTTTCTCTTATTGCTTTGTATTTTGAGTGGGAAAATTTTCCATTCTTCTGTTTGTTAGATTGAAAAACCATAAGCTTCGGAATCTTAAAGATCTGTAGATAATGTTCCAGCCTAACATGATGGAAGGCCAACTCCACCCTCTCGAGATGACCCAAAACACTTCGGAAAGTGAAATTGCTCGGATGAGAGACGACGAATTCGACAGCACAACCAAATCGGGAAGCGAGAACCATGAAGGTGCCTCTGGTGACGATCAAGATCCTCGTCCCAAAAAGAAGCGTTACCATCGTCATACCCAGCATCAGATCCAAGAAATGGAGTCGTAAGCCTGAAAAAACAAACTTTCGATTGACACATTTACGTCTTTTAGGCTAAAAAGATTACCTTCTTTGGAAAAATTAAAATTTGTGCCTTTCTGTTGATAGATTTTTCAAAGAGTGCCCGCACCCTGACGACAAGCAAAGGAAAGAGCTGGGCCGCGAGTTAGGGTTAGAGCCATTGCAAGTGAAGTTCTGGTTCCAAAACAAGCGCACCCAAATGAAGGTAAATAACAGTAGCAGACGTTTCATCTCTTCATTTGCTCTTAACTTAATCCTTTTGGCTTGAATTTACCAAATTTAAGAAACTGAAAGAGCTGAATGGAACCGTTACGTACATGTTCTTGGTTTTCTAAGCTTTGTTAATTCTGCGACAGACTCAGCATGAGCGCCAGGAGAATACCCAGCTTCGAACCGAGAATGAAAAGCTAAGGGCTGACAACATGAGGTACAGGGAAGCTTTGAGCACAGCTTCATGCCCAAATTGTGGAGGTCCTACTGCTGTAGGCCAAATGTCCTTTGATGAACACCATCTCAGACTTGAAAATGCTCGACTAAGAGAAGAGGTATTTAAGTTATTATTCAAATAATACTTAGAGCTGGGATTTGCATGAACTAACTTCTGAGCTAAATAATGCTCGGGTGAATTAGTGATGTATTCTAGTATTAGTAATGGGTTTTTGGAGCACCATGCAGATTGATCGAATATCAGCAATAGCCGCAAAGTATGTTGGCAAGCCAGTCGTGAATTACCCTCTTCTCTCTTCTCCTGTTCCTCCAAGAGCACTTGAATTCGGTGGGCAACCAGGCACCGGGGAGATGTACGGTGCTGGGGATCTTCTTAGGTCGATCACTGCACCTACTGAGGCTGATAAGCCCATGATAATCGAGCTAGCTGTTGCAGCCATGGAGGAACTAATCAGAATGGCTCAGATGGGTGAACCTTTATGGATGACTAGCCTCGATGGCACAACTTCTTTGCTGAACGAGGAAGAGTACATTAGGACTTTTCCTAGAGGAATTGGACCGAAACCTACTGGCTTCAAATGCGAGGCATCAAGAGAAACTGCCGTTGTTATCATGAACCATATTAACCTTGTCGAGATTCTCATGGATGTAGTAAGCATACTTGTTGAATTTATATCCATCAAAAACCCTGAAACTGAACAGGCTAGCCAACCAGGGAAGTACTAACTTTTTGGTGTTTTGTTACTGAAAATTCAGCACCAATGGTCAACTGTGTTCTCCGGAATTGTTTCAAAGGCTTCGACCTTGGATGTCTTATCAACCGGGGTAGCAGGGAATTATAATGGAGCTTTGCAAGTGGTAATTTGAATATAGTACTCTGACTTTTATTCTACGTTGGTATCTGGTACTTCTTTATAATTTTGTGCCACTCTAATTTATCAAGAAAATTTGGTTGCTGACAAACTTTTTCTTGCAATATCTAACTTCTCAGATGACAGCTGAATTTCAAGTTCCATCACCCCTTGTTCCAACTCGTGAGAGTTATTACGTAAGATATTGCAAGCAACATGCAGAGGGGACTTGGGCTGTGGTTGATGTTTCCTTGGATAATTTACGCCCTAGTCCAACAGTTAGATGCCGAAGAAGGCCGTCCGGCTGTTTAATCCAAGAAATGCCCAATGGCTACTCGAAGGTGAGAAAAGAAAATCAGATGATACAATTAATATCTCATTTGTTTTTGTTCCATAATAAACTTCTACTATCAAAATATTCTATTTTCGCTAGCTCAATAAAAGGCTTTATTTCCAAACTAGGTTACATGGGTTGAACATGTAGAAGTTGATGAAAGAGGTGTTCACAATCTGTACAAGCAGCTGGTAAGTTCCGGCCATGCTTTCGGAGCGAAGCGATGGATTGCCACTTTGGATCGACAATGTGAGAGGCTTGCTAGTGTCATGGCCACTAACATTCCCACCGGAGAAGTTGGGGGTAATATATATATATATATATATATATATATGTAATAATAATAATATAATAGCACTTAAAATTTTAAATTCTACTCAATTTAATTAGGAATTATAAAGTGTGGTAATTATACTCTCCAACGCTGATATGTTACATTTATGATATTATTTCCTTAGTGATTACAAGTCAAGATGGGAGAAAGAGTATGCTGAAGCTAGCTGAGAGGATGGTGATAAGTTTCTGTGCTGGTGTGAGTGCCTCTACGGCTCACACTTGGACCACATTGTCTGGAACAGGGGCTGATGATGTTAGGGTCATGACTAGAAAGAGTGTTGATGACCCAGGTAGACCTCCTGGCATTGTTCTTAGTGCTGCAACTTCCTTCTGGCTTCCTGTTTCTCCAAAGAGGGTTTTTGATTTTCTCAGAGATGAGAATTCTCGAAGTGAGGTATGTCAAAGCTAGCTTTTGAAGACTTTTGTATTACCATTAATTATTAACTTTTTGTTTCCTGTTAGGGATTGAGTAGGTTTCTGGTGTCTGCATTTATGTTAGGTTAGTCCAATATGGTAATTTTGTTTTTGTGTCCTAACAAATATGGTATAAATATCTACTCTTATTTTGGAAATCCATCATTTTAAGGAAATGTTTTGGATTCCTGTTTAGCCTGTCAAATCAGGTTGGATGGTTGTTGTATTTAATTTTTGGGTATCATACATAGTTGAAAAATGAGGAAGATAGAAAGATTTTGTTCCATGAGTTAAATCCTTGTTGGACAAATACAAACCATAAACCATACACAACAATGAACGAGCATAAAAGTACTTGGTTTATTTTTAGGGAAGAAAAGCCCATAGAGAATTGACACATTTTCACTGTAACAACAAATTTTAACACACCAAAAATGAGCATAAAGATATGTTATTTTCGGTTAATTAATGCTCATTTAATGTGGTTATTAGTTAATTGGATTATTTGCCGTTACAATGAAGGCACATCAAAAGTTTAGAAGATATTTTGCACCTCTTAGGCACACCCTATAACATCCTAGACACAAATTAATAATGCTGTGCCTGGGTAAATGTGCAAAATATCAATCTCCAAATTTATAATGGTTTTGAAAATGTGAAACTATAAATATTCTATATGGAGTATGATTTTTAGTACTTGATGACAAATTGAATTTTTTATTAAAAACTGCTCATAATATTTTTATCTTTTAGGGAAATTTTTATGCTTCAATATGGGTTTAATTAGGGTATGGATATACATACATGGACTCATGGAGATTGAACATACCTTTAATTGGACAATCATGTTTTGTTAAACTAGATTTTGCTTAAAAGCTTATAATGAGAAATGAGAAGTACTACGAATGCAATAAATTACATTTCGTTGGTGTTTGATATTGTAAACTGAATTGATTTCTTACAAACTTTTCTAATACAGTGGGATATTCTTTCTAATGGTGGAGTTGTCCAAGAAATGGCACACATTGCTAATGGAAGGGATACAGGCAATTGTGTTTCACTGCTTCGGGTAAATGTAAGTTTTATTTCGACAAGTGATTTGTTGATTCATTCAAATTTTGGGGGTTTATGTTATTTGCTATTATATGATTTTGTACAGAGTGCAAATTCAAGCCAGAGCAACATGCTAATTTTACAAGAGAGTTGCGCTGATCCAACAGCCTCTTTTGTAATCTATGCTCCTGTCGACATTGTTGCAATGAATGTAGTGTTAAATGGAGGTGATCCAGACTATGTGGCCCTTCTTCCATCAGGATTTGCTATTCTTCCTGATGGAACTACATCAAGTGCAGGTGGCATTGCCGATGCCGGGTCCGGTGGATCTCTTTTAACTGTTGCATTTCAGATTTTGGTCGATTCTGTTCCTACTGCAAAACTTTCTCTTGGATCAGTTGCAACAGTTAACAATTTGATTGCGTGCACCGTTGAAAGGATAAAGGCTTCTTTGTCATGCGAGACTGCATGATCAACTTGCCAACAGCTTCGAATTGTAGCTAGGTAAGTATCTTTTACACTTGTTTCTTATTCATCCATTGAATTAATGATTGATAGAGAAGATTAAAAATAGGAAACAAGGAGTGAAGATATTGATGGTTAAGTTAACATGTAATGTTTTGTTTGATGCAGTGATTAACAGAAGAAGGGAAAAAAGGGAAGGTAATTAAATGTTTAAGAACAAATGGTGTTGAGGAATTTTGGAATTATAGAAGATGGGGAGAAGTCAAGAGCGCACCTTGCATGATCCTCTTTGATCAGATTGATGTTGACATTGCTTGGGGGGCAAAGAAAAAGTGACCTTTCAACAAAATTTCATTATCAAAGTGTTCAAGAGTTAGAGGTTCGGGAATTGACTTCCCCAAAAATACCAAAAGTGAAATGCAAAGAGAACTTTATAGAGAGACTCAGAGACCTTTGTTTGAAAAAGGGGTTCAATTAAGTTTATGGTTTAGGGTTTTAATTTTAGAGTTTTGTACAAGTAATTATGGAATATTTTTAGTTTCCCCCTTTTTTCCTTCTTCCCTTTGTTTGTTTGTGTTTCTTAAGCAACTAATGTGTGAAAAGCTCTCACACCTTTCTCGCGGACAGTTCTTCTCCTTTTGTTTCTTCCTTTTTTTCTTTTCCATTTTAAGAGCTTTTTGAAATGGATATTGCTTTTCTTATGCATGCCTGCTCTGTTTCGATTTCCTTTCCTTGTAATTAGTCCAATGTCCCCCTTAGAATGTCCGTTGGTCAATAATTTGGGCAAATATTCATGATGCCCAATGAACCACATTATCAAACTCTCGTCAACTTTGATAAAAAGAATATTCGAATCCTATCTTTGAACAGAGGATCATCTACTAACGATGTAACACTTGATCAAATGTTCGGATGCAATAATTTTACTTTTATAATAAAATGGACCGATATAATATATGTCCTCCGAAAGTTTCAAGTATTTTCTACAATATAAACTCCAAACAATCGAAAGATTAAGGGATCAAAATGAAAATTTTACTCCCCTTGATAACAAATTAGGTAGAAGGCTGAATTTTGTTATAAACCCTTGCACAAATTAAGAAGATGAAATCAAAATCTAGGAAAGAAATGTTCATATTCTAACAACTTAGATGTTGTAATGTATATGGATTTAGAACAAATTCATATGATTAATCATTGCGAAAACGGATGAAAATGGAACAATACGGGTTCTGGACCAAAGATCGATGCAATTTACTCCACATACATGCAACAAAACCAAGAATTAAAACACCTGAGAAAGTTCAGACAGCAAGTGTATATATACACGAAATAAGATTCCTAGCTAGTAGTAATTCTCATCCTTGATATGCGCGGATCAGGTGATGTTTGGATGCTAGGAAAACGCATTAATGTTTCCAACACATAAATGCAAAGATGGCTTACGGATTTCTGTTGTCCTACCAGGAAAAAGGAACAGGATTTCAATTAATTTAGTATATGTTCGGTTTGGTGTATAATTCCCTATCGCCATAAATAGAACTCTCTCAAATATTAATTACTATATGTTTTTCTTTTTCCTTCTGCACCATTAATCATTCACCTTTACATATTGAAGTGTGTTTCAAGTTTCTGCAGATCAGACCTTTCCAACCGGACAACCAAATACATCTGTATTATATGTAACTCCCCATTGTTTTGTCCTAGAAACATGAATTGGAAATTAATGTACTATTTCTTATATTTAATGATACATTCTTAACCTTAAACATACACTATCCATCCATTAATGATACTGATAAAAATGTACTTGTACAATCTAAACGCTTTTGTTCAACAAATTTATATGTTTTCTTAGCAAAATCATGGCAATTGTTATTAAGTAAAATTATATAAATGTTCACAAATTCATTATAATGAGTATGTACTTTTTGACTCATCACTTTGTCTACCTGATGTGGCATAGTTATAATCGAAATCATTAAAATTCTACTACAATAAAATGTCATAAAATTTAGGACTTGCTTTGTAAATTAGTGGTCTCTATGAGATTTGTGACTAAATTTATATTACGTCAAATCAAGTGTGATAAATCAGGTGTAACAAAATAATGAGATAAAAATGATGGGTCAAATAGTAATTTTCTATATGAAAGATATTTGATCATGTATCTATCGAATCTTTGACAAATCAATAGCATTGCCCTTTTTTTGTTGCCCCGAGAAGGCAAAGATAGAGATGACCGATAGATTCAAAGAAGAGAGACACTTGCACAACAAAGAATAAATGATTAATGGTACGGCTCTGGGTCTGGTGGGTGGTGACGAAGAAACAGCATCAGTTGAAGAGAAATTAAGAAGAGAAGAGAGGACAGCACAGCACAATATTTATGTCATGTTGGTGAAAGAGGGCATCCTTATAATTAATTACATCCGAATTTAATATTGTACATATGTTCTTAAGTAGAAAAGGAAAGTTCCCTAAGTTTGTGGACCATTCAATGCTTCTACATTTGCATATAGCCAAAAAGTGAAGAGATTGAAATATATGTCATCGAGTATTTAGCATTGGATTAAAGATCGGTTGAATATCTAAATTAACCCCTAAATTATATCTTTTTAGATATATTAGTTTCTAAACTTTTATTTGAGATAATTGACCTCTCAAACAATTATTTTGAGACAATTAACCCATCAAACTATTATTTTAAGATAATTAACCCCTCAAAATTATTATTTTTGGAACAATTAACCCCCTCAATATATATAACCTTTGAAAATTCCATGTAATATAACCTTTGGGGGTTAATTGTCCAAAAATAACAGTTTGACGGTTCAATTGTCTCAAATAAAAGTTTAGGGGTTAATTTGTCCTTTTTGATATAGTTTGAGGGCCAATTTAAATATTCAACCATTAAAGATATGATATTCCAATTACATTGGGAACTTAAGCAGCTTAATCTAATTTGTATCTCGAAATCTTTTGGACTTAAGCCCTTTTTTCCTAGCCAGATAACAGGTCCATTGCGAAATGGTTGGAGGAGCCTTGCCCTGTCGTTCAACCAGCAGCCCTTGCAGCAATGCTAACACTCCAAATCCCCACAATGGGGTTACATTATCACCAGTATCTGATGCCTTCTGGGATCCAAGCATCTCCTCTGGTATAGACTCCGAGTTTACCCACAAAGTTAACAATGTAAGTTTTGAAAGTTAAGGATCATTTTGAAAGCATTAAAATTTAGATTTTGATCATTTCAATTATCATTATCAGAATAATAAGGGCTGTCTGTTAACAACAAAATCCAGTAAAAACACTAGGCACCACCTTGCATAGAAGGGAGCCACCATCCCAATTGTCAAGAATGTTATCAATAGAATCATGTCCACCGCCTTGCATAGAGCTCCCATCACTTTTGTTTTGGTGAGATTCCGGAAAAAAGGGATTTTGAGCGAATTGCTGAAGTTTCCTGATGCTGAAGTTATAGTCCTTTATATGATGAGTTATAGTATTCAGAAGTGCAGCCAAGTTGAAAGAGAAAAATGAGTGTTGAAAAGTGTTGCTTTTCAAATTAACTTCAGGTTGCTAACAAAATCGTCCCTGTAGGGATTTTGATTACTTTGATTATAGTTTCTCCTTCTGTCAAAAATGAAAATGCGTTGTGGTTAATTTTGGCTTGGGGGATGCCAAATAATAGAACACCAAATTTTCGATCAAACACTAGATTTTATTGTTGATTTGGCCATAAAAGTTGGTCCAAAGTTTCATTTTCTCTGTTAGCGACAATAGTGAAAGTTATAATTAGAAGGCTAAAATTTGTTCTGATATGGAGAGTTAAGACTTGTAAAAATCTTAGTGAAATTCTCCACTATAAAACCACCTCAATTTCCTTAAGAGACAGCACTAACTGCATGCATTTACAATCAGGCAATATGAAACCACTGTCGACTTCTGATTTCTGAATATGACCAGAAAGAATTGGAAAAATTAAAGAGATCATTTGCGTCTTAACTCAAGCTCTCAAGCCCTCTTTTTCCTAGCAAGTGCAGGTGCTTTGGCAGCGGTGGGAGCTGCTGCTTTGCGAGATACCAGCCCTCGCAGCAGGGCTAAAACACCAAATCCCATACAAGGGGAGTTCATCGTCAACATTTTTTCTCAGCATGTCTCCTAATATAGCAGCCTGGAAGTTAAAAACAGAGTTACAGTGGTGCTCAAGGGTTAAAATGTTGTCAAACAGCTATCTGAAGGTCGCGAGTTGGATCCACACTCACCACAAATCTTTAAATTTTGGTTATCATGTTAGTCTTACACAGCTGGGCTTAGTAACGCAAGCTTGTGAGCCAAGTGAGGTTAATATGGTGGTGGAACGGTGGTTCTACTAATGCTAGACAATTATTGACAAATTAACAAATTACGATTTTATTGTTAATTTTTGGTCATAAAAGTTAGTCCAAAGTTTCATTTCTCTGCTACTATATATAGTTATGTTTTTAGCAAACATGGATAGAAGTTTTGCAGTTCACCAATTGATGAGAAGTATATGGCTTGCAACTAGAACCAGTTTATGTGAACCAACTCAAGAGACAGTACCAATGAATTTGCAATTATAACCATAAAAATGAAATGAAACCATAGAATGTTCTACACGTGACCAGAAAGTATTGAAAAATTAAAGGAGAGATCATTTGCACCTTAACTCATGCTCAAGCCCTCTTTTTCCTAGCAAGTGCAGGTGCTTCGGCAGCTGCTGCCTTGCAAGATACCAGCCCTCGCAGCATGGCTAAAACACCAAATCCCATAAAAGGGGAGTACATCATCAACAGTTTGTCTGATGCCTTCTGAGATCCCACCATCTCCCCTAATATATTATATTTAATATATAATGCAGCCAAATCTTTGCCAACTAATTTATTATTTATTTCTAAGCTAGTTGTGTTAAACAATAGTAGTTCAAATTGATCTAACGGTTTATCCGTTTCAAAAACCTGCCATTATTTTCATTTAATTATTTTCTATATTACTACTATAAATTATCCAGATTTGATTCCAAATTATTGGACATTTACTTTTTGCAGTTCATCAATTGGGAGAAATGGCTTATAACCATAACCAGCTAATGTAAACCACCGAAAAGTACAGTACTTACAATGTGCATTTGCACTTTTGATAATTAGATGAAGCCATAAAATGTTCGCAATGTGACAAGAAAGAAGTACAGCATTCAAGGAGAAGAACACTTGTATCCTAGCTCATCAAGCCCTCTTTTTCCTAGCCAGTGCAGGTCCTTTATTGGCGGGTCGGAGCAGCAGCAAGACTGAGGAAGCAGCCCTCGCAGCAGGGCTAAAACAGCAAATACCATGAAAGGGGAGTATATCAACGGCAATGAACTTGATGCCTTCTTGGATCCCAGCATCTCCCCTGATACAGTACCCTGGAATTTAAAAACAGAGTGCTCAAGAGTTAGAGGTCTCCTGAAAATCAAGATGCATTACAGTAAAGCAAAACTCAGATTAACCAGGATCTTCCTTTTTTTTTTTTTGGCCGGAGATTTAACGATTCAGAGTCTATACCAATTCAAAACTGAAAATATTGAAAAGATGTTATAGAGGAGTTATTTTCATTTACCACGGAGATAACATAAGAGGCTCCGAGGATGAGGCAAGCGGTGTTAAACCAAGGCTTCGAGGTCAACAATCCATAAAGGTTAAGTAGAGCTAGGGGACACTGGAAAACAAGTGCTAGCCAAACCAGACCGACGTAACAATGAGGCTTTTCCGGCATCAAATTAGAGGCAAAGATAGAGATGATTGATAGATTCAAATTAGAGTAGAAACACTTGCACAACAAAGAATAAATGATTAATGGTACGGCTCTGGTGTCTGGTGGGTGGTGACGAAGAACAGGATCAGTCTTGTAGGTGAAAGAGGGCATCCTTATAATTAATTACAACCGAATTTAATATGGTACATATGTTCTTCAGCAGAAAAGGAAAGTTCCATAAGTTTGCGGGCAACCCGATGCTCCAACACACTTGTACATAGCTAAAAATGAAGAGATTGAACTATTTCTCATTGAATATTCAGCATTGGATTAAAGATCTGATAATCAAATTATTGTAAATTTGGTCGTAAAAGTTGGTCCAAAGTTTCATTTCTCTATTAGCCACAACACTCTTTAGATTAGATAATTATTAGACAGCTGATAAAAGCTGATATGATATTTTGAAAGATGGCGTTTGATCTCTAACGAATTGAAAGATTGCACCATATTTTTAACAAACATATGGATGGACATTTTGCTATTCACCTATTGAGAAGTACATGGCTTATTACGGAAAGCAGTTTATGTAAACCAACTCAAAAGACAGTGCCAATGAATTAGCACAATTTATGATCAGGCAACCATAACCATGAAAAGTGAAATGGAACCAGAGTGTTCTACATATGACCAGGAAGAACTGGAAAATTAAAGGAGAGCAGATCATTTGCATCTTAACTCAAGCTCTCAAGCCCTCTTTTTACTAGCTAGTGGAGGTGCTTTGGCAGCGGTAGGAGATGCTGCCTTGCCAGATACCAGCCCTCGCAGCATGGCTAAAACTCCTAATCCCATAAGAGTGGACATCATCATCCACATTATATTTGATGCCTTCTGAGATCCCACCATGTCCCCAAATATAGCAACCTTGAATTTGAAAACAGAGTTACAATGGTGCACAAGAGTTAGAGGTAAAAGATTTTGAAAATGTGACAGAGGAGTTATGTTTTACCATGCAGGTAACAAAATAGGTACCGAAGATGAGGCAAGTGGTGTTGAACCAAGGCTTGGAGGTCAACAACCCATAAATGTTCAGTAAAGAGAGAGGCCATACGAAAACAAGTTCAAACCAAAGCAGGCCAACGAAGAAAGGAGTCTTTTCCCTCACCAAATAAACTTGGAACTTGCCTTCAATCCAAATATTGTTCAAACGAACAAGCACGTCTGCACGTATGATCTCAGGTAAAACAATGTGCAAGTTACACAAAGGAAACACCACCACCGAGAATAGCAAGAACAGTAGCAGCAGGATGGTGTCAACCAACTTGCACATGTTATGGGGGTCCAACCCCATGACTATTTTGTTATATGGGTCCAACCCCATGACAATTTTTTCTTTATGAAACAAATAGCTAGACAAGACATCACTTGTCTTGTTTATTGTTGAACGGCTCACCGAACAAAAATGTAGAAAGTTTTTTTGTTTTCTTGCAAGGTAAAGGCTGAAAAGTTGCAAGGAAAAGTGTGCCATGTGAAAGGTTGCAAAGTTGGAAGACTTTGTGGTTTTCTTGCTCCATAAAAAGAGTGAGGGAGAGCGATAAGCAAGCAACAAATTGGGTTTTCTTTGAGTATGATTTGTTGTTTCTCAGAGAGAAAGATTTTTGTATTTGATTCCAATTTGTTGGTTCTTAAGCTTTGGGCAAAAAAGCTTAAGTGTGATAAACTTTTGTAAGTTGCTTAATTCTCATAGTGGATTTTTATCCAGTTTTGCCCCGTGGTTTTTTCCTTCATATTGGAGGGTTTTCCACGTAAATCTTGGTGTTCTTTATTTTCTTATTATTGCTTTGATTATTGTTTGTGATTTCTATCTAGTTGGTTGGCTTGGATAGTTGATTATTTTGACTGCTATTGATCATTGGTTTGAGTTTCGCTGTTGGTTGGTTGTCTGTGGGTATTATCAGTTTCCACTTCCGTTGTTGTTATTGCTGTAGGCCCCAACAACTGGTATCCGAGCATTTGGTTACTGCAGTCATGGAAGGCGAAACAGGTTCCATGATTAAACTGACAGCTACAAATTATTCAATTTGGAAGCCAATGATGGAGGATCATTTGTACTGTAAGGATTTGTTTGATCCGATACTAGGTGATGAGGCCAAGCCAGATGATATGTCAGAGACTGACTGGAAGAAGTTAGACAGAAAGGCATTAGGCATGATAAGAAAATGGGTTGATATCAGTGTTTTTCATCATGTAGCACAAGAGAAAAGCGCCAATGATGCTTGGGGAAAATTAGCTGCATTGTATGAGAGGAAGACTGCCATGAACAAAGCTTTTGCAGTTAGAAAGCTTACCAATATGAAGTATAAGGAGGGACGATCCATTGCCGAGCACTTGAGTGACTTTCAAGATTTGTTAAATCAGCTTACTACTTTGGAGATTAATCTTGGTGATGAGGTGAATGCTTTGTTTCTTCTGGGTTCTTTACCGGACAGTTGGGATACATTAGTTGTGACTGTGATTAATTCTGCACCGGATAACAAGGTGACGATGCAGATGGTAAAGGATAGTCTGTTAAATGAAGAAGCAAGACGAAGCAACATGGAATCTGGGTCTAATCAAGCACTTGTCACAGAGAACAGGGGAAGATCCAAGAATAAAGGCCAAGACTCCAAGGGTCGCAGTAAGTCCAAGAATCGCTCTAAGTCCAAAGACGGAGTGAAGTGTTATTACTGTGGGAAAGTTGGTCACTTCAAGCGGAACTGCAAGATCTTGAAGCAAGAGCAGAAAGATGGAAAAGGCAAGAAAGACTCAGATAAGAGTAATGCAACAGCAGTAGTTTCTGATGAAGAGACAGTGTCTTTAATTTGTGGACATGGTGATTGTAACCATGTGGGTGATCTATCTGTTGAATGGATTGTTGATACTGGTGCGGCATATCATTGTGTTCCGAAGAGAGAGTTGTTTACAACTTATCAATCAGGTGATTTTGGCGAAACCAAAATGGGAAACAAGAGTGTGTCGCAGATTGTGGGAATTGGAGACATTGTGGTTCAGACTAGTACTGGTTGTACATTGACTTTGAAGGATGTGAGACACATTCCAGATTTGAGGATGAACTTGCTTGCAGTTAATGTCTTAGATAAGGAAGGTTATGACAGTTGGTAAAAGGATGGGCAGTGGAAGCTTCTCAGTGGGTCTGTACTAGTAGCAAAGGGAAAACTGTGTTGCACTATGTACAAGACTTGGTTGAAACATTGTGGAAACGATGTTAATGCAGTGGAGGATGATGCTTTACCAAACTTGTGGCATAATAGGCTGGCACACATGAGTGAGAAAGGGTTGCAGCTTTTGGCGAAACAGTTTCTCATTCCTACTCCCTCGGCCAAAGATAAAGATATTTCTCTAAACTCATGTGATCATTGTTTATTTGGTAAGCATCGTAGAGTTTCTTTCCGTATACCTGCTAAAAGGAAAGAAAATAGATTAGAATTGATACATTCTGATGTATGTGGTCCAATGGAGGTGGAGTCATTAGGTGGCAATAGATATTTTGTTACTTTTATTGATGATGCTTCACAGAAAACTTGGGTGTTTTGTTTGAGATACAAAAGCCAGGTACTACAGGTTTTTCAGAAATTTCATGTAATGGTGGAAAGGGAGACAAGTTTGCCCTTGAAGTGTATTCGAACAGATAATGGAGGAGAATACACGTCCAATGACTTTGATGCATACTGTTCAAAGCATGGGATTAGGCATGAGTTGACAGAACCTGGAACACCCCAGCATAATGGTGTAGCTGAAAGGATGAATCGCACCATTATGGAACGAGTTCGATGTATGCTAAGGACAGCTAAATTGCCTAAGGCATTTTGGGGTGAAGCAGTGAAGATGGCTAGCTACCTATTGAACAGGTCTCCATCAGTTCCTTTAGGCTTTGACATACCAGAGAAAGTATGGTCAGGGAAAGAACCTTCATATTCACACTTGAAGGTATTTGGGTGCAAGGCTTTCATGCACGTGCCTAAGGAACAGAGGTCAAAACTTGACAGTAAAGCCACTCCTTGTATCTTTGTTGGCTATGGTGGTGAGGAGTTTGGTTTTAGATTGTGGGATCCAGAGAAGAAAAAGATTGTTAGAACCAGGGATGTTGTCTTTCATGAGCATGAGACCATAGCAGATTTTGAGAAGAAAGAAAAGACTTCTCGAGTTATTGATAATGATGATTTGACAACAGTTCCACCAAGGAGAGCCACAGGTGGTGTAAATGAACAAGGGACAGAACTTGGTACAGATGAGCCAGCTACAGTTAATGATGAGTTGGATGGTGGTGATGACATTGCACAGCCAGATGCAGTGGGTATTGAGCGGGGGGAGCAGCCATCTCTGCCTGAGAACACAGAGCATCAACTTCGTAGATCAGTCAGAGAGCATAGACCATCCACCAGGTACTCTAGTTCTGAGTATATTTTGCTTACTGAAGAAGGGGAGCCGGAAAGCTACCAAGATGTGCAGTCTGCTTCAGATAAGCAGTATTGGTTGGAAGCAATGCAAGAAGAGAATGAATTCTTTACAGAAAAACAACACTTATGAGTTAGTGGAGCTTCCAAAAGGTAAAAGGCCACTTAAGAACAAGTGGGTGTTCAAGTTGAAGCGAGATGGTAACAAGCTAGTGAGGTACAAAGCTCGTTTGGTGGTGAAAGGCTTTGCACAGAAGCTAGGCATCGATTTTGATGAGATTTTCTCACCAGTGGTGAAGATGAGTTCCATTCGGGTTGTACTTGGTTTAGCAGCTAGCTTGCATCTTGAGGTTGAGCAACTTGATGTCAAGACTGCATTCTTGCATGGTGATTTGCAAGAAGAGATTTACATGGACCAACCGGAGGGATTTGAAGTTAAGGGGAAAGAACACATGGTTTGCAAGTTAAAAAACCTGCCATTATTTTAAATTAATCAATCGGTTCTGTCCTTGTCAGGTTACTTATACGCTTCAAAAACCTGCCATTATTTTCTTTTATGTTATGAAATAATGGATTTTTACATCTCATGCCCATTTATCTTGTCTAGAAGATAAGCTCATATTAAAGAGAATTAATGGAAAGAAAAAATTAAAGAGAATATATTTAGGATTTTAGGAATTGTCACTTTATTTGGCCTGGAAGTAAACTTGATTTGCAAGTTAGGTTAAACCTATGTTATTTTAAAGGGGTTCTCCAATATAAATAGGGAGTCCCTCTGCCCTTTGTATTCATCTCATCTCATACAGAAACCTCTCTCAATAACATTCTCTCTATTCTTTCGATCTCTTATTTCTTGTTTTTGTTCGTTCTTCAATATTTCATAACATGTTATCAGCACGAGAAAACTCTTTTAAGGTTTGATTCTATGGTGGAAGGTCAGATCGCTCAATACTTATTTTTATTCAAATTATTTTGTTTCAATTCCTTATTTTCCATTATACTAATATATGTTATTCTTTTAGACAAGTTAAACCCTATTGATTTTAATATCAAGGGTTACGATTTATTTTATGTTGGATGACACCAGAAGCTGTCATACTAAATATTGGGAATATTTTCCTCTATATCACAACCCGAAGTTGTGCAAAATTTCATATCACAACCTGAAGTTGTATAAATTCTTTATTGACACCTAAAGTTGTCAAATTAGATCTGGTTATTTTATTATTGACACCTAAAAGTTGTCATTATTAATTTGTTGGAACCATCTTTTATAGAGTTATAACTAACGTTGAAAAGTCGAAATTCAAGATCTTGGATGTGAGTAGAAATAACTAATTATCCTGGTACCTTGATATTGAATTGCACCATAAAAGGCAAGGTTTTGCTACTACTATTGATAGAAAAACGGCGATGCTAATGACAAAGACAAAGACAAAGCGAATGCTTTGATCTTCATTCGTCGATATTTGACCAATTTTGACTGATAGCCTGAAACTCCAATACTTGTCAATGCGAGATCCATTAACTTTATGGACAATGTTGAGATAAAGGTATGATCATACCAAGATGGTATTCTCCCTCAAGTACAATATGATTGGCAAAATCTGAGGTTACCTCCATATCCGAGTATAATTCAGCATTATATGATATTGTTTCAAGGCTTGAACTTTATGGAGTAAACACACCGAGGCCGATCTTTTAGAGAAAACATTCTCTACTTTCCATGCTTCCAATATAGTGCTGCAACAGCAATATTGGCAACGTCAATTTAAGATGTATTTTGAATTGATTTTTGTTCTTTTGACTACCGAGCGAACTAATGAATTGTTTCAAGGCTTGAACTTTATGGAGTTAAACTCACCGAGGCCGAGCTTTTAGAGAAAACATTCTCTACTTTCCATGCTACCAATGTAGTGCTGCAACAGCAATATTGGCAACGTCAATTTAAGACGTATTCTGAATTGAATTTTGTTCTCTTGATTGCCGAGCAAACTAATGAATTGCTGCTTAAAAATCATAAATTAAGACCTACTGGTTTTAAGGCATTTCCTGAAGCAAATGCTGGAGAGAACAAAATTATTGGCCGTTTTAGAGGCCATAAGCATAGGCATAATTTTCCCCGAAAAGGTGCTGGGAGAGCAAATAGCAATACAAATAACTCCCTAAACAATCTTAGAGGAAGAAAGCCCATGAATAAGCATGGTGAAAATACTTGCAACCGCTGTGAAATGGTTGGATATTAGGCACGTACCACAAACATTTGGTTGATCTGTATCAGCCTTCTTCTCGAAAGAGTATTATTATCCTATTTTGATACACAATTATCAAATTCTTTGATATTTGACACCTGAAGCTGTTAATAACAAGTGCAAAATAGAAAACGTTGAGAAAAAAGTAAACAATTTGCTCACTTAATAATGCCCACGCTGGATAAACCTCTTGACACTTGAAGTTGTCGATGGTTTTGATATTCAATTACATGTCTAGAAAAATTCTGTCTAAGGAGTGTGAAACTTAAGTGGGACCGTTTGTAACCCCTCCATTCTTTCTTGGGAATTTATCTGGTGTAATTTTATATTAATTTTGAAATTATTTACCCAAGGATAGAATTATTTTGTATATTAGACACTTGAAGTTGTCAATACAAGGGAGCCCCTCTACCCTTTGTATTCATCTCATCTCATACAGAAATCTCTCTCAATAATATCCTCTCTATACTCTCCATCTCTTATTTCTTGTTTTTGTTCGTTCTTCAATATTTCAATATTTCATAACAATTTAATTATTTTCTACATTACTACTATAAATTATCCAGATTTGATTCTCAATTATTGGCCATTTTGCAGTTCACCAATTGGGAGAAATGGCTTATAACTATAACCAGTTTATGTAAACCACCAAAAAATACAGTTTTGTCAATGTGCATTTGCACTTATAATATATCAGATGAAGCCATAAAATGCTCTCAGTGTGATAAGAAAGAAGCACAACAACATTCAAGGGGAAGATCACTTGTGTCCTAACTCAAGCCCTCTTTTTCCCAGCCAGTGCAGGTCCTTTATTGGCAGCCGTCGGAGCAGCTGCCTTGCAAGATACCAGCCCCCGCAGCAGGGCTAAAACAGCAAATCCCATGAAAGGGGAGTACATCAACAACAATGTACCTGATGCCTTCTTGGATCCCAGCATCTCCCCTAATACAGCAGCCTGGAATTTAGAAACAGAGTGCTCAAGAGTTAGAGGTGTTTAATTTGAAAATCAAGGTGCATTTCAGTAAAGCAAAGGAGTTCATTTTGGCTGGAGAATTAACAATTCAGAGTCTATACCAATTCAAAACTGAAAATATTGAAAACATTTGATAAGAGGAGTTATTTTCATCTACCACGGAGGTAACATAAGAGGCTCCGAAGATGAGGCAAGTGGTGTTAAACCAAGGCTTCGAGGTCAACAACCCATAGACGTTAAGTAGAGCGAGGGGCCACTGGAAAACAAGTGCTAGCCAAACCAGACAGACGTAAAAATGAGGCTTTTCAAGCATCAAAAAGTTTTGGTACTTGACTGCATACCAATTCTTCAAACGAACGAGCACGTCTGGGAATATGGTCTCTGGTAAAATAGCCTGCAAGTCGAGGGATGGACCCAGCACCAAGATTAGCACGAACATTAGCAATATGATGGCGTCAACCAACTTGCAGAGAGTTCCCATTTTGGCCGTTGATGGAGTTTTCAGGCAAAGAGGAGATGGTAAGGAAAAATGGGATTCGATCTAATTTCTGAACTGTTGCTGGAGATTGGTAAAGATGAAAGTCTTCAATATGACAATTATTAAATCAATCAACAATTGCGGCCAAATCGTGCCAAGTTAGCTGTAGTACTAAATAGTAACAGTTGAAATTGATGCAGCCATTCTGTTATTGTCACGTTCTGTTATTTAATAACGAAAGAAAGATTGAAAGAGAAACTGAAACTCTGATTTTCATTAATGGATTGAATGAATATATATACATCAGCTGAATTGCTGAATTCTAACTAATTGGTAACTAACAAACCTGAATTGTTAACTAACTAACTAACTGAAACTTAACAAACCTGAAAAATTAACTTAAAGTCAAAACTACATCGTTTTTATATTCTCTAATAAATAATCTGCCATTAGCTTATGCAATAACGTGATAATATGGAGTACAATTTTTATTGAGATTTCTATATTATAAGTTCCACACTGAGATTTATTCTAGTTGTCTGAAATCAGCAATAAGATTTGCTCTCCCGTCATGTCTTCTTTAAGATGAAACAAGTGCAGATGGAACGACCAAGTTTGATCCAGGTATTTTTATATCCAAGTTCAGAAGAGTAAAGATATTCAAGTATTAATCTTCTTTTTGGACTTCTGTGTTCCTTTTTTTTTTTTAAATAGAACTATAAATTCAAAACTATGATACTACAAGCAAGATTCAAACTCCTGTGTCATGAGTCATGACTACTCACCCCGTTAAAGTAGACAAGCTCATCAAATTTCTCCCTTTTTCTGAAATTTTGACTAACTTACCAATTGAACCAATCCACCCTTGGTGCTTTCTTCTTTCTTACCATAATATACAGAACAAAAAAAAAAAGACCACTAAAGTCTGCAATTTGACAGATCCTATACTATTAGTAAACCTAGCCAAAATTTGATCATCCATTGTCATCCATGATGCAAGTAAATCATTTATAATTTATAAACTATGAAAAGAAAAATGTATGGAAACGGCATATGACATCAACTACAGTACCCGCAATGCATTAGCACTCATAATCAGGCCATAATCATACAGATGAAACAAAAGCATTCTAATTATGCGAAGGAAGGATTACAAAATTTTGAGAGGATGGTTTTGTATTCTCAACTCACGCCCTCTTTTTCCTAGCCAGTGCAGGTCTTTTGCTTGGAGAAGCCTTGCCAGAATGTGGAACCAGCCCTCGCAACAAGGCCAAAACACCAACTCCCATGAAGGGGGAGTATACCATCAACAACTTATCTGATGCCTTCTGAGACCCTAGCAGCTGTCCGAGTATAGCAGCCTGAATTTGACACAAAGTACAAAAGGATATGAGTATTTTTAGGCAAAGATAGAAACTAGAAAGAAACATTTTGAAGGGCACAAGCTCAGCAGTCAGCATACCAAGTAAAGAATAACAAAATGGTGTTATATGGTCATTTATTTTCAAGTCACATTTGATTCATTTTTCCTTGAAAGGCAAAGTGGGGAAAACCCACATCCTTTCAAATTTAAAAGCCCCTTTGTTTTTGTTGGGGTATCCCCTTGGGTTAAGTTGTGGGAATTGTTCAAAGTCCGCAGTTTGGCAAAATTCTCCATTTGATTACATATTCTAGAAGAGAAAACAGAAAAATGAGAAAGAAGTCACTGCAGAAACAATTACAAAACCAGTCTACTATCCTGAAATAACAAAGATTCAATTTCATATACTGCAACTACTTAAGAGATGGTCTATGTTAATGTCATTCTTTCTCCAACAATAGAACATTCAAAGTACCTACGTGAAATATTGAGAGTTCTTGAAGCATTAATTAGATAATTCATAATTCATCAAAGCACATAACTTTAGATGATTTCCTCAGTTATATGTAAGACAGTAAGAGAGTAGATCAATAATATGCCAGAAGTTAGTGAAAACATAAGGAATTTTTTAGATTTACCATGGAGGTAATGACAGAGGCACCATAGATGAGGCAAGTGGTGTTGAACCAGGGCTTGGATGCCAAAATCCCATAAATGTTAAGCAAAACGAGCGGCCATTGGAAAACAAGCTCCAGCCAGACGAGGCCCACGAAGAAATGAGGCTTCTCAACCACCAGAAAATCTTGGTATTCGTCGGCGTATCGTCGCTTCAGGCGGAGGAGGACGTCGGGGAAATTGTTTTCCGGCAAAAGCGTCTGCGCGTCGATTGAAGGTCCCACCAATAACATCACACAGAACACCAACAACAGCAGCGCGTCAACCAGCTTGCATAGAATTCCCATTTCTTTCAAATTTTTTTTTTAAATGAAAATTGGGTTGAATTCTTGAGAAAGGGAGAGTAAGAGCAAGAGATAAAAGGGAGATTTTTTGGATCTAATTTTCTGAATTTATGAAGGTTTCATTGAAATGGTCTACCGCTTCAATGAGTGAGTGCCCATCAACATCCCCCCGACAATCTCTTTACTTTGCTGCCAATTTTTAATCAAATAAAGTTAAGCTGATCCAACGGTTATTAATTGGATTAAGTGCTGCTCTCCATTTGTTTTCCTGCTAATTGGCTTTCTTTTGTGCTATTTTGATATGAATTTGTTGCAACCCAAGTCAAAGCAACTTGTTGGGCCTTGATATTATTAGGAAAATGGTGAATTTGTTGCAACCCAAGTCAAGAAACTTGTTGGGCCTTGATATTATTAGGAAATGGAAAGCCAGGGCCTTGGTCGGGTGATTGACTACCAGACTCCAAGTCCCAAGGCCCAAAATAGTTTCTAGATTATTACCTCATTCAAGATTAACTTGAATAAGACCTTGACTGACTTTGAGTTATGTGAATAGAAAAAATAAGTTTAGAAAAGTTTTTACATATTTGATGTTTGACACAACTCAACATCAAATTAATCAGAGTCTAATATAATTACTGGATATTGGAGAATTTATATAAAAGGAAAAAGATTATAACTTCAAATGAAAATTAGGGGCTTTGCTACATGTTAATTTGTTTAGTTTGGTTCTTCCGATCTTAAATGTATGTTTACACCGAATTAAATTAAATAAGATGGAAAGGAAAATTACATATAATTTGTAGTGTGATTTTACAGTATTAACTTAAATTTATACTGTAGGAAAGATTATTCATAGGATGACTTAATCCTTTATAGTAATTTACAGGATGAGTCAATCCTCCTCATTTTTAAAATATTAAGTCATCTTATAAATAATCCTTTCTACAGTAATAATATATGTTAATACTATAAAATCACACTATAAATTATATGTAATTTTTCTCTTCATCCTATTCTAATTAATCATATGTAACAAATATACCCTAAATACTTTTGTGTAAGATTACTTTCTAGACACGTTCTCCTTGCTTCTCCAAGGATCTGCTGCTGGAACTGTACAAGATGAGAGCGACATAAGCCTGCTTACTGCCTAATTCCATTTTTTCTCCTTAATGTGTGCTTCTTTCAAGCAATCATTTGAAGAAGTCAATTTTTCTAATCAATGAGATGATTGATGTGCCATTTTGCCTTTTTGGTTTATGATTGTGGCTCTCCAGCTTCCATGTGCAACTATCTGGCTGCAAAGTTGGACTTGCCGGCCTTAATGATTTATTTATGCATGGAAACTGCTACAAGATTGTTATCTGTATATGCTGGTTTTTTCTAGTACTTTTTGACTATGATCTCAAGTTGTTTCCTTAAGTTTACCATGTTTTCCATGTAGGTTTCATGGATGCAAGGGCTTTGCTCAATGAGTAAAAGTGGCTGACCCTGGAAAAGAGATAGAATATGCAATCCGTAAACAGCCTTTCAACTTCTCTTTTTCACTATTTTCAGTAACTGTTGAACAACTGAAATGTTATTCCTTGTTGCGGAAATACAACAGGTTCTCCGCTCCTGCTCAGCGTAAAACAACTCGAATCATCACCAGAGCGAATGAAAACATCAACTCCGGTGTGCCGGTTGGCTGAGGATGATCAATCTCTTGGGAAAACTTAGGCAGCTTTGTCTATGTACAACATGAAGCTTGTTTAGAAATCAATGATGGGCTCTCCAATGGTCAGATTGCGCTCGACTGTCCACGGCAGGTCGAAAAGCTTTGCTGTGATGAATTTGAAGATCTTGTTTACATTGATGTTGTATGTGGTACTCGAAAAGAACAGGGTCGCGTTCAGGGCCTTGGCATATGCTCTTGCCTGCCATGGACAAGAAGCAAATTAAACCACAATCAGAAACTATTTTGTAGGCAATTACGAGCTCCAAAACAATATTTGATTCAATTAAAACAGGAAGAGAACTAGAGAAGGAGTCTTTTCGTCTGTTGGGACTTGGGATTGTTGAATTGTTGAAATAAAATAAAAATGTGGATCTGAAAGTTGGTAAAGGGTGAGAGATCCCTATCTCCTTGAGAAGATGGTTAACTTATGAGTTGGCCTCCCTGTAATGAATTTAGCCAAAATTAAGTCCTTTTCTCCAGCTGTTAAGATTTTGTCCCCTGAATTACTTCATTGGTCCGCCATGTTTAATTCTCAAACAATGACTTGGTTGTCTTCAAGTTTTCCCTTTCTTTCTCTAATCATCAGGAAGCAATAATACAATCTACCAGGACTTGAATTTATTTGCATTGGAGTGATACAGGCTTCAAGGATGGTAACTCAAAAGATTAAACTATGAAAAAGAAAAAAGGTTGGCTTTGAAGTGGCAATTACCTGACTCGCGATTGTCCACTGCAAATCTATAGGAAGCTGAATGAAATCATCAAATTTGGTTCCTATTAAAATTGGTATTGCTGTCTGCAAAATCAAGGCTCTTGCACTATCAGGAGACATTCTATTGGCATATGATCACATAAATACTTATATGATTCTTAAAATAGAAGAAAAACTTGGAACTTTCAGCAATGGTATGATAAAAAAAAAGTTTTAAAGGAAAAGTGAATACCTGATTCCATTTCCTGGCTTGTTGATACCAGCTTATGACACTGAAACCAGGAAAAAAAGAAACACCTTCAGTTTAGCACTTAGAAGGGTACCCAGATTTTGAATTACCAGGAAAACTAGTTGAGAAATTTAATAACTCATTTTCCTTATCGATAGAAATGGAGATACTGGAAAATGTAAGATCATACCTGTTTAGAGTACACCGGCTTGTTAGATCAAACATGAAAAGAATTGCTACAGAGTCTTTGCAAGCCAGGGGAATGTGATTCTTTGATTTCTCACCTCCTACATTTTTTTAATTTTAATCAACAAGTTGTTGATTGAATATGTTCAATATAAGCAAACTAAAATGAAAAAATCTGAAAACTTTAGAGAAGAGAAAGTAAGAAATATGGGTTCTTTATAGTTCATACCATCAACATCCCAGATGCTGTAAGATATTCTTGCTCCTCCTACGAAAAATGTTTTATCCATCAAATTCAATCCTTTCTCTTGAAGGGTTTCTTGCTCATTTTTGTCATCCCCAATATATTTCACCTTCAAACAACCAATACGAGTTAAGAGATTTAATAAGACTTCAATCTTTGTACATTTATAGGAAGTTAAGCTGACGATTGTACTAACCAGAAAACTAGTCTTTCCTATTTGAGAATCACCCAAGAGACTGATCTTCAACGGCACCAAATCCGAATTATCATGGTGGTAGTTATGATGACACGAGGGAGGCGACGACGGCATCGTGTTCTTTGATGTTGCAACGCTGCCGTCTATTGAGGCAGAAGACGGAGAAGGCAGGGGGGTGGTGGCTGGATGTGATAACATACGATACTTAATAGGCTTTCCTAGGGAGCACATGAGAATTCTGTCCCAAAAGCAACGAATGCAGCGTCGCAGACCCAAAAAGCGTCGCTGAACTCTGCGTCTAAGGTTGAGTTTAGCCATTTGGGGGCAAATTTGGGGCATAGTTTTCTCACTGGATGGCCTCAAACAGATTGCTGTGTCTATTTGGCCATGAAAAGAAAAGCCAGGCAAACACTTGCTCTCATATTTCGAAATCCTTTGGGTATTTTTGGAACATGCTAGCTTCTATTTTTCAGTTACAACTCACAAAGAGGCTTTTTAGCTACGAATGTGACTACTTTAACGGGACAGTTGACCGGTATTCTGGACAATAATTTTGCCTTAAAGTCCAAATTGCCGGCTCTGTTCTACTTCTACTTGCATTCACATGGGGGTTATTTTGGGAACTTCAAAATTTCCTTTCCTCATTCAGAACTCTTGTAAGTGTAATTTTTCCCTATCTTTCTATTATTAACCACGGAATAGTCTTTAACCATCATTACTACTACATACCTAATTAAATTTATTATAGGTATGACAGCAAATGAAGCTAAATTGTAATGTAACTAATTACAATGAATAATGATAATGAGCCCTTGAATCCAAAGGTTAAATATGGATTCTTTCAAGTTCCTAATGGCTCAAACAATCAAATATGTACGAACATAAAGTCTGTGTCTTTTTCCCTTTGGATATATCGGTGCTCTTAAGGAAAGAGAAATATAAAATAGCTAAGGCTTAAACTTAAAACCTATAGAAAATTCAAATTCCTAAAAGAGATGGATGAATTGTTTAGTAATTTAGGTTAAATTTTTGCATTCGCTTTTTGAGTTTGATATATATTTTCCTTTTTAATACCGAACATACGATGCGACAAATTGAATCTAAGACCTCAATTACATTAAACTCGCGTACTAACAACAAACTAATAAACATACAACAGGCCAATATAATATGAGATGAAACTCATATGGTGGAACAATTGAGCCAGAGATCTCAGTCTCAAAAAAAAGTATATACTTACAACTTAAGTTAGATGCTCATATGCACAATCATATACGTAATTGATAATTAATTATGCTAAATAATACTCCCTCCATTCTTAAATAAGTATCGCTTTTGAAGATTTTTTTTTCATAATAAATGTCGTTTTAAGAATTCTATTCTTCATTAATTGCTTCTTTTTCAATTTTACCCATCTTCTTCCTAACTAATTACATTGAATGAAGTTTGTTTATAAGAGAGAGAGTATGTGTTTTAATAGGAGTTAAGAATTTTAATACAAGGGTAAACTTAACATAAGAAGAAATTTGTTTCTAAATTTTAGGATTTCTTAATCTATGTGTCAAGTTAAAAAACGATACTTATTTAGAAATGGAAGGAATAGCTTTTAAAAGAAATGGAGCTGAAAATCCGACCTGCTTTTGCCTTTGTTACTTTAACTTTTGAGTTTCAATGTCTTACTTATCCTTTCATCATAACCGACGCAATGTTTTCTTAGCTCTAAGATATTGGCTAAATACGTAACAGAAAACATTGTATTCTTTTTAATGAATAAAATTACAAGAAGAAGCCACTTGTCCTTGAAACGTGGGTGCAACTGTACACATATATCCTCCTAAGTCCTAATTCTTATGGTTACTTGTCGGGATAGACGACCTTGAATCAATTATTTGCCAAGGAAACTTGATATGTTCGTCCAATAATTGAACCGAATATCAAGTGGTTTACGTAAGTAAATAGTTCGGTTAAGATACTCCGGTGTTTATTTTAAGGAAAGTACTAAGATATTTCAAATTCGAAATTTTTTCTATAATTTCGACCTTTAATAATTTTGGTTGAAGAAGAAATTCTTCTCGAAACACCTTCGTTAAATTCTCGAACTTTACCTAATGTCTCTTAGAAACTCGTAAATTAAATTGATTATTATATATATATATATATATATATGCTACTAGAAAGAGAAAATATAAGTATGGTGAATCGATGACCATTCACTCAGCAATGATAATAATCTATAATACGTGTGGGTTCAAATTAAATATCACATGTTTAAGATAACTTGGAATCTTTGTAAGCAACAACAACCTGATTAAGAAAGTTAAATATATTAAACATTATTATTCAAATTCTTACCACTAGTGTAACAATAATAATAATAATTAATGCAGCCATCTCCCTTTCTTCTCCACAGTTTTCTTCATCTATTTCGTTTACTACTCCTCTTCCTTGATCATTATCGTCAAGAGGGAGGAGGGAGTCTGATTTCATATTTTATCGTAGTTTTCTTTATTTTTTGCTTGAATAAGTCCTAAATCTTTTGATTTGGGTATTTGAGTCTTGATTTTATCTGAGTTAGTTAGTCAGTTTGTTGAGTTAGTTTGGTTTCAATTTGTCCTTGAGTCGGTTTTACAATTGATCTAAGACGGTTAACCTTAGATTATGATAATTTTGTTTTATGTCTTATGGGTCATTCAAGGAGGATTTCGAATCAGTCACTTCTTTATCATTGATGAAAGCCTTCGGTTGAAAAAAACACGAAGTGAAAGCGAGAGAGTGATGAACGTGTTAGAGACTCGTAAAGAAAGTTTGAGATTCAACATAGTAGGTAAGATGGCTCGAGTTATGAAATAAGATCCAGATCCACAGGATAACAAGTTTGAATCTATTATAATTTTTAATTTTTTTAGTATTATGAATGTAATTTCATTTGAATGAATGAAAGTTATATTTTCTTCAAAAAAATTAATTAATGCAAAAACATTTTAGAAAATATAATTTAATTTATTTGGATATAATAATGTGATTGAATATCAACAAACCCTGTATTATAAGCACCTAGTTCTGTATATATTCAAAAATTTATTCCAGGTAGGATTTCATTAACCGATGCCATTAGAACAATCTTTAAATTTTTAAGTTACTATATTCTTTTTATTTTTTTAATCAAACGAAGTATTAATATATTAACTTTAATATTTTCAAATAAAAATATTTACCTAAATTTTTTAACAACATTAAAGAACTAATAATACCATTAGTTATTAAATCCTCGTATATATTTAAGTTAGAAATTTATAAATTGATAAATCATCACCAAATCATTTATTTAATTAGTACTATAAGATAAGATTTGAGGTGGGCACGGAATCCGACGAGTGGTGAGTGGTATCAACATCTTACACGTAGGTTGGGAAAAAATAATTAGAGCAAGTTATGGCGCAAAATCATTTTATAATATGAAACCCAACGACGATATTATGTGTCCCCTAAGGCCTAAACATAGGGGTCGGTGGAATCGTTTGGTAAATTCTACTGTTGATGATATTTTGATGAAAACAAAACTTTAATTTCATTCTCACTACCTAGAATATGATTTTGTCTTAATCGACGTGGAAACCTATTGTTCTCTAGTTTAATACTCAATTGGTTTTGAACTATATAAAAAATGAAAAATTGATCCATAAATTTTTATTTGAGACAAATTAATTTTTGAATTTTTATTTTGAGATAGACAGATCCTAAATGAAAAAATAAAGAAAACTCAAAAACCAATCTGTCTTAAAATAAAAGTTCAATGACTAATTTATTCCAATTCGTCAAGCTTTTGACCATCGAGGGATCAATTTACCTCAAAATAAAAATTTAAGAATTAATTTGTCTTAAATAAATATTTAGAGACTAATCTGTCCTTTTTAGTATGGTTTAGGGACCAAATTAAACATTAAATCATTGTTATCTAGAATAAAGGTCAATGCAAGAAAATAAGTTCAAAAATATGAAACAAGTTCGATTTTTCAAAAATATGCTCCCTTCATCCCTTTTTGTTTGTATATCTTTCCTTTTAGATATTCCTTTCTGTTTGCCCCTTACCAAAACAAACAACAAAAACTTTTAAATTTTCTATGAAGAGAGGAATTCATGAGCAAGAAACAAGGTAGATCGAGAGCAAGGGTGCATCTCGAAGAGCGTAGTGGATAAACAATTAGGGACGGAGGGAGTACTTACTAGTTACTAAGAAGGTGTTACCTTTAATATTTCTTATCTCAAAAGAATTGTTTCGATCAATAAGGTCTAAAGACACTCTTGATTAAATTGAGAAAAAGAAATTTAAAAGAGCTCTTCTATGCTTGGAGTCAACTTATTAAAATAAATAATTTAATATAACAACTAGTATGGTAAAAGTACGAAACTGGTCCCCTTACTATAGCGAAATGTTCAATTTAGCCTCCCTACTTTAATTTTCATCAATTTGGTCCCTCTACTCTCAAAATTAACTTTATTAGTCCATCTTCGTCAAATCACCGTCAATTTACTGAGATAGACTTAACGTAAATTAGAGTATGGAAACTAAATTGAACGTTTCATTATAGTTAAGAGGACCAATTTTAATTATTTTCTTACAAATTTAATATGAATTATATGAAATAATTTAATTTTTTATGTAAATTACATTATCATTATATTTAATTATGAAATTAATATCTTGAATTAATATATTATATAATAAATTATTAATATAATAATATATAAATAATACAATATATATTTTTATATATATCCAGGCAGAGACAACTAAAACCCACACTTGCCCTACCATGCTTTAACCATTCGATCAAAAAACTCTGACCATTAATTTCTTCTTCGATGATTGTACTTTCGTATAACACATTCATCACGAAAATCATCCACTTGGTGGTACTCAAAATGCATGCGAGTTTTGAGGACGAGTATTAACCGCTAAGTTGATTTAAGACTCAAGCATCACAATTTAATCAATGTACAGTACCTATCGCATCAAGGTTGGCCTGAGCATCCGCTTCTGTCATAGCAAAAATACGAGTTTGGGCTCGCGTCTAAGGCCTCAAAGTAGGCGTTGGGGCATTACTTCCAACACCAGATTTCGTAGCAGGAGTAGCAGGAAATGGTGTGGGTGATACAATTCTTCTGAGAGGGACGGATTGAGCAGGATTATCGGGTGGAGTCAGTTCAGGACAAATGTCCTAATATGTCCCACTTTACCGCAGTGAAAGCATGTCATGGACTCTCTGCAAGGTCCCATATGAAGTCTCTTACACTGTGGACACCTCTTTGATTCTGTGGGTCGAGTTATAGATCTAGAATTGGCTATTGTAGTACCCGTTTTAGATGAGCGAAATTCACGAGTGGGGGTGGAAACATTAGGTTGTGTAACTCCACCAAACATAGTTACACTTTTACCTTTCTAAAATGGCTGGTCTGAGTGGAAGCCAGATTTTCGCTTAAGATTAGAGTTTTTTCTCACCTTTCCACACTCTATTACTAGCTTTTCAGCTCTTAAGGCTAACTGCACTGTTTCTTTATAAGTTTCTGTACCTCAGAGTGCCATCCTTTCCTTAATACTTAAATTTAACCCTTCCTCAAATCTCGCTCGTAGCCGGTCGTCGGTACGGAGGGTGTCGGGAACAAAGGAAGATAGTTCCCTCAATTTTGTCTCGTACTCCACGATAGACTTGGTCTATTTTCGGAGCGTTATAAACTCCCTCAACTTCTGTTCCCGATGGAATTGTGTGTAGTACTGATCATCAAACTTTCATAAAAAATCCTCCCAAGTCAGTGGCACCTGGGATCTCAGCCTTAGATTGTCCCACCAATTTCTAGCACTCTCTTCCAGTAACTAAACAATTACTCTTAGTTTATCTTCATCATTCAACTTCATCACGTTAGTAACCGCATCCGTGACTCGGACTACCCAGTTCTTAGTAGCAACCGGGTCCATAGCACTCGAAAAATTTTTTGCAACCTAGGCAATTGGCGTCTTTCAGCAACGTGGACAATTCCTTAGGTGATTGGGAAGATGGTGGAATGACAAGATATGATGGTGGTGTCAATGTGGATGGTGCAGCCATTTTAGGGGCAGCTAGGGGAGTTTGTGTTCGCCCTTGAGTTTGCATAAAGTTCCAAAATTGAATGAACATTTGCATTACCTCAGGTGGAGGATTCTGCACGGTAAGCTGAGGTGCAGTAGTTGTAAGTTGGGGAGCAGGAGTTGCGCGTGAAGAAGACGTAGTGTCTGGAAGAGGTAGTGGCGGGTTAATTGGCTCAGATCTAGCCCACGAGCCATACCACGACCTTGACTGCGAGCTCTCCTAGGTGGCATCGTATCTAAAAGAAAAACAAAAGGATTTAATACTAACTATAAGGTATAGATTATCTACAAGTCCTAAAAACAATCCGACTGGACTCGAATCCACCTGGTATTTTGTAAACTTTATGAAAAACATATTTTGAGAGACAAAATTGCGAAAATCAAGCTCTGATACCAATAAAATTGTCACACCTCGACCCAAAAGGTCGAAATATGACAACCGTCGCATGCTAAGAATTTCAAATGGCTCGCTGACCCGAAACTCCAAGTACGCAAGGCTTATGGTTCTCACGATCCATTTGCGATTAAATAAACTTTATCGAATACATAAAATGCATATTAAATCAAAATGAAAAATAAAATATTTTACAGTGATGAAATAAAGTCCTTTTTATAAAATACTATGTATATGAAAAATATTTCATCAAGTATTTAAATACACTAAAGGTAGCAACAAAATATTGTTGGTGGATCCATAACAAATTTGTAAAAACTGGACCACATACTTGTAAAAGATCGACTCCCGAAAAGTTGCTTGTCTGGGCAGTCTACTCTCTATCTAATGCTACTGGCCTGAAAAATTTTATAAAGAAAATGGGATGAGTATATTTGCTATACTCAGTGAGTGAGATAAGACCATAAAATTTAACACAAAAAGGTAATTTCATCGTAAAATCATTCTTATGTAAATTAGGAGAAATCAAAGGAAAATTTTATGCACAAAGTTTGGATTTCTATATTTTATAGAATTTCATCCAATAGATAAATTTGAACATTTAAAAGGTTCGCCAAAACACATTACTCAAATCTCACCCAGCCAAGATGAGATTTAAGCCCGCCGAGGTAGTTTTTCTTGATTTCTTCATTTAAGAGATAAAAGCCCTCTACTCGGCGTTGGCGTGGGCCTTCACCACAGATGGTACGTGGCTATGTCCACAGTTATCCCACAGGGATCAAATAATCACAAAACAATATGCACAATTAACCCTGTCTCACTCCATCCCTTGTGGGAGTGAAAGCCTACTAATGCCGCCTCCATAAGGTCGGACCGCAAGAGGCGCCACTGCAGTGACCAACATCTCATCCACCATAATCATAATGTAACACAACATTCTTTAATCATATACGATTTGGCCAACCAGCCCATCACTGAAATCAACTTAATCCAACAATCTCAACCATATGTACCACATATGTGAACATTTAATTTCAACTATCATAAAATAAATTTATTCACTTTAAGATCATCAAAATTCACGATTTATAAATAAGCAGGAACCATCATAACTCAATTTGAATTAAAAATCAAACCATTGCATTTAAAAAAAATAACTTAAACTGCAAAACATTTATTTAGGTTTTTTAAAGTCTCACTCACGAGTATAGGGAGGGTGTGCACTCCCTTTAATCCTCTCCTTCTCCTTTCTCTGGAAGAGTTTCACCGCCTATACAATTGATTACTCAAGGCGTCAACACCAGCTATGGTAGGGAAATGGCAATTTGAACTAGTTATTTAACTAGTTTGCCAATTTGGGTATTTAGTGCCTAAATTGAGTTCTAGTGATTTAAATGGCGCGGTTAAGGTATGAGCAAGTTTGTTTCGATAAACGGTGTCTGTAGGAATTTCTCATTTTGCCTAGAAGCTTAGAACGGAGAAGTTAAACTATTTTGTCCCTACATAAAATGATTTTCGGCCTATGGACTTACTATGTAGGAAATTTAGTCAATTTAATTTCTTTAAAGTTTTGTCATGTCATGTTATTAAAACATAATGACCACAAGGAAGCTAAATTTATGGGCTTAAATTAAGGTTTAGAATTTAAAGTAAAACATTTAGATTTTTTCATAAGCTTAAAATGGTCATTTTCTTCCATAAATTTTCCATAATTAAACTAACCATCCACCTAATTTTCTCACTATTTTTATTTCTTGTATAGGCTCTGAATGACATCCAATTAAATCTTTATACTATATTTGTCCAATACGACTACATCGTAATATAACATAAACTAAATTTATTTTATAACTATGAAACTAAATTTCTTTCTATGTTTTTTCTAAATTTACATTTCTTGCTAATCCTATTAAATTATTATGTATAAAAGTAGTATATTAATGCCTTTTGGTAAAAGACTATATTTTCTCTATGATAGTAATTTACTACATAAATTCATTTAACTAAGTTACGGTCTAATTATCCATACTAATTTCTCATTTCATTTAGGATTTTTACAATTATTGAATTTCATCTAATTAAGCTTTTATGTCCTATTTATCCAAAGTTTATATTATGGCATAGAATAATCTTACTCTATAACTATCAATTTTACAATTTTTTTTATAAATATCTTAATTTATATTTGCTCCTAATTTCATCAAATGACTACTCATAAGATAAAATATTAAGGTTCTCTAGCAACATACTATATATTTATTATTTTTTTTTGGGTGAGATTTTACTACATAAATTTTCCTAATTTGGTAATAGTTCTATTTAAGAAGTCTTTCATCAAATTAGCTAATCTAAAATTTAAATAAATATCTAGAGATGCTAATAATTAATTTATATCCTAGTCTCCTTTAACAAAATATAAATTAGTATGGAACCATAAATTAAATTAATTTCCATAACTAAACTAACATGCATAAATTTGCATGGGGGAAAGCTTAAAGAATTTTTTCAAGAAGAAAATTACATATAACTAGGATTAAAAGAAACAAAAATACCTTTGAAATTTTTGAAAGAAAAATGGTATTCCACCCAACTTAAGATAGTTTGGAGGATTTGCTTGGTGAACTCTTTTGATTAAATAGTTGTTTTTGTAGGTTTAATGGTGATTTTTGATGAGGAAAACTTGGTGGGAGGAGTTATGGGAGTAAAAATGGAGTTGTATTTTAATAGATTTGGAGAAGTATAGAAAATTGTAGAAGAAAGTTGGTGAAGAAAATAAATGGGTATGGGATTCGGCTATGGAGAACAAAAAAGGAAGAAAGAAAGGTAAAGAGTGGTCTTGAAATCTCTAGACTATTCAAATGGTCAATTTATGAAAATGTCCTCATTAAATTTTAAAAATTTCAATTGTGTCCCATGAAAGAAATTGGCAAGTTAGGAGTTTTATGAAATTAATTAAAAACTAGGTTACTCCATAAAGTAAGGCTAATTTGAAAATTCTTGATTTTCTAGAGAAAGGAAAAATGACAAAAATGCCCCCATTTAATTTAAAAGTTACCTTTATGTCCTAAAAAGAAGTTATGAAGTTGGAAATAAAGTAAAGGAATTTTAAAACTAGAACTAATTGACAAAATTTTATAAAAATGATGTGAATTCATCAAAGTATTTAAGTTATTAGGTTATTGGAAACAATTGTCTTACTTTGGCATTTAAAACTTGTACAAGGGTAAAACGATAATTTTATTGGATAATTTCACGCAGCAACTTGATAGTTTTCAAGTTTGAACAGTGTATAACAAATGGAACTCTTCAATACTGTGGGAAAAATCATTTTCAATGATTAAAAATTCACTTTGTGAATTTATTAATATTTACGAAAATGCCATTGAGTTTCACAACATTCTTTTCTGTAATTTTTTTCTCTAACTTAGGATGTTCAGAAAATTAATGTAGTAGCTTCGAATATTCTTAGACACACTAAAGAAGATAACTGGACGGTTTGAAAGGTCATTTATACCCTCGGCATGATGTACGAAATTTTTGAAAAATAATACAAAAGGTTGACTTTTTCTTCCTAGGTCAAGGTTTACCCTAAGTGTTTAGGAACCTAATTCTTCAAAATGAGAAAAATTTCACTAGGTAAAAGTTATTCTTATTCTTACTAAGGATACCTCCATGTATATACTACCTCCGTCCCATTTTATCTGTCCACTTGTGGTCAACATACTTTAAACTTTGACCACAAATTATAAAAAAATTATATAAAATTAAATTCTGAAAAAATAAGTTTTGAAAAGTTTAAGATTTAAATTTTTTAACTTTATTTTTAAAAAATTTACAACTTTATAATTTTTTCATAATTAATGGTCAAAGTTTAGTGTATTTTGACCACAAATGGACAGATAAAATGGGACAGAGGTAATACTAAGTATAAAAACTCTCATTATCTAACTCTACGGTTCCAAACTAGGCTATTATAGGACTAGTTGCTACATTACGTGCAATATAATTTTCTATTTCCAAAATGTTTCCTTTTCTTTTATTTTCAGTTTACTTATTTATTTTTATACTTATTTTATTCATTTATTTTAATTTTTAACTTAAATCAACAAATATAAATTGTAGAAAAATATAATCGCATATTTGAATAAATTATTTTTATACTTATTTCATTCATTTAAATTGTAGGAAAAGATAATTACATATCTTTATAATATTATTTTTATTATTTTTTCCAATTGAAAATTTTGTAATAATGTCAATCACTTTGTCATGGTCTTTGTCATAGATGCAAATATGTAAGTAATGAAGAATTAAGAAAGAAATGAAAAACAATATGCAACTATGAGAATGACTAGTGATGAAGGCTCTGAAGGGGATGGAAGGAGGCTTTTTTTTTGTTTTCAGTGTTCTTCTTGATTTCCATTTTGTGGTGGTCGTTTTTCCCTGCAGATGTTTTTCGCTTCTATGGTGTCTTGACATTGTTGTTCTCTTTTCTTCAAACTGGACCTTTTCCCAGTTTCCTTTTCTAATAAAATTGGCTTCTGCTTTTCAAAAAATACGCAACTATGAGTCTATGAGAATGACTAGTGAGGAATCTCCCATAAGCTAAGGACCACACTCTATAAATAAGTTCAGTAGTGGTCCATCTATTTATATTCACTACCATGTTAGATTATTAACACCTGGATTATTTAATTCTAAAGGTAAAAATTAAAATTTCAGTTACTTTTAAAATAATATTTTAAAAAATAAACTCAATTGTTTTGAACTAAAATTAAAAAAATAAACTCAGTTGTCCCCCCTAGATATATAAAAATATATATTGCATTATTTATATATTGTATTATTATATCGTTAATTTATTATATAATATACTAATTCAAGATATTAATTTTATAATTAAATATAATGATAATGTAATTTATATAAAAACTAAATTATTTCATATAATTCATATTAAATTTTTAAGAAAATAATTAAAATTGATCCCTTAACTATAATGAAATGTTTAATTTAATCACCATACTCTAATTTTTTAGATAATTTAATCTCTCTACTTATTAAAAATAATGAATAAAGATTGGCCACATATCAATTGACGTGACAAATGAAACGTAAGTGCCACGTTAGTAATGTGACAGACGTTGAGTTCACGTCAATAAATTGATGATAATTTGATGAAAAGGGACTAATAAAATTTAATTATGAGAGTAGAGGAATCAAGTTGATAAAAATTAAAGTAAAGAGACTAAATTAAATATTTTGTAGTAGTAAGGGCACTACTTTTACCCAATTAATACTATTATCTTTGTTAAATTCTCTGTATTTAGTAAACATATTAGACCCGAGTAACGTAACGTACTTAATAATTTTAATTATTTGGGTTGGATCGAGTCACTTTCCAAGTAAATATCTCAAGACCGAGCCTTGTGGGCCAACTCTAATCTGCTGGGTCAACCCAAAAGGACAGGTGTCCCACACAACACAAGAGTGCTCCGACTTTGGGTTATAAAGTTCGAATCGTTGATTTCACTTTCACAGTCAAAAAGACAAATTTTCTTGTGGGAAAAAAAAAGACAAACTTTTATATTTTCCAAGCATTATTAATTATTATGTGGCAAACAAAAAACAACAAAAGAAATATGGAATTACCCTATTTTCCAAAAACGAGAAAAATACCCAATTGTCCTTTTTGACAACTCTACCTCGCCTTTTAATGGGTAGGTTGCTGAGAGCTACGTATAGAATCTTTGCCCTCGTAAAGGAAAACTTCACATTCACGCCATTTTATTTGAACATGAAGAGCAATTTTTTTAAAAAGTGCTCATTATTAAAAATATCTTTAAATATTTTACTTTATCTAAACAATCTAAAAATTATTAGACATTGTGTGGATGTAGAGTCCAATTGTTTTGGATTCAAAATGGAACTAAATCATTGTCTAGATATATAAGAATAGTTTAGAGATGTCAAAAAAGAATTCTTACATACTTATACCTAAATAAATCCCTAATCTTAGATTGTATTTGGACAGAAGTTTAATTTTAACAAAACATCTTTTTGGTACAAATTAAGATAGTAGTATATTTGAAAGTAAATTAAAATATAATATTTTTTTGAGGAAAATTAAAATGCGATATTTTAATATTAATTGACATATAAGAATTTATTCAAGGATGAAATAAAATATCTATACTTATATTATTATGATTAATATTGGATAGAGTATCTGGACTTCTTTTGGATACATATAATAATAGTAAAAATTTGGAAAAAAGTTAAAAATACTTATAAAAAATAAATATTTAACTATAATTAATCAAGATTCAATATGATTACAGTATCAGTGTGTTTATTGAAGAAAAAGAAACATATAAATTAATGCATTACCTTTTTTTTGGTGAGAGACGGTCCCTTGGCCTGCTATTGGTCCAGCCACCCATCTTGGGTCTGGTTCACCAATGTCTCTACGAAACAGATATTGTCAACTCAACTGGTGAAAAACGTGTCCTTGGAAATGAAAAAACCCTTGGTGGCCACGGTTCTAGCAATTTTGCAGGATGTTAGCACTCGAATTGACTAGGCCAATGGACAATACCTGTCACTTGATTTGTAAAGACACTAGTGGACCGGGCCCAAGATATATGGTTGGATCAATAGCAAGCCAAGGGCCCGTTCCTCACCTCTTTTATCTTACTACTACATTGTTTTTGTAAAAATAAAACATTGAGCGCCAAAAGATTTTAATTTGTCTACTCATAATAAGTTTGCATAGACACCCTTTAGCTGGAACCAAATTTAATTAAATAAAGGAGTAGTTCAAAAATTTCTTTTATACAGACTAAAGAAAAGAGTTTAAATTATAATAGGATTATCCTAAAAAGTTATATTTTAAGATTCTATTAAGATAATGACACATCATCTATTTTAAAAGATATCTATGTTTTAAATTGCACACATCCTCACCAAATTAGTTTCTTAACTTACCTTAATCCTGATAATTAATATAAGAAAAAAATCAATCAATTAATTTTTAATTATCAAACAATCTCCTCTCTCTCCCTATTCTCTTTCTCTCTCCACAACCCATCCTTTTTTTGCGTTGATTTCTAGTCTTACTATTCAATCCTATAACAAAGTAGTATAAGAAAAGAAAAGAGGTGAATCTTGCTCACGGACAGCCATCCTTTATGCTTCCAAATTTTGCAACTATGTTTTTTTTTTTTTTTGCACAACTTCCCTGCCATTTTCCACCAATATAACAAAGTTTAACTTAATTGGAACAAGAAATCATGGGACGGCATATTGAATCGAAATACCAGAAATAAAGAAAAAGAAAGGACTGGGGAGAGAGAAAGAGAACGAGAGAGAGAGAGAGAGAGAGAAAGACAACAAAGAGAGAGAAGAGGTTGTTTGGTAATTAGTAATTAATTGATTTTTTTTATATTAATTACTAGGATTAAGGTGACGAGGTGAGTTAAGAAATTGATTTGGTGAGAATTATTATAATTTAAAACGTAGATATATTTTAAAATAGATATGTTATTGTCTTTATAAAATCTTAAAATATGACTTTTTAAAATGATGATAATTATAATTTAAACTCTAAAAAAAAGAACATGTGCCAATTTTGTTTTCATATTTCTGTTTCACCCTTAAAAAGTCCCAACGGTATTGTAAATGGCTCTCTCTAGAATAATAATATTGTCCAGACAACTAGACAAGTGATGTCAGAAACGCTGATGAAAAAGAACCTCAAACGGTCAAAAATGTGCCCTTCTGTCACTTGGTATCTAACCCAACGGTACCTTTTGTTCAGAGAAATTGATTTCAAGTGACAAATCAAAAGCAATACAAAGAAAAGGTATATAGTATTGGTTTGCAAAACATAAGTCACTCTATAATCCTTAGTAATATATTACAAATTGGTGTTAAACCGGCCAACTATTTCTGATTTTGCTTTCTTTTCTTTTGTCCTACAAAAACGGTGTATGAAACTAGAAATAAACAAAACCTAGGAATCTATGTTTTCACTTGAAAGCAATGAAGCTGAGATATATAGATATTGCATATACATATATTTGCAGTGAATGTGGGTTTGTATTTGATTCTATATTCAACAGAGAGAAAGGAAGATACACAGAAGATCAAATAAAAAATGTTTCTTGGAGTTTAAGCAGGCGAACTACTTGCTTGTCCATCCGTGCTGTAGTTCTGCTTGTTCTCATTGCTGTTCTTTCGCTTCAGCATTTCCTTTATCTCTGCTTCTTTCCTATCTACAAAGTCCATTATCTGCTTAAAGCTCGATGCGCGGATGGAGCGCCTAGCAGCTGCTCGAGGCTCAATATCCTCCACCTGATCTTCCTCTTCTTCGGGGCTAAATTTTCGGTACTGACTCAAGACTCTCCAGCAGAATACTATAAGAGCCAAGATGCAAGCAATGCCACAAATGAGGAATAGGCCCCAGAAGCTACTTAGGGAGAGTTTGTTCTCATCCACTTGATTGATTTGCATTGAGCACTCGGTTTGCTGTAGCCACTTGTTATGGATTTTTTGGAGATCACCATTTTCAGAGAGTTGAAGGATTGCAGTTGACATATCAACTGCAAGAGGTGAATCCCTTTGGAAAGCCTGAGGTTATAAAAGAGAAAAAAATACAATGAGAACTATGTAGGACTGTTATATGGAAGATCAAACACCCTAGAAGGTTGAATGTTAATACTCACAAAGCCCCAACCGCTCTTTGTAAATTCTTGGCCCACTGTCCTGTACAAACAATTGGTGCTGGATAAGAAAAGCTCAACATAAGGAAGCTCATCAACAATGGCAGCGACACCACCCCTATTCGGTCCGCGTTCAAGGGCGCTGAGATATGCATCACGGTTCTTTAACTTAACTATCCTAGATTCTGCAATATTGAGCTCATCAACCAAATAGTTCCAGGCAAATGAACCGTCTTGGATTCCAATAGGTTCGCTACTTGAGATCAAGCTATCAATCCCTTGAATCCCTGAAGTCAGCTGCTGAACAGTAAGTATTGATGTCAAACTAGCAGTGTAGCTTGAATTGATAATCAGAACTACAAATAGCCATACGATGAGCACCAAACGACCCAAAGTGCTCAAGGTGTTTTCTCCTGCATCAAGTCAAAGGAAAAAATGACTTTTTGAGTTTCTAGAATGGATTTGCTGAAGCATTCTATATAATAACATGAACAGAAGCCAGGGGGACTATATTAATTTACTTACTGTGGGAGAAAAACATTGTTGAGAAGCTAAACCTGGAATTGTGGGAAAGAAAAAAAATTATCAAAGGAATTAGTATGATATTAGTCAAGCTAGTTACTAGAAAGAATCTCTAATAATCCTTTAATTAGATAGATTGCAGCTATCCATTAAAAAATAAGGCCACCAATCAGTCAAATAGGCTAACCAAAAAATTGTTATAAGCTGTTGCCTCGGAGGACCTCGAAATTCATGATTGATCCGGTGCTCAAGAATCCACACTACAGCTCCCACAAAAAGAAAGAATCCACCAGTGACAAACCACATTTCTTTAGTAAATGGCTTGAGGAATGCCCAAGGATTTGACTTTGCCTCTTTGACCGGAGCAACAACAACAAGTCCAGATTCCATATAAGGCTGTGTAAAATCTACAATCTTTGTCCTGTTCGTTACAATTGTAATATCTCCAACTGCTGCATCATATCTCTGAAGAGAAAAACAGCAAATTAAGATAATTACTTGCACCATCAGTATGAAGCATGGCTCAAAAAGCCCCAGAACTGAACCCACCAGAAAATTATCAGATAGCCTAATTGAAAGATGAAGCAGTTAAGTTAAACCGGTTAATGCTGAAAAGAAAAGTATTGCTGATACTCACATTTTGGGCAACCTGGTTAACAAGATCGTTATAGCTGGGATTTCTTTTACCATCTCCAAATAAAATATATGTACGAGGAACAGCATACGGGAGCAAGCTTATAGCAGCTTCGAAGACATCAATGCAGTATCCTTTTACACCCTGGGGACCACTGTCTTTGGACACAAACTCCCTATAACCTACTCGGTACGGTACAGCAATTCGAAGTGGCTGCCCATTGTTTGGGAAAACCCATCCCCTTGGTGGTGTAGTAGTTTCACCTGGCCATATTACACTATAAAGATGTTGACTGCCAGTAGATATATTGGGAGGCTTTGTATATAAGGTCTCTGGAGGAACAATTGAGAGATGAGAATAATTTGACCAATAACCAATTCTACGTGTCCCAGTTCCTCCAACATTAAGAACATCATATGCTGGATGAACTAAATCTTTATCTGGATTAAATTGAATCTGACCACTTAGACCAGTGAAGTTCATCCTAAGAAGTGTTTGGAGAAATTGTTGGCCTCCATCAAACACACGAAGTGATTCTAGGTGTAGCATGCTGCCATTTGTATCATGCAACTTTGGGTCATTTGAGAAAGATATATTTCCACCTTCATTGAGAAAAACATCAAGGGCATGTGCAGCTAACCAAACAGAATCATAAGCATAGAGTGCGTAAGAATTGAAACCTGAAGGACCTGCACTCCCCTTATATTTTATGTTGTTCCAACCAGATATGAAACTCTTCTTGGCATTAGTATCTGGGGTGTAATGGCGGAAAGCAACAACCCCTTGCAAGGTATTCATTATTTCAGGATCAGCTGCTTCCATCGAATCTAAGTACGTAGGAAGCCAATCTGTAGCTATCCAAACATAGCCAGCACCCATCATATTAAGAGTCTTAGCAACAGAAAAGATATTTAAACCTGTGTCAGGATTAACATGGACAACATAAACTCTTGACTCCATCAGATTGACCTCAACTAGCAAGTCATTGATCTTATTTTTGGGGTCTCCGGGGCTGAAGGCGGCCTTATAGGAAATTTTGGCACGTTTCTTTGCCAGGGCATCTCCCAATACAGAAACCCCACCTCTTCCATAATCATCATCTACATATATTGCTATGACCTCCCTCCAGTTAAAATAGTCAACTACATCAGCAATGGCATACATCTGGAAGTAGTCACTTTGTGTAGTACGGAGGAAATATGGGTACTGCAAGGAAGAAAGAGTGGGATCTGTGGCCCCAAACGAGAGAAGAGGGACATGAAGCTCATTAGCAACATGGGAAATGACATGAGCTATTCCAGAAGACAGAGGACCAATTACAGCAACAACATCATTTTCCATCACCTGCAAAGCTACAAAAACAAGGACAACAGATTAAAGTTGTGTTTCTTCTCTTCAGCGAGAGCTAAAAAGAAAGGATAGAGAAAGAAATAAGCATATAATCTTAGCTGGTTCTTGTATTGTTGGCACTCTATTTTGCAAAAGATCTACATAAGCCAAAATTCAATTTGTACTCAGTATCAAATAGCAAAGCATTGTGTTTCTTCCATGTAAAAGAGGAAGCAAATGGGTGGGCGCATTGCTGGCTCATCTAGGTTGGGGGTTCAATAATGTTCTTCCTGTTTTGGCCTATGCCAAGAGGAATTAGTGTCTGATGTAATCAGTTAGTTATCAGTTGTTCTTTCATCATAACTTTCACTAATATATTGCTAAAACACAAAAGCCACAACTTATCACACATATTTTCAGACACAAACTTGAACTGCAGATTTGCAAAACACAAAAAAAAAAAAAAAGAAAAGTCAATATTGTTGAACAATCATAACCCTACAGATGAAAGCAGTGCAGTAGGAGATTATTGATCAAATGTAACAGGCAGAACGGCACTCCATACCCAAACGCTCATAGTCATACTATCAAGAAATTGCATTATACAATCTCTCCTGAGGTCAGGAACGCCGGCACAAAGCCTAATTTGCAATCTAAGTTATTAATGCAGAGGATTAGAGCTCTAGGGTAACCATAGTCAACTGTATGCCACAAAGGCCACAACAACAACCTTTGAGAAACAATACAATTACATTAAAGTTAATGATGCAAAATGACACAAAAATAAGGCAAATACAACCAAAATGCCTTGCCCTTCTTGTGGTAGCATGACCGGAGCATAAATTACTTAAACAACCCAACTGCTACACCATTAAATGGTAAAGGAAACACAGAAAGATACCCACAAAAAGAAAGGCCATTGAATTCATTTTCATCACTTCCCTGCTAAGAAGATAAATTGTAGTCTGTCTAAAAGCAGTTCAGTTAAGCAATTAAGGGATTCAGCAATGTAAACAAAGAAAAGAAAGTTGTCGAAGATCAATTTCAGCTAGCAGAGCAGATGAAAATACCTTCCACGGTTCCGGTAAATCCACTGCAATTTGTATCGTGCGAGAAAACTTTCAATTCTATCCCATTAAGAATGCTTGGATCAGAGTTGACATCATCGACAGCAGCTTCAAGCGCAGGCTTTGCCGCTCTCCCAATAACTGAATTCAACGTGAACAGACTTCCAATATTTATAACTTTTGGCTTCAAAGAAGATGATGGAGAAGAAGAATTTGAGGAAGCTGATACATTTCCAGTACCGTAAACAACTCCTATAGGGACCCAAATGAACAAAAGACTCAACAAAATCAAAGTTCTTTTCATGAATCTCGAAATCACCAAGACTTCCTCCATTTCTTCCCAGAACCAAAAAGAAGAAGAAAAAAAATGAAAAACTTGTTGATCAAAACCAGACCAACTATTTTCTGCCTCAAATTATCATGAATTCAAGACACCAAGCACTACCTGCCAACAGACATAAACAAAAGTATGAAAACAAGGAATCAAGAAGAAATTCATGCAATTCTGAGGATGAAGAAACGGACATGGAGTTCCTACTAAAACTGTCAATAAAAAAAAAGATGAAAAGCACAGAAGTAAGATTTTCTAGCCACCCAAATGACAAAAACCAACAAAACCCAATAGAAAAATGATCCAAAAATCCCAAGCTTTTTAATATTTAACCGGGAACAAAGCCCACATATGAAAGTTAGTTAATGAAACCAAGGTATATTCAAAAGAAAAAAAAACTTCAATTTTTTATTGGCTTTCTACGGGGATGATGAAAAGAAAATAGTACTAGTAGAATTTAATAATACAACAAGTGTTCAAACTTCCATGGAAACCACCACATGCAGCCAAAGCCAATGAGCAAACAAAGCTAACAAGAGAAGAAAAAAAAGGAGATATTGCTTGCTTGGTTGCATCACCATCACCTTGATGAAAGGGAAGTTGAAGTGTAAAGCATTTGGACAGCCAAGTTGTTGGTGTTGGTGATGAGATTAAAGGGAGCTCTGGGTTCAGAGCCGCTGAGGGTTAAAGAGTGGAAGGACAACTTGCCGGTTCACATACTCAAAGCTTCTCACAAACAGTCATCGAGGGCTTAAGTAAAGAATGATTCCCTGTCTGTCATCAAAAGATCTTTTGATTTATGTCTGTTTCCCTGGCTGGGCGCGCTGCCTTGCAACCTCCAACTTTTTTTTTCACTGTCTTTTTTTGCTTATTTTTTATTAGTCTTGCCTTTTTGCATGATTATTTTAATAATTATTCGAGTGGGGGCATATGTATTTGTAGAGTTTTCAGCAGTAAATACTTTTATTTTTCTTTTCTTATTGAATATATATATATATATTAATTTTTTTGGAGACAGAATATTGGCTAACATCAGTTGTTCACGTCAACCCAGCATATGGAAGCCCTGTATAGGTGGCTGTAGGCCTCATCCGATGCTTGTTTAATTTAAAATATACTAAAATCAAGCTTTTTTTTTCTCTTTCTTTTTCTCTTTCTTTTCTTTTTATTTAAAAATATATATGAAATTTGATAATTTCAGAATAAAAATATGTGGACCAACTTCAAGAATAAAAATTTTTTTTAATGTTTTATCCTTATTATTAGTAATTAAAAAAAACAACAATAGTTTTTTTTAAGCTTCAATATTATTACTTTATTTGCTGAATAAGGCTGTTCCGTTTCGAATCGGAATAATGAAATTAAATAAGATCATCTAAACTATAGAATTCATTGAGCTTGGCAGTGGGCATAGGGTAAAAGGAAAAATAATTTTTTGACAAAAAAGAAAGTTAAAAGGAAAATAGTAATTGAAATTATTATGGTGGTGGCGTGGGTGGGGTGCAAATAGTGAAGGGTGTGAAACATGTGGGGTTTTGTTCTGTGAATCTTGCAAGAAAATAGGAAAAATAATTTGGTCCAAAAGAAAATGAGAGAAATTGTGTCACCAAGGTTGGTCTTTACTTGTGAAGGACGTCCAACTCCGTGCAGGAGAAATAAATTTGACGGCCCACAATTATTTGGCCATATCTGTTTTGTTATCAGTGAGAATTTGCTTTCACGTGGGACGTGGCTGCAACAGAAGGGGGTGATATTGAATTATTGATGGGATCTCAATCTCATCAGTACAATGCATACGAAAAATGAAAGAAACTAGTCAAACACAGTGTCCTTTCCCTAAGGTAAACCTTACCCCCATTCTTATTTCCAACTTAGAATTTAGAAATTAGTCTCTGAATGGGGATTAATAATTTAATACAGCAAGAAGTCCACTAACCTTTCACTTAATCATGGTGGAAAAAAAATATACTTAGCATTTGATTCACATGAGTCAGTGATCAGATAAAATAGATTAAACGTTCTTACTTTAACCTAATGATCGAGAGGTTAGAAAAATTATAAATGTATAAATTCGAGTCTCATCTCTATTTCTTCTTTTATAAAAGTTAAATAAGTTCAATTCCGATGATATTTATATATTGAGAAAATATTTGTAGAATTTTATTTTTCGAATCGAGATGGATTCATTTAACAGGTTAATAATAAGATAGGATAAGAATATGAGTAGTAAAAAAGAATAAATAAATAAATAAGATTTTTTTTTAAAAAAAAAAAAGCAAATTACATGGCCAAAAAAGGGAACGAAATTTAAACTAAAATCCTGTTTGGGTCGTATTCAGAGTCTAAGTCAATTATCAAATTTGAAACAACCATATGGAGGGGAGAATCTAAGACAAATGACGTTAACAACATTACTATATTTTTCCCTACCCAAGCGACGGATTCACTACGTAGGTCGGGTCCCTACAGGCCTACACTTAGCAAGAGTCCTAGTTTATTTTGTCTTTCAAATCTCGCTTCTGATTGGGATGATCCGAATGTTTTTCTTTCAATTTCTTGGTATTTCATGTAGAGGCCTAGAGGGGTCGAATTGAATCTTGATCATTGAATTAAGTGCGGCATTTTACCGACAAGTCCCGTTACTATTTGCGAATTATATTTATGCAAAGAACTTAGTAGTCCCCAATGAAATCTACATTATGCAATATACCTATATATATATATATATTTATCAATCTATAAATCTATAAAAACTACATATTTATAAAAACTACATCTATAATTTATAATCTATTAAAATCTATTAAAACTACATAAAAGCAAAGGTTTAATGAACATTATTGGGGTGCCAAGTCAACCCATGATGTGATTTTTTTCCTTTTTTTTTTTACTTTTTTTACTTTCTTTTCTTTCCTGTTCTCTTTTTCAATTTATTTTTAAGTTTTTTTTTTCTTTTTGATGCGTCAACAAAAATGAGTTGAGTTTGATGATTTTTTTTTTATTTTTATAAAATTTGTTTATATTATGTATGTTATTAAAATTTGTTTAATATTAAAGAAATTTATTACTATTTGATTTTTTTTATTAGTTAACCAAAATTTTCTGCTTATATATAGATATTTGATATATGCAATTTAGTTTATTTGTTGATTAATATTACTTTTATGGCTTTTATTTCTTGGGACATGTCATTATATATATTTTTATTTATTGGTTAATCAAAATTTTCAACTTATATATAATATTTGATCTATGTTATTTTATTCATTACTTGGTTAACATTATTATTATGATTTTTATTTTTTGAAACAATTTTTGTTAGACTTTTTACCATTTTATTTTAAGGAAAAGTTTTAATTACTCTCTTCAAACATTTTAAAAACATATAGTGCATACGATAAGATGAAATAACATTAAAAAAATATAAAGTTTTTAAATATATATATATATAAATATATTACAAGCTTTTTAAATTTTAACTTAAAAATAAAAAATAACCCCGGGGCAACTTCTAGTATTTATAAAATTAGTAGTCCCCAATGAAATCTAAATTATGCAGTGTATATATATATATATATATATATATATGGGGTAAATTCCGCCTTAGATTTTTAATATAATTCAACCTAAATCCTATAATTTCCATAATGAACACCACAACCCCAAATTCTTTAACACTATTAGAGCTGCTATTAGTTGTTAAGTAGGTTTCCAAATTTAAATATCTTCATGGAATTTACCCACATATATATATATAGCTTCTTAAGATATATATTTGTGTATAATAATAATTTCTATTAGAATTGTAAAATTAGATACAATTCCTTCTAAACACGCAGCAAAAGAAAAAACATTGATCAACTCTGAAAACCCACACAAAAACAATTTTACTAATTTGAATTGAAAATTTAATTGGAGGCTTCACAATAATTCACAATGATTTTTTTAATCAATCCAACAGGTTCCCGTAATATGCTTTAAGTAATTTTCAAGTCTTACACATACAACCACCCAATTAAGTATATCTTAGTTTGACAAATCTAAGCCTCACCAAAACCCTTAACATAATAACATATTTATACTAGAAAAATACTTAACCCTTAAGAGACCCACTACTAAAATAACTCACTCTTAATAAAACTATAACTCCTAATTAAATATTAACTCTAGTAATAATTAAGTAAAATCTAAATAAAAATATCTAACTTGGTTTAATGCCACCATAGCCTTCCTTAAGCCAAGTTCTCCATAGAGTAATAATCAATCGCATCAATAACTAAAGTCTTCAAAGTAATTGTTGTGCCAGTAACCAAATCATGTAGGATCTTCTTTCTATAGTCAAACTGGGTCTTCAACTCACATGAACAAACAATTGATTCATTTTCAAACTTGCCAAACAGTTTCTTCATGTGTTTTTTGATTTCAAAAAAATCTTTCATCTTCACCCTTTCATCTCCTCCAAAGTCAATAGCAACAAATCTAAACTTGAAGAAGTTTTCAATGTCCAGAAAATTAAGAATCTCATATTACAACCCATCCAAGATAAAACAATCTCCAACTAAAGATTCACCAAATGAATTTTCTTTTTTATCTATATGTGTAGTAGCATCATCAACCATGTCTTCAAAAACTGATTTATCAAACAAACTCCCAATATCAATGTTTGACAATCTTGAGACTTCATGACAAATTTGGCATCCAAATTAAAATATGTTAAATCTAGTTTTTCAACTTCAATTCTTGACAATCGAAAAACTTTATTAGCAAACTTTGAATCCAATCTATAAGTCCACAAATCAAGATCTTCAATCTTGATTCTTGACAACCTAGCAATTTCATCTTCAAAAATCTATCCATTTATGATCTCACAATTGATATTTTCAATATTCAATAAAAGGAAAAGAAGGCAAAACAAAATTTTTCAGAATGCTTTTATCACAAAAAACCTATTTAACTTTTTCCAATAATAACGTGGAGTAAATTCCACCTCACCAGGAAGAAAAGCAGGCCAAAACCAAAATGAAACTAATTTGAGAATTATACCAATTACTTTTTTTCTTTTCATCTCCCAAATCTCATCAGACAAAACTTTTTAGTATCATTTTTTGCAGTGCATCATGCAAATTATGTTGTTTCAAATACTTTATAATTTTACGTGCCATATACAATAATTATCAAAAGATACTTTTTTCGTATTTTCTATTTTCCCCAATTAAAACTAAAATCAACTCATACCTGCTTTATAGTCTTCTTTTCTATTCTCTTTTCTCGAACAAAAATCTTCACTTCATCCCGTAACCTACGAGATTTGATATCAAATGTTGAAATTGTAAAATTTGGTACAATTCCTTCTAAATACGCAATAAAAAAATGAACATTGATTGACTCTCAAAAACCGTAAAAAAAAATAATACTTAACCTTTAAGAAAGCCACTACTAAAATAATCCACTTCTAATAAAACTATAACTTCTAATTAAATATTAACTCTAATAATTAAATAAAATATAAATAAAAATATCTAGGTTGGTTTAATTCTAACAATTTCTAAATACTAAATAATCCAAGCTATAACAAAGGAGGGTTAGTCAAAATGGTAAGAGCACAGACCAGTAATGTAAGGCACTTGAGTTTGAGCTCCTATAGGTCTCATTTGGTCACAAGTCCCCTTTGATAAGTAATCTGTAAGTCCGTAAACTCTCAAAAATATTGGTGACTTACCTTAACTTTAGAGTTAAGATAACCTCTCCTACTCTCAGTGATGGATTGAGCCTTGCGCACCTCCCCCCTCCCCACCCCTTTTTAAATCCCATTATTATTTATATGTATTTAATATATATTTGTATATAAATACACAAAAAATCTCAAATTGACCCCCTCCCCCCAAAACTAACTTATTTCAAATTGACTTCTAATATCTCATATCAAGATTCATCACTACTTGTTTCTTAGCCTTTTTTTCACAAAAAAAGAATAATCCAATATGAATATGGTTTATGCCTATATTTATAAAATGCATGTGAAACTCATGTTAAATCTTCAGCATACAAAGTATTTTCCCATCTGAAAATAGTTTTCATGATATGCGCCGCCTCTATTTTATTATTTTCTTAATTGGGTAACCAAATGTCAAAATCTAATAATATTCCGATCAAATTGGTAGATTTTTTTACTAATAAGGTTCATGTTGTGGTAAATTGAATTCCACCACAAACTACTCCTTCCTCTACGTTAGCATGGACCACAGGTGACGCGTGGATAATTTAATTATCAACGGGTATGTGATAGATTAGCATCTTTTTTTCACTTAAAAAATGAAAAAAAAAAAACAAAACCTTGTAAGTTTTTTAAATAGAGAATCATCGACCAATCACCAAAAGCAAAATGTTTTGATGACAAATTTATAGGTCTTCATATAATTTAACTAGGAATTGGCCCGTACTTTGCCCCGGGTCATTTTTTTAATTATAATTAAAATTAAAATATTTTAAGACATTTAAAAATTTTATAATTTTTTATTAAAAATTAATAATAATAGAATTTAGACCTCAAATTTGTGTCTATAATATAAATTTGATACTAATGATAATAAATTATAAACTAAACATTGTCTCAATGCATATATACAATAAAAATAAAAAATAAATGAAAAAGATTAAAAATAAAAAAACCAATAGGGTGACAAATACACCATCTCTCCCTCAAATAGAATATTTACATTTCTATCTTTATATAGAGTTTATTTATAAATTTATAGATATAGAGTTTATAGACATAATATAAATAAATAAATAAATATATTAATATAATAAAATTTATAATTTAAATATTTATATTAAAAAATAAAAAAATAACATTATTTTATAAAATTAATATTTAAAATAATAGTTAAATATTTAAAATATTATTTAATATAAAAAGTAATTAAAAAATAAAAACAAAAGATTTTAAAAAATAAAAGAAGGGGGCCAATGGACTAGGGGATGACATTTGCCTCCCCATGTTAGTAAGTCCCTTTTTCTTTTTAATAGATAGTATAAGTATAATAAATATATAGAAATAAACTAGAAATAGAAAAAAAAAGAAGAAGAAAAGAAAAAAAGAAAAAGAATTATAAACGTTAAAAATTATAAAAAAACAAAGTAAACAAAAAGGAAAAAATAATAGGGGTAATCAATGGGAGGGTGAGATTTGCCCTCCCATGAAAATTACCCTTTTACTTTTATATAGTGTTATATGTTATATATATAGTGTTAAGATTAAGATTAGGCATTACATGTTAATATTTGGAAATTCTACAATTTCCCCTACTCTATCAAAAAAAAAAAAACTAAATAGAAAGTCAAGACCAAATTACACGATGTGCAGGAAATTAGTAATTAATTTTATCTTTTTGTGAAGTCAAAGATTGACTTTCTCTGTTCCTGAAGGGACACCCCACCCTTTTCTAAGTTTTCCATGACCTTTTAAATACTCTTCTTTTAGAGTAATTTTTTCTCTAAATTGTATTTCCTTTTCTAAGTTGTAAACTTATTTATACATTTTTTATTTAGATTTTAATTTTTCTGTGAATTATATGATATGTGGGGATTTTAGAGCCATATATATTTGTAAGCAAAACTTATTGAATGTGAAAACTATTTTTGCCATGAACACAAACAAGATTGTTAGTGATTTGGGTGCTTCGTATGTTGAAAGAAACACTCAAGTTACATTAAATTAAAATTAAAGCATGGCATGTACCAAGATAATGATAAGTATATATAAATAAAAATCATGTTATAATTTCAACAAGATGAATGTGAGCACTTGAGCATGAGAACCACGGTACATTTTTTTAATACAAGAAAATTCAATGAAAGGGATGAAACCTAAGTACCTAACCCTTAAATTATGATTTAATACAAAATTTTGCAGTAAATTAAATACTCATGAATTAAAAAGAGTGCTATTATTCTTTTACTTGCTCATCACAAAAGTCCAAGTCATTTAATAATTTAATTTCGTAAGGAATGGTCGTTCCCACTTCTCTTTAATTTCTTCTGGTGAAGTTGCTGTCGCGACCTGAGTCAGCCGTTGACTCATTTGCCAGAAAATACAAACTTCTTTCATTAAATTTTATTTTGTTTACATGTGACTTCTTTTGGCCCATAGAGACCGGACAGTATGGGAAAAGTCTTCCTAGTTGCTGCACTATTTATGAACTATGGCTGGATTCAGGATTTTAGGTTTATTTAACCTTATCCGATAAATAGAAGTTCAAAAATCACCAACCATATAAATGTACAATGTAAGCTTTTGGAAATTTTAATAATTTATATATATTACTATATAGCTTTAGGAATATCAATTTTTTTTTGTTTAACTACCATATCTTTCTATCCGGGTCTTATTGGATTTTTTTTTTCATTTTTTTAAAATGTGAAAAATCCAATAGACATATGATTTCTTGATTGTGTTTATTTAAATCTCTCTTTCCAGGTTAAAAATAAATATAGAAAAAAATAGTTCGGATTAAAATTTCAAATATATGAAGTAGTAGAACTTAGTAATTATTCACAAATATCTACAAAAAGATAAAGATGTTACGTGCTAATTATATATATATATATATTTATAAATATAATAACACACTTTATGCATGTTAATTGTTAATTATGTTCCTATCAAAAGAAAACTAAAAAACAAAAAAAAAGACCCAAAAAACTTCTATCCAAAATATTGCAGCTTTGACGGGCAATGTACAAATTAAATGTCAATTTTAAGTTTTCAAGAGTGGCATAATAATTGGTATAGGAGTAGGATCCATGTTCCCATGGTCAAACTATATATTTAGACCATATACTATACAGTTTTGTTCATTGTAATTCTTACAGTATATTCTAATTTTATAATTTGATCCTGTATTCTTGTAAAAATAACAAATTAAGGATAAGTTGTATCAATTCTATTAAATTTGATGACATGACACAGTGATGACAATATATGAAGACGTAGTCAATGAGAACTTGCAACATGGCATCCTTGTGTGTAGTACGAGTATAAATCTCTAACTTTTTTATGCCATACGTATTTTCATGTATTGTTCTCTTTCTTCTAAAAAAAACCTTATTTTAATATTTTATAAAAAAATTAATTTAAATTTTAAACCCTCATAGATAACACTGTCAACTTTTCATTAAAACATATTATTACATGTTACCACCTCAACGCGAACATATTGACACAGTTAATGATTGTCTTTAATATGTTACTTTTAAAAAAATATATTGATCAAATTAAATAAAATTAAAGTATATAAATTAAAATTTTAATATGTTACTTTTAAAAAAATATATTGATCAAATTAAATAAGATTAAAGTATATAAATTAAAATTAATAAAATCCCATAATACGGAAACTAATTGAGTCATTTTTTAACCTTTGCCCGTAAAAGTATTGTACGAGCCGACAAAGACGTGAAATTAATCGGCATTCATTCATACGCTGCATTTAATATTATTTGGTAGACGACAAAGACTTGGACCCGTCGTTGTATCCAAAAAAAATTAAGCATGGAAGATTTTACTAGTTTGAATATTGTTGTTGTAATAGGACCGCGTCATATTTTCGTGATGTGGGCGCAAAACACATGGAACCAGTTCCGATCTGATACTAGTGATGATCCCATAGAATCAGTTCCGTTTTGATGTAAGTGATGATCTTACTACAGAACCGGTTCGGTTCTGATATATAACAGTGACTGGGATGGGATGGATGCCAATGGCAGTTGTTGGGCAAACATATCTGGATTTCAAGTCATAAGTCGTATGGCTGTCTTCTCAGCTTTTCTCCATCGGAATTTGATTCTTTTTCACTTTATTGTTCGCCAACGGCATCAAAGTTTCATGCAATAAAAATCTGATTGCCCTACATTAACAGGATTTCTCTGCAATCTGTGCGTTAAAATTATGCTCTAAAAAATTCCGAGCATTTTAATTCAGTGATTAATGTATGATTCATAGTCCGAAAATAGTTTTTGAATTCCCCTTCCTCCAAGAAAAACGCTTTTAAAAGATCATAAGAATCTCGACCACGTGATCAAAATGCTTGCAATTTAGTCAGCAGATACTCCAATTCAATAAAATCCCAATCAACTTAGACAAGTCGACATTAAATTTGCATCCAGCAAGCACCAGATGGGAATTATGAATACCGGTTATCCACACAGTTGGAACCTTCTCAGCTTGAAAGAATTTGTGAGGAGCAACTTATTTAGAGGAACCAACAACCCCATGGTCATATCCATCACTATGTATAATCTGTTCTGGTGTCTGGTTCTGAATTCAGAATAACAGCAAAACTGAACTTTCAGAACTTAGGATGAACAAAGAACTAACCTAGCAATGAGAAATGCGTATCCGGTCTATCATCATCTCAAAATAAAATTAAGATCAGTGCAGAATTGATCTCATTTGTATACATATAGGGGCAACCATAATTATCAGTAAGATGTTTTTCTATAAACCAGGAAAAGTGATATTGACAAGCATCACAGATCCTAAATATGCTGTATGAGTTGATTCATGTACAGACTAGATTCCTGTTAAGCAATAAAGGCTATAATCTATATATCCCTCCAAATCTACCAAAACCAAGAGTTTTCATGTTGTTGTGCTCACTGGAGTTTCTGGAGCTAAATTAACTTCACACTGCGTAAACATTTTCTTGATAGCTTCCTCCTTCTCGTCAATGAAGTCGAAAAAGTTATAAATGATCTGAGAGCAACGCGTAGTGGTATGAACTGAGGATGAAGGGGAACAGAGTTTCCTTTGCCTTCGTCTGTACCGGGCAAATTGGCACACCATTCTTAGAATAAAGAGTAGTAGTGCAGCAAGAGCGATGGAACCACATAAAAGATATAGACCCCAGAAGCTGCTTAAGTGGAGTTGGTTAGGCTCAGAGTTTTTTCTCCTCTCTCCAGGACAACCCATCTTACAAAACCACTTCTCATGGATCTCTTGAAGCTTTCCATTTTCAGAAAGTTTCAAGATTGCAGTAGACACGTCAACGGCAAGCGGGGAACCCCTTTGAAAAGCCTGATATGATGCAGTGAAACAAAATCTATGAGAAACTTTTCATGCAAGTGATATATGAAAGACATTATAAATTGGTTTAAAAGAGTACTTGTATATGCACTGCACAGTTAACTGAGCGGCTAATTTCTGCAGTAAATGTTAGACATGAATGCCAGCATTCCAACTACAAGTGTATGACTGCGTTATGATGTTGAGGAAAGTATACTTACAAATCCCCAGCCACTTCTTGTAAATGGTTGGCCAACGATCCCAAAATCAGCTTGGTTTGACAGAAATAATTCCACGTAAGGAAGCTCATCAACAATAGCTGCCACACCTCCATTATTTGGCCCTAGTCGTAGAGCGCTTTCATACTCTTCAGGTGAGTGTAGTTCAACAAGCCTTGACCGATGGATGTTAAGATTCTCAGTGAGATAACCATATGCAAATGAACCAACTTGGTAACCGATAGGCCAAGTGTTAGCAATTAAGCTGTCAATTCCAGTAATGGGAGACGAAAATTGCTGAACTGTAAGGATTGAAGTCAGGTTTGCGGTATAACTAGACGTTACCACCATCAATAGGAATAGCCATACCACCATCACCCCTCGCCCAAGTGTGCTTACAGTTTCTTCCTCTGATTAAATAAAAGATTGTCATGTTTAAAATTAACATGGATCCTAATATTTTCTCTAACTTGAGCTGACAGAATGATAAGAATAGGAACAATAAAGACGTTTTATGCTTTAAAAGCAAGGCATTGAAAGACAAATTTTGATTGAAAAGGCAAAAAGGTGATGTCAATTTAAGGATAAAATTACAACTACCTCCAACCAATAAACCTAATCCAAGTTGGGCCTCAAAATGCAGACTATAAAGCATGATAGAACAAAGGAAAACTTTCCCATCCTAAGAGGACGAGCTTCAAGATAGATATGCTGCACTATTTTTCTAGTATTTCAAAACCTTCAAGGAAACCAAGACCATCCCCCACCAAAAACAACAACAACGACATAGAAGAGGCAAGTAGAGTTACTGAGTTAGGTTTATATTCTCATAAAGGTGATGCAGGTCAGTTTGTATTAGAACTGTAAGGTTGGCATGTAAATAACAAAATTAGAGAAGAACTGAAGTGGCCAGTACTCAGACTTCAGAGTATAATATCACTAATTGTGGACATAAAAAGTAGCCCAAATTTAATATCACATCTACTAATGGTTAATACTTATCTTCAGTGAAAAAAATCACAAGTAAAACAAGTTGGGAGAGGTTTCCTTACGGTTTGTCTTAAACAGTGTTGAGAAGCTGAACCTGCAATAGTAAAAGATTGAATGATATTAGAGGTAGGCATGCAAAGGCTTTGTTAAGTGCCAAAAAAGAAAGCTATCTACATAAATACAGGAGGAAAGAACGGCATTATAACATCACAAAAAATTCTGACAGATAATATTAACCAGAACATCTCTAAAACCATGCAACAACTTACAAAAACATTGTTACAAGTTGCCTCCTTGGAGGACCACGAAAAGAATCATTGACTCGATGCTCAAGAATCCAAATAACAACAGCAATTATCAAAAAAGCAGCTCCAGTAAGGCACCACATGTCCACTGTAAATGGTTTTAGAAATACCCAAGCACTTGATTTTTGGTTGCGGATTGGAGCTACTATGACAAGACCAGTGGTTATATAAGGCTGAGAAAAATCCACAGTTGTTGTCCGGTTTTTCACAATTGCTATGTCTCCAACAGCTGCATCAAACACCTGGCAGAATAATTTCACATAATTAAATACGATCTCTATCTATGAATAAATGTGCCTCTGCGTGCTAGAACTAGATTTGAGTCACAACATACAATTCATGACTGATTGAACCAATCTTTTGCCATGAAAGTAACATATACCAAACAAAATATATGTAAAAGAAGGGGTATTTTCACTCTATGGATTTAAGACATATATATTGGTGCAAAGGAGCTGGGTAATGTTATGTTGAACAAATGTTATGAAAGTTTTCCTCTATTGGTGGATTTATCATCATCAGTTCACCTCTGAGACCTTTTAAACTTATAAATTTATGTTAACGCTTTCCAACTATAAAAGGCAGAATGACATACTTACATCATCTGCAACCATTTTAACAAGCTGACCATAATTAGGATTGGACCGGCCATCCCCAAAAAGCTCAAATTTGTAAGGAACATCATATGGGATAAAATATAGTGCTTCAGTGAATACGTCAATACAGTATCCCCCAATTTTATGGCTATCATGCATTTCTGTAACAAAATCAACAAAACTAGCTCTGTAGGGCACTCCAATTCTCAACGGCCGTTCAGCATCTGCAATCACCCAGCCACGAGGCCTTTCTGTTTTCCCACCAGGCCAAGTTACACTGAGAAGCTTCTGTTCTGTTTCAGAGTGGCTATTTTCTGTCCCTTGGACTGTTTCTGGGGGAGAAATAGAGAAACCAAAAGTACTAGACCAGTAACCAACCGTATGAGCAGCCAACTTGTCAATATTAATAACATCATAACCTGAAGTCACAATGTTCCGGTCTGAACTAAAATGAACTTGACCAGTTAAACCAGAGAAGTTTGTCTGCAATATATCCTGGAGCAGTGTAGCACCACCATCGAAAACTTTAAGCTCCTCGATATGCATTTCAGCTGTTTTTGTATCATTTAACTTACTACTGGATGAAAATGTAAGATTGTTGCCATCATTTAAGAACTTGTCAATTGAACGTGCAACTGTCCAAACTGTGTCATAAGCACAAAGCCCATAAGTATTCAACTCCGAAGCTAGCAACCCTTTCTGCTGCATTTTTTTCCATCGAAACATAAAACTTTTCTTCTGGTTGGACTCTGGAATGTGTTGGCGAAGTCCAACTACCCCATGAAGCACACGGAGAGCAGTTTGATTTATGGGAGTGAATGAATCTATGGTAGCAGAAAGCCAATCCGTTGCAAACCAGACATAATTACTGGTCATCATCTGAAGCTTGTCAGCAATGGCAAAAATTCTTAATTGGGGGTCAGGATTAACATGAACAACATACACACGAGGACCTAGCAGTTTAGATTCATTGAGCAAAGATATAACATCACTTTGAGTGAAATGGAGAGGCAAAGGCAACTTATAGACAGCTTTTGCCTGTCTCCGAACAAGTTCATCATTTAGGACAGATATCCCATTCCTCCCATAATCATCATCTACATAGATAGCAATGACCTCTTTCCATCCATAAAAATCAACTAAACCAGCCATAGCAGACATTTGCTTGGAATCACTTTGCACAGTTCGGACAAAGTACGGGAATTGGAGAGCAGAGAGAGTGGGATCAGTGGCAGCATATGAAACCATTGGCACTTGAAGACCATTGGCAATTGCAGAAATCATATGAGCAATTGAAGATGACTGTGGACCAATAAAAGCCACCACCTCCTTTTCCATTACTTGAAAAGCTGACACAAAAGAAAAGATTCAATCAGTCTTAGAAGAACTTCTAATTTTTTTCTTTAAGATTCTTAGGCTTTTGGCCTGAATTATAGGCTATCTGACCACAGTGAAAGCATAAGATCAGCAGGTATATACATAGAACATGAGGAAATTGGGCATCTTTATGAACTCGTGAAGGGATTAAACTGTGAGAAACATTTTTGAACTTATAAATTCACTATTAAGCCTGTCTGGTTATTGACTAATTAAAGGAATTCTAGAGACAAACCAAATTAGAGATTACAGTGCGAATGGATATAAATCATCAAACAAAAAATTGATTAGAGTTGAAAATGGTTTAAAGTTATTGATTGATGCTATCTGACTTCATGTGAACCTTGAATAGAAGGAAAAAGATATGCAGTAGAATTGAATTAAGTTCGTAAGGTTTCCCATCATTAAGAATATTCATTGAAAATTGGCAGAAGTCATGGCTCATGAGAACTAAATTACTAATTTACTAATACCAATAAAAACAGACAAAATAGGAAAACAGAAAGAACAAAAACAGAAATGAAGTTACCTTCAGTAGAACCCAAGAAGACGCTGCAATTAGCATCGGCCATGAGCAAGTGAATACGAGTTCCATTCAGAATCGTGGGATCAGCATTGATATCAGAGATTGCAGCCTCCATTGCTGGCTTCGCGGCTCTTCCAATAACAGAATCAAAAGTGAAAATAGCACCAACGTTAACAGCAGCAGGCTTCTGACAACCCACAAGACAACTCTGGGACACCCATATCATCAAAACCAGCAACAAAACATACCCAAGATGTCTCATTTGATAATCCTCCTAAAAACCACAAACTACAAAACAGTCTTTTTTATTTGAAAGAGTTAGCCTTTGTCTGCAGCTCAAGCTTTCATGAGGTTGAAGAAACTTGATAACAGTATCTCAAGCATGCATTTTTCTAAATACCCAGATTCTAAAATTCACACCTGGTAAAAAAAATTAAAAAAAAAAAGAAACTTGGAACAGGAAGGGAATTATTGGTGAATCAAAACAGCCACAGAGACTGTCACAACTACCAGAGCAGAGAAAAATATTGAAGAAGATAAACTACAGCAGCAGTAATAAAGTTTTAATAATGACTGCTACATAAAATTGAAATACAAAACGAGAAAAATGTTAATTGGACGTGGAATTTGGAACTTGTGGAAATCATATTGAAAACAGGGCAATGTCGTGGGGCAGAGGGAGACTTTGACGGTACACAGTCATTGAAGGGCCATTTTTGTCGTCTGGAGTAATTGCAACTTATAGTCTTTTTCCTTCTTTTACTGTTGAATTATTTGAATTTTGAAGGACTAAAATGAATTAATCATGTTTCCCGGGTGCAGGAAAAAAAAAAGAAAAAATTATGTTCTAGTTCTAGGAAAGAGGCAGTTAACTACTACCTGCATTGCATCAGCATCTGCATGCAGTATGCATTTTGTTTTTATATATAAATAAAAAGAAAAAATAATATTCTTGTTGTGAAAAGTATGTTAATTAAAATTGACTAAGCAAGAATAAGAAATAAGAATAGGAGAAATTGAGAATTAAATGAACAAGAGAAAGAGAGAGATAGAGATGGAAATGGAAATGGAAATAAGATTGAATGAATTGTAAGTATCATTAGGGATAATGAATCCCAATTTATAGGCATCAAATGGTAGGCTATACAAGTTGGCAATTTGCACATAGTAGCCCCATTATTATCATCACAATAATCATAATTTGGACAATTTGTACAACTTGCATTTGTCCACTTTCATAACCTAATTTGCATAATTTGCATTTGTCCACTTTCATAATAATTTGCACAACTTGCATTTGTCCATTTTCATAATACTCCCCCTTGGACAAATGCTACTATTAAAATTGGACGTGTACTGCCTCGTTAAAAACCTTAAGTCGGAAAAACCCAGTGGGAACAAAAACCGAACATAAGGGAAAAAGAGTACAATACAATTAAGTCCGTCTAATATGTCTTCAGGACAATATGTGCTTGTCTTCAAGACAATATAAGTGGGCCTACTTCAGTGTCCTGATTGGACGTGCTATTACTGCCTCATTAAAAACCTTAAGCCGGAAAAACCCAGTGGGACAAAAACCGGACATAAGGAAAAAAGAGTACAGTGCACTTATGTCCATAATCGCTCCCCCTGAGATAAAATAAACTGCTACTTCTGGAGCATCTAAACATTTCCACTTCTGGGGAAATCAATCTTGCATTTTACTGACTCGCCGCATACCAATGTCATAAACTAATTTCTCAAATGTTGATGTTGGCAAAGATTTGGTAAATAAATCTGCAAGATTATCGACGGAGCGAATCTGTTTAACATCAACTTGTCGACTTTCCTGGAGTTCATGAGTATAGAAAAATTTCGGCGAGATGTGCTTGGTCCTATCACCTTTAATATATCCTCCCTTGACTTGTGCAACACAAGCAGCATTATCCTCATAAATTATAGTGGGAGAATCTATCACCGGTTTGAATCCACTAGCATTGTGAATATGTGATATCATAGATCTTAACCAAACACACTCTCTTCCGGCCTCATAGAGGGAAATAATTTCAGAGTGGTTGGAAGATGTAGCAACTAGTGTTTGCTTAGTGGAACGCCAAGAAATGGCTGTATCATTATAGCAAAATAGATAACCGGTTTGGGAGCGAGCTCTGTGCGGATCAGATTTATATCCTGCATCAGCATAACCTACTAAACCAGAGTTACTAGTATTCTTAGAATAGAATAACCCCAAATCAATGGTTCCTCGGAGATAACGGAAGATATGTTTAATCCCATTCCAATGTCTCCGGGTTGGCTCAGAACTGAAACGTGCCAACAAATTTACCGCAAAAGCGATATCTGGTCTCGTGCACTGTGCCAAGTACATCAAAGCCCCGATTGCATTGAGGTATGGTACTTCAGGACCAAGTATATCCTCACCAGATTCTTTAGGACGAAACGGGTCCTTTTAGGGGTCAAGAGACCTTACAACCATAGGGGTGCTCAATGGGTGAGCCTTGTCCATGTTAAAACGTCTAAGCAATCTTTCAGTGTATGCTGACTGATGGACAAGTATTCCATTCTTTTTGTGTTCAAGCTCTAGACCAAGGCATAGTTTGGTTTTACCCAAATCTTTAACCTCAAACTCCTTTTTCAAATATTCAACAGTTTCAGATAACTCTTCAGGAGTCCCAATTAAATTCATGTCGTCGACATAAACTGCTATAATACCAAACCCGGTTTCAAATCTTTTAATAAACACGCATGGGCAGATGGGATCATTTGTGTACCCTTCCTTAGTCAGGTATTCACTTAAACGTTGGTACCACATGCGGCCGGATTGCTTTAACCCATATAAAGATCTTTGCAACTTTATTGAGAATAAGTTGCGGGGAGTGCATGCTTCAGGCATTTTGAAACCTTCGGGAATTTTCATATAGATATTGGAATCTAATGAACCATATAAGTATGCCGTCACAACGTCCATAAGACGCATTTCAAAATTTTCTTGGGCAACCCAACTTATAAGGAAACGAAAGGTAACTATATCCACTACTGGTGAATATGTTTCATCATAATCTATCCCAAGCCTCTGCGAGAAACCTTGGGCTACGAGTCGGGCTTTATACCTCACGATCTCGTTTCTCTCATTTCGTTTCCGGACAAAGACCCATTTGTTTCCAACAGGTTTTACATTGTCGGGGGTTTTAGTAATAGGCCCAAAAACATTACGTTTGGCAAGGGAAGTCAATTCAGCTTGGATTGCTTCCTCCCATTTAGGCCAATCTCGCCTATGACGGCATTCGGTTATGGACCGAGGTTCATAATCATCATTCATAATCTCATGAGCAACTGAGAGAGCAAATGCATCATCGATGATTATCTCATTTCGATCCCATATCTCATTACAATAGCTGATGAAAATTTCAGTATTCCCAAGATTGGTGATCTTTTCATGGGTTTTTACCACTTCAGGGGCAATATGCTCATGAACTTGTGCCACTTCAGGGGCAATATGCTCTCTTTGAATATTATGTTGTGCCACTTCAGGAGCAATTTGGTTTCCTCGAGAAAGATTAATAAGCTCATCTGGAGCAGATTCTAAATTCCTCCCCCTTCTTTTTCGATGAACAGTGTCTTTTGATCCCATCGGTCTACCACGCTTCAGGCGCGGGCCATTTAGATCCATTTCGGGTGGTTCTACAGGAACCTCAATCCTAGCTGGAACATTCGCAGCTGGGATGTGAGACTTTGTAACTTTAGCAGTCTCATTAAATGCATCAGGCATTTGATTTGCAATAGCTTGTAAATGGATCAATCGTTGCACCTCATTTTCACATTCAGGTGTTCTTGGGTCTAAATGAGACAAACTTTTCTCATTCCATGAGAAAATCTCGACATTTTTCTGCTTTCCATTTGTGGAAGCTTTTGGTATCCCAAGTGATGGGAATACTGTCTCATCAAAATGACAATTCGTAAATCTAGCGGTAAATAAATCACCCGTCAATGGTTCAAGGAACCGAATAATGGACGGTGAATCAAACCCAACATAAATGCCCAAACGGCGCTGGGGACCCATTTTGGTCCTTTGCGGTGGTGCTACAGGCACTTGTACCGCGCAACCAAAGGTGCGAAGATATGAAATGTCTGGCTCCTGGCCCAAGACTAACTGAAGAGGGGAATATAAATGAGAAGTAGTAGGGCGCAATCTAATTAAAGATGCAGCATGTAAAACAGCATGACCCCACACTGAGGATAGAAGCTTTGTCCTCATCAACAAAGTTCGAGCAATAATCTGAATGCGCTTAATCATGGATTCTGCTAATCCATTTTGAGTATGAACATGTGGGACAGGATGTTCAACTTCAATTCCTAATGAAGCGCAATAAGCATCAAAATTCTTTGATGTGAACTCACCAGCATTATCCATTCTTATGCTTTTAATTTGATAATCTGGGAAATGAGCTCGAAGCTTTATTATCTGTGCAAGCAAACGTGCAAAGGCGACGTTGCGCGTTGATAATAGGCAAACATGGGACCATCTGCAGGATGCGTCCACTAGTATCATGAAATATCTAAATGGTCCATTTGCAGGTTGAATCGGCCCACAAATATCACCCTGGATTCTTTGCAAGAATGAAGGGGATTCATAATCAACCTTTGTTATGAAAGGTTTAGTAATGAGCTTTCCTTGTGAACAAGATTCACAAATGTAATCTTTAGACAACAACACCTTTGTATCTTTTAAAGGGTGTCCTCGAGTATTTTTAAGGATTCTTCGCATCATTGTTGCTCCTGGATGACCAAGGCGATCATGCCAAAGTTCGAACACATCAGGGTTCACTAGTTTCCAGGGCATCGTAGCATATGATTCTATAGCTCGTATTGGGACAAAATATAATCCCATACTAGAAGCTTCCAGCTTCTCATGGATGGTCTTCTGGCCCATCTTGTAGGAAGTGATGCAAAGAAATTCCTTATTTTGCTCATTAATTGTTTCTAGATGGTACCCATTACGGCGTACATCTTTGTAGCTAAGTAGATTTCTTTTTGATCTACTGCTCAACAATGCATCTTCAAGATACAATGTTGTGCCATTTGGCAAAATAACTGTGGCAGTCCCATAGCCATCTATGATATTAACAGGACCAGATATTGTCTGAACATTTACCTTGCGCAATGTCACATTTGAGAAAAAGTATTTGCCACAAAGTATAGTATGCGTTGTAGTACTATCAAGCAAACATATATCTTCCTTTTTCTCAATGTGTCCCATTTGCATTTATCTTGACAACTTCAGGTGTCAAGTTCCATAAAATTTAACAAATTAATAATATGATGCAAAATATAAACCAACAAATATGGAATAAAACTCATGATTTTATTGACGACCATATTTATTTAATATCTTCCTTGGTAACATAATTATCCAAGGGTATGGCAAAACATAGATGAAAACCCTCAGGATCTATTTCTGGGGACTTATTATTTTCATCAACATTATAAAAAGAAATCAGAAACCTCAAAAGGTTTTTCATTGCCAAGAATATGAAAGTCTTCATTGACCAAAACCTTATTGACTTCAGCATCAGTCATAGTTAGGTCATTTTCAGTGGCATGGGTCTCAACATGCTTGCCTTTATCCTTCTGGGATGCTTGGTATAGATCAACCAAATGTTTGGCCGTACGACAGGTACGTGACCAGTGACCAGTCATTCCACAACGGTGACAGGTACTATCATCATGCTTCTTCATAAGTTTTTTTTCTTTAGGGTTGTGTTGGGAGTTATTTATATTACGGTTAAATCTCCCACTACCCTTACGAAAAAAATTCTCATGCCTGCGCTCACGGCCTCTAGGACGGCCAACATTCTTACTTGAGCCGGCATTTGCTTCAGGAAATGTCTTAGAGCTAGCAGGTCTTAAATCATGATTTTTAAGCAGCAACTCATTTGTTTGTTCTGCAGTCAACAGGACTGAGATCAATTCAGAATATGTTTTAAACTGGCGCTGCCGGTATTGCTGTTGCAATACAATATTTGAAGCATGAAAGGTGGAGAATGTTTTCTCTAAAAGCTCAGTCTCAGTAAGCTTAACACCACAAAGTTCAAGCCGTGAAACAATATCATACAATGCCGAATTATAATCGGACACGGACTTGAAATCCTGCAACCTCAGATGTTGCCAATCATATTGTGCTTGAGGGAGGATGACAGTTTTGGTGTGATCATACCGCTCTTTCAATCTCGTCCACAAGATCAAGGGATCTCGGACAGATAGATATTGAACTTTTAGGCTATCACTTAGATGCCGACGGATAAAAATCAAAGCATTTGCCTTATCTTTATCATTAGCATTTCCATTTTCACCAATGGTAGCTGCAAGACCTTGGCCTTGGAGATGCAGTTCAATATCGAGACACCATGACAAGTAGTTATTGCCATTTACATCCAAAATTTGGAATTTGGGCTTTTCAATATTTTCCATAATTCTGAAAAGAATGGTCTCAATTAGTTTGACAACTTCTGGTGTCAAAAATGTTTAGAAGGAAATCTTTACACAATGAAAATTAAAATTATCTTGTGTATAGAAAATAAATTTTGTATGGAATCAAACCTTCAGAACTTACCAAACTTCAAACTTGCTTTACTTTAGAACACTCGTGCTGATAACGTGTTGTGAAAAGTATGTTAATTAAAATTGACTAAGCAAGAATAAGAAATAAGAATAGGAGAAATTGAGAATTAAATGAACAAGAGAAAGAGAGAGATAGAGATGGAAATGGAAATGGAAATAAGATTGAATGAATTGTAAGTATCATTAGGGATAATGAATCCCAATTTATAGGCATCAAATGGTAGGCTATACAAGTTGGCAATTTGCACATAGTAGCCCCATTATTATTATCACAATCATCATAATTTGGACAATTTGTACAACTTGCATTTGTCCACTTTCATAACCTAATTTGCATAATTTGCATTTGTCCACTTTCATAATAATTTGCACAACTTGTATTTGTCCATTTTCATAATAATTCTTGGTTTTTTCAAAGCATTTGTTTTTTTTTTTATACATAGTACCAAAGTCCTAAGAAAGGTTCGTTTTCCACGTGCACAGGGGAGCGTGATCTACACTCTTGGCATCTATACATAATAATATATTAATATATATCTGTTAATTTTATATTTTATTAATTAATGTAGCAGGAAAAAGAAAAAGAAAAATATATTTTTTTTAATTGAAAGGGAAATAGAATCACTTTGCCACCATTCGTCTACATGTTGTCCAAAAGCCGGAAGGAGTATAAGTTAATGTAAAGATAAGATCTAAAAAATCTCCTCAAATTATTTCGTAAAAGATATTTCCCTCTTATTTCAAAATACATCAGTTCACCCTTTAGCCCCTTGATTATTTATATCGTTAATGAAAAGTTAAGTGAAAATAGGATTAATGTTATGTCACCAAATGGATATTTTCAGATAAAATTAACCTTGCTTTTTTGTCAATTTTAATTTGAGAGAAAAAAAAACTGATTAAATGTACATTGACCATCACATCTAGCAAAAAAAATCATTGACCAAAAATAAAGAAATTGGGAAGGTAAGAGATATATGCAATGAATAAAAAATCAGGCCTGTCTTTAAACCAATTGACCATCCTATTCACGATTTAACTGGTTCAATTGGCGGTTCAATTAGATAAATAATTTAATTTTATTAATTTCATAAAATATTTTAAAAAAATAAGAAAAATTTTTAAAAATTCCTAAAAAGTAAAATAAAAAAAACTTAAGAATTTAAGCTATAAATTTCTAAATTCGAAATCCAAACATAATAAGGAAATTAAATTTGGGGTTCTTATTAATTCGATTTCATTTGAGTTTGGATTAATCAATTAAAAATAACTTAAAAAATAAAAATTTTTAAATTTCTAGTTGAACCTATCCAACCAACTCAATGGTTCAAAAGCGGTCCAATCTAAATCTGATTTTATAACCCTTAACGAATCGGACTTATACTCGATTTTCAATTTAACCGGTTAAACATATCGATTAAAAATATAACTAAACTTAAAAGTCACTTAATTAAGGACTTTTGTTAGCCAAAAGCCTATGAGAGAAAAAAAATGATTTTTCAAAAGGAAGATCAAAATAAAAAGTCTTAGAAAAATGAAATGACTTTATGTTCGTAGTTATGTTAGTATGTTGATAATTTATCAATCGGAAAATAACTTAAGTGCCGACATCATGATGACTTAATCATGCTTCAAGCTTAATGATGGTGTCAAAGACATCTTATATCTTAATGTCAATTAAAAAAAGTGGGCATAGTAAAATTAAATAAATGGCAATACTCTACTCGTTGCAGTGTGTAACATCTTGTTAATTTTTCAGGTTCGTTTCTCGAAATATTGTATCCAAATTTATTTAGTTTATGTAATTAACATTTTGGTTGCACCCAAAACAAAAAAACATTTTGGACTAATTTGCCATTGACTTAATAATGAAAAATAGTCGACAAATAACATATAGCAATCAAAGTGGAAAATTAGTGAATTACCATTCTAAAGTATAGAGGAATTATGACCTCTTTTTTTTTTTTTTGGTGGTTGGAGAGGAATGAGAATATTTTTGTAATGGGCACTTGAAATGGAAAGGTCTGGTCGTGTTTAAAGGTTTGGTTTTCATTGGCTAACATTCCCTTTCAGTGTAAAACATCAAAAGCTGTGATTTATTAGACTTTATTAAAGCATTTGTTGGTGCTTAAAGTGATGCTTTGATTGATTATTTTTGGCATCCACTCACCACTTGCATCTGAGATTGTGAGTTGTTGGAGCCCGCACTGCCCCCTGCGGCCTGCACCATGGAGAGGCAATTCTTCTGTCGTGCAGATCCGTGGGCTAATATAAGGCCCAGAACTTGGCTCGACCCTTTGGTCGTTTGGACAATGGAAAGTTGGAACTGGAACCTCTACGAGGCTGCAACTGGGTAAAGCCCAAGGGCACCTTGGAAATTCATTCTTAACAATGAGGGTAGCAGTGTGATTATGTGAAAATCAGCTGACATGATTGATAACAGTTTAATCGTATTTTGGATAGGCCCCCCTGCTGTTTTCTTTGCTTCGCCGAGCAGGCCGAAGCTGATGCTCAAAAGCTCTCCGGAGAATGGCTTCTTCAGTTATGTCTTTCCAAACCAGGTTTGATTCCTCACCGCGTTTCCTGCTTTTCTGATTTTTTCTGCGTGTGGATAGTCCTTTTGGGTGTTGGAAGATGGGTTCTTCTGCCTTGCTTTTCAAATTTTTAGTTCAGTTTATCTTTGTTTTAGTGTTGTTTTGGTCTTGAAATTAAGAGTAATTCGAATGTTAAATTGCCAATGGAACCGAGCCTTAAAGTGGGTTTTGTTTCGTTTCACTCCATTTTTCGAGTAGAATGCTACTTTGTGTGCGGCTATTTGGTCCTCTAGAATGCAAAGGGGAAGACTTTGTTGTGCATTTAAGCTTAAATATCTGCTAAGCACCGAAATATTTCATAACTTATCCCTTGAATATCCCAATCATTGTTTATTTCTTCATGGGCTGATTTCAGCTTCCTGACTTTCTTTGAGATTACCGGTCATATTGGAGTTGCAGGATGAATATATGGCACCATAGTGATAAATTATAATAAGTATTGTTGTTTAGAAACGCAACTTGCTTGTTGGTTATTTCTGAAATTTGATGATATCGCTTTCATCCGGTGTTGCAGCAATTTAAGGTCTGCATTTTTAGGAGAGAGAAATGGAATGTATGTTTTTAGCATTCCTGTAACTCGCGTTGGTTTAGTGAGGAAGGTTGTAGAATGTAAGGAGTCAAGAATAGGGAAGCAGCCAATACAAGTTCCATCCAATGTGACAATTACCTTGGAGGGTCAATATTTAAAGGTAAAGGGTCCTTTGGGAGAACGTGCATTGACTTATCCTCGAGAAGTGAGGCTTGATAGGGAGGAGGGTGGTGTCTTAAGGGTCAGAAAGGCAGTGGAGACTAGGAGAGCCAATCAAATGCATGGGCTTTTCAGGTAATTGGTCCTATCTTTCTTGTTTTCTCTTTCTCAAAAGTTGCCTTTTTCAGTTGTTCTTGATATGTTATCTGTCTAAGTCTATCCTGATATCATAGAACCATTATTTAATTCTTCATAGTTCTTCTGTACACACCCTTGTATAATCTTTACTGGAGACTATAATGATATTGGGGATCTAGATTACCTGTGCAAATTTACCATACCAAGATTACCAAGATGTGATTAATAATTTGATGTTATCTTCTGAAGAAGATGATAATTTGTTATGGAATTCCTTATATTTACTGTCAAAGGTCACGAACAAGTGTCCAAGATACCTGTTGATTTTTTATCATATTATTTGAATGTTGGCATTCAGTATCTCTAAATGGAACTGGTTATTCATCTCAGGTCACTAACCATGGTCCTTAGGCATCTACCTCTGGGATTTTAATGCCTTTGTGCACTATACTTGATAATCAGGCATCAACCTCTTAGTGTTAGTACGATATCCTTTTTTAATCTCTTTGAACTCCCTACCTGCAAAGTGCAATCAGATTTACTCCACTTATTAAAGGGAATTAATTTGATAGTTTTTTAAGCCCACATTCTGAATTTGAGTTGGGTTTTGGATCAACCTATCTTGATTGACTGCCTTCAACAACAAATGTCAGTTAGTTCTTTGCAAATGGACGACTCTATCTTTGGGTCCCTACCTGCTGGGGAAGAGGTGCATTTTATTTTCTGCTTTCCTTCTTTATTGTATTTATAACAAGGATGTTCACTAACCTTAGATATGCTTAATTTGCATTTTATCATAGATGGATTCTCCGATGTGTGAGTTGGTTCTGCAAAACCCACCAATATCAATGATTATGGGCATGTAGTGTCTGTTGCTCATACCAGAAGAAACCCATCTGATGGCTGTAGGCAACAGACTGACATACAAACGATTGCAAAATTTAGTATTCTAAATTTGAATGGTTAAAGTCACTGTGTGGGATGTTTTTTACACATAGGGACATGATTTTCATCTGGCAACTAGCTGCAACAAATTTGTTAGCAATAAGAGTCCAAGAGTTGTAGATCAGGGTACATACATATCATTGTCCCATTTGACATCATGGAAGACATTTTGTGATTGTTGATGCAATAGAATGCAGCATTTGAAAGAATAGAAGTCACAGAAAAGAACTATTGCTTGAACTTTCTATGTTTTCTACTCCAATCCTCGTGAACAATTGCCTTTTTGTAATCATTCATGCATTTTTGTTCTTTGTGTCTTGTTTCTCTCTCTATTTTCAAATTTTATATGAACTATTTATATGGCAAATTTAGATTTGGAAATTCTTTTAAGCAGTATTTAAAAACACCTTGCAATTCTAAATAATGAAATGCTAGGACTCTTACTGACAACATGGTGGTGGGAGTATCAAAGGGTTTCGAAAAGAGACTTCAACTGATTGGTGTTGGATATCGTGCAATGGTAGAAGGAAAGGACCTGGTATTGAATCTTGGCTTTTCTCATCCAGTCAGGATGGCAATCCCTGAAGGCATTCAAGTGAAGGTAGAAGAAAACACCAGGATTGTCGTAAGTGGATATGACAAAAGTGACATTGGTCAATTTGCTGCTTCTGTTAGAAAATGGAGACCTCCGGAACCGTATAAAGGAAAAGGAGTTAAATACACGGATGAGGTTGTCAGAAGAAAGGAAGGGAAAGCAGGGAAGAAGAAGTAATGTTGTGTATTTTGTTTCTTATCCTATCATTTTGTGCTTGTTTATGAATCTGTAATGAAAATGTACCCTTGTTGCTGCTGAGCATATCTCTCACAATTAATGAATAGTCAATTCTTTTTCCCCGTTACGACTAATTTGTGCCATTTGTAGAAATAAAAACCCCTTTCGTTGCAAGTTTTGTTCTTCATATAGAAATAGGATTTTCATTCTTCTTCTTCAAAAAAAAAAGAAATAGGATTTTCAAGTCATTGCTTAGAAGTAGTTTGTTCGACCGCCTTTCTACTAGATAAGAGAAACTCAGTGGTCAAGGAGAACGAAACTGCAGGAAGCTTCAGCCAACGGTACAGGTCATGAATATAAAGTTCTAATTTTTAATCACAAAAAATGTTATTTCGTTGCAACGGCAGAGAGCTGCACCATCACAGAACATGTTATTTCTAGCTGTTTGTGTCGGCCCGGCCAACCAATGTTCAATCAACTCTCAACTTAAAGTGGCTCCAGTTTGTCCTCCCATTTGTACTCCAATCTTTTTCTAGCTTCCTCGACCTGGCAGCGCAGATAAATTACATTGAAGGTAAGAAGCAGGCAAGCAAAAAGAAGTGAAGGAAGACAAAGATTGCGAAGCAAAATCACCTCCTTTTTCCAGTCTGTCCGAAATGTGACCCAAATCAAGATGAGAGTTTGCATGGTTGTGCCACCTATCATACCTGACCATATTCCCTGAAACCAGACCGACCATGCAGGATTAATGAATTACATTATGTCGAATAATCCAAATCTCCCATGTGGTTTCAAAATTTGAGAATGTAATTAATTACCTTTGCACCCAAATTAAAATAAAATCCAAGAAGAAAACCCAGGGGAACCCCAACCACGTAATAACATCCAACATTCACGTATGCAACAAAAGCTTGCCATCCGCACCCAACAGCCACACCTTCGACAATGCATAAAACCAAAATATGAGACGGATATGTTCAATTGTACTCCTACATTCCCTACGATGACATCGCATGATTCTCTTAAAGTGTTGAATTTTCAATTCTACCCATTGGGATTTGATCTCGGATTCTCTTGAAGTACTAAAGAAGAATATATGGACATGTTGTTTGGATTAGAAATTGAATATAAATATGTTACATGATATTCTGTAGGCCTATTACATATTTTACCCCATAAACTTTGTAGCTTTTGATACTGTCTCTTAAAAATTTTATTTTGAACGTTTTACCCATTGAATTCTTATTTTAAACACCCATTATCCCTTTTATCAACATAAGAGCAATGATGCTGTGACAGTGCTAACATGGCATGATTCACATTGGATGGTAGTGCCACATGGCACAAGTTAGCATGTGCCATGTGCTACTATTATTCGAGGTGATCGTGCCACGTTAGTGCCGTCATAGTACTGTTGGTAGTTTATTGATGGAGAGAGTATAAGGGATGTTTAAAATAAGAGTTTAGGGGACAAAACATCTAAAATAAAATTTTAAGAACTAAAGTGTTAAAAATTTAAAAGTTTAAGCGGCAATTTGTGCATTACGCCATATTTGGTAGTAAATATATTACCAGACAGAACGGGCTGAGTTCCGTTGAGGATAAGGGTTACTGCTAGAAGAGGGTAGAGATCTGAAACGGCCTCAGCCACGACTTCACCTTCTGTGAAGGCGTAGCTAATGACGTGACGAAGAGACAACACTACTATAGCTGCCACCACCGATATTATGAAAGAAAACACCGTCACTATTACCACCGAAAATGCTGCTGCTTTTGGATGTCCTGCTCCTAGCTCGTTCCCAACTCTTACGCTGCTCATCATTTCATTAAATTCATTAAATGTTAAAAAATGTAAATACGTTCATTAAGTGGTAGAGTTTCCTTCCATTTGAGTTCGATACGTTCATTAAATGTCTCCCGGAAACGATCACTTGTACAAGGAGAAGGACTATGGTTAATTAATTAAATATATAAAATTTAAAGATAAAATGTTCAATGAGAGCTCACCTTGCCGCAGCATTGAACCCCACCGAAATCATAAACACCCATCCAGAGATAGTTGTGCTGAAATATATATATATATATATATAGATATATATATAACACATTTGTTAAAATTAAATGTATTACCAATGAGTGTTAGTTGAGGTTGTAGCGGCCTCTATCTCTATCTCAATAAAGATGAGAACACAAAGTTTAATCCGTAAAAGCGCACTTGTTGAAAGGATTTTTCTTTTAACGTTTCCAGCCCGAAATGGATTTGTTGAGGACCTTTTATAGGACCTACAATGATGAACATATGGCGTAATGGGCTTCAAGATAACAACCTGCAAGAGAGAACACGGTCAAAGGGGGATCGGCCTTAGGCCGGTTGATCCCTCTCCGATGCTTAAGTCAGCAGAGGTAATGAGTCAGAGAGAAGTATGGTGGTTCTGTGTGTTTTGTTATCTTACCATGCATGCTTTGAGACTTGCTTTATATAGGCAGCCTATTGGCTGTACCGAGTAGGCCGTTGGTTAATCATGGGTCGGCTAAGTGATTTGGGCTTTGGTCAACCGGCCCAGGATAGTAGAGATTGGTCCTTGTTGGGTTACAGATTGTGCTCAACAAGTGCCCCCCAGGCGGCAAAGTGATTATAAAGTGATCGGTTTGACGGCTGTAAGGGACGTGGTTAGAGAGAGGTTGGGCGACGGAAGGGGGTATTGTCGGCTGAAGATCATTGGTCGGCTGAAAGGAAGGCTAGGGTTACAGCCGGGTGAAGGGGAAGGGTTGCAAGGGTTGAAAAATGAGCGGGAAATAGAAGAGACGTGGGATAAGTGGGTCCTGAGAAAATTTCAAAGGGATTTATAGAGGTGTCGGTTGAGTTTTCGAGGTGCCACGCATCAACGCAGGGTAAACGGACGAAGGTGGTATAAATATAATTCTCTCTCCCCATCAATCACGTTTTGCAAAAATTGTCTGGCTTTTGAAATTTTTGCTGATTTTCTCTGAAGTTGTTTGTCTTACAGAAGAAGGTCGGTGGTCTATCGGCGGTTTGTCATCTGTTTTTCGGTGGTGAACGACAGACTTCTTGCATTAGTAAGTCTGATTTTGTTTTGTTAAGGTAAAAAATGGCAAGTAGCGAGGGTAGTATGAGTGAGTCTAGGGAAGATAGTGGTAGGGCGTTCGCCGGGGAGGAGAGCGCCGAGGAGAGTGCGAGCCATTCGAAAAGGATGGCCTCTGGGGGGGGGGGGGAAGGGTAGCGTAGGGCAGGGGTGGCGGCAGAGGTACGAGAGCGGGCGCAACGAGCAGGCGTCGGAAAGGCAAGGCACCGGTGGAGGAGGATGAGTCGGCCGATGAGGAGGCGTCGCGGCACCGTACAGTGTACTTGAACCGTACGGTTAGGGGAGAGGACGAGGAGAGGGTCGGGGTGGTGATCGAGGAATGTGGGCTCCGCGCATATAAAGTGGCGACAGTAAAGCCAGACCGGCGGCCAGGAACGGTGACACAAGACGGCAACTGTGCCTGCTTTTATGAAGTAGCCTTTAGGGTTCCGGCGCCGAGATTTTACAGGGAGGAGCTGCACTATTACGGTATTGCCCCCAGCCAGTTGGTGATTAACTCCTGGCGTATAATAGTGTCCTTTGCAATCGTCTGTAGGTACAAAGGATGGGTACCGACTGTAAGAGTGCTAAGGACACTTTTCAAAATAAAGTTCCAAGAGGGGTTTTACATATTGTATAGCCAGCGTAAGAAGCAGCACAACCCGTTCCAAGTACCCGATAGTAACAGAGACTGGAAGAAACGTTACTTCGGGGTAAAGAAGCCGGCTGAGGAATAGTGGGGTTTCTCGGTTGAATGGGTGCGCCTGAGCGAGGACGTGTTAGAGGCGCTCAATCGAGGCCCCAGTTTGGCGATGGATGAGGTGAAGCAAGCGTTGTACTTTTTCGAGAAGGAGCTGAAAATCAACTGCGACGACTGTGCTCACCCGGTAAGGCTAGTCGACTGCGGTCTAAGTCCACCAGGGACTGGAGGGAGAGCCAAAGAGGGCTACGGACCGCTCGATGTGGGGATAGAAGTGTTGAGCGTGATCCCTCCAATGGGTGAACCAAATGCCGTCGATACGTCTATGCCTCCCTCCGTCGCGCCTGCTCTGCCCGCCGCGCCTCAGTCGCCTGAGAGAAGAGTGTCGTCGTCGGCACCTGTGGCAAGGTCGCCTGTAGTCGAGGCGTCGAATGACCCTTTATCAGGTAGTCATTGGGTTGGGGGTATTTAGGTTCCTTGAGTCTGGAAGGTGAGAGTGAATTTAACTTAACTTCTTTATTGATAGATCATGAATTAGCTCTGCCGTACTTAGAAACGCCCTTTGGGAGTTTACTCGGTATTGTAGCTTGAACTAACTTAATCTTCGTAGCTTCGCACTGTTTACAGACTGATACTTGTCGCCTATTGCAGGTCCTGAAGAAATGCCTGTTGAGGGTGGAGATGGCAAGAAGAGGTTCAGCGCCCAGGACTTCGCGCGCATAAGTAGAGGAAAGCCCTCTTTTCATAGGCAAGGAGGGAAGGGTAAGGGAAAGGCTGCCGCTGCTGTGTCTCAGCCTTCTGCACCCTCCGTCGGCCAAAGAGCTGCAACCGCCGGTCCTGGGGCAAGTGCCGTCGTGATTCGAGAGGCGGCTCCAGCGCGAGAGCATGGAAACTCTGCCGCGGGACAGAAGAGGGCGGCAGCACCGAACCCATGGGAAGAGGCTGCCCACAAGTGTATAGCCGGCGGTAGAGGACAAAGCTCTCATCAAAGCGTCCCCAACGCCGGTAGGGTTCAGGCGACCGTGGCCTCTAGAGGCCTCGGTCAGAGTGCCACGGGTCAGGGGAGGCTAAGTCATATGGCCTCCCTGGTGGAGCAAAGTACTGCTGAAGCCCACACCTCAGGCGCCGGGCTACGGACCGAACTAGAGGCACCCATCATGTATGGGGGAAAGGTGTGCCCTTTCTTATATGATAACACGCTGTTCAGGAAGGACAGCGCGCTGACGTAGCTACACGTCACTACCGTCTACGTGCTTGAGCTGGTAGAGGGGGTGGATCAAGACTACATGCGTGACAAGATGAGCGCCATGGACTGCTTCTTGTCGGCAGCGGCCTTCCACTAGAGGGTAAGCAAATTTGATAAGTTCAGGGTAGCCATGAATAAATACTAACAACGCGTGTGTGTCTGCAGAGTCGAATGCTCAATGCCGCCGGTATCTATCATCTGAAGGCTGACAAGGCCAAGGAGAAAGCCGCAGAGCAGGTGTAGGCGGCACAGGCAGCAAAGATGGAGAAGGCGAAGGATGAGTTGGCCGTATCCGAGCTTAAAAGAAAAGAGCTACAAGAGAAAGTGAAAAAGGCCAACGAGGATATGGCGGCTGCTGGTCGCCGCTTGTCAAAGCAAGATGAGGAGTTGAAACGGGTGAAGGCAGAGTTGGAGCGCATCCAGTAGGAGAGGGACAGCCTTCGGACTCTGGCTGTAGAGAGAGAAAAGGCTCTGAAGGTGGCAGTGGAAGAGGAGAAGGCCATAGCCGGCAGATTGAAAGAGCAAGAGGTAGAGGCGGCGTCTCTTCAGGTAAGACTTGTTGTGATTACCTCTAGGATTTGACCGAAGTGTAGAGATTGGTTGTAGTAACCGTTCTTGGTTTTGTTGTACTTGTCGCTTGTAGGCTCGGCTTGACGGGTTGGCGACTGAGCATCAGGGGCAAATGGAGGAGAAGCTGGGGGAACTCGAGGGAAGTATGAAGGATTATGGGGAGTTCATCTAGCAATGGGTGATCAAAAAGATTGTGGAGGCGTTTCCCCAAGTGGACACCAGTGGGATCGACTTCACTATTCCCGACGATGAGGATGCTCCCATGGAGGTTCCCCTGAGGCGGGTGTGGCTGAGGCGGACGTGACCGAAGCTGTTACTCAAACAACCTCAGATGAGGTGGTAGTGGCGGCCGACCTTGCACCAACGCCTGCTCAAGTGGAGCCTCTTCCATCAGCAAATCCGACAATCGAATCAGAGGCACCAGCCATCGAGGCGCTGGCTGTTGAACCGATTCAACCGGCTGAAGGGGGTCAGCCGGAGGGGGATGTGGGTAGTTAGGCTATATGTGTAAATATAGGCAGTGATATAGCCGCCTAATTCAGAATTGTATAGATACATTTTAAAAAATGAAATTCTTTTTCTGTCGGAGCCTAACGCCGTGATAGTTATAACTTGTTTTAGTCGTTTGCTGATCGTCTATAATCTACACTAATTGTCTATGACAGTCGATATGACAGTAGTTCATAGTCGTAACTATTTACATACGTAGCCCGTTCACAAGTCTGGAGTTGTAATGGTGTTGATTAAATTGGTGAGTAGATAACCGTCTGTACTTATATGTCGATTGGAGAATATATCGATTGCAAGAATATGTCGATTGTAGAATATTCAACAAGTAGCTCGATAAATTTGAGTAGCTTGACTCATGTCGCTTGAATGAATGTTAATCATAACAAAACAAAGTTGAATGGGGTTTCGCCTGTAGTAGTGCTGGCTGTAGTTCGGATGGCCCAGAGTATCTTAGGTAGTTGTTCGGCCCATTCTCTTTTAGAGTTGCCCAACTTCTTCTCTAAGGCTTTCACTATTTTACCGTTCATAGACTCTACCTGTCCGTTGGCTTGTGGGTGTGCGACTGAAGTGGCTTGTAGATAAATAGAAAAGTTATTGCATAAGGTTCGGACCCTGTCACCTTGTAGCTGTGTTCCATTGTCTGTAACTATAACATGTGGGATACCGAAACGACAGATGATGTTCTGCCAAATGAATTTTTCAACTGCTCGCTGAGAAATGGAAGAGAGCAGTTTCGCCTCAACCTACTTTGTAAAATAGTCACAAGCTACTATCATGAACTTTTTACCGACGGTTGCGAGAGGGAACGGTCCCAATAAGTCGAGTCCCCATTTGGCGAAGGGCCATGTAGAGGGTATTGAATGTAGCTCTTCAGCCGGCTGCCTCGGGACTTTGGAGAATTTTTGACATGTTTCACATTTCCTTACAAATGACTGGGCATCCCTCCTAAGTGTCAGCCAGTAAAACCCCTGTTGAGTGACTTTCTGAGCTAGTGTTCTTCCTCCTTCATGATTACCGCATACACCCTCATGAATCTCACGGAGGATAAAGTCGGCTTCCTGTCTGTCGACGCATCGTAGCAAGGGCTGAGAGAAGGAACTTTTGTAGAGCGTGTCGTTCAAGATAACATATCGGGCTGCCCGATGTTGTAGAGCTGTAGCTTCGGTCCTGGATGTAGGTACTTGGCCTTGGAGGTATTTGGATATGGGGGTCATCCAGCTATCCTCGTTATTTATCTGGTGAGTGATCGATTGGAGCAGGTTGGAGGGGCTAGAAACGTGCTCCAAGATGACCTTACCGCGGATGGTTGGGCAAGACGAAGCTAGCTTTGAGAGTGCGTCTGCCCGATTGTTCTCTTATCTTGGGATTTGGTGCAGAGATATGCTGGCGAATTTAGACCATAAGTCTTGTACACTTTTATTGTAGCCGACCAAGTTGGGTTCTCGCACTTCATACTCACCCAGTACTTGCTTTGCTACCAACTGAGAGTCGGTATTCACCTTTACATCTTGCACACCCATCTTAACAGCCATACTCAATCCGGCTATCAAAGCCTCGTATTCTGCAGCATTGTTGGACAGTGAAAAGCCAAACGTCAGGCCATATTGATATTCTTCTCCGTCAGGGCCGATTAGAACAAGGCCTGCACCTGCCCCATCTTTGACCGATGAACCGTCAACAAAAAGGCACTAGGGCTTTTTGTTGAGAGTTGCTTGACCGACGGTGGATGAGTTGGGCTGTCCGTTGAAATTAGGATGTGGGATTACAGGCGGTAGGTTAGTCGGCCCACTGAAAGTACATTCGGCGATGAAATCAGCCAGGACCTGCGCTTTAATGGCCTTCCTGTGCTCGAACATAATGCCGAATTCGCTCAATTCTACACTCCATTTAACTAAGCGGCCAGATAAATCGACCCTGGTTAGTATCTCTCGGATCGGTTGATCGGTCAAGACCGTGATTCTGTGGGATTGGAAGTACTGGCGTAGACGTCGGGCCGCGGTCAACAAAGCATATGCAAGTTTTTCTGGCCGACTGTAATTGCATTCTCCACCCTGAAGTGCGCGACTGACATAGTAGATAGGAGAGTCATTTAGGTCTTTTTTCTTGACCAACACGACGGCTACTGTTTCATCGGAAGCTGCTACATACAAGTACAAGTCATCACCGGGCTCTGGTTGACTCAATAGTGGTGGGGAGCTCAAATATTGTTTCAGTTGGTCAAACGAGTGTTGACAATCATTCGTCTAGGAAAACTGATTCTTTGTCGTCTTAGTCCGAAGGACTTTAAAGAAAGGCAAACACTTATCCGCCGACTTCGACAAGAAGCGGTTCAACGCTGCAACCCGGTCGGTCAATAATTGCACTTCTTTGACGCTTCTTGGAGGCGACATGTCGACAATAGCTTTAATCTTTTCAGGGTTGGCTTCTATTCCTCTTTGGGAGATCATAAACCCCAAAAATTTACCTGCCTCTACTCTGAAAGTGCACTTTGCTGGGTTTAGCTTCATGTTATACTTTCTGAGTGTGTTGAAGGCTTGGTTCAAGTGGTCCAAGTGTCGGTCAAAAGTGGTGCTCTTAACCAACATGTCGTCCACATACACCTCTACTGACCTGCCAATTTGCTCCCTAAAGATGCGGTTGACCAATCTTTGAAATGTTGCCCCGGCATTTTTGAGACCGAATGCCATTACATCATAGCAATATAGGCCATCTTCTGTGATGAAGGCGGTTTTCTCTCGATCCTCCTTGGCCATAGGGATTTGATGATAGCTCGAAAAGGCGTCTATGAAAGTGAGATATCTGTTACCGGACGACGAATCCACAAGTCGGTCGATAGATGGGAGTGGGAAACTATCTTTGGGGCAGGCTTTGTTTAAGTCGATAAAGTCCGCACACATCTGCCATTTGCCTATCGGTTTCTTGACCAGTACCACATTGGCTATCCACTCGGGATAATGAACCTCTCGGATGAACCTTGCCTTCAGTAGCTTGTCCACCTCTTCTCGTATGGCCGATAGTCGGTCTGGGGTGAATCGTCGTTTCTTTTGTTTGACCGGTTTTATCTTAGGATCAACATTCAGCCGGTGTGAAATAACTGAAGGATGTATACCTGGCATATCAGCTGGTGTCCAGGCAAACACGTCGACATTCTTTTGCAAAAATTCGACGAGCATCGACTGTTCTTGAGTAGTAAGTTTAGAACCTATTTGTGTCACCTTAGACGGCTCACCCTCTTTCAGAGGCACGCTGAGGGTTTCCTCAACCGGCTGTGGCTTGTTCAATGCCTGCTCGTCCCTCGTATCCAGGACTTCGAGGGATAATTCACAATTGTTGACAACTTAATTCACAGATTCCCCTATGAGCATGTTCAATTCCATTGGTTGGGACTGTTGCCCCCCAGTCGAGCCTTCTGCCAAGGCTGCCAATTCTTCTGTAGCTTCAGCGGCCTTCTTGGCCATGACAAGTGATAGCAGGTGGCACTGACGAGCCATGTATTGGTTAGTCTGCATGTAGCCTACGCCACTTTGGGTAGGAAATTTTACCTTGAGGCAATACACGGCGTCCACCATCCTTGTGTATTTCATCAATGGCCGACCGATTATTGCATTGTAGGCAGAGGGCTGATCCATGACAACAAAGGTGTTCATGACATTCAACACATGTGCGCCGTCGCCTATGCAAATAGGTAGCTTGATCAGTCCCTTAATTGGGATTGGGTTATTACCGAAACCATAAATGGGTTTAGTCGGCTCAAGCTGGTCGTCTTTGAATCCCATGCTCTTGTATGTATTATACAGGATAGTATTGACGGCACTGCCACTGTCGATCAAAATTTTGTTAACTTCATAGTTTCCAATGATCGCCTTAACGACAATAGGATCGTTGCCTGAGTCTTGAAACAGCTCGGTTTCATCCCATGAGAATGTGACAGCCCATCCGTCATCGACCTCTTTCTTTAGGGGAGGGGCCTGCAACCCCAAGTGACATACACTCCGCAGATGAGCCTTTCTTTTAGATTGAGAGTTGGCCCACTCTTGAGTGGCGTCGAGAATAGTGTTTATGACTCCATGCACAGCTGGTCGCTTATGTTCACGACGCTCAGGCCGATCTGTAGGTTGAATCTCTCTATCTGTCTGTGTGGAGTCTTTCCTGATGTAGTTCCGGAGGTACCCCCGCCAAATCATGTCTTCTATAGCATTTTTCAAGTCATAACATTCCTCAGTGGTGTGGCCTCTATCATCGTGGAAAGCACAGTATTTACCTTCGTTTTTCACATTCCGATTAGGTTGTTTCATTCTTCGAGGCCACTGGATTCTGTCGGCCATTTCTCCCCGAGAGATACTATGCAGAATATTCGCACGAGTAGCATTGAGCGGGGTATACTCTTCCGCTCGGAATGAGACAGGTTGATTTCGTCTGATTTGGTCATTCCTGGGAGCCTCCGGTCTAAGGTTCTTTCCATCTTTCTGAGATGAGCCTCTCCCACGTGGCCTGTAGCTTCGGTCTTCTACATTGGGACGACTGTCATATGTGGGACGGGTGTGTTCTCTTCCCCTAATATCCCTAGCCGCCTCTGAGGGTCGTCTGTAGAGCTCATCTGGAACATGTTTGTTTTTCTCCAAGTCTGCGTATTTTTGCGCTCTGTTAAACAAGTCATGAAGTTGCTTCGGTTTGCTATCCGTGAGAGAGTACTTCAAGTATTCATGCTTAACCCCTGCAATGAAAGCGTCGACTGCGAAGTTGGTAGTCAACTCTTCGATGTCGCCTATTGCCGCCTGGAATAGTTCTATGTAGCTTTTCAACTGTTCTCCTGTTGCTTGTCGAATTGCCAATAATGAGGCGGCAGTTTTGGTCTTCCTCCTCTGACTGGAGAAGTTGTTCATAAATGCCATGCTCAGTTGCATAAAGTTGGTGACTGAGGCAGGCTGTTGCTTGTAATACCAAGTGTGTGCTGCCCCCTCAAGCGTACAAACGAAAGCTCGACATTTCAGGGCGTCTGAGGCCCCATATAACCCCATCAGGTTACTATATTGTGTAATATGGTCCTTGGGATCACCCTTACCATTGTATCTCAACTTCGGGACCTTGAAGTTAGGTGGCGTTTGCTCTTGGCGAATGCATAGTGCGAGCGGATCCTGCTCCTCATTCAGCCATTCCATATGATCCTTTTTGGTGAGGCTGTTGACTTCCAGGGCTTTAAGCTTATTTTCAAATTCAGCCTTTAGCTAGTCCAATCGGTCCGAGATAGGCTTCTCAGGAGAGGCTGCTCTTCCTTTGGACGGCTGTGAGGGTTCCGGGTCTTGGTTTTCTTCCGGTTCCCGCACCCGCCTTGGTGCTTCTACCGTCGCACTATGGGCAGACTCAGTCGGTGTTTGTCGAGTGGGAGCCTGGGTGCGTCTGGCTGAAGATTCTCTTCGTGGACCTGGCGCCTGACCGTGATGTCTGCGCCAGTTTGATCTGGGGGCGGTTTGACTAGTTTCAAGATGCAGTCGTTGATGCGACTGCTCCTGATGTAGCTCTTCCTCATTCGGCCGAGTCGCTTTCAAATCAGCTATTGTCCTTTATTGCTTTTCCACCAGAGTAGTAAGCTCATCCATACGGGTTTGCATGTGAGCCAAGTAGGACGTTACGTCCATCACTTGTGGCATTGTTTGTCCCCCAGGTGTAGCTGTGTTCAACGCGAATACCAAAGGTATATGTTGGGATGATGAAGGATCACGTTGGGCAGTTGGAAAGGAGAAAGAAGGAATGTTGGTGGCCGGACTTTCGGCGTTGCTTCCTTCCCCTGGGAATATACTACGTCGGACTGGCATTTGAAGTTGTGTTCTCCTTTGGTTGGTATCCCGAAGCTGGCTATTATCATTGCTCTCCGGTGAAGCCATGGCCATTGTCGTTCCGACAGACGGCGCCTGTCACGCCCCGACCCGCAGGCTCGGCCACGCGACAACCGCCGTACCACCTCGAGATGCGTGCCTCGTCAGGCGGGCAACCAAGATGGCACAAGGCTTAAAAATAAAGGATACTCGAGCAATATATATGAAAACATATGAAATATCATAGATAACATAGTTCAAATATTTTAATAATAAAATATCACATCTTACGGTGTTTCAATGCAGCGGAAAGTATTATTTATAAATACACAAATATATGTATGTAAGATGTAATAATAATCCGAGCCAAGATACACAAAGTAAAATGAGGTGGCACCTACATAATCGTGTCCACAAAGACAAACTGGGATCACTGGCCACCAGGACGTCCGCCGTCCAATGTCTGATGATCTGAGAACAAAAGTGAATGGGGTGAGTACATAATCATGTACCCAGTGAGAGACTCGGTTATAAAGACCGATCACCTCAGGCTGGGGATATGAAATAATCCAAATATAAACTTTAATAAATCATTTACTGAAATATATATGAAATCCCAAACCAAATCAAATATCAAATCAATAACCATATATATATATATATCCAAATGGGCTGGCATCTGAAATCGTCCCAATAAGGTATACCCGTGCGCTGGGGTATCCACTGGACCATCAAGGGTTACTTTTTATTTAAAACATTTTACTTTATTCTCTGGCCCATTCCCTTGACGTTTGCCATACTGTGGTGGAACACAGCATCCGAAAACCTGGCGAGTTTCCCTACGCGCCTCTCGCAATCAGGAGCGACTCACCGTGCCCCTCGATAGGCGGTCCACAGCTGAGTAACACGCATGCATCTCAACTCGGTCCACGCTCCCACATATTGGAGCCCCGAGGACTATATTAAATTTCTCATCTCTTAGGGATATCGTTTCTCATAAATTAATCAATAATAATATCAATCTTTCGGGGGTATCATTCCCCATATAATAATCAATGATAATATCAATATATCAATTTATTAAAATTCCCACCCTTCAAATCATTTGTAAACTCAGTGTGTGAGGATGGACAATTCATACCCCAAAACATATAAACAATTTAATAAAGCATTTATAAATAACTTTGAAAACGGTTAACCCTCAATGGTCAACCAATATAATCCAAGCCACTCACTAGTGAGGAGAGTTGTATACTCCCCGATTACCCACGTATGCCTTGGCTCAAATTGCTACCGGTCCAAATCTCGTACGATCACGTACCTAAATAATCAAATTAAATTCTAATTTGATTAATAAAATATTCAATCAATGCTCAAATCATAAATCAACACCAATTAAAGGTCTCGGACTAAAATTGATAAGTCCAGAAGTCAATTGGAGCTAATTGGAGTCAATTAGGGTCAAATGGGGTCTAGGGTTGTAAAATTACCAAAATGCCCCTGGTGCTACAGTACCCCTTGCCGACACTTTGCTCACTCCCGGGCGGGAGTGAGCCAAAACGGGAAAATTCCCGTATTTTGGCCGTCTTCGGCGCTGGACCTACCAGGTCCGGCGCCGGACCCAGCCCAGAAAATGGCCGGTTTCGGCCCTTCATCCAAAACATGCTCGGTTTGACTTCGATTCAACACCAATCCGCACCAAAATTGAAACACAGCAAGTTAAACATATGATCTATGAATTCACAGCTTCAAGAACTGAATCAAACAACAAATCATGCTGGAATTTTGGATCAAAACATCAAGAGTTGACTTTACTCGGACAAAACAGAAATCTCAACTTCAATCATCAAATTCTCTTAGCACAGGCCATGAAATCAAGCGTATAAACTATCAAATTAAAGCTTGATGAGTCTAGAACAACATACCAAATTCTCAGCCAAAATGCATGGTTGAATCAAAAGATATCGGCTGATGAAAAAACTGTCGCCAGATTTCCAGATTTTAAGATTTGGAAATTTCCTTAGAAATCTTGATGTTTTGATCTTTGATGAGGCAAAATAAGTTGATATTGATGATTAATGAAGTGTTGGAAGAGGGATTGAAGGCTTGAATCAGAGAGATTTGAAAGAGAGAGATCGAAGAAGTGAAGAAGAGAAGATGAAGAAGAAATGAGGGTCTCGGCCAACCGAGACCCTTATAAAATTGACGGGTCCGGCGCCGGACCCGACCAGGTCCGGCGCCGGAGTCAACTTCTGCTGAGTTGACTCCGGTCAACTCGGCCCAAATGCCCCGGTTCTCGATTCCCAAGTGGGGCCCACATCCCGGACTTCAATTTTAGGGTTTTTAAGCTTGAAATTGAGCTAAATAAAATTTGAAACATCCATGGAAATCAAATTTGGTAATTTAACAAGTCAACAATACATAATTATACAACTTGACACGTGCGGACTAGGTCCGGGCATGTCAGCGCCAAATGTTGAGGACCTTTTATAGGACCTACAATGATGGACAGATGGCGTAATGGGCTTCAAGATAACAACCTGCAAGAGAGAACACGGTCAAAGGGGGATCGGCCTTAGGCCGGTTGATCCCTCTCCGATGCTTAAGTCAGTAGAGGTAATGAGTCAGAGAGAAGTATGGTGGTTCTGTGTGTTATGTTATCTTACCATGCATGCTTTGAGACTTGCTTTATATAGGCAGCCTGTTGGGCTGTACCGAGTAGGCCGTTGGTTAATCATGGGTCGGCTAAGTGATTTAGGCTTTGATCAGCCGGCCCAGGATCGTAGAGATTGGACCTTGTTGGGTTACAGATTGTGCTCAACAGGATTAATTTTAAGCCATAAATCAGAAGATATTCTTAGTTAAACAAAAAAAAACTAAATGAATTAATTTATCAAAACAAATTTAATTTATCATCTATTTTAAAAATCTAAGGTCGTATTAATTAAACGGATTGCATTCTCTTCTTGTGAACTTATAACCAATTTAGAATTCAATCCGAGAAAATTAATTAATAAATAGCAAAAAAAATTTAGATCTTTCATGCCTGTCCTTTGAATTTAAAAATTAAAAAATTAAGAAAAACTGCCTCATGCTTGTGAATCGAAGTTCTAAATTTCCTTCTCATTAATTAGAATATATATATATATATATATATATATATATACATATATGCAGAATTACATGAAAACAATATCATTTAAAAAAATATTTGTTGATCTGTCTAAATCTTTCTCCTATAACCTTTCTGATGTGGCTTCCTCTAATTTGTCTAACATTTATACGTTTCACAAAAGTTTAATCATACATTATAAAAAGTTATCTTATTTATAAAATAAATTTTATCTTTTTCAAATTACGATAGTAGGGTTTTAGAATAAAAACAAAAAATTGACACCAATTAATGAAGAGTCACGTTAGATGGGCTGCAGGGGAGAGAGATTTAGACGGATCTTTGATGCAACGAAACTCTTTCATAACTAATTATATCCCAGTACACTATCTAAAGCAATGGATCATTAGGCTATTAATGAAGAATCTATAATTAGACACTATATTGATTCTAATTACTTCTGAGTGGAATGATCATTCACTCCACAGCCATGTTTAATTAAGTTCTTCCAAATTAACCACTAAGTTTCCCCCTAACTTCTTTTATCTTCTAAAAGGACAACTATTTATGATCTTGCCCATGGCGAAAAGACAAAATTTGTTCGAAGGCTATCACCCTTTTCGATTCCTCCAAAGAATAACTTGCTGTCTGCCTTGCTTGATGTAGTAATAAGTAGTCCTGCTTGCATTTATTATTTTAACTTTTTCTTTTTGGCAACCAAAAAAACCAACAAACAGAAGTGATGTTAATTTGCTACTTACCAAATGGAGAGTGAATCCAAAGCCAACTCTGGGTTCTCCAGCAATCCGGCTATCAAGACCATGATCTGGAAATACCATGCTTCCAAGCACAACATCACCGCCAACACCGCCGATAACTTGAAGAAGCCCGGTGGGCCACTGAAAGCCTGAACACTGAACCCATTTTATGTATACTTGCACCTGTCACTTTTAACTATGTACACAAATGGAGCAATCACGATGATCCACCATGACAAGCTCAGAACCAACGATGCTCCTAATAAACCGAGCCCCATTTTGTAAACTGCCAGCCAACTTAGCAGTACATGTATGATCAATGTGGCTGTGGATATGTAAGCACTAGGGGCCACGATGCTCTGAGCCTGCAAGAACTTTTGGATGGGGAAATTTATGGCATATGCAAATATTTGCGGGATTAGGCCATAGACGAAAACTGCACCTACCGAAGCAATATCAGGCGCTTCACCGAGTAAAAGTAAAATTGGTTTAGAGAAGATATAGATGATTGTGAGAAGAGCCCCGGTTAAGGTCAGGAGAACCGCTGATCTTTGAAGATATATCCTAGCATATCGTATTTCTGTGCCCCAAAGGCTTGCCCGCAAAGCGTTTCCACGGCACTCCCCATTCCCAACTGCATAAATATTCATAAAAATTTAATGTCACAAAGTACATTAAGTGTATGTATATATATATATATATATATATATGCTTAACTCAATGGTAAGTATATATATATTATCGTCTGCGCGAAGAGTAAGATTCGAATCTTCCTTTATCTTCCGCGAACAAAATGGAAAAGTATTCATACCATGAGACCATAGGCAAAGATTTGGATGCCAGTGTTTCCGAGGGAGGCAGCGGCCAGTTCAAGATTACCAAGGTGGCCGGAGAAGATTTGGGTGGACATGGACATAAGATAATTGATCATAGAAACAATAATAGCAGGTGCAGCCAGGAAGAAAAGGAGCTTGGACTCGATCCATGGCGCCTTGCTAAGACGTACAAAGAAGGGAAGGTTAGTATCCGACAATGTATTCTCAAGCTCGGGGCTTGTTTCTCCGGATTTCGGGGTAGAACGTTGTGATTGATCAAGCAGAGGCTGTTGGAAGGTGTCTTGGGTGGATCTCATTGCAGGGTTAATGGTTTACTGCTGTGGACTGTAGAGACAAATCTGTAAGAATTCAAAGGTAATGTGGTTTATGGCTGTGATTGTTCCTTGTGATGAGTTGGGAGGGGGAGTGTATTTAGTGAGGGGAAAGGGCGTCTTATCAAGAGTAACATTTGGTGTACCTTCGCTGGCTGCTTAAAATGAAAAATGAGGGGCTGATTTAGAAGTTTTCTATATGCAAATAAAAGAAAACAAAACAAAAACTTGTTTTCAAATGATTAATTAGATACATGGAATAGAGTTTAAATTATTTTAGAACTTGTTTGGCATTTTACAATGAATTACTATGCATTTAAAGTAATTTTCTACAAAATTTTGCACTACAATCACTTTACATACAAAGTGAGTTTACAATGTTTAATTTAGTATATGAAAGTTGTAATTAAATTATATCAAAAATTTTTTTACAATATTTGATTAAAACATACTTTCCCTACTATGTTTATTTAAATCTCAAATTTGATCTTTTATCATGTCATGTCATTTTTCTTTAAACAAAGAGTACTAAGGTAATTTAAAAATCTCTAAACTTTCACTCTTGGGATGCAATCCACTTTTACATTTCCCCTCCTCCTCCTTTCTTTCCATGCATTCACTTTCCCTAGTTAAAGGGAAACCAATTGCAAGAGACTACCCATTTTGCATCGTTCAAATTGATACCAAATGTTATGAAGTATATCATGCCTTTAACTTTAATTTACATATAAAGTTATTAAATTACATCAAATCAAACGAACTCAGTATTATGTTTAAAAGTGATTTTTTAATATTTAAAAATAGAACAATATATTTTAAAATAAATCAAGATTTTAAATATACATTTATTTTCATCAAATAACTTTCTAGAAGAAGAAAAGATGTTTTCTAACAAAAGCTTAATCTCAAATTATATAAATTTAAAATTTTTTTTGTAAGCTTTCATGTGTATGATATTTAAAGTGATATGTTTTGGTTTAAATCAAGAAAAAATAATTTGTAAATTAATAAAAATTAATTTGATGAAAAAAATATGTCTTTTAAAATCTATTATTAAATATCTAAAAAACCATTTTTTAATATCATCATCTTGATATAATAATTTTCACTCAAGAAAAATTTATAAATACAACAACGGTAAGTGAAAGCATTACATGGACTTTATCAACCATCAGAGGGATAAGTTTTACAAATTTGAGCCTTTGAATGGGCCTCTGACCTCTGTGCCGTCTGGCTAAAGTGCGTGTAATCACCTAAGAATGTCGTCGACAAGGCTGCCGGACTGAAAGCGACAGCGTCGTCTTCCAGTTGAACCCCACCAGATATATACTAACGGTTTACTTTTAGAAATCAATGTCTTTTTCCTTTCTTGTTTTGGCCAAATTAGAAATCAATTTTTTTTAAAGTTTTTTGGTAAACAACTTTTATTCTGACATCATGTTGCTAGTAATTATGAAGATGAAACCAATTGGACGATTCCCATTTATTTTGTCCCTAGTAATTAATTGCATTGGACACTGTTTTTTAAGATACCAAAAAGAGAAAAGGATTTAAAAAATTTCATGTCCTTTTCTTCTTTGTCTTTTTTTTTTTGTTTTTTTTGGCTATTGTGTTAAATTATGGAGTATTTGTTAATAGTAATAGGGTCTGGCTAACGGGTGCAGAGGTGTATCCGTTAAGCCACCCTTATTTTCAAGAGAACTTTTATTGTTTTGTATTTTATACTTTTAATAATAGATAGGTCCCGTAAAAAAGGTTAATTGACATTAATATTTTTAGACAAAAAATATCTTTATGGTTTATAACTTTATATTTTCATAAAATTATAATTTTATTTTTATAATTTTTATTTTAAATTTTAATAAATTATTTTAAATTATTCTAAAATCTTGCCAAGATGGATGTTTTAAGTTTTAAAACTTACCCTTAAATTCTTTTAACGAAATTTGAGACTAAACTTTATCAAAAGTGTTTGAATTTTTTTTCTAAAATCTTACTACAATAAATTTTAAATTTAAAAACTTACCCTTAAAATAAAATAATAAGTTAATGTGAGGCTAAACATTATCAAAATATAGATATTTTTACAAATTTAAAATAAAATATTAAATATAAAGGTCTAATAATTTTCTACAACTTGAAAGGTTATATTCATAAAATTTTATTTAACACTTAAAATGTATAAATAAATTTTACCATTTTCAAAAAAAGATAAGAAAAGACAAAACAATATATAATGCTTAACCAATGCATTAATGCACCCGTTAGCATTTGTCATAATAATAATTAGGTTTAAATCCTCGTTCCGCGTTAGAGTTGTTATAATTTAACTATAAAATTTCAAACAAATCAACAACATAAGTGACGAAATAATTACCATCAAATTTTATAATCCCTATAAAAAAATTGAATGATATAATAATAAAGCATGACATTGAGAGGAAAAAAATATAAATTGCCACTAAAATATTTTTAGGAAGATTTTAGGAAAAATAAAAGTCTTTTAAGATATTACCATAATCTTTTTATTTGTTATCCCTTTGGATATTTATCTAAAGATATTAATTGTAAAAAGAAAATTTCTAGAATCATTTAAATCAAAAAAATATTTAAAAAGCATCAAAATTGTCATTTAGAGCTCCTTGGAGCTAGATTTTATAATTATTTTAAATATATGTAAGATAAGGTATCATCAATATAGTATAAAACAAATTTAACGCTTTGTGGGTTTGATTTGAGTGCGTATGTACACATGCATTTTGTAGGATCATAGCCCATATGTGTAAGTTTCATGTGGTAAAGATGATGGTTGGTCAAAAAAAACTATTTGACCCATCATTTACTCACGAATTATTAGCATGTGTTGAGTTGAGTGAAAAGAATCAAAATTGTCATTTAGAGCTTTCTGAAGTTAGATTTTATAACTACTTTAAATGTATGTAAGATAAAGTATAGTATAAAACAAATTTAACACGTTGTCAGTTTGATTTGAGTGTGTATGTACACATTTTGTAGGATCATGGCCCATATATGTAAGTTTCATGTGGTAAAGATGATGGTTGGCCAAAAAAAACTATTTGACCCATCATTTAGTCCTGAATTATTAGTGTGTGTTAAGTTGAGTGAAAAGAACTTCATATCTTTTAAATAAAATCTCGAATTTGAATCTTGTGAATAAAAAAAAAGCTTGGAATAGTTTCTTACGTTTGAATCTGACACAACTCGATTTTGAATTAGTCGAGATTCAATATGACTATCGAATACTAAGAAATTTATATAAAAAAAGGTTCCATCATAAATTTTAGAAGTAATCAATTTACATGATAAGTCGTAAATTTTAGGACACTTATAATATAGTTTCAATGGTTATAATTGTAAAATGTCAAATAGGAAAAAAAAAAGGTTGAAAGGTCTAGTAACATTAACTCTTAGGGGGCGTTTGATTGGAGTAATCTTATATTACCTGTGGTAATAAGATTACCACGACATTACCTGGTAATGTGATTTCCTGGTAATATATGTATTTTCTATTTGGTTTGAATATGAATATCTTAGAGTGTCCTGTTTGGTTGGTGTGGGAATATGACATATACAAATGATCGTTTTACCATTTTACCCTCACTTATTTGTATCTTCATATTTATAGTGAAACTTTTTTAAGAAAAAAAAATTTAATTGAGCAATATAAGAAATATAAATGAAAATACTATTTTTAATAATAATAATAATAATAATAATTGTGTATAGATATTTTTTAAATGGTTTATTTTATTTTTACTATCTCAATTAGGAAAAGGAAAAAAGAAATAATTTAATTCTATCCACACACACACACATACATACATACATATATATACACTATTCGAAATATTTTGTAACAATCCTTATGTTATTAAAATAATAAATAAATTTAAAATAATTAAAAAATAAAAAATTAATTAATTAAAGAAAAAGAGAAAATGAAACAGAAGAAAATAAATAAAAAACTAAAATTAAAAAAATCTCAACGAATGGAGTGTAAATTAAAATAATTAGAAAAATAAAAAATTAAATTAATGAAAAAAAGAAATCAAACAAAAGAAAATAAAGAAAATAAAAATTTTAAAAATCCAACCAATAGGAGTGTGCCATATGACGCCACCCTCGTTCCAAAACACTTCAACAGATCTTGTCTTTTGTTTTAATAGATAGTGTGTGTGTGTATATATCTATATATATATATATATATATATATATATATATATGAGCAACAAGGATAAACAAAAAAAAGTGAATGGTAAAATAAGAAGATTAGTGTTAAAAGGATAGGTAATGTAACATTACTTAAGAGGAGGATGGACATTACATTCCTATCCATATTACCACTTCAGTGGTAATCACATGTCTTGTCACGCCCCGACCCGCAGGCTCGGCCATGTGACAACCGCCGTACCACCTCGAGATGCGTGCCTTATCAGGCGGGCAACCAAGATGGCACAAGGCAAAGAAATAAAGGATATTCGAGTAATATATGAAAACATATGAAATTATTATAGATAATATAGTTCAAAAGTATTTTAAAAGAAAATATTACATCTTACGGTGCTCCATGCAGCGGAAAGTATTATATATAAATACATAAATGTATATGTAAGATGCATTAATATTCCGAGCCAAGATACACAGAGCAAAATGAGGTGGCACCTACAAAGTCGTGTCCACAGTGCCGTACTGGTATCACTGGCCACCAGGACGTCCGCCGTCCGAAACCTGATGATCTGACAACAAAAGTGAATGGGGTGAGTATAATATACTTGTACCCAGTGAAGGACTCGGTTATAATGACCGATCACCTCAGGCTGGGGATATGAAATAATCCAAAAATCAATTTAATAAACCATTTACCAAAATATAGGAAGTCCCATACCAAAACAAATAATAAATCAATAATAATATTTCCAAATGGGCTGGTATCTGAAATTGTCCCAAAAAGGTATATCCGTGCGCTGGGGTATCCATTGGACCGTCAAGGGTTACTCAATATTTCAAAACACTTTTATTTACTCACTGGCCCATTCCCTTGACGTTTGCCTTGCTGTGGTGGAATACAGCAATCTGGAGCCCTGGCGAGTTTCCCTACGCGCCTCTCCCAACCAGGCTCGACTCACCGTGCCCCTCGATAGGCGGTCCACGGCTGAGTATCATGCATGCTCTCAAACTCAGTCCACGCTCCCGCAAATCGGAGCCCCGAGGAACCCGCTCAATCTCTCATCTCTCAGGGGTATCGTACCCCAAATAATTATCAATAATATCAATTTATAAAATATTTGATATTCCCACCCTTTAAATCATTTGTAAACTTGGTGTGTGAGGGTGGACAATTCATACCCCAAAACATATATAAACAATTTAATAAAGCATTTATAAAGAAATTTGAAAACGGTTAACCCTTAATGGTCAACCAATATAATCCAAGCCACTCACAAAAGAGGAGAGCTGTATACTCCCCTATTACTCCACGAATGCCTTAGCTCAAACTGCTACCGGTCCGAAACTCGTACAATCACATACCTAAATAATCAAATTAAAATCTAATTTGATTAATAAAAGCATTCAACCAACAATTAAATCATAAAACAAAACCTATTTAAGGTCACGGCGTAAAATTGGGCAAGTCCGGAGATCAATTGAAGTAAATTAATGTCAATTGGGTCAAATGGGGTCAAAAGGGATCTAGGGCTGCAAAATGATCATTTTGCCCCTGGACCCGAATTTTGCCCAGCAGAGATGATCCGGCCCCGGTTCATACCAGAACCGGCGTCGGTTCTGTTCTGCATTTAAGGCCGAGCTTCGGCCTCTAATCTTCTTCAGCTCGATTCAAGTTCGATTCAACACCAATGGACGTGAAATTCGAAATACATACTCCTCAACACTTAAACTAAGATTCCACAGCATCAAAAACGGAATCAAACAACCAATTATACTCGGAATTCAAATCTAAACACTAAGGGTTAACGTATCTCAGGCAAAACAGAAATCTCAACTTCAATCAACGATTTCTCTTAACACAGGCCATGAAATCAAGCATGTAAACTATCAAATTAAAGCTTGATGAATCTAGAACAACATACCAAATTCCCAGCCACTTCCCACGGTTGAATCGAAAGATATAGCTCGAAGAACAAACTGTCGCCTGAAATGACAGATTTGTAGATTTGGTGATTTCTTGGAAATTTGGGTGTTTTGATCTTCAAAGATACAAGAGAAGTTGGTGTTGATGTTTAATTAAGTGTTTGAAAGGAGATTGAGGGTTTGATTCGAAGGAATTTGGAAGAGAGAACTCAGAGAATAAAGAACAAGAAGAGAAGATGAAAATGGGGTTCTCGGGTGGCCGAGACCCCATATAATTCGGTCAGATCCGGCGTCGGTTTTGACCAGTTCCGGCACCGGAATCAACAGAGTCAAGGTTGACTCCGGTCAACTCGGTCAAACTTCCTTGGGATCCGTGCCCAAGTGGGCCCCGCAACTCAGAACTTCAATTTTAGGGTTTTTAAGCTTGAAATTGAGCTAAATGAAGTATAAAACATCCATGGGAAGTCAAATTTGGTATATTGACTAGACAATAATACATAAATACTCAACTTGACACGTGCGGACTAGGTCCGGGCATGTCATGTCTATCTGACACTATTTACAAAATAACTAAATGATGATATGTAACTTGACCTGATGCATATTCTCTAAATAATGCAACATAACCCAAATCAAACGTCCCCTTAACGATTTAACACCCCATGGCCTACAACTTGCAGCTTGGAAATTTGGTTAAAATTAAAACTTCGCATGAATAGAGCAGACATAAGAATTTAGATCCTAATTCAACCAATTTCCATATTTGCAAAACAACACAAATTAATATTATATTTCTATCTTATAAAAGCAATTTCGAGTAGATCTATCTATTAGAAACTATTAAAGGAGTAGACAATGCTCCTAGAGAGGTTTTGGCGCAAGGGTGGGGGACATATGTCACCCACACATTGGTTGGATTTCTCTCTCTCTCTCTCTCTCTTTTTAAATTCTCTTTTTTTTTCTTTTATTTGATTTTCTTTTTTCTTTTAATTTATTTACTTTTGTCATTATTTTAATTTTATTTATCATTTTAATATTTTTTCTTTCCATTTTTTCTTTTGTTTGATTTTCTCTTTTTTCCTCAATTTAATTTTTTTACTTTTCTAATTTTTTTAATTTTATTTATTATTTTAATGACAATTGGAATGTGACTATTGGGGAGAAAAATAAAAATTATTTTAAATTATAAGTAAAGATATTTTTCAAAAAAATCATATAATTAAATTAACATACTTTTATAAAATTCAATTAATATAGTCATAAAATTTGGCTAATAACTAAAATCCATAATCTATAATATTTTTGAAATTATTACATATAGGTCAATCTACTACGTCCCTATAAATTATACTTATTAAAATTGAGCTAAACTTGTATGATTAACGAAAATATAAGTTTAGGAAAAGAGTTAGTTCTCAATATAATATTTTATGGCTAAATATATAAATTAGCTTTCAAACTATACCAAAAAGAACAAATTAGCCCCTAAACTTTTATTTGGGACAATTAACCCTTCAAACTAGTATTTTTGGATAATTAACCCCCAAAAGGATTATATTGCATGAAATTTCAAGAGTTATATTATCCCAAACTATTAAGTTTGAGGGGTTAATTGTCCCAAAAAATAGTTTTGAGTAGTTAATTGTCTTAAAATAATAGTTTGAGGGGGTTAATTATCCCAAAATAATAGTTTGAGAGGCCAATTGTCCTAAATAAAAGTTTAAGAGCCAATATGTCCAAAAAGGTATAGTTTAGGGGCCAATTTAGATATTCAGCCAACATTTTATTATCGAATAAATAAGTTACCAAAGGCCAGAAAGTTTAGCCAAATTATATATTAGGGGAAGCTCGTTTTGAACATTGTAAATTTTATAATCTTGCTCAAGATTGAACCCAATTGATTTGATTTGCCAAAAAGCCTAAGTTTGCCCACAATTTTGTTTTTGTATCATTGGTATAGAATCTATGACAAATAGAGAAGAAATAAATAGAGAAGTATAGCAAGAAATATTAACGAGAAAGGGAAAAACTGGGGGAAAGAGAAAATAGGTTAAAAAGTTACTTTTAATATGAGCCGTTAGATTTTTTTTTGGGCAAAGTAGTACTTAGATTCAATTTAATCTAATAGTCTAGAACATGTGTAAAACTTTTGTTTTATAGTGAGTGTAAATAGATCTTTTATCATTTTAATAACATATCTAATATAAAAAAATGTGAAAAAGTTCTCAAACCGACAAAAATCACTAAGTTAAATATTTTTTTAGACTTATATATCATGGGTGAAAAAAAATCTTACAAAATATATAAAAATTTCAAAAATAAAAGAAAATACTTAAATGAAAAAAAAAGAAGAGATTAAAGAGGCACTGTTTCAAATGAATCTGTCCAAGGTGCCTTGACTGGACGGTATGACAGCTATGTTCTTCCAAAAATTTTGGCATGTATTTGGTGCAGATGTTACACAATGTGTCCTCCATTTTTTGAGAATAGGTGACTCATTATCATGTATTAATCATACAAATACAGTTTTGATTCCCAAACAAGTTTCCTGCTTCTCCTAAGGAGTACTGTCCAACTAGTTTATGCAATGTGCTTTACAAAATTGCCTCTAAGGTGTTGGCCAATCACCTTAAACAAGTTTTACCATCCCTTATTAGTCTTAATCAGAGTCCGTTTGTGCCCGTTAGGCTAATCTTTGACAATGCGCTTGTGGCATATGAGACAGTGCATGCTCTTAAGAGTAAGTCAGTGGGCAAAACTGTTATATGGCTTTGAAGCTCGATATAAGTAAAGCATATAACAGAGTGGAATCAGATTATTTGGAGGGAATGATGTGACAAATGGGGTCCAAAACACTTGGTCTTTCTCCTTATGATGTGTGTAACATTGTTCTAACAAGAGGACTCAGACAAGGCAACCTAATTTCTTTGTATCTTTTCTTACTTTTTGTTGAGGCCCTATCTTGTTTGCTTAATAAGGTTAATCATGCTGGTTTTATCAAGGGTGTCTAAGTATGTCAGCGAGCTCCTCAAGTTAATCATCTATTATTTGTAGATGATAGCTTATTATTTTTGAGGGCCACAATTCAAGAATGTGAACATGTTTTGTCACTATTACGGCAATATGAAGTTGCATCTAGCCAGTTAGTAAATGTGGACAAGTCAACAGCTTTTTTTAATGCCACTACAACTACACCTGTTAAGGATCAGGTCATGCAACGTTTGGGTGTGTCCAAGATTCTAGAAAAGGATCGCAAGCTGGGATTGCTAATTATGATTGGAAGGGCTAAACGAATTCATTTTCATCATATTAAAAAGAGGATAAGGCAATGGATTGCACATTGGCGGGGTAAACTTCTTTCTATTGCAGGAAAGGGAGTCCTTATTCAAGCCGTGGCTCAAGTGATACCAATGTATGCTATGAGTTGCTTTCGATTTCCCAAGACTTTTGTTCATGAATTAAATATGTTGATAGCAAGGTTTTGATGGGGTAATGGAAAAGATGGTAATCGTATTCACTGATTGAATTGGGACAGCCTATGTTTATCAAAGCTGGATGGAGGTCTGGGCTTTTGTGATTTTGAAGCCTTTAATTTGGCTTTTCTTGCGAGTAGGGATGGCGGCTTATGCATGATGAGACTACTTTGTGCTATCAAATTTTCAAAGCGAAGTATTTTCCCCAACCCTTTTCCCTTGATGCTCCACTTGGTAGGAACCCGTCATTTATGTGGCAAAGTATTTGACATGGTAGACAAGTGCTGGTTGAGGGTTGTCGGTGGAGGATAGGTGATGGTAGAAGGACATCAACTTTGAAGCATCGTTGGCTGGGTAAGTTCCCTTTCTACCCTATACTTGTGAATGCTAATATTATTGTTCTTGATTCTATTAGTGAGCTAATTGGTTATGTCAATTGGGAATGGGATGAAGATTTGATTTGATCTTTATTTGTAAATGTTGATGATATTATGGAAGTTCCTTTGGGTCCGAGACCACGAGATGATCTTTTTTGTTGGGTGGAGAATAGACTGGGTCGATTTTCAGTAAAACCTGCATATCATAATGGCTCAACAAGTATTGGGAAAAGAGGTGGAGGCCATTGAGTTACGAAATCCAGTTTGGAAATTGTTCTGGGTAGCAAAAGTTGTATTGAAGATTAAATTCTTTACTTGGCAGCTACTACGTAGCATTCTACCAGTTCTGATTTGTTGTTGCAAAGGCATAACATGGTGGAGGATTCGTGTTGTGTATGTGGGGAAAGGGGGAGTCCCTTTACCACATGTTTTTTGCATATACATTTGCTATGGCAGTGTGGGATCAAGTTGGAGGTTAGGTGAGGTAGTTCCTTAGTGATTGGTTTAACTTGTCTAATTTTTGGCTATTTTTCCTCACTAAATCTCAGCAACAATATTCATTAAGGGTTATTCTTTATGTCTTGTGGTTCCTTTGGGTAAATAGGAGTCGGTGGTTGCATGAAGGATCCTGTTGGCAAGTACAATGTTTAGTTGTCAAAGCAAAACTCTACCATAAGGACTATGATGAAAGTGCATCAACTGTGTATGGGGAGTTCAGGTAAGGAAAGATGCTGTGCAGATTATATGGTGGTGCCCTCCACCAGCTAGGATACTAAAGTTGAATGCTGGTGCAAGCTATCAGGACTCATCCAATCAGCCCTCATTTGGAGTTGGTTTGCATAATACGATGGGAGATGTTATTCTGTGTGCTGTCTCACGACTGGAAGGAGTTCAGTCGGCCATGCATGTTGAAGCCCATGCCATTACTTTTGGTCTAGAACTAGCTTGGGAACGGGGTTATTTGTCCCTAGTGGTAGAAAGCGATGTTGCTGTTTTAATAGCTGAGATTAAACTCGGGAACCATTCTCTTTGGGAAGGAAGTCACCTCATTGTAGATATTGTTTCTTTAGCTACAATTTTTGATTCATGTGTTTTTAAGCATGTGATACGAGGGGCAAATGTTTTAGCTCATAGGATGGCTAAATGCACATGTTCCTTAGGCAATCAACGGGTTTGGATAGGCCATTTACCCACATCTGTTTGTAACCGGGATGTTTATCTATCTCAATGAAATGCCTCTTTCTCTTAAAAAAAAAAAGGAAAGGAAAAAACAAATGGGCTCTTTTAGCCAAAAATATTTAAAAAGGAAATGAGTCAATAGAGAAGTGACAATTGCATTAGTTCACCCTTTCAAGGAAAGTGGTCCATAAATATAGGTTTCATATTCAGTTTGTGATGCCAATATGGGGGTAGGTCAAAGTGATTAAGGTTTGGATTTATGACGTAAAGCATCTGGATTCGAACCCCTATAGGCCTCCATTAGCAGACGATCTATAAGTCTGAAAAATTCACAAGTGAAAGTTAATAGATCTATAAACTCCTAAAGGGGTTGACGGTTTTTTTGAATTTTAGAGATGAGACAACCTCCTCAATTCTTAAACTGTTTTCTACCAAAAGAAAAATATGCAGGTTATGGTGGTGGACATTTTTTATTTTTTTATTGGTATATCTCTATCTCTCATGTGTTTATTATGTTCATTTTTCGATTAATTTTTCTGCTAACTGATAAAGATTAAGACAGAATTTTGTAAATTCAATTGAAAAGAATGACTTTTCTTCATTCAAACACATGACAAGTAGAAAATTAATGTTCGAGTCAGGCAAACCAACCTAGCATTTAGTTCAAACCAAGGAATAAAAAACCAGACCAGACCGGATCGACTGGGTCATTTGGTTGAATCGGGAACTGGCCACAAGTTCGGTCTGGTCTGATAAGGATCATTAACCCAGATTTGTAGTGAACTGTTTTTAAAACGGTTGGACCGGTTTAGTAAAATTTTAAATTTTAAATTTTTTAAGTTATTTTTAATTGACTAACCTAAATCCAAAAAATGTCCAAATTTTATTTTTTTTTATTATGTTTGAACTTTTGATTTTGAATTTTTGACCTTAAATTTTTTATTTTTTTATTCTAATGTACTCCTATAATAAAAATTTAATTTGTGATATAAAATAATTTGTATTATTTATTTATATTATGTGATGCACTAATATTTTATACTTTTTCTTATTTTTATGAATTTTTTTAAAATTTTTTTTATTGAAAATTGAAAATTTAAATATTTTAAAAAATTAATAAAACTAAAATATTCATATAATCGGTCCAAACGGTTCAACTAGTTGAACTGATTGAACCATTAAACTTTTAACCTTATCGGTTCAAGCACCGATCCCGTTTTTTATTCATTGGTTCAAACTCCCAAAATCAATAAACAAACAGTCTCGGCATAAAAAATAATAATAATAATAATAAATAAACAAACAGTCAAAGCCTGCCTTTCAGCCTAGGGTGAAGTAGATTGATTCAAAGAATCTAAATAAGTAAAGCTAGAGAGAAAGGAGCCAAATTGCTTTGTGTCAATAGCAGATCCACTTTCATCTGGCAAGAACATAAATGGTTTGCTTATATTGATTTAGAGGTGACAAATTCAATCGAAATCGAATTTTTCCACATCCGATTCGACAACAAAAGTTTAAATGGCTTGAACTGAAAGAAACCTAAAAAACTTGAATCTCAAAAAATGAGAACCCGAACAAATGCATGCATTAATCTATTCCTTATTCCCCTTCTTTGTCCTCCCGAACTTTGAAACCGGGATGCTTTGTTCATTCCAGAAGAAGTTATGTGGATCAATTAAAGTCTTTATACGAACAAGCCTCTTAAAATTGTTGTTGAAGTATTTGAAGCCCCAAACTGATGCTTGTGCGTAGCTTGTATATCTATTACTGTTTCTTCCCAAATCAAGATCCCTGTAATTCAAATAAGCGGCCCTTGGAGATTTTGAAACGTAAGGTTCCATGTACTTATACAGCCTTCTCATCCACCCTAAGTACTTCTCCGTTTCCTCTGCATCTTTCCAATCAAGAATGTATTGGATCCCATATAGGTTTCCACTTCTATGAGGGAAAGGAGTTTCTGAACTGGAAATTTGGCTCATTACTCCTCCGTAAGGTGTTAGGATCAACATGGAACCCTCTTCTTCGACAAGCATTTTGAATAGGCCTTCTAGTCCTGTTTCTGAAATTGGTTCTTTCACATAGTCGGATTTGGTTTTTGAGAACTGCGTAGATGTCACAGTCCTGTTAACCAGAATATCTATGGGATCTGTAATTGAAAAACCAGCGAAATAAAGGACAGATTGGATCCAACTCATTTCGCTGCAGTTGTCTCGAGCTACTCCCAGCTCAGGGAAGCTATCTTGTAGAAGAGGAAGGAGTCTTTCAGCAGTACCAAGAAACAAGCAATCGAAGGAAACTTGAATAGTTTTGTTTTCATTCGAATTTGCCGAACTAGTAACTCCAAGAACGGCATGTAGAAATATGTCTTGGTGCAGCTTATCACCAACTGTTTGCCACTTTTGGAGAAGTTTGCTTGCTCCTTGTTCCAGAGTCTTTACAATATTGAAAACAGTAACAGTTAGAGGAACACGAACCAGCCTAAGTTTCCATGAGAAAATGACTCCAAAGTTGGCTGCTCCACCTCCTCTGATAGCCCAAAAAAGATCTTCTCCCATGGAGTTTCTGTCAAGAACATTTCCATTAACGTCAACTATCTTGGCATCAATAACATTGTCAGATGCTAAACCATTTTTTCTGAATATGGTTCCGAATCCACCTCCACTGATGTGTCCACCTACTCCAACGGTGGGGCAACTACCGGCCGGGAAGCCATGGACATTGCTTAAGCTAGCAATGTTGTGGTATAGCTCACCTAGAGTTGCACCTGCCCCAACCCATGCATACTCATTTTTTATGTTTAAAGTGATAGATCGGATTCGGAAAAGATCTATGATTACAAATGGAACATAATCAGATATGTAGGAGAGGCCTTCATAGTCATGTCCTCCACTTCGAACCAGAAAATGCATGTGATTTTCATTGGAACAGATTATGGCTACCTGGATGTGAGCTTGGGAGTCTGGCATAACTATGTATTGTGGTTTTGAAGCATTCAAGAACCTCAAATTTCGTATGGAAGACTGGAAAATAGATAAATATTGGGAACTATTTTGGCTAAAGATAACATCAGACGTTAAGTTAGAATTAGGCAGAAAATGAGAGGAAAAGCATTGCAGAAAGCTTTCATTTGAAGTACTTGCGTAGCCAACTGAGACAGAAAGGAAGAGAAATAATGTTAGTGTTGCCATTATTGCAGACTATTTCTTTAGAGAAGATAATGTAAATTGATACAAGAAATTTATATTGGGCAGGAGAAGACTAGTTTATACAGAAGGTAGAGAGTACTTTTCAAGGTGACATGAGACATTGTTTACTGGCTTTCTGGATTTTTTTGTACTGTAGAAAACAACGTAGAGAGAGGACAACCTAAGATCCATGTGAAGTCTTTGTACTTTAGGGATGAAGTTTCCATCAATCTTATTCTCCCTGTGGTTGAAAATTGCAAGACGCAATCATCAAAACCAACCAATATAAAAGCCAATCCATCCATGTTTAGGCTTTTCTAAGAATTTAAGAATTAAGAATTTCAAAGTTAAGAGTCTATATTTTTCTTTGGTGTGCCTTCACTTTCAGCTCACCGTGAGGATGGATGATTGAGTAGTCCTAATTTTGCAATATTTTTACGGGCCAAATGAATCGAACAAATGCTATACTATATATTTTCACCTGGACCTAGAGGTGTTAAATCGGCTTGATCAGGTAGGTTTCGGGTTCGGGTCAATTTGGGTCAAAAGAGTTTCGAGTCATTCGGGCTAGGGTCTTTCGGGTCTCGGGTCATTCAGATTCAGGATTTTCGGGTTTTGTTCTCGGGTTTGTCGGGTTTCGGATCATTCGGGTTTCGGGTTCGGGTTTTTCGGGTTTGACCATCTGGTCTTTCAGGTTTTAGGTTTTTTGAGTTTAGTATCATTTGGATTCGATTTTTTCGGATTTAACTCTCAAGTCATTCGAGTTCCCGATTATTTTAAATTAAATTAAAGTTTTGCTTTTACAAATTAACACTTAAAAGAGATTTTATCAAAAATATTATTTATTAGATTTGTTATAAATTGTAATTAAATTAATTAAATTTGTAATGTTATAAATGTATTAATTAAATTAGTAATATCTATAACTTTTTAAAAATTTTCCTATAAATTATCTATAATTTTAAATAAAATAAATATTTATCATTTTATTTATTACTAATTCATTTCTAAATTCTAATTGATATATAACAAATTCATGATTCATAATATCATTAATATATAATTATGAATTATCCGTCGTACAATTACAAACTAAGAACCCAGAATTTTGATATACAATTACAAACTAAGGAATCAAAATTTTGGCATATAATTACAAAATTTACCAGTTTCCTCTTATTGAATTAAAAATTTAAAAGCTTTTATTTGGTCGATGAATAGGATAGCTGAAAAGGATTAGCCAATAGCCAATAGGCTATCCAGACCGTCATACAGTTATTGCCACTATGAACCACTAATCTTAGTATCTTATTATCTTAGTGCTAATGACTTTGTTTTATTCTTTCTTTTCTAAAACTTGTATATATACTATACTTTATAGTGATTAGTGATTACCATCACCTACTTCTGCATAATAGAAAATTTGCACACACACTACATTCGGCATTCTCATTAAATTTTTGTTTTGGCAAAAACTAAATTATAAGGAGAAAATATATGACAACATATTGAAATTTTAATTTCAATTTTTCAATGTTTAGATGCTTTTTGTTGGATAGATAATTCATTAATTTGATATGAACATTAGTAATTTATTAATACTACTATAAATTATAAATTATAAATTTTCTTAGTTAAAATGGAAAATTGTCATTCACATAAAAAAAGTTTATTTCTTGATTTGATCAGTAATGATGAAATCAACATGACCTTTTGTAAATTCTCAAATTTTCCTTAATAATGTTCATAATTAATATTATTAAATTTAAGTAACAATATTCTATAAATTCATATAATTCAATCATAATAATAACATTTAAAAAATTTAATTATGAAAAAAATATTTTTTTAAGTTCACTTTGATCAAAATTTGATCAATTATTTATTTTTATTTTCTTTATCAAATTTATTTATTAAATTTGAAGTTTAGGAGGTATATAAAAATACTCTATCTGTCCTATTTATCTGTCATAATTAATCGTTTTATATAGGGCAAAAAAAGTAGTTATGGTACAAAATTTGATACATATTTACATTAACTTTCTTATTTTATCTCTATCTCTCTTCTTCTTTAATTCTCTCTCCTATTTAAGAAAAATATTCATTTAAGAGAGAAAGAAAGTAGTTTAAAAAGGTAATTTTAGAAAATTAATAATTAATGCTTGGATATAGACAAATAAAAAGGGATTAATAAAGTTTTTAGAAACAAATAAAACTTCTAATAAGGGGCAGATAAATAGGGACAGAGGGAGTATTTCATTAGTTTGTTTGGTTCTTTCGGGTTAGATTCTCGGATTTTTCGGGTTAGATTCTCCGGTCAATTGGGTTTCGGGTCGGTCGGGTTCGGGTCGTTTACTTTTTTAATCAAATCAAGTCAGATTAATTTTGGATTCAGATTGACCAAGTTTTTAAATTCGAATTAACTTTTGACAGCTCTACCTGGACCTTGAGTCATGCTTTTGTACTTAAACTGCAAAGCCTGGCTCACCCCTGGTTGAACATGAATGCACTTGGATTGGAATTCCCTGAGCTTTTCTGTCTAAAGCCATTCAGCAGGTTAGGCCCAAATCTCAGGATTGCCGATACTCATCAACCCTGAGCTTTTCTGTCTAAAGCCCATTCAGCAGGTTAGGCCCAACTCTCAGGATTGCCGATACTAATTAAAGAATTTTCTCATTGATTTTTCAGAAGAGTTGGGAGTAGACTGCTACTATGCGTGCGGCCATTTGTTCCTCTAGAATGCATTTGGTCATTAAAGACTCTTTATCTTTGGGTCCCTAATTATTCGTGCTGGGGAAGAGTTGCATTTTCTTTTCTGATTTCCTTCTTTTATTGTATTTACTGGAAACAAGGGTTTGCTAATGAATAATGATGATTAACTTCTTTAACCTTAAATATGAAATTGCAAAGAAACATATATCTTCTCCCTCTTTCCTTTTCAGTTTTTTTTTCTCCCAAAAATTATTTGGTCTTCAAGAATGCTCCTTTACATGCTTAGTTAGTTTTCTTATAATATATGGGCTCTCCAATTATGTGAGTTAGTTCATTTAAACACTCGGATGAGGTAATTGTCAGAAGAAAGGAAGGCAAAGCAGTGAAGAATTAAGAAGTAATGACGGTGTATTTTGTTTTCTTATCCTATCATTTTAATTTGTGCTTGTTTATGAATCTGTAATGAAAATTTACCCTTGTTGCTGCTAATTAAGCATATCTCTCACAATTAATGAATAATCAATTCTTTTTCCCTGTTACGACTAATTTGTGCCATTTGTAGAAATAAAAATCCCTTTCGTTGCAAGGTTTATTAATCTTCATAAAGATTTAGTAGTAGTTTGTTTGAACGCCTTTCTACTAGATAAGAGAAACTCAGGTGTCAAGGAGAGGAAGCTTAACCAACGGCACAGGTCTTGAGTATAAAGTTCTTATCTTTTTATCCGATCCAGTCAATAGTATCAAGCTATAAATTTCAGCATTGTGAATCAAAATATATATACTTTGTGAAGAACTCAACAACAGGAAGGACAAATCACTTCCTGGGGTCGCAGTTTGGTTGATGAGGAGGACTGCAACATTTGGTAACGTGAGGAGCTGCACCATCGCAAAACAAGTTATTTCTACTTGTTTAATCAACTCTCTACTTCAAAAGCGGCTCCTGTTTGTCCTCCCATTTGTCCAATCTTTTTCTAGCTTCCTCGACTGCGCGCCATTGCAAATAAAATACTTCAATCACATTGAGGGTACAGTCCAGGCAAGCAAAAAGAAGTGAAGGGAGACAAAGATTTCGAAGCAAAATCACCTCCTTTTTCATTTTCTATAATCACAGGTATCATATTCATTTAATAATTTACGATTAATCCCTTAAGACCTCAAACGAGGGAAGTTCTCCTAAATTTATTTCTCTATTCACAAGACTCAAACTCGAGTCCTTATTTAAGAGACATTGAGTCCATTCCATTTAATCTAACATGTGTTGGTAAATCCCCTCCTTTTTCAACCTGTCTAAAATGTGACCCAAATCAAGATGAGAGTTTGAATGGCTGTGCCACGTACCTATCATACTTGACAATATTCCCTGCAACCAGACCAACAATATAGGATTAATGAATTGAATTATGTAGAATAATCCAAATCCCCCATGTAATTTCAAAATTTAAGAATGTAGTTAATTGCCTTCGCACCCAAATTAAAATAAAATCCAAGAAGAGAACACAAGGGAATCCAAATTATGTAATACTCCCTCTATCCCTATTTAACTGTCATAATTTGATCAAATCAACCTTATTATTATTTATAATAAAATTATAAGGTTCAAAACATATTTTTTAAAAATTTAATTATATATATTATAATTAATGTTCAAAATCAGAATTGATTTCACCAAATTATGACAATTAAATAGGGACAAAACGAGTAATGACACGCCCGGACCTAGTCCGCACGTGTCAAGTATTATATTTATGTAAATTATTTAGCCAAGAAACCAAATTATATTTTTCATAGACGTTTTGAACTTCCTTTAGCTCAATTTCGAGCCTAAAAGTTTAAAATCAAGTTCGGAGTCGAATTGGGGGTAATTGGGCACGTGGTTCGAAGCAATTAGGGCCATGTTGGCTGAAGTCAATCTAAAAAGGTTGACTTCAGCCCAGCTGACCACAAAGGGAGGACGGGTAACCGACCCCCCTTTAATGCCATTTCTTCTTTTCTTTTTCTTTTCACGTTTTTCTCTTCTTCTTCTCTTCATTTCTTTCTTTCTTCAAATCCTTTCAATTTCCTTTAAATTTCCAGCCTTAAATCCATCATTAAACATTTTATCAATCATCAATAACAACTCCTTTAGCTTGTTTGAGAATCAAAAACATCAAATTCATGAAGAATTTTTGAAATCTAGAAATCTGTCAAACTGGCGACAGATTGTTCATCAGCTCATAACTTTCAATTCAACCGTGGGAACTGGCTGGGTTTTTGGTATGTTATTCTAGACTCATCAAGCTTTAATTTGATAGCTTATACACCTCATTTCGTGGCCTGAGATGAAAGTTATGCTAATTTGAAGTTGAATTTCGCTGCTGTCCAGAAAATCTGCACACCTTGCTGTTTTGCTTCGAATTTCTTGCTGAATTCATTGTTTAATTCCGTTTTTTTTGCTATGGTTTCAAAGATTATGTATCTAAGATTACTTGTTTCAATTCTCATGCATTTTGGTGGAGAATTGAAGGAGAATTGAATTTAGGAATAGTGCAACTAGATTTTCTGGTTGCTGAAGAAATGTGCAACCCGGATCCATTTGGATCCGGGTTGGACCCAGCTGATTGGGTCATTTCCAATTTGGGTCTTAAGGTGCAAAATGGTCATTTCGCGGCCCTAGGTCCCAATTAACTTATTATAACTTCAATTAATTTACGGACTTGCCCAATTTTACTCCGAGACCTTAGAAACTCTAATTAGATTTTACCTAGGTGTTTAATTTTTAGTCAATTGCTTTTATTAATCAAATTAGATTTTAATTTGATTATTTAGGTACGTGATTGTACGAGGTTGGAACCAGTAGCAATTTGAGCCTAGGCGTTCGTGGGAATTTAATCGGGGAGTATACAACTCTCCTCACTTGTGAGTGGCTTGGATTATATTGGTTGACCATTGAGGGTTAACCGTTTTCAAATTTATTTATAAATGCTTTAATAAATTGTTTATATATGTTTTGGGATATGAATTGTCCACCCTCACACACTGATATTATAAATGATTTGAAGGGTGAGAATTTCAATAAATTTTATATATTGATATTATGGATTATTGTTTGGGGAACGATACCCCTGAGAGATGAGATATTGAGTGGTTTCCCTCGGGGCTCCAATATGTGGGAGCGTGGACCGAGTTGTGAGCATGCGTGTTACTCAGCCGTGGACCGCCTATTGAGGGGCACGGTGAGTCGCTCCTGAGTGCGAGAGGCGCGTAGGGAAACTCGCCAGGACTTCTATATGCTGTGTTCCACCACAACAAGGCAAACGTCAAGGGAATGGGCCAGAGAGTAAAGTAAAAATGTTTTAAAAGTATAAAGTAACCCTTGACGGTCCAGTGGATACCCCAGTGCACGGGTATACCTTAATGGGACGATTTCAGATGCCAGCCCATTTGGATATATTGTTATGGATTTGATATTTGATTTGGTTTGGGATTTCATATATTTCAGTAAATGGTTTATTAAATTGAAATTTTGATTATTTCATATCCCCAGCCTGAGGTGATCGGTCTTTATAACCGAGTCTCTCACTGGGTACAAGTTTATGTACTCACCCCATTCACTTTTGTTCTCAGATCATCAGACTTTGGACGGCGGACGTCCTGATGGCCAGTGATCCCAGTTCGTCTCTGTGGACACTATATTGTAGGTGCCACCTCATTTTATTTGATATATCTTAGCTCGGAATATTATTACATCTTACATATACATTTGTGTATTTATAAATAATACTTTCCGCTGCATGGAGCACCGTAAGATGTGACATTTTATTTTGAAATATTTTTAAACTGTATTATCTATGATAATTTCGTATGTTTTCATATATTGCTCGAATATCCTTTATTTTTAAGCCTTGTGCCATCTTGGTTGCCCGCCTAACGATGTACGCATCTCGAGGTTGTACGGCGGTTGTCGCGTGGCCGAGCCTTCGGGTCGGGGCGTGACAAGTAACATCCAACATTAATCACATATGCAACAAAAACTTGCCATCCGCACCCAACAGCCACATCATCGTCAATGCATAAAACCAAAATATGAGACGAATCTGTTCTATTAAACACAAACTCTCAATGCATGGGCTTTTCAGGTAATTTGTCCTATCTTTATTGTTTTCTCTTTCTCAAGAGTTGCCTTTTTTCAGTTGTTCTTGATATGTTAGCTGTCTAAGTCTATCCTGATATCATAGAATCATTATTTAATGCTTCATAATTCTTCTCTACACACCCTTGTATAATTTTTACTGGAGACTATAATGATATTGGGGATGTAGATTACCTGTGCAAATTTACCATACCAAGATTACCAAGATGTGATTAATAATTTGATGTTATCTTCTCATGAAGATGATAATTTGTTATGGAATTCCTTATATTTACTGTCAAAGGTCACGAACAAGTGTCCAAGATACCTGTTGATTTTTTATCATATTATTTGAATGTTAGCATTTAGTATCTCTAAATGGAACTGGTTATTCATCTCAGGCCACTAACCATGGTCCTTAGGCATCTACCGCTGGGATTTTAATGCCTTTGTGCACTATACTCGCTAATTAGGCATCAACCTCTTATTCTTAGTACGATATCCTTTTCTAATCTCTTTGAACTCCCTACCTGCAAAATGCAATCAGATTTACTCCACTCATTAAAGGGAATTAATTTGATAGTTTTTTAAGCTTGCATTCTGAATTTGAATTGGGCTTTGGATCAACCTATCTTGATTGACTGCCTTCAACAACAAATATCAGTTAGTTCTTAAGACCTAGTTATTCCTGCTGGGGAAGAGGTGCATTTTATTTTCTGCTTTCCTTCTTTTACTGTATTTATAACAAGGGACACTAACCTTAGATATGAAATTGCAAAGAAACCTATGTCCTCCCTCTTTCCTTTTCCTTTTTTTTTTCCAAATATTTTTTGGTCTTTCAAGAATGCTCCTTTACATGCTTAATTCGCATTTTATCATATATGGATTCTCCGATATGTGAGTTGGTTCTGCAAAACCCACCAATATCAATGATCATGGGCATGTAGTGTCTGTTGCTCATACCAGAAGAAACCCACCTGATGGCTGTAGGCAACAGACTGACATACAAACGATTGCAAAATTTAGTATTCCAAATTTGAATGGTTAAAGTCACTGTGTGGGATTTTTTTACACATAGGAACATGATTTTCATCTGGCAACTAACTGCAACAAATTTGTTAGCAATAAGAGTTCAAGAGCTGTAGATCAGGGTACATACATATCATTGTCCCATTTGACAGCATGGAAGACATTTGTGATTGTTGATGCAATAGAATGCAGCATTTGAAAGAATAGAAGTGAAATCACAGAAAAGAACTGTTGCTCGAACCTTCTATGTTTTCTACTCCAATCCTCGTGAACGGTTGCCTTTTTGTAATCATTCATGCATTTTTGTTCTTTGTGTCTTGTTTCTCTCTTCTATTCTCAAATTTTATATGAACTGGTTATATGGAAAATTTAGATTTGGAAATTCTTTTAAGCTGTATTTAATAACACCTTGCAATTTCTAAATAATGAAATGCTAGGACTCTTACTGACAACATGGTGTTGGGAGTATTAAAGGGTTTCGAAAAGAGACTTCAACTGACTGGTGTTGGATATCGTGCAATGGTAGAAGGAAAGGACCTGGTATTCTTGGCTTTTCTCATCCAGTCAGGATGGAAATCCCTGAAGGCATTCAAGTGAAGGTAGAGGAAAACACCAGGATTGTCGTAAGTGGATATGACAAAAGTGACATTGGTCAATTTGCTGCTTCTGTTAGAAAATGGAGACCTCCGGAACCGTATAAAGGAAAAGGAGTTAAATACACGGATGAGGTTGTCAGAAGAAAGGAAGGGAAAGCAGGGAAGAAGAAGTAATGTTGTGTATTTTGTTTCTTATCCTATCATTTTGTGCTTGTTTATGAATCTGTAATGAAAATGTACCCTTGTTGCTGCTGAGCATATCTCTCACAATTAATGAATAGTCAATTCTTTTTCCCCGTTACGACTAATTTGTGCCATTTGTAGAAATAAAAATCCCTTTCGTTGCAAGTTTTGTTCTTCATATAGAAATAGGATTTTCATTCTTCTTCTTCTTCAAAAAAAAAAAAAGAAATAGGATTTTCAAGTCATTGCTTAGAAGTAGATTGCTCGACCGCCTTTCTACTAGATAAGAGAAACTCAGTGGTCAAGGAGAACGAAACTGCAGGAAGCTTCAGCCAACGGTACAGGTCATGAATATAAAGTTCTAATTTTTAATCACAAATCATGTTATTTCGTTGCAACGGCAGAGAGCTGCACCATCACAGAACATGTTATTTCTAGCTGTTTGTGTCGGCTCCGGCCAACCAATGTTCAATCATCTCAACTTAAAGTGGCTCCAGTTTGTCCTCCCATTTGTCCAATCTTTTTCTAGCTTCCTCGACCTGGCGGCGCAGATAAATTACATTGAAGGTAAGAAGCAGGCAAGCAAAAAGAAGTGAAGGAAGACAAAGATTGCGAAGCAAAATCACCTCCTTTTTCCAGTCTGTCCGAAATGTGACCCAAATCAAGATGAGAGTTTGCATGGTTGTGCCACCTATCATACCTGACCATATTCCCTGAAACCAGACCGACCATGCAGGATTAATGAATTACATTATGTCGAATAATCCAAATCTCCCATGTGGTTTCAAAATTTGAGAATGTAATTAATTACCTTTGCACCCAAATTAAAATAAAATCCAAGAAGAGAACCCAGGGGAACCCCAACCACGTAATAACATCCAACATTCACGTATGCAACAAAAGCTTGCCATCCGCAACCAACAGCCACACCTTCGACAATGCATAAAACCAAAATATGAGACGGATGTGTTCAATTGAACTCCTACCTTCCCTACGATGACATCGCATGATTCTCTTAAAGTGTTGAATTTTCAATTCTACCCATTAGGATTTGATCTCGGATTCTCTCGAAGTACTAAAGAAGAATATATGGACATGTTGTTCGGATTAGAAATTGAATATAAATACATTACATGATATTCTGTAGGCCTACTACATATTTTACCCCGTAAACTTTGTAGCTTTTGATACTTTACCTCTTAAAATTTTATTTTGAACATTTTACCGATTGAATTCTTATTTTTAACACACATTACCTCTTTTGTCAACATAAGAGCAATGACGCTGTGATGGTGCTAACGTGGCATGATCCACATTGGATGATAGTGCCATGGTCCATGTCACATGACATGTGCCATGTGGCACTATTATTTGAGGTGATCATGCCACGTCAGTACTGTCACAGTATTGTTGGTATTTCATTGATGGAGAGAATATAACGGATGTCTAAAATAAGAGTTTAAGGAAAAAAACATCCAAAATAAAACTTTAGGTACTAAAGTGTTAAAAATTTAAAAGTTTAAGCAGCAATTTGTGCATTAAGCCATATTTGGTAGTAAATATATTACCAGACAGAACGGGCTGAATTCCGTTGAGGATAAGGGTTGCTGCTAGAAGAGGGCAGAGGTCTGAAACGGCCTCAGACACGACTTCACCTTCTGTGAAGGCGTAGCTAATGACGTGACGAAGACACAACACTACTATAGCTGCCACCACCGATATTATGAAAGAAAATACAGTCACTATTACCACCGAAAATGCTGCTGCTTTTGGATGTCCTGCTCCTAGCTCGTTCCCAACTCTTACGCTGTTCATCATTTCATTAAATGTTAAAAAATGTAAATACGTTCATTAATGGTAGAGTTTCCTTCCATTTGAATTCGATACTACTCGTTTCCTGATTAGTTAGATATAGTATGCCTCCTGGAAACGATCACTTGTGCAAAGGAGAAGGACTATGGTTAATTAATTAAATATATAAAATTTAAAGATAAAATGTTCAATGAGAGCTCACCTTGCCGCGGCATTGAACCCCACAGAAATCATAAACACCCATCCAGAGATAGTTGTGCTGAAATATATATATATATATATATAACACATTTATTAAAATTAAATGTATTACCAATAAGTATTGGTTAAGGTTGTAGTGGCCTCTATCCCAGTAAAGATGAGAACACAAAGTTTAATCCCTGAAACCGTACTTGTTGGAAGGATTTTTTTTTTTTAACGTTTCCAGCCCAAAATGAATTAATTTTAAGCCATAAGTCGGAAGATACTCTTAGTTAAACCAAAAAAACTAAATGAATTAATTTATCAAAACAAATTTAATTAATCATCTATTTTAAAAATCTAAGGTCGTATTAATTAAACGGATTGCATTCTCTTCTTGTGAACTTATAACAATTTACAACTCAATCCGAGAAAATTAATTAATAAATAGAAAAAAAAATTTTAGATCTTTCATGCTTGCCCTTTGAATTTAAAAATTTAAAAAAATTAAGAAAAACTGCCTCATGCTTGTGAAGTTCTAAATTTCCTTCTCATTAATTAGAATATATATATATATATATATATGCAAAATTATTTGAAAACAATATCATTTAGAAAAATACTTATTGATCCATCTAAATCTCTCTCCTATAACCTTTCTGATGTGGCTTCTCTTAATTTGTCTAACATTATATGTTTCACAAAAGTTTAATAACACATTACAAAAAGTTATCTTATTTATAAGGTAAGTTTTATCTTTTTAAAATTATGGTAATAGGGTTTTAGAATAAAAACAAAAAATTGACACCTATTAATGAAAAGTCACATTAAATGGGTTGCAGGTGAGAGAGATTTAGACGGATCTTTCATGTAACGAAACTCTTTCATAACTAACTAGTTGTGTACCCGTGCTTCGCAACGGAATTTTTAGTCTTATATTTTGTAAAAAATAATTAAATATAAGAATCAAGACAAAGGATAAGAATATATAAATATAAATAAAATTAATTTCATTTATTCTAATTTGTATTAAATGTACATGTGAAATTCACATTAATATCTTAACAATCATATTAAGATGTTGAGTCACAATAATAATGTAAAATATAATTAAGCAAAACAAAATACTTTTAATTCTACTATGGCTAGGAAATGTTGTTAATAATATTCCTATTTATCTTGAGTTCGAAGATCTTTATTCATATTGAATACCATAAATATGTATATCTTGTGTCAAGGTTGTTACCTCTCTAATCTTCCCTTGTGTCCATTCCCTTTTTCTTATTTGAAAATAAAAAATAATCCGTTAATCAAATTTAATAGATAGCAAATTAACTAAATTTTCTTTAAGGTAAATATTAATTTAATAACTTTATATGTTTATTTTCTTATCAACCAACCAAAAGATGTCAAATATCCCTTTATACCCTTAAATCAATCCTTTAATTAATCAAATTTTATTAGTCAAAATTTTTTTGTGATATTTTATTTGTCAAATTTAATATATAAAAAATAAGCCTTTAATTGACCAAAGTTAATATATATAAAAAAATTAACCAAATTTCCTTCACCACAAATATTATTTATATTTTAACCTTCATTCTCATTAAAAAAAATGTCAAGTGGGCCCACAAAGAAAAAGAAAGGAAAATAAGATAAAGGTAAAATAAGTATTTGAAAATGACAAAAAAACCAATGGACCCCATAATCAATTAAAAGATTTTTTAGATAAAATGGGTGCTATGGTAAATTCACATTCTTTTTTCTATATAGCATTATAGATTATATCCCAGTACACTATCTAAAGCAATGGATCATTAGGCTATTAATTAAGAATCTAATAATTAGACACTATATTGATTCTAATTACTTCTGAGTGGAATGATCATTCACTCCATAGCCATGTCTAAGTTCTTCCAAATTAACCACTAAGTTTCCTTCAAACTTCTTTTATCTTCTAAAAGGACAACTATTTTTATGATCTTCGGCGAAAAGACAAAATTTGTTCGAAGGCTATCACCCTTTTCGATTCCTCCAAAGAATATCTTAATGTCTGCTTTGTTTGATGTACTAATAAGTAGTCCTGCTTGCATTTATTATTTTAACCTTTTCTTTTTGGCAACCAAAAAAACCAACAAACAGAAGTGATGTTAATTTGCTACTTACCAAATGGAGAGTGAATCCAAAGCCAACTCTGGGTTCTCCAGCAATCCGGCTATCAAGACCAGGATCTGGAAATACCATGCTTCCAAGCACAACATCACCGCCGACGCCGCCGATAACTTGAAGAAGCCCGGTAGGCCACTGAAAGCCTGAACACTGAACCCATTCCATGTATACTTGCACCTGTCACTTTTAACTATGTACACGAATTGAGCAATCACGATGATCCACCATGACAAGCTCAGAACCAACGATGCACCTAATAAACGGAGCCCCATTTTGTAAACTGCCAGCCAACTTAGCAGTAAATGTATGATTAATGTGGCTGTGGATATGTAAGCACTAGGGGCCACGATGCTCTGAGCCTGCAAGAACTTTTGGATGGGGAAATTTATGGCATATGCAAATATTTGCGGGATTAGGCCATAGACGAAAACTGCAGCTGCCGAACCAATATCAGGCGCTTCACCGAGTAAAAGTAAAATTGGTTTAGAGAAGATATAGATGATTGTGAGAAGAACCCCGGTTAAGGTCAGGAGAACCGCTGATCTTTGAAGATATATGCCTAGCAGATCGTATTTCTGTGCCCCAAAGGCTTGCCCGCAAAGCGTTTCCACGGCACTCCCCATTCCCAACTGCATAAATATTCATAAATATTTAATGTCACAAAATACATTAAGTATATATATATATATATATGCTTAACTCAATGGTTACATTGATATATATGTAGGATATATATTATCGTCTGCGCGAAGAGTAAGATTCGAATCTTCCTTTATCTCCCGGGAACAAAAGGGAAAAGAAGTATTCATACCATGAGACCATAGGCAAAGATTTGGATGCCAGTGTTTCCGAGGGAGGCAGCGGCCAGTTCAAGATTACCAAGGTGGCCGGAGAAGATCTGGGTGGACATGGACATAAGATAATTGATCATATAAACCATAACAGCAGGTGCAACCAGGAAGAAAAGGAGCTTGGACTCGATCCATGTCGCCTTGCTAAGACGTACAAAGAAGGGAAGGTTAGTATCCGACAACGTATTCTCAAGCGCGGGGCTTGTTTCTCCGGATTTCGGGGTAGAACTTTGTGATTGATCAAGCAGAGGCCGTCGGAAGGTGTCTTGGGAGGATCTCATTGTAGGGTTAACGGTTTACTGGTGTAGACTGTAGAGACAAGTCCGTAAGAATTCAAAGTTAATGTGGTTTACGGCTGTGATTGTTCCTTGTGATGAGTTGGGAGGGGGAGTGTACTTAGCGAAGGGAAAGGGCGCCTTATCAAGAGTAACATATTTTGTGTACGTTTGCTGGCTGCTTAAAATGAAAACCGAGGGGCTGATTTAGAAGTTTTCTATATGCAAATAAAAGGAAAACAAAACAAATTAAAAACTTGTTTTCAAATGATTAATTATATATATGGAATAGAGTTTAAATTATTTTAGAGCCTGTTTAGTATTTTACAATGAATTACTATGTATTTAAAGTAATTTCCTACAAAATTTAACACTACAATCATTTTACATATAAAGTGAGTTACAATGTTTGATTTAGTATATGAAAGTTGTAAATTATATCCAAAGTTTGTTTTTGCAATATTTGATTAAAATATACTTTTCCGGCAATGTTAATCTCAAATTTGATCTTTTGTCATGTCATGTCATTTTATTTTAAACAAAGAGTAATAAGGTGATTTAAAAATCTCTAAACTTTCACTTTTGGGATGCAATCCACTTTCACATTTCCCCTTCTCCCCCCTTCCCACCATGCATCCACTTTTCCTAGTTAAAAGGAAAGCAATTGCAAGGACTACTCATTTTGCATCGTTAAATTGATACCAAATGTTACAAAGTATTTCATGCCCTTAACTTTAATTTACATGCAAAGTGATTAAATTGCATCAAATCAAACGAACTCAGTATTATGCTAAAAAATGATTTTTTAGTATTTAAAAATAGAGCAACACTTCATATATTTTAAAAGAAATCAAGATTTTAAATATACATTTATTTTCACCAAATAACTTTCAAGAATAAGAAAAGATGTTTTCTAACAAAAATTTAAGAGGAGGGATCCACTTACACTAAATGTAAAATAAAAGTTTTACCCTTTTTTTAAACCGTTGATCTATTTGAAATTAATGGCTTAGATAAACCCTCTCGTCAGCCCAACTAACTATTCCCTCTTTTTACGTTTCATTTATTTTCTCTCTCCACGCTACACATCTCTCATTCTTTCCAACTCTCCTGCTCTTAATGTTTTCCAACTTTCCTTCATTGCACTTTCCGTCCAGAAATCTTTTGTTGCCTTTTTCTTTTCCATACGAACATATTCAAAGCCACCACCACCAATTGATCAATGTTGGCTATTGCTTTAGAAAATTTTTAAAGCCAATTACTCTTTCACAGAGAAGTTTTAAACTTGGTTTGTATGGTATTCCTTTGTTTTGTTTCCCAGGCTTTTTGTCTTTCAACGAAACAGTCAAAATGAATACGAGCAATGCAAACAGACAGCTGGGAGATAAAGTTACTGTGTGTGTCAATTAGTAATTTCATTAGTTAATAAACTGGGTGTTCAATAGACTCCAATAAAAAGGTTGAGTTGGTCAGCATTAGAAATTCCAAAAAAAAAAGAGTAGTGGTTCGCCATTGCTTCTCTGGGTTTGAGATGTGCAGGAAACGCAGAGTGCTGCAGGGACATCACAGCGGGAATCATATTTTGGACCACCCACAACCCAAGGCATTTAGCAACTTGTCTTTGTGTTACAGAAATTATATCAAACCCATTTTTCCCTTTCAATAATTGTTGAAAATTTGAGGAATAAACCTTCATTGGTTGTAAACTCAAAGAATTTATACGTAAATAATATAAGCAATGGCTTAAAAGCTTGTAAAATAAAAATAAAAAAGGGGAAAGCTATAAATTATAAAAGATACTACCTACAAAAGAAGAATTCTGCTACCGCGGATCAATATAATAGTCCATATATAGTCAATACTGATCAATTAGTGGTGATGAGGGAAAACGACGAAGAAGAGCTAAAAAGAAAAAAAGAAACGAGATATCTGGCGGGAAAGAGCAATCAAAGGAAGCTGGAAAGAATTAGGAGAGGTAGAGTTGGAAAGAATGAGAGATCGTCAAGTGGGAGAAATTATTAGGTAGGCCGAGTCTACCACGTCATCCGTAGATCCAACCAATAAAATTGTGACAATTCAAAATTATGATATAATTACTAAAACCCTACCATAATTATAGTCTAAATTTAAGGACTTACCCTTTAAATTCTCCTTATTTGTAAAGTAGGGCTAAACCTTTATCAAATTAGTACCTTAATTTTAGGAAACTTTTTGAGTTATCACAATTTTATTGGTCAGGTCTACGGATGACGTGGTAGACCCGGTCTACCTAATAATTTCTCGTCAAGTGGGGAGAGAAAATAAATGAAACGTGAAAGAGGGATTGGTTAGTTGGGCTGATGAGAGGATTCATCTGAGCCATTAGTTTCAAATAGATCTAAGGGTTTAAAAAAAGTGTAAAACTTTTGTTTTACATTTAGTGTAAGTGGATCCCTTCTCAAAATTTAATCCCAAATTATATAAATTAAAAAAAATTTTTGTAAGCTTTCATATGTATGATATTTAAAGTGATATGCATGTTTTGATTTAAATCAAGAAAAAATAATTTGCAAAAAAAAATGTCTTTTAAAATCTAACTATGCGTCAACTTATTATTAAATATTTAAAAAACCATTTTTTAATATCATCATCTTGATATAATAATTTTCACTCAAGAAAAATTTATAAATACAACAAAGGTAAGTGAAAGCATTACATAATGGAACTTTATCAACCATCAGAGGGATAAGTTTTACAAATTTGAGCCTTTGAATGGGCCTCTGACCTCTGTCCTCTGTGCCGTCTGGCTAAAGTGTGTGTAATCACTTAAGAATGTCGTCGACAAGGCAGCCGGACTGAAAGCAACAGCGTCGTCTTCCAGTTGAACCCCACCAGATATGCTCATTGTTTACTTTTTGAAATCAATGTCTTTTTCCTTTCTTCTTTCGGCCAAAGTAGAAATCAATTTTTTAAAAAAGTTTTTTGGTGAACAACTTTTATTTTGACATCTCGTTACGAGTAATTATGAAGATGAAACCAATTGGAAGATTCCCATTTATTTTGTCCCTAGTAATTAATTGCATTGGACACTCTGTTTTTAAAGATAACAAAAGAGAAAAGGATTTAGAAAATTTCATGTCCTTTTCTTCTTTCTTGTCTTTTTTTTTCCTTTTCTTTTTTGTTTTTTGGCTAATGTGTTAAATTATGGAGTATTTACTAATAATAATAGGGCCCGACTAACGGGTGCATAGATGTATCTGTTAAGCCACCCTTATTTTCAAGAAAAGAGAACTTTTCTTATTTTGTATTTTTTGCTTTTAATAATAGATAGGTCCCATAAAAAAAGTTAATTGATATTAATATTTTTAGACAAAAATACCTTTATGGTTTATAACTTTATATTTTCATAAAATTATAATTTTATTTTCATAATTTTTATTTTAAATTTTAATAAATTATTTTAAATTATTCTAAAATCCTACCAAGATGGATGTTTTAAGTTTTGAAACTTACCCTTAAATTTTTTTAATGAAATTTGGGACTAAACTTTATCAAAAGTGTTTGAATTGTTTTTATAAAATCCTATTACAATAAATTTTAAATTTAAAAACTTACCCTTAAAATAAAATAAAAAATTAATGTGGGGCTAAACTTTATCAAAATAGAGATACTTTAACAAATTTAAAATAAAATATTAAATAAAAAGGTCTAATAATTTTCTACAACTTGAAAGGGTATATTTGTAGATTTTTATTTAACATTTAAAATGTATAAATAAATTTTACCATTTTCAAAAAAAGATAAGAAAAGACAAAACAATAAATAATGCTTAACGGATGCATTAATGCACAGTTAGCATTTGCCATAATAATAACTAGGTTTAAATCTTCGCTTTGCATTGGAATCGTTATACTTTAACTACAAAATTTTAAACAAATTAACAAAATTAGTGACGAAATAATTACCATCAAATTTTATAATCCCTATACAAAAATTGAATGATATAATAATAAAGCATGATATTGAGAGGAAAAAAATATAAATTGCCATTAAAATATTTTTAGGAATATTTTAAGAAAAACAAAAGTCTTTTAAGATATTATCATAATCCTTTTATTTGTTATCCCTTTGGATATTTATCTAAAGATATTAATTGTAAAAAGAAAATTTCTAGAATCATTTAATTCAAAAAAAATATTTAAAAAGCATCAAAATTATCATTTAGAATTCTCTTAAACTAAATTTTGTAACTACTTTCAATGTATGTAAGATAAGGTATCATCAATATAGTATAAAACAAATTTAACACGTTGTCGGTTTGATTTGAGTGCGTACGTACACATTTTGTAAGATCATGGCCCATATATGTAAGTTTCATGTGGTAAAGATGATGGTTGGTAAAAAAAAACTATTTGACCCATCATTTAGTCACAAATTATTAGCATGTGTTGAGTTGAGTGAAAAGAATCAAAATTATCATTTAGAACTCTCTAGAGTTAGATTTTGTAACTACTTTAAATGTATATAAGATAAGATATCATCAATATAGTACAAAACAAATTTAACAAGTTGTCGGTTTGATTTGAGTGCGTGCGTACACATTTTGTAGGATCATGGCCCATATATGTAAGTTTCATGTGGTAAAGATGGTGGTTGCTCAAAAAAACTATTTGACCCATCATTTAGTCACGAATTATTAGCGTGTGTTGAATTGAATGAAAAGAACTTAATATCTTTTAAATAAGATCTCGAATTTGAATGTTATGAATAAAAAAAAGCTTGGAATTGTTTTTTACATTTGAAATTTGACATAAATCGATTTTGAATTAGTCGAGGTTCAATATGACTATCGAATTCCAAGAAATTTATATATAACAAAAAGGTTCCATCACAAATTTTAGAAGTAATCAATTTACAGGATTAAGTCCTAAATTTTAGGACACTTATAATATAGTTTCAATAGTTATACTAATTGTAAAAAGTCAAATAGGAAAAAAAAGTTGAAAGGTCTAGTAACATTAACTCTTAGGGGGTGTTTGGTTGAAATAATCTTATAGTACCTGTGATGATAAGATTACCACGACATTACCTGGTAATGTGTGTATTTTTTGATTGGTTTGAATATGAATATCTTAGATTATCCTGCTTGGTTGGTGTGGGAATGTGACATATACAAATGATCGTTTTACGATTTTACCCTCACTTATTTGTATCTTCATTTTATAGTGAAACTTTTTTAAGAAAAAAAATTTAATTGAGCAGTATAAGAAATATAAATGAAAATACTATCGTTAATAATAATAATAATTGTGTATAGATATTTTTTAAATGGCTTATTTTATTTTTACTATCTCAATTAGGAAAAGAAAAAAAGTAATAATTTAATTCTATCCACACACACATACATACATATGTGTGTATATATACATATATACACTATTCGAAATATTTTGTAACAATCCTTATGTTATTAAAATAATAAATAAATTAAAAATAATTAAAAAATTTAAAATTAAATTAATGAAAAAAGAAATCAAACAAAAGAAAATAAAAATTAAAAAAATCCAACCAATAGGAGAGTGCCATATGACCGCACCCTTATTCCAAAACACTTCAACAAATCTTGTCTTTTGTTTTAATAGATAGTATATATATATATATGAGCAACAAGGACAAAAAAAAAAGTGAATGGTAAAATAGGAAGATTAGTGTTAAAAGGGTAGGTAATGTAACATTACTTAAAAGAGGGATGGACATCACATTCTCATCCATATTACCACTTCAGTGGTAATCATATGCCCATCTGACACTATTCACAAAGTAACATCCATATTATCACTTCAGTGGTAATCACATGCCCATCTGACACTATTCATAAAGTAACCAAACGATAATATGTAACTTGATCTAGTACACGTTCTCTAAATAATGTAGCGTAATCCGAATCAAACGTTCCCTTAACGATTTAACACCCATGGCCCACAACTTGGAGCTTAGAAATTTGGTTAAAATTAAAACTTCGCATGAATAGAGCAGATATAAGCATTTAGATTCTAATTCAACCAATTTCCATATTTACAAAACAACACAAATTAATTATTATATTTCTATCTTATAAAAGTCAATTGTGAGTATATCTATAATATATATAAAAGGCTGACTTGAATAAGATGTTAAATATCCCTTTTTTCTTTAATATATTTCAAAAATACCATCGGAATTGGGTTTTATCTTTTATATTGGGCTTTTAAAAAATATAGATTTGGATTTTTCTTTTTACATTAGACTTTTAAAAAATAAATAATTAAACATTAAGATTTTAAAAGAATTTTACTTGTTAGTGTCAACAATGCCACTGGTTTAAATTGCGTTTAAACATTAGGATTTTAAAGGACTTTTACTCATTGGTGTTCAAAAATACCATCAATTTAAATTAGATTTTACACAATTAAAAATACAAAATTAATAACTAGAGGTGTGAAATGTATGGGTTAGGTAGGTTACAGGTTCAGGTTAGATTGGTCCAAAGAAATTTTTGGGCCATTTAAATTTCGGATCATTCAGGTTCGAGTTTTCGAATTATTCGAGTTTAAGTTTTCAGGTCAATCGATTTTGGATTTTTCTGGTTTGATTCTGAAATCTTTTGAGTTTAGCCATTGGGTTTTTTAAGTTATTCGAGTTTGAGTTTTTGGGTTTCCAATTACTTAAATTAGCATATTCAGTTATTCTAGATTAGTTTATTGAGTTTTATAGGTTAAGCTCTTTGGTCAATTAGATTTCGGATCATTTGATTGTCAAATTAATTGGGTTTCGGATTAGTCGTGTTTAGGTTGTTTATTTCTATCAAAAATCAAATCGGGTTAAATTAGTTTCAAGTGGGTCGATTAGATGGATTTATCAAATTAGCGTAACGCATTATATCACATGCAATACACGTAACACTGAGACTAGTTTGTACAAAAAGTAGATAGTACTTTTCAAGGTGACATGAGACATTGTTACTAGCTTTCTGGATTTTTTTGTACTGTAGAAAACAACGTAGAGAGAGGACAACCTAAGATACATGTGAAGTCTATGTACTTTAGTCTTTAGGGATGAAGTTTCCATCAATCTTATTCTCCCTGTGGTTGAAAATTGCAAGACGCAATCATCAAAACCAACCAATATAAAAACCCAATCCATCCATGTTTAGGCTTTTCTAACAATTTAAGAATTAAGAATTTCAAAGTTAAGAGTAGAGCTGTCCAAGGGCCGGGCTACCCGTCCAAGCCCGTAGGTCAGCCTGATATTTGGGAGGGTTTGAACAAGATTTAAAAGCGCGTTTAATAATCGGGCTGGGCTTGGTCATCGACAAAAAAACCAAGCCCAGCCGACTCGAATTACTATTTATTTAATATAAGTATATTTTTATATATTTATTTTATTTATTAATGTGGTGTTTTCTTTATTTTTTTCTATATATTATTGATATTTTCAAATATTATTAGTATTTAGACTTTGTTAACTTTGCAAAAGTTGTTTTAGATGATATTTTCTTAAATGTGTTGATTTATTTTTATTTATATTATAAATTAATATAATTTAATTTTTAAAATTAGTCTACGAAAAAATTAAAAACGGACTTTTGGAAGGGATTCAAGTTTATATAAATATTTTAGGGTCAGATTTGGATAAAAAAGAGGCTCGATTAATCAGGCTGGGCTTGGACGAGAAAATCTTTTACAAATTCTTACTTGAGCCCTACCCAACCCGGCCTGTGGATAGCTCTAGTTAAGAGTCTATATTTTTTCTTTAGTGTGCCTCCACTTTCAGTTCACTGTGAGGATTGATGATTGAGTAGTCCTAATTTTGCAATATTTTTACGGGCCAAATGAATCGAACAAATGCTATGCTATATATTCTCACCTGGACCTTGAGTCATGCTTTTGTACGTAAACTGCAAAGCCTGGTTCACCCCTGGTTGAACATAAATGCACTAGGAATTCCTTGAGCTTTTCTGTCTAAAACCCATTTAGCCGGGTAGGCCCAAATCTCAGGATTGCCGATACTCATCAAAGAATTTTCTCATTGATTTTACAGAGGGGTTGGAGTAGAATGCTACTATGTGTGCGGCCATTTGTTCCTCTATAATGCATTTGGTTATCAAAGACTCTTATCATTGGGTCCCTAATTATTCGTGCTGGGGAAGAGTTGCATTTTCTTTTTTGCTTTCCTTTTATTGTATTTACTGGAAACAAGGGTTTGCTAATGATGATTAACTTCCTAAACCTTTAATATGAAATTGCAAAGAAACATATATCTTCTCCCTCTTTCCTTTTCAGGGTTTTTTTTTTCCAAATATTATTTGGTCTTTCAAGAATGCTCCTTTACATGCTTAGTTAGTTTTTTAATAATATATATGTGCCCTCCAATATGTGAGTTGGTTCATTTAAACACTCGGATGAGGTAATTGTCAGAAGAAAGGAAGGCAAAGCAGTGAAGAATTAAGAAGTAATGACGGTGTATTTTGTTTCTTCTCCTATCATTTTAATTTGTGCTTGTTTAGGAATCTGTAATGAAAATGTACCCTTGTTGCTGCTAATTAAGCATATATATCCCCCACAATTAATGAATAATCAATTCTTTTTCCCTATTACGACTAATTTGTGCCATTTGTAGAAATAAAAATCCCTTTCGTTGCAAGGTTTATTCTTCAGAAAGATTTAGGAGTAGTTTGTTTGAACGCCTTTCTACTAGATAAGAGAAACTCAGGTGTCAAGGAGAATAAAACTGCATGGAGCTTAACCAACGGCACAGGTCTTGAGTATGAAGTTCTTGTTAAAAGGATTTGAAAATGTAGTTGATGTTAAACTAGAAGAAAAGGAAGAAGACAAAGTGAGGAGAAAATGTGTGTATTCTTCCATTAAGAGAATTAACCCTAAAAGAAGTTATACAAAGTGTATATATATACACAATGGCACAATTGAAATAATAGAATACCCTTAAGGGTAAAGAATGAAATGTATGTGTAATATATATATATATATATATATATAAATATATAATGGGTGAGTTTCAACACCCCCCCTCAAACTCGACATGGGAGAGAAGTAACCATGTGGAGTTTGGAAAGAAGCTCACGATTAGGAGGGTGAGATTTCATGAAGAGATCAGCAATCTATGCAGTAGAAGGAACAGACTCAAGGCATAAAATGCCAGAGGAAAGATGCTGACGAATAAAGTGACAATCAATCTTGATATGTTTAGTTCGCTTGTGAAAGACATCATTGTGAGCAATTTGAATAACACTTCGATTGTCACAAAATATAGGTGTGGCAGAGGAAAGAGAGACACCATGATCTTGAAGCAACCAACACAGCCATAAAAGTTCGGAGCATGTGTCAGCAAGAGCACGATATTATGCTTCAGTGCTAGATCGGGTCGCAACAGTTTGTTTCTTGCATCGCCAATAGATAAGTGAGTGGCCTAAGAAGAAGTAATAACCAGTGGTAGATCTTCGATCAGTAGGATCACCAACCCGATTAGCATCAGAATATGCTTGTAATGTCAAAGATGAATCAGAGGAGTAATAAAGACCATGTGTCACGCCCCGACCCGCAGGCTCGACCACGTGACAACCGCCGTACCACCTCGAGATACGTGCCTCGTCAGGCGGGCAACCAAGATGATATAAGGCTTAAAAATAAAGGATATTCGAGCAATATATGAAAACATTCAAAATTATCATAGTTAATATAATTCAAAAATATTTATAATAAAATATCACATCTTACGGTGTTCCAATGCAGCGGAAAGTATTATTTATAAATACACAAATATATATGTAAGATGTAATAATATTCCGAGCCAAGATACACAGCAAAATGAGGTGGCACCTACATAATCGTGTCCACAGTGCCGTACTGGGATCACTGGCCACCAGGACATCCGCCGTCCAAAGACTGATGATCTGAGAACAAAAGTGAATGGGGTGAGTACATAAATTTGTACCCAGTGAGAGACTCGGTTATAAAGACCGATCACCTCAGGCTGGGGATATGAAATAATCCAAATATTAATTTAATAAATCATTTACTGAAATATATGAAATCCCAACCAAATCAAATATCAAATCAATAACAATACATATATTAAAATGGGCTGGCATCTGAAATCGTCCCAATAAGGTATACCCGTGCACTGGGTATCCACTGGACCGTCAAGGGTTACTTTATACTTTTAAAACATTTTTACTTTACTCTTTGGCCCATTCCCTTGACGTTTGCCTCGCTGTGGTGGAACACAGCTATCTCTGACCTGGCGAGCTTTCGTCCGCGCCTCTCTACTCTAGACCAGAATATTCTCCGTGCCCTTTCAAAAAGAAAGCGGTCCACGAGAACCTCATATATATATATTCGCCGTGCCCCCTTTAAAAAGGCGATCCACGGGAACCTCATATGCATGCCTCTCCCTCGGTCCACGCTCCCGCATATTGGAGCTCCGAGGAAAATCGCTCAAACTCTCATCTCTCGGGGTACCATTCCCCATACAATAAACAATAATAATATCAATATGTATATGATTTATTGAAATTCCCACCCTTTAAATAATTTATAAATTCAGTGTGTGAGGGTGGACAATTCATACCCCAAAACATAAATAAACAATTTAATAAAGCATTTATAAATAAATTTGTAAACGGTTAACCCTCAATGGTCAACCAATATAATCCAAGCCACTCACAAGTGAGGAGAGTTGTGTACTCCCCGATTACCCACAAATGCCTTAGCTCAAAATGCAACTGGTCCAAATCTCGTACGATCACGTACCTAAATAATCAAATTAAAATCTAATTTGATTAATAAAAATATTCAACCAATGATCAAATCATATAACAACACCAATTAAAGGTCTCGGACTAAAATTGACAAGTCCAGAAGTCAATTGGAGCTAATTGGAGTCAATTGGGGTCAAATGGGGTCTAGGGTTACAAAATTACCAAAATACCCCTAGTGCTACAGTAACCTTACCGACAGAATTGCTCACTCCCGGGCGGGAGTGAGCCAAATGGGATATAATCCCACAAAACAACAGCTCCAGCGCGGGACCTGTCAGGTCCGGCGCCGGACCTGATTCCAGATTTTGGCCAAATTCGGCCAACCATGAAATCAAGCTCGGTTTGACTTCAATTCATCACCAATCCGCACCAAAATTGAAACACAGAAAGTTAAACACATGATCTATGAATTCACAGCTTCAAGAACTGAATCAAACAACAAATCATGCTCGAATTTTGGATCAAAACATCATGAGTTGACTTTACTCGGACATAACAGAAATCTCAACTTCAATCATCAAATTCTCTTAGCACAGACCATGAAATCAAGCGTGTAAACTATCAAATTAAAGCTTGATGAGTCTAGAACAACATACCAAATTCTCAGCCAAAACGCACGGTTGAATCAAAAGATATCGGCTGATGAACAAACTGTCGCCAAATTTCCAGATTTCTAGATTTGATGTTTTGCTTAGAAATCTTGATGTTTTGATCTTTGAGATGGAAAAAGAAGTTGATATTAATGATTAATGAAGTGTTTAAAGAGGGATTGAAGGCTTGGTTCAGGGAGAATTGAAGAAGAGAGATCGGAGAAGTTGAAGAAAATGAAATGAAGAAGAATGGGGGTCTCGGCAGCCGAGACCCCTATATAATTTGACGGGTCCGGCGCCGGACCCGACCAGGTCCGGCGCCAGAGTCAACATTTCCATAGTTGACTCCGGTCAACTCGGCCCAATTTCCCCGGTTCTCAATTCCCAAGTGGGGCCCACATCCCCGGACTTCAATTTTAGGGTTTTTAAGCTTGAAATTAAGCTAAACGAAGTTTGAAACATCCATGGGAATCAAATTTGGTAATTTGACAAGACAACAATTCATGATTATTCAACTTGACACGTGCGGACAAGGTCCGGGCGTGTCACCATGAAAAAGGGAGCCTTTGACATAGCGAAGTATATGAAGAACAGCAACATAGTGAGTAGTGCGAGGAGCAACTATGAACTGACTAACTATATGGACAACATGAGCTATGTCAGGGCGAGTCACTGTGAGATAGATGAGACTACCAACCAACTGCCGATAGAGAGTAGGATCATCCAAAGGTTTGTCGTCTGATGGAGTGAATTTCTGATATGCTTTAAGAGGAGTGGAGGAAACCTTAGTATCTGTGAGCCCTGCAAGAGATAAAAGATCTGTGGCATATTTGGCTTGGGAAAGAAAATAACCAGTAGCACTAGAAGTGACCTCCAAGCCAAGAAAATATGTAAGATGACCAAGATCTTTCATCTTAAATTACTGACTAAGATAACGTTTAAGTGCAGTGATTCCTTGAAGATCGCTTCCAGTTATGATCATATCGTCAACATAAAACAGTAGGAAAATAGTGCCATTATGTGAATGGCGAATAAAAAGAGCATGATCATAAGAATTGAAAGAGAAACCAAACTGAGTGACAATGGAACTAAACTTAGCAAACCATGCATGTGGAGCTTGTTTAAGACCATACAAAGCTCGACGAAGGCGACAGACTTTGTCAGATGGATGATCATAGCCAGGTGGAGGTTGCATGTACACCTCCTCAGTGAGGTCACCATTAAGAAATGCATTTTTAACATCCACCTAAAAGAGAGTCCATCGCCTAATAGCAGCCACTGCAAGAAAACTGCGAACAGAAGTAATGCGTGCAACAGGTGCAAAAGTTTCTTCATAGTCAATCCCGTACTCCTGAGTAAAACCTTGGCTACTAACCTAGCCTTATAACGTTCAATAGAGCCATCAAAACGGGTTTTAATTTTATAAACCCATTTACAGCCAATAGCTGACTTTCCAGGAGGTAAATCAACTAAATCCGAAGTATGTGTCTTTTATAAGGCTTGAAGCTCTTTTGCCATTGCTTTCTGCCAAAGAGGATTAGACTTTGCCTCTCGAAAGGTGTTAGGTTCATGTAAGGAAACAATAGCAAAGTAACAAATGATAGTCACGAAGGTGAGATGGAGGTTGACTTACTCTAGTGGAACACCGTAAGGATACGGATTCTGGTAGAGAGGTGACAGACTCATGAATTGGTGGAGTGCTCTGTGTGGGACCATCAAATGAGGTAGATTCATTGAGTGAGTTCGCAGCAGGATCACTTGAAGAACTAGTTGAACAATCTCTGCAATGAGATAAATCATCTGGGAATAGATCAATAGAGGGATTAGTAAAGTATGAGAAATCAGGATTTTGAATTTGAAAGTTGGAGAGAGGGGAAAACATTTTGTGCTCCCAAAAAGTAACAAGTCGAGAGACACGAAGTTGTTTTGAAATAGGATCCCAACAACGATAACCTTTATGCTCAATGCCATAACCCAAGAAACAACATAAATGAGCTCTAGGTTCAAGTTTGTTGTGCTTATGAGGTTGAAGTTGTACAAAGCAAGCGCAATTAAAAACACGCAACAGGTTGTAGTTGGGCAAAGAACCATAGAGTCGTTTATAAGGTGAAGTGTTGTCAATGGTAGATGTGGGAATGTGGTTGATGGTGTAAACAGCTGTGAGTGCAGCTTCTCCCTAGAAATGTTTAGGACAGTTGGAAGAGATAAGCAAAGCACAAACAATATCAAGAATATGTCGGTGCTTTCGCTCAACACGTCCATTTTGTTGAGAAGTTCCTGGGCAAGAACGCTGAATCACAGTGCCCTGATGAGAAAGAAAATTGAGAAGATGAGTTTCCCTATATTCCATGGCATTATCGGTGCGAAGGATTTTTATAGTGCGAGAAAACTGAGTTTTTACTATAGTTGCAAAGCCAGAGATAATGTTAGGGATCTCAGATCGATTTTTCATGAGATAAATCCAAGTATAACGAGAGAAATCATCAACAAGAATAACAAAATATTTAGAGCCTCCCATAGTGTCACAAGGTGAAGGCCCCCAAACATCAGAATGAATCAAATCAAAAGGAGCAAAAGAAGTAGTTTTATTCAAATTAAAAGGAAGAGCATAACGCTTAGCAAGTTTACAAGAGGTACAATCAACAGTTTCTTCTTTAATTGATCCTAACTTTCCACTAGAAACTAAAGACTTCAATCTTGGAATAGAAATATAACCAAGATGAGAATGCCATAAATCAAAAGAGGCAGAAGCAACAAAAGATGTCAAATATTTTTGTGGAATGTTCAAAGACACCAGTTCAAACAAGCGTCCCACTTTATGGCCTGTCCCAAAAGTCTCTCCTGTCTGAGGATCCTGCACACAACAAACATGTGGTTGGAAAAGATAACATCAAGGTTAAGTTCAATTAGTTGACCAAAACAAAAATTAGGTTCAAAGATAGTTTTGGAACATGAAAAACATCTGACAATGTTAAACCAGAACTAGACACATTGCCAACATGATCAACAGACATAATGGAATGGTTTGCAGTTTGTATAGCAGGAATATGACAAACTTCAGTTTTGGTGACAAGAAAATCATTGTCAGGAGTCATATGATTACAATAAGCTAAGTCATAGTACCATGGAAAGGAAGTACCTGAGGTGGTGGAAAAGACAGAAGATGAACCTGTTTTGTCAATCAATTGTTTTACAATACTTTCTAGGTTAGACATAAAAACAGTCAAAGAACGAGACTCCTCAGTGGCAGAAGAGGCAGCAGTAGTGATTGAGTTGGAGCCTTGAAAAGTATTCCTTGGAGTTTGAGGATTTAATCCGGAAGCCTTATTTGACTGCAGATGGTAACACTCAGAAATAACATGACCAGATTTCTTGCAGTATCGGCATATCTTCTTCTTTGAAGAAGGAGAAAAGGACCCAATAGAAGATGATGTGACTAAAGAAACTGAAGGTGATGAGACTACAGCAACCAAATTGTCGGTAGATACCATAGAATGTTAAGACTTCAAAGAACTCAATCTAGTCTCCTCAGATAAAATCTCAGAAATAACCACATCAAGAGAAGGTGGAGGATCTCTATGAAGTAGAGAACTACAAACAGACTCAAACTCATCAGTGAAAGCCATACAGAACTGATAGACTTGGAATTCCTCCTTCTCTTTGGCATATTTCTCAGCATCTCCAATACAATCCCATGAAGGCTTCCTCAAAGTCATTTGATCCCAAATAGATTGCATCTGAGACAAAAACTCATGAACAGACTGACCAAGCTGCTGTTTAAGAGGGGCAAGATCACAGAATAATCTGTAGCCCAAAGCTCGCCCTTTGATAGAATATCTCCTAACTAAAAAGTCCCAAACTTCCTTTGCACTACCAACTTGTCCAAACTGTTTTTTGATCTGTAATGAGATAATGCTACAAAGCCATGACAAGATTTGATGATTTTTACAATCCCAATCTTCAAATCTTTCAAAGAATTGCTTTCAGTTTCATCATTTATTTTCACCAGTTTAGGTTCATCACCGGTCACAAAACGCCACAATTTCCTCCCTTTAAGGAAACTACACATTTCATCAGCCCACATCAAATAGTTAGAGCCATCAAAAGTAGTTTGAATAAGCTTAGAGTAATCCAATTTCTCCATAAGGCTTTGCTTGGTAAAAGAGAAAAGTGGAGAGATGGAAAAGTTATGAGGGAAAAGTGAAGAGAAAATAAATTTTTGAGTGCTTAGTTGGAGAGCAATTTGAAAGGAAAGAAAATTGAAAGGATGAATGTTTTCTTTCATGCTTCATATTCAAAATCTCTCCAAATTTAGAAAGAAAAGTGGAGAGAAAACAATGTGAGTCTAATTAATTAAGATAAAAGTATTTATATATCCTTCATTACCAAAAAATTCTAACATATTACATATAACACTATTACTCACTAGCATACTAAATAAGGGATATAATAGTAAATGTATCTTAAATTAGTTTTCTTTCTTCTCATTTTTCTCTTCTACCAACCAATGAGAGGAAAGAAAATTAATTTTTCCACTCATTTTTCCATCTTTCCTACCAAGCATACCAAAGGAAAATTAATTTTATTTCTATCTTCCTACTTTTCTCCTCCTCATATTTTCTTTCTTTTCAATTTTCCATCTTTCCTACTAAGCAAAGCCTAAATGTGATAAAATGAGCAATATTAAACCAAAGGTCAACAATGGAGATAGAATTAGCCAAAATGGACCACAAAATCAGAATCACCACACCTGAAAACCTAAGGAACCGGTTAAAGAGTGCAGAAAACCGATCAAAAATGGGTTGAACCGGCCGATCAAAGTTAGAATGAACCGATCAATGGATAAGAGTTAACCTGATGACGTGGCATGATGACGTGTCCGAGTCGATGACGTGGCAGACAAGTGTCAGAATATGGTTGGACAGAAAGCTTAGTTGGCGGTGACATGGATTGATGACGTTGACCGATGACGTGGACACGAGTTGATGACGTGGACGAATTAGAACCCGCCACGTGGCAGAAAGGGGGTGGAAGTTGAGATCGGAGAGTGGAGCGCGTGACCCGAGAGGTAACCGGCGAGTGTGAGCACGTGCGGTGGCTGAATAGAGTGATTTTTCTGCTGTGACCTCGTCTTGAAGAGCTGAGATGAATGGCAGTGGCGGTTTCCGAAAACAAAGCTTAGAGATTGCGAAATCTCACTGACAGCTAGTGAAAGGAGAGAGAAAATTGATGATGGTGCGTGGCAGCGTGTGCGGCTGTCGACAAGGATGAAATTTCAGCTGGTGGACGTCCAGATGACAAGGAGCAGGAATATGGTCTCCAATCTGTGAGATCCTTAATGAAATTTGACTAAAACCAGAAAACAATGACTTTAAAGAGAAAGAAAAACCCCTTGAGAATGGAACCTCCGACCAGTTAAACAATGTACAGAAGTCCTAAGATCTAACAAGCTCTGATGCCATGTTAAAAGGATTCGAAAATGTAGTTAATGTTAAACTAGAAGAAAAGGAAGAAGACAAAGTGAGGAGAAAATGCGTGTATTCTTCCATTAAGAGAATTAACCCTAAAAGAAGCTATACAAAGTATATATATATATATATATATATACACAATGGCACAATTGAAATAAGGGTAAATTACATGTTTGGTCACTTAACTATTAGGTAGTTTCTGATTTGGTCACCTATCTATAAAAAATCACAATTTGGTCACTAAAGTTTGTGAAATCAATTTTTTTGGTCACTCAACCATTAAAGACTAACGGAAAGATGACGTGGCTATTAAAGTCTACTGACATGGGCCACGTGGTATGCCACATCATCTCGTTCGCCACGTGGATATTGCCATGTGGCATTACAAATTTTTTAAGAAAATAAAAACAAGATTTAAAGAAAATTGGAATTTTAAAAATTGAGAATTTAATTAAATAAAATATTTTCGTATATCAAACTCCCACTTTATCAGTATCGAAAGAAGAATGAAAGGAAACTTTTTATACAGAATTCTTTGGGGCCAGTACAGTAGATAGATAGAAGAGGGTTTTCTTTTGCAAACATGATTTAGGTTTTCTAAATCACGATTAAGGGGTTTTAATCTCGATTTAGCTTTATTTATTATAGTTAATCTTTGTGTTATAGAATTATTGATTAGGGTTTCATTCAAGGTATTCTGAGTTTTTTTTTTTTAATTGGTTTCTTGGGTGGGTTTGATTCAAGATTTTGACAATGAACCGAATGAAGCTTCGATTGAAAGGGGATCCTTCCCCCATGTACGGTAAGAAAGTTAACTTCATCAAAGTAGTTTCGTTTCCTTAACTTCATCTAAGTAGTTTCGTTTCCCTCGTGTCTGCACTGAAAACGTATGAGTTCTGTATTGCAACGGGTTATATAGTCCTTGTACAGGCACTTTTATAAAGCTTTATAATATGCATGCAGAGCCAGTTTTGTATGTTGCCATGTGAGTGTTTTACTATTGTTTTTTCTTGTTCAGTGGAGACATGTGGAGCCATATTATTCCTATATGCTTTATTATTTTAATCTATGCTTGCCAATTGCCATATTCCTTTGTGCTAACTTACTTTATTGCCATATCATGTGATTAAATAATAGATATTATTATTATATTATAGAGATTTAATTAGTACATCTTTTATATTGGCTAATAATACTTATCTTAAGCTGACTTGGGGTATTTTACAATGTTTTCAGAACCAAAATCAGGTTATTTTACTGTTGTTGTTCATCATGGTGGTCAATTTGTTTATACTCCTACTATGAAGTATTCTGGAAGGAAACTTGATTATTTTGATTTATGTCATGTTGAAGCCATGTCAATGCTTGAGATAGGTGATATGGCTGAGAAGTTGGGTTATAATGGTCCAATGAACTATTACTGGAAAATGTTAGAGGGGGCTATTAGTATTGATGGCATTAAGGCTATTAAAGTTGATTCTGATGTTTTGAATATGGTTTCAACTATGCCTAGGAATCATTACATCCATTTGTACTTGGAGGATAAGACTCTTGTGGACATCGGGCATAGAGATAGCTTAAATGATAGTAATCTTGAACATGAACCAGCAGTGGAAGTTGCTTCTGATACTGATACATAAAATGAGGCAGATCAAGTTCATGAAAAGTGTAGTGTTAACAAATTATCAGATGAAGATGTTGGCAAAGAGGCAAATAAAGAGTCTGGCATTGAAACTTCTGATTCTGATTTTAATGAGAGTGATTATGATATGGAAGATGACGATGATAAAGTCTTTGAGGTTAATGTTGACTTGGGAATTGAGAGGGATATGGGAAAAATTAGTGGATCTAGTTTTGGAGTGGTTGATGGAATAGGATCTGGAGTAGGTGACGAAATAGCTTCTGGAGTAGGTGCCATAGTTACAATTGGACAACAAGTTTCATGTATGGGTGATGAAAGACAATGTCGTTTTGGTTACGAGTCTGAATATGAAAATTCAGATTCTTTACATAGTGTATATGAGTATGATTCCGATGGAATCAGTTCGAGAAAGAGGTGGGCAGAATTTAACACTGAAATAGACATGCTAAATCCAAAATTAGAAAAAGGGATGTTGTTTTCTAATAGGGATGTACTGAAAAAAGCTATAAGGCAGTATGGGAGGAAGAATAGGTACAACGTAAAGTTTAAAAAGAATGACAAAAAGAGAGTTAAGGCTGTTTGCAAGGAAGGGTGTCCATGGACATTCTGGGGTGCAAAATTCAAAGCAAAGGACCCGGTGGACTCTACTTGGCAGATTAAAACCTATGTCTCTGAACATAAATGCCTTAAGGACATGAAGAATAGAAATGTCTAAATGGATTGCCCACCATTACCTTCAAAAGTTCATCACTGATCCCAATTACTCATTATCTTCCCTTCAACAAGATGTTAAGACAGACTTTGTTATTCATGTGTCATTGACAAAGTGTCAGAGGGCTAAAGCCAAAGCACTTGAAGTTGTATTAGGAAATCATAAAGAGCAGTATACTAAAATTTATGACTATTTGGGGGAGCTTAGATATACTAATCCTGGGACTACTACAATATGTTTTCTAGAGTGCAGGTTATTCCTAAGGATGTATGTTTGCTTACAAGCATGTAAAGAAGGGGTTCAAAGCTGGTTGCAGGCCTATTATCAGCCTCGATGCTTGTTTCTTGAAGGGTTATTATGGTGGCCATTTATTTGTAGCAGTGGGGATTGACGCAAATGATTGCATGTATCCACTTGCATTTGCTAAAGCTGAAAGTGAAAACTATGAGTCTTGGTGTTGGTTCATCGACTTGCTAAAAAATGACTTTGAGATAAAAAATTCTTATCATTGGTCATTTATGTCAGACAAACAAAAGGTATGAAATTATTTTCCTATTTACTTTAGTCATTTATATATCATTTAAATTTGATGGTTGCTAAAAGCTTATATGGTAGTATTATTCTTTATAGGGTTTAGTGAATGCGCTTGTGGAAATTGTGCCTAACGCTGAGCACAGAAACTGTGTTAGGCATTTATACACCAATTTCAAGTCCACACGTACCAATACAGGAAAGGCATTGAAGGATTGTTTGTGGAAAGCTACTAGAGCTACTTACTTGAAGGAGTTTGAGGATGCAATGAAGGAAATGAGGAGCTTATCAACTGAAGCACATGCATGGTTGGAAGGAAAAGATCCTGCGCATTGGTCCAAGTCTCACTTCTCTCCAATGGCCAAGTGTGACATGCTTCTTAATAATTTGTGTGAGTCATTTGACAAGTACATATTGGAGGCAAGGGATAAGCCAATTTTGACTATGATGGAGACAGTCAAGACAAAGTTAATGCAAAGAATTGCTATGAAGAAAGAAGCGGCTGAGAAGTATGTGGGACCTCTATGCCCCAAAATTCAAAACAAAGTGGATAAGATTGTTCAAGAGTCAACTAAGTGCTGGCCAAAACATGCTGGGGTTCCAAGGTACCAAGTTGCATGTGGTCCTGCAAACCAACATGTGGTTGACATAGATATGCAAACTTGTTCATGCAGAAAATGGGATCTCACTAGTATCCCATGCATTCATGCTGTTTCAATCATGTTTTTGAATGAAGAAAGACCTGAAAATTTTGTCAACCCATGCTATAATAAGCAATGTTGTAAGAACCGGACCGGATCGGTCGGTCAAACCGGTTCAATCGGGAACCGATGGCCTGTCCGGTCCGGAGAGGGGGTAAAACCGGGAGGACTTCGAACCGGTCAAAACCCAGTTGAACCGCCATGAAACCGGTAGTTGATCCAGGTTGACCCGGGTTGTTGGTGAAAACAATAATTGTAAATAGAAGAAATTAAGCCCATGACCACTTACAAGGAAGTAAACACACTAACCACTAGGTTAGAGTTAGTTTTTTGTTAAGTGTTTGACTCCTATTATATATGTTGAATATTCAAATATACCAAAATCTCACAACATCCTATCCTAGTTCAACTCTTGACCTTTTATGAGAGAGTCAAGCACATTAACCACCATGCTAGACTAAATTTTTTATTAGAAATTTACTTTCTATCATATATGTTAAACTAAAGTTATCAAAACTCATATATTTATACACTTAAATCATTATTCCGGTTTTATCCGGTTGAACCGGTTGAACCAGTGACCCAGTGACTTGAACGGTTTAATCACCGGGCTGGGTTTTACAACATTGATAATAAGAGCACACAGCTGGAGATATATTCCAGTTACATTAGCCCAATTAGAGGTGCTAAACAGTGGACTCCTTAAGAAAACAATGAGCAAATACTCCCACCTATGTTAAGAAGGCCACCTGGAAGACCTCACAAGAATCGAAGGAAGGAGGCATATGAAACAACTACAAATCAGTTCAAAGTTAGCAAGAAAGGAGGACAACTTAAATGCAAAAAATGTGGAAAGCCAGGACATAATGTAAGAACATGTAGGGGGGAGGTTGGTGGTAATAGAAAATTAAATCCAGCTGCTGTCGCTGAGAGCTACATTGCTAATGGTGGAGTTGTTAGTCAACAGAGCAAAAAAGTGTCCAAGTTACCTGTGAGTCTTGTAATATATTTTATATGCACCAATTATATATTGTATACAATGGCTAACGATCTAATAAATTGTTTTATTGTTTTTATATTTCAAGTTAAGAAGCAAACAGGTGCTTCACATACCAAGGTAAAATATACCAAAATGTATTAATTATTTTTGTTACTTTTAAAGAACACGAAATTCCACTTTCTTCATTGCATCCTTTTGTAGGTTCCCATCCGAAATAGCCCAAATGCTCAACAAGTTCAACCATCTATTATGACTGTTAGATTAATGCTTGACGTGAGTAATTTTTACTTAACATTAATCTGTAATTTTTAGTAATTTTTTTAACTATTAAATTTTTTGTATTGATAGGGCACGAGTCAAACTTTTTATTCATCGCAAAGTTGTGTTAGTGAAACTACTAAAGCTAATGGTCAAGGCAATCAACTTGGACAAAAGAGACAACAAGGAAGGCAAGTTCCATCTACGTATTTGGGTGATCAAGCTGGAAATGAGGGTAAAGGAAAGAGAAAGCTATCTCAAACTAAAGTGAATGCTCAAACAAAGAAAGGACATCACAAGTAATCACTAAGAGGTGCAAGTGCAAGGGCAACTTCAAAAAAAAAATTATAAATATATGATCTCTCAAAATTTAAGTGGTTTACGATTTTTTCCAAAGTTTACTGCTATGGTCTTGAGTCGTTTTGAGGTTTAAGATTGAATTACATATATGTACTCTTTTAGTTTCAACTGGAGCTATATATTTTATGGAATGGTATTATGGAATGATTATGCATTAGTCATTTAGTTTTCATTCTATCTCTCAACTAAATATATATATATATATAAAAATATATATATATATATATATAATGTGTTATTGAATTCCGTATAAAAAGTTACCTTTCATTCTTCTTTCGATATTGATAAAGTGGGAGTTTGATATAAGTAAATATTTTATTTAATTAAATTCTCAATTTTTAAAATTCCAATTTTCTTTAAATCTTGTTTTTATTTTATTAAAAAATTTGCAATGCCACATGGCAATATCCACGTGGCAAACGAGATGACGTGGCATACCACGTGGCCCATGTCAGTAGACTTTAATAGCCACGTCATCTTTCCGTTAGTCTCTAACGGTTGAGTGACCAAAAAAATCGATTTCACAAAATTTAGTGACCAAATTGTGATTTTTTATAGATAAGTGACTAAAACAGAAACTACCTAATAGTTAAGTGACCAAACATGTAATTTACCCTTGAAATAATAGAATACCTAAAGGGTAAAGAATGAAATGTATGTGTATATATACATTATATATATATATATATATATATATAATGGGTGACTTTCAACAGTTCTTATTTTTTATCTGATCCAGTCAATAGTATCAAGCTATAAATTTCAGCATTGTGAATCAAAATATATACTTTGTGAAGAACTCGACAACAGGAAGGACAAATCACTTCCTGGGGTCGCAGTTTGGTCGATGAGCAGGACCGCAACATTTGGTAACATGAAGAGCTGCACCATCACAAAACAAGTTATTTCTACTTGTTTAATCAACTCTCTACTTCAAAAGCGGCTCCTGTTTGTCCTCCCATTTGTCCAATCTTTTTCTAGCTTCCTCGACTGCGCGCCATTGCAAATAAAATACTTAAATTACATTGAAGGTACAGTCCAGGCAAGCAAAAAGAAGTGAAGGGAGACAAAGATTGCGAAGCAAAATCACCTCCTTTTTCTTTTTCTATAATCAGGTAATCGTAATCGTATTCGTTTAATGATCTACAATTAATCTTTTAAGACCTCAAATCACTACGTCAAAAAGGAGCTTAGACATCATGTGGAAAGTGTTGCCTAAAATAAAGAAAATATTTTTGTAGAGTAAAGACAACACTTTTTCATGTGTTTTATCTGTCGCCGTTGTCTTTTCTCTATAACAACGCTTTTACGGGAATACAACACTAATTTAAAAAATGTTGTTATTTCTAATTTATAACAGCACTTCTATATTTTTTTAAAACATTAGTTTAAATGCTATCCAAGCATATAAATAATAATACCATAAAAGTGCTTCCATAAGTCAACATAAATGCTGTCCATTATATATTATAACACTTGAAAGTGTTAGGAACCATTTATAGAAACACATTTAAGTATCACTTATCATTGCATTTAACAATGTTCTTAAAAATGCTACTAAAAGGCCATTATAAATAAAAAAATAAATAAAACCCCTCTGGATATTATTATGAAAATTCTCTAGAATCTCAATAAATTCACAATAATGTAACAAGCCATCAAACACTATTTTAAGCTAGATAAACAAGGAAACAAATACGACTAATTATTCCTCTTAATCATTAAAACATTGTTTTATACTGTTATACAAAGTTTCATTGGGCTATTCAATTGTATCCCCGGATCCGGTCATTATCTCATTCATCAAAAGCCTCTTCTCTCAATAAGATCCTGCAGCGAAGTCATCACTCAAACGTTCAGGACAAAACTTCTAAACTGTTGGATCACACATTAAGAAACATTAAATCCTATTATCTTTGGCTGTTTTGTGAAATTCCAAGAATATCAAAGCAAGTGTAATTAAGGATTTAAAGCATATAAAAGATCAAATTAATAAGTATTTACCATCTAAGTAGCAGGCGAAACCAGCTGGAAGTAATTCAAGATTGCACATTGCAGATCTGTTAAACTTGAGAACTCAATGGTTGCAGCTTCTCCGATTGTGGTGGCCTATAATGTACACCAACTGCAATTATCATTTCCTTTTAGTATGGAAACCTGAAAATCCAAGCTTTTTCATGTAGTCCTATAAAATAATATCGATGAGATATAAGCTAAACCATACTTACTCAACTATGATAAAAAACTTTAAAACTGAGGACCAGATAGGCAGATAGGCAGATAGCTAATAGAAAGTGTCAAAACTTTAAAACTGTCAATTCTTAGAAGAGGGATATCAACATTCCACCAAGTCTCTGTTATGGGTTAATAAGACAATAACAGAAATTAGAATCAAACAAGTCCAGGTCAAGGTACGCATCCTCTATAGATAAAAAAACTCAAATTAGTATCCTAGAAGCAAGGAAGTCAGTGGCCACATACTTGATGAATTTCACCACTATCAAGTATCAATAACAATATCAATTCAGATGCTAGGGATGCTCACCTTTCATAAGAATAGCAGTTACATTATTCCTATGTTAGAAGTTTTAGACAAAGCAAGACCATTATCCACTTAATACTCCCAAATTTTCCAGTCACCCCAAATGAATCCTCACTGTAGCAACTAATCTTAGACAACTTCAGCAACAATCTTAACACACCTGAGTAATATGATCAGCCAGCCAATGTCTGAAGTAAGTTCCACTGGTCCACTGTAATAGTTAAAAATCTGTAGTAAGTTCCAATTGCTACAACCAACAGCCAACAACTATTAAAAAAATCCTTACGTTTGCTATAGTTAAATTAAAACTATTATTGCATATCAAATTGTGAGCTAAGCATATTTAAACAAATCAAATGGAATAGTAAAAACTTTAAGATTATATATATAGCCAGATATATATAGATTTACCTTGACCATCACATATAAAACTAATTAGTTTTAACCAATTTAATTTGGTAAAAAATTGACGCTGACCGAGTTTAATTTCAAACGGAAATTGACAAATTATGAATCAGGGCATGGTTTTTCAAATGAATTTGTGGATTCCAATAAAAGCAAATGAAAAATTTGAACATATCCATAAAGGCCTGTCCATGCTTACCAATTTGAACTTAGACTACGCTGTAGGCTTTTCATGAACCAAAAACAGGTCAGGATGCAACTCCCATACTTTCTTCCTATAAGCTGCTTTAACCTAATAAAAAATTCCAGATCAAAATTCATTAGAAACAATAAAGAATAAGAAAGAGATATGATTCAAACTGATTGTTGCCATTATTATCGAGATTGAAAGAAATTCTATACTCAATTTTTTAAAAGTCACTTTAGACTAGTTGAGTTTTCATTTGATAGGTATTCCAGATGGAATAACATGCCCATATCTAACAAACTATAGCTTATCTTAAGCCATGTTTAGCTTCACCTACTAGTCAAAGATAAGGATATCATGTCCCCTACAAATAACTAAATGTCTTTTAGTTCGGGGTGAAACTCAACCACAAAACCAGACAATAGCAAGACGCAACTAAGGTAATTGAAAATGCTTACTCTTGAAGGAAGCAAATCTAACACAGAACAACTATTCCTTCAATTCTCCAGATGCAAAATCAATAGCAAGCCACTGATTTTAGCTTCAAAAGTTGTTTTATTCACAAAGCTTATTACCTCTCCTAGCCAAGCCAAACTACTATAAGACTCCAGTATAAGAAATAAAGAAAATGCACAGCATAATTAAGTTAATGGTACATTGTGTACAATGAGAGAAGATTTTAAGAAATGAAGAAAACAGAAAGCAGTTAAAGACATACACTTAGCTATGAAGAGATATGGACATCCACTTAGTTACAACTCACTGGCCATAATACCCAACCTGAGTGGAAGCTAGGAAGAGATCATTTTGCAATTTATCCCTGCAGCAAAATATCAGATTGAAATAGCTTAAGAGAGAATGATTAGTTGCAAAATGTACAACAAAGATATGGACAACTATGGTAGCAGAAAATGTACAGCAAAAAGATCTTTAAAGCAATAGTATAGAAACTCCAAAAAATTCATTCAAGGACTTGGCCATTACGACCTTAAGAGGGATCATACTCTTGTACTCATAATAGACTATCTTGCAGATTAACTTCCCTGCTGCACGTAGTTAGTTTTACCATTACAAAAAAATGCCAGCCACTTAAACATACACGATCTAGTAGTTCACACTCTATGATGCCATAAGCAATGTCCTTACAGTTAAGTGGTATCAAATTTCATTAATTTTGTCATTTCTAGAAAGCAAAATGCTAAACAAAATAACAATCAATTATGAAACATAATTTACATTATATAATAGAAATATCTAACAAAAGGTACGTAAGGAAACTGCCATCAATCTCTTGTTGTAATGAGACATAGTCTAGTACTCATTAGAACAGATGAGAGTTTACATTTTTATTGGAGCAATCTTAATATCAGAACCCATATAAACAGGCTTTCACACAGACAAGTGCTTCTATAAATCAAAACATGTAGCAACAAAAATTTCATTATTATAAGAAAACTACAAATATATCTTCCATTCCATCAACCAATCAACCATCAAACCCCATGAGCAGTTCCATTTAAAGAAAAATGCCCCAAGCAACTTTGACTATCCCCATGTCTGAATGCAACATATACTGATTTCACTATCTTAGAAACCATTTTTAAAAATTAAGAAATCCTGGTTAACAATTAAAATAAAATATTAAAAACTAATTTAACCGAACTAAAAAATCAAGAGTAAATCGTGCAATTAAGCAGAAATAGTAATAAAAATTTTGAAATCTCACCAACTTCGAAGCGACTAAAAATTTTTAACCAAGATTTCACCAATCCTGAAACAAAGGAATCAAAGTTTATTATTCGAGGAAGTAATTAAAAAAAGAAAGGAAACAGACAAGACTTACTCTTGAATGGAACGACAACATGAAAAAGCTCAGCAATCAACGAATCCATCTATGGAAGCAAGAAGCCTTCAAAACGAAATTGATGAGCAAGGAGGTTGGTCTCATTGAAGAGCTCATCGCCAGACATATATCACCGGAAAAATCTCGGTCGATAGAATGAAGTCGGTGGAGAGATGGAAATATTAGGGCTTAAAAAAAAAAAAAGCTAACTGAAGGATTTAAGCTCCAGTGAAAAGAAAATTGAAAGAGAAGCAGAGCAAATAATCAAATCGAAGTAATTGATATAATATTGGAGCTATTAATCTCAGTTCTTTTCATTTGTAATGGTAGTAAGAAGGGAGGGAACTCGGGGGAGACGAAGAGCTAAGACGGAAGGCGACAAAGGAGAGAGAAGGGCTTGCCTTTTTTTTTAACGAGGGTAATCGACTGCTGGAGTAATTTTTTAACTCATCAATCATCATTTGATTAAATACTTTTTAAATTATAGTATTATTCTATTAATTAATCAATTAATTAATAATAATATAAATGTTAGCAAAATGGTGTCGGTGATTAATGTTGCGCTGTAGAACGTGGCGGGAAAAAAAAAGTTGGAGTTCAACTTCATTAAAGCACATAATACAAGATTACATTTTAATGGTATTGTATTTTATAAATAATTACACTAATATATAATAGCACAAATAAAATGTTTTAAAAAATTTAGATACGTTGCAACTTACTTAATACATCCAATATAACAACAGTGTATAAAGTGGTGCACAAATGCTGCCTAAGAAAATTTTAATAACACTTAAGTAATGTTGCCCAAAAAGTGCTACCTTATCCTGTATTTGGCGTAGTGAATGAGGGAAGCTCTCCCAAATTTATTTTCTCTGTTCACAAGATTCAAACGCGAATCCTTATTTAAGGGACATTGAGCTCATTCCATTTAATCCAACATGTGTTGGTAAATCCCATCCTTTTTCAACTTGTCTGAAATGTGACCCAAATCAAGATGAGAGTTTGAATGGCTGTGCCACCGATCATACTTGACAATATTCCCTGCAACCAGACCGACAATACAGGATTAATGAATTAAATTATGTAGAATAATCCAAATCCCCCATGTAATTTCAAAGTTTAAGAATGTAGTTAATTGCCTCCGCACCCAAATTAAAATAAAATCCAAGAAGAGAACTCAAGGGAATCCAAATTACGTAATACTCCCTTTATCCTTATTTAAGTGTCATAATTTGATCAAATCAACTTTAACTTTGATTATTATTTATAATAAAATTATAAGGTTGTAAATTTTTAAAGATAAAATTTGAAATATAAATCTTAAACTTTTCAAAACATATTTTTTTTAAATTTAATTATATATATTATAATTAATGATCAAAATCAGAATTGCACTACACCAAAAATGGCTTATAAAAGCACTTTGAATATGTTGCTATATGTAGAAAAAATGCTACCTTAAACTTAACATAACACTTTTGCATGTGTTTTATCTGCCATCGTTGTCTTTTCCTTATAACAACGCTTTTACAAGACTATAACATCAATTTAAAAAATGTTTTTATTTCTAATTTATAACAACACTTGTATATTTTTTAAAAACATTTTTCAAAATGTTACCAAAGCATATAAATCATAATACTGTGAATGTGCTTCTATAAGTTAATATAAATGTCATCTATTACATATTATAACACTTGAAAGTGTTAGGAATTATTTATGGAAGCACATTTTTGTATCACTTATTATTACATTTAACACTATTTTTAAAAATGCTACTAAAAGACAATTATAAATAAAAAAATAAATAGATAAAATCTTTTGGATATCATTAAGAAAATTCTTTAGAATCTCAATAAATTTACAATATTACAATGCCTGAAAAACACAAAAGGACCCCATATCATTCATCAAAGCCTCTCATTAGTACATATTCTAATGGATTTAATTATCACCTTAGGCCCAAAATTGAGGGCAAAGCAGGGATAGTACAAGTAAAAAAATAAAGGCGGCAACATAAATACTTCCTAAATAGTTCAGCTATAAACTCTCGGGCAGCCTTTTTTCAGTTGAAGTATTGTGAGACATGCGTGAATCCACAAAGCTGCATAGTTAAAGTTGCATTTAAATGTTGATGAGGAACCGACAACCAGAAAGCTGAATATGATCTCAGAAACTACAATTACCTCGACATTCATTGGCTCAAAGTCTTCATTATGAGCCAAATACAAGTTCCCATTGGTTTCGGAAGGTCCACTAGTTCCACTTAACCTATTGTAAAAAGAAAATAATAGAAAGTGTTAATAGAAAGTGTGATAAAAAACTTTAAAACTTTAAAACGGACAACCAAACAGGCAGATAGCTAATAGAAAGTGTTAAAACTTTAAAACTGTCAATTCTTAGAAGAGGGATATCAACATTCCACCAAGTCTCTGTTATGGGTTAACAAGACAATAACTGAAATTAGAATCAAACAAGTCCAGGTCAAAGTACGCATCATCAATAGATAAAAAACTCAAATTAGTATCCTAAAAACAAGGAAGTCAGTGGCCACATACTTGATGAATTTCACCACTATCAAGTATCAATAACAATGTCAATTCAGATGCTAGGGATGCTCACCTTTCATAAGAATAGCAGTTTCATTAATTATTCCTATGTTAGGAGTTTTGGACAAAGCAAAGACCATTATCCACTTAATGCTCTCAAATTTTCCAGCCACCCCAAATGAATCCTCACTGTAGCAACGAATCTTAGACAACTTCAGCAACAATATTGACGCACCTGAGTAATATGATCAGCCAGCCAATGTCTGAAGTAAGTTCCACTGGTCCACTATAATAGTTAAAAATCTGTAGTAATTTCCAATTGCTACAACCAGCAGCCAACAACTATTAAAAAAATCCTTACATTCGCTATAGTTAAATTAATACTATTATTATATATCCAATTGTGAGCAAAGCATATTTATGGAACAGTAAAAAATTTAAGATTATATATAGCTAGATATATAGATTTACCTTGACCAGCACATATAAAACTAATTAGTTTTACACCAATTTAATTTGGTAAAAAATTAAAGCTGACCGAGTTTAATTTCAAATGGAAATTGACAAATTATGAATCAGGGCATGGTTTTTCAAATGAATTTGTGGATTCCAATAAAAGCAAATGAAAAACTGAACATATCCATAAAGGCCTATCCATGCTTACCAACTTGAACTTAGACTCCGTTGTAGGCTTTTCGTGAACTCGAAACAAGTTAGGACGCAACTCCCATACTTTCTTCCTATAAGCTGCTTTAACCTAATAAAAAAAATTCCAGATCAAAATTCATTAGAAACAAGACAAATTCATAATTAAAAGAAGAAAAATCAAGGAAGATTGTTAGTCTAACTGATCAACAGCATGCAACCAAAGTTATAATCTCCAAAGGCAAAGAAGAATAAGAAAGAGAGATATGATTCAAACTGATTGTTGCCATTATTATTGAGATTGAAAGAAATTTTATACTTTAAATTTTTTAAAGGTCACTTTAGACTAGTCGAGTTTTCTTTTGATAGGTATTCCAGATGGAATAAAATTCTATATCTAACAAACTATAGCTTATCTTAAGCCATGTTTAGCTTCATCTACTTGTCAAAGATAAGGATATCATGTCCCCTACAATTAACTAAGCGTCTTTTAGTTCAGGGTGAAACTCAACCATAGACCAGACAATAGCAAGATGCAACTAAGGTAATTGAAACTGCTTACTCTCAAAGGAAGCAAATCTAATACATAACAACTCTTCCTTCAATTCTCCGAATGCAAAATCAATAACAAGCCTTCAAAAGTTGTTTTATTCACAAAGCTTATTGCCTCTCCTAGCCAATCCAAACATCCTCTTCTCTATCAAAGGAAAATGGAACAGAGATCACATCTCAAAGATTTATACAAAATTCACACTCCAAATGAACACGTACAAGAAAACAGTCACAATATTGAGGGTATAGGAATTAACCTTAGCATATTAAACTAAATTTCTCAAAGCAAGATTCAACTAAAACAAGTCAAATACAATTAAAAAAATTGGACAAAAATTAAAAGCAATTATTTGACTCAGGGCAATAGTATCAAAATTCCCCATGGCCTCATGGATTGATGACTCATGGCTCCTTTTTACTCCTTTTAAATAATAAAAGAAGGAAAATCATGCACTTTATTCTCAAAATTAAATCCTATATATGAATGAGAAGAAATTCTGATTAACAAGTCAAATTAAAAATTAGTAAACTGAACTCAATTAACAAATCAACGGTAATTTCTTCAATTAAGCAAAATTAATAATAAAACTTTTTGAAATCTCACCAGCATCGAAGCATCTAAAACTTTTAATCAAGATTTCATCAAAATCCTGAAATGAATGAATCAAAGTTAGTCAGTGAAGAAGTTAAAAAAAAAAGGGGAAGAAAAAGAAGAAGCTTACCGTGACAGGATGAAAAAGCGAAGCAATCAACTAAGGCTCTCAACCAAGCCGTCAATGAAGTAAGAAGGCTCATTGCAATAAATGTTATCACCTGGAAAATCTCCGTTGAGTGAGTGAAGGCAATAGAGAGTCCCAAATGTTAGGGTTTCAGAAAAATTACCCAATTGAAGGGTTGAAGCAATTGGTGAAAATAAGATCGAAGCAAGAAGCAAAGCGTTTTAGAAATAATCAAATCGAAAAAAGAAACAAAGTAATTGACGGGGAAAGAGATGAAGATTGAATGTTCTGTTCATCTGTAATGGCGGCAAGAAATGAGGGAGCTGGGGGAGAGTAGATGAAGAGAGAAGAGAGAAGAGAGAAGAGAAGGGTCCGCGAAACATATTTGCCAGGTACTGGAGAAGGTTTAATTTTTTTTCATACATATATATATATATATATTTAATAATTTATTTTTTAGTATAAAAATCTTAGCGAAACTATGGCCTATGGCAGAGAGACTAGTGTTTGGGAAAAATAATCAATAGTTAAAATTATTTTATGTAGTAGGCAACATTGATATTTCTAGTGCATTATTTCATAAATAAATAGTATATATGGCAATATGTATAAAATGTTTTAAAAAGTTTATAACTGTTGTAACTTACTTGATGCATGTAAATATAACAACGATTTTTATAGTGCTGCACAAATGCTGTCTAAGAAAATTTTTGCAACACTTATGAAATGTTATTGAAAAAGTGTTTTTTAATCTCAATTGTGACGTAGTGTTGATTTCACTAAACTATGACAGTTAAATAGGGACAAAACGAGTAACATCCAACATTAATCACATATGCAACAAAAACTTGCTATCCGCACCCAACAGCCACATCTTCGTCAATGCATAAAACCAAAATATGAGACGAATCTGTTCTATTAAACACAAAAATATACTCCTACATTCCCTAGGATCACCTGATACGTTGTAAAATTGTTGGATTTTTAATTGGCCTAAAAAACAAATTCACTCTCGAAACTTTGCTGAAAAGAGTAGATAAGTCCTTAATCTTTTTTTTGATTAATTTCACATCTAAACCATCGATTTTGATAAAATGAGCCCTTAATTGGACTAGGTTGACGTGAACCGTTTTCCTTCCTGCCATATCAGTCAAAATGGCCACGTGGAATTTCTTTTGTCCTAAGGTTCAGAAAGGCAGTGGAGACTAGGAGAGCCAACCAAATGCATGGGCTTTTCAGGTAATTTGTCCTATCTTTATTGTTTTCTCTTTCTCAAGAGTTGCCTTTTTTCAGTTGTTCTTGATATGTTATCTGACTAGGTCTATCCTGATATCATAGAATCATTATTTAATGCTTCATAGTTCTTCTCTACACACCCTTGTATAATTTTTACTGGAGACTATAATGATATTGGGGATGTAGATTACCTGTGCAAATTTACCATACCAACATTACCAAGATGTGATTAATAATTTGATGTTATCTTCTCATGAAGATGATAATTTGTTATGGAATTCCTTATATTTACTGTCAAAGGTCACGAACAAGTGTCCAAGATACCTGTTGATTTTTTATCATATTATTTGAATGTTAGCATTTAGTATCTCTAAATGGAACTGGTTTTTCATCTCAGGCCACTAACCATGGTCCTTAGGCATCTACCTCTGGGATTTTAATGCCTTTGTGCACTATACTGGCTAATTAGGCATCAACCTCTTATTCTTAGTACGATATCCTTTTTTAATCTCTTTGAACTCCCTACTTGCAAAGTGCAATCAGATTTACTCCACTCATTAAAGGGAATTAATTTGATAGTTTTTTAAGCTTGCATTCTGAATTTGAATTGGGCTTTGGATCAACCTATCTTGATTGACCGCCTTCAACAACAAATATCAGTTAGTTCTTTGAAAATGGAAGACTCTATCTTTGCGTCCCTAGTTATTCCTGCTGGGGAAGAGGTGCATTTTATTTTCTGCTTTCCTTCTTTTACTGTTTTTATAACAAGGGACACTAACCTTAGATATGAAATTGCAAAGAAACCTATGTCCTCCCTCTTTCCTTTTCCTTTTTTTTTTCCAAATATTTTTTGGTCTTTCAAGAATGCTCCTTTACATGCTTAATTCGCATTTTATCATATATGGATTCTCCGATATGTGAGTTGGTTCTGCAAAACCCACCAATATCAATGATCATGGGCATGTAGTGTCTGTTGCTCATACCAGAAGAAACCCACCTGATGGCTGTAGGCAACAGACTGACATACAAACGATTGCAAAATTTAGTATTCTAAATTTGAATGGTTAAAGTCACTGTGTGGGATGTTTTTACACATAGGAACATGATTTTCATCTGGCAACTAACTGCAACAAATTTGTTAGCAATAAGAGTTCAAGAGATGTAGATCAGGGTACATACATATCATTGTCCCATTTGACATCATGGAAGACATTTGTGATTGTTGATGCAATAGAATGCAGCATTTGAAAGAATAGAAGTGAAATCACAGAAAAGAACTGTTGCTCGAACCTTCTATGTTTTCTACTCCAATCCTCGTGAACGGTTGCCTTTTTGTAATCATTCATGCATTTTTGTTCTTTGTGTCTTGTTTCTCTCTTCTATTCTCAAATTTTATATGAACTGGTTATATGGAAAATTCTTTTAAGCTGTATTTAATAACACCTTGCAATTTCTAAATAATGAAATGCTAGGACTCTTACTGACAACATGGTGTTGGGAGTGTTAAAGGGTTTCGAAAAGAGACTTCAACTGACTGGTGTTGGATATCGTGCAATGGTAGAAGGAAAGGACCTGGTATTCTTGGCTTTTCTCATCCAGTCAGGATGGAAATCCCTGAAGGCATTCAAGTGAAGGTAGAGGAAAACACCAGGATTGTCGTAAGTGGATATGACAAAAGTGACATTGGTCAATTTGCTGCTTCTGTTAGAAAATGGAGACCTCCGGAACCGTATAAAGGAAAAGGAGTTAAATACACGGATGAGGTTGTCAGAAGAAAGGAAGGGAAAGCAGGGAAGAAGAAGTAATGTTGTGTATTTTGTTTCTTATCCTATCATTTTGTGCTTGTTTATGAATCTGTAATGAAAATGTACCCTTGTTGCTGCTAAGCATATCTCTCACAATTAATGAATAGTCAATTCTTTTTCCCCGTTACGACTAATTTGTGCCATTTGTAGAAATAAAAATCCCTTTCGTTGCAAGTTTTGTTCTTCATATAGAAATAGGATTTTCATTCTTCTTCTTCAAAAAAAAAAAGAAATAGGATTTTCAAGTCATTGCTTAGAAGTAGTTTGTTCGACCGCCTTTCTACTAGATAAGAGAAACTCAGTGGTCAAGGAGAACGAAACTGCAGGAAGCTTCAGCCAACGGTACAGGTCATGAATATAAAGTTCTAATTTTTAATCACAAATCATGTTATTTCGTTGCAACGGCAGAGAGCTGCACCATCACAGAACATGTTATTTCTAGCTGTTTGTGTCGGCTCCGGCCAACCAATGTTCAATCAACTCTCAACTTAAAGTGGCTCCAGTTTGTCCTCCCATTTGTCCAATCTTTTTCTAGCTTCCTCGACCTGGCAGCGCAGATAAATTACATTGAAGGTAAGAAGCAGGCAAGCAAAAAGAAGTGAAGGAAGACAAAGATTGCGAAGCAAAATCACCTCCTTTTTCCAGTCTGTCCGAAATGTGACCCAAATCAAGATGAGAGTTTGCATGGTTGTGCCACCTATCATACCTGACCATATTCCCTGAAACCAGACCGACCATGCAGGATTAATGAATTACATTATGTCGAATAATCCAAATCTCCCATGTGGTTTCAAAATTTGAGAATGTAATTAATTACCTTTGCACCCAAATTAAAATAAAATCCAAGAAGAGAACCCAGGGGAACCCCAACCACGTAAAAACATCCAACATTCACGTATGCAACAAAAGCCTGCCATCCGCACCCAACAGCCACACCTTCGACAATGCATAAAACCAAAATATGAGACGGATATGTTCAATTGTACTCCTACATTCCCTACGATGACATCGCATGATTCTCTTAAAGTGTTGAATTTTCAATTCTACCCATTAGGATTTGATCTCGGATTCTCTTTAAGTACTATAAAGAAGATATATGGACATGTTGTTCGGATTAGAAATTGAATATAAATATGTTACATGATATTCTTTAGGCCTACTACATATTTTAACCCGAAAACTTTGCAGCTTTTGATACTTTACCTCTTAAAATTTTATTTTAAACGTTTTACCCATTAAATTCTTATTTTGAACACCCATTACCTCTTTTACCACATAAGAGCAATGACATCACGATGATACTAACGTGGCATGATCCACATTGGATGGTAGTGCCACGTGCTAACGTGCCATGGTCCATGTCAAATGATAGTACCATGTGGCACAAGTTAGCATGTGTCATGTGGCACTATCATTCGAGATCATCGTACCACATCAGTACCATCACAGTACTGTTGGTATTTCATTGATGAAGAGAGTAGTAACGGATGTCTAACATAAAAGTTTATGGGGTAAAACATCCAAAATAAAACTTTAAGAACTAAAGTGTTAAAAATTTAAAGTTTAAGCGGCAATTTGTGCATTACGCCAGGTAGTAAATATATTACCAGACAGAACGGGCTGAATTCCGTTGAGGATAAGGGTTACTGCTAGAAGAGGGCAGAGATCTGAAACGGCCTCAGCCACGACTTCACCTTCTGTGAAGGCGTAGCTAATGACGTGACGAAGAGACAACACTATTATAGCTGCCACCACCGATATTATGAAAGAAAATACCGTTACTATTACCACCGAAAATGCTGCTGCTTTTGGATGTCCTGCTCCTAGCTCGTTCCCAACTCTTACGCTGCTCATCATTTCATTAATTAAATTCGTTAAATAATTTTAAAAATGTAAATACGTTCATTAGATGGTAGAGTTTCCTTCTATTTGAGACTCTATCCTAATTAGTAAACTATCACTTGTACAAAGGAGAAGGACTATGGTTAATTAATTAAATATAAAATTTAAAGATAAAATGTTCAATGAGAGCACACCTTGCCGCGGCATTGAACCCCACTGAAATCATAAACACCCATCCAGAGATAGTTGTGCTGAAATATATATAACACATTTATTAAAATTAAATGTATTACCAATAAGTGTTCATTGAGGTTATAGTGGCCTCTATTTCAATAAGGATAAGAACATAAAATTTGATCCCCAGAAAGCATACTTGTTGGAAGGATTTATCTTTAACGTTCCCAGTCTAAAAAGAATTAGTTTTAAAGATCTTATCTTATTTAATGATCCCAGTCCAAAAAGAATTAGTTTTAAGCCAAAGGTGGGAAGATATTCTTAATTAAACAAAAAAAAACTAAATGAATTAATTTATCAAAACAAATTCAACTAATCATCTATTTTAAAAATCTAAGGTTCTATTAATTAAACGGATTGCATTCTCTTCTTGTGAACTTATATCAATTTACAACTCAATCCGGGAAAATTAATTAATAAATAGCAAAAAAAAAGATCTTTCATGCCTGCCCTTTGTATTTAAAAATTAAAAAAAAATTAAGAAAAACTGTCTCATGCTTGTGAAGTTGTAAATTTCCTTCTCATTAATTAGAATAAATATATATATATGTGTGTGTGTGTGTGTGTGTGTGTGTGTGTGTGTGTGTGTGTGTGTGTGTGTGTGTGTGTGTGTGTGTGTGTGTGCAGAATAATATGGAAGCAATATCATTTAAAAAAATACTTATTGATCTATCTAAATCTATTCCTCTTATAACCTTTCTAATGTGACTTCTCCTAATTTATCTAACATTTATATGTTTCATAAAAGTTTAATCACACATTATAAAAAGTTACCTTATAAATAAGGTAAGTTTTATCTTTTTAAAATTATGGTAGTAGGGTTTTAGAATAAAAACAAAAAATTGACACCAATTAATGAAAGAGTCACGTTAGACGTGTTGTAGGTGGGAGAGATTTACTCGGATCTTCATGTAACAAAACTCCTTCATAACTAATTATATCCCAGCACACTATCTAAAGCAACGGATCATTACGCTAATAATTAAGAATCTAATAATTAGACACTATATTGACTTTAATTACTTATGAGTGGAATGATCATTCTCCATAGCCATGTTTAAGTTCTTCCAAATTAACCACTAAGGTTCCTTCTAGAGTTGGCAAAATCTGACCTGAGAACAGGTACCCAATCTAACCTGTCCGAAATCGAACTCGACCCAATCCGAACCCAAAATGACCCGAATCCAAAATTACCTAAATATGAAGTTACCCGAACTTGATTAATTGGAGAAATTAACCCAAAACGACCCGAATTTAAAAGAAATTGTAATTTAATATTTTTAAAATAGTAATTTAATCAAAAAATAAAAACATAATGGTCTAAAATCTAAATTACCAGTTAATAACATTTAATACTTTCAAATTATTTTTAGATTTTTTACCAAATATATCAAGTCAAGTATCAATATATCATACATCAAAATGTTGTTATTATTTTTTGGCCAAACTTTAATATTTTATAGTTAATATAACGAAATATAAAATATAATTTAATATTTTAATTAATATTAAATATTTATAATTTAACTAATTTTATACTATTAACATTATTTAATATTTAAAAAAAAGTTAAGTTTAACTTATAGATTTAGTTAATTAATTTAATTTTACTGTTTTACTTTTAATTTTAAACTTTACTTTTTTTTTGTTTTTTGAGGTGGTGTTTTAACTTTAGATTTTAGTATTTTACTTTATTTTACCATCCATCTTTTATTATTTTAAATTTTAACTAAATTTTATGATTTATCAATTCAAAAGCTGATATAGCACTATATCTAATTATCTATGTATAATAGTATAAGTAGGAAAACATTATTTATTTAAAAAAATAAAAAGGTTAATACTTAATAACAATTTCAAACTTCAATTTGCAATTGATCCTTTTTTTTTTTTACTAAGAAAGAGCTCTAAATTATTTTTATTTAATAATATACTAAATTACTAATAATTAATTATATTTTTTTAGAATTAAGTATTAATCCATTAAGTGATAAGTATCTAAAATTATTCACTTTAAAATCCTATTGACTATTAGTTTTTTTCTAAAAGAGAATTTGTGAATATTTAAAAACTTTGTTAAATTATTTTGAAATAATTTTATAGAAATTATTTGAATAAAATATACTCAATTATTAACAAATAGTATAAGTTACCTTTTATTTTATGGTAGAAGGATAAAACATGAAAAAAATTCAGATAATCCCATCTGAATTTAAAATAATCAAAATCCGAAACGACCCGAGATCAAATCCAAAATGATTCAAAACCCGAAATGACCTGAACCCGATAAGATCCGAACCCGAATGACCCAATATATAGGTAACCTGAAATTACTAGAAAATGACCCAACCCAAACCCGACCCAATTCGCCCATCGATGACTTCTACTTCCTTCTAAGTACTTTTATCTTCTCAAAGGACAACTATTTATGATCTTTTTTTTTGTTTGGTAAAAAAACTTTAGGTGAGGGAAGACTACCTCAGTTCAGGGTCGGGACATATCACAAGTGTCAAAGAAGACTGATAGTGATACTTATAGAACACCTATCAATAAGCACCATTGACACGATTTGAACCTCAAATATTTCAAGTAAAGGTCCAAAATCTTACCAATTCAACTAACCTCAATTTGTTAATAATTTATGATCTTCCCCTGACGAAAAGACAAAATTTGTAAGCCAATCGAGATTGGTTGAGTTGGTAAGGTTTTGGATCTCTGCTTGAAAGGTTTGAGATTCAAGTCGTGTTAATGATCCTCTTTGGTGAGTGATCTGTAAATACTATTGTCAATCCTCTCTGAGGCTTGTGGTATGTCCTGATCCTAAACTGGGATAATCTCCCCTCACCTAAACCTTTTTTATTAAAAAAAAATAAAAGACAAAATTTGTACGAAGGCTATCATCCTTTTCGATTCCTCCAAAGAAGATCTTACTGTCTGCCTTGTTTGATGTCATAATAATTACTCCAGCTTGCATTTATTATTTTTACCCTTTTCCTTTTGGCAACCAAAAAGACCAACAAACAGAAGTGATGTTAATTTGCTGCTTACCAAATGGAGAGCGAATCCAAAGCCAACTCTGGGTTCTCCAGCAATCCGGCTATCAAGACCAGGATCTGGAAATACCATGTTTCCAAGCACAACATCACCGCCGACGCCGCCGATAACTTGAAGAAGGCCGGTAGGCCACTGAAAGCCTGAACACTAAACCCATTCCATGTATACTTGCACCTGTCACTTTTAACTATGTACACGAATTGAGCAATCACGATGATCCACCATGACAAGCTCAGAACCAACGATGCACCTAATAAACCGAGCCCCATTTTGTAAACTGCCAGCCAGCTTAGCAGTAAATGTATGATTAATGTGCCTGTGGATATGTAAGCACTAGGGGCCACGATGCTCTGAGCTTGCAAGAACTTTTGGATGGGGAAATTTATGGCATATGCAAATATTTGCGGGATTAGGCCATAGACGAAAATTGCAGCTGCCGAAGCAATATCAGGCGCTTCGCCGAGTAAAAGTAAAATTGGTTTAGAGAAGATATAGATGATTGTGAGAAGAACCCCGGTTAAGGTCAGGAGAACCGCTGATCTTTGAAGATATATGCCTAGCATATCGTATTTCTGTGCCCCAAAGGCTTGCCCGCAAAGCGTTTCCACGGCACTCCCCATTCCCAACTGCATAAATATTCATAAAAATTTAATGTCACAAAGTATATTAAGTATATATATGTGCTTAACTCAATGGTTACATTGATATGTAGGATATATATGATCGTCTGCTCGAAGAGAAAGATTCGAATCTTCCTTTATCTTCCGCGAGCGAAAGGGAAAAGAAGTATTCATACCATGAGACCATAGGCAAAGATTTGGATGCCAGTGTTTCCGAGGGAGGCAGCGGCCAGTTCAAGATTACCAAGTTGGCCGGAGAAGATTTGGGTGGACATGGACATAAGATAATTGATCATATAAACAATAACAGCAGGTGCAGCCAGGAAGAAAAGGAGCTTGGACTCAATCCATGTCGCCTTGCTAAGACGTACAAAGAAGGTAAGGTTAGTGTCCGACAACGTATTCTCAAGCTCGGGGCTTGTTTCTTTGGATTTCGGGGTAGAACGTTGTGATTGATCAAGCAGAGGCGGTTGGAAGGTGTCTTGGGAGGATCTCATCGTAGGGTTAATGGTTTACGGATATGGACTGTAGAGAAAAGTCTGTAAGAATTCAAAGTTAATGGCTTACGGCTGTGATCGTTCCTTGTTCCTTGTGATGGGTGTATTTAATGAAGGGAAAAGGGCGCCTTATCAAGAGTAACATATTTGGTCTACGTTTGCTGGCTGCTTAAAATGAAAAATGAAGGGCTAATTTGGAAGTTTCCTATATGCAAATAAAAGAAAACAAAACAAAAACTTGTTTTCAAACGATTAATTAGATATATATATATATATATATATATATAATAGAGTTTAAATTATTTTAGAGTCGATTTGGTACTTTACAGTGAATTACTATGTATTTAAAGTAATTTTTTGTAAAGTTTATTACTACAATAACTTTATATATATGCAAACTTACAAAGTGAATTTATAATGTTTGGTTTAGCATATGAAAGTTGTAATTAAATTACATACAAAGTTTTTTGTAATGTTTGGTCAAAATATACTTCCCCTACAAAATTTATTTAAATTTCAAATTTGATCTTTTGTTATGTCATTTTTTTTAAATAAAGAGTAATAATTAAGGTAATATAAAAATCTATAAACTTTTACTATTGGGATGCAATCTACTTTCACATCTCTCCTCTTACCCTCCAATGCATTCATTTTCCCTGGTGAAAGGGAAAGTGATTGTAAGAGATCATCCGTTTTGCATTGTTAAAATTGACATCAAACGTTACAAAGTGTTTCAAGTCCTTAACTTTACATGTTATGCTGAAAAGTGACTTTTTAGGTATCTAAAAACAAAGTGACACTTCATATATTTTAAAAGAAATCAAGATTTTAAATACACATTTATTCTCACCAAATAATTTTTCTAGAGTAAGAAAAGATCTTTTCTAACAAAAGTTTAATCCTAAATTATATAAATTTAATTTTTTTTGTAAGTTTTCATATATATGATATTTAATATGATATGTTTTGATTTAAATAAAGAAAAACTAATTTATAAATTAATAAAAATTAATTTAGTGTTGAAGGAAATATATCTTTTAAAATCTACGATGTGTCAACTCATTATTAGATACCTAAAAGGTAGGTACAGGGGTGGGCAGTTGGCGAAAAGGGGCCATGGCCTCCTGGCATTTTACAGTTTAGTATACATTTTTTTTTTAAAAAGTCAGTTTTAAGAAAAATATTAATAAAAATTTATAATATGGCCACTTTTTAAATTCTTCTAATTTCTTATTTAAGTGATTTAAACCTTTAGGCTTTTGTACTTTTACTTCTCAAAATTGTTCCACGGATTCTTTCTTATTTACATTTAGGTCTTTGGGTTTTAACATTTTATATTTGTAATTGCATTTGTTAATTATTATTATTTAAACCCAATTTCTATATAGTCTTTTAGTTTTAGTATACCTTAAAATTTTGAACTTAAACTTTTAGTTTTTCACATTTCTAATTTGGTTTAGTAATAATTTATTATACTTCAATTAAAATCTAAATAACTCACTTATTTAACATTTTTAATTCTATTAATTGGTACCATTATCTATCTTTTACTTACAACATAGCAAAAGATAAGAGTATTTTTTTTCTTTATTTGGCCAAACAAAAGAAATTTTTTAATCTCTTTTTGAATTGTCTAACCCAAATATTTCTTTTATATATTAACTTATCAGATTATTCAATTGTTATGCAAAAATTACTGTTAGATTTGGTCCCCTTAAAAAAAATTTCTGACTCTATCCCTGCTAAAAAGCAATTTCTTAATATCATCTTGATGTAATTTACACTCAAGAAAAATTTATCAGTACAACAAAGGTAAGTGAAAGCATTACATAGACTTTTATCAACCACCGGAGGGATACATTTTACAAATTTGAGCCTTTGAATTGGCCTCTGGCCTCTGTGCCATCTGGCTAAAGGGTGTGTAATCGCTTACTTAAGAATATCGTCAACAAGGCTGCCGGACTGAAAGCAACAGCGTCGTCTTCCAGTTCGAAACCCCACCAGATATATATTAATTGTTTATTTTTAGAAATCAATGTCTTTTTCCTTTCTTCTTTGGCCAAATTAGAAATCATTTTTTTATAAAAAAAAATTTCGTAAACAACTTTTATTTTGACATCTTGTTGCTAGTAATTATGAAGATGAAACCAATTGGAAGATTTCCATTTATTTTGTTCCTATTAATTAATTGCATTGGACACTGTTTTTAAAGATACCAAACGAGAAAAGGATTTAAAAAATTTCATGTGCTTTCCTTCTTTCTTTTTCTTTTTCTTTTTTTTTTTCCTTTTTTTTTGGTTTTTTTGCTAATGTGTTAAATTATGGAGTATTTATTGTTAATAATATATAATAAGGTATCATCAATATAGTATAAAACAAATTTAACGCTGTCGGTTTGATTTGAGCGCGCACGTACACATTTTGTAGGATCATGACCCATATCTGTATTCATTTGGTAAATATGATGGCTGGTCAAAAAATACCATTTGACCCATCATTTATTCACGAATTATAACGTCTGTTGAGTCGAGTAAAAGAAATTTAATATATTTTAGTAAGATTTTAAATTCGAATATTATGAATAAAAAAAGACTTGGAATAATTTTTTTCACATTTGAAATCCGACACAACTTGATTTTAAATTCGTCGAGGTTCAATATGACTACCGAATACCAAAAAATTTATATATTAAAAAAAGTTCCAGTCACAAATCTTAGAAATAATCAATTTATATGATAAGTCCTAAATTTTAAGACACTTATTATGTAGTAAGATTTCAATGGTTAAAATTATATGACGTCGCAAATAGGAAAAAAAAGTTGAAAGGTCTAGTAACATAGTAACTCTTAACGATTTATCACCCGCTTGGAAATTTGGTTAAAATTAAAACTTAGCATGAACAGAGCAGACATGAAGAATTTAGATTCTAATTCAACCAATTTCCATATTTGCAAAAAACACAAATTAATTACTATTTCTATCTTATAAAAGTCAATTGACAGTATATTTATACAAAGGGTAGAGAGTACTTTTCAAGGTGACATGAGACATTGTTTACAAGCTTTTGGACCTTTTTGTAGTGTAGGAAACAACGTAGAGAGAGGACAACCTAAGATCCATGTGAAGTCTTTGTACTCTAGGGATGAAGTTTCCATCAATCTTATTCTCCCAGTGGTTGAAAATTGCAAGACGCAATCATCAAAACCAACCAATATAAAAACCCAATCCATCCATGTTTAGGCTTGTCTAAGAATTTAAGAATTCAGAATTTCAAAGTTAAGAGTCTATATTTTTCTTTGGTGTGCCTTCACTTTCGGTAGTTCACGGTGAGGATTGATGATTTAGTCCTAATTTTGCAATATTTTTATGGGCCAATGAATCGAACAAATGCTACATTATATATTCTCGCCTGGACCTTGATCATGCTTTTGTACGTAAACTGCAAAGCCTGGTTCACCCCTGGTTGAACACAAATGCACTTGGAATTCCTTGAGCTTTTCTGTCTAAAACCCATTCCGCAGGTTAGGCCCAAATCTCAGGATTGCCGATACTCATCATTCATCAAAGAATATTCTCACGATTTTACGGAGGAGTTGGAGTAGAATGCTACCATGTGTGCGTTGGAGTAGAATGCTACTATGTGTGCGGCCATTTGGTCCTCTAGAAGGCATTTGCTCATCAAAGACTTTTATCCTTGGGGCCCTAATTATTCCTGCTGGGGAAGCTAGAGTTGCATTTTCTTTTCTGCTTTCCTTCTTTTATTGTATTTACTTAAAATAACGGTTTGCTAATGATGATTAACTTCTTTAACCTTAAATATGAAATTGCAAAGAAACATATCTCCTCCCTCTTTCCTTTGCAGGGTGTTTTATTTTTTTTCCCAAAAGTTATTTGGGCTTTCAAAAATGCTCCTTTACATGCTTAGTTAGCTTTTTATTATAACATATGGGTTCTCCAATATGTGAGTGGGTTCATTTTGTTCTGTTTGAAAATAATGGAGACCTCCAGAACCATACAAAGGAAAAGGAGTTAAATACTCGGATGAGGTAATTGTCAGAAGAAAGGAAGGCAAAGCAGGGACGAATTAAGAAGTAATGACGGTGTACTTCGTTTCTTATCCTATCATTTTAATTTGTGCTTGTTTATGAATCTGTAATGAAAATGTACCCTCGTTGCTGCTAATTAAGCATATCTCTCACAATTATTGAATAATCAATTCTTTTTCCCTGTTACGACTCATTTGTGCGATTTGTAGAAATAAAAATCCCTTTCGTTGCAAGTCATTAAGATTTAGCAGTAGTTTGTCTGAACGCCTTTCTACTAGATAAGAGAAACCCAGGTGTCAAGGAGAATGAAACTGCAGGAAGCTTCACCAAAGGCACAGGTCTTGAGTATAAAGTCATTTTTTATCCGATCCAGTCAATAGTATCAAGCTAAATTTCAGCATTGTGAATCGAAATATATACTTCGTGAAGAACTCGACAACAGGAAGGGCAAATCACTTCCTGGGGTCGCAGTTTGGTTGATGAGCAGGACCGCAACATTTGGTAAGGTGAGGAGCTGCACCATCACAAGACGAGTTATTTCTACTTGTTTAATAGTTTAATATCTAAATTAGTCCTTGAACTATATCAAAAAAGTCAGATTGATCAATAAATTTTATTTGAAACAGATTAATCTTTGAACTTTTATTTTGAGACAAATAAGTTCTAAATAAAAAAAATTAAAGAAAATTCAGAGACTAATCTGTTTCAAAATAAAAGTTTATAGATCAATTTATCTCAATCCATTAAATTTTTGACAATTTAGGAATCAATTTGTTCTAAAATAAAAATTAAAGGACTAATCTATCCCAAATAAAAATTTAAGAACTAATTTATTTTTTTTTACATAATTCAAAAACTAAATTAGATATTAAGTACTTGCTTAATCAACTCTTTACTTCGTAAACGGCTCCTGTTTGTCCCCCCATTTGTCCAATCCTTTTCTAGCTTCCTGTACCTGCGCGCCATTGCAAATAAAACACTTAAATTACATGGAAGGCACAGTCCAGGCAAGCAAAAAGAAGTGAAGGGAGACAAAGATTACGAAGCAAAATCACCTCCTTTTTCTCTTTTTTTTCTTTTTTTTAAAATCACATATATATGTAATCGTTTAACGATCTACGATTAATTCTATTCGAGTCACGTCGGATCCCAAATAAGAAAAGTTCTCCCAAATCTGTTTTCTTCATTCATAAGATTCGAACTCAGATCTTACTGAATGGATGTTAAGTTCCTTTTACTCAACCTAATAGGTGTTGGTATATCCTTTCCTTTTTCAATCTGTCCGAAATGTGACCCAAATCAAAATGAGAGTTTGCATGGCTGTGCCACCTATCATACCTAACCATATTCTCTGAAACCAGACCAACCATGCAGGATTAATGAATTAAATTATGTAGAATAATCCAAATTCCCTATGTAGTTTCAAAATTTAAGAATGTAATTAGTTACCTTCGCATCCAAATTAAAATAAAATCCAAGAAGAGAACCCAAGGGAATCCAAACCACGCAATAACATCCAACATTAATCACATATGCAACAAAAACTTGCCATCCGCACCCAACAGCCACACCTTCGTCAATTCATAAAACCTAAATATGAGACGAATCTATTCTAGTAAACACAAAAATATACTCCTACATTCCTAGGATCACATGATAGGTTGTAAAACTGTTGGATTTTTAATTGACTAAATATACAAATTCACTCTCGAACTTTGCTGAAACAAGTAGATAAGTTCTTAAACTTTTTTTTGGTCAATTTCACATCTAAACTATCAAATTTGATCAAATGGGCCTTTAGTTGGACTAGGCTGACAAGGACCGTTTTCCTCCTTGCCATATTAGTCGATATGGCCACATGGAATTTCTTTTGCCCATGTGGAAAATCCACGTCGGCACTTGACCCACATGACTAAAAAGGAAAAAAATAAAAGGGAAAAAAACCAAACCCTACCCCTCTTCATTCTTCTTCCCTTTCCATATTATCTTTCCTTTTTCCTTTGCCAAAAACGCGATCATCTTCTTTTCAGTGCATCCAAAACACGATCATTAAGATCATCATTGTTCCTCTCCTATTTCTTTCCTTTCTTTTTCCTTCTTCCTCCCTCTCCTTGTCTTCCTTTCTTTCCCCATTCCTCCTTTACCTATCTACTGCCTGAACCTTTCACTGCCAACGACCCAACCCCGATCCTTCTTTCCCCTACTCCTCTCTATTGCCCATGACTTAACCCAACCCAGAAAAAAATATATTTTTTACGACATGGGTTTAGGTTATTTTAGTCTGATTTGGATCTTTTATTTGTTACTTACTTGATTTCTTTATGATGTTTTAATAACTGGGCTTTTTTTTTTATTTCAACCAAAGGCTGAGTTGATTTGATTTAATTTATTTGTTAGATGAGTTGAGTTGTTGTTCTTAGTTTATTTAAGTTGGTTTGTTTGTAGAAAAAGAAAGGTTTTTTGGGTTTTTTGGGCTTATGGTTCCTTTCCTCACTAGATTTTTACTTGTCTAAGTTTTGAATTTAGACATGACACACCCGAACCTAATACGACTTTTTGTACAAACGGAATAGTATAAGACGGCGTATTAAGTTGACAATACGTCGGTCCGGATGTGTCTAATTAAGAAGAGAAGTTAAAATTAGGATAAGACGGTGTTGGAAGATAAAGTAATTAAGTGTGCATGGAAATTAGTAAATGCCAAAAAGAACTATTAAGTCCTTAGAAATTTATTATGGGCCACGTTGGCACAAGAAATCAAATGATTTAGCCAACGGGTGAAAATGAAAGAAAGTAGAAAAAGGGGAAAAAGTTTGATCCGATGCCTGAATAGACCCGGTGTCGGACTCCTCTATAAATAGAGGAAAGCCGAAGCTTTTCCTCATTTCTCTTTTTTCTTTTTCTTTCATTTTCTTTTCTTTTCTCTCTGGAGCCGAACGGAGGTATTTTGGATTTTTGGCAGATCCGGACAATCCAGCCAGCAAAACAAGGTGAGTTTCTAATACGTCATTCTACTCACCTCGATCTACGTTATATTAAGTTTGCACGCATTTTCATATATCGGTTTAGTGTAGATCTGAGTTTTTAGTTTTTGGCCAGTTTAATTTTAAAACTCAGATCGACGGATATCGGGCCAGTGAAATAAGGTGAGTTTTTAGTATGTTATAGTACTCACCTTAATCTACGTCATACTCTGTTTTCACGTATTTCCGTGCACCGGGTGAGAGTAAATCGGAGATTTAGTCAATTTAAGCTAAATCTCGATTTTACGAAAATTGGACCGGTGTTTCTCGTTTCTGCCTTAGCCGATCCATCATGGAGGCCATGAGGATCACTTGTCTAAGTTTGTACGTCGAAAGGCGGAGAAACGAGTGGAAAAACCGAAGAAGAGATCGGCTGAGGAACAGGCCGATCGAGTCCCTGTTTAGATATTTATATATTATACTAATAAATCTTATATATTTATATATTATATCATTATAATATATAAATATATCGTAGGAGGGCTTTTTTAGCCCAATTTCAAGTAGAACTTGGCTCAATCTGCGTGGGGCCCAGCCCAGTCCTGGTGTGGGGCCCACAGGGCCCCGTGGGCATTTTGGTAATTTTTCATCTAGAGTCTGATTTTAGCCCCGAAACCTCCCGGACACTTTCCTAAGCCCCAAATCACATTCAAACTGACACGCCCGGACCTTGTCCGCACGTGTCAAGTTGTATAATTATGAATTGTTGTCTTGTCAATATACCAAATTTGATTTCCATGGATGTTTCAAACTTTGTTTAGCTCAATTTCAAGCTTAAAAACCCTAAAATTGAAGTCCGGGGATGTGGGCCCCACTTGGGAATCGAGACCCGGGGCATTTGGGCCGAGTTGACCGGAGTCAACTCAGCAGAAGTTGACTCTGGCGTCGGACCTGGTCGGGTCCGGCGCCGGACCCGTCAAATTATAATGGGGTCTCGGCAGCCGAGACCCCCATTTCTCACATTTCTCTTCTTCTTCAATTCTTCGAGCTCTCTCCTTCAATTCTCTCTGAATCAAGCCTTCAATCCCTCTTCAAACACTTCATCAATCATCAATATCAACTTATTTAGCTTCCTTGAAGATCAAAACATCAAGATTTCTAAGAAAATTTCCAAATCTAGAAATCTGGAATTTTGGCGACAGTTTGTTCATCAGCCGATATCTTTTGATTCAACTGTGCGTTTTGGCTGAGAATTTGGTATGTTGTTCTAGAATCATCAAGCTTTAATTTGATAGTTTATACGCTTGATTTCATGGTCTGTGCTAAGAGAATTTGATGATCGAAGTTGAGATTTCTGTTTTGTCCGAGTAAAGTCAACTCTTGATGTTTTGATCCAAAATTTCGAGCATGATTTGTTGTTTGATTCCGTTCTTGAAGCTGTGAATTCATAGATCATGTGTTTAACTTGCTGTGTTTCAATTTTGGTGCGGATTGGTGTTGAATCGAACTCAAACCGAGCTTGTTTTGATGAAAGGCCGAGCATGGCCATTTTCTAGGCTAGGTCCGGCGCCGGACCTGGCAGGTCCCGCGCCGGAGACGGCCAAAATCTGGGATTCTTCCCGTTTTGGCTCACTCCCGCCCGGGAGTGAGTAAAACTGTCGGCAAGGGTACTGTAGCACCAGGGGCATTTTGGTAATTTTGCAACCCTAGACCTCATTTGACCCCAATTAACTCCAATTAGCTTCAATTGACTTCCGGACTTGTCAATTTTAGTCCGAGACCTTTAATTGGTGTTGTTTTATGATTTGATCATTGGTTGAATATTTTATTAATCAAATTAGATGTTAATTTGATTATTTAGGTACGTGATCGTACGAGTTTTGGACCAGTTGCAATTTGAGCTAAGGCATTCGTGGGTAATCGGGGAGTATACAACTCTCCTCACTAGTGAGTGGCTTGGATTATATTGGTTGACCATTGAGGGTTAACCGTTTTCAAATTATTTATAAATGTTTTATTTAATTGTTTATAAATGTTTTGGGGTATGAATTGTCCACCCTCACACACTGAGTTTATAAATGATTTGAAGGGTGGGAATTTTAATAAATTGATATATTGATATTATTGATTATTATATGGGGAAAGATACCCCTGAGAGATTGATATTATTATTGATTAATTTATGGGGAACGATATCCCTGAGAGATGAGAGATTTAGCATTGTCCTCAGGGCTCCAATATGTGGGAGTGTGGACCGAGTTGAGAGCATGCGTGTTACTCAGCCGTGGACCGCCTATCAAGGGGCACGGTGAGTCGCTCCTGATTGCGAGAGGCGCGTAGGGAAACTTGCCAGGACTTCGGATGCTGTGTTCCACCACAGTATGGCAAACGTCAAGGGAATGGGCCAGAGAATAAAGTAAAATGTTTTAAAAATTGAAAGTAACCCTTGACGGTCCAGTGGATACCCCAGCGCACGGGTATACCTTATTGGGACGATTTCAGATGCCAGCCCATTTGGATATATATATATATATGTTGTTATTGATTTGATATTTGATTTGGTTTGGGATTTAATATATTTCAGTAAATGATTTATTAAATTAATATTTGGATTATTTCATATCCCCAGCCTGAGGTGATCGGTCTTTATAACCGAGTCTCTCACTGGGTACAAGTTTATGTACTCACCCCATTCACTTTTGTTCTCAGATCATCAGACTTTGGACGGAGGACGTACTGGTGGCCAGTGATCCCAGTTTCTCTCTGTGGACACGATTATGTAGGTGCCACCTCTTTTGCTTGTGTTACTTGGCTCGGAATATTATTACATCTTACTTATACAGTTGTGTATTTATAAATAATATTTTTCCGCTGCATGGGACACAGTAAGATGTGATACTTTATTTTAAATATTTTCAAACTGTATTATCTATGATAATTTCATATGTTTTTCATATATTGCTCGAATATCCTTTATTTTTAAGCCTTGTATCATCTTGGTTGCCCACCTGACGAGGCACGCATCTCGAGGTGGTACGGCGGTTGTCACGTGGCCGAGCCTGCGGGTCGGGGCGTGACACAAACCCAGTCTTAGGTCATGTTAGAGCCTCGTAGGTGCATTCATAAATTTAATTATGAATGCAAACGTATATTTTCGTGTATTAGGGCTCCGGTTGAATCGAGTGAGGTGATGCTCCAGAAGTTAAGCTACATGGAACGCTTGGGAGTATACGAATCTCCCAATACTGTGAGTGGCCTAGACTTCTTTCTTTAGCCACTGGGAACAAAGGTTTTAAAAGCGTTTTAAAAACATAAATGTTTTCAAAGGTTTTGGGATACGGGAAATCCACACACACACAGTTGCTTGTTGATATACCCACCTAGAGAGTGGGACGTTTTCAAAGAAAAAGAAAAAGACCTATGTGTGTGTGTTTATATTTATGTTTGTCTGTTTGAAATATATTTATATTTTATATATATGAAATATTTTTATTATTATGATTTATGAGGGTACGATACCCTGGAAGATGAGTGATTGAGTGGACTGGTGGTGGTGGTGGGCTGCGGTCCAATAGCCAACAGCTAGTAGAGGCTCCTCGGTGCTCCAATATATACGGGAGCGTGGACCGAGTTGGAGAGAATGCATGCAAAATTCTCAGCCGTGGACCGCCTATCGAGAGGCACGGTGAGAAGAGACCCTGGGAGAGGTGCGTAGGGAAGCTCACTAGGGCTCTGGTTCGCTGTGTTCCACCATAGCGACGCACCACCGAGGGAAAGGGCTAGAGAAATAGAAAAGAGAAAATATTTTTAAAAGAGAAAAGAGATAGCCCTCGGTGCAGTAAGGCATAAGACGACCGACGGGTCGCGCCTTCAGTATGATAGAGATGCCAACCCATTTTATGTATATATATCTATTTATTTAAAGCGTTTTCAAAGAGAGTTCTCAGTTAGAGAACTAGGAAGAGATTTTGAAAAGAAAAATATTTATTTTATTATTATTTTATTTTAGATTTCCCTTAATTGCCCTAACCCTGATGGAGATTCATAGAACCTATATCACTCACCTGTATCCAATGTGGATGGATGCAGATCCGCGTACGAGGACAATAGATAGAATGGAGGCTCACTAGGAGACGTCGGTGGCTTAGGCTTAGTAGCTTCCGTTGCGTAGGTACTCTTCTAAATTAATCCACTGGTATATCTTTTAAGTTAATTATTTTATTAAATGATTTTTAATTAAAGTTTTAGTTGTTTTGCAACGATGATATCCATTTCTTTGTCTTGCGGTGTTTCGGGTGCGTGAGCGGTCAGCATGTACTTCGAGACAACGCGGCGGTTGCCACGTGGCCTACCCGGGCGGGTCGGGGCGTGACAAGACAGTGGAAGGCGTGTCTTGCTAGATTTTTTTTTATTTTTCACTTGGTAAGTCCCACAAGTACACATCAATTAGACTGATTTTGCTCAATCCAAATGATGACAAGACAGCCTTGAGCGAGGAGGATAAAATACTGAAAAATCATCGCCATCCAACAGTGGACGGTGTCAGATCGAAAGGTTAAAGTTTCAGGATTTGGGTTAATTTTCGAAGAGTTACAAGCATTTTAGAGGATAAATGAGGCCAGAATCACAATGAGGAGGTTTGGAAAGGTGTGATTTGTACTTTTTTGGCATGAATCGACTTCATTGCCATCTGTCAAGGTGGCTCTAATGGAGGAAGCAACTACCAGATTCTGGGTTTGTGTAAATGTTTTGGGTTGTGGTTGAAGTTTTAGAGAGAAGGAAGAGAAGATCTACAGTTTAGAGAGAAAAGAACAAAGAAATATTGATGTTCATTTCCACGTGGTTTTTTTTAGAGATGGTAAAATGAATCTGAACTCAAAAATCTGCCCAAGCCCGTCCAAACTCGAGCCTGATCAAATTCGATTTGACCAAAAAAATCAACAACCTGAACTCGTCTGAGCTCAAACTCGAAAGTACCTAAATCCAAAAATACCCAAACCCGACCTGAATCCAAACCCAAATCCAACCTAAACCTGACCTATACCTGAACTTCAATTTAATACTAAAAAAATGTAATCTTATAATATTTTCTATAGAATCAAAATTTTAAACTTAATGGCCATAATATTTGTTAAAAACACTGTTCTCCTTTTTTTTTTCCTATATGAATATATAAATCCAAAATGAAATTCTTAAAATTTATATTTCTAAATTCCAAATATTGAACTTAATTAAATTTAGTTTATTAAAATTAAAATTTTCCTTTTATATTTAGTAAAGGTAACATAGTTTAAATAATTTCTTTATCAATTAAATTTTAATAGTTCAAAATTGATTACTTCAATAATTGATCATTAACTTAAATTTATATTTATTTATTGATTTAGTGAAATATAATAGAATGAAAAAATAACCATTAGAAATATTAAATTAAAACTAAATAAAGGTGCAATTAATCTCATTACATGAGTCATTATTCTTTTTATAAACATATATATACATAATACATATATAAGAAAAAAGATTAAATCAAAGAGACCAACCAACACAGCATTGAGATTAATATCTAGACTCATATTATTATTGGGTGAATGGCGATAAGTAGTTTTTACAAATTAAGAGCTAATTATTTAATTTGTGGTTAAATCTTTTCGAAATGGCTTAATTTGGGGTCAAATCTTTTAATTTGGTTGATTAAGGGTCAAATCTTGCAAAATCGGCTTAATTTAGGGCTTACACATGCCAATTTAGGTGCATTAAATCAAAAGTTTAGGCCCTTATTTGAGAAATTCAAAAAGGTTGGGTCGTTATTTGAAAAAACAACAGAAAAAAAGGAAAAGCCTACCTTTTTCATTTTGATTTTCGTTTGTAAAGCCTTGATTGGATTTTTCACGATCCCAATGGTGAGAATAGAGATTTAAGCCCGTAAAACAACATATCCAAAAAGCAACTTCATTTGACAGTGAAAATAGCTCGAATTTTAGGATGATTTTTGAAAAATTGTAAGCCGATTTTGATGAATCTAAGGTCAGTATCAAATTTAGCGAGTCCAAAAAAGCTATTTGCAAATTAAGTTTGAGCTTCATCTAATTACGTTGTCAGTGGTCAACGACATCGGTCAACGATGGTTGAAAGTCAAAATTTCACTGGATTTGGGAGTTTTATTTAGTTGTTGGTAGAGAGAAGCAGGCATGTAGTATGAAAGGGAGAGAGAGAGTCAGTCAAAATTTTCATGTTTACCAAAAAGGGCCATGACCTTTTCATATTTTTCAAATAAAGGTCTAACCTTTTCGTGGGCTCGGCAATTGTATTTTACACACCTTCCAAATTAATTGTAGGCCTTAAGTTAAACTGATTTTGTAAGATTTAATCCTTAATTGACTAAATTAAAAGGTTTAGCCCCAAATTAGGCCATTTTGAAAGATTTAACCATAAATTGAGCAATTAGGCCAAATTAACTAAAAATAGTACTTAAACAAATAAAAAAAATTAAATGTAATAAAACAAAATTAAACTTATAAAACAAAGAATAATATTTTTTAATTGAAAAAGTTGAAACTCGAATTCAAATTCAACCCGACCTAAACTCGAATTTGGCCAAACCAGAGCCCGACTCGAACCCGAACCCAAAGTGATCAAACCTGAGCCCGACCGAACCCGCCCGTTTTCTATGTCTAGGTTTTTTGCTAAGATCGCAGGTAACTGATGGTCTGGTTAGTCTAATCAGCATTTTCCATCCAATTAGGAGCTCATTTGACCAAAATTGATAGTTCAGATATGAAATTGACCAAAAAAAAAGTTTAAAGACTTATCTGCTCTTTTAGCCAAAGTTCGAGGATGAATTTACATATTAGGCCATTTTTAATTAATTCTAGTGAAAAAGGGTTCAATCTTTGATACTCTTAAAGTACTATAAAAGAAGGATATAGATACTTTTCCTCAAATGCTTTTCATGTCAATAACTAATAAGATATCGTCGTGCATGTGTACTTTTATATGATTTAATATTTAAAAAAAAATTAAATATTTAATACTTTAAAAAGACAGTTAGTAAATATTCTATTAGTTATTAACATGAAAAGCATTTAAAGAAAAGCATATTATAAGTCTTGTCCATATGCACAAGCTACTCCGATTAGAAATTAAATATAAAGATGTTGCATTAATGTTTTGAAGCAAATATGTTACCAGACAGAACAGATTGAATTCCGTTGAGGATAAGGGTTAGTACTAGAAGAGGACAGAGATTTGAAATGGCCTCAGGCACTCAGCCAATGAAGGCGTAGCTAATGACATGACGAAGAGACAACACTAATATAGTGGCCACCACCGATATTATGAAAGAAAATACCGTCACTATTATCAGCGAAAATGCTGCTGATTTTGGATTCATGCTCCTAGCTCGTTCCCAGCTCTTACGCTGCTCATCATTTCATGTACATCCACTGAATGTCAAAAAATGTAATTACTAGTAACAATTTAAATTAAAAGATAAAATGTTCAATGACCTCACCGGCATTGAACCCGCCTAAAATCATAAAGATCCATCCAAAGACAGCCATGTTGAAACATACAACACATTAAAATTAAATGAATTAACTTATCAAAAACAAAATTAATATCTACTTTACTAATATCTAAGGTTGTCGTATAACAATTTAGAATTAAAAGAATCCGCAAAAATTAATTATAAATAAATAGCAAACAATTCGATCCTTTTATGTCTGCTCTTTGTTTTTTAAATAAAAATAAAAACATGGTTGAAAATAACAAACGAAAAGCATCATGTGGGATGTCCATGTTAAATTTTATTTGAATGAGAGAGAAAAATATGTACCATACGAATTTTCCAACTACTCCCACGCCTTTTATTGACGTCCGCATGAAATCTAACCTCATCTCATCTCATTGGACCATAACTGCTGATGAAACACCTGCGTCTTTCAGAGTTCAGAATTTTCATGATTACTTTTATTAATGTCCTGCTCTCTTCTTGGTGAAGTGCTGAATTACTAAGAAGTACTAAAAGCCAAATTGCCCATTGAATGAATTGATATTTGAAAATGATTTTATGTATCTTCATAGAGATATTGGACTTCTGAGGCATTGCTTAGAAGAAGCTTGCTTGACCGCCTTTCTACTAGATAAGAGAAACTCAGGTGTCAAGGAGAACGAAACTGCAGAAAGCTAACCAACGGTACAGATCATGATGAATATATTCTTTATTTTTCATCCAATCCAGTCAATAGTATCAAGCTAAATTTCAGCATTGTGAATCAAAATATGTACTTTGGGAAGAACTCGACAGCAGGAAGGACAAATCACTTCCTGGGGTCGCAGTTTGGTTGAGCAGGACCGCAACATTTGGTAAGGTGAGGACTGAGGAGCTGCACCGTCACAAAACAAGTTATTTCTACTTGTTTAATCAACTCTCTACTTCAAAAGTGGCTTCTGTCTGTCCTCCCATTTGTCCAATCTCTTTCTAGCTTCCTCAACCTGCCATTGCAGACAAAATACTTAAATTACATTGAAGGGACAGTCCAGGCAAGCAAAAAAGAAGTGAAGGGAGACAAAGATTGCAAAGCAAAATCACCTCCTTTTTCCAATCTGTCCGAAATGTGACCCAAATCAAGATGAGAGTTTGCATGGTTGTGCCACCTATCATTCCTGACCATATTCCCTGAAACCAGACCGATCCATGCAGGATTAATGAATTAAATTATGTTGAATAATCCAAATCCCCCATGTGGTTTCAAAACTTGAGAATGTAATTAATTACCTTTGCACCCAAATTAAAATAAAATCCAAGAAGACAACCCAGGGGAATCCCAACCACGTAATAACATCCAACATTCACATATGCAACAAAAGCTTGCCAGCCGCACCCAACAGCCACACCTTCGTGAATGCACAAGAGACCAAAATATGAGACGAAATTGTTAACTGAACAGAAAAATATACTCCTACACTCCCTCGGATCACGTGGTATATATGTTGATGAAGTGCTGAATTTTTAATTCTAGCGAATACGATTCAATCTCGGTACTCAGATACTCTTAAAGTACTAAAGGAGAATATATGCACATGTTGTTTAGATTAGAAACTGAATAAAAGATGATTCTAAAATGTATCTTTTTAGGCACCTAACAATATGTTAACATTGCATAGATTTTAAAAGATATATCACAATTATCTTATTTCCTTATTCTACATAAAATCAATTCATATTAATTTACAAATTATTATTTTTTATTTAAACTAAATCTTACCACAATAAATGTAATACATGTTAAAACTATTTAAAAATAAAAAATTTTCAATTTGGAGTTAAACTTTTGTTATAAAAGAACCTTTTTTTTATCTTTGAAAAAGTTAGTATTTAGTAAGGATAATGTTTATTCAAAATTTTGATGCTTCTTTAAAATCTATAAGATGTCATCCGGTTATTGAATGTTTGAAAAATTAATTTTTAAAATGATCCTAAAATAATTTAAACTCTGTTACATGATATGTTGAAGTAAATATGTTACCAGACAACACAGGCTGAATTCCGTTGAGGATGAGGGTTAGTGCTAGAAGAGGACAGAGATCTGAAACAGCCTCAGCCACGGTTTCACCTTCTGTGAACGCGTAGCTAATAACGTGACGAAGAGACAACACGACCAGAGCCGCCACCACCGATATCATGAAAGAAAATACCGTCACTATTACCACTGAAAACGCCGCTGATTTTGGATGTCCTGCTCCTAGCTCGTTCCCAGCTCTTACGCTGCTCATCATTTTCATTTATATCCATTAAATAAAAAAAAAATGCAATTACTAGTAATAAATCAAAACATAAAATGTCCAATGAGCTCACCTTGCCGCGGCATTGAATCCGACGGAAATCATAAAGACCCATCCAGAGATAGTCATGCTGAAATATATATGACAGACTGAAATTAAATGAATTCATTTATCAAAATAAATTTAATTAATTATCTAGTATTTTAGAGTAATATTTAAGGTTGTCGCAGATTGAATTCCCTTCATGTGAACTTATAACAATTTAGAACTAAAAGAATCCGCAAAACTTAATTAATAAATATAGCAAACAATTCATATCTTTTACATCTGCTCTTTGTTTTTTAACATAAAAATAAAAACATGGTTGAAAATAAAACAGAAATTAAGCACATGTGAGATGCCCATGTTGTCTAATTAAATAAATTTTATTTTAATGGGGAAAAAAATTGTACCATAGGAATTTTCCAATGGTTGAAAATAAAACAGAAAGCACATGTGAGATGCCCATTTCGTCTAATTAAATAAATTTTATTTGAATGGGGGGAAACAATTGTACCATACGAATTTTCCAACGACTCCCACACACATTGATTGACTTGCGCCTTAAATCTAAACCTCATCTTATCTCATCTCATCTCATTGGACAATAACTGCTGATGCAACACTTACGTCTTTAAGAGTTCAGAACTTTCATGATTAATAAATACAAAAATATAGATTACTTTTATTAATTGCCGTGCTATCTTGTCGTAGAAGTGCTGAATTACGAGAAAGAAGTAAAAGCCAAATTGCCCATTGATGAATTGATATTTGAAAATGATTTTATGTACAGACAACCGCACTCACTTTCTCTAACAGTTTATTCCCATGAGGCAAGAATCTAGCTGATAACGTTTTGGATCAATTAATACATTAATTCTAAGCTTAGTATATTTGTTCGGAAAATTTGTTCCTATAAATCTCATATAAGAATATACCGTTCAAATCCACACATAATGAAATTTGAAACTAAGATATCATGTCTTAGAGAAACATGCGTCAACTATTTGAACTAAATGCTTTGATGTATGCAATTCATTAAATATTTTTCAACATCAACATACACTATATATGTTCATACACATATGCATACAAATGAATTTATATTGTTTTCATTTATTCGTTAATTAAATTTAAGAAAAACTATCTCATTCTTCTGAAGCTCTCCTCTTAAATTATGTTTTCAATATATGTAGTATAGAATAATGAAGAAACATTTTCATCTATATACTAACTAATTAATTAATCCGACTAAACTATCAAAGCAATGGATTTAGGCTAGCACTAATTAAGAATCTAATAATTAGACACTTATCTATACTGACTCTTATCTTCTGGGTGGAGTGATTATTGGTCAACAATTATCACTCCATAGCCATGTCAGGTCTTCCTAACCCATTTTTTTTTATCTTCTAAAAGGATAATTATTATCTTGCCTATGACAAATAGACAATATTTGTTCTAAAGCTATCACCAGCTTCAAAACATCCAAACAAGATCTTACTCTCCTGTTTGATAATTTATTTGTCCAGCCTGCGTTTAGTACTGTTTTAACTTTTTCTTCTTGGCAACCAAATACAGAAATGAGGTTAATTTGCTACTTACCAAATGGAGAGTGAATCCAAAGCCAACTCTGGGTTCTCCAGCAATCCGGCTAGCAAGACCAGGATCTGGAAATACCATGTTTCCAAGCACAACATCACTGCCGACGCTGCCGATAACTTGAGGAAGCCCGGTAGGCCACTGAAAGCCTGAACACTGAACCCATTCCATGTATACTTGCACCTGTCACTTTTAACTATGTACACAAATTGCGCAATCACGACGATCCACCATGACAAGCTCAGAACCAATGATGCACCTAATAAACCGAGCCCAATTTTGTAAACTGCCAGCCAACTTAGCAGTAAATGTATGATTAAAGTGCCTGTGGATATGTAAGCACTAGGTGCAACGATGCTCTGAGCCTGCAAGAACTTCTGGATTGGGAAATTTATGGCATATGCAAATATTTGCGGGATTAGGCCGTAGACGAAAATTGAAGCTGCCGAAGCAATATCTGGCGCTTCACCGAGTAAAAGTAAAATTGGTTTAGAGAAGATATAGATGACCGTGAGAAGAAACCCTGTTAAGGTCAGGAGAACCGCTGATCTTTGAAGATATATGCCTAGCATATCGTATTTGTGTGCCCCAAAGGCTTGCCCGCAGAGCGTTTCCACGGCACTCCCCATTCCCAACTGCATAAATATTCATAAGTATTTAATGTCACAAAGTATATTTATATACTCGCTATTGCTATTAATTATATGTATATGCTTAACTCAATGGTTACATTAATATGTAGTATAGATATGATCTTCTGCTCGAATCCTCCTTTGTCTTCCGCTATATTAGAAAGGAAAAGAAGTATATATTCATACCATGAGACCATAGGCAAAGACTTGGATGCCAGTGTTTCCAAGGGAGGCAGCGGCCAGTTCAAGATTACCAAGGTGGCCGGAGAAGATTTGGGTGGACATGGACATAAGATAATTGATCATATAAACAATAACAGCAGGTGCAGCCAGATGGAAAAGGAGCTTGGACTCGATCCATGTCGCCCTGATAACACGTTCGAGGAAGGGAAGGTTAGTGTCCGACAATGTATTCTCGAGCTCGGAGCTTGTTTCTTCGGATTTCGGGAACAGAGGTTGCTGGAGGGTGTCTTCGGAGGATTCCATTGTTGTAGGGTTAATGGTTTAAAGGAGAAAACCCTGTAAGAATTCCAAGTGAGTGATCGTTCTTTGTTTGGTGTGATGGGTTGGGACTTGAGATTGTATTTAATGAAGAGAAAAAAGGGCCTTATCGGTAGTAACATATATGGTGTACGTTCGCAGGCTGCTTAAAATGAAAAATGAAAGGCTGATTTGGAAGTTTTCTGTATGTACACAAAAGAAAAACAAAAATAAAAATTTGTTTCAAATGATTAAGATATATGGAATATTGTTTCAGGAACTCCAAATATATAATTTTACTTTAAAAGGATGAAGAGGATTCAAACTTTACATGTTTATCACAGAAGAAAAATTAATTAATTCAGCAAAGGTAAGTGGAAGCATTACAGGGACTTGATCAACCACTTCCGGCTTTAGTTTTCAGAAATTATATTAAAGTTGTTTGAGCCTTTGACGAGGCATCCGTGTGCCGTCTGGCTAAAGTGTGCGTAATCACTTACTTAAGAATTTCATCAAGAAGGCTGCGGGACAGAAAGCAACAGTGTCTTCTTTCAATGGAGACCCCACCACATATATGGTTTATTTTTAGAAGTCATTGTCTTTTTCCTTTCTTTTGTGGCCAAATTAGATATCCATGTTTTTTTTTGGTAAGCAACTTTATTTCGACATCTTCTTGCTAGTAATTATGAAGATGAAACCAATTGGAAGTTTTCCATTTATTTTGTTCCTTGCATCGGACATTCTGTTTTTTTTTTGTTTTTTTCACCATCTGGTATCCGAAGCTTCGCTCCGACTAATCTAGATTCGAGCCGGGTAAGACCACAAGGGCGGCAAAGCTCTCCCTCCCAGGTTTTTAAAGCAATTGCGTATCAAATGATTCAAACTCGAGTCACTTGGTTAAGTTATAACAGCCCCTTACCAACTGATCTACACGGGTGGACATTCTGTTTTTAAAGATACAAAAAGAGAAAGAGATTTTTTATTGAAGGTTTTGAGTTCAAATTCTGAATTGGGTCTAAAGTGGGATTTATGGGATGAGAGAGGTCTAGTACTTCTCCAATAAATAGCCTATCATCTTACCCAAAATAAAAAATAAAAAAAAAATTCATGCCTTTTTTTTGTTGCTAAATTGTAAATCATGGAGAATTCATTATTAACAATATTAACACTAGTATATGTAACAAAACATTGCTGTCGGTTTGATTTAAGTGCGTACGTAAGTGCACATTTTTGTAACACCATGGCCCATATATCAATAAGTTTCATGGGGTAAAGATGATGGTTGGTCATTTGTATTCAATTATACTTTTTAAGCCATTATTTTTTTTCCATCATTTTGTTTCATTCATGAATTTTAAAAGTAATTAATTTACTAGTACATGATAAGTCTTAAATTTTAAGACATTGATTATGGTAAGATTTCATTGGTTATAATTGTACAATGTTATAGGTATGACAAAGTCAGTCAATCAAGTAACGTGGTAACTTTTACTAGAAATTTGGTCCAAATTAAAACTTAGCATGAATAGAGCAGACATGAAGAATTCAAGATTCTAATTCAACCAATGTTCGTGCAAAACAACACAAATTAATATTTTCCTTCTATCTTATAAAAGTCAATTGCGAGTATATGTATACAAAAAGTAGAGTACTTTTCCAGCTAACATACAAGCTTTCTGGATTTTGTTGTAGTTTGTAGAAAATTACAGAGAGAGAGGACAATCTAGGATCCATGTGAAGTCTTTGTGCTTTAGGGATGAAGTTTCCATCAATCTTATTCTCCCTGTGGTTGAAAATTGCAAGACGCAATCATCAAAACTAATCAATTAAAACCCAATCCATCCATGTTTTGGCTTTTTTAAGAATTTCAAAGTTAAGTGTCTATCTTTTCCTTTGGTGCGCCTTCACATTCAGTTCACTGTGAGGAGTGATGATTGAGTAGTCCTAATTTTGCAACATCTTTATGGGCCCATGACCCGAACAAATACTACCATTACTGTATATACTCAGCAGGCCCTCGAGTCATGCTTTTGTACGTAAACTGCAAAGCCTGGTTCACCCCAGGCTGACCATATATATAAATCCAATAGGAATTCCTTGGGCTTTCACTTGTAAAACCTACTCTGCAGGTTAGGCCCATACCCCGCAAAGAATTTTCTCAGGATTGCCCAATATCTGTTTAAAACCCATTCTGCGGCTTAGGCTCAATATCCTAGTATTGCCGAAACTCATCAAAGGGTGTCCTGGGGTCAAAAGTCCAAGTCTAATCCTTTTTAGATTGAGCGTATTAAATGTAAAATTCTATCAACATGTACATTTTTGGAGAGATCGAATTTATGTTCTCACCCATGTTGAGATAAAGGCCATTATCACATCGATCAACATTTGTTAGTAAGAAAAATCATAGTCTTTCACTATTCGGCTCAAGATTTTGGTTTCGGTAAAACAGATGAGATGAGAAAGAAGAAATTAAGACTTAACGAATATTTATTTAGCTTATGATACTTACATCCAGAATAAACAGACAAAGAAATCAGATTAAACTGAGTTTGAGTTCACACATTGCAAGGCTAAATTCGTAGTTTGAAATTTGAAGATTCCAGAATCACTTTTTAAACAGAGACATTGAGACAAAACCTCTATATCACATGGATGTCACCTTAGTCAAAGGAAAGGAAAGCCATTCATGTTGGAGCTTTGGGGGATGCCTCTCCAATACCTCCCATTATAATAATAGTACTAATAATAATAATAATAAAACTGTAGAAACAAAGCAAAGAAAAGGTCACAGATGGGCCACCTTCCACATGCAGAAGACGAGAACAAAAAAGGCTCCAACATTTCCGAAGGTGACCTAACCCATGTGAGAGATACCCCGAATGTAACTGTATTAACACGTTTGGCCCCTTTTCATTGTAATTTTTCAACGACCCTTTTGAGTTTTATATACTAAAATTGAAGTAATTATAATAATATCTGACTGCAAAAACAAGGCTTCAAATTGGTGCCCTAAACTTGAAGGACATCTCACGTTCACTGAACCCACCGCCACCACCCCCTTTTGGCCATTGCGTGTTCTAAGCAAAAAAATTGACTAATAGCCATAGGCAATAGCTTAACTAACTCTATGTCAAAATTTGCTTAATCATCTCCGATACTAATTATAATAAGCAAGCCCTAATTTTGGTCATCTCTTGTTCCAATGCATAAACTAATTAATTTACCCGGTTTTCTTGTTCAAAGGGCCTTGATAGATCAATATAGGGAATGAATGTCAAATTTAGAAAACCTTGAGGACGATATGAATCGTTTAGACTATGTCTTGTGTTCATGTACTTACAAATTTTAATATTGAGTTAGACTCATCGCAAATTTCATCTTAATCGATGAATAAGCGATAATATGGTTGGATTTGCTTTGATCAATGTGGATTTAGTTGATATGGTTTGCTTGGCAGTTGGTTAGGTTGGATTGGAAAATCAAATCCCTTGGTGCTTAATTATATTCTGATCTTTTTGGTTTTTGTTTTCTTTTGAAATTAAAGGCTTTTTTTTTATGATATATACTATAATATAAGATATAAAAACATTAGGTATAGAACAGTTTATAATTGGATGTTATTGAAACTAGATTGGCATAAAAGGAATATTAAAAGTAAAAATATTATGTAAGCATGATTTCTTCTAATTAATCAATAGCAGATATGCTGTGTTAAAATTAACCAACAACAATGTGGAAACAATGCAAGAAAAAAGTTCTCTACGGAATGAGAAATTATTAGGTAGGCCGGGTGTACCACGTCATCCATAGGCCCGACCAATAAAATTGTGATAACTCAAATATTTTGATATAATCTCTAAAATCCTATCAAAATTTAAGGACTTACCCTTTAAATTATCTTTCTTTGTAACGTGAGGCTAAATTTTTGTCAAATTAATGCCTTAATTTTAGAAAAATTTTTGAGTTGGCATAAATTTACTGGTCAGACCTATAAATGACGTAGTACACCAGCCTACCTAATAATTCCTCTATAATCTTCTTAATTAATTAGGAGGAGCCTGAAATTATCCAATCATAACGAGCCACCTCCCTAAATTTATTAATGTAATTAGAACGTTAATTGGGCTATCGGTCGCAAAGTAGGGCAAAGTGTTACACTATCAAAGATAGAGTCATTTTTGTCATTGAGCAAAAACAAACTACTTCCAACGGTTGATCAAGAATCTTGATTAATTAATTGAGTAATAAATAAATAAATGAATAAAATTTCAAATGTGTGAGAACGAATGATTGGCACATGATTTTCTACCTACAAATATTACAGGTTCAAAAATCCCGGTCCCATTATCTTAAATAAAAATAATCCAAAAATATTGAAGTTACCTTATAGCATAATTTATGCAATTCATGGACCAGGAGGTGTTAACAATTCTCAAATTTTAACTTTGTACATGAACATGACAAATACGTTTGGTACACGGTAGAGGACGGCTATACTTATCTATCAAAAATTTTTTATTTATTTGATGATTAATTAATACAAAATCAAACAGTTATGTTAACAAAAAGAAATGTAAAAGATTTGTTGGAATTTTGCAAAAGAATCTCACCTTCTCTTATCAAATACCCCGGCGTGAAAACCGCTTCTTCATGTGCTCTGCCTTCCCTGTTTCCTCTATATTTATGTTCGACTCTCTTGCCTTACGTCTCTCCCTTTCTCATCTCACTTTTTCTTGTTTTACATCTGAAACAAAAATGGGGAATTGCTTGACAAGTAACAAAGTTCTAGCACAAAACGACGACCAACCTGACGAACAGCCAGAAGCAAGCTCCCAAGCAGAAGTCATCGAAGAGACAGGAAAAGTTACAGCTTCTTGTTCCAAGTCGGAAGAAACCAAGATTGCTGCTGATGGGGTTCTTGAGAACAAGAGTAAGAAGAAGAAGGTGGTAAGATTTAAGTTAAATGAAGAAACCAATGTTGACAGAGGAAGACAAGGTGAGTCAAAAAATGGGGTTGTGAGAATAAGGCTGGTGGTGACACAGAAAGAGTTGAAGCAAATTTTAAGTTCCAGTACAGACCATTTGAAGCAGAGCTCTACCATGGAGCAATTGATGAGAGTTATGAGATTGAGAGGAATCAGAATATCTGAAGCAGCTGGAAGAATTACAGGTGATGATCATCATGATGATGGGTTCCATGGAGGTTGGAGGCCAGCATTGGAGAGTATTCCAGAGGAACATTAACCAATTAATCATAGTTATATATGATCTGTAACTTCATAATTTTGTCTTGATTGACTGATGATGATCTTTCTGATTGTAAAGAAACCTTTGATTGTACCTTGTGAGACTGCATTTTTTTGTCGTTTGATCTTGTTTTTAGTCACTGATCATGTCGGACCGGGTTTTATATATGGATCCTTTAGTTGAATTAATGAAATCTTTCTGTAATATCTATGTGCAAGAAGGAGCTATCAGAGATCCTAGTCAGATGATACCAATCATGAAATCGTGTCATTATATCACCCTGTTTCTCTTTTTTCAACGTTTAGAATTGAAGATTTTTCCTTTGAAGTCTCAATTCAAATCTTGAAAACAAGAGAGAATTTTCTTCTTTTTGTGTGATTTAAGTTTATAAATATGTTTTTATTAGACAAATGTTGAATATTATTTTGAATTCCGATAATCACTTTTTAGCTCTCAAACTATACAAAAATGGACAAATTGACACCTAAACTTTTATTTGGGACAGTTGACCCTTCAAACTTCCATTTTAGAACAATTACCACCTCAAACTTTATTTTCAAAGGAAAGTTCTATTGAATTAAGGGCTACATTATCCCTAAATAATAATTTTGAGAGCTTAATTATCCTAAAATAATAGTTTTGGGGCGTCAATTATCCCAAAATAATAGTTTAAGGGGGGTAATTGTCCCAAAATGATAGTTTGAGGGATCAATTGTCCTAAATAAAAGTTTAGGGGCTAATATATCCAAAAAGATATAGTTTAAGAACTAACTTGGATATTAAGTCTTTTTTTTCTCTTGCTTTCTTTTGACTAATGAAATGCCAAAATCACAATCTCGTACCAACAACCGCGTATTCTATTGGTAGCGTACTGAATTTTTAATCCCAAATAGGCAAATACGAAGTTCGAAACCCATAGCAGATTCAAATACCAAACAACAAATTGACAATTTCATCTTATTAGGAAGGCACGAGAAAAGAATTCCTGACATTCAAGGGGAGGCATCGGAATCTGATACTTTGTTTCCAAGGAGAGATATAAGGGATTTTTGTTGCAACAAGAAATATGAGGTGAATTCCCTTCTGAGCAGCTGGGATTTATACGTTTCCCAGCCTTCGGTTTAAGAATGTTAAGATCAACCACAATAAGTATAATACTATTCAGTAAATGGGACGAAAACTCAATAAGCTTCCTTCTTGTAATTATCGTGAAAAGTTCAGCCGGAGGTCTGATCAACAGCTCGTATTCCATTAAAACTGCTGCAATCATGGCGGGCACGCCGGCTGAGGAACCACAGAAAGGTAAACAATTTCCGATCTACTCTTAAGCCATCTATATATGGTGGTTAATAGATTTGATCATTGGAATATATTTCTCGAATTAAATTATGTCTGTAAGTAATATAACATTTGGACAAATAATTAGTCAAAGGCGTCGACGAAAGCTTGATCATCACATGGCGAGACATGCCACCTTCACACTACATACTAAAAATCAAGTCACTCTCGTCAATCCTCGATAAAACTGGGCTTGACAAGTATGAATCGAACGCCTTCGAAGCTGAGGGCTATAGATGGTACACATTTCGATATTTCTCCGTCAAAAAACTTTTGTTGTTTTGAGTTAATTATTAAGTATTCCTTGATTACTTATTCTTGCAGGCAGTTGTTACTATACTATGTTCGAGACCAGGGAAATGAAGGAAGTGGTCATCTCTCTCTCTATTTGAAATGCTTGAGCTCAACGGAGTTAGGTCTAGTGAACTTTTTCCTATATGACCAAATTAAGGACAAGTACTTGAGCATTCAAGGTAGGTAAATTATACATTCTAATCTGATCATACCGTTGAATTTATACATTAATACACATACATCATATTGACATATTAACTCGATACAAATTAACCTAGAGACGAGAGTGAGGCGATTTACAGACAGGATGGAGGAACTTTCCCGGCTAGTCTTACTCGATTTTTTCCGAGATGCTTCCAATGGATTCGTGATTAAAGATTGCTGCGTGTTTGGAGTGGAGGTTTTCGTCATCGGAGATGGCGTAGGAGAACGTTTTCGCACCCGAAGCGAACAAAGTGGAAAGGCCTACGTTTGGAAGGTTCAAATTTCCGAGTTGAAGGAAACAGCCGGCCACTTTTCTCCAACGATTCATATTGGCAACTTCAATTGGTTTGTTAATTGATTTCCCAAACTCGTAAACGCAAAAATCTCTAGTTTTAACCGTTGAGGTATATGTGAATGAGAAGGTATTATTTGAATTTGGTCCCCTTTCATGCATGCATGCAGGAAATTACACCTTTATCGCAATATTTCCAAGGGAAAAGGCGATTATCTGGCTATTTGCCTATGCCTACAAGATCACTCCAAATTCCCTTCTGAACAGAAAATGCATGTTCGATTCAGGCTATCTATAAACGATAAGAAGAACCCTCCTCAGAAAGTAACGAAAATAGGTAATAAAGCATCAATATACTTGAGTAATTATATATACAAATTACTCATTAATTATTTATGAATTCATTGGCATACGGTTAATTTGATATTTGATTCGTATATAGTGGAAATATATTTATTCATATATCGAATATATATAAAAACGGGGTCGTATTGTTTTTTCTCATCATGCAGGTAATGCCTGGTTTAGTGCCTCAGATGCTGGCTGGGGCTTCCCTTATTTTATCGAGTTGGATAAAGCAGAGAAATTGAAATCAGGGGATGTTATAGAAATTGAACTGCAAATAATTCTCATATCCATGGAAATGTAATATATTATTATTTTATTAATAGTAAGAAAAATGTCAAGACTATAAACTTTTACATTTAGATCCTTTTACATTTAAATCCTTTCGACCTCTACCTCTTTGTCTAGTGGCTAAAAGGCTTGGAAGGTCACAATTGATCCCCTGCCTTCCCCCTCCCCGGGGTATTGTACCCTGTATTATTGTACCAAAGAAAATACATTTAGATCCTTTTCAATATTCAATTCCCAGCTTATTATTACTTCCGTTTTTTTAAGAAATCAACTTAGGGGCTTAATAGACAAATTAGCCCTTAATTTTTTAAAAATGAGCCAAATATGTCCTATCTTTTATTTTTATCCTATTTAGCCCCAAACCTTTTATTTTGATCCATATTTACCTAAAGAAAAATGAACAAAAAACCACACACAGACATCACAAAGCATAGAAAAACCACAAAAGATAAAGAAGTAATTCACATAAAAATTAAAATCAAGGGAAGCTCAAGCCGAATTTGATTTTATGAAAAACAAGGCAAGCTCAAGCCTTAAATTAAAAGGGAAGCTTCTAGCATACTCGCATCCTAGACTTGATTTTTCATAAATGGGAATTTTGTTATTTTGTTTTGTGAATTTAAGGAATGTTGAAGTTTTTTATGTTTTGTTTACTTTCAAGTTTTGATTATAATTTTCTAAAAAACTCTCATCGACCACTTACAAAATCACAAAATCAAGTTCAAAGTGGAGTCAAATTCTTCCATATTGGTTGCAGGAAGATGGGGGTTTCTGTAAAAATTTCAAAGCCTTTGCATTTTTTTTTTGGAAATAAAATCGTTAATCAAACGTTTTTTCGTTTTTCTTTTTTTAATTTTTCATCATGTGGGTCTCATTGATGACATGAAAATTAAAAAAGTCATATAAGCAAGTACCACGGCCACCTCAGCATTTAAATGGCAAGTTAGTCTTACCGTCCAAATTGGATGAAAGTGGCTCAAAATAAAATTGGGTGAAAGTGGCTCAAAATAAAAGGTTAAGGGTCAATAAGAATAAAAAAGAAGATAGGGATATATTTGGTTTATTTTTAAAAGAATAAGGGTCAATTTGACTATTAAGTCCTAACTTATTACTTCCAATTAGTACAAATTAGGGAAAGCTAAAATTTTAGTAACAGGAAATTTTAGCCCATACTACTAACAATTGCATATATACATATATATATATATATATATTTGATGGAGAGGGATCAACTTACACTGGTTTAGTTTTACACTTTTTTTATAACTTAATGTATGTATGATAAAAATTAAGTTAATATTCAACCGACGTTGAATTTCATGTGTTCTATTCATATAGATCATATTTGTCAAATTTTAAATTAATTTAAAATGTTTACTATTTGTTTGATGCAACATGTAAAATTTCTTACCGTCAAACATATATAAAAAATATCTAAAAAAATGTTGGAGTTTAAATTGATATTGTAAAAATATCGGATTAAATTGAAATTTTACATGTACTATAGAGCATACAAATATCTTCGTCATCAACGAAAAGAAAATTAAACAAGAACCCTAATTACAAATATCTTACAAAAAATATGGTAAAAAAAGATTAAGCAAACTTTAGAGAAAAAATAATGATTACTAGTAAATTTGGCTAAGTTTCATTACAACTTCGAATGAAACTTATATATGAAAGGATAAAAAATATACATCTGATTCTAATTTTAAAAATTTATACATGTAATTAGTCTCATTTTAAAAGATATAAGTTTTATATATGCCATCATGGTTTGCTTTGAGATGAACCCTTTGATCCATGATTAAAAATGATTACTTTTATTAACCCCGTGGGTGGAGTGTTAGAGACAGCAAATTTATAATGCTAAAAGGTGGGGGATAGATTTTTCTTATCCAACATATCTAAATACAAAAAAAAAAGTAAATATTAATAAAGAATTAATTTATTTTCTTTTTTTTTATAAACCCTCAATATCATGATAACCACATTGCCACTTAATTCGGAGTCGAGCCACTTTAGACACAAATATGAGAAATTCTCCTTTTTATTTTGTACAAAAGCTTGGAATAGGATAAGTTATTCCACCTTCAAGGTTAGGGTAAGCCGCCAACTTCTTTGAAGATTTGCAGACTCCAATTTTGTGGAAACCCTACTTGTTAATATATCAAAAATAAATAAAAATATAAAGAGGTTATTTATGCACGACGAAGAACTGATGCCTTGCCTCTATAACAAGATATATCTCTAGGAATAAGAAATATCTGGGGGGCTATCAAAGAGATATATACCTTTCTCCTGCCAATGGTTTAGAATTTATAAACTTCTTCATCAAAATTAAATTACTAACATAAATCCTATATAATATAGCAAAGGCCCCTCAAAAGTTTACCCAGAAAACTAAATCCTTTCGTCCCACACCAACAGAGAGATGGCCACCGAGTCTCCTATTATTACCAAAGAAATATTGAAAGGTAAAAATAAAATACAATCAAAGTTTATAACATTATTACACTACTATATATTATAGTAATAAATTAATTCCAGCCTTTTCCTGCTGTGTGTGGCAAAGAAATGAAATTATTCTAATGAGATTGAGAAATTATTAAATATCATGGCAGCGGTATCGGATGTTAAATTTACAAGAACAAAGAGATGGGAGGCACCGGCACATTTCACATTAGAAATCGAGTCGTGGGAACGGCTTTTGGATATCGTTTCCAAGCCACCGCTTGACAGATATGAATCAACTCTATTTCAAGCTGGTGACTACAAATGGTGAGTTTGCTATAATTTTATTTGAAGAATTATTATTATTAATTAATGCTTGATTTTGCAATTTGGGAAATTAAAATGTGTTTAATTAATTAATCTTATGGCTTTTCATAAGTAATTTGATCCTGCAGGAGGTTGATATTGTACCCAGAGGGAGACAAGCAAAGCAATGGAGATGGTTATGTCTCTCTTTACTTGAAAATTGAGGAAATGAAAATCGATGAAGAGGGAAAAAGGAAATTTGAGCAAATCCAAAATCTAAAATCTAAATGGGAGGTTAATGTTCTTCTCAAATTTTTTGTCTTTATGTATAATGAAGATCAATTTGAGTGCATTCAAGGTAATATTATTGTTAGGTTAATTAATCCTATTTAATTCTAGTTAATTCTTTTAATTGATTATTGTTATTAAGTAGTAATGTTGCTACTAATAATTCTTTTTTCTTTTACTAACAATCGCCCTAGATGGTAGATTGAAACGATTTAATGCAGTAAAGAAGGAATGGGGATTTTCTCAGCTTCTGCCTTTGAATGAATTCAAAAATCATGAGAAGGGCTACCTGAGTAAAGGCAAATGCAAGTTCGGTGTTGAGGTTTTTGTTGTCAAAAGTGAAGCTAAAGGGGAATGCTTCTCCATCCAGGCCAATCCCAGTAACAATCTCTATAGTTGGACGGCCAACTTACCGGAAGCCAAAGCCAATAACGGCCATTTATTTTCAGACGAGTTTTCTCTTGCCGGCTACAAATGGTTTGTAGTTTGTACATACATATATTTTCATATATTCCTAACAAAATTATTATCTTAATAAGACACATAAAGCCCGCGCCTCTTGACATTTTTTAGATACTTCAAAACTCAATCATGCAGGAAGTTACACCTGTATCCGGAAGGTCTTCCGAAGGCGAAAAAAGAATTTCTCTCGATTTTTCTTTGCCTACAACAAGACAATCAAAAGTTACCCTATGGAAGCAAAATGTATGTGGAATTCAAGATACGAATAATCCGTCCATACGAATCGGAGAAGAGAAAAGAGAGATCAGGTAAGGCTAGCTTTCTCTTCCTAATTGCCAATTGCTAGGAATGATTTTAGACTCTCTTCTTTAACTGGGAGTACTTTCTTGCTTGTGAAGGTACCGCGTGGTTTACGGCCTCAGATGCAAAATGGGGCTTTCCCTACTTCATGAAGGTGGCTGACCTGAAAGACCTCACTAATCTTGATAGTATCAAGGTTGAAGCAGAGATTAGTTCCATCTCCGACACCACACCTCTCTCTCCAGATCCCAAATAACTCTACTAATCACCATATTGATCTGCCTACCAGCCTTTATTTCAAAATATTTGTTCTGTTTTTATGTTTAATAAACAAACATTACACAGTCATTCCAATGCTCTTTTAACAATCTATTTATACAATAAAAAGATTTATCAATTGGGACATTAACCTATTTCTTTACTTGTATGCTTTCCTTTTGTCATACTATTTGCAATATTCATACCTTTCTGGTTTCAAAAGATGTGGTGACTAAAAACCCGTCTCAGATTTTCCTCAGAAACTGCAGAACCGGCAGCAATCAACAATAAGGTCCAACGTAATTACAGCTGCCATTGACAAAATGTTAAGTCGTCCAGAAAGAGTTACAGGTGGGATATAAGGTTGAAACATAAGAGAATTTACTATTTAGTAAAAGTAGGGCAATAAGTTGGGGCAAACTGTGTTGACGTAAAGGAGCAATTTTCCAACTCATATTTGAGAAACAACAAAGGCAGTGATCCCAACTACACAAATGTCACAAAAAGAATTACATTTCTCGAAACAATTTTGTTTATCGACAGACTAGACCTGTCTGTAAAACTCAATTCAAGGAAAACTAGAACTCCGTCCCCTTGATGGGGGAGTTTTATCGGTTACTCATCGTTTATTTTGCATCTCACATTTTACAATGGACACAACTCATGCAATGGCATGACGCTTCCAACAAGTGGCACTTACTGCTGACTCAAGTTTCTAATAACATAAGGAAGTATACCACCATGGTTGAAGTAGGCCAATTCAACCTGCAATTGGAACCATAGTTAGCTTCGGTATTGTAAAGCTCATGCTCAAAAACAGTTAAAATACATATAACTGGAGTTCAATCTGAGCATAAGCTAACAAACAAGGCAGGCAGCAGCATTAAAAAAAAAGGATAGAGAGACACAGAGAGAGAGAGAGAGAGAGAGAGTCCCCATAAAAGTAGCGTATGGTAGTAAGTATAACTTAGACTGTTTAAAATTGTCCTCCCAACTCTTTTAACTATGGCAGCATTTGATGCACAGAAAGGAAAATTACCAAGCAAATTAAATCCCAAGCATTAGATCACTAGGGGTCTGGGACTGGAAGAACAGGATAACCATGTGCATTTTCCACTAAAAGTTACCAGGCATAAAACTTTCAAAGTTGCATTTTCTCGAAAATAACAATGTCATCATCTAAAGAGTTATGTTTTTCAGTCGAGAGATATATGCTTCACTATTTTCCACATAACAATAGTAAAATTTGAAACCATTTAGTACCTCAGTGTCGAAGCGGAGCGTGCAGGTGAAAGACTTCCCATTGTCAGTTTTGACGGTCACATCTTGGCCGGGCCTTATATCAGTTGTTTTGCTTGGGAGATCTATTGTATACCGCTCATGACCGGTCAAACCTAGTGTGTCTGCATCCTCGCCAGGCTTGAAACAAAGTGGGATGACTCCCATTCCTACCAAATTACTGCGATGGATTCTCTCAAAACTTTTGGCAATTACTGCCTTTACTCCCTGTTATACAACAAAGTTACTCAGGAGGACAAAATATGGGCAAGGCAGGCACATGTAAAGACCAATGAAAATTTCTTTTAATGTGGCAAAATCAAGCATTACCAATAGCAATGGACCTTTCGCAGCCCAATCTCGGGAGCTACCACTTCCATACTCGGCTCCAGCCAGAACAATGGTGCCATGCCCTGCATCCTTGTACCTCTGAAATTACAGATTAATTGTAAAGCTTAGTATTGAATCATATCTGGCACTGATCAAATCATATTTCATACCAAATAAAACCAAAAATCTGATCGTAAAATTGTCAAGAGTTCATTGGTCATCATTTCTACCAGACAAAAGTTCTCTATATTAGAAAACGGAAAAGGAAAGCAGTTCTAAGATATCAAGATTTCTTCCTATTAAATAACAAATTGCTCTGAAAGTAAATTGTAGTACTCTTTAACGTCAAAGAACTCACCATAGCTGCATCAAATACAGAGAGTTTTTCTCCTGAGGGGACATGTATTGTCTTCGGGCCAACTTCCCCCTTCAACAGTTTGTTGACAAGGCGAATGTTAGCAAAAGTTCCCCTACTCATCACTTCATCATTACCACGACGACTTCCATAGGAATTGAAGTCCTTGTGTTCCACCCCACGTCCAAGTAGGAATTTCGCAGCAGGACTGTCCTTATGGATGCTTCCTGCCGGAGAGATGTGATCTGTTGTGATGCTGTCACCAAAGTTCAGCAAGCAGTATGCATCCTTCACGCCATGAACCCCAGGAGGCTCCATGGTCATGTTCTTGAAGTATGGAGGCTCATGAATGTAGGTTGAGTTGGGGTCCCACGAGTACATGGTAGAAGATATCACTGATAGCTGATTCCACATGGGATTGCCCTTTGTAATAGCCTGGTAAGTACTTCTGAACATATCTGGCAAGACACTGGATTGAACAGCCTAAACAGCAGAGAAGCCAAGCTAATCAATTTCATACTAAACACATAAAAGCTGAAGTTTCCATCCAAGTTTAAGGGCTTTTACCTCTGCGATTTCTTCAGTGGATGGCCAGATATCCTTAAAATAGACACTTTTACCATCCTTCCCCGTTCCAATTGGCTCCTTATCAAAGTCAATGTTAACCTGAAAAGTGGTCATTGATCATCAAAATGATATGCAAAAAGCTTGTCTCTAGAAGAAGAAGCAAAATAAGGAAACCGTGAAAAATCTCTGCCAAAAGGTTGCTTCCAGTAATTTTGACACTCATACTGGCATAATGCACACACAGTCAAACCAATAGTCGACGCAAGATTTGACTCAATATGGCTAAATGCATATGGCATGATGTCAAATTAGCCATCATAGAAGAGCAAATTACCTCTTTCCACAAAATTTGCATAGCTCTACTGCTAAAAATACATGTCCAAACACCATATCAAGGCCACAAGATTTGACTCAAAGCAGAATTAAAAAAAAAAAATCACAGTGGTAGTCTGTTACCATCCAACCAGGCATGAAATGAAATGCAGTGATCTCTGACTAAATGCCGTGTACCAGCCCCTGATCCCACACTACACTCCCATGAGGACACGTAGTTGAGGAAACTTACGAAGAGGACAAGATTTGTAAAGAAATAAATTGAATTTATTAAAAACATACTGACATACTTTTACCATGGAAGACTAAATTGAGACGCACACCAATTAAATGATTTACAAGTTAACCATCATAAAAATCCCAAATATTTTGAGTTGACACAGGTTGAAATGATTACATAATGAGAATATAAATCTTAGCAAGTATTAATAAATTTTGGCATCACTAGTAAAATATCACATTTTACATACCGTGCCAGCAAGGGCATAGGCAACGACTAAAGGAGGTGAAGCAAGGTAGTTGGCTCTGGTTAAGGCATGAACACGACCCTCAAAATTCCGGTTCCCAGAGAGCACGGCAGCCGCTATAATGTCTGCAGAGAACATTAGAATTAATTTAGATTGGTAAGTCAAAACTGAACTTAAATCTCAGCTCAGCAAAGAAATATGATAAGCAAGTTAGGACATATACTAATATTTGACCGTTTACAAGTTTACATGGATGCAAGAAAAGTATTACGCTCTTATTTCAACAGTACCGTTTTCTGAAATAGCAGCAGCAACTGACTCATCCAACTCCCCTGAATTTCCAATACATGTTGTGCAACCATATCCCACGATATTGAAGCCCTGCTTATTCAAATATTCTTGCAGGCCACTGCACCACATAAACCAAAATCAGTAAACCAATTCCCTCATAATAATATAGAAATATTTTATGAAAAAAAAAATTGTATTAATCCAAGTCCACTTCAAATACAAGCATAAAGTAAGGTATACCTCTGCAGTAAATATTTTGTAACAACTCCTGAACCTGGTGCAAGACTTGTTTTTATCCAAGGCTTGACCTGAAGAGCAATTATTTAAGCAAATTCATTTTGAATATTAATGTTGGCAATGGTATTGTTCAAAGAAAGGCAAGTACGACTGAATAGACACGAAAGACTTTTCTTTAAGAAAAAAGAGAAGGGGTGGAAAGCAGAAAAGAATAGAAAGGAGAGATGGAGAAGGAAAGCGTAGTGCAAACCAAAAAAAAAAAAAAACATAATGCCAAACCTGTAAACCAAGTTCACAAGCCTTTTTTGCAACAAGACCTGCTCCAAGCATAACACTGGGGTTTGATGTATTGGTGCAACTAGTGATTGCAGCAATCACAACACTGCCATGCTTAAGCTCTGCTGGCTGCCCACGAAATGAAAATTTTGCCACCTTATCCTGAGCCTCTTTTGGCACAGCAAAGCCCTGCAACATTCAGCAGAATGTGTAAGAGTTAAATAAAAATTAGATCACTCTTATAATTTCAGACCTTGAAGAAGAAGAGAAGTTCTAATCAAACTTGGCCTATTTAATGTCCTTCCTACCTAATCATGTAATTTTCCCCTTTATTATTCTACCGTTGGTTGTGGTGCTCCAGTCACCAGATTAAAGAGAAAATTTGTCCATATGAAGAATCGTATCATTAGTCAGGTCGATCTCTTGTCCAACTTATAAGACTCATGATTTTAAGTAACATCCATTACTAAGTATAAAACACGGCAACGATCTAATTCATAATAAAAAATATTCGGCTTTCAGATTTTCAAGGTAAATATAATTTTTTCTTAATATCAAATTGTTCAATACTTTGTTCAACTAACCCAAAGTCAGTCAAAGAAATGAATTATCACTGTAGATTGTTGTTTTCTCCAGAATAAGACAGAGCATTAGTCAGGACATAGATGAGAAGAACTAAGATATCCAGCAGGTGCAAGACTCACCTTGAAACCAACTTTATTGTTAAGACAAGAATTCCAATCAGCCTTCATTTCTTTCAAAGGAACCCGATCATGAGGTCTGAAAAGAATAGCGGCAGTTACCTTGACTGGCACACACATAATTAAAATACACAGGAACACCAAAGAAAACCAAAGATTCTAATGCCCTAATAAACAAATGAGAAACAGTGGTAGAAAAGCAAACCTCTTCGGCCCTGAAATACAGGGTTCAACTTCCTCAAGGTTTAATTCTAGATATGATGAGTACACTCTTTCTTGTTGGGGCTGAACGTAACAAGATTAGGGTCAAGAGGAAAGCACAAACAACGAATAAATTAGACTAGTTATATCTGGATACAAGAACAACAACTAAAACCCAAAAGGTGTAACAGACAAAACATAAAAATGAAAAAGAAGGAAAAACTCTTACCTCACTGTAGTCAACGAACATTTTATTTGCACGGAGATATGATTCTATCATTGCCACCTGAATTTAAGAAAATGATGTCAGCCGGTGTTGAATAATCACAGAGTGAAGAGAGTTATACAATGACGTAGAATACTTACAGTTTCATCACTCCTGCCAGTCAATTTCAGATACTGCAAAGTAACATGATCTACAGGGAAGAATCCCATGGTTGCACCATACTCAGGAGACATATTAGCAATGGTAGCCCTGTCAGCCAATGACAGTTCTCCCATCCCATCCCCTACAAGCACATACAAAGTTAAGAACTTAAAATGGGAAATATGAGAGACAGATAATTAAGGAACTAGGATTAGCTTCAGATCAGCCCAATGAACAGTTATTACCATAAAACTCAACAAATTTGCCAACAACACCATGCTTTCTCAGCATTTGTGTCACAGTCAGAACCAAGTCTGTAGCTGTCACACCATTTCTTAGTTTTCCGGATAACTTGAATCCAACAACACCAGGTAACACCATGCTCATGGGCTGTCATTTTGAAAATGGATTTAACGTTAGAAAATAATGCAAATGATTGAAGATGTATGGTCAAGCGAATGGATGGTAAGAACAAAACAGACTTATAGAAAGAAACTAAAACAACAGTTGGATAAGTGTACAGGATTACAATTATTCTCAAAGCTGTTAAACTATTATGATCTCTTTTAGGTTAGAACGTTTGACAAAGAGCAACTTAAAGAAGGAAAAAATGGCCACATAATAAAGGCTACAAAGAAAGAATGCAAGATAAAGATCATTTGCAGACAAATGAAATTAATGCGGCAGCATAAGTTCAAAGAAACTACACAGTTGTGCAGTGAAATTCAGGGTTCAATCTAAGCTATTAATCTAAAATGTAATATAGACACATAAAATGCAATAGTTTCAACCGAAGAAAACCATGTGCTACTCATCTTTGAGGTACGGACTTTAACTAGCAAAGACTAAAACCATCATGAAATATAGTTGATCAACAGCTTCAGTGGGAACAGCAACCTACCTGACCAAGCATAGCTGCCTCAGCTTCAATACCTCCAACTCCCCAGCCAGCTACTCCAAGCCCATCTATCATAGTTGTATGGGAATCAGTTCCGACCACGCTATCAGGGTAAAGCACACTATCTGTGTTGAACACAACCCGTCCAAGATATTCAAGATTAACCTGAAATTTACAGTGTCAACTCACTTTTCCACCATGATCACACAGATTAACTTTCTGTGACAAATTCAAAGTAACGCCAAACAAAGGATTATTCATTAATCACTTGATAAAAAAAATTGTGACACATTATGTCATTAAGTGCTTATTGCATGTTGTGCTCTGTTTCCAAATTATACCTGATGGACAATACCAGAACCGGGAGGAACAACGAGCATATTATGGAATGCAGTAGATCCCCATTTAAGGAAAGCAAATCTTTCCTTGTTTCTCTGAAACTCAAGCTCCATGTTTGCTTGCACTGCATTTTCTGATCTTGTTACATCAACTTGAACTGAATGATCAATTACAAGATCCACTGGAACCTGAATAAAAGATATTTTCAGCACAATGCTATAAGGATAGAGTCAACAAGAAAATTATTGCACAATAGCCACATGTTTTAACAGGACATTTGGCAAAGAGTTTCAAGAATGCATATTATTGAACTGAAATCAATTAGAAATTTCTTGATAACTACGAATAAATCATGTACACAGAAATCAAGGTCAAAAATGGAAAAACAGATGTCTAACACTGTTAATATAGGATAAAAAGGATGTTGAAGATGCTTTCATCCTAACAATCAATATGAGATGTAAAAATTTTCTCAGCATCTAAAACCTTATTAAACCAAAAATAAAATATTAAAAAGGTTGTAATCTTAATCATTAATTATATATATCATCTAAAAACGGACCATCCCTCAAAATAGAAAATGGCTGACCATATTTGAGCACTCTCGTTACAGAAAATATTCTTGCAGATGAACTGAAAAAAACGCACCAAAGGATTAATCTTGCTTGTATCACTGCCAAGCTTGTTCATGGCATCACGCATACAAGCAAGGTCGACCACAGCTGGCACTCCAGTAAAATCCTGGCAATGAAACAAGATGGATTAAGGATAAATTAAAAAATCATATGTTTCTTTTAGAAGAGCAAAACTTCAAATTCGGTATAGACTCGGCTTATAAAACACCTGCAAGAGAACACGAGCGGGCTTGAAGGGGATTTCGACTTGCTTTGGTGAAGTATTTTCCCAATCAATAATTTTCTCAACATCTTCCTTCTTCACTTGGAAGTTGTCACAGTTACGAACCGCAGATTCAAGCAGAATTCTTATTGAGTATGGTAGTTTATCTATTACATATAAAACAGCAACAAAAAATAGATTTTATCAGTAAAAAAACTCCTAGTAGGGACAACTAAGGCAGACACAGGTGAAGTAGTATAACAAATGACATCTAATAAATGTACATATATATATATATATGTATGTATGTATGTATGTATGTATGTATGTATGTATAAAGTTGTACAAGAAAATTTACCGATCCTTGGATCATTCAGGGCTGGCAAGCTATAGAACTTTCCGAACTCGCCGCCGCCTGGCTTGGGAAGACTTGTCAACACTGACTTAAAAGGATTTTCAGCAGCTAAAAATAAAAAAGAAAAAGGTTAAAAAAAAAAAAGCTCAGCTGATAAAATCTTCAATTTAATTACTAAAAAGAGATCAAACACTGGGAGTCAGGTGATATCACGCATCAGCTTTTAAATACTTCCATATGATTAAAATTTACCGATCTTAATACAAATTTCAGAAAACAAATGATCCTTTGATCCTGTAATTAATAGTGATATATGATATAATTAGTATTGGAAACGAAAACAATAGTTAAAAAAAAAATTAAAAACCGGAGACTTCTCATTAATTCAACCCGATCAAGCAACCTAAGACTTTGACGGGGACCTTTAAACTAAATCAGCAGGTAGAAAGTTTTAAATCAGATTCAAAATCAAGCAAAAAGAAACAAGCTCCGAAAATATTGGAGAGCAGTACCCATAGTAGAAAACTTCCTCTCCAAGAGTTCGATGACAGGGCTGACGGCGCTGATCTGAGAACTGAGGCTAAACGGGGATCTCCAATCGAGACGGTGGCTCCACCGCGGAAGATAGCCGTGGAAGGAACGAACGGCGGTGGAGGCAAGAGATCGGTGGTGGTTAAGGACGGAAGGAGAGGTAGAGGTAGCCGAAGTGAGATTCCGAAACGCAGAAGGCGAGAAGCGAGAGCGAGAATTAGAGGAAGCCGCCCTTAAGAGGGCCGAAGATGAGGCGGTTATATACATGACGTCGGACGATCAAAGATCACACTATTTAACGAACACGCATTCACATAAAAATGGCAGCAAGCAGATGAGGAAGATAAGAGGGATGGGAAGCTAACAGATATTCATGGCCGTTTTCTGGGCTTTCTATTTTTATTTATTTATTTATCACTAAAGAGAAAGAGAAAGGCGTGTGGAGGGTGAGCGCGCAATGAGAAAGACCGAAAGACTCTAGAGCTGAGTGCCCGCTTTCTAGAACGACCCTGGCCAGTTCAGAGCTGGTACCTCCGGAATTTCTGGGAATTAAGCGACTGTGCTCTCCGGTCTAGCGATTTTAATTTTTGTTCACCAATTGTGGTTCTCCACGTGGTCAACTTCGGGCAATGTGGGTCCAGGACTCTGAAGCCAGCCAATAGCTATAGAGTTTCGACATTTATTTTCTTTGAAAAGTCGGGGAAAAGGGGAAATTTTTTGGAAGTTTCGCATGAATAAAGGATCAGGATTTAGGATGCTGCGTTACGTATTTTCCATTTCGCAGCATCATTGATCGTGCGTGTTTCGATCTAATAACACTACTTGATCGTGATCGACAGCCGTAGGATGTGAGGACGGGATGGTTGTCCAGGGAGTTAACGTGAGGGGGAGGCGTAGGGAAGTGTAGCCAAAATGCTAAGAGGGTTTTGAACTTTCAAAGGAGATGTCAAATCAACCGTTACAGTTCGCCATTGTAGAGATTAGGTTCTCCAACTTGTTTTATTTATAAAGAGGAAAAAAAAAAATCCGGCGTTGCTGCAGGATTTACGGATGGGTGGAGAGTTGGGACCAGCACATCGACCATGCTTATCGCGTTTTATATCTATCTACTAGTATCTTGCTCGCCCTCTCCTCTCATTTCCCACTTTAGCTGTTGATTAATCTTTTTTTTTCTTTTTTCCAAATATATCATTTAACAAAATCATATAATTTTATTAAAAATAAAATCCTTATATAAGTCATAATATACTCATATACACTACCGATGTGGGATCTGTAAATCATCACCATTGTCGGACACACTTACGCACACTCACATCGTTGATTAATCTATGAAAATGGAAAATTATTGGTTTCGCAAGTTGGAGAAGCCAAATAGTACTATTCTTCCTATTTTTTAATTGGCTGGGAGAGATTGGAGTTTAGAAGCTTGAATTTTCCTTCTCTTTTCCAAAACAAAAGTTTTAGTAGGAAGAAGGAAACTGAAATACTACTACTATTTTCATTTTCCATAAATTAAATATATATAAAATTTTGTTTTAACACTCCATGGCTAACTAGGTAGTATTGGAAAAGAAAATTGAGCATGTGTTTGATGCAATTCGACTCTATAATACTTGAAATTTAGAATTTATTTGGTACGAGGATTTTAATCTACTTTATTTAAAAAGTAAAGTGATGTAATCATTTTCTATAATTTTGTATACTTTAATATTAGAAAAAGTTATAGCCTTTTTAAAATCACTTTCACAATCTCACTTATATAAAGAAAAGTGATTTTAATGGAAGGGATAGAAAAATGAATTTTCTAATGTGAGGAAAAGTACTTTTCTATAAAGTTTTCCTAAATAAAGTACCAAACGGATTGTTAATGTCATTATCAGATACAATGAGATTATATTAAGCGATATACATGAGATGCTGCTGTAGACTGCCTACATTCTCGTGGTGAGATTTCCGCTAATATCACAATCCAACAACAGAACTAAAAGTCTAGTCGTGGTGCATTCAGAACAATTGTGAAGTCTGCGCCTATTCCCTTTCGATAAACATGTCGCACCCCAAGCACCCCCAACCTTCTCTAATCAAAGTCGACCCATCATGAACAAGAATACAAGAAGGATGAGATGGGGAAGACTTTCTCTAACTAGTACTATTACTAATAAATTAGTATTGCTTGACTTTGGAGTATTCTTCTAATCAAAGTCTACCATGGCTTAGACATTTGAATTTTGCTTCCTCTCCTGCCTAGAGATAGAGAAGGAATTGAATTTAGATATATGTATGGAGGTATTGATGTATGGAAGTCCATGTGAGAAGGAATATTCAATTGTGACATTTTAATTTAAATAAATAAAAGGATTATGGAACAATCATTTGGGTCAAATGATTGGGTATTTATATAAACAAGCATTGCTCGAGATAATAGTTGTCTTTTACCTTAGTAAGAGTGATCATATACATTATATTTTTTAAAAGTATATTTGTTAAAAGAACTTTACCTTTAACGTTATTGATCCAAAAATAAATTAGTTTTGAGTCAATAAGATTTGAAGATATCTTTTATTAAACAAAAAAAAATATTAATTATTGTTTATGATACAAAACTTTAAGTTTTAATTTGATGGTAGTATATAAAGACCAAACTTATATGTGATTCCATTACTCTTAAAAGCCAACAATTGAGTCTAATCTATCTTTTATAAAAATAAAAAATGTTCATGGTAGACTTCGATCTCTTGCCTACCCCAATGCCTTGCTTAGAAGTAGTAATAAAATGGGACAAAATGAAATTGATTCTCATTGCTGGCTTTTCTTTACAATCACAGTGCATTTTACGAGTAAGATAAGATTCCTTAATATATATATATTTCCATCTTCATAAGGTGAAATCTCAAGTTCTAAGATGAACTCACCACATTAGTGAATATATGTGTCTTAGTTCTCTTTATCACAGTGTTTCGGAAATGCATGATTAAATGTGTAAATTTTCCCACTTATATACCAGTAAATATGTTTATAGTAAAATAAGAATGAGGATAAAGGATTAAATAATTGATTAAATTTTGCAAAACAAAAAAAAAAAAGTATACGTTGCACTTGATTCATTGGTAAGTTAATGTATCTCCTTACAATAAGTCATATCATGTGTCCAAATTCCCATGATAGAAAGAGTTAAGGCAGTGTTTGATTGGAGAGAATATTAAATTATTATGTAAAATTGACATTGAGAATTTTCAATGACAATATTTGGTTGTTATTGGGATGGTAATATTGAAAATTGAACATTACCAATTAAGCCGGAAAATGCCTACAAAGGTGGGAATTTAATTCTTAAATAGTGATTAGGTATTTTACAATTACTATGGAAATTTAAATTTTCTACCTATTATACCCCTGTGAAACCAAATATTTGGACAATAATAGCCCTTAATTTAATCTTAATGAGAACTACATATTTACCTATTTCTATATAACTAGTTTTTCCGTTCATGTGCGATGCACGTGATCCAACACGTTTTTAATTATTTTCATTTTTATTGAATAAATAATTTTTATTAATTTTTTCAATTATTTATTATAAATAAATATAATTATTTAGTTTTGTGAAAATCAAGTTTAATAAATAGTAATGATAAACAACCTAATATTTATATATATATATATTAATTTTAACACCCTATAAAATTACGTGTATAACCCTATCCCAATTCATGTAGTTTTAAATTTAATGTCTCTTTTTGTCTTTTAATGTTAACTTAAATGCTTATATATACAATTTCTTAAATAACCCTATAATTATTCTCTTATTTTGAAGGTAATTGTACTTATTTATCTTTTCAACTAATGATTTTAAAAATGACCAAAATATTTATTTAAAAAAAATTAAGACTTTACAACAAAAATTAAGGACCTTAAATCTTTTTAAAAAAATTACACATTGTTTCAAAACAAAACAAAACTCTTATAGACAATAAAATTAAATAAAAAATAAATACTTCATACTTTATAATTTTTTATATAAAAAGAAAAAAATTCTTCCTCTTTTATCTTATTTTTCTTTCCAAATAATGATTTTAAAAATTATCAAAATATTTTATTTAAAAAATAAGCCTTGACCAAAGAAAAAAATATTAAGGACCTTAAATTAAAAAAAAATAATTACACATTATTTTAAAAAAACAAAAAACTCCTATAGTTAATAAAAAATAATAAACAACAAATATTTTATTCTTTATTATTTTTTATAGAAAAAGAAAATGAGAAAAAAAAAACCCTTTCTCTTTTGTTTATTTTGTTATTTGTGATCTTTATCTCTTTAGTCATATATTAAAATCAACCTGTTTTTATTTTTTTAAAAAAATTTTAATTTTTTTTACATTTCCACACCTTCAAATATAAAATATTCATAATAAAGATTTCATTTTAGTATTAAAAAAATAACACAAAAACTTGCAAGTCAATTGAATTGAATAATATACTTTTATATCTCATAAAAGATTAAATAATATATTCTTACTTTGAATTAATAATTAATTATATAAAGTAAAATATCAATAATTAATAAGATTTTACGATATACTCTGATGATTAAATTTTTTTTAAAATTCGATTAATAATTTTTTACTTCAAGAATATTGTACTATTTGTCATTCTTATTTTGATCATCATTTTATTTTCAAATTTTTTTATAAAACAAAAGTTAAATGTTTAAAATCTTAAAAATTCTAAAAGAATTAATATTAAAATCTCCTCCTCTTTTAAAAATTAATACTAACTAATATTTATATTTCCTAAAAATTAATTATAAAAAGTTTTAGAATATCATTTAACATTTATTATTGATCTTCTATTTTCTTAAATTTAAAATAATATTTAATATTTAAACTTTTTAAATTAAAAATTATTAATATTAAAAATTTTCAGAAAACCCGAGGCGAAGCCCGAGTTCGGTTTCTAGTTATGTTAATTATTGTATAGATAATAAAATATACACTTAATAAATAACAGTATCACTAATAAATAATAGTGGTGATACAGTAGTGAAAAATATATATATATATTTACTATTTAGTAAATAGGTGGTGGTGGTTATCGCTTTATCAAACAGGCCTAACCTACGACTGAATTCTATTGTAGCTTAACAGAATACCAACACTAGAGTCAGACTCCTGGGCAAGACACAATAGCTCAAGCAGTTTTTAATGTAACGGCCTGGTTCTTGTTTTAAACATAAAATATAAATGATGAAATGGAAGATCTTTCAAGGATCACATTAATTTCATTGGGTGATCATTTACCAAAACTAAGATCTTTCTTTCCACTAGGCAGAATAGCTTCCCAAACAAGATCGCCCTCTGCAAAACTCTTAGGATACACTTTCTTATTATGCAAAGGGAAAGAAGTGCCCTTTTCTTATGGATTCCAATAGACATCTCATTGAAAACTGCAGAGATATTCTCAATCGTAAGTGGGATTGTAAAGTTTCTACTAACACAATGAAAGATAACTCATGCACTAATTGATTGGCTACCAGCGTTGAAGGTGGCCAATAGGGATTGTATATCATTAAGTTGCCATCTTCGAAACTGATTCCTCTTTTGGAAAATGATTGTAAATGACTGTCTCATACTCATGAGTCATGATTCTCAATTTAGCATCTCTACATCCCCTAAACTTGTTGAATTCAAGGAAAAAAAGGAACAAAAAATGATAGAAGAAATTAATATATAGATATTTCTCCTATCGAATTCAAAAAAAAAAGGACAAAAATGACAGAAGAAATTAATATTTAGATATTTCTTCTGTCGGCTATTGCCAAGTTTATCAGTTATAACATTGTACACTTTGTAAAACCTTTATCATGAAATCCAACTTTTTGAGTTTTATTTAAAATTAGTTAATTATTAACATCATTTAATAAATATATAAAAAAATTTAATAAAAGATAAATAAAGAGTTTCAATTTAAATATACAATATCAATTGCAATTCTGAAATATTTAAAAAAAAAGATATTTTAGGCGATTCAAAAGTTTTACACTATTCGTACTTTTATATATATTATAGATGTATGAAATTTTATATATTTTATTATCTCTTTATCTAAGCATTATTAAAAAAATTATTTTCTTTTCATCATATATAATATTATGAGATAAATAATTATTTCATAGTTTGTTAATTTATCTATGAAAATAGTTTATTTCAAGATTAATATATATGTTAAATTATTATAAAAACCATTAAATAATCATTTTATATACCGAATGTCATTTTAATAAACAATTCATTTTATGAGGTCATTATTCATTCAAACCAAACATAATCACTTGAAATTCTCATTGTGATAACTAAACAGAAAATACACCAATTTCCAATCTTTTTTTATTATCAATCATTGAGATGGGAATTTAATTGCCATGGTAATTTGATATCCCCCCAACCAAATGCCTTGTAAATGTTTTTTTTTTTTAGGTTTACATAAAATTTAGGAGCAGGGTAGGTTATCTCATCTCCAATGTCAGGATAAACCGTCAACCTCTTTAAGAGTTTACGAACTCAAATTTTGTGAAAAATGCCCTGTAAATGTAAGTAACAAGTATTTGTTGAAATGATATTGTGGTAATGATTTTTACATTGATAAGAATGAGAAAATAAGTTTGACAATAAAAAATGTATTTGTTGAGATTGTTTTATCTTTAATGCTTTTACTTTGAAAGTGATTAGTTTTAACTCAATAAGATTTGAGCATACCTTAATTAAAAAATCTAATGTAACTAACCTGACCATACCCGTATGTAGGGATGTAAACGGTTCGATTCGGTTCGATTCGGATATTAAGATTTTAATATCCTAAAGCTTCGAGTTCGGTTCGATTCGGATATTTTTATGGGTTTTTGAGTAGTTAGAGTTTATTCAATTTTAAACATTTATTCTTTTATAAAAGCCAAATAATATATATAAAAACTTTGGATCATTCAATTTTGGACTAATAAAATCAATTTTGGACTTTTATTCTTTTACAAAAGCTCAAATAAGATTATAAAAACTTTAGATCATTTAATTTTGGATCAATAAAATCAAATATTTTTTTTAAATTTTAGTTCATTTGGATAATTCGATTCAATTCGGTTTCTATTTGGACTATTTGATTTTCATATAAATAATAAGAATCGTAATTGAATCACTAGTTCGGTTCGATTATCAATTTTTTCGGGTTTCTTGCACAGCCCTACCCATAAGTTCTTAAAAAAATATTTTTTAATGATATTTTATTATCGGGTGTCAAATATATATTTCGTACTATTTATTATTTATTTATGAAGACTATATTATGCTTTTCTGTATTTGTTAATTAAAAATTGTCATTCTATGAGATTAATTTAAACTTGCAAATAACATTACGAAAATAGGGGTTTTAAGGAATGGACTTTTAAAATTAGATAATTTGAGTTAAAAATGTCCAAAAAAATAAAATTCTTGGTAAGATCAGACGCGGCGGCATGCCGATGCGATGCCCCTGGTTCACCGGTGCACTTACGAGCGCACGAAGAGTGGACCATTGCTCGGTTCAGTAGCCCCAATGCACTCATGTCATGGCTCAGTTCAGTAGGCCTAAGCCTAGATGGCTAGAACCCTACTTCCATTCCGCGCCTTTCGACCCTCTCTTTCAAAACCATCTCCATTCCCTCCCTCCTTTTCCCGCTTCGTCTCCTCCCTTAAAATATCCACCCTAATATGAAATCTCCCTTCCAAACGGCCAAACCCTATTTTCCTCTCAATACCCAAAGAGTAAAAAGAGGGAAAAACTCCATTTTCCGTCTCCCTTAACCTTCCGCTTCCAACCATGAATCGGGGAACCCGACCCTTAGCCAGGCATTCCCTGACCCAAACCGAGCCCTTCTTAAAGTACCTCAAGCCTGGCGCCCTTGCTCGTCTCAGAGACTCACGAATCAGTAGCGCCAAATCGCACCGAATCAGGTCCCTCTTTCAGATCTTTCCGTCGTCTCCACCATCTAACGGCGTTCAACCCTTCTCCGCAGCAGTCGACAGCTTCCCTTGCTTCGCGGCGACGGCGAGGGTCTACGGGACTAGGTGCATCCAGAGGAAGAAGTTAATCGCGACAAAAGGAATGCTGCTTTTGAGTTCACCACAGTCGGCACTGGATTTGCCCGATCCGGTTGTGGATTTAATAACTAGTGAATGAACCCAGTGTAATATCTGTGAATTTGAGCTTTTCTTTCTAGGTTGTAGATTTGGTTACTCCTTCATGTTTAAGAGAGCACAAATGAAATTAATAATAGTGATCAAATTTTAGCTTCCCATTTTGAATCTGTTATTTGCAAATTTAGACAGCTTCTGATCTGCTTTAAGAAACTAAACCTTAATTGAAGCTTTAATTGATTAGTGAAAATGCAAAACTGTTGATTACTTTGGTAAATGTTTGATGAATTGGGTAAGCAGATTTATTAGTCAAGTCTTCAATTATGTTTTCATTAGGGTTCTTTTAACTGCGTTCGGACTTATTCTAAGCTCTACATTGCGGCTAACATTAGCTACATTGTTATGTAACTTGGTTTAGCGAGTTAATATTGATGATCCATCACTTTGAGAACATTTATGCTTAATGTTTTCCCAAGTACCAAGTTGCAATTGGAAGAAATGTTGATGGCAGACTTCAATTTTCGCTTTTAGTTTTGGTACTTGTATGTGTAAGAATAATGAAAGTGTGAGTTGATTTCTGAAGTTATTATCAGTTCTTCCTGCTACATGAAAGTGAGATTTAGGATTGGCTGATGGGATGGATGACTACTTTATTTGCATTTTGTTCATTATGATTTTTAATGCCAGTTAGTTTATATAACATAACTATTTGTCTGAAGGTGTTTATAAATTGGTTTATCCACTTGGGCTGAGATGGTATCGGAATCATCCAGGTAGCTTAGTTCTGTAAACTGTACTGCTTGGCCTGTTGATTTGCTTGCTGGATTTCTTGGTGTAAAGAATTTATGTTTGAAAGGCAGAATTCTATTCTTGTTTATTTTGGACAAGTTTGCTTTGGTTTAGCAACCTGGCTGGATGGCCCTTGAGTTTACATTGGAGGAATTACGAATGATTCTTTGTTCAAGTTTCTCATGGTGCACTCTCAGCTAGGCAATGGCTTCCCTTTAGTTATTTATTTTATGGTGCCTCAAAACAGGCAAGTAAGATCAGTAGCCCTCTTTCATTTGATAGTGAGAGAGGCATTGCTTTCTGATTAGGTTGCTAATTGCAGGCTTTCATTGCATCTATCATTAGTGTAAGGTTTTGACAATTTATACATCTGGTACTGGTAGTTTTATGCTTATTTATTATGTACCTTGCTCAGTTGCTCTACTCACTGCCGGTCTGCCTTTCGTATACATTTATATACACTAACAGTTGCATCTGCTAGTAGTCCACCGTAATTTTGAGATTTGAAGGTTAATTTTCCTCTCGGCAGAGGAGATTAAATGAAGGTCCAGCAACCTTGTAGATATGTTCCAGTACATGTTTAACAAGTGGTTTGTCTTCTCTAACCTAGTCTAGACTCTGGTCAGCACTCAGCAGTAGAGCTGTCAAAAGCTGACCCGAACCCGATAACCCGATCCGATCGACCCGAACCCGAAACTAACCCGACCTGGTTTGACTAAAAAAGTAAACGACCTGAACCCGACCGACCCGAAACTCGATTGACCCGGAACCCGATTGACCAGTAACCCGATTGACCCGGAACTTGATTGACACGAAACCCGATTGACCCGAGAATCTAACCCGAAAAACCCAAGAATCTAACCCGAAAGAACCCGACAAATTAATGAAATACTCCCTCTGTCCCTATTTATCTGCCTCCTGCTAGAAGCTTTATTTGTTTCTAGAAACTTTATTTATTCCTTTTTATCTGTTTATATCCCAGCATTAATTATTAATTTTTTAAAATTATCCTTTTAAACTACTTTTTTTCTCTCTTAAATAAATATTTTTTCTAAATAGGAGAGAGAATTAAAGAAGAAGAGAGATAAGGATAAAATAAGAAAGTCAATGTAAATATGTATGAAATTTTGTATCATAATTACTTTTTTTGTCCTGTATGAAATGATTAATTGTAATAGACAAATAGGAACAGATGAAGTATTTTTATATACCTCATAAACTTTAAATTTAATAAATAAATTTGATAAAGAAAATAAAAATAAAAATTTGATAAAATTTTGATCAAAGTGAACTTAAAAAAATATTTTTTCATAATTATGGTTTTTAAATTTTATTATTATGAATTTATGATTGCATTATATGAATTTATAGAATATTATTACTTAAATTTAATAATATTAATTATGAACATTATTAAGGAAATTTTTGAGAATTTACAAAAGGCCATGTTGATTTTATCATTACTGATCAAATCAATAAATAAATTTTTTCATGTGAATGACAATTTTCCATTCTAACTAAGAAAATTTATAAATTATAGTAGTATTAATAAATTACTAATATTCATATCAAATTAGTGAATTATCTATCCAACAAAAAGTATCTAAACATTAAAAATTTGAAATTAAAATTTCAATATGTTGTCATATATTTTCTCCTTATAATTTAGTTCTCGCCAAAACAAATAATTTAATGAGAATGCCGAATGTAGTGTGTGTGCAAGTTGTTCTATTATGCAGAAGTAGGTGATGTTAATCACTAATCACTATAAAGTATAGTCTATATATAAGTCTTAGAAAGGAAAGAACAAAACAAAGTCATTAGCACTAAGATAATAAGATACTAAGATTAGTGGTTCATGATGGCCATAGCTGTATGAATCATGAATTTATTATATATAAATTAGAATTTAGAAATGAATTAGTAAATAATAAAAATTTAAATATTTATTTTATTTAAAACTATAGATAATTTATAGGAAAATTTTTAAAAAAGTTATAAATATTACAAATATAATTAATGCATTTATAACATTACAAATTTAATTAATTTAATTACAATTTATAACAAATCTAATAAATAATATTTTTGATAAAATCTCTCTTTAAGTATTAATTTGTAAAATCAAAACTTTAATTCAATTTAAAAAAATCAACAATCCAAATGACTCGAGAGTTAAATAAAAAAAATCGAATCCAAATGATATAAAACCCAAAAAACCTGTAACCTGAAAGACCTGATGGTCAAACCCGAAAAACCTGAACCCGAAACCCGACAAACCCGAGGACAAAACCCGAAAAACCCGAGACCCGAATAACCGAAACCCGAATGACCCGAACCCGAATGACCCGAAACCCGAAATGATCCGAAAATCTCTTTTGACCCAAACTGACCCGAACTGATTGACTCGAACCCGAAACCTATCCGATCAACCCGAGTTGACACCTCTACTCAGCAGGAACTAGGAAGCATCCAAATAGAGCTGGACAGGGTTCAGACTTGGGTCAGCAAGTATTATGTTTCATCGGTTTCTAAACCTTCCAATCTAACAATACTCCAGGGAAAAAACCTTGGATCCCTTAAACTTCCATTGAATGGCTTAGAAAAATCAAAACGAGTACTAGCACTAGCACTAGCACTAGCACTTGTAGTCTAGTTGGTTAGGATACTCGGCTCTCACCCGAGAGACGCAGGTTCAAGTCCCAGCAACGGAAATTTGTAGTTTTTGCTTAACGCGTTAACACAAGCCTAGTGGTCCGCTTTTTGAGTTTTTGGCACAACAGCCCAAGCCAGCAGCAAGTAGCATTGTTGATCAAAGTACAAGCACGTTCTCTAACCTCGATTTATTTAAAGCTTCGAAGCGCCTGAATTTTAAAGCCTTTTGCGCTTCTTAACAGACTAGGGTACAATAAAACCTTTTAATAAAAAGTGTCCCAATATAGGCAACGAAGTTAAATGGTTAAAAGTTCTTCGATTATAGTTATGTGGATGGTCTTTATATAGTTAATAGAATCACATATTTTCTTAAAGACAAACTCTTTAATAAATAAATATTATATTCTGTAAGAGATCCTTGATGAGCAAATGTCTTTTCATAAATAACATTTAATCGGTGAATAAACATACTTATTATACTTATTCACTGACAACTTTTCCCGGATGAAATAGTTTCAAATTGTCCTAGAATTTTGTTTGATGTAGATGCTGTATAAATATCAGGTCAGCAGGCCCCAGAATTGAGTGTTGAATTTCTTTGAAGGACCTCTCTCGTTTGTCGCATTTCACTGGTATAGCTTGCTAATTTCCTCCAATAAAACCTTTTAATAAAAACTGTCCGAATATATGCAGCGAAAAATGGTTAGAAGTTCTTCAATTTTGGTTTTATGGACGGTCCTTGTACGGTGCTGAAATCACACACATCTTCTTAAGGACAACTCCTTAATGAATAAATGTTTTTTCGTAAGGGATCTTTTCCATCCACCAACTTTCTAAACAACCAACATATAATGACCCTGCAACAAGCCCTTAGGCACCACAACCATATCATAATTAAAGTTTGTCAACTGCATTTCATATAGACTTATGATCTAGAGAGACCAATAATCATATACTATTGATCAAATATAATATTGATTTAGAAAGAAAAAATGTTTAAATCTGACTTTTTAAACGGTAAAATTATGTGCATTTATTATGAAGCTAGATCTATTTACATTGTCCCACGCTACACTCAAATAGACAGTGATAAGGCTTAATGAATCAGAAGAGAAGTCCACTGTTTGCTTCTTTCCACAACCCCCTAAGCATGTGAAGATCATAGCTTCTGATCAGAGAGTTAAAACATTTCTATTCAAGCCAGATGCAATATGTCTACGCTTAGCACAACATTCTTTCCTACAGCTCCCATAACAACCACCAAATTCTCTCTTCTCCAGGCTAAAAGCTTGCACAGCCTCATAGTCTAGCCTCGGTGGAATGTCTATGGCAGTGTGAGGTGGCTGATTATCACCGTTAGGTTCTGCACAGCAATTAGCTTTCCCGTGCTTATCTTCTGTGCGCAAGCCTGAACTGTGATGGCCTGAACAACAATTGCCCGACAAATTTTTTGCCTCAATCTTGTGATCATTACAGCATCCCTCGTCACAGTGCTTTGCTTCAAGAGATCCATCACTGACAGAACCATTGTGTGTGCTGGGTGAGTCTGCACATTTATTTCCACCAGATGATACTGAACATTTTGAGGCACACCTCTGTGAGGAACATTTTTTAGGCTCACATGCCTTTTTAACAGAATCATCGTGTATGCTGGCTGAGTCTGCACATTTATTGTCCCCGGATGAATCCGAACAAGAACCTGACTTGAAAGTGTTGGATTGACATTTTGAGGCACACCTCTGTGAGGAACATTTTCTAGGCTCACATGCCGTTTTAACAGAACCATTGTGTGTGCTGGCTGAGTCTGCACATTTATTGTCCCCGGATGAATTTGAACACGAATCTGACTTGAAAGTGTTAGATTGACATTTTGTGGCACACCTCTGTGAGGAACATTTTCTAGACTCACATGCCGTTTTAACGGAACCATTGTGTGTGCTGGCTGAGTCTGCACATTGATTGCCCCCGGATGAATCTGAACATGAATCTGACTTGAATGTGCTAGATTGACATTTTGAGGCACACCTCTGTGAGGAACACTTTTTAGGCTCACATGCCGTTTGGACCTTTTTGTCTATGTTAGCACAGTCACGAGATGACTGGCAATGGCTGCTTTGCGATCCATATTTCTCTGAAGGTGATTCAGCTAAAGATTTGGAACATGTTCCTGCTTGTTTGCGAGTACCCCGCAAAAGTAGCATGCTATTACAGATCACCAACAAACATGTTCCAACATCAGCGAGAACTGCTGCCAGCACAAGAGGATGACCGGCAAATGCCACAGCAAGAATTACAGCCTTGGCACTGATTGACAAAATGACATTCTCAATGACTTTCCTATGAGCCTTTCTTGCAAGTTGGATAGCTTTAGGTATCTTTCTAATGTCATTTGACATGAGAATCACATGCCCCGTCTCTGTCGCTAGTGCTGAACCCGAAATGCCCATTGAGATACCAATATCAGCTGTAGCAAGTGCAGGTGCATCATTGATGCCATCTCCAATCATTTCCGTAGGCCCTTCCTTCTTAAACTCGTCGATTATTCTTGCCTTGTCCTCAGGAAGAAGTTCTGCATGGACTACATCTAGACGATTCCCCAGCTGCACGTAATTCATATTTCCGTATCAACTCAATAATTCAGATTTCCTGCTTAAGCTAAACAGCATGTCCAATAAAAAGAAAGACAGGAATTTCTACACAGGATGACAGGATTTTAATTTAGTTCCAAGTTTCATCATCACTATTTGGATTGTGTTAAAAACTAGTTTGCGAAATGTAAATTTAAAGACTTGGAATATTATGACTTCAAGATTGGAAATGCACCTGTTCTTGTAAATGCATTGCAGCTGCTTGATTATCTCCTGTAAGCATAGCAGTTTTTATCCCCATTGATTTCAGTTCATTGACTGCCTCTGCAGCCCCAGTTCTACAAGCATCTGAGAGACTGAAGATTCCAACAGGGGATGATGCTCCACAAAATACATATCCCATTGTCTTTCCATCCGTCAAATTGCCTTCTAGAGCTGGAACTGTATATCCAAAAATGCAAGTATCAGAAAATGAAAGCAGAATAAATTCTCAGTTTAGGAATAGCCATTGAAAACGAAAATGCTTAAACTAGACAAAACTTATTGACATTACTACAATTTCCTTCACCAAGGTGCCTATTAAATAATTTGAATGTCTAGAAGGAAAAAGTTTTCACCTGTTCCTTGGGCTCTCGCTGAAATTTTTCTGCTTCCGATGTAAATATCCCTGCCATCTATTCTCCCATAAATACCTTCTCCAGGGAAATTTTGATAATCTTCCACAGTTTCAGGTTTTGGTTCGACGGATTGTGACCTTCCAAACTCTACAAGTGCAGCTGCCATTGGATGACTTGACATATTCTCAATGCTTGAAACCCTTTAAAAATGGTGTAACTAATATCAAAATCCAGGCAACACAAATTTTTGGGTGTGATTTAATATTAAATTGAACCAGGAAACCTTATTACAGTACATAAATGAACCTGTCATTTATTGGTATGTTACATTCTGACAGTTTTATCAAAGCAAACATCATTCATTTAGAAAAAAAAAGAAGGAGAAATCATAAAGGCCATACCAGTAAAGCAATGTGTTCATGCTTATATCTTCACAGAGAGATTGAAATTCGGTGACAACAAATTCACCCCTCGAAAGTGTACCGGTTTTGTCAAAAGCTGCGATCCTAATTTTGGAAAGAACTTCAAGATAGTCACCACACTTAACAAGAAGTCCTGTTGTTGCAGCTTTGGTAAGAGCGCAAAAAGTTGCAACGGGTGTAGACAGGATAAGCGCGCATGGACATGCACTCACCAAGACAACCAATGCCAAGTGCAACCAGTGGTTAAGGTTATGCACTCTACATGCAGCTGGAATCACAGCAATGGCAGCTGATACAATTATAATTGCTGCAAATTATAACCACTAAGATAAATTAGGATTCTGTTTGCGCTTGTCCATGAAGAGCAAAACCCACATTGCAGTCCAAGGGAGTGCTAATGCCTAACAACTAACAAGGTTGTTTAGAAAATTTGATTAAGAACATAAGCTCATAATCTTACTTTCTCAATGAGAGAACATTTTAGTGATCAAATCAAATTATTAACCTGGAGTGTAGAACTGGGCACATTTGTCTATGAACCTTTGGGTTCCAGACTTGCTGTTTTGAGCTTCCTCCACCAGCTTTGCCATTTTGGCTACTAAACAATCTTCAGCAATAGCAGTAGTGTTTACACTAATGTAACCTAGAAGCAGAGCAACCACGTCAGTACTCAAAATTATATGACTTGAAAACAGAATAACAAAAACTAATTGGTACCATTTAGATTGATGGTCCCAGCCAAGACAGCTGAATCCTTTTCTTTGGTAACTGGAAGAGATTCACCAGTTAGGGTCTTCTCATCCACTTCACATTTCCCATCTACAACAACCCCATCGATAGGTATAACTTCACCTGCCTTGACTGCCAGAACAGTGTTCAATTTCACCTCTGCTACATCCACTTCCTCCCCAGTCTCGGCTATAACTGCTCTTTGTGGAGCTATACTCATCAACGATGACATAGCTGCAGTAGCCTGAGACATTCTATGCTTAAACGTTTGAACATGATCATCTTATATATGATAACATCATTACATGCTTTCTGTCTATTAACTTTTATAAATGAACAGATCAGTTGGTGATGTAAAGGGATGGGCAGTTTATATAGCAAACCTTATGGGTTGCCCTCGTCTCAAGCCAGTCTGCAGTGGTGAAGAGGAAGACTATAATGCCAGCTTCAGTGAAGTCCTTCAATGCAAGGCTCCCAATTACTGCAAAAACAATAACAGGTAATGTTTAAGATAAATGGACGAATACCCCAACAAAAATTCAACATTCAAATTCTTAACCAGCAAGTTATAAGTCCATAGACAGTGAACGTTGATTACAATACTTAAAAAGACAAACTAAAATCCATTTGAGCATCTGCCATTTGAGTAACTTAACACTCATTAATCAATGCACGATTCCCTTTTGATGTTATTTTCCTCTAGATTTCAAGCAGGGGATCATTTCAATTCGCTTACCTGCAATTAGCATAAGGATGTTGACGTCAAACCTCAAATTCCTAATCGCTGCAAAGCCCTTCAAAAGCATGGGGTAGATGCCGACTACCACAGCTCCTACAGCTAGCCATCGCAATGGATGGTACACATACTTGAGAAATGATAATGATACCAGTAACCCAGAAGCCATTGCAAAAGGGCTTGGCCATTTCTTTTGGTACTTTAACACCCCATTTGATCTTACATTTGCTTCCAATCTTGCTCGATTTAGAGCGTTAACTGCATTGAAAAAAAAATACAAAAATGTTACTACTATAATTTTTGGTGACAATCAAAAATAAGAAAGATATAAGATCAATAGATCATATGGGTCAATATTGAAATTTGCTAAATATAAATAGCAAAGAAGGAAGATGGGGTTGTTGGAATTACCAATTTGAAGCGGAGAAACAAGGGTATTGTCATGAACCACGATGACCGTTCTGGTTGGAACTATCACGGATACTTGTACAACACCCTCCAGGGACTTCAATATGTTCTCTATCAAAGGAACCTCAGAGGCGCAGCAAATTCCCAGAACATCGAAGTAGCTCTTCTGCAGTTTTCTATTTGTATTCATTTTCGCTATATATTTTTAACCTGTTAACTCCGATCCCCTGCAAAATTCTTTCACAATGCAGAAAGATTAAAGATTGAAGATTTTGGAAAGGGGTGTGAGGATCTCTTGACTGGAAACAACAAAAAGGAGAAGAAATTGAGAAATACTCCAAGAGAAACAGAGAGAAGTCCCGTCCAAGAACACGACAGAAAACTCATGAAACCTTAGCTCAAGAACACGAAAGAGCTTAGCTATGTCATGCCATATCAGAAGGAAGAAGAACAAACTGAACTGATGAGAGTATAAAAAAAAGATACTGTACGTTGAAGCAGTAACTTTGACTGATAAGACTAGAATGTAGAAGTGGCTGATGTGTGATTGTGACATCCCAATCCCAAGAGGAGATTTCAGAAATTTTGTTGACAGTCTCGGTTTAGCACCTGAGAGGTTGTGCTGGCTTTATCATTTTCCTTTTCCTTTTTTGGTGATAAGATTTGTCATTTTCCTAAAACGTATTATCTCTGTTCTTTATTATCTTATACTAATCTAATTTTTTTAATTTATCTTTTTATAATTTCAATAAAATATTAATTATTTACTTTTAAATTTATTAAATCAATTAACTTGTAAAAAAAAGAGAGAATGAAATAAATTTAAAATAAATTTGAAAATAAAGTAAAATTTTATTTTTAACTAAGATCAGATATATAAGAACGAAGAAGGGAGTACTTTTAAGTGTTTCCATATTAGTCCCACCTTTCATTTTTGTATTGGACAAGTCTTTTTTTCTTAGTGATGCTTTTTATGTCAATTATCACTAAAATTTTATTAAGTTATCAATTTATATTACAAATAATTTAATATCCTTCTAATACAGGTAAAAGTAAAATTTTTTACAAAAGACTTTTTATTTATTTTATTATTTTTTATTAAAAATACTTATTACAAAGTTTATTTTCAAATTTTAAATAAATTAATTATTTAAACAAAATATTTGATCAGAACTACTTATAAAATAAAGATTTTACACCTTCAAATAATAATAATATGTCAAAAATATAAAAATATTTTTTATTTAAATAATTATGTGTATTGTAGTGTATTGTATAGTTCTGTTTAAATTTAAAAAAATTTAAGATAATGTATTATTATTAGAGAGTAAAAAATTCCTCTTTTATAGATCTAAATTTTTACTTATATAAAGATAAATTTTAAATAATTATTGTGGTAAAATTTTAGAAAAAAATTTATTACTTATCTCAAAGTTTAATATCAAGTTTTAAAATAAATTAGCTACTTAAGGATAAGTTTTAAATTTTAAAATAAATATAATGATAAAGTTTTAGAGAAAAATTGGTTAGAGTTTTTAAGATAAATACTATATAATAATAAATTTTTAAAAAATTCAAGAGGAATAAAAAAAATTAACAGTATTAAGAACAATTAATTAATTAATGATGTGAATAAATATTTGATAAAATTTTAATATGTACTTATATAAAAATTTTAAAGAAAAAAAATCTAAATCTTATCCTTTCGTTTTCACGTTGAATATCAAAGTACTAAAAAGGAAAGAACAGAAAAAGCAACTTTCGGCACAACGGTCCAAAGCAGCAGCTAGTAGTATCTACTTTTTTTGGTGATAAAGCTCGCAGCATTATTGAGCAAAGTATAATTTTTTTAAAAGTTTTTTTTTTTTTTAGCAACCACAGGTTTTTTTAAAAGTGAGCCATTCTTGCAAGTTGGATACAAGCTTTACGTATCTTTCTAATGTCATTTGACATGGGCCCCGTCTCTGTCGCAAGTGCTGAACCCGAAATGCCCATTGAGAGGCCAATATCAGCTGTAGCAAGAGCAGGTGCATCATTGATGCCATCTCCAATCATTGCCGTCGGCCCTTCCTTCTTAGACTCTTCGATTATTCTTGCCTTGTCCTCAGGAAGAAGTTCTGCATGGATTACATCTAGACGATTCCCCAGCTGCATGTATTTGGTATTTTTGTATCAACTCAAGAATTCAGATTTCCTTATAAATGAGGGCAGAAAGTTAAAAGACTTGGAATATGATGACTCTAAGATCAGAAATGCACCTGTTCTTGTAAATGCATTGCAGCTGCTTGATTATCTCCTGTAAGCATAGCAGTTTTTATCCCCCATTGATTTCAGTTCATTGACTGCCTCTGCAGCCCCAGTTCTACAAGCATATGAGAGACTGAAGATTCCAACCGGGGATGCTCAAAGGTCTCTTGATATAATGACATTAATTTAAAACGTCGCGACAAGCGTTGCAATAGCTAGTATTATAGCGATATTAATGACAAATGTTGCCAAAATTAATAAAAATGTCACAATGAAAATACTATTGAGACATATATAGAAAATGTGGCTACAAACGTCATAAGAAATTATAACGTTTGTTGGGAAACGTCTCTTACTATAATGATATTAATTAAAAATGTCATAACAAGCGTTACAAGAGCTAGTTTTATAGTGATGTTAATGACAAATGTTATCAAAACTAATTAAAACGTCACAACGAAAAATATTATTAAGACATATACAAGAAGTGTGGCTACAAACGTCACAAGAAGTTTAAATATAACAACGTTTGTATAAAACGTCATCATAAATACAAATGCTCATCTATATAGCGACATTTAAGAAAATTGTCATTTCTTAAATGTTGCAAAAGACATTTTTTGTTGTAGTGTCCACAAAATACATATCCCATTGTCTTTCCTTCCCTCAAGTTGCCTTCCAAAGCTGGAACTATATATCCAAAAATGAAAGTATCAGAAAATGAAAGCAGAATAAATTCTCAGTTTAGGAATAGCCATTGAAAACGAAAATGCTTAAACTAAACAAAACATTATTGACAGTACTGCAATAACCATCAACCCAGGTGCCCTATTAAATAATTTGAATCCATAGGAGGCAAAAGTTTTAACCTGTTCCATGGGCTTTGGCTGAAATTTTTCTGCTTCCAATGTAAATATCCCTGCCATCAATTCTCCCATAAATACTTTCTCCGGGGTAATTTTGATAATCCTCCACAGTTTCAGGCTTTGGTTCCACGGACTGTGACCTTCCAAACTCTACAAGTGCAGCTGCCATTTGATGACTTGACATACACTCAATGCTTGAAACCCTTTAAAAATGTTGTAACTAATATCAACATCTAGTGAAATTCAAATTCTTGGGTGTGATTTAATATTTAATTGAACCAGTAAGCCTTATTAGAGTACATAAATGAACCTGTCATTGAAGCAACGAAAAGGGATTAAGGCCATACCAGTAAAGCAATGCGTTCGAGCTTATATCTTCACAGAGAGATTGAAACTCGGTGACAACAAATTCACCCCTCTCGAAAGTGTACCGGTTTTGTCAACAGCTGTGATCCTAATTTTGGAAAGAACTTCAAGATAGTCGCCACCCTTAACGAGAAGTCCTGATGTTGCTGCTTTGGTAAGAGTGCAAAAAGTTGCAACCGGTGTAGAAAGGATAAGCGCGCATGGACATGCAACTCACCAAGACAACCAATGCCAAGTGGAACCAGTGGTTAAGGTTATGCACTCTACATGCAGCTGGAATCACAGCAATGGCAGCTGATACAATTATAATTGCTGCAAATTATAACCAATAAGATAAATTAGCATTCTGTTTGCACCTGTCCATGAAAAACAAAACCCATATTGCAGTCCAAGAGATCACTGCTAATGTCTAACACCTAACAAGGATGTTTGGAAAATTTGATTAAGAACATAAGCCCATAATTTTACTTTCTCAATAAGGGAACATTTAATTGATCAAATCAAATTATTAACCTGGTGTGTAGAACCGGGTGTTGGATTTAATTCAACATGTGGGCTCATATATTTATATTAATTATATATTATGGGCTATCATAAGGTTAAGCCCAATTAAAGTGATTAATAAAGTTTAAAGTTTTGGGCTAGACATCTAATAGAGTATGGACTTTAATGTGTAGAGACCTAAAGGATTAATTTCTATTTTTATGATGAGCTAAAATAGAAATTAGACTAAGGATATAAATTAGGGTTATGGTCCCCAAGTCATACGTGTACACAAAAGTTTTCTCTTTTCTAACATCTCATCAGTCAGAAAAGTTATGACTCTTTCCAGAGAGCAAAGACTGCGTATTGACTTGGAAGACAATAACCACAAGCGTCAGGCTTTCAGGCTTTTCTCATAGATCCAGGTATGATTTCGCATCAGATCTAATTTCTTGATGATTTGACATGAATCTTTGGTTAGTGATGGTTTTCACTAAATTAGCAATAAAGAATTCTAACAAGTGGTTTCAAAGCTTCTTCATGTTAGATCATTGAGAATCAATTTTTGGTTATCTTCCATATTCATGGATTCGGTTTTCTTATGGATTTACTTTATTAAAGAACATGGCTTCAATATTTCGATAGAATTCTGTTTGGTTACATGAAAGTTTGGAACAAAGTTTCGGCTAAATCTAGGTAATTGAAAGTTGATTGGCTTTGGCCAATTCTGTTATGCGGCTTTTACCTAATGCTTTAGCCATCAGGTTATAATCCCTTTCTCTTTATGCTTGATTTATGACTTAGTGTTTCAAACATATCACGGCTTAATCTCTTTCACGTTTTGACCGTCTTTACAATTCGGTCTCCATGGTTTTTGATTTACGCTTTAATGTATTTTTAATATATATATATATATATATATCTGTGTGTATATATATTATGGAAATTTTGTACATTTGGTTGTTGGTACAAAATTGGTCCATTGGGTTATTGTGATATTCTGTTATGAATATTTGTTTATTCGGTTAATAAGGTTTCGGTATATATATGCGGTTTTGGTGTAAGTCAACTACACATGTATTTGCTTGACTTATAATTTTAAATTGAATATTGTATATTCAGAAACTAAGGTAAATTCAATCAATGTTTACATTGATTGGTTTAAGGAATTTGTTTAAATATTGGTATAATTGTTTTATTAATATCATGAAATAAATTGATTGAAACAACATGCTACCAAAGTAGCCTCTCTTGTCAAGATTAATTTACTTTATAATATTAAGTTGGTTATGTATATGTAATTCATGTGGATATTGGCCAGCCCAAAGGAGGGTCAATATTTGACCGAAATACATGTGCACTTGTGGTAAAAAATATGTGACCATTATTTGGTTTTCCATGTGAATAATTAATCGGTCCAAAGAAAGGTTAATTGTTTGACAGGATCTTATTGTCAATATTTGATTACTATACCAAGAGTACCACTTACAAATTAATATTTTTGTCCAAAGACTAGATATTGATGTTGTGCTAGGTATCTTATGATGGGGTTTACCAATTTTTGAATATATGGTTATTATTATTATAAGGAATTAATGTGAGCATATTCTGCTTGTTTGGTTCTCTATATAGTTGCTAGTTCTGCATCTACTATTACTACCAGCTTGAATTCCATTCCCAAGCTTAGTGGCATGAACTTTAAAGCATGGAAAGAGAATGTTATGATTGTTCTCAGTGTTATGGATCTAGACCTTGCATTAAGGACAGAACGACCCACAGACCTTACGGTTGGCAGTTCCTTTGATGATAAAAGGGACATGGAGAGGTGGGAACTTTCTAATCACATGAGTCTTATGATCATAAAGTGTGCAATTCCGGAAACCTTCAAGGGCACTATGTCTGAAAAGGCTACTACTGCCAAGAATTACTTTGAGGAAATTGAAAAGAGGTTTGCCAAAAATGAAAAGGCTGAAACAAGTACGATTTTGGCAAATCTCATTTCAATGAGGTATAAAGGAAAAGGTAATATAAGGGAGTACATCATGGAGATGTCTCATCTTGCTTCGAAACTAAAGGCACTAAAGTTGGAGTTGTCTGAGGACTTACTTGTGCATTTAGTTTTGATCTCTCTTTCTGCACAATTCAGTCAGTTTAAAGTTAGTTTGACACGCCCGGACCTAGTCCGCACGTGTCAAGTTGAGTATTTATGTATTATTGTCTAGTCAATATACCAAATTTGATTTCCCATGGATGTTTTAAACTTCATTTAGCTCAATTTCAAGCTTAAAAACCCTAAAATTGAAGTCTAAGAATGTGGGCCCCACTTGGACACGGATCCCAAGGAGATTGGGCCGAGTTGACCGGAGTCAACTCAGAAAATGTTGACTCCGGTGCCGGACATAGACGGGTCCGGCGCCGGACCCGTAACTTATATACGGGGTCTCGGCTGCCCGAGACCCCCATTTTCTCTTCTCTTCTTGTTCTTCATTTTCTCCGAGATCTCTCTTGATTTTTTTCAAAATCAAACCCTCAATCTCCTTTCAAACACTCAATTAAACATCAACACCAACTTCTCTTGTCTTCTTGAAGATCAAAACACCAAAATTTCCAAGAAAATCACCAAATCTACAAATTTGTAATTTTGGCGACAGATTGTTCATCAGCTCATAACTTTCAATTCAACAGTGGGAATTGGCTGGGAATTTGGTATGTTGTTCTAGACTCATCAAGCTTTAATTTGATAGTTTACATGCTTGATTTCATGGTCGGTGCTAAGAGAATTTATTGATTGAAGTTGAGATTGCTGTTTTACCCGAGATATGTTAACCCTTAGTGTTTTGATTCAAAATTTGAGTATGTTTAATGGTTTGATTCCGTTCTTGAAGCTGTGAATCCTTAGATCATGTGTTTAACTTGCTGTGTTTCAATTTTGGTGCGGATTGGTTGTGAATTGAACTCAAACTGAGCTCGATTTGGTGCATGGCCGAGCACGGCCATGCGCTAGGAACGACTCCCGCGCCGGACCTGTTGAATCCCGCGCGGGAGCTGCTAAATTTGTGGGATTTTTCCCACTTTGGCTCACTCACGCCCTGGAGTGAGCCACCAGCAAGATAGGGCACTGTAGCATTAGGGGCATTTTGGTAATTTTGTAGCCCTAGACCTTAATTTACTTCAATTAACTTCCGGACTTATCCAATTTAGTTCTTGAACCTTGGAGACCTTAAATAGGTTTTGTTTTATGATTTAATTGTTGGTTGAATGTCTTTATTAATCAAATTAGATTTTAATTTGATTATTTAGGTACGTGATTGTACGAGTTTCGGACCGGTAGCAGTTTGAGCTAAGGCATTCGTGGGTAATTGGGGAGTATACAACTCTCCTTTCTTGTGAGTGGCTTGGATTATATTGGTTGACCATTAAGGGTTAACCGTTTTCAAATTTATTTATAAATGCTTTATTAAATTGTTTATATATGTTTTGGGGTATGAATTGTCCACCCTCACACACCAAGTTTACAAATGATTTAAAGGGTGGGAATATCAAATATTTTTACAAATTGATATTACTGATAATTGTTTGGGGTACGATACCCCTGAGAGATGAGAGATTGAGAGGGTTCCTCGGGGCTCCGATTTGCGGGAGCGTAGACCGAGTTTGAGAGCATGCGTGATACTCAGCCGTGGACCGCCTATCGAGGGGCACGGTGAGTCGAGCCTGGTTGGGAGAGGCGCGTAGGGAAACTCGCCAGAGCTCCAGATTGCTGTGTTCCAAAACAGCAAGGTAAACGTCAAGGGAATGGGCCAGTGAGTAAAGAAAAGTGTTTTGAAATATTGAGTAACCCTTGACGGTCCAGCGGATACCCCAGCGCACGGGTATACCTTTTTGGGACATTTTCAGATGCCAGCCCATTTGGAAATATTATTATTGATTTAATATTTATTTTGGTGTGGGACTTCATATATTTCAGTAAATGATTTATTAAATTGATTTTTGGATTATTTCATATCCCCAGCCTGAGGTGATCGGTCTTTATAACTGAGTCCCTCACTGGGTACAAGTATATTGTACTCACCCCATTCACTTTTGTTGTCAGATCATCAAGTTTCGGACGACGGATGTCCTGGTGGCCAGTGATCCCAGTACGACACTGTGGACACAACTTGTAGGTGCTACCCATTTTGCTCTGTGTATCTTAGCTCGGAATATTAGTGCATCTTGCATATACATTTATGTATTTATATATAATACTTTCCGCTGCATGGAGCACCGTAAGATGTGTTATTTTCTTTTAAAAATACTTTTGAACTATATTATCTATAATAATTTCATATGTTTTCATATATTGCTCGAATATCCTTTATTTCTTTGCCTTGTGCCATCTTGGTTGCCCGCCTGACGAGGCACGCATCTCGAGGTGGTACGACGGTTGTCACGTGGCCAAGCCTGCGGGTCGGGGCGTGACATAGTTATAACTGTCAAAAGTAGAGTTGGACTCTTAATGAGCTCATCTCTCATAGTGTGCAAGAAGAGGAAAGACTGAAGCAAGAAAAGACAGAGAGTGCTCATTTGGCTAGTACCTCCAAAGACAAGAACTTGAAAAGAAAGAAGGGTAAGGAATATGCAGATGTTCCACCAGAAAAGAAACAAAACCAACAGGATCAGGCATTTACCTGTTATTTCTGTAAAGCTGGTGGACACAAGAAAAAGGATTGTACCAAATATCGTGCATGGCGTGTAAAGAAAGGTACACTTCTCACTCTGGTTTATTCTGAGGTTAATTTAACTTCGGTGCCTATACACACTTGGTGGCTAGATTCTGGTGCTACTACTCACATAAGTGTGTCTATGCAGGGATGCCTGAGCTACCGAAAGCCAATTGATAGTGAAAGATACATCTATGTGGGCGATGGTAAATCAGTGGAAGTTGAGGCTATTGGAACCTTTAGGTTATTGTTAAAGACTGGTTATTATTTGGATTTGAATGAGACTTATGTTGTACCGTCATTTAGACGTAATTTGGTTTCTATTTCCGTATTGGACAAATTTTGTTACTCTTGTTCATTTGGAAATAGTCAATTTAGTCTTTTTCAAAATTCAAATGTTATTAGTGCCGGTTCTTTATCTTTTGTTGATAACCTATATTTGCTTGATACAATTGCCTCATATAATGAAACCTTGCATGTGTATCGAGGTATAAAGAGAAAATTAACCAATGAGAATTCTGCTTCATTATGGCACAGGCGTTTAAGGCATATCTCTAAACAAAGAATTAAACATCTTATGTCTGACAGGATTCTTGATCCCCTTGATTTTACAAACTTTAAAACTTGTGTTGCTGTATTAAGGGGAAACAGACAAATCTAAGAAGATTAGGTGCCAACAAGGCTATGGACGTCTTAGAACTAATACATACAGACATTTGTGGGCCATTCCCTACAGCTTCTTGGAATGGTCAACAATATTTTATTACGTTCATAGACAATTTTTCCCATTATGGCTACCTATATCTTATTCATAAGAAGTCTCAGTCTCTGGATGTGTTCAAAAATTTTAAGGCTGAGGTTGAAAATCAACTCAGTAAAAGAATTAAAAGCGTCAGATCTAACCGTGGTGGTGAATACTATGGCAGATATGATGGATCAGGTGAACAACGTCCATGATCGTTCGCTAAGTTCTTCGAAGAGTGTGGTATTATCCCACAATAAACCATGCCAGGATTTCCTAGCATGAATGGTGTTGCTGAAAGGAGAAATAGGACATTAAAGGACATGGTAAGGAGTACGATTAGTAATTCTACTTTACATGAATCTCTTTGAGGAGAAGCATTAAAGACTGTAGCTTACATACTCAATAGGGTTCCAACAAAAGCAACTGCCAAAACCCCTTATGAGCTTTGGACGGCCAAAAAGCCCAGCTTAAATCACTTGCACATTTGGAGTTGTCCAGCTGAGACAAGGCCAAATAGGCCAAATGAAAAGAAACTGGATTCCAGAACGGTTAGTTGCTATTTTGTTGGTTACTCCGAACGATCAAGGGGTTACAAGTTTTACGATCCCACACTATTAAGTCAATGTTTGAGACGGGAAATGCCTAGTTCTTTGAGGATGTTGAGTTTGCAGGGGGAAAGGGAATTAAGGACTTTATCTTTAAAGAGGAATGTGTTAAAATTCCTCTAATTGCTTTTGAAAATGGTCAGGGTCAAACTTCAATTCCTGATATTGCTCAAGAAGCAATTGCAGATCAAGACAATGTTATTGAACCTCTTGTTCAAGTTCAACAACTTGTTTCAGAAGAACAAACTCTACAACCTCAAGAACTAATGCCATTAAGGAGATCCACTAGAGAGAGGAAAAATGCAATTTTGGAAGATTATATTGTATTTCTTCAAGAACATGAGGTTGACATTGGTGTGATGGAAGATGATCCAATCAACTTCCATCAAGCCATTGACAGTTCTAACTTTCAACAGTGGATCGATGCCATGAATGAAGAGATGAAGTCCATGAAGGACAATGATGTTTGGGACCTTATACCATTACCTGAAGGTGTGAAACCCATTGGTTGCAAATGGATATTTAAGACCAAGAGGGATTCGAAAGGTAATATAGAAAGGTACAAGGCTCGTCTTGTTGCAAAGGGCTTCACACAGAAAGAAGGTATTGACTATAAAGAGACTTTCTCTTCGGTTTCTTTGAAAGACTCTTTTAGGACAATAATGGCATTAGTGGCACATTTTGATCTTGAGTTACATCAGATGGATGTTAAGACAGTTCTTCTCAATGGCGACATTGATGAGACAATTTATAAGGTGCAGCAAGAAAACTTTGTGTCTGAAGATGCAAAGCAAATGGTTTGCAAATTAAAGAAATCCATCTATGGGCTTAAGCAAGCTTCCCGTCAATGGTGTTATAAATTTCATCAAGTTGTTGTCTCATTTGGTTTTGAGAAGAACGCAGTTGATGATTGTATATACCATAAGTTCAGTGGGAGTAAGTGTATTTTTCTGATTTTATATGTCGATGACATACTGCTTGCCAGCAACGATACAGGCTTATTGCACGGAAACAAGAGCTTTCTGACAAAGAAATTTGAAATGAAAGATCTTGGTGACGCTTCTTTTGTATTAGGCATACAAATACACCGAGATTGCCTTCAAGGTATACTTGGGTTATCACAAAAGAGCTATATCGAAAAGGTTCTAAAAAGATTTGGCATACAGGATTGTAAACCAGGTGACACCACTGTTGCTAAAGGAGACAAGCTTAGTCTCAACCAATTCCCCAAGAATGACTTTGAAACTAAAGATATGCAAAAGATTCCTTATGCGTCAGTAATAGGGAGTCTAATGTATGCTCAAGTATGTACGCGTCCGGATATTGCGTACATAGTTGGAATGCTAGGCAGATACTTAAGTAATCCTGGAATGGATCATTAGAAAGCAGCTAAACGGGTTATGCGGTACTTACAGAGAACAAAGGACTACATGCTCACATACAAGAAATCGGATCAGTTGAAGATCATTAGGTATTCTGATTCCAATTTTGTTGGATGCCAAGACAGTAGGAGATCCACATCAGGCTATATTTACCTGCTGGCTGGAGGAGCTATTTCCTGGAAGAGTGTTAAGCAGACATTCATAGCTTCTTCCACCATGGCAACGGAATTTGTAGCATGTTATGGCTCTGGAATTTTGTCACTGGGCTGCGAATTGTGGATGGTATTGAAATACCACTAAAGATATTTGTGACAATAAGTCAGTAGTCCTATATTCCAACAACAACAGGAGCTCAACGAAGTCAAAACATATAAACCTCAAGTTCCTGGTTGTTAAAGAAAGAGTTTAAAATGGTCAGGTGTCTATTGAATATATTGGGACAAACTCTATGGTTGCAGATCCGCTAACTAAGGGATTACCACCCAAGGTCTTTCATGAACATATCGCTCATATGGGTGTTGTATGTTTTGATGACTTGTCATTTTAGTGGGAGTTTGTTATTTTGGTTGATTTTCAGTTGTAGACACATTTTATGGTTTGTTTGAACTTTTATTTGGTTGATCTCACTAAGGAATAAGGTTGGATCAGTTGGAAGTAGGCATGTTAAGATCACATTACATGTAACTTCCCATACTACGCATCCATGCTTGATCTATGTTGTTCAATTATATTGACATTTGTGACTATTGATGGGTTTTGTTATGATATGTGTATAATGAAAACCGCTTTAATCCTATGTTGATATGATTGATGAACTAGATTGATTTAAGATATCTATGGTAATGATAGTAAAATTTGACCTCATAAGGTTATGACATAATATATAATTAGAGGAGTTATACATATATGGCCCAAGTGGGAGATTGTTGGATTTAATTCAACATGTGGACTCATATATTTATATTAATTATATATTATGGGCTATCATAAGGTTAAGCCCAATTAAAGTGATGAATAAAGTTTAAAGTTTTGGGCTAGACATCTAGTAGAGTATGGACTTTAATGTGTAGAGACCTAAAGGATTAAAATAGAAATTAGACTAAGGATATAAATTAGGGTTATGGTCCCAAAGTCATACGTGTACACAAAAGTTTTCTCTTTTCTAACATCTCATCAGTCAGAAAAGTTATGACTCTTTCCAGAGAGCAAAGATTGCGTATTGACTTGGAAGACAATAACCACAAGCGTCAGGCTTTCAGGCTTTTCTCATGGATCCAGGTATGCTTCCGCATCAGATCTAATTTCTTGATGATTTGACGTGAATCTTTGGTTAGTGATGGTTTTCACTAAATTAGCAATAAAGAATTCTAACACCGGGCACATTTGTCTATGAACCTTTAGGTTCTAGACTTGTTGTTTTGATGAGCTTCCTCCATTTGCAGCAAATTCCCAGCACATCGAAGTAGCTCTCCTGCAGTTTTCTATTTGCAATCATATTTGCTATATATTTTTAACCTGTTAACTACGCTGCAAAATTCTTCCAGGAAGCGCAAAGAAGTTGAAGATTTTGGATAAGGGTCAGCGAGATCTCTCGACTGGAAACAACAAAAAGGAACAGAAATTAAGCAATAAAAAATACTACAAGAGAAACAGATCACAGAAGTCTTTGTCCAATAACATGAAACAAAACTGACGAAATTCAGCTATGTCATGCTATAACAAAAGAAAGAAGAACAAACTGAAGTGATAAGAGGATCAAAACAAGATACGTACTTCGATTTTGTAACTTTGAATCAGAAGAATATAAAAGTGGCTGATGTCTTACTAATTACCATACAAGATTCTGACCACGTACGTGGGGGTGGGTGGTGGAGCTGTAGTCCATCCGTCTGTCTGTCATAGGTTTAGCAGCAAAGAGGCTTGTGAGGTTGGTGGGAGGGCGGTCACTGCACTGGCATTATTATTATTTTCCTAGCATTGGCGGATTGGCCCCACTTTCCATTTTCGTCTTCCAGCTCTCCACTGCAATGCTGCAGCTTGCATGCCTGCTTTTTTGGTCTTACAAGACAGAATCCAACCATCGGTCTTCCGGTCCTTCATTCCAAAGCACTTGTTAAACATCCAACTTAAAACCAATTGGTAATAGGTGGAAAGCCCCAACTTGAATATAAGGGTCCCAAGCCAGTTAAATAGAACCGATGTGGGATTTTCCCACTTTAACACTCCCCCTCACGTGTAACCCGGGAGAAACAACGGAAACAGACGGGTTTACACGTGGACAACCAGAAAGAGGACAACAGAAACAGGCCTGAGCTTTGATATCATGTTAAACATCCAACCTAAAACCAATTGGCAATAGGTGGAGAGACCCAACTTGAATATAAGGGTCCCAGGCCAGTCAAACAAAATCGATGTGGGATTTTCCCACTTTAACAGCACTTACCCAAATAAGATATTATTTGAATAGGCTACATCACCAAAACAAAAAAATCTATCATTTTAAATAAATAAATCATACCTTAACAAAGAATATTCGAGCATATCATAGCCCCATTTTCTTTTACGTCATTTGGAGACACCTTGGACAAAGAAATAGCTTTTTCTAATAAAAGAGTTTTTAAACTGTAATTCAAGCTTAATTAAGTCTTTAATTAGATCAAATTTATCATGATCTCTCTTCTCTCTTTTATTTACCAATAGTGTATAAACGGTTCAGTTCGGTTCGAATATTAAGGTTTTAATACCCTAACGCTTCGGTTCGGTTTGGTTCGATTTTTTTTTCGGGTAGTTAAAATCCATTCAATTTTAGGCTTTTTTCTTTCATAAAAGCTCAAATAAGATTATAAAAATTTTGGATCTTTTCATTTTGGGCCAATAAAATCAAGTATTTTTTAAATTTTTAGTTCATTCGATTTTCATATAAACAATCCAAAACCCTAATCTAGTTGTGGTTCGGTTCGGTTATCGATTTTTTTGATTTCCTTGAATAGTCCTATTTACCAATGAAGGTCCAGCCAGCCCCTTGTAGATATGTGTTCTTCTAGCAAATGCTTAACATGTAGCATTCAACCGGTTAAACTACCACCGGGCAACAAACAAACCACCTAGGGCTTCTTGGTTTTTAAACATCTAGTACTGGTATTGGTTAGGAGGAAAGTATTAGCGCCTCCGTTGTAGTCTAGTTGGTTAGGATACTCGGCTCTCACCCGAGAGACCCGGGTTCAAGTCCCGGCAACGGAATTTTGCATTTTTGGGCTTAACCAGTCCACGAGCCCAGGGCCAATGGTCCCCTTTTCACTTTTTGCTAAACCGATCCTCGAGCCCAAGCCCAATGGTCTCCTTTTGAGTTTTTGGCACAACAGAGTCCAGAGCAGAAGCAAGGCACAAGCACCGTCTCCTGACCTCCCATCCCAACCAACTGCAACTTGTTATTGAAAATGGGAAGTACACTTTAAAGTGAGTTTTGCAATTTGCTGGGATAAAAGCTGTCAGAATTAAACTTTAACTGGGTTACTCTTTTATCGTTTAACGGCCTGACATAAACGACATCGTTGCACTAACCAACAGCCTCGCCTTTGCCTGTTCTTTGTCCTCAAAAAACACACAGAAGCAGCTTGGACTGTGCCTCTGCGTAGTAAGCAAGCGAAAAAGGAGTTTTACAGTTAAACAATGGCGGAACCTAAAACCAAATACGATCGCCAGCTCAGGTTAGCTCTCGGCTTTAATTATATCGCATATTCCTTTTGTTTCTTTTCTTTTTCTTTTAAAATTTTCTAAAAATTGAAGAGTAAAAAGATTTCCAGTCTTAGTAGATTTTTTTTCGTCCCAGATAATTTAAGTTGCTTTGCCTATTTGCAATATTAATAATTTTGAGAATAAAATAAATGGTAGGATCTGGGGTGAACGGGGGCAAGTAGCTCTAGAGAAGGCGAGCATATGTTTACTGAATTGTGGGCCGACTGGTTCGGAGACTTTGAAGAATCTTGTGCTTGGTGGTGTTGGAAGTATTACCGTTGTTGATGGATCCAAGGTGGAATTGGGTGACCTTGGAAATAATTTTATGGGTAAGTTTTGAAATATTTCCCCCTCTTTTTTCAGTTTCTTTAATCTTCAGAGGTTTTGTTTTTGTATGATAATCTCTCTTCTTTTTTGGGTAATTTTCTGGGTTCAGTGGATGAGTCAAGTCTCGGTCAGTCGAAGGCCAAGTGTGTTTGTTCATTCCTCCAAGAGCTAAACGATGCTGTTAAAGCTAAGTTTATTGAAGAGTATCCCGAGGCTTTGATCGACACAAACCCATCTTTCTTTTCTCAATTTACCTTGGTTGTAGCCACTCAGGTATCGTATCTTCCTTTTTCTTAACTACTTGGTTCCAGCTATGGAGTTAACTGTTTGGTTTCATCTATTTTAGCTGCTAAAAGTTACTGTCAATTTCTCTGTTAGTGCTAATTCTGGTCATTATTGATGTATCTCTGTGTAGCTATATTTGTCATTGCCTGTTGCTTTGTTTCCTAAAAAGGTTGCATGATTCCTGGCCTTCATTATCTCATGCTTTATTCCTTTTAATTATGGCGTTGTTTCAGCTGGTGGAAGAATCTATGGTGAAGCTTGATAGAATCTGTAGAGATGCAAATGTGATGTTGATTTTTGCTCGCTCCTATGGCCTAACAGGTTTAGTTCGAATAAGTGTGAAGGTAACATGTAGTTTTTCATTGCATATATAGTTAGTTATCTTGCCATGGACATCTTTACTTATATCAGCATTAGCTTGGAATTTGGATTGAATTTTAAATAGGTCTAGAGGAAAAAGATGGTTATTCAATTTGAAATTTAGACAAGATGCAAGGAGAAAAATGAAGGAAAAGGTCTTATAATAATCTTAAGTTTTTCTTGTGGCAGGAACATTCTGTAATTGAGTCAAAACCTGATCATTTTCTAGATGACCTTCGGTTAAATAACCCATGGCCTGAGCTGAAAGGGTATGGATTTTTCATTTACTGTTTTTTTTTGTTGCTGGTGGATGGTTATAGATTTCTATTTCCTATTGCCTTCCACTATAATGGATTAGACATAAGATAGAAACATTAGCTAGACATCATGACGTTAGTTAAACACAATATATTAGATAGAAAATCCATTGAATCTTTTTTCTTTTTTGTGATACCTAATCTCATCTATGTTAAACATATACTCTCCCCGTTATGGTCAGTGGTATTATACTTAATTTCTTAATTAGGGAGGTAAGTATATATTATTTTCTTTAATGTTAGGTTAAACTATACTTTAGGAATGTCCTCAAGATATTTATAATTTATACAGTTATTTCTTTTTCTTGATATTTTTACCTCTAATGTGCCCTTACAAAGTATGCAAGTATCATTTACTCCAAGGTAATACCTTTTCATTTTCCATATTAGGATTCTGACCGGCATTTAAATTTAATAGGTTTGCCGATGCTATTGACCTAAATGTGCAAGACCCTGTTGCTCATAAACACATACCGTATGTTGTCATCCTTGTGAAGATGGCTGATGAATGGACAAAAAGCCATGGAGGTAATCTTCCATCAACCAGGGAAGAGAAAAGAGAGTTCAAGGTTTGCAACTTCCTGCATATTTTGTCCGTTAGATTTTGTTTCTTCTGATTTTTGTCAGTGAGATTTAGTTTTAGTTCTTGGACATTTTAGGAACTTCTAAAAGCCAGGATGGTTGTGATGGATGAAGATAATTATAAAGAAGCTATTGATGCCTCCTTCAAAGTGTTTGCTCCTCGAGGAATCAGTAAGTTTGTCTTAAAGTTTTCGGAGGATCAAGAGATTTCCATAGAAACTTTATTTGATCCAGAAATAAGTGGAAAAAGTTAATTTGTTTATAGAAGGATAAGTGACTAGCACTGCCTTGAGTCGTTTAATCCAGCTAAATGACACATGGCAACACTTTTTGGCTGGGATTGAAGTTGGTTTTGCTCTCATATATTATGTTTATGGGGAAACAGATTTGAGGCACCTTGCTCTTTATTCATGTATGCGAAACAAATTGAGTGGGGATAGTATCTTGTTTATGGTTGGGTAGTTAGTTTTCTTGATGAAGCTTCTTTGTCTAATTGTCATGTAGTATAATCTACATATACTATTACTTGTTTTTCTGTGTGAAGATGGTTCAGCTACAAACAGCAAACTCCGCTCTTGTTGGTGGGTAACCTCTCACCCTGCTTTTTCTCTCAGGTTCAGATTTGCAACAGATAATTGGTGATCCTTGTGCTGAAGTCGGTTCTAATTCTTCTGACTTTTGGGTGATGGTAGCAGCTTTGAAGGTTGGTGAATTTAAAAGCTAACTTGTACTTGCAATAAGCTCAATTACTTATTTAGCTCTCCTCATTTATAGTGGTCAAACTGGCAGCAGTCACAATTATACTCATTTCTTTGTTCTTGTAGTGGACAGTCATCAATTAATGCATGTTTACAATCATTTTGTCAGTTTAGGTGTAAGCCCCAGGGCCTCCAAAAACCTAAATGAGGCTGATTGTCCTTGATGGTGACAAGAGTGGGCTTTTATACATTTATAACCACTGCACGTTATTTCCATAGTTGATTTGTTTCTCAGAAACTATTTCATTCTTTCTTCAAACATTTCTGGGAGAACTGTAGATAAAACTTTCCCATTGTTTAATTTAAGTGGCAACATGAAGTTTCTCGTGCATGACTGTTTCTGGAAGGGAAAGAGCTTGCACGATTTTATTTTGCATTCTGGTGGCATGATTTTATGCTAATTATTCATGTCATGCAATTAAATAACTATAATGTGCATTTCATGCAATATTTTTTGTGATATTACTTTGGCTATTTACAGTTGCTTAAAAATTATTGAATATTTAATCTTTTTCAATCTGGATATAAGTTTTTACGATTACCCTCCAACTTAAATTCATATAAGCTCCTGCAACTCTCTCTTGATCATACTTATTCCTCGCAATTGTGTACTTTATGCAGGAGTTCATTGCAAATGAAGGTGGTGGGGAGGCACCACTTGAGGGGTCAATACCAGATATGACATCTTCAACTGAGTGAGTGATCTATCCCTGCAAAATCTTTGGCTGTTCCTTTTCTTCAAATTGAAGATAACCACTATATCAATTCTCTTGTTCAGGCATTATGTGAACTTGCAGAAGATTTATCAGGCTAAGTCTGAGGCAGATTTTCTTGTCATTGAACAACGAATTAGGAATATTCTTAAGAAAATTGGCAGAGATCCAGATAGCATCCCCAAGGCAACAATAAAGAGCTTCTGCAAAAATGCAAGAAAGTTGAAAGTAAGTGTTTTAAATTGCATGTGTCTGTTGTCTTATAATCTGATCTATGCATATATCCTGATTGATATGAGAAGCACCTTGATGGTAAATGTTATCATTCATCACAATTCCTACTAAGGAGTGTGAAGCCTTGAATATTCCTAAAATATTGTGATCTGGAAGACCTTCGTGAATCTCTATTTTCCTTTGTTAAAGGCTCTGTGTTATTATAATCTTTTATCTTAATCCTTTTAGTTCATAACAATCACTAGCTGTTATGGCTAGTTACTGAGGTATCATTCTATTCATGATTCCAAAGAGATTGTAGTGACCGATGCATCTCGTGGATCCCCTTAGCTGACTGAGCACATACTAAGGGTTGATAATAAACTGCTTTTGGCAGATTATGTAGAAGTTCTCATTCCTTTATTACTGACTTGCTCCCCACCAATAAGGCATTCTAATTTTTACTTTGTAGGTTTGCAGGTATCGCCTCGTTGAGGATGAGTATAACAACCCATCCCTTCCTGAGCTGCAGAAGTATTTAACTGATGAAGATTACAGGTGCCAGTGATCAAATATCAACATTATCTGCATTATCCAATCTCCATTCTCTCTCTTTTTAATGTGTGTGTGTGTGTGTGTAAACTTTCTTTTGGATGAGCAATAGGTCAACACTACATCAGAAGATTCTATCCGTTCTATAGCATACTTAAACTGAGTGAATTTGCCAGTTCTCATTTATAATGTTATAGTGACAGTGGGCCAGCACTTTACAATTATATTTCTCTATCTTTTTTTCTTTTTCAAATCCTAGAGGTCAATTAGCTTAGTCTTTTGTCAGGAGAAACGTCTAGTTGGGTCTTGTATTTCCAGCTTTTGATGCCAGGGACATGTTGCTTTGATTGGTTCTGGTTTGGGGCTCTAACTATGACGAATCATAACTTTCGCAACTATCCCAAGTTCAGAAAGTTAAATTCAATTGATGTAACAATGCCTTTCTTTTTTCATATTTCGTTTCCATATATTAAAGAAGTAGCCTTATCAACAGTTATCAACGTTGCACAATCTTGATTCAAAACAATTCAGCAGCCTATATGTCTTGATAACAACCTATGATCTTGTGCTTATTTGGGGCAGTATTGCTGTTGGATTCTATATTCTTCTAAGAGCCGTTGATCGCTATGCTGCAAATTTCAACAGTTTTCCTGGACAGTTTGATGGGTAAGCCTAACTCATCTTATGTTTTCCTTTTTGATGTCATAACCTGAGCTCATGCTGACCATGTTTTTATTGTTTTGCAGTGGAATGGATGAGGATATATCTCGGTTAAAAACTACAGCTGTTAGCCTACTTAATGATTTGGGTTGCAATGGCTTAACATTGACAGAGGACCTTATAAATGAAATGTGCCGATTTGGTGCTGCTGAGCTCCATGCAGTTGCTGCTTTCATTGGAGGAATCGCATCACAAGAAGTGATCAAGGTATAGCCTTTCAGTCTTTTCGTCAGCTACATGTTTCAAAGTTCATGTTGCCATGATTTATGTGGAGGCAGTTACTAAAGAATGATTTTACATTGTTTATATCACCTGCTGTTGCTTATAAGTTCCATGAATTGCCATTCTCGCAGCTTATAACAAAACAGTTTGTTCCCATGTCTGGCACTTATGTATTCAATGGCATCGATCACAAGTCTCAGTTGTTGACTCTGTATTAGAGCTTCAAGCTAGCAATTGTTTGAAGTAAATGGTATGTTTCCGTCCTATCTGGTGCAACAACCTTGTGCCTGTATCCATTTTTCAAGTGAATACACGTTTCAACTACGCGTATCATCAGCAGGTTCCTTTGTGAGATAGGAGGGCAATTATTTGCACGTATAGTTTTTGCTGCACCATTTATATAAGATTTTCGGGGTCGAGGCACTATTTACATCCTTTGCAATGGAGAGATTTAATGATACTATAGTTGATGTAATCTTGATTAAAATCAAGTAGGGGAGAGAAACTGAAGAGTAAGAGATCTCGAACATCCTTGAACAAAGTTAAGGCAATGCTAATGTTCATTCTCTCTTTCCCACACCTCTTATCATTTTCTTCGTTTTAGTTTTTTTCTAGTTGGATTGTTTTTGCTTTATCGGGGTAATATTCAGAACATAATTTTGCAGTTTACATTTTCCAACTTTCCCTAATCCCCAGAGCATTTCAAATTTCAATTTATATTCTTTTTTGGTAGAACCAAGGATGTCTCAGGTTTTTGGTCCAAGACTAATCATTTTCAAGCCGGGTCGGTTCATTATGAGGGTAAAGTTTTCCCAACAATGATTTTTTTCATTCACAAGACTCGAACTCGATACTTTAGTTAAGGGGAATAATGTCAAACCACTTGAACTAATTAATTGTTGGTTTAATTTATATTCTTCACTAATAATTTAAGGCTTAATATACAAAATCACCCCCTAACTTTGGCCAAAAAAGTAAATAAGCCCTCGAACTTTTAATTTGGTCAATTTCACATCTGAACTATCAATTTTGGTCAATTTCACCCTCAATTGGATGGAAAACGCTGACTAGGCTAACAGACCGTCAGCCTCATGCCACGTCAGTATAAAATGCCACGTGGCATGCCATGTGGAATAAAAAAATATTTTAAAAAAAAGCATATATTTTTTTTTTATTTGCAAGTCTTGCAACTTTATTGATAGAAAATACCAAGAACTGGAGTCTGGATACATTACCCAAAGGTACCGAAAACATTCAAAGCAGAAACAGAGATCAAACCAACAAGTCTGCTAACATACATTTAAAGGCACAAGAAAAAACATAATAGCAGCAAACATTTAGAGGCACTCCATTCCTCAGCAGTAATCATCTGGCTCATCACCTTCGTCTCCTTCACAAGACTCGGCGCCAACTTCCTCGTAATCTTTTTCCAATGCAGCAAGATCCTCACGCGCCTCAGAGAACTCTCCTTCCTCCATACCCTCACCAACATACCAGTGCACAAAGGCACGCTTGCAGTACATGAGATCAAATTTATGGTCAATGCGGGAAAACACTTCTGCAACACTGGTTGAGTTGGAGATCATGCAGACAGCCCTCTGGACCTTGGCAAGATCACCTCCTGGAACAACAGTTGGTGGCTGGTAGTTGATACCACACTTAAATCCAGTAGGACACCAATCAACAAATTGGATTGTGCGCTTGGTCTTGATGTTGGCCACAGCTGCATTCACATCTTTGGGCACAACATCACCTCGGTACATGAGGCAGCAAGCCATGTACTTCCCATGGCGTGGGTCACACTTGGCCATCATGGAAGAGGGTTCAAAAGCACTGTTGGTGATCTCGGCCACTGATAGTTGCTCATGGTAAGCCTTCTCAGCTGAAATAACAATAGCATATGAGGAAAGCATAAAATGGATCCTGGGGTAGGGAACCAGGTTAGTCTGAAAAAAATATACAGGGAACCAAGAAAGCATAAAATGGATCCTGGGGTAGGGAACCAGGTTAGTCTGAAGAAAGAAAAGAAGGAGAAGCACGTCAAAAAAGGAGAAAAAAATATAGGTTTTTACTTTTTTTTTTCTTAAAAATAAATTTGCTTTTTTGAAAAAATATTTTTTTTATTCCACATGGCATGCCACGTGGCATTTTATACTGACGTGGCATGAGGCTGACGGTCTGTTAGCCTAGTCAGCGTTTTCCATCCAATTGAGGGTGAAATTGACCAAAATTGATAGTTCAGATGTGAAATTGACCAAATTAAAAGTTCGAGGGCTTATTTGCTTTTTTGGCCAAAGTTTGGGGGTGATTTTGTATATTAAGCCAATAATTTAATCATAAATGTCGGATTAAATTATTTTGCGAAGGATTATATATATGAATCTACAATCAAAGTTTTTGAAGCATAAGCATATTATTACAAAAGAGGAATGGTAAGTTTTAAAATTTAGTTAAGCCTATAATGCGAAAAGAATATGTCATAGATTGGAGGAGTTTGCATTCCTACATTTTCCTACTCTATTCTCAAACTCAACAAAACCATCTATAGCAATGCTGATGAGCCTAGACACAGATTACTGGATGTCACAAAAAGAATTTTTCCCAATACTGAATCATTACACTAGGCGAGTCCTTCCAACCTTCAAGTGGAACAAAAACTCGTGAAACGGTTGCCCATCGAGCAAACCTGCATGGACTTGGATCATTGTGAAAAAACCAGTCAGTCGAAAAGCTTAATCCAACCAGAAACTCTATCCCAACATGTATGTTAATCAAGGTTACAAATGAGAAAATAGAAACATACCCCAGATAGCCATCACCGATGTTCAAGCCTCTTTCCTCGTTATCCTGTCATTTTAGCAAATTGGGTTGCGATCACAAACAATGGGCTAGAAAAAAGTTAATCTGGAGAGCAATCCATAACACAAAGAAGAAACAAAAAGGTTGCACTTATGATTCAAATCACTGCACGATAAATTACAGAGTAATCTGAAGTGCAGGGGAATAATATTTTCCATGAGTTAGGAGCCTTAAACTTTATTTTGTGAGGGCCACATGTAATTATGATTCAAATCACTGCACGATAAATTGCAGAGTTCAAGGATCTATGCCAAAATAACATTGATAAGCAATACAATTTCCTCACCTGAAGCAACAAATTCCCAAAGCCGTTGTAATTTCATGAATTGCTGATGTGGCGAAGTGCAAGCAGAGTGATGCTGTTTGAAAAGAAGAGAAATGTCAGGCAAAATATAGCAGCATACAAACAAAATGGCCGGCGAGCACTGAACTGACAGATGACAGAGAGAATGAGAGATAAAAGGCTAACTTATGACACGAATTAATACTATTAAAAATATGTCATTCTCAAGCACAGAGCTACCAAAAGCACAGGAGTAATTCCAACTTAAATTGATTGAAGAAATGTAGGAATAAAGTTGCATAGAATTCCCTACTTTTATTCTTCCGAACTAAAACGACTGAATAAGGCAGCAGTCATACTCATACCTGTGAATATGCAGTAACCAAGAGGAACCCAGAACTCATCAACTAAAGGAACACTGGAGGAACAATGGGAACAGAACAATTAGCTTTCATGTCACGGAAAAACGACAACTAAAATGGCATGGCCCTGCCCCTGTATCAGGTCGGCAAGCAAAATCCAACAAACACATACCCGTCATTTAGTCTCGCTGTAAAAGCATTTGCAATTGCCAATGGAAGATACAGGAGCGACTGAAACCATATAGTCAAGCTCATCAAAAAGAAGTTAAAGAATAAGAACATTCTTCTTCTCTTAAGCACAAGAATCGGTGCTCTTGTAAATGAATAAAGAAATAAATTTCTTAGAGATGAAATCGTTTTCTAAGGATCTATGATCAAGATCATTCAAGGGCAAGTGGACGTCGACATATCTGTCACAAAATAAGTCTCAGCCAGCAACCATTTTAGGCTTGCGAGAAGCTCCTACATTAGCTTGATTAAATATGTGAGAAGCCAAGCTCCAAAGCTCGACCCTATTAAGCCTTTATGATTTGATTTACTCAGAATATGTGATTCTTCAAAGATAAAGAATGCTACATACCATGCACATGTTAGTCTTCAGTCCCTTGGGTTCATCACACAATTGAGCCAAAATCATCCGTCCCTGTCAAAACAATTTCCCTTTAGCTCCCTGATATTTTTCTTTTGTTTTCTTTTAAATCTATATTTGGCCCCCCTTGAATTTGATAAAAATTCAATTAGACCCCTAAAGGTTTTCTAAATTATGTTATATAGTTAATCTCTACTTCCCCCTTCTAGATCCCAATATTTTCTAAAATTTATATTTGAGTTTTAACTTTTTTATTTATTTTTTAAATTTGCAATAAGATTTTTCTAAACTTTTCATTTAACTTTTGATTAATTATATTAAAAGAAACTTCGATTACTTTTTTTGAGCAAAAAAAGAAACTTTTTACTTGTTTTGTATGAACATGTTTTTTACTTTCAACAATTTTTTCTTGTTCCCCCTCCATGCTGTAAAATTTTTTACATAATTAATATTATAATAAATATGAATAGTAATAATTTATTAATACCATTTGATGGCAAAACAAATTATTAACAGTATTTAATTAATAGTTTAAATTTAAGTCATGCTAGAGAAAAAAAAATAAACTCAACCTTAATTTCCCCCTCCCCCCATCCTCCTTAATTAGCCCTGCCCCTCAATTCTATTCCTGGCTCTGTCCCTGGACATAGGATGAACTAAACCATTTAAATGACTGGATAACAACTCCTTTTCTTTCATAATCAAATAAGAACTCAGAAATATTAGGAAACCTTACCACAAGGAACCCAAATGCAAGTCCACTTCCCAGGACAACTAAATGTGGGTAATTTCCAATAAAATCAGAGGGAGACAGATAATCCCTTCACAGTAAAGAAAAAAAAAATTCATATAAGGCCTTTATGCACAAAAAAAAAAAGCCAATATTGCAAAGGGAATAAAGGACAGGTTCAAATTTACCAAACCAGCACCCCTCCCATGAGTCCAGCGAAAGGGTAAAGCTGACAAGAAAGAACACAAAACGTAAGTATATAAGCATACCTGGAATGAGGAAAGAAAGACAGAAAAGCTACCGAATGACCATTGCTAATGCAAGTAACATGCTTCCTTTCCTTGCCTGGACGACCTTATGGACATTGCTTATGCTGCAAAAGAAACCATTCAAGCACGTAAGAGAAGCTAATGCTGCTATTAACCAAAGAGATGCAGTATCAACAAAATAAAAGAACCCAAGACTGACACAAGATGGTCTCAGGCATAGAAACCTTGGCCCCTGTAAGTTCATATTGGGCACGCAAGGCTAGAATCTTTTGGCAGTCATCAGATATTTGGATTTTCAAGGCCATCAGTTCAACAAAGAAGTCATCAATGATGACAATATAATTACAAAAATGTCACCAAAAAAAAAAAGGAGAAGTTTCAGCTACAAAATCAGACTAAAACTGGCTAAAAGAAGTAGACAATGTGGCAAAAGGTCAAACTAAATGAGCCTAAGAATGCCAAAAGGAAAGTATGAGAAGCTTCAGTTGTGAAAGCCTGAACGAATTAATCATTTGGGATATGAATAACCACTTACTTGAAAGCGACTGTTGGTGTAAAAGCAAATACTATCATCAGATACGACGCAGCTTTGTATGTCGGAATTTCTAAAGTCAAACAAAGAACATTAAAAGGAAAAGTAAATGAGCAAATAGCAATAGTCAAAGAAAGAATGGCAGAAGCAACAGACAAGCCAATGAGATCCAATATTCCGAGGACAATATCAAAATAATTGAAAAAGGAAAAGAATAAAGAACAATTAGCTGAGCTTGACTCAGATTTCTTAAGACAATATAACGATTAATAAAAACAGCCAAGCAAATATCAGTTCCATATACAGATGACTCTGTCAGCACTTGATGGGTTAAAAACAGAATTTAATGTTTACAGCTTGACACTGGCCACCTAAAGACAGATGCTTATATACACCAGATACATCAAGTAGAATAGGAACATTACTGAAACAGGCACCATGCCTAGATAGGTACTGAATGATGAATAAATATAGCACATGGCAATCACATATCGAGGAAGTCAAGAATCTCATGACAGAATCTAGGACACATTCAAATGTTTGTCAATTGAAATGAGATATCCTATCCATATATTGTATTTGCAGGATTTGTGACATGGTAACCAATAACCAATAAAGTTATGAAGAATTTAGCTGATAATTGCCATTGCAATAAAAAGGATCATGGAGTGAAAATTACCATTAACGAACGGTACCCAACTGAACAAGGGCAGGGACTTCCCAAAATTGCTGAGCCCACCACTCAGCACCTTAAGGGAAAAAAGGAAAAAATAAAACATACATTAGAAAAATGAAAAATAAAAGGACCAAGAAGAAATATATACAACGAACGAAGCGTGAGAGCCAAGTAGAACAAAGGTTTCGGAGTAAAGGTTGTCAAAAGCACAAATGAATTTCTCAAGTGAGGAAGCATACCAACAATTGCGGTCATGAAGTGGAATATATATATTAGTGCAACAGGTAGGCCCATTAATTACAGGAAGGGTAAGTGTATTGGTAAAATAGCTGCATAGAAATTTAAAAAGAAAAGGAAGAAGTATCAGCAGTGCCTATAGAGCTTCCACCTGTAAGTTACAAAAACCACATCAGGGATTTTAGAAGGCCCTTTTGAAATTTTACATAGTAATATGTGAGAGAAAGAAATACAAATCAAGCAATATAAGTACAATATCCCAAATAGATATTAGGAAATTATCACAAATTGTCTCAACCCAAATACCTTCCAAAAATGAAGGTTGCAAGAAAAAGGGCAAGCAGGAGCATTAGCCTTTAGATTAGTCCAAGTAATTGAAGAATGGCACCATGTATGGCCTTGTTTCTTGCAAGGGAAACAAAAGAAAAGATGATAACAAAGCAGATTCTGGATTACTTACTGTTCCCATGTAGCTCCATAAAATGGAACAGCTGTAATTACCCAGAACCACAAAGTGTCCCTTCCACTCATGGCAGTGCTCCCAAAAGCCAGGCTTTCAAACTGTAAAGTAATTATTCTTACTGAATGGAGGGATTTTATCATCCATCATTATGTAGTGCAACAAGTCAAATACATACCGCATATGCGAGCGCATCACACCCTGTAACGTTTCAAGACCAAAAAGATAACCATTCCATTAGATTCTGTTCTAAATGTAAGCAGCAAATGATGTAGAAAAGACATGATGCAGTGAAATTACCATGGTCAAAAAGCTCTCGAAGTGGGCTAGAGGAATTTGTTCGTCTGGCTTGCTTCCCATCAACAGCGTCAAAAGTCTAGCATGTAATTACTAGTACGTCAAAAAGAACCCATACAGAAAGAATAAGAAGAAAGAATTTTAAAAACATTCCCAGCAAGAAGGTGGGACTAAACCTGATAAAAAAATAGCAGTAACCGATGTGCAAAATGAACCCATCTTGGTGGGGGCGAATCCAATTGAGGAGAATAAATCTGAAAAACAGTAATAAAAGTGACACCATCATAAACAACCAAAATATTGGCTGAAAGATACTATTTACTCATCAGAACGAAATTAATTAAACAGAAAATCAACATAGTGTTCTATAACTTCCAGAAAAGTGATAACATCTTGAATAAAAAATGTTTAACTTCTAAGATTCAGAGATCAACATAAATAACAATTGAAAGAAAATAAGAGAGAATTTCCTACTTACATAGCCAAGCAGCGCAGATGTAACCAAGAACATAAACCCTGTAAGTGTTATCTGAAAGCCAAAGCATAACAATTTAATAATCATACGATTAAAGCTCACATCCAAATAGGCATATACAGAGTAGAAAGCACTGCATACCATGTTCGGTCTGGAAAAAATGCCAAGCCAGAGAGATATACAAACACAAATAGATTAGTGCCGGCAAATATCAATAAAATATCAACTGAAGCATGATATGGCGATTAATACTGAAATTTTCACACAAATATAAATCCATTCCCTGCTTCTAACGTACTAGATTAACAAGTACAGCGCAACTATACAAGTGTGAAGAAGTAATTTTCATACAGGAATCAATAGATTAGAAACACTTCTTTGAAACTAAGAAGGCAAAAAAAGCTGACCAAAGCAAGCATCAAATAAAACTAGTGATATTCAAAGCACGACGAAGTGAAGAACTTACGGTATCCAAAGAGGAAAGAAGTTGACAACACGATTCCAGAAGGGTTGCAAGTAGAGCTGTCAAAAGTTGACCCGAACCCGATAACCCGACCCGACCGACCCGAACCCGAAACTAACCCGACCTGGTTTGACTAAAAAAAGTAAACGACCCGAACCCGACCGACCTGAAACCCGATTGACCCGTAACCCGATTGACCCGTAACCCGATTGACCCGAAACCCGATTGACCCGAAACCCGATTGACCCGGAACCCGATTGACCCGAAACCCGATTGACCCGAGAATCTAACCCGAAAAACCCGAGAATCTAACCCGAAAAACCCGAGAATCTAACCCGAAAGAACCCGACAAACTAATGAAATACTCCCTCTGTCCCTATTTATCTGTCTTCTGCTAGAAGCTTTATTTGTTTTTAAAAACTTTATTTATTCCTTTTTATCTGTCTATATCCCAGCATTAATTATTAATTTTTTAAAATTACCCTTTTAAACTACTTTTTTTCTCTCTTAAATAAATATTTTTTCTAAATAGGAGAAAGAATTAAAGAAGAAGAGAGATAAGGATAAAATAAGAAAGTCAATGTAAATATGTATGAAATTTTGTACCATAACTATTTTTTTTGCCCTGTATGAAATGATTAATTGTAATAGACAAATAGGGACAGATGGAGTATTTTTATATAACTCATAAACTTCAAATTTAATAAATAAATTTGATAAAGAAAATAAAAATAAACATTTGATAAAATTTTGATCAAAGTGAACTTAAAAAAATATTTTTTCATAATTATGGTTTTTAAATTTTATTATTATGAATTTATGATTGAATTATATGAATTTATAGAATATTATTACTTAAATTTAATAATATTAATTATGAACATTATTAAGGAAAATTTGAGAATTTACAAAAGGCCATGTTGATTTCATCATTACTGATCAAATCAATAAATAAATTTTTTCATGTGAATGACAATTTTCCATTTTAACTAAGAAAATTTATAAATTACAGTAATATTAATAAATTACTAATATTCATATCAAATTAGTGAATTATCTATCCAACAAAAAGTATCTAAACATTAAAAATTTGAAATTAAAATTTTAATATGTTGTCATATATTTTCTCCTTATAATTTAGTTCTCGCCAAAACAAATAATTTAATGAGAATGCCGAATGTAGTGTGTGTGCAAGTTGTTCTATTATGCAGAAGTATGTGATGTTAATCACTAATCACTATAAAATATAGTCTATATACAAGTCTTAGAAAGGAAAGAACAAAACAAGGTCATTAGCACTAAGATAATAAGATACTAAGATTAGTGGTTCATGGTGGCCATAGCTGTATGAATCATGAATTTATTATATATCAATTAGAATTTAGAAATGAATTAGTAAATAATAAAAATTTAAATATTTATTTTATTTAAAACTATAGATAATTTATAGGAAAATTTTTAAAAAAGTTATAAATGTTACTAATGTAATTAATGCATTTATAACATTACAAATTTAATTAATTTAATTACAATTTATAACAAATCTAATAAATAATATTTTTGATAAAATCTCTCTTAAGTATTAATTTGTAAAATCAAAACTTTAATTCAATTTAAAATAATCGATAACCCGAATGACTCGAGAGTTAAATAAAAAAAAATCGAATCCAAATGATATAAAATCCAAAAAACCTGTAACCTGAAAGACCCGATGGTCAAACCCGAAAAACCCGAACCCGAAACCCGAATGACCCGAAACCCGACAAACCCGAGGGCAAAACCCGAAAAACCCGAGACCCAAATGACCCGAGACCCGAATGACCCGAAACCCGAATGACCCGAGACCCGAATGACCCGAAACCCGAATGACCCGAAACCCGAATGACCCGAACCCGAATGACCCGAAAATCTCTTTTGACCCAAACTGACCCGACCTGATTGACCCGAACCCGAAACCTACCCGATCAACCCGATTTGACACCTCTAGTTGCAAGACATATTTAGCAAGGTAAGAGTGATCCACGCCACTATATTTGTATCTATGCAAAGCTGCTACACCATGTGTACCTATATACCCCATTCTTCCTTCTCACAAATTTTCTAAGTCCTGCTGAAAAACCGAAGAGAAGATTATCTGACTGATTTCAGTAATTCAAGCGGTTGGTATTGATAAAATTTAAAAATGTCTCATATCAAGGGAAAAAAATGAAATCCCAACAAGGAAATAACGGCGAGCGGTTGAAAAACTTCAGTGTGCAACCAATTTAAAGAAATACCCATGCTGATTTTCAGCAAAAGGATTTACTTTTTAGTAAAGCAGTCAAGATTTTTATTGTAAATATTCCCTGATTTTTGGAATAAAGGGACTTGCATATATGATTTCCAACTAACTGAAAGCTTAAGAAATGATAAAAAGAACAGCGATATAAGAATGTGAAGTACCTCACACCATGCAAAAGTAAGGATTTTTAATTGAACAAATGGGACAAAGTGACCATAAATGAAAATCAGAGCGAATCCGAGGCTCAAGGGCAGGCAAAACAAACAGAACAAAGAAAGAAAAAACAACGAGAAAGGGGGGATTAGAGAGAAATAGTAATATTTGCAAATGCAGAAGTGTCAAACCAAATCAACTAAAGCAACAAAAAGTCAATGGCATCGATCACAAGTCTCATCAGTTGTTGACTCTGTATTAGAACTTCAAGCTAGCAATTGTTTGAAGTAAATGGTACGTTTCCGTACCGTCTGGTGCTACAACCTTGTGCATGTACCCATTTTTCAAGTGAATACATGTTTCAACTCCTCTTACCATCAGCAGGTTCCTTCGTCAGATGGGAGGGCAATTATTTGCACGTATAGTTTTTGCTGCTGCGTTTATAAAAGATTTTCAGGATCGAAGCACCATTTACGGCCTTGCAATGGAGAGATTTAATGATCCTTTAGTTCATGTAATCTTGATTAAAATCAAGTATGGGAGCCAGAAACAAGGAAAGGGAGAGAAACCAACGACTGAGAGATCTCAAACATTCTTGAACAAAGTTATAGCGATGCTAATGTTCATTCTCTCTTTCCCACACCTCGTATCATTTTCTAGCCGGATTCCAGGCCTATCCCAGCAACTGCCATAGATTTCGACTCTCTTTTCGCCGTATATGCTTCACAAAATTTTTAAACTTGCAATTCCTCTTTTGCAATATATGCTTCAAAAAACTTTGATTGTATATATATATATATATATATATATAATCCTTCAAAAAATAATTTAATCATACATTTAAGTCACAGATTGAAGGAGTTTGCATGCCTACATTTTCCAAATCTTCTCAAAACTCAATAAAAACCATCTATAATAATGTTGGTGAGCCTAGATACAGATTACTGATCAATTGAATGTCACAAAAAAATTTTTGCCAATACTGAACCATTACACTTGGCCAGTGCTTCCAACCTTCCAGTGGAACAAAAAGCTGTAAAACGGTTCCCCATCGAGCAAACCTGTATGGACTCAGATCATTGTGCAAAACCCAGTCAGTCAGAAAAGCTTAATCCAACTAGAAACTCTATACTGACATGTATGTTAATCACAGTTACGAATGAGAAAATGGAAACTTACCCCAGATGACCATATCACCGATGTTCAAGCCTCCTTCCTAGTTATCCTGTCATTTTAGCAAATGGGGTAACGATCACAAACAATGGGCTAGAAAAAGTAATCTGAAGATCAATCCATAACACAAGATGAATCCAAGAAGAAAGAAACAAGTTCCACGGGAAAGTGATGCTAGAGTCACCCCGAGTAAGGGAGTTAGTATTAAGTAGGCGTCATGTCCAACCACACGACATATAGTTGCAGCCATCATACTGAAGCTTTGCAGAAGTTGACCCAAAACACATTAAAAAGTAAAGAAACGCAAATAGCAGGGGAATAATATTTTCCATGAGTTAGGAGCCTTAAACTTTATTTTGTGAGGGCCATATGTACTTATGATTCAAATCACTGCACAATATGCAGAGTTCAAGGGTTTGTGCCAAAATAGCATTGATGAGCAGTACAATTTCCTCACCTGAAGCAATAAATTCCCAAAGCCGTTGTAATTTCATGAATAACCGATGTGGCAAAGTGCAGGTAGAGTGATGCTGTTTGAAAAGAAGAGAAAAATCAGGCAAAATATAGCAGCATACAAACAAAATGATTGGCAAGCAATGAACTGACAGATGACAGAAAGAATGAGAGATTAAAAGGCTAACATATGACATGAATTAATACTATTAAAAATATGTCTTTCTCAAGTACAGAGCTACCAAAAGTACAGAAGCAGTTCAAACTTAAATTGATTGAAGAAATGTAGGAATAAAGTTGCATAGAATTCCCTACTTTTATTCTTCCTGACTAAAACGACTGAATAAGGCATTAGTCATACCTGTGAATACACAGTAACCAAGAAGAACCCAGAACTCATCAACTAGAGGAACACTGGAGAAAAAATGGGAACAGAACAATTAGCTTTCATGTCACTGAAAAATGACAACTAAAATGGCACGGCTCTGTATCAGGTCAGCAAGCAAAACCTAACAAACACATACCCGTCATTTAGTCTAGCTGTAAGAGCATTTGCAATTGCCAATGGAAGATACAAGAGTGACTGAAAGCAAAACATAGAAAACATACAAGAGTAAACCATTTTGTAAACATGTAGTCAAGCTCATCAAAAAGAACTTAAAAGAATAAGAAGACATTCTTTTTTCTATTAAAGATGAGAATCAGTGCTCTTGTAAATAAATAAAGAAATAAATTCCTAGAGATAAAATCGTTTTCTAAGGATCTATGATCAAGATCATTCAAGGGCAAGTAGACCTTGATATATCTGTCACAAAATAAGCCTCAGCCAGCAACATTTTTAGGCTTGCAAGAAGCTCCTATATTAGCTTGATTAAATATGTTAGAAGCCAAGCTTCAAAGCTCGACCCTATTAAGCCTTTATGATTTGATTTAATCAGAATATGTTGATTCTTCAAAGATAACGAATGCAACATACCATGCACATGTTAGTCTTCAACCCCTTGGGTTCATCACACAAGTGAGCCAAAATCATCCGTCCCTGTCAAAACAATTTCCCTCAGTAATTATGTGAAAAATTACAAGCCTCCTATCTTAGATAGTGGTATTAGAGAGATGGTATGCTAAACATAATAGAACCAGTGTCATCAGTTCACCGATAGATGTGAATGACAGTCAAAAGGAGGACATAGGACGAACTAAAGCATTTAAATGACTGGATATCAACTCCTTGCCTTTTATAATAATGAACGAAGAATTCAGAAATATTAGGAAACCTTACCACAAGGAAACCAAATGCAAGTCCAGTTCCCAGGACAACTAAATGTGGGTAATTTCCAATAATATCAGAGGGAGACAGATAATCCCTTCACAGTAAAGAAAAAAAATTCATATAAGGCCTTTATGCACCAAAAAACCCAACATTGCAAAGGGAATAAAGGACAGGTTCAAATTTACCAAACCAGCACTCCTCCCATGAGTACAGCGAAAGGGTAAAGCTGACAAGAAAGAACACAAAACATCTTTTAAGTATTTAAGCATACCTGGAATGAGGAAAGAGAAAGAAAAGTTAACGAATTACCATTGCTAATGCAAGTAACATGCTTCCTTTTCTTGCCTGTACGACCTTATGAACATTGCTTATGCTGCAAAAGAAACCGTTCAAGCACGTAAGAGAGGCTAATGCTGACATTAACCAAAGAGATGCAATATAAACAAAATAAAGAACCCAAGACTGACACACAAGATGGTCTCAGGCGTATAAACCTTGGCCCCGGCTGTTCATATGGGGCCTGCAACGCTACAATCTTTTAGCAGCCATCAGATACATGGATTTTCAAGGCCATGAGTTCAGCAAAGAAGTCATCAATGATGAAAATATAATTACAGGAATGTCATAATAGAAAACATGAGAAGTTTCAGTTGTAAAATCAGACTAAAACTGGCTAAAAAAGGTAGACAGTGTGTCAAAAGGTCAAACTCAATGAGCCTAAGATTGCCAAAAAGAAAGTATGAGAAGCTTCAGTTGCAAAAGTCTGAACGAATTTAATCAATATGAATAACCACTTACTTGAAAGTGACTGTTGGTATAACAGCGAAAGCTATCATCAGATACAACACAGCTCTGTATGTCGGAATTTCTAAAGCCAAAAAAAGAACATTAAAACAAAAGGTTAATAAGCAATGACAATAGTCAAAGAAAGAACGGCAGAAGCAACAGACAAGCCAGTGAGATACAATATTCCAAGGACAAGATCAAAATAATGGAAAAAGGAAAAAAAATAAAGAACAATTAGCTCAGCTTGACTCGCATTTCTTAAAACAAAATAATGATAAATAAAAACAACCAAGCAAATATCAGTTCCATATACAGACGACATTTGTCAGCACCTGATGGGTTAAAAATAGAATTTAACGCTTACAACTTGATTCTGGCCACCTAAAGACAGATACATCAAGTAGAATAGGAACATTAATGAAACAGGGACCATGCCTAGATAGGTACTGAAAGAAGAACAAACATAGCATATGGCAACCACATATCGAGGAAGTCAAATTAAGAATCTCATGACAGAATCAAGGACACATTCAAATGTTTGTTGATTGCACTAAGATACCCCATATATTGCATTTACAGGACTTCCACCATGGTAACCAATAACCAATAAAGTTATAGACTTCAGCTGATAATTGTTCCATTGCAATAAAAAAGATCACAAAAGTAAAAGATTACCATTAACAAACGGTACCCAACTGAACAAGGGCAGGGACTTCCCAAATTGCTGAGCCCACCACTCGGCACCTTAAGGGAAAAAAGGGAAAAATAAAAGATATATTAGAAAAATAAAAAATAAAAGGACCAAGAAGAAACATATACAATGAAAGAAGCATGAGACCAAACTAAAACAACAAACGAATTTATCAAGTGAGGAAGCATACCAACAAATGCTGTCATGAAGTGGCATGTATATATGAGTGCAAGACCCTCGGTAGGCCCATTAATTACAGGAAGGATAAGTGTATTGGTAAAAAAGCTGCATAAAAATTTAAAAAGAAAAGGAAGAAGTATCAGCAGTGCCTATAAAGCTTTCAACTGTATGTTACAAAAACCACATCATGGATTTTAAAAGGCCCTTTTGAAATTTTACACGGTAACGTGCAAGAGAACAACAAATCAAATGATATAAGGACAATATCTCAAATATATATTAGGAAATTATCACAAATTTTCTCAACCCAATTACCTAACAAAAATGAAAGTTGCAAGAAAAAGGGCAACCAGAAAAATTAGCCTTTAGATTAATCCAAGTAATTGAAGAATGGCAACATGTATGGCCTTGTTTCTTACAAGGGAAACAAAAGATAAAAACAAAGCACATTGCGGATTACTTACTGTTCCCATGTAGCTCCATAAAATGGAACAGCTGAAATTACCCAGAACCAGAAAGTGTCCCGTCCACACATGGCAGTGCTCCCAAAAGCCAGGCTTTCAAACTGTAAACAGAATCATTCTTGCTTAAGAGGAATTTTATTGTCCATCATAATGTAAAGCAACAAGTTAAATACATACCGCACATGCAAGCGCATCACACCCTGCAATGTTTCAAGATCAAAAAGATAACTATTCCATTAGAATCTGTTCTAAATGTAAGCAGCAAATGATGTAGAAAATACATGATAAAGTGAAATTACCATGGTCAAAAAGCTCTCCAAGTGGGCTAGAGGAATTTGTTCGTCTGGCTTGCTTCCCATCAACAGCATCAAAAGTCTAGCATGTAATTACTAGTACGTCAAAAAGAAACCATACTGAAAAATAAAGATTAATACATTCAAAAAGAAATCACACTGAGAAATAAAGAGTAATACATTCACAAAATTCACACACACACTCTCTTCCCAAACAGATTAATGGAATAAGAAGAAAATTTTAAAAACATTCCCAACAAGGAGGAGGACTATACCTGATACAAAAATAGAAGTAGCCCATGTGCAAAATGAACCCATCTTGGTGGTGGCGAATCCAGTTGAGAAGAATAAATCTGAAAAACAGTAATACAAATGAAAAGCTGAATGGAAAAAAAAAATAGCAATAGTTCTCTACCAAGCCTTCCAAGACAACACCATAAAGAACCAAAATGTTTGCTAAAGATACTATTTACCCATGAAAACGAAATTAATTAGACAGACATGCATGGCACCACTAATTACATATCAAACAAAGAAATTTTACTTGGAATAAATGAAATTTATTTCTATCTTAAATTGCAAGCATATGGAGAAAGGGAAAACATTATGGTTCTTGCAGGTTATTAAATCAACATAGTCAAGTCACATCAATGCCTTTCTCAGTCTTTAAACCTGCAATACCACTTTGCGGAAATGACGACAATAGAAATTATAGAAGATAGACCACACAATCCCATTGTCTTAAATCTGAAAGTTAGAAGATGTTCATTGATATGTATTAATTGGAAACTAAGGATTAACACAAGATGATGCAGATGAAATGGAATTTGCAGAAAATCAATATACTACTAAACCTTCCAGAAAAGTGATAACATCTTGAATTAAAAATGTTTTGACTTTTAGGATTCAAAAATCAACATAAATATGAAATTGAAGAAAATAAGGACCGAGAGAATTTCCCACTTACATAACCAAGCAGTGCAGATATAACCAAGAACATAAAGCCTGTAAGTGTTATCTGAAAACAAAAGCACAACAAATTAATGATCATACGATTAAAGTTCACATCTAAATAGGCATATACATGAATATATTTTCCATGGGTGAATGTATGTGTGAGTGAGCTCTAGTATGTACAGAAAAAATTGCAATATAGAGTTGAAAGCATTGGATACCATGTTTGGTCTGGAAAAAATGCCAAGTCGGAGGCGTACATGTTACACAATATACAAACACAAATAGATTAGTGCCAGAAAATATCAATAAAAGATGGCAAATACTACTTAAAGTTCAACTGAAGTATGACATGGTGATTAAAACTGATTTTCACACAAATATAAATTCATTCCCTGCCTCTGAAGAACCAGATTAACAAGTACAATGCAACTGCATACAAGTATGAAGTAAATAGTAATTTTCATACAGGAATCAATAGCTTAAAAAACACTTCTTTAAAGCTAAGAAGACAACAAAAGCTGACCAAAGCAAACATCAAATAAAACTAGTGATATTCAAAGGATGATAAAGTGAAGAACTTACGGCATCCAAAGAGGAAAGAAGTTGACAACACGACTCCAGAAGGGTTGCAAGACATATTTAGCAAGATAAGAGAGATCCACGCCACTATATTTGTACCTATGCAAAGCTCCTACACCATGTGTACCTATATACCCCATTCTTCCTTCTCACAAATTTTCTAAGACCTGCTAAAACGGAAGAGAAAATTTATATGACTGATTTCAGCAATTCAAGCAGTTGGTTGATAAAAATTAAAAAGGTCTCATATCAAGAGGAAAAAATGAAATCCCAGCAAGGAAATAAAGGCAAACGGTTGAAAAACTTCAGTGAAACCAATTTAAAAAAATACCCATGCTGATTTTCAGCAAAAAGATTTACTTTTTAGTAAAGTAGTCAGTATTTTTGTTGTAAATATTCCATGACTTTTGGAATAAAAGACTGCATATATATTTGATTTCCCAGTAACTGAAAGCTTAAGAAATGATGAAAAGAACAGAGATTTAAGAATATGAAGTACTTCGGATCACGCAAAGTAAGGATTTGAATTGAACAAATGGAACAAAGCGATCAAAAATGGAAACCAGAGCAAATCTGATACGCAAAAGCAAGCAAAACAAACAGAACAAAGAAAGAAAAAAACAATGAGAAAGTGGGAACAAAGGCAGAGTTTCGTTTCTATACCAGTTTGAAGCAGAGATCAAGAGAGAAATAGTAATTTGCAAAAGCAAAGTGTCAAACCAAATCAACTAAGGCAATAAAAAGTCTGAGCCTTTTTTTCCCCTCTCCCGCCCTTAAAACAAAAGAAGCAGTGAACGAACAGAGGGGAACATGAGAGAATACTCTTTCACACGGAATAAAAACGGGAAAGGGCATCAACGGAAACCTTTTGATTTTCCTGTCTTTTTTTTTTTTTTCTCTCTCTCTCTTTTCTTTTCTTTTTCCCTTCTTTCTAGTAGTTTTTTACTTTTTTTATGCTTAAGGCGGTAGTAACAAAGATTATTTATATTTACCTTAAAACTTTTTTGGTTTAGGGTTTAAATTTAATTCAAGGTAAAACTATCCAAAAAGCAAAAAATTATGATCATTTGTTTTTTTTTTCAATATTTATGTTGCTTTATTCTTCTTTTATATGTAGAAAATGGAAATTTGAACTCAACTATTTGAGAATAAAAAGAAAAAAATAAAGCAATGTTATTTGTATGGATACCTAAAATTCATTAATCGAATCAATTTATGGTGCAATAGTTTTACAATAAATCTAAAAATGAGACTGTTCACTTGCAAAATGAAAAATATTAATTAATCAGTAGCATTTATTAGCATCAAAGTACTTTAGTTGGTATAAAGTGGAATATTTATGAAGGCTCCTTTATATAGTGGGGAATCATATTCTCATGTTTATTAAGCTATAGAAGATGGCAAAGTAGAATAGAGAAAGAATAAATTTAGGATTGTTTGATAAACCGTTAAAAATGAAATTTTTTAATATCTTTAGATTTTTAACATGTTTAATAATTTTTGTTAGTCACTATTTAAAAGATTTTTTTAACAAAAAAGTATTAAATTTAAAAAGTAGGTGGAGACCTATTTATCATTGAATGATGAAAAAATTAAATAGTTTTAATTTGAAAATTTTTCTTTTTATACTATATTATATTTATTTTAGACATTAATGAGTTTTAAAAATATTTAATATTTATGATTATTAAACAATATATTAATATTCAACATTTATTAATCAAACAATTTTTATATACAAATTCAATACTTAATTTTTTAATACTTATTTTTCAACATTTAATTATTTCAGTTTATCAAATAACATTTTAATTTAAAAATAAGAAGAAGAAGATGATGATGAGAGTTTGTTTTTATATTTTATGGAAGATAAGAGTTTTTTTTTTTTTTTAAACAAGGGATTTACTATTTTGCTTGCCCTCAAACCCTATTCTTTGTTCGGCCTTGACAATTTCTTTAACCAATTTTAGATCAATTCCCACCCAGATGGGTCAAAAAGCAAGTTGAGAGATTGCAATTTTCAAAGTTTTTTGGTTACTTACTTTTCTTGGAGGCGAGTGGGTATCTTAATTTTCACACTTTGACAATGTGATGGATTTTGTTTGTTTTGAACACACTAGACAACTCATTTTCATTTTTCAGGTTCCCAACATTAAAAAAAAAAAAAAAAGAAAGAAGCCATGCCCAGCCAGCCAAGGCAATGGGGAGATGGCATGAAGATGTAGGTCGCTTTTTTTGAGCTTGGTTTATATTTGGACACGTTTTACATTAAAAAGGCCATCTCCAAATGCTTGATATCTAAGCCATTATTTATTAACAAGAGGTATTATCTTAATCACAAGAAAAATACTAATCTTGAAATTTTCTGATAGATTTTCTCTAACCATGTTGTACTATCAATTTACTTTATTTGATTATTAAATTCTTATATTCAGGATTAATGAAAGGTTGGAGCAAAAAAATTGAAGAATTTTGCTTCCATTTTTGATAATTCCAGATTCTTCTGGGGCGATTAAACCTTCAATGCAAGTTGGTGGGTGGCACTGTTTATCTTGCATTTGTTTGAGGGTCAGTGGTGCAGTTTTCAGATTAGTTTTGGCTTGCACACAGATCGATGTTGGCACCATTCTTCGCACTATTTTATTTTATACAGTATGTTTCCAGTCTCCCAACCCCAACTGGCAATTCTTGCATTTCAAGGAATTTAATATAAGAAGAAATTTTAATTAAAAAAAAAAGAAACATGAATATCTCCTCAAAATTAGGAGTAGTACTGTAGTAGTATAAATAAGGAAGAAAATGCTTCACTCAGTTGACCGGCAATTATATCATTATTCTAGTGAATAGAGAAATATAGTACTTTACTTTTTCTTTGTTCAAGACATTGATTAGATAGGATTGTAATATTAGCTCGTCCTTTTTTGTTTATCTATCTTTTTTTTTTTTTAAAGTTTCAATTTATTTGTTTATTATTATAAATAAATAATTAATAATTAATAAATTTTAATTTTAATTTTTATTATCTTTTTTTCTTTCATTACTATCGTATCATTATACAAAACTTTATAAACACTCACAAACATCAAAGATAACAAAACAATTCTATTTAATTCAATCATTTCTTCTTAAATTTTATGAAAATAAAAATGGAACAAATATTTAGGGACGAAAGGAGTATTGTTTTTCTTTGGGTCTAAGGTCAAGGCAGAATTCATTATCAACAAATATGACCTTCTTCTTTGGTCTAACGTCAAGAAGAAAAAAGAGATAGTAATGAATAGAGGTCTTAGGTTAGGTCGGGCCTTATCATGGGGCTAAAGCCTGAAGGTCTTCCTTCAAGTTTCAGATTTCAGACCCACCAAAATGGTTGAACAATGAACGGGCATTTCAACAATTAGTTTTGGAAGGAAACAAGATCGAAGACCTCTACCTCTTGGCCTAGTGGCTAAGAGGCTTGGGAGGTCACAAGGCAGGGGCTCGACCCCTGCCATCCCACCACCCCCGGGGTCCGTGTACCCCGTATCGTACCAAAAGCAAAAAAGATAGAAAAGACAACTGCAAAGAGAAAAGCATTTGCCAACTCCAAATGCGTAAGCAAGCAAAATCCATATGGAAAAACAGATGGCAATAATTCAAGACAAGCAAATCTTAATCTGAACTAATTAAGATTTCAGAATTCATTTTTGGAAGGATTTATTTAGAGTCTTTCCCCTGACACAAATTCCCCTAAGGTTTTATCAGATTACAAGTACCGGGGCCAACCCTACTGGACACGCCTTTTCCTTGAAGGATAAGAATTTTGCACCTCACTAGAAGTACCCTCAGAATGGACAAGAAAAGAGAAATATAGCATGAAGTTACAATTGTATTCATCATTTCGCGAGAGCCACATTTAACATTTTATTACCATGAAGATATACAAATCAGGTCATAATGTCATCTCGTAACTGTTACTAATGAATATAATGTGGATGCTATTTGCTGATTGACACAAGTATGATAATCTGATCATAATCAGGGTACCTATCAGAGACCTTCCCCTCCCCCACCTCTTCCAATTTTTTCTCCTCAAAATGAAAAGATCAGGGAAAAGGTGGTTCAATTCGAAAAATATGCCATTTTACATAAATTACAAACAGCTGGCCGCTTATGTTACCGTTTATATAGCCTTCTCCAACCATCTTGGCAATCTCAACGAAACCTTCATTCCCATCCTGGTAAGCAAGACTGAGTACAAAAGATGCAGCAAGAACACAAAGGATGCACTATTGAGCAAAACCTGTTGAATTAGCATAATAACAGTAAGTGCTCAAGCACCCAACAAAAAAGGATATTATGTGGACATAGAGGGAAGTCATATGTACCAAAATCCCAAATAAGGAGTATATGAAATTCATTGATGGAGTTGTATTGATACCGATGGCCGCAAAAATGTAAGACAGAGAAGCATGAATGTTTACAGTGATCTACAAGCATACAAAAAGAACCATGTAAGTGAATTTCTCATACTGAAGTAGGTAAAAATACTAGAAATAAAAAATAATAAACATCTACCAAAGCCAGTATGTTTTCTCTTATCAAGAAAGAGGTTGTAAAGACATAGCCCATGGCACCCATTGATCTAGCCTGCAATTTTGAAAAGTTGTCAACCATGGCAGCTCGGGATAAAAAGAGATGGTTCCATTGTTTTTAGTGAGAAAGAATGCGCAAAAGGGAGAAACCTTACAATTGTGCACAACAAAATCGAGACACTCCAATCAGCTCCCATCCTGAGAAGACATAAAATGGATAGACCAAGAAACCAGTTATTAGATAATCTCAAATTCCAATGCATGAGAAACCCCAGAAATTCCTTTTTCTCTTTTAGTATTCCCCTTTTAAATAAGAGGCATTCATTAAACATACAGTAAAACCATATCAAAAACATATTTTTGATATGAAGAGGTGAAATGAACATATAAAGGGGCAAGCAAAAGAAGTTACCTCCACAAAGCACCCATTGTGAAACCAAGTATTCCATGTGTAAGCTGCAAGTGCAAATCTTGAAAAAGTTAGTCAAGTATTACCATTCCAATTATAGAAAGAAACTGTAAAATTCCAGTGCCACTACCACATTGCAACTTTGAAGAACAAGATATAAAATCCCAATTCCGGCGTTTGAGGTCGAAACTGGAAATAGTTTAGTGGCTTAATTCACAAGTCAGAGCAAGCAAAGCATTATCTTGTCAGCTTAAGACTTAGCTCACCAGAAAGTTTAGAGCTTTTACAGGGCCACACAAGACGAATAATAGCATAACAGTTGCCACCTGCCAAGATGAAAGACCATCTCAATATTTAGACAACAGACGACTTTCTAATAATAATCACATCATGAAGCCTCTTGAACCGTAACAAACCAATTGTTTCCTCCCACATGCAACACCCCATCTCATAGAGGAGATCACTATTGGCAATGAAAAGAAACATCCAAAGTAGTTCTGCGGCAAAAAAAGGAATCCTAGTTAGAAACATTTATAGTAATATACGTGGCCTGGAAGAAATTAACAACAATTACCAAAAACCAAATACATAGAGTTAATAGTGCTGCATAAACTTCTTAATGTGACTTTCTAAAAATGACCCATCTCAGAGAACTTAAGAAATTATAAGAAAACATAAATGGATATTCAAGCTAAGAGCTAGGAATATGATGCTCCATCCTTTTCTTTTCCTTCCTGTCAAAACAAAGTTAAATATTTATTACTAAAGCTCCAAGCTAACAAATGGTACGAACTACAAAGTGAGAATCTTTTTCTGAACCTTTTTCTTTTATAAAGCATCATCAGACCTAAAGACTTGAACTACACAATAATCTCATAAACCCCACGGCATGCTTTATATTCAAACTTGGCAACCACTTCACTTACAATAGCCTTGGGACGAAATAAAGTTTTAATGCTAATTAGAAGAAGAATAGAAACATTGCTTAAAATGTGGTAAGTCAAATACTCTAAACAATTGACAAAAAAACAGAGAAAGAAAGGCACTTTTTCAACTGATAATTTGGCAGAGATTAAACCAGAAAGAACCTCAATTGAGAGGGAATTGCTCAAGAAGTAGACAAGTCCAGTAACAGCAGCAAACATAGAACACTCGACCAATCTCAGTGTCTTCCTGTAAACGACACCGTCAGGTGCCAAGTCTTCAAATTCCACCGCCGAGCCATTGCTGGGTCCTCCTCTTTCTTCTTCTTCTTCATCGTCGTAATAAAGCGATGGTTCGATTTTGGAGATGCTTGGGAACTTGAGGCATTGAACGGTTTTAGAGAAGGCAAGCGAAGATGATTGGAATGGTAGTCTGGGAAAGAGGTGAGCAGAGGGAGAGGGAGGGAGACGATGAAGGGTAGTTTGGGAAATTCGGAAATGCGAAGGTTGATGTTGGATTTTGAGGAGAGTAATGTTCATGGCTCTCCTCTTGACCTTGGTTGTCTGTAGTTGCAGTTGAGCCGCGAAATTCGGAGAGCGAGAAAGGATAGATAGGGGGCTTTCTGGGATTTCGATGGGCTCAGCTTGGTCTCGGCATCCCCAAAAGTAAACGAATTTGATGTTGTTAATGGGCCAAACTGAGCCCATATTTGGGCCTCAACTTATGTTTAATTGGCACCATGGCTCACCTCGCTGAAGCCTGTGGTGATACAGTTAGACAAGGCCCAATCAAACCGGACCTCCAGTCGATGGCCTTTGCAAGGCCCAAACTCTTTTTTTTTGGATAAAATGTTAATGATTTTATTTAATCCAAAAGAAGCAGTGAAACTGCTACTATTTACAAGCATGTTCAATCTTTAGATTGATTGTACAAACAAATCAATGAGCTAAAGAATACCAAAACATTAGGCTTCTAAAATGCTGTTGCACACTCCCCAGCTGCTGCAAAGAAATCTATTGACAGGGTCAGCTAAGATATGTTTCAAAGAATAGATTCTACTTTGTATAACTCGAGTTATGCAGATAAGAATTTGCGAGGTTGGCATTGCAGGTCCTCCATATAGTCTGTCATTCCTCTCTCTCCATATATGATAAATGACAGCACACCATCCCAATCTACAAAAGAGACTTAATAAAGATCTGCCTTTGAAATTCTGTACACTCCACCTTAGTTCGCCACTCCAATTAGTGGGTGTCCTTAGAATGCCACAAATTCTTAACACCTTTTGCCATAGTTCTTTAGAGTATATGCATTCAAAAAATAAGTGATTCCTAGATTCCTGTTGCTGGTGACACAAAAGACATTTATTGTCAAATAAATTCATTCCCCACTTTAGTAATCTGTCTCTTGTGGATAGCCTATCTAATATGGTCATCCACGTAGTGATAGAGTGTTTAGGGATGTTGTTTGTGAACCAAATAAGCCTGTGACAATTGACTTTTTGGTTTTTCAATATTATAACCGGTCATGCTTGCTTTTTGTTGAAACCACCATTGAGCTGTTGGAATACAATATGTGCAACAGATTTCAACTTTAAGAGCTTTTTCAACGACCAGCTAGTTGAAGGAGATGGGTGATAATTCCCAAACTCTCTGGCCCACTTTCTTTAATATTTTCACTTTTTTTCTTTTTCTTTTACCATTTTTCAATTTCTTGTTATTTTTCTTTTTTTTAAAAAAATTAATCAAAGATATTCTCAAATGTCTTTGACTTGAAACTAATCATTTTCGAATCAATAACATTAAAGGTAAAATTTTGCTAATAAGTGAGCTTCTAAGTAATTAAACTTGTGTTCTCATATTTACCGAAACAGAGGTGTTCGACCAACATTGGTTGATTATAACTCTTTTTCTATCCTAATAATAATAAAAAAAAATATAAAACAACAAAATATTTGGTACTTTGTTTTAGTAGTGTATTCCCAAATACTTCCCTCCAAATCCCTTTGGGATTATTTGAATTGTATTGATACTCAAAAGCTCCTACTATCATTTTCAAATGTGAACATATCCAATGGGGTATACTTTTTAAGGCAGGCTGGCTTCCACCAAAAACAAAACAAAGGTAGGCATAAAAGTAAAAGGCATGTAGACCATATGACAACTATCATCATTCATTCGATATCCCTAAAATTTCAAAGTTTTATAGAAATTTTAATTAGAATTAGAATTTTTGAAGGAGCGCCCACGACCTTGGAGTCCCCCTTGAAGCATACATTACGGGAGGGTCACTTTTGTGCAGATTTCTTAGCTAAGGCATCGTGTGAGATGGAAACTGATTTTGAGTTCTTAATGATGCCACCTGTGGAATTTGCCCTTCGCTTGAAGCAAATGTTCGGAGTATGGCCTTCTTCTTGGGTGTTCTATGCCTTAGTTACTGTTCTCAATCTTGTTTCACCAAAAAAAGGAGCCTAATTAAGAGGGCTAGAATTTGAATTGTTGGAAATCTGGAAGATGAAATGTTGGGAAAATTGTTGTTCCTTAGTAGTAAAAGTTATGGAACATTTTCAATGTATGGGCAGAACTTTTAGCTTCACAATCCCAAAACTTAACCTTTTGGGATTCATCAATTGCAAGATTACAAAAATTATTAGTGAACAATGAACGATATGGAACATCATGATTATTGCCAATATCTCTAAATACAATAAAATAAGCAAGACCAAACTTTACTTAAAACGAAGATTATTTATTTGTCTCAATGATGCAATGCGGATCTTAGGTAGCTAGCATGCGTTGAGCATGCCGCCTTCCCATTATATATGTCTCAATTCTCACCATGGACATGCTTGCTTGAACCTATAACAAGCTTAATTACATTTCCCTTTGCATTCATTTTTCATTTTCTTTGTGTTTTTGTGGTCAAATTTTCTTTTCTCTGTTTGGTATTTATATACGAGCTTATTAGATCAAGAATGAAAATTTAGAGACCACTTGGCATGCATAAACTTGAAAAAAAAAAAAGATAATTCAAACACGAATTCTTTTAACCGAGAATATGTGTATCTATCATTGAACTAAATATTTTCGTGTGATTACTTAATGATGCAGCTAAACATTAGTAGGTTGTTTTGTCAATTATCAATGTTATTTAAATGCGAATATCCCTAATCTCAAATAACTCTATGTCATAGGTATTCAACTTCTGATTAACAAGAGGGCCACATTTTTCCTTGCAATGAAAGATGTAGGTAGAATGGAAAATTGCTAGTTCTAGTTCACCACGACAAGTTAAAGGGGACGTCTAGGATTGTAGATGGAATGTGACCCATCTAGTCTAAAAACATCCAAGACTTTTATAATATAAAATTTTCGAGTTTTGAGGCCTTGGTTGCGTGGGGCAGAGGTCTTAAATTGCCTCATACTTTCTAATCACCAAGATTACCCATGTAGCCCAGCATATCAGAACAGTTAATCTCCAACAGAAAATTCTAAAAATGAAATGCCAAAAGAAGTTAGGTATCCAATTCCTCCATGTACTGAGAGGTTGGGACCATCCGAGTAGATCTGTCGGTGGAACACGTGCTCAAGATCTACATGAAAAGAACATATAATATGATCATGAACCAGACCATGGCACAGAAGAAAGTGTGGACCAAATTAATATGTGCATGCTTGCATTAGCTCTTTATGGGCTTCACATATTTTTCTTCTTCTCTTCATTTGTTTTGAAAATTCTGATGGGTAACTTTCATTTCATCAAACCCAATAATAATAGTTAGTAGCATACAAGAACAAATGAAGAAACAATTCTCAATTTAGAGGGGAGTTTGTGTCATCTAGCAATGAGCATTTTGGAGGAAAAGTCAATACTCAGGAAATTAGGAAAAGTGAAGAAAATCCCGGGGAAAAGTTGACAAAACACATGACAGATTGATGGATTTGGACCATATATAATTCAAAAGACTTTTTTGATGGTGGGACTGATCTAAAGACAGAAAAGAAACTCTAGTGCCTGTATCCCCACAGGGGTAAGTAAAATCAAAGCAGATCAGAGTGCATGCAGCTCTCAGGTCTCTTGCAGAGTTTGGGGATGGGAGCTTGGTATAGCTTTACTGATGATCATTTTGGGTGTTGCATTTCACTTCTCTGTTCCCTACGCAATTATTTCATTCGGTATGTATATGTAATGTAAGATTTTCTACTTAGTATCCAACAATTACATTGAACTCTGACATACAGAATCGAGCCGCGTATTAGATTTTAAATAGAAAAATTTTGTCTAAACTTATTTTCTCTATTTACAATCACAATATATATAATGTAAGTTATTTAGTTTTAAGTTAAGGGTATGGATTGTATTTTAAGATAAGATGATCATGTATTTAAGATTAACATTAATGATGAATTATACTAAGAAGATTTGAATCTGCTAAAACAACTAAGCTCAGGGTAGACGAATTTATGAATTGAGTCACTTGTTCTTGACATTCCCTACACAATTATACATGCAAGAAACTAGTGCTTTCTACATCACTGTTTCCTGTGTCCAAAGAAAAAACGTAAAGCTAACGCCTTCCCTGTCCTCTGTATGCTTTTTATTATCCCATCTACCTACCTTAAAGTGTCAAGGTACCTTGCATACTTGAGAATCTTAAGAGTTCTTTAGCTTTTCTAACTTTACTACTCTCTCTCTCTCTCTCTCTCTCTCTCTCTCTCTCTCTCTCTCTCTCTCTCATCGACTTTCCCTTTAGTTTCCTCCAAAATTTGATCCTTTGCTTCCTTAGATCAGCTTCAATATATGCCTGCTATTAAAGCAAGCAAGCATTCGATCTTTATACCCTTTTTCGGTTTATGTGTCTTCTGTCTTGTCCAAGCTGCACCACTTCCTGATAAGCCAATCTTTCCAAGTTTGGAGTTTTATTTAGTACTTACATAATAATGAGGAGAAGCCATGAAAGAGAGAGGCAAAGCTGTGGAAGTATACAACAGCAATCATAATATTGATTTCTTCCAAGACTACAGCACTTCATCAGACGTTCCATGTAAGAAACATCCGCAACCATCTTCGGTTGGTGTTTGTCCTTATTGTCTCAAGGATCGTTTGATCAACTTGGTTTGTTCAGATTGTGGTGAACAGCGGTTCTCGTCTTGTTCTTGCTCTGAAATCTCCTCCAACCCTCGAACTTCATGCGCCGGTGGCGAGGTAGGCAGCGTCGGTCGTGTCTCATTCTTGATAGAGAACGAAAACAGGGATCAAGGTCCAAATCCGAATCCCAAGCCTAGAAGCAGTAGTACTAATAAATCAGAAGAAGTTTTCTTGCTCAAGAGAAGCAATAGTAGCTGCGTTGAGATCAAGAAAAAGAATGGGTTTTGGAGAATTGGAAGGTTGTTTAGGAAGAAGAGATCATCAGACAAAGATAATAATTGTGGCAAGAGTGTTGGTGGGAATATCGATGACAAAAGTGATTTGTGGGTTGTTGATTACATGGGCGTGTCAAGGTCAAGGTCTCTTTGCAGTTTCAGGGGCGGAGGGATTTTTGGATCGGAAGATGGAAGTGACTTGATGAACTTTTCAGGAGCCAGGAGCTCGATTTCAGCTGCCAGGAGTTCGGGTGTCAATGGTGGTTTGGGTTTTGATCCTGAAAGGAAAAGTGGGTTCAGTGAAGCAGAACCAAGGAAAAGTTGGTTTGACAGTGAAAGAAGAGACAGTACTTTCATCGAGTCTGACATTGCAGACATCAGAGCTATGAGAAAAGCCGGTGGTGGTGCTGGTGGTGCTGGTGGTCTCTTGGATGTCGACGGTGGTTTTAACGGTGGAAACAGGCGGGTGTTTTCTGTCAAGGAGAGTTATTTTACTGGTGGGGAAGATTCAGGCTTCATTGACTTAAAATTTGATTTTCAAGCAGATTCCAAAGGGGATTTCCCTGCTGTGAAGAAGGGTGCTCTGTCTGCTTTTGGCAGTATGAGAGATGGCGGTTCTATTGAAAATGGTATGGTTGGAGATGGCGCCTTCGGCAATGGAGGTTCATGTAGGATGACAGTGGATGAAAGAGGAATTAAAAAGAGCAGAAAGAGTTTCAAAGGATGGCGATGGATTTTCAAAGCACCTTCCAAATTGGAGCAGTACCGGGATGAAAAATGAAGATCTTATTCTTACAGACAATCACTGAGGTCCTCACAGGGTTAAGCCTGAATAGGCCATTAATTAATGTTCCAAATTTCTCATTCTTCTTTTCTTTTTTCCTTTCTTTTCCGTTCATTTCCATGTGATTTTGCTCACATACTTTCTCATGTAGTTATGTTGATTAATTAAGTACTACTATAATGAAAGAAAAGTGGCTAACACGAAAAAATGTCTCTGATTTCGCACTTCCATGCAAAACCCAATTTGAAGAAGAATTGTTCAGTAATTAAATGTGCATATTTTCCTTTTTAAAGAGCTCTTCTTTCAGATTACAAGGACGGGAAGTAAGAAGATGCTGGCCTGCTTGATTGATTAAGGCTTCAATTTTATACTCAATGATGCTAAAATAGTGCAAGAGTAAAATGCCTGGAGCATGTCTGATGATGAAAGCATTTGTGGCCTCGGCCCAAAAAAAGCATTTGTGGCCGAAATGGGCACTTGATATCGAGGTCCATGTCTCGATAAAGGAAACTTTACATTTGGCCCTTTACGCAGCTTTGGTCCTTTGGACTTTGGAGCACTCTCATTGACTCATAGAGCATTATAGAGCCATTAACCATTAGACGGGCTAAAGTTTTCATTTTATTGCAGGCCCCAAGGCCCACATCCAACCGAGGAAAAAAAAAAAACTTTTGAAGTGAATAGGTTTTGAGTAGATTACGTATCTAAATAAGAACACGTCGTTATGGTGGCACCTATGACCTTCTAACTAGAATTCAAACCAACTTAATCTAATTATCTTTGGATTATAAAACAGTAAATATGTTTCTATTCCAAATATTATCGAAATTGTCAAGATACTACTTTATAAACCAAGTCTATTCCAAATCATTATTGAAATTGTCAAGATACTACTTTATAAACCAAGTAACCAATTTAGTTTAATGACTCCTCTGAAGTTTGAAAACTAAAATAGAATTATCTTATAGACATATTGTGACATAATATATGGTTGATTTTGTTATTAAAATAATAGTACTAACTTAAATTACAAGTTAAAATTTTTTAGATTGAATAAAATGAGTTTAATGCCTTTTAAGTAATATCTTAGATTTAATCATTGGGAATGAAGAAAATATATTTAGAAAAACTTCCTCCTATTTGAGGTCTAATCAAACAGAATTAGTTTTAAAATTGTTAAAACGGATATAAATACCTATTGAATCTGATACCCAAGATCTCATTGCAAGACTGAACAATCCCAGTAAAGGAAGATGCTAGGAAACAATGGCAGTGGAAAAATATATTACTTCGATGGTGGGTTGCCTTCAGGATATTTCTTTTTGCTTTGTTAAACGAGAGTCTAATTGAGCTGTGGACTAGATAGCAAGGAGGACTCGGGCTCATGTATGCCGTGTTGACTGGGTGGTAAACCCACCCTGCTGAGCTACAGCGTTGGCTTTTACTATTTGGATTTTTTTGTTTTATGGTTGGCTTAATCAGTAAGTGTACAGTATCAAGATAGTATAGAAAAAAAAGTAGTATTTCAAGATATCATTCCTATGAAGACTACTATTTACTGATTTAATTAATTCTAGTTAAAACAAGCAATTAAATTAAAGAAGAAATTAACTAATTAAAACAGCTAATTAAATAAAGAGAAAATTAATAAATAAGAAAAAATTAGGACTTTGGGGTTCATTTGTAAGGAATAATTAATTATCATACAAATCTAATTATTCTAGTTGAAATAACGATTACACTAATGCATCTATGTCTTCTCTCAAGGTATAAATGTATATTCAATTAAGTAACTACCATCTCTCGATGCGTAATTCAACTTAATCAAACTCATTTAGCATAAGCATGGAATTCAATATCCGTCGATACATCGATATATCCATCGATATATCCGTGATCGATATGGATACTGCGATATTTTGTCGGTGGTCCTCAAACCACTGGATATCCGTCGATATATTCATATATCCGCGATATATATTGCGATATTTAAAATATCCGTTAAAATGTCTAGTTTAATTTTGTAATCTGGTCCAAATGGTAAATTAATTTGAAATACTTAGATGCTCGACTCAAATGAAAAATTGCTTGGCCTGTGGTGGAAACAAAAGGCTCAGGCCTAAATGTCAAATTCAATCGCTTTCTTATATTGCAGGATTCACTTAAGTAAAATTCAAAGTTGATGTCCTAAATACTAAAAAAGACGCTCCACACTTGGATATTTTTCTTATTCTTAAAATATTAATGGGGATCTCTCTTTATTACATCATGTATTTGACTTGTAATTACTTAATGGCAAAAACTTAGTTAACGCAACATTAAACTTAAATAGTAACTTAGGAAGCAGAAAAAAAATATAACTCTTTATAAATTATTGTATATATGTTTTTGATATGCTAATATTTTTACAAAAAGTTCTATATAACTCTTGAAGTTTTCTTATAAATCACCATTCTTAATTTAAAGAGCGTTGAAATTTTTAGTTTCTTTTTTTTTTCATTCTTCACCATCATATTTGAGTGAATTTGTTTTGGGCCTTATCTTTTAGTTCATGGTCACAAATTAACAAAGTAAAAATTTATCAAGTCTTTCAAGTTTTAGATCCTCAGTCAACTAGACAAGATCAATTTGGAAATAAGGTGAGATAAGATTCATCTTTATTTAAATATTTTAAAAATTTATAATTTCCTAAATAAAGTTTTCTTTTTGTAAAGATAATGTTGTTTAGAGAAGCTAGAAGATCTTTTGGGGAAGCATGTGCACGAAGTTCAAGGGCGACCATGAAACCCGATATAGATACAATTACAAAGTTGATTAATTCTCTATTTTCGCTTGAAAAATTATTATTACTACGATTCATTCAATATAAAATATTCTTTACTTTTTTATGTAGTTGATTGGTGGGAGTTATACGGGGAAAGTCCACCAATACTGCGTAAATTGGCTATGCAGACATTATTTCAAACTGTTTCATTTTCAACTTATGAAAGAAATTGGAGCACATTTGCTTAAATCCACACAAAGCAATGAAATCGATTAGCCCATAAAACTCTACAAAATCTTGTGTATTGTTATTATAACATGAAACTACGAGCTAGAGATATGGAAGCTGCATAAGATGAGATGTCAGTGCTAGACCCATTGAATCTTCTTGATGTTACTGTTGAAATTGGTGATGAAGATGAATATCCTCTTTTTCAATGGATTAGGCCTGCACATTTAGATGGCCGTGATATGAAGCCTAATCCTGAGATCAGCAGTCATGCTCAAGAATTTGAGATTGATGTTGATAAAGTGATGTCCGAAGAGGTTGGCTTAGATTCTTCATCAGATGAAACCATTGGTCCTCCACCTGGATTCGAAGGTCATTTAATGAATCAAGATGATGATGATGATGATGATGATGGTGATGATGATGATGATGGAAGAAGTGGGGAAAGGACTATAACAACAGGGACTCAGGGTGGGGGTGGAGAAAGAGGTACATAATATGCTTCAACGTATGATTTTTCATATGATAGTGATCATTATAGACCATTGAGTCCTTTTACCGGTGAGGCAACTTTTACACATGCTACACAAGATGATGACCATGGTCTCGCAAAGCTGGGCATGGAGCTAAAGGAAAAAGGGGGAAAAAAACTATGGGTAATCTTGCTGATGATTTTGGCTCCATGAGCATAATCACATAACAAAGTTCAGTCGGTTATAATGCACCAATGGAATCAAATTTTGGAAATTGGACTGATGATAGATATGGAGAATATAATTATGGAGCATCATATTCATCAGGTCAGTATCCGTCAGATTATTTCCATGAACAACAATCTTTTCACGATGATCAATCAGCACAACTACAGGTGAGTTATGGTCACTTCCCTCACCTTGAAAATCTTTTGGTAGCTAGTACAACTGATTATTATGTCCATGTGCACAATTATGTGAATAATTATAGGAATACCATGACTTGGCATGAATATTGCTGCTATATTCAGCCTACCGACGGAAGTCAGGTTAATACTTTTGAACCTTCAAGAAACTCAATGTAGTATTAAATGAGGTTGGAAACTTTGTATTATCAGTTAAACTTTGTAATATTTGATGTTGTTGGATATAAATATGTCACAAATATGCTTGGTTGTCTTTTTTAATTATATTTCATACATTTTCGCCTATTTAAATAATTAGCAATACATTAATCACACATCTAAATATACTTTAATTAAGATATTATGACTCTAAAATATGTAAAAATATGTAAATAAACATAGGGTAAAATTTCATTTCAAAATTCTAACGTTTACTATAAATATCCATGATTTTATATCATTTTTTACCACTTTTTTGCGATATCGATATTTTTTGTGATATATCCGTCGATATATCCGTAATTTTGAGGGTGCGATATCGATATGGATATCGATATCTAATTCCATGAGCATAAGTAATCAATAAGTTATCACTCTAGTTTACGATATCTCTATAATGTTTATTCTTCTAGTGCACGGATCATACTTCTCATTTCAATACTTCATACAATCTCTAAGAGTGAATTTATGGTGATCAAGTATAAATTCAGGATTAAGAACAAGAAGAATAAATTCAATTATCAAATAATCAAAATATGCATAGATAATTGAAAATCCAAACAAGTTACATCTCTAACCCTAACTAGGGAACTAGTTACTCAAAATAAAATAAGAACAAAATAAAAAAAAATAAAAAATAAAGTCTAAGATATAAAATCTAAGACATCCTAAGAGAACCCTAGGATGAGTATTTATACTAATAGCTAACTAAGTTACACATAATTACTTGAAAAATAAGGTAAAGTCCTAATCAAATTTGGACTGGAAGCCACGTCACAAAAGCCATGAACCCAACTTGATTTGGAACTTGAAAATCACGTCTCCCGCACGGGATTATGTTGACTCAGGCGCGGGAGTCGTCTTTTTATTTCACTGGCTGCTTTGCTGGAATTTCGCTCCACTTTGGTCTTTCACATGCACACTTGTCTTTCCTTGCTTTGTAATTCACGTGAACTACCATCGCTGGCTTATGTGGCAAATAGCTTATGGCTGACTTTTTCTTCCATTGACCTTTGACTTATTTCTTTGCTTAAGACCATGTGACAATCACAAGGCTGACATGGTTTTCTTTTCTTTGTTTTTAATGTCTTTTTAATCCATTTTCTATGGAATTAGCTCCAAATTAATATCTACGAACAAATAAATCAAATATAAGAGAATATCTTAAATTTCATATTAATTTAAACCATAAAAATACTAAAATATGTATTAAATTAATAATTAAATATACATTAAATATGACCTTATTATTTTCCCTGTTGGCACATTGTGCCTTTGTATGAACAAAAGAAAAGTACTAACTTAAAAGGAAAATTATCCCAGGCAGGTTAGAAATTTGACACTAAAGCGAAAATATAAAATATTCTTACTATCTCTTTTCGAAATCATTGGTAAATAAATACAAGGAAATTTTTATCTTTTCTCCTCATAGTGTGTAACATGGTAGGATTTTTTTTTTTTTACTTTTACCTCTCTCTCTCTCTCTCTCTCTCTCTCTATATATATATATATATATATATATATTCAATTTTCCTCCTATATTGTACTATAAAATAGAATAAAATAACTTGCACTTGTATTACTAGCTTAGAGATAGGAGCCAAATTCTACTCACATGTGAATGCAAGAAAATTGGTTACGTAAAGAGTAAAGAGAGGGGCATTTGATTAAAAAAAGTTTCCCTCAACGCGTGACTAAATTTAAAAGATCATTCCCCTCTTGAGATGTATAACAGCCTTTTATTAAAGGGCGATGTTACTTTGTCTTTTTCTTTTCATGCTTTACTACAATATTAGAGACAATCTCTCTGAAATTAATGTAGACTCCATGTAAGATGATTGATGAACAATTTATAATTTGGTCAAACTTAATAGTTTACTGATGTTGCCTGTAGACACTATATTTTTACTTTATTATTTCATATTTTTTATATATTTATATTTTCATTATTCTTATTTTTAATTCTATTATCAATTCTATTTACATTTTTTACTCTTTATTGGGTCCTGAGTGCTTAAGGTTTGCTTGGCTAAATTTTGGACTACTTATCAATTGGAATTAAAGGTCCAATTTTTATTTGGGATTACAATAATAAAGCCTAATTCACCAAAGTTACAAAGTTATAAAGGCCCAAACATTTTTTTTTATATATAAATATAGATATCTCACAAAAATATAATACAAACAAAAAAAAAACAAACGAAAAAATGCAATTTGAAAAAGAAAAAAAGAAAATAACAGAAATTTAGGATTGGGGATGAGAGCACGTCTCTTCCACCCCATTGGCTGTTTTGTTTTTCTAAGTGGCCTCTCTCTCTCTCTCTCTCCTTATGGCTTTTCTTCCTGGATACCTCCAAAGATAACAGAATGGAGCCAAAATCTGAACAGCAACAGAAGAATTGTTGCTGCTAATTGATTTATTTGCAAAGGACCCCAGCGTCCTTGTCAAGGCTTTGTCTTCTTACAATTTCCACTGCTTTTATTGTTGCTACTAATTGAATTATTTGCAAAGGACCCCAGCGTCCTTGTCAAGTTAGCTTTGTCTTCTTGCAATTTCTACCTTTAATTCAACGCAGCCTACACAAATTTTGTTAGCTAATGACAAGGAATAGAAAGTAAAATTAGCTTTTTGAAAAGAAATAATTTTTTTCATTTCTTTTATTGTTGTTACTAATTGAATTATTTGCAAAGGACCCCAGCGTCTTTGTCAAGTTGGCTTTGTCTTCTTGCAATTTCCACCTTTAATTCAACGCAGCCTACATAAATTTTGTTAGTTAATGATTGTTTTCAATTGCTAAAAAATTCAATGGAGAGAATTTCTGAAGTGATGATTACTTCCACTAAGGGACTGTTTGGAAGATAAGTTTTGAAATATGAGAATCTTGAAAATTATTTCAATTCGGAAGAGTATGGAAGCTTGAGCAGATTAGTGACAACATACTTGATGGCACTTTCAAGACAATCCATAAAACAAATAGTGCACCTGCTGCTCCGGGACAGCTATTATTATTTCTGAAGAAATAGACTATTGATGACGCCTTATCACTTCAGCTAATCATATTTTCTGTGGGATCTCGTTTGATGAATTTTTCAAGTATGGTACCATTATGCAATCAATGCATAACAAGACCCATTTGTCATTTCAAATAGCAAACCCCACGTGATTCTCTTGCATAAATTAGCTAATCATGTTTTCTGTAGGGCCTCGTTTGATGAATTTTTCAAATATGGGAACATTATACAATCAATGCATAACAAGACCCATTTGTCATTTCAAATAGCAAACCCCCCACGTGATTCTCTTGCATAAATCAGCTAATCATGTTTTCTGTAGGGCCTCTTTGATGAATTTTTCAAATATGGGACCATTATGCAATCAATGCATAACAAGACCCATTTGTCATTTCTAATCAGCAAACATCTCCACGTGATTCCCTCAGCCAACTTCTCTCCTTGTCAACTTTTCTCCTTGACAGCTGGGTGATCCTCCAAAGACAGCAAAAGTGGAGTCAGTAATATAAACAACCAATTGCACCAAAGAAAAAAAAAATAAAGAGGGGGGCCAAGCAAAGAAAAATGTAGAGAGGGGGGCCAAGCAAAGAAAAATATATAAAGAGAGGCCAAGCAAAGAAAAAAGAGAGGGAGAGGGCCAAGCATAGCCGATCACAAGAAAAAAAAGAGAGAAAAGAAAAAGAAAAAAGGGGAGTGCAGTTTTTGTTCCAGAGTTTTTTTTTTTTTTTTTGGGTCTTCTCTTTGAAATCTAAATTGTGGAAAGTTAGATTAGGGTGGAGAGAGTAACATACTTGCTTTCAGGGGAGATCCAACAGTGTTTTTCTTACATCAAACTCTCTAGTTTTAGTTGTTCTTGAAGTGGATCTTGATGTTTGTGGGCTACTTCAGTGGAAATAAACTTTGGATTCGAGTTTGAAGTGAGGAGGAAAGCGATTTTTTGGGAGCTGGAGGTTCCGATATAGTGGCTGATAGTGTCCAGCTGGTTAGACTCTTGGTGTTCGTAAACGAAAGTGGCATAGTTGGGGTTTGGTGATTCAAGGATCATCATTATCCAACCAGGGACTCACACTTTTTGCTCGGCTGGTTTGACCCATTTAGTAGCAGCAACCTTCCTTTCATTATTATATATATATATATATATATTGGTATATTTCCACTCCATTTTTTATTAACTTCATATATTTAGACTTGGGTTAGTTTTCTATTTGCTTTTGTTGTTTTTATGTATGACTAATTTAATGTTTACTTGTGATTTGGCCTGCATAATGTTACGGTTAAGATGGTTTCAAAAGGATAAAAAAAAGATATATAAAATAAAAAGGGAATAATTTGATGATAGGATAATAAGTTGAGTGATAAGAAAACCGTATTCCTTGGGTAGTATTCCTTGAGTAATGTTTACTTTTTTGTTAAATCATATTCCTTGGTGGGAGTAATTCAATGCCGTTAGTAATATAAAATGGGAGAATAGAAATACAAAGGTTTTAGTTAACAAAAGGAAATAAGATTTCCTTTATAAAAAGGAGTAGCATTTTTTTTCTTTGAAAATAAAATAAGAAGACGAATTAATTCAAAGTTAGATTTCCTTCAAGAGCATCATTTTTCATAATTATTATTGTCATCCATGCGAGTAATGATATGCAAGGATAATGAGGGTCCAATCATGGAATCCGGTTCGGGAAGGTGAAAATTCACACCCGATCGGGTTCCTAGGTAAGAGATCCACTTTGAATCGGACCCAGAATTGGGCGAGGTTCACGGTGGGTCTTGATAAAATCCTTACTATCCTTATTTTTTAAAATTGATAAGATAACATTTCATATGCCATGCATTTAGGCATCTAAATAAATTATAGGTGTTAGTTTTAAAAAATAAATAAATCAATAATGATAAATTCTTAAGCCAACAAAGACAATAAAACCTTTACGTTAAATAATAAAAGTAAAAGAGTGATCACCTATGTCTAACAAAATCCTTACAAGTGGTTTAAGCTATGAGGATTTAATCACGGGATCCGGTTTGGGAGGGTGAAAATTCACACTTAGTTTGGATTTTTAGATAAGAGACCCATTTTGAATCAGACCCAAAATTGGGCGAGGTTCATCGTAGGCCTTGATAAAATCCTCGCCATTTTTTTAATTGGCAAAAATAAGATTTTACTCCTTAAACATTCAAATGTTCAATAAAAATTACAAATTTTGAAAAATCTCAAAACCAAAATATAAAAAAATAAAAAATAAAAGTTGTTCAAAAAAGAATGGAGTAATAAAATGGACTTTTGAAAAAAGGCTATCCAATAGTTTTATTCTAAATGTTAATTTCTCAAAAAGAAAAAAATTGCTTTTCTTGAATAAAAAATGAATTTCCCAAAAAAATCAAAAGTTGAAAGAATTCACTTGATATTTTTTTAAAAAAATGTTGATTTAAGATGATAATAATAAACCTTGATTCATTTAATGAATTTTGATCTCATTCAAAAATAATATAAAAAAATATTTTGAAATATGGTTTTCTCTCAACTTTTCATAAGTATAAAAAAAATTTCGAAACTTGCTTTTATTTTTTTAAGTTTACTTCAATAAAAATAATAGAAAATTACAAAAAATAAAAAAAATCAAACAAAAAGGAAAATTTTAAAGACATATTCTTAAGGCCTAAATATTATTAAATTAATCGGTATTGTCATATTGATGGGCGTTGTGGGGGTGCTCATCCTTCCCCGTACGTAATCATACTCCCGACTCCAGTTCTCCGTTCCGCAGACCGGGACCTACCTAGCTTAAGTACGCCATCTAACGGCCAATGCTAAGTTAGGTAGATGCTTAATAGGTGACTAACCGCACCTAAGCAAAAATGGTTAGTGGCGACTCCGTGAAATTCTCTTAAGTCCCAAATCCGTCGTCGTCTCGGGTAATGTTGCGACATTGCCAATGAGGAAATGTAAGCTAGGAAGATTCGCAGGCATTGTCCAAAATGTAAGATATAAAATTGAAATACTCAAGATCTTAAGTAAATATTAGAACACAAGTGAATAATAAATAATATACATGCCTGATTGGGCAGCCATGATAATTTAACGGAAGCAACAATGTGTTTTTGGTCAAGCTATGGCCTTCCTCTTCTTCTTCTTTTCAGATGGCAGATCTCAATGGGAAGAAACTGACGTTATGAAGAGAAGAGGGGACCTTCGTCAACTATTTATATTAACCCTAATTATCCCAGTAGTAATCCTCCTCATAAAAGGCCTACTGGGCCAGGACTACACAACTGCCATACCACACTAATTCAAAAGAGATGTGCAAAGCCCATACAATAAAGATCACTTATCAAAATCGGGCCTTCATGCTTGTTTTCCACATGGACCAAATTACTAGCCTATTTTAATAAACAACAAATGACCAATTAATAGTAGCCCACAAAATAGAAAATTCTAACATTCTCCCACTTGGGCAATATTAATTGGTGTTTATTTTAAATTGTAGAAAACATTTTCAAAATATGACACCAGGCTAGTTAACTTAATTTTTGATGTGGCCACAATTTGAAAACAATTCAGTCCATAGAAACAACATCTCATGATCCTGTCCATCAAAACCAACAAATACTGAATCATGGCAGCCTTTGTACCCCTTAATGATACAAGACCAATCCATGGTTACAAGTACAAGTGATCTTATCGACAATGGATCTTAGTGTGGTTGTGTAGCAAGAAAATAGTATCAAATGTGATCTTAATGTGCTACTTTCATTGTCGGTTCTCTTTATGATTTCTCTAAACAATATGAGAAATCTCTTTGGCATCAACAATATGCCTGTATGTCTCCCACTGATCCTTGAGATCACTATATGGTGCCATTTATGAGACATACCCAATTGACAAAACAGTCCTACTTAAGAAAGACACCAAGTATTAAGATTTTACAACATATATAAGCAAATCTTCATCAAAGTACATGTACATGTGAAATTAGAAGATAGCATGGATTATTCTCAATAAGAATCATCAATCAATCATCATAATGATGTCTCAAAACATAAATGAGTCTCAATATAAATAATGTAAACTATAATGTGAGAATTCATAACTCCCACTAACCAAGTACATCAAAAGACTCAATAACACCCATGCTTTCAACATGTCTACTAAATACTATAGGTCTCAACCCTTTAGTCAAAGGATCAGCAAGCATACTATCAGTGTCAATGTGCTCAACAACTATGTCACCATTTTTCACAAAATCCCTCACCTTGAGGTATTTTATCTCTAAATGTTTAGACCCACTCGTAGTTTTGTTGTTCTTAGAAAACAACACTGCAGATCTATTATCACAATAAATCATCAATGGTCTAGAGATAGAATCAACAACACAAAGGCCTGAAACAAAATTTCTAAGCCAAATAGCTTGCGTAGCAGCCCCATAACAAGCAACAAACTCAGCCTGCATAGTTGAAGAAGCTAAGAGTGTTTGTTTAACACTTTTCCAAGAAACAGCTCCTCCAGCTAACATAAAAATGTACCCTGAGGTGGACTTCATATCATCCTAACATCCAGCAAAATCAGAATCTGTATGCCCAATAATCTCAAGATTATCCACCTTTCTATACACTAACATATAATCTTTAGTCTTCTGCAAATACCTCATTACTTTCTTAGCAGCAACCCAATGATCTAAACCAGGGTTAGAAAGATTCCTGCCAAGAACACTTACCGCAAAGGCAATTTTAGGTCTGGTGCAAACCTGAGCATACATGAGACTCCCCACTACACTGGAATAGGGAATGCTCTCCATAGACTTCATTTCCAAATCATTCTTTGGACACTGATTGAGACTAAGCTTATCACCTTTAATGATAGGTGCATCTCCAGGCTTACAATTTTGCATATTAAACTTTTTAAGCACACGATCAATATAAGCCTTCTGAGAAAGTCCCAATAAATTCCGAGATCTATCCCTATGAATCTTAATCCCAAGCACAAAAGAGGCTTCACCAAGATCTTTCATGTTGAAAGTCTTGGTCAACATCTGCTTAGTTTCATGCTACAATCCAACATCACTACTAGCAAGTAAGATGTCATCTACATACAGTACAAGAAAAATGAATCTACTCCCACTGATTTTAAGGTATATGCATTGATCAACCTTATTCTTCTCAAAACCCATGGAAGTAACAACCTCATCAAATTTCAAGTACCACTGTCTAGAAGCTTGCGTAAGCCCATAGATAGACTTTTTGAGTCTACACACCAAGTGTTCACCTCTAGGCTCCTCAAAACCCTCAGTTGCTTCATATAAATCTCCTCACTAAGATCGCCATTCAGAAAAGCTGTCTTCACATCCATCTGGTGAAGCTCTAAGTCAAAATGCACTACCAAGGCCATAATGATTCTAAAAGAATCCTTGGAAGAAACTGGTGAAAAAGTCTCATTATAATCTACTCCTTCTTTTTGAGTAAATCCTTTTATCACTAATCTAGCTTTAAATCTCTCAATTTTCCCTTTGGAATCTTTCTTGGTTTTATAAACCCATTTGCAACCAATTGGCCTACAACCATTTGGAAGCTCAACAAGCTCCCAAACACAATTTTGAGCCATAGAGCTCATCTCATCTTTCATTGCATCCATCCACATATCACACTGAGAACTACTAACAGTTTCACTAAAGCTCACAGGATCCACAACATGACTAATATCATAATCACTTTCTCCAAGAAAAACAACATAATCACCAGAAATGGCTGACCTCTTTTGCCTAGAAGATCTTCTCAAGGGAACATCAACCTCATTATTTTGAATATGAGGAACTTCAATTGGAGCATTATCAATATTTCGAGGAAGAGGATCAATAATGTGTTGCCCAAGATCTTCTCTCTCAATATCCATAGGCACCACACTACCTTGTGAAACAGGCAGAGGAAGATCAACATGTCTAGCAAGTTCACTATCAACATTATTTACCACAACATCATCGGCTATATCCCATTCAAGAAATTTCGCCACTTGTGATTCCACAACTTTGGTGCCACGTGTAGGACAATAGAATCTATATCCCTTAGAATGGGCTGGGTATCCTATAAAGAAGCAGCGAGTAGTTCTAGGTTCAGTTTTCTTTTCAGAAGGATTATAGATTCTAACCTCAGCAGGACAACCCCAAACTCGAAAATGGTTCAAACTAGGTTTCCTACCAGTCCACAATTCAAAAGGTGTTTTGGGAACAGATTTACTAGGTTCTCTGTTAAGAATATACGAGGCGGTCTTAATGGCTTCACCCCAAAAAGACTCAGGAAGATTAGTTTTACTCATCATGCTCCTCATCATATCCTTAAGGGTGCGATTACGCCTTTCAGCCACACCATTCTATTTAGGACTACCAGGCATAGTATATTGGGCAACAATCCCACACTCTTGCAAGTATTTGGCAAATGGACCCATATGCTGCCCAGTTGTACCATGTTTGCCATAATACTCACCACCACGATCAGACCTAACAATCTTAATGACTTTCCCTAATTGTTTTTCTACTTCAGTTTTAAAAACTTTGAATTTTTCAAGAGCATCAGATTTTTCATCAATCAAGTAAAGATAACCATAACGAGAAAAATCATCAATAAAAGTAACAAAGTATTTTCGACCACACAAAGTAGGTGTAAGAGGTCCACTAATGTCAGTGTGCACAATTTGCAAAAGGTCAGAACTTCGAGTTGCCCCTTTCTTCTTAGTCTTAGTCATTTTCCCTCTAATGCAATCAACACATGTGTCTAAGTTTTCAAAATCAAGAGAAGGTAAAATGTTGTCTTTTATAAGTCTTCCAACTCTTTCATTAGAAATGTGACCTAATCTTTTATGCCACAACAAAGAAAACTTCTCTTTAATCAAAGGCCTTTTAGACACAATGTTTTCAATATTCATGCAACTATACTCATTATTTGGAGATAAACTCAATTTGTAGAGACAATCAACAAGTTTAAAATTTCCAACAATATTTGAATTTAAAATCAAATCAACATTTCCATTTCCAATGCCAAAGTAGTATCCAATTTTGTCTAAAGCAGAAACAGAAATCAAATTTCTCCTAAAAGATGGAATGTGGAAAACATAATCCAAAACAAGTTCAAAACCAGAACTCAAATTTAAACCTATGGTTCCTACATGCTTAACATCTATTTCAGCATTATTTCCAACTTTAAGCTTGGCCTCACTCTCACTTGGCTTCCGTTTGCTTTTGAATCCCTGCAATGTACAAGCAACATAAACAGTTGCACCACTATCAAGCCACCAAGAATTCGGTGGGGCACTAACAAAATAGGATTCATAACAAACGAGAGCTAGTGAGTTAAGGGTTAATGAGTTACCTCCTTGTTTATTCTTTTTCTCTAACCAAGATTTAAACTTGAGGCAATCGACCCTGACATGACCTTTCTTCTTACCAAAGAAGCACTTGACATCTTTCTTAATGGCAGCATTTGGACCTCCTATCCCTTTAGTCTGACCACTAGCCTGTCCCTTATCATCCTTAACCTTATTAGGAGCATTAAATCTAATCTTCCCAAGTTTTCCAAGGTTCTTTCGGTAATGAGGTTTGGAATGGGTGGTAAGTAAGGCAATCTCATTTTTTTCTTTCTTGAGTTTTTCTTCCTCAGAAACACATTTGGCAATAAGGTCATTGACACTCCAGGTTTCATTCACAGCATTATAGGCAGTTGATTTGGGTGAACTCATGAGGTAAAGCATTTAAGGCATGGTGAACAAGGAATTGGTCAGGGAGAGATATTTGATGGGCACCTAGTTTGGTTTGAATGTGGACCAATCTCATAATGAAATCTCTAACACCTCCTTCACTATTGTACTTCATACTCGTCAGCTCACTCATAAGAGCCCCAGCCTCAGACTTATTGGATTGTTCATGCCTATTGCCTATAGCAGCATAAAGCTCTTTAGCATTTTCAATCTTTTTTAGACCACTCATCAGATGTTCAGCAACGGTTCTCCTAATGGCCTCTACACACATACGGTTTGCTCTATCCCATTGAGCAAACAACTCCTTTTCAGCAGCAGTGCTCTGATCAGTGAGAGCTGCAGGCTTATCAACACGCAAGGCTATGTTTATCTCACTCATAACAAAAGCAAAGTTCAAGTCCTTAGACCACCTTTTATAATTAGAGCCATTCAGAACCTCAACAGTAGCTTGATTCTTATTTACACCAAAAGTCACTAATTAAAACAAAAACAATGCAACTTATTAGTTAATGGGCAAATATATTAAGCAACAATTCATAATGTGCCAATGAACAACCAAAAGCCCCGGTGTATCATCACAGACTCCCTTTTGGGCAGAGAATGTAACATACTAATAGGTACTCTTCATATAAAGCTAACATGAGATATTCCAATTTTGAATAGCTATCCCCTTTGGGCAGATAGAAATTCTAAACCAGTTTACCGCAATCACAATGCTTTATTTAACATACCAAATTGACTTACACAATAACCCCCTTTGGGCAGGCAATTGTATAAAACAATCAAGGTACAATCCCGTAGCCAATGAATGAGATAATCTTCTATTAATATCAATAAATGAGCCACTTTGGCAGCCAAACACTTATATCAACTAATAAAAGACTTTCTTAAACCGGGAAAAATTTAAGTTTACCCAATACAAAATTTGTATACTTGACAAAATGTATACAATAGATCATTCAATATGAGATACGGATACCAAATGTATCTCATGGTCTTTCAAAAATTATATGTTACATTTAATCACAATGTCTTAATCCTTAACAAATTAATAATAACAATTTCGAGATTCCAACAAGTCATGCATATAAAATAAGTCTAAGAGAATATATATTTTGGCCTATATTAGGAAATTACATATTACCAAACCAATCCTAGAATGCCAAAATATTTCACAATAAACAAAATAATAAAAAATATGCCATAACTTGTTAAAAATAATAATAATAATAATAATCATAATAACTGAGTAAGAATTACTCAAAATAACAAAAAATGATAGAAAAGATAATAAATGAGTGCAAATATAATGGAATAAAGCAAACAGACAAAACTAAAGAAAATTCCAACATTGCACGCGCTTCCACGTGCCTAAAACAGCAAGTTAACTTCTGTAGTCAAGGGTCAAACTTTGACCGTTGACAAGCCAAATTCCAAATCGTCTTCAACCTCCAGCCAGTATAGCTCAACTTGCTAAACCAATTTTTCGATCCCGTTCGGGTCAGTTTTATTTTTAACTAGTTTTAATAAATTTTTGACTACCGAAACTTCATGTAATCTCAATTTCGACATATTTATACAAAATCCATGTATCAAAATTTATTAAAACAGCAAGAATTGAAATAATAAGCAAGAAATATTATGGGTTTTAAGCTAATTCATAAGCCGTATAAAATATTGATTACCAGTCAACAACGAAATCAACTTTTATGCAATCTAAACTTATTATTCGACTAAATAAGAAATAAGCAATAATAAGTATAGATGAATATTCATAAAGTAAGAGGAATAGAAAAAAATCCGACTCTCCAAAACTTAATCGGAATAATTTTGCCCAAAATTGATCTACTAAAAATAAAATAATAAATCTGATTTGGGTCTTAATATCACTTAAAACCTAGCTCTGAATACCACATGTAAGATATAAAATCGAAATACCCAAGATCTTAAGCAAATATTAGAACACAAGTGAATAATAAATAATATACATACCTAATTGGGCAGCCATGATAATTTAGCGGAAGCAACAATGTGTTTTCGGTCAAGCTATGGCATTCCTCTTCTTCTTCTTTTCAGATGGCAGATCTCAATGGGAAGAAACTGACGTTATGAAGAGAAGATGGGACCTTAGCCAACTATTTATATTAACCCTAATTATCCCAATAGTAATCCTCCTCATAAAAGACCTACTGGGCCAGGCCTACACAACTGTCATACCACACTGATTCAAAAGAGATGTGCAAAGCCCATACAATAAAGATCACTTATCAAAATTGGGCCTTCATGCTTATTTTTCACATGGACCAAATTATCAACCTATTTTAATAAACAACAAATGACCAATTAATAGTAGCCTACAAAATAAAAAATTCTAACACAAAAACCCAGTTAGAATTTGTTAAAGTCAAGTCGCAACTTCAAGGAAGACTCATATGAAGCCGATTTGAATTCGGCTGTAAAAAGTGGTTGGGAGATTTGTATACATAATCATCAAATATTCACATCTTCCATATATATCCCTTGAGAAAGATCAGAGTGATCCAGAGACCAGATGGCGGCCGGAGATGCTGTGAGCTTCTTACTTCACAAAATCGACTTTTTAATCAGTCGAGAATGGGCCCTTTTGAGTGGGATAGATAGCCAAGTTGATGGCTTACGACACGAATTTGAGACAATCAATGCGTTGCTTCGAGAGGCTGATAGAAAAGGAGAAACCAGTGAGCAACTGAGCGTGTGGATCAAACAAGTACGCGATCTGGCTTATGACATTGAGGATGTTCTTGACATGTTTGCCTTCCATGCAGCTAAAGCATCTCGTCGATTTCCTGAATTCCTTCAATTGATGAAACGTCGCTCGATCGCCTCTCTCATCCAAGACATCAACACTAAGCTTTGTAGTACCAAAGAAACAAGGGAAAGATACCATGCCATTAATTATTCGAGAGTCTCAAGTTCTGTTTCTGGAAATGACAACTATCTTTCTCCTACAATTGCCTCTTTGTACATGGATGAAGCTGACATCGTGGGGATTGAAGAACCTAGAAACAAGCTGATGGCATGGGCTGCTGATGGAAAACCAAACATAAAGGTCAAGTTTGTAGTCGGTATGGGTGGATCTGGTAAAACCCTTCTCGTCAAAAAAGTGTTTGAGAGACTCAAATCCGGATTTGACTGTTCAGCTTGGATTCCTGGATCACGGTCCATGAAGAAAGAGGAACTGTTATTGACAATGATGAAACGATTTTTTGACTCCAGGCGAGAACAACTTCCTCAGGAATTTTTCACCATCAGTCTGGTTCAGCTGCTGGATAGATTGAGAAGCTATCTTCAAAACAAAAGGTACCTTATAGTCTTTGATGACTTATGGAGCAAAGATATATGGGAACCCATCAATTTTGCATTGCCAAAGCAAAACTCTGGCAGAATAATTATCACTACACGAAGAGGAGACGTAGCTCATTTCTGTAGCCATAACTCTTCTGTTAGTATCTACAACATACAACCTCTGTCTTCAGATAATGCTCGGGAGCTGTTCTACAAGAAGGTTTTCCCATTGAGCAATGAATGCCCTGCTGGATTGGTCGAATGGTCGAGAAAACTCTTAAACCAATGTGAGGGATTGCCACTCGGAATTGTTGCAATGGGCAATCTTTTATCAAATATGGACAAAACAGCAGATGCATGGAGGAAATTACATGACAGTCTCGGATCAGAGCTGGGAAGTGAAGGCTGTCTTTCAAGCACATTGGATGTATTGTCTGTCAGTTATAATGATCTGCCCTATTATCTCAAATTTTGTTTGCTTTACTTCAGCGTCTTTCCAGAAGATTATACAGTTAAGCATGGAAAGTTGATTCGATTGTGGATATCAGAGGGACTAATCAAAGAAGTGACAGGAAAATCACTTGAAGAAGTTGCGGAGGACTACCTTACAGAGCTTATCCAAAGGAAGCTGGTTCTAGTGAATGAAACGAACTTTGATGGGCGAGCGAAAAGCTGTCGTGTTCATCATCTTCTGCACAAAATTATTCTCTCAAAGTCTCATGAGGAAAACTTTTGTCGAGTTTCTACAGGACCAGAGATGAGTTTGAACGAGAAAGTTCGACGCTTATCCATGCACAAGACCTGCAGGAACATGTCGCAAAAGAATTTTCCTCGTGCTCGTTCCTTGTTCGTGTTTGGAATGGAAACGTTAAGCGAATCTGAAAGCCAAACTGTTCTGTCAGGTTTTAGCATATTGAAGGTTTTGGATCTTGAAGGTGCACGTTTGGACAAGTTTCCGAATGCAATTACCGATCTTGTCCTTTTAAAGTACTTGTGTTTGAGGAATACAAACATCAGAAAGCTTCCAAAGTCCATCAGAAAGCTTCAAAACCTGGAGACCTTAGATCTCAAGCTAACTTTTGTGACAGAGCTACCAAAAAAGGCCAGCAAACTTAAGAAACTACGCCATCTGTTGATCTACCATTACAACGCTAAGAATCACTTGCAAGGTTTCAAGGCCGGCAGACGAATTGGGGAATTATTAGCCTTACAGAAAATATCATTCATAAAGGCCAACGGAGATGATGAAATTATGAAGGCATTGGGAAACCTGACTCAGCTGCGGAAGCTGGGGATTACTGACCTGAGAGAGAAGGATGGGAAACATTTATGCCTGTCAATTGGCAATATGAACAATCTCCAATCTCTGGATGTAGTCTCAATTAAGGAAGACGAGTTTCTAGACCTAAATTCGATGCCTACTCCTCCAAAGCTTCTCCAACGTCTGTGCTTGAGAGGTCGCTTACAAAAGGTACCAGACTGGGTATCTTCCTTACATGACCTGGTCAGGATTCGGTTAAGGTGGTCCAAGTTAGAAAGCAGCCCAGTCGATGCTCTTCAAGATCTTCCTCATCTATTGGAGCTCCAACTTATCGATGCATATGCTGGAAAAAGTTTGGTTTTTCGACCAGGAAAATTCCAAACGCTGGAGGTTTTGGAGTTTGAAAGTTTGAACGCTCTGGAATTTGTTAAAGTGGAACAGGGTGCTCTGTCTTCCCTGCTAAAGCTTATCACAAGAAAATGTCAAAAGCTGAAAATGGTCCCTGAAGGGATTGAGAAACTGTTACATCTAAGAGAGTTCCACCTCTACGACATGCCTGAGAAACTGGTAAATGGGCTGCAAAAGAATGATGGAGAATTCCATCAACTTGTTCGCCGCATTTCCATCATTCGTTCCTAATCTCTCGAGAGCAGTGGTTATTGGGAGCCAAAGATCTTTCATGATTCAACGTCGTCAACGCTATCTATTTAATTAAGGTTAGTCCAATTATTCCATTCGCCAAGACCACTTCTTTCTCCTATACCGCATCTAGAATTGAGATTAGATTCTTAAGTTTGATCAAATTCAGTATATACCTAATACATTTTACGGATGCACCATATCTGCAGGGCACTAAAGTTGATGACCGCAGGGATGAAAGCGTTGTCAATGGACTGTTCAAACTTCAAGCATAGCAAGAAGGATATGCAGGCCTCGGATGTTGATGGTAGTTTTAATGGTGGAAACAGCCAGAACCCATTTTGAAGAAGAACTGGTTCTCTTATTTAAAGAGATCTTCTTTCAAATCACAAGGTTGGAAAAGTAGGAATGCTGGCCTGGTTCAAGCATTTTGTTAGTTGAAATGGCATTTGTTTCTCAGTTCCATATTTAAAGGAAACTTACATTAGGCCTTGTATGCAGATGTGGTCCTTTGGACTGCGGAGCTTCTCATAGAGCAAATTATAGATCCATTAGCCATTAGATTAGACGGGCTAAATTGTTCAGTCAGATTTTTATTACTTATAGCAGCCCCACGGCCCACTGCCAACCAATAAAAATATAGTATATACTTACTATAATCTTACTACGTTTCTTTTTCTAAATTAACTGTAAATTAAATAAATAAAAATGAAAAATTTCATCCTTTCTCCTTATAGTATGTATATAACATGGAAGGATTTTTTATTATTTTTTATTTTTTTTAAAATGTGTGACACATGTGCTAGTTTACCTTAAAAAGAATAAATAATGTTATTTCCTACCTCTCAAGTTCATCAACATTGGTAAGTATGTCTGATATAATTACTAATTGAGGCAAAGTAATAATCTTTCTCAATCTCAACAACTCTTTACGTAAATTAACATTTTTGGTAATTTGATTGTGCTCAAAATAGAAGAAAATCTGATTTTATTTGCTAACAATTTTGGTAATTCTTTTAAATTATGCTACATTCAGAGCATTTGATGAGTGCGTCCAAGGTTATATATACCCACCTGTTTTGCAGCCTTTCCATTGCATATCAGCATCAGGAAATTGATTCTCAAAAACAGAGGGAGCGGGGAGAATTACAAAAGAGCAACTAGAGAAATGGAAGTGAAACACTTGAACTTCGTCAAATTTGTGATTGATGTGATCATGGGAGGTGCTTTGTTCAAAATCATTGGTGGATTCAAAAAATTATGTGTTGCAGGAAATGTTGGTCATCAAGGTCCCAAAAATCAGTCGTTGTTCATAATATAATTTCCAGAGAGCCTCCTCTTATCCGGCAATCGAGTAAACCACAGGCAAGTATATATACAGTCTACAAATAATGTTTTAAAAGAAATTATTATTACCGATGCTTTTATATATATGTTTCATATGACTTTGTTTACAAATATTGAACGCATTTGTCTGAATAGAATCATGTTATTGCCTTTGCAGGTAGCCGTAAGTTACAAGCCTCGTATGTGCAAACCAGTTGGAAGAGGAGATCTTCTTAAGTAGGCCTTCGTTTGAAAAAAGTATCATAGTTTGTATTAATTAATTTAAATAAATAGAAAATTTGCCAAGATGTCAATATTCTTCTTTCTCGTTTTCAGGCCATAGTTTCCAGTTTGATAGTATATAGATAATAATCATCATACAGTTTGATAGTTTTTAGTTTGACATATATGTTTGTTTCTTTATTTGTAGAAAGGGTATATTCAAACCTCATCTTTTCGATGCAAGATTATGTATCAATCATCATCTAGTCTAGGTGTTCAAGAAAGAATAATGCGTTTTGAGTTTTATTCTTCTCTCTATTTTCTTTCCGGTTCATATATGAAGCACACTTCAATCTCCAAATGAAGTACTGTTAGCAAGCAATTTTGACCCGTGTTAATGTCGTGGGATTACCGATTATGTAAAATTATAATATAATATATTTTTATTTGTTAAAGTATATATGAAAAATTAGAGTAAACTTGTGCTAATGTTAAAATTATAATACTGTAGATTTATATGAAATTGAAATAAATTCTTTATATTTGTTAAAATATATATGTTTTTAATAATATTATAGAACAATATTATTATAGAAAAAGAAGGTTATATGACCAATACAATAGCAATAAATCAATTGAAATAGTCTGTTAATGTGTTTCTTCAAAAAAAAGTAGTCTCTTAATGCCTATTTCTTTTTTTTTTAAATCATGTAGATTTCCATTTTTTTAAGGATTTGTATAATCTATTTTTTGAATAAGTATATATAATATAATTTTAATGGGTTTTTAATTCATGCGTATTTCCTTTTTTTTAAATAGTATGGTCTTAATGAAATTTTTTTATAAGAATTGAATTTTTTTTAAGAATTTAAATGGAATTTCTAATGGTGTTATTTTAATATATTTAATTAATAGATATTATTAGAAAAGACAAATTAATACACTTACTTTAAAAAATATGCTCTTAATGCCTATTTAATAAACCTATTAAATATAAGCTCATGTTCATGTTCCTTTTTTTTTTGGAAGAACATGTTCACGAATAAATATTGATAATAAATCTATTAAATTTAATTATTTTAATAACATAATTATAAATATATTTATAATTATTAAATATTTAAAAGAAAATAAAACTTATTAAATATAAATATATATTATTATGTATATTATGTTATTATATCTAATATCTTAATAAATAATAAATATAATAAATGAACAAACGATCTTTTAAATAAACGAATAAAGAGTTTTAAGTGAATACTAAATGAACAAACATAAATGAATTGAACATACATTTTTCATGCCTGGTTTGTTTATTAAATGAACACTAAATTTTTATTCAAACTTGTTCGTTTACCCTACTAAATAAATATGAACGAACATTAGTCGAGCCTATTTACGATTCATTTACACCCTAAGTTATAGAATTACTCTTTCAGCTTTGCAAGTTATGGCTTGAGAAATAAGTAACCCAAAATATGTTTTGTGTACTTCGGGTAAAATTTCTTTGTATACCATTTTAAATTTTATATACTATTATTGTATTATTTATTTCATGTTCTATCTTTAAATTGATTTTAAGTTGCTATTGCCCTATTATGGTAATTAAACATTTAAAACTAAAAAATATTATCTCGGGGGCGAAGCTCCGGGTGAATTTCAAGTTTTTATGTCAAAAGGTGAGTCCATACGCAAGTTGCTTGTAATCTCTTTTCATATATATAATTTTGAACAACTTATATAGGGATGTTAGTAAATTACTGAAGTTTTAAATTCAAATCCCACAATGTGTGAATTTGACATCTACTTTAAATGAATCGATCAAAGCGCTGTTTGACAGAACGCTGAGATTGATCTAATAAGATTGAAATTGTGAGAAAGTTAATGTAAAAATAAAAAAAATTATTATATAGATGAAAAAGTTATGAGAATAGTTATTGTATAAAAAAAAATGTGTTTGGTAATGGTGCGTTTGGGCTTCCAATCGCATCGAACTTGTGCCAATCCGTGGACTTCGACCCCAATTAAACCTGGCACATTGGAAAATTTATAATGACAATTAGAGGTGGTATTTGATTAAATGACATTTATGGGAATTGCGCTATCGCATTATAATAAAAGAAGTAGTGGGCTACAATGGAATTTTAGTCGAGGGGAAGGGTTTAAGTGTAAATTGGTGTGAGTGGTGGGAGGACGCCACCACCCACCAAAGTATTGGGAAGGCCGGCTGCACTTAGTTGGGAGAAAGCCGACCCTTCTCTCCCTCACTTTCTTAGTGTGCATCGAATCTCCATTATCAAGCGAAGTTGCTTTTTCTCTCTCTCTCGTTTCCTTCACTTGACCGCCACCTCTCCTATATTAAGTCACCAAATTGATCTCCATGCCATTTCCTAGCTCATGGTTGTCTTGGACTTTGGAAAATTCAAAATATGGTGGGTTATCAAATTTGGGGATTTGAGGTGTCTTGCCACCGTTGGAAATTTTGAGTGTCTATCAATTAAGGACTAAATTAAGGTAAAAGATTCTCCGTTCTATGAGTCTACGGGTGCATGATAAATTGTTAGGTAGAATTGCTACGTGATTTTCAAATTTGGTTCATAGGAGGGTGTTACTCAAAATTCAAAGGCTCATGGCTTTACTTTGGGTGCATGGGTTTTCTTAGGTTGGAAATTAGTAAGCTTGAATTCCATTATTTAAGTTGTATTTTGGCAAGTTTGTTTCATGGGGACGTAGGATATTTAAGATTAAGGTGATGAGATGATGAATTTCGGCATTGGCATGAATTCAATATTATTTAATATGATTTTTGAAGCATTAGTCTTGTAAATTAAAAGGTTGAGCTATGAGTTGAATTGAATAGTTGAGGTTTAGTTTTGATTATGCGACAAGTTGATATTGAGAATGAGTCTTGTGTTTAGCATATGGATTGAAGTATCGGAGTTGGATTTGACCAGAGTTAACTTTAGGTTGTCCAAGAGTTGACCTTTGATCAAAGTTGACTTGAGTTGATCGAGTTGATTTTTCTCGATTTACATGAAATTAATCCATCTCGGTTTAGCCTAGAATAGTTCCTAGGCACGTTAAAAGGCTATTTAAGCCATCCTATGTCATCATTTGCATGCTTTGATTTTATAATTATTTTCTAATGAAATTTCACGAAATTAGGAGTATCGATGAACGATTTCGACAAGGGTTTTTGTTGTGTAGTTAGGTTAGCGCAAGACTATACTACTCTCTTAATTTATGAGTGGTTTGGCCTCAATTTTTAATGACATTGATGACAAATATTTTTAATTGTTTTAAATTAAATGATTTAACTATCTTGGGATACAGTTAGCCACTACACAAGCATATATAAACTTTTATAAGGGCGGGTTATATATATAGATATAAATTAGTTTTATGTGATTTTGAGATAAACCTAATCATCGTGTGATAAAGGTCTATAAGTGGCCTGCCCGATTGAGGTATTGGATTTGAGCTTGATCGTGGCGAGATGAGAGTCTCCATGAGGACTGCTCAATCGAAGCTATTGATATCAGTCCTTTGAGGACTTGATAGATTGCCCTTTAAGGAGCTATGCTAGCTCAGTAGCCTGTGGTCCATCATCTATGGGGAGAGACACACGTGAGTGAACCCTTGGAGTTGGAGAAGGGCGTAAGGGGTTTGTAGTTGCTTTGAGGCAATGAATGGCAATGTTGGGAGAACAGACAATTAAAATATATGTTATTTATTTTATCTTATGGTTCATCATATGATGATTGCTCCCAACAGTACGAGTCCATCTACGGATGGAACTCGGTCACTTTATTGCCGCCCTCTTATATTATATATGCTTTTAAAATGATGATTTTTATTGGTGAGAATGTTTAAGATGTAAATGATGATTTATAATTGTGTCTTTGATGTAATTGTATCTCTCACCATCATTATCTTTCACATTATTTCCAAATCATATCACTAAGCCCGTAGACTTACCCACATGGTTTAATCTTTTTCAGGAAAAGTTGAGCTTAGAGAGGAGTTGCAAAACCATAGCTTGTGCGGATTAGACTACTTGCCTCCAGCCTCCTAAGGTGATATTTCCTTTAGTGTGATCCACTGTTGATTTTAATTTCTGTTGTGTAGCGTTTTGTTTTGCGCACACTTAAGCTTCATGTTTTGATATTTTTCAAATGGGGGATTTTACAAATTACATGTATTTATTATTATTATTATTTGAATTATTAAAAAATATTATTTTCAAATGGTATTTGATATTTGATATTCGCTTTTATGCTTTGTGTATCCAATGCCTTGCACTTGCATTGTTTTGGACCATGACAGTTGACATATATTTCAAGGTAGAGCGGCAACTGTTACGTGGTCGGACCGACAGGTTAGGGCGTGACACAATCAGTCTCCCAAATGGGGCCCAAATTGAAGTATATAAGGGCTTATATACTTTATGCATTGAGGGCCATTTTCATATTACACCTCTTTGTTATCTAGTTTAGTTTACGTTCACGTTACGCCAAGGGTCAATTAATGATACTTTTAGGCAAAGGCGTCAAGTCATCTTATGTTAATAAATAAAAATCAACAAAGTCTCTTAGTCCTTTTCAAGCTGTTATGATTAGTTTGGTGTATTGGATTGGATTGTATAGGATAAGAAAGAAAATTATATGCCAATTGAGGTTGGTTGAGTTGGTAAGGTTTTGGACCTCTATTTGAAAGTTTTGAGGTACGAGTTGTGCCAATGGTCCTCATTGGTAGGTGATCTATAAGTATCACTGTCAGCCTTCTCTGAGACTTGTGACATGTCCTGACCCTGGATTGAGATAGCTTTCCCTCACCTAAACTCTTATTTACCAAAAAAAAAAAAAAGAAAATTATATATGTTTTATAGTATTTATATAGATTTTTCATTGTAAAGAGTATTATTTATAGAGGAAGTCAATCCTTTAAAAATGAAGAACATTGACTCATCATATAAATACTCATCCTCATAAAATAAATCTATTTAAATATTATAAAATCACATCATATCCAATCAATCCAATTCGGTACCCCAAACGTGACTTTAATGCGCAGCATTGAAGATAGGTTCCCAAATCAAAGAAAAATGTGAGATAATGAAGTGTGAAACTTGGAAAGTGAACTTCTTCGTTTCTTCTTCTTCTTCTTCTTCTTAACGCCTGAAGCAGGTAACTTTAATGCTCAGTATTGAAGATAGGTTCCAAAATCAAAGAAAAATGTTTCCGACCAAAAAAAAAAATCAAAGAAAAATGTGAGATAATGAAGTGTGAAACTTGGAAAGTGAACTTCTTCGTTTCTTCTTCTTCTTAACGCTTGAAGCAGGTAAGGAAGAAAATTATATATGTTTTATAATATTTATGTAGATTTTCATTATAGGAAGGATTATTAATAGAATAAGTCAATTCTCTATCATAAAACAAATCTATTTAAATACTATAAATCACGTCATATCCAATTAATCCAATTGATACGCCAAATGTGACTTTAATGCTTAGTATTGAAGTAACAAATAGAAAGAATTGTATAAGTCTGAGATTGGTTCCCAAATATAGAAAATGCGGACAATGAAGTGTGAAACTTGGAAAGTGAAATTCTTCGTTTCTTCTTCTTTCTAACGTTTGAACTTTGAAGCAGGCAAGGAAGAAAATTATATATGTTTTATAATATTTACATAAATTTTTATTATATGAAGGATTATTCATAGAATAAGTCAGTTCTCTAAAAATAGAGAAGATTGACTCATCTTATAAATAATCCTTCTCATTATGCAAATCTATGTAAATATATACTATAAAATCACGTCATACCCAATTAATCCAATTCGGTACATCTTCTTAGTATTGAAGTAATAAATAGTAAGAAATATATGTCTGAGATCGGTTCCCAAATCAAAGAAAAATATGAGATAATGAAGTATGAAACTTGGAGAGTGAAATTCTTCGTTCCTTCTTCTTACTAACGTTGGAAATGGGTGGTGTTGAATGTTGGAAATTGACCACAGAGTGGGAGAAATGCGTGCTTGAGTATTTGTCTTTTCACGTAATAAAAGTTGGAAAATTTGCAGTGAACTGGCAAAAATTCTTTGACATCCCAATTCTTTTCTTGGGCTGCTCAATTGTGATTATGAATTATGATATTTGGCCTAAAGTTTACTCCTAGATATAAAGAGTTAGCTGAAAATTAAGTATTCAATTCAACGAAATGAATAGAAGATCTTTGCCTTTGTGAATCTAATTTAGTTATAGCTGGAAATTAAGCACATAATTCAACGAAGAATGACTTTTCCCTTGTGATCTTTTAGTATAGCTGAAAACTAAGCGCATATACTATTCAACGAAATGAAGAATGACTTTTCCCTTGTGATCGTTTAGTATAGCTGAAAATTAAGCATATATATATATATATACAATTCAACGAAATGAATAGAATGACTTTTCCCTTGTGATCGTTTAGTATAGCTGAAAATTAAGCATATATATATACAATTCAACGAAATGAATAGAATGACTTTTCCCTTGTGATCTTTCAGTTAGGATTGAAAGGGTTGTTCTTCTTGGGCTTATTATATACTAATGCAAATTAAAACTATCAAAGACTTTCTTTTCGTAATTTATTATTCTGGTTCTGTGATCCACCCAATTTTCGCATACAAAAGGTACAATTGCAACTTTAAAACCATAGAATGGCTGTTTCAATCGTCCAGGCATCCTCCTCGGCAGCTACTCGATGTCCTTACGATGTATTCTTGAGTTTTAGAGGTGCCGATACACGTAAAAATTTCACGGATCACCTTTATACGGCCTTGATGCAGGTAGGGATCCGCACATTCAGAGATGACGATGATATTGAGAGAGGGGAAAATATAAGGGACAAAATCGAAAGGGTGATATTGCGGGAGTCGAAAATATCAATTATAGTCTTCTCAAAAGACTACGCTTCATCGACATGTTGCCTCAATGAACTAGTGAAGATTATGGAACATAGGAAATCCTCTCAGTACATTGTTTTGCCTGTTTTCTATGACGTGGATCCATCTCAAGTCAAGAAGCAGACAGGGAGCTATGCAGAAGCTTTTGCCAGATACGAAGAGAGATTCAAGTCTAAAATGGAAATGGTACAGAGATGGAGGGCAGCTCTGAGGGAAGTTGCAAATTTGGGAGCCATGGTTTTACAAGATAGGTACGTATATATTCCCTTCTTGAAATTGGAAAATTATGCTATATATACATAGAAAATGGATTTTTTTAAGACTTTGTTATTATGGAATTAAATGGTTAACAAATATCATAATAGCACATATATATTTATGAAAATTAAAATCTATATTCATGCAAATTGATAGATTGCTTAATCTTATTTCTAATTAGGCCATTAGGTTTAAGAAAAATATGAAAAAAATGTTTGATAAAAATTTTGAAGGAAAAGAAGCAAAATGAATTTGTTTCCTTATTTTGTTTTAGATGGATCAAGTAAAATAAGAAACAAATTGTTTGATTTTTTTTTTGTTACAAATTGTTTTGATTTATATCTACATGCATGTGCCTTGTTTGTGAAAATCCATTATAATGTATTATTTACCTATTATAATTTCTTGGCACTCTATCTATATAACTTAAATTACACATCTTTTTCCAATTTCCAACACGCCCTACAACTAACACTTCTAAGGGGGTGATGAAGAGGAAAAATCTTCCTCAAGCTTTTTGTTATTCGTTTCTCATGTTTAATTTTTGAAGGGAAATTAGATAGAAATACACTCCCGTCTCCAGATTATATGTGTTAATTTCCAATAAGCTTAATACATACATTAGTCTTCGAACTTATATAAAATTATCATTTTAACCCTTCAACTTTTATTTTGGACCTTTTGATCCTTGTACTTTGATTTTTTTTTAAAAATGTCATCCTTGTTGCCGATGTAGCAGACTTTTGACACGTGGAATTTACATGTTACATGTGTTATTTTATGTTACATCACGTATGCACCAATGATTATATTGTTCAAAAAATTAAAATACGAGAGCCAAAAGGTCCAAACTAAAAGTTGGAAGACTAAAATAATAGTTTTGTACAATTAAGTTCAAGGGTTATTTTGTATATTAATTAGCCATTTCCAATATGCTATTATCTGTTATGTGTTAATTTTGAATATGTATTTTTTTATCAAATTTCTCTATAGGCATGAGTCACAGTTCATTCAAGATATTGTCAGGAACATTCAACATAAACTCCAACGTAATGCTTTATATGTCCCTCCGTTCCTAGTTGGAATAGATTTGATTGTGACAAGCATTAATTGGTGGTTAGAAAATGGATCAAATAAGGTTAAGGTAGTCGCAATTTTTGGAATTGGGGGGATTGGGAAAACAACCATTGCAAAAGTTGTTTACAATCAAAACATCGAGAGATTCGAGGGTTATAGCTTCCTTGCTAATGTTAGCGAAACATGTCAGGAACGTGATGGCTTGGGTCGCTTGCAAAGACAACTCATTTCAGATGTCCTTAAAGGAAAGGCAAAGAAAATATACAATCCAGATGATGGAATTACTAAGATCAAAGAAGCCACATGCAATAGAAGAGTTCTTCTTGTTCTTGACGCTGTGGATAAACCAGAACAAATAACAAAAATAGTTGGAACACAACTTCCTTTTCATCCCGAAAGTAAAATCATCATAACTAGCAGGCATCGTCATTTGCTAAGTGATCCTTTTATTACCCAGTTGTTTGATTTGGAAGCATCATCAAGTTATGGGGATTTATGTAAGGCATTTGAAGTAAAGGAACTACCTTTTGATGAATCACTTAGACTTTTTAATTGGCATACCTTTGGCCAAAACCCTGTAATTGAGAGTTACATTAAGTATGTGAGGAGTGTGGTGAAACACTGTGGTGGGCTTCCATTAGCTCTTCAAGTTTTAGGTTCCTCCTTGTCTGGTAAAAGTTTGAATGTATGGAAAAGTGCATTGTTGAAATTGGAAGCAATCCCTGATAGCAAAATTCAGCAGATTCTAAGAATAAGCTATGATTCCTTGCAAGATGATCATGACAAACAGTTATTTCTTGACATAGCTTGTTTCTTTATCGAAAATGACAGAGATTACGTAACTACAATTCTAGACGGTTGTGATTTCTTTACAATAGTTGGAATTGAAAATTTGATAGATAGATCTCTCTTAATAGTCACTGAAAGAAACAAATTAATGATGCATCAAATGGTGAGAGAAATGGGAAGGGAAATTGTTCGTCAAGAATCATCTAACCTTGGGGAACGAAGCAGGTTGTGGCATAAGGATGCATTTGATGTATTAACAGAAAAGAGTGTAAGAGATTTTATCTCTTTGTTTACCTATAATTTCTTTGTTTCTTATTTATTTAATTTCATTTAAATTAATTCTTTCTATGATAGGGCAAAAATTCAATTAAGGGCCTGACTATTGACCTACAAGCACAAGTAAAAGATAAGTTTCGAAAGATAACTGCTAGTCATTCAATAAAAGATATTGCAATTGAAGCATTTGCAAAGATGCAGAAGCTTAAACTACTTCAGTTGGATTATGTGATGCTTAGAGGAGACTACAAAAACTTCCCAAAAGGATTAATATGGCTGCGTTGGCATGGATTTTCTCTTAAGTCTCTTCCAGTGGATTTTGATGTAAAGAGGCTAGTTGTTCTTGACATGCGCATCAATAACGTAAAGCAAATGTGGAAAGATGCAAAAGTATGCTAATTAATAAGTTTTCTTTCTTTTTAATCATAAAGTACAAGCATATTTAGGACCTTTTTTGTGGTACTTAAGGCACATTTATAACATTAATTGTTCTGTTTCTTTCTTAATTGCAGTGTCTTCCAAATTTGAAGATCATCAATCTCAGTCATTCACATGGACTTCTTCAAACTCCTAACTTTTCAGGGGTACCTAGTCTTGAGAAGTTGATTCTTAAAGATTGCATAAAGCTGGTTGAGGTTGATCCATCCATTGGTGAGTTAAAGAGACTTATTTTTTTAAACCTTGAAGGTTGCCACAGTTTTAGGAAACTTCCAAGGACAATTGGTTCAGTAGAGTCTTTGGAGGAGCTTATTTTATCTGGTTGCACAAGACTTAATGATGTGCCTAAGGAGTTGCAAGATTTAAAATATTTAAGGGTGCTTAATTTAAATAAAACTGCCATATATGAATCACATTCGTGCCTACAGTGGTTGCCATCACTGAACAGAAACAAAGAATTGGGTTTCTGCTGGGCATATTTACCACGCTCTTTGGTAAAGTTGAGTCTTGAAAGTTGTGGACTATTTGATGACCTTATGCCAAATGATCTTAGCGGTTTGCCTTTCTTGAAATGTTTAAATTTGAGTAGAAACCCCATTCGCAGGCTCCCTGAGAGCATTGGCAGCGTTACAAAGCTTGATGAACTTCAACTAGCTTATTGCACAGAGCTCCATTCGCTTCCAAAGCTTCCAACAACTTCGATTAATAGGTTGTACACGAAAATTATTCAACCAACAGATAGAGTACTATCAAGTATGCCATATCTAGCATTTTTAAAGAGGTGTGTTGTTTTTGGTTGTGAAAAACTAACTGAGGTTAAAGATGTATTCAAGATGGAATCGATTGAAAATTTTGAAGTGGAGCAAATCAAAAGCTTATTCAATATGGACTCAATTGTAGGTAGCAAACTGCAGATCTACAACTTTCTTACAGATACAAAAATAGTTGGTACCCCAAAGGTAATGATTTCTCCATATATCTTATATGTTTTTATATCTTTTTTCATTAATTATTTACTATATACTTTCTTAACTTTCATCAGGTCACATAATGAAAATGAAAATTTACTCAAAACTTAATTAAAATGGCTCAGGTATTTCATGAATGTGGCATAACCAGTACATTTGTTCCTGGAAGTGAGGTTCCGATGTCGTTTGAGCATCGGTATAAGGGGCCTAAGATTTCATTTTCTCTGCCTTCACATCTCGATGAAAAGATCGTGTGGCTGAACCTATGCATCGTGTACGCTTTTGTTGGTGATATCATCATGGATTATCAAGCAAGTGTTAAAATTACTAACGAGTCCACGGAGACCAACTGGGCTTACTTTTCGAGTTTCGTTGGACTTCCTAATGATGAAACCAAGAGCAACACAATGATGTGGTTAATCCATTGGCCGGTGAGTCATTGTCAGTTGGAAGGTGGCAATCGTATGAGCTGCCTAGTACAACCTCGTGCTTTGGAACTAAGAGAATTTGGCATTGCATATGGTTTAGAAAGCAACATTACATATGAAAATGATGACCTTCAGGACTCTGATACTGCAGGTACAACTGCTTATATTTAAGATGGACTTATATCTACTTGTTTTGCTTAATACAAACAATATTTTTATCACATGGTTTAGGAAATGAAAATTATGATGCGAGAAACGTTGAGTTGCAACTAGTAGCAAAAGGCTTGCTCAATTTGGGCTCTAATGAAAATTTACAACTACAATTTTCCACTCACTTGGAGGATTCAAATAGGGTTGCTTCCCTACAGGTTTCCTTTCAACAATTCAGCTTCTTTTTTTTTTTAATTTGTTCTTTTAATTCTTTCCTTAATTATGTATTTCCAATAATTGAGTACTTTAATTTATGATTCATTAATGTTTCACGTGCAGGTAATTCAGCCCATAAGCCGTTTTTTGGTTTACACAGCCCCTGTGGTATCCGGTCTGTCTTCGTATAGCTACCGTGCTTTCGGGCCCCGGATTTGTTTCAAAGTGCCCCCAAACTCTAGCCGAAAGATTAGCTGGCTCAAATCAGCTATGTTCCTTCTTGCCGATGGTGATGGCAAAACATCATCTGAGTTCTTATTGCGACTTGAAATCTTTAACGAGACCAAACAGACGAAGTGGACTTATTACAAAAGTTTTGTCGAAAGTTCGGAGGCAGAGTGTGTGGCTATAACATGGTTAAATTCTTGGAAATTTACAGGTGAGTTAGAAAGTAATGACAATGTGAGTTTTACCGTATTTTCGGATTTACGTGTGTTAGAATGTGGCATTGACCTCGCTTATGAACCAAACGACAATGATGTTTGTAATTCTGGGTCTGTTTTGGGATACTTTAACTATCTTTTGTTTACTTCTCAGAGAAACTTGTATCGTATGCAAGGGATTAGTTAAAGAGTGACGTGGGAACAAAAACAATTAAGCTCAAATATTGTGCCCCTTGTTCTAATGCATCAGTGGCCAAAATATTAATGCTGTGTGTGTGAGAGAGAGATTATTATAACCTACTCTATGACTTGAATTAAAAATAGTCTTCGTATTTTTTGCGCCATTGCTCTTAAACGTAGGGATGTTACCATGTTAAAATATACTAGACATTAATTGACCTCCACTACGCCGAGGTATTTTTATTCTTCTTCTTTTTTTAATTGTTATAATATAGAGTAAAGTTATTTCACAATTTTTATATAAAAGTTAATTCACAATACATTACTAAAAATAATGATTGAGAATATGTCAAATTCTGTAACATATACACAAATAAATAACATTTGACACATTGACATGTTTTTTAAAAATAATCTTCGTATCGAATTTGATTGAGTTCTAAATAATCAAAATAAACTCTAAGAAAACAAAAAAAAAGTAGTATTCAAAAACATTAAAAGAAATTTTTTTCATTTATATAGATAATTTGAAAAAACCAACCATAATTTGATAAATTAGCACAATATAGCACAATTTACATCCTAATATTAACCAGCTACTTATGTCTCCTTTGGTAGAGTGATTGGTACTAGTGCGGTATAATTGGAAGCCTAAACGTACCGTCACCGTTGTTCATCAAACACTATATTTTTTTTATTTATATAGTAATTATTCTTACAACTTTTTTATCGGTACAGTAATTTTTTTATTTGTACAGTAACTTCCTCATAATTTCAATCTCACCACTTTCCCAAAGGGGATCTTAAAAATTAGCTGAGTATTTCCCTCTAGATTGAATATTATTGAAAACTTTTTTGAAAATTATTTCCCTCATACTTTTTTCCTCTTTAAGAAAACCAAAATCTTTTTTTTTTTTGCCAGATTAAAACCAAAATCGTTTAGTGAAATAACTAAATGGCTATAACAAGAGACATTATAAATCTAAAAAAAAGAAAAAATTATTTATTAAAAGTTGTGAACTGAGTAAGATTATTAATAGATTTCTGTAGCATGCAATTAAGAGAGGAAAAAATATCAGGTTTTTTCTCTCTTTTTTTTAGGAGGATTATAATGCCTAGTCTCAAATTAACCTAATTTATAACCAGATTAACTTAATGAGAGTTTTAATCCTTGGCGTGTCTATAGATGTATTCTTAGTAAGAATCAGAACAATTTTTACCGAGTAGAATTTTTCTATTTTCAAGAATTAGACATCCAAACATCTAGGACAAATTTTGATCTAGGAGGTAAAAGTCAACCTTTTAGTATTATTTTTCAAAAATTTCATACATCCCGCCTAATGTGTATCTGACCTTCCAAGCTACATATTTTTCTTTCTTACTATGTCTAAGAATATTCGAAACTATCACGGTATTTTTATGAACATTCTAAGTTGACAAAAATATTATTGAACGAAAATGTAGCAGTGTCCAATGGCATTTTTGTAAATATTAGTAAAATTACAAATTGAATTTTTCTTCATTGAAAATGATTTTTCCTACAATATTGGAGGGTCTCATACTGTTATACACTATTGAAACTTGATAACTGCGTAGTTACTGTGTAAAATTCAATGCAAAAATTACCATTATACCCTTGAGAAACTTTGGAGTGCATTCCAACACCATAGAATGCATTTCTCTAAGTTATTTATGTAATACCTGTTTTGCAAATTTAATTTTTATCAGATCATGCCATACATTATATAATATGAAATAGGAAGAATATTTTAGAGTTAGTTGGATAGTTAGAATTTTTGGTGAAAAATGATGAAGAAGTTCGAAGTCACATAACTTACAAACGATGAAGAATTTAAAAATTTCGTTACGTGTAGAATAACTTGACAAGGGTTGAAAAATAATTTGGGACTTGTATAAGAACGGGTATATTCAAACCTTATCTTTTCATCAAGTCCCCGAATCTAGGGATCATATGTGTTTTCTAGTTGTTGCTACTCAAAAGAAGTTTGGTGTAGAACCTTAAAATTGTGTGGCTTACAAAGGCTGCCAGTGAATTGGAATTCAGAAATACAGTGGGAAGCTAGCCATCTCAAAGGTAAGTCCCTTCTTGCACTCATATGTAGATTAGCATGGAATGCACATGTCTATTTAGTACAGAGAGAAAGAAATCACAGACTATTTGGGGGAACTGAAACAAGTGCCTCGCAAATGTTGATGAAGATTGCTACCATTATACAAGGAAAACTAAGAGGTCTCAAATTTAAGAAATATTTAGTCCCAAATTAAAAAAATATTTAGCCCCAAATAAATTTTTTAATTTACTTTTAAGGGTAAGTTCTAAAATTTAAAATATATTATTGTAGGTTTTAGGAAAGAAAAACATCAACTAATTTGTCAAAGTTTAGCCAAAAAATATTTAGCCCCAAATAATTTTTTTATTTAATTTTAAGAATAAGTTTTAAATTTAAAATATATTATTGTAGGGTTTTAGAAAAAAATCCACTAATTTGTCAAAATTTAGCCACTAATTAAAAAATTTAATTTATGGGATAAGTCTTAATATTTAAAATATTTATTGTTTGTAAGATTTTAGTTTAGATATATATTATAATTACATCACTTTAATTTATATATTTATATTTTATAAAATTTTTAACCTTCATAAAGATATTTTTATTAAATATATATATAAGGGTGTTTTTGTCAAAATAAATTAATACTAACTAATCACTTTTTAATTTATTATGCAACTAATTACTTACACCACTTTTACGAGCAATAATTGCTTCTTATCGGGTGCCTATAAGAAAACCCATAAAAAAAAAACAAAAAAGGCTGAATATCTAAGTTAATCCCTAAACTATAACTTTTTGGATATATTGGTCCCTAAACTTTTATTTGGGACTATTGACCCCTCAAACTATTATTTTGGGATAATTAACCCCTCAAACTATTATTTTGAGATAATTAACTCTTCAAACTATTATTTTGGGACAATTAACCCCTCAAACTTAATAGCTTGGGACAATTTAACCCTTGAGATTCCATATAATATAATCCTTCGGGGGGTTAATTGTTCAAAAATAACGGTTTAAGGAGTCAATTGTGCTAAATAAAAATTTAGGGGCCAATATATCTTTTTTGATATAATTTGAGGATTAATTTAAATATTTAGCAAAAAAAAAACATTATCTTTTCGATGCAAGATTATGTGTCGATTATCATCTAGTGTGTAAAAAAGAATAATAACTATAACATGACTTAGATGTGACCAAAAGTCTCATCAAATATGAATATGCAGCAAAATTAATTAATCTAGAATCTACAGCAATGTATTAAATGTAAGTCTTAAGGGATGTACTTTAATTCCAAATGAAATAATGTTAATTATCTCCAAATGCATACACACCTTATTAATCCAAAAAAAAAAACTCTTAATCCCAAATGAAATACTGTTTGTTATTTCTAAATACTTGCCTTAATCCCCAAATAAAACCCTTAATCCCGAAATGTATTCATGTCAATTATTCCCAACTGCATGCCTTAATTCCCAAACACAGAACCCTTAATTCCCAAATGAAATAATGTTAATCATCCACAAATACATGCCTTAATTCCCAAAAAACCCCTTCATCTCCAAATGAAATACTAATTTTAATTAATATCATCAAATGCATGCCTTTATCCCCAAACGAAATAATGCTAATTATCTAAGTACATGCCTTAATCCCCAAATGAATTCAGGTTAATTATCCCAAATACATATCTTGATCCCCAATATCTTTCACGATTCCACGTCAATGTTATCGCTTTAATTAAGGTTAGTCCAATATTGTTAGGTTTAAATGACAACTTCAATTCATTGATAAATTAATTTGATTCGTTAGTTTGATCAAATTCAATATATATATATATATATACGTAATACATTTCACCGATGCACCTTATAATTAACTTGCTGGGCACTATTATAATGTTGGTGACCCCAAGAATGAAAGCTCGTGAAAAGCTTCCATAATTGTTTAATGGACTGCCCAAACTTGAAACAGAACGAGGATATGTATGAGCTGAGCTTCCCTAAATATAGAAGTTATTATAGAATTATTATTACTCTTTTGGATGTGCAAGTAATTATTCACTGACAAATGCTATAAAAGTATATAGTGACAAATAAGCATGGCGCGGCGACTACGTGGATCGCATTTTCTCCACCTACCCAATACAGAATTTTTTTGCTATTTACCAAAGATAAGAAAAAGTTTGGATCATTGAGCCGTACGTGCTTCTCCAATTACTATATTTAGCACCACTATTAAAAACCAACACTGCGATTTTTGTGGTCCTATTTTTTAATTGAATTTATACGCTTATATATTTATAACATAAATTATAAGTTATAGTCACGTATTTTTTTAGAGACAAAAATGGAAAATGAGCGGACCCAATATACCTATATAAGAAACGACGTCATTTCTTGTGAAAAAGTGGGAATGGAAAGAGTTGTCAGGCTGGCAAGGAAGAAGGGGAGGGCATCGCCTCCTCAATGTATTTAAAGATATGAGAAGCTGGATGCCTAGATCATAAATTCGGATTTCAGAAAATAAATTGCTTAGCGGAAAAAGTATACATAAGTCCAGCAAAAAGAGTAAAACTTTAGAAAAGATGTATGTAACAAGGCCTCTTTCTATGTACAAACAGTTTCCTTCGGCACTTGCATTACCTCCTCCCGATGGTCCACATTCCGGTGTTTTGGTCATCCTAGACCGAGAAGCAGAACCAACTTCTTGTTTTGGATTGGTCAAAAGCAGCGAGCTAGATGGCCTGCCTTTCCCTCAAAACAAGAACTTACAGATACAGCTTCTCTATTCCAGCGCAAGCGGTCGACCTCAACGGGTTTATACTAATGATGTTGCCTTCATTCCTGTTCTTGATCAACCTTTGTCCTCCAACCGGTGTTATGCATTACAGCCTCGAGGAAGCCATAAAGGGTATATATATTACCTTATATTGCACTCACTTAAGCCTGCAATTGGAGAAAATTTTTTATTTCAGGATCGTAGATTCGGGTGTTGTTCTTTCGGTAGAGGAAATTGACTAATTAATTGGCTAACTGCTCGGGTGTGACTTGTGAGGGTTTTTTAGCATTTATTGTTGTTCCATTACCATTGTATTTTCTGAATTGGGGGTTGTGCAGGGAAGCATTTACAAGTTCGACAGAGGAAGATGCTGTCACTTGCTGTTTCTCCAAGTATTTTCCCGACATTGAGCCACAGGTAGCTGATCATCACGATATATATCAACAATTTGAGATCTGTCCTCGTACTCGGAGTGGTTTTGTTGCTAAATCTGTAGCTCCGGACGGGGTCCCTCCACAATTCTTAAGGAGAAGAGGCTGGCGAGCATTCACCTCAACTCCTAGTAATTTTACATTAGATGAAGCACCAGGACTTGACGCTGCCCTCCGAGCTCGCCTACCTGAATTCAACTTCCCATTATCTTGCAAGACTTCTGAACTTGTTCCAGTTGGAAAATGGTACTGTCCTTTCATATTTATCAAAGACGGAAGCCCCAGAAATCAGATGGCTAGATCAATGTATTATGAAATGACACTTGAGCAAAGATGGGAACAGATTTTTGCATGTGAAAAAGGCTATAATGAAGGAAATGCTGCGGCAGTTGATGTCAAAGTTGAAAGAGAAGTTGTTAGAGTTGATGGGGCGGAGGTTTCACTAGATGAGAGGGAAGTACTTGATGGGGTGATTTGGTTCAGGAAATATAGCAAACTAGGAGGGGAAGTAGTAGCCGTTGGATTAAGTTTGGCAATTGTTGAGAGAATGAAGTGGGAGCAAGAAAGGTTTGGGTGGAGGGGTAGGGAAGAGAGGCAAGAGAGGATTAAAAGAGTAGAGGAATTTGGAGGAAATGGTATGTGGAAGAAATTTGGGTGTTATGTGTTGGTGGAGAGTTTTGTGTTGAGAAGAATGGATGGAAGTTTGGCATTGACCTATGATTTCAAGCATACTCATCAGATAAAAAGCAAATGGGAATGAAAATTTAAGCACCTTCTTTTGTGATTGCATGATGTTTAATAATATATGTAAAATGTAATAATAGATAATGAAGATATTTTCTCTTTGCTTTTACAAGCATAATAATAGTATTTTATCTTGAGCCTTTTTACAGTGTAAGAAAATTAAAGATATTACAAAGTCTTTTGTTTTTTGTTTGTAATTAAACAAGGGAAACTTTCCTGAAATGATAAATGGAGAGGGGGATCCTAATCAAGATCTTTAAAATGAAACATAACTACTTTTTTTGACCTAAAAAAAAGGGAAATTACAGAGAAGCTTCAGCTATCTAATTAGCAGTACAGTTATTCATTGAACTACTGCAACCAAGTTTGTTTAACCGAAGAAAATTTTGAATCTGATAATCCTTCTCTAATGAGCTTTGAAATCTTCCAAAATAGGGTCTACATATTTTCCAGTATTGATCTTTTGCTTCTTCTTTTTTTCTTGACCAGCGATCTTTAGCTTGTTTATAGATATCAGCAGCTGCCAACTTGGCACATTTGTCCCACATACTACAATGTTAGCAGGTCTTTTCCTGTGGGTAAAACGGAAAGTCTTTACATTTTAACGTCAAACGGGCCCTTCTTACATTCCTCAACGGGCTATGAACTCAAAAACCACATCGCCCCTTGTTTTTCACAAATGGCTTTTGGATATTTCATCCCAATATTAATGAAAGACATGTCTAGACTATTTGCAAGAATTGGTAATTGATCCCACTTGTTTTTTTCAGGACCAGCACCAATTCAGAATTATATGGGTTTATAATCTTCCCAAGTCGGCGTCCTTCAGGTCCAGGAAAGAGATGGTCTAGCAGCTTTGGACCCTGGCTGCTTTGATCCAATCCAATTAAAAATTTTTTTCCTAGAAAATATTTGGAGCATGGTATGTTATTCTACCTCCAAGATAAGGATAAGTCGTTAACCTCTTTGAGGATATACGTACTCTAATTTTGTGAAACTTTTTGAACTTACTTATCATCTACCAAAGGGGGTATGTGTAGGGATGTCAATTCATCCCCTTCCTGCTGAGAAATCCGACTCCCCGCTCTAATGGTGATAGGGATGAGGATAAAATTCAGGGAACGGGAGAGGGGATGGGGAGTGTTTTTTATTCCCCGACGGGGGAGATGGAGAATACCCTACATGCCTCATCCGTGAATTCTTTTTCTATTTTATATATATATATATATATTATATTTATTAGTAATATATATATTTAATAAAAAATAGATAAATACTACTTTTAGTCATAAATATGTATTATGTGTATATATAATATTATATTTATATTATTTGTAATATATATCATGATATATAAATCTAAAATAAAAACTAAATAATAAAACTAAGTTTATTAATAAAAGGCATGCTTAATATTATGTTTATGATGAATAATATTATATTTATTATGTTTATGTAATTTTTTATTTAAAAAAATAGTAAAACATGTTTTTAGTATGATAATTATATTTTTTTAAATATACAAATTGGGGAATAGGGGATTCCCCGTCCCCATCAATTCCCCACAGGATCAGGGATGGGGAAAAATCCCTCCCCAAACCTATGGACAGGTAATGGTAGTCGGGGTCGGGGAAGGGGAATATATCATCCGCATATTCTCCGGCCCATTGACATCCTTAAGTCTGTAGGAATTTAAACCCGAGTGCTTTACATTATTGGTTCAAGCTCTTACAACTTTGACCAACTCTATTGATAATTTAAATTTTTATTATTATCATATGCAAAGCAGTCATGGTCCTCATGGATCCGTTATAGCTCAAGTTTTGTATTAATTAATAAGTAAAAGTAATCTTAAATGGCAAATAAAAAAAAAGGTTCATTGTTCAGATTAGAGGGTGCATTGATGAGCTTCCGTCGTGCTCCATACTATGTCTATGAGGTTACGCGGTTTTGACAAGTAATTTTTCCATGGATTATATGTAACAATTCATCAAACGCCATGAAGGGGGATTCTTATTTGGAGTAATGAATCTTCATAATCTAATCTTGAATGGTTTCTTAATCTTTACTCAATGGACGCCAAGTTCATTATCCTTTAAACCACATTTAATTAACATTAAAAAAAGTATCATTCTTCTCTGACTAGTTATCGGTCAAAAGAATATTAAGTAACTTGTCCAAGTTTTCATTTTCAACAACTTGTTTGAATTCAACATCTTATCTCCGGAATATGCAACAATGACTTCATATTATGTCTCTACATCTATATATAATTATATATATACGATAAACACTCAGATGGTACGGAAAGTTTTTGGAGGGTAATTTTGGGAGATGTATGTGACAAAACCTTTGTCTTGGTACAGGGAGTTTCCTGCGGAGCTTTCTGTTCCTCCTTCTGCAGAGGGTCCAAATTCAGGTGTTCTCGTAATCCTAGATGAAGAGGCGGAGCCGACTTGTTGTTTTGGATTGTGCAAAGGCGACCGGTTAAATGAGCTGCCTTTCCCTCAGAACAAGAAGGTGGTGATTCGCTACACCACTGGTTCAGGGGAAAGCCAACATACTTACAGGGATCCTGTTTTTTTCATCCCTGTTCTTGGTCAGCCACTCTCCTCCAATCGGTACTATGTGATACAACCTCGAGGGAGCAATACAGGGTATGTTAATATGTATATGTTTATGTAAATTCTTTACAATATTTTTCATTTCCCCTTATTCTTTTATCCTTTTTACTTTAGAATAATTATGGATTAATTTACTCGTGTTGCAGAAAGGCATTCACAAATTCAACAGAGGAAGATGCTGTCACTTGCTGTTTCTGCAAATGTTTTAGCGACATCAAGCCACAACCTGCAGATCATCACGACATATACCAACAATTTGAGATCAGTCCTCGTTCTTGGGGAGGCTTTGTTGCTAAATCTGTAGCCCCGGACGGGGTTCCTCCTTCATTCCTAAGGAGAAAAGGCTGGCGAGCGGTCATCTCAACTCCTCGTAATTTCACATTAGATGAAGCACCGGGACTTGACACTACCCTCCGAGCTCGGCTACCTGAATTCAACTTCCCCTTATCTTGCAAGACTTCTAAACCTGTCATCGTCGGAAAATGGTACTGTCCTTTCATTTTTATCAGAGATGGAAGACCCAAAGATCAGATGGCGGAATCCATGTATTACCAGATGACACTCGAGCAAAGATGGGAACAAATTTTTGCATGCGACAGAGGCTACAATGAAGATAATGCTGTGGCAGTAGATGTCAAAGTTGAAAGAGAAGTGTTCAGGGTGGGTGGGAATCAAGAGGAGGCACCGCGCAATGAGAGAATAGTGGTCGATGGAGTCATGTGGTTCAGGAGTTGCAGCAAGGTGGGAGAGGAAGCAGATGTTGGCTTGAGTTTGACAATTTTTGAGAGAATGAAGTGGGAGCAAGAGAGGTTTGGGTGGAGAAGCAAAGAAGAGAGGGAAGAGAGGATCCAAAGGGTAGAGGAGTTTGGAAGTGGGGGTGTGTGGAACAAATTTGGGTGTTATGTGTTGGTGGAGAGGTTTGTATTGAGAAGAATGGATGGAAGCTTGGCATTGACCTATGATTTCAAACATACTCATCATATTAGAAGCAAATGGGAGTGATAATCTTTGTAATTTCTTTGTGTGGCTCTTATGATCGTAAGTTCCTAAGTCCTGTTATAATTTCAATTTCAATTTAAATTTCTGTTTAATTAATTATTATTTCTCCTCTTTTACTTCAATATATATATATATATATTTTTTTTTTTTGTACCCATTTTTTTCTCTGTTCTAAATAATGGCATATAATATTAATTTAATTGCTCTCCATGTTGGATAAGATAAGCTAAAATTTTATTTGACATAATATTTCAATGTAAAAATAAAAATTTAATTATAATCCTAAATCACTCATCAGAAAAATATCATCGTAGTATTATCTTATAACAAAATTTAGCCCACTGGGACTTTTAATGGGCTTGACCGAGGTTGGACCATAGTCCATAGGATCCTTTTTATTTAATTCGGGTTCGGTTTGGGTTTGGGTACAAAGAGTAACGGTCCTCTTTTTTTTTTTTTTTTTCCCAAAAAGCAAAACCCTAAAATATCGGGGCAGTTGCCAAACTGAGAAATAAATTTCAATTTTGCCACTATGCAGTATGCACACCTGAGAGCGTTTTTCTTGCCTTATATAAATATCGAAAACGAAATTCCACCGACTAGAAAGTTGAAACAAAATCCTTTTCCCCTCTCTTGTTTTAGAGCGGGAAAAAGATACTGAGCGCTGCACGACGAAAGTAACGGTAAAATACCATCGGAAAAGCGAAAATTTAGGGTTCCTCTTGTTTTTTAGTTGAGTAATGGCAAATGTGGCAGTTGATGAAGATCAACAATGGCTACTCAATTGCTTGTCTGCTACTTTGGACCCTAACCAAGAGGTCCGTTCTTTCGCCGAAGCGTCTCTCAATCAAGCCTCCCTTCAACCAGGTTTTATTTCTTTTAATCTATCTTTATTTGCCTTTGTAATTTTAATGTTACTCTGATATTTGCCTCTTTTGATCGTAATCTAAAACGTGCTAATCATGATTAGTAGTTGCTTTAATATACATGTTTGGTGTCTGTTTGGTCTCCTCGCTTTGATCGATTATAACTTTGCTTTATATCTTTTACTTTTGCTTAACAGTGAAATTTTAAGAAGCCAAGAGCAAATTATTGAAGTATCGACGAAATGAAGTCTTAATTTAGTCAAACTCGTTGAAAATAAATGTGTGTTTAATCTTTGGTTGCGTCGGTTTCAATGAGCCATAATATGCTTGTTCGTGAGATTTACTTGGAAATATAAATGGTTTGAGTAGCTTTGCCCGTGAGCTTAAAGCTTGGTGGGTGTGGGTGTGTGTGTGTGTTAAAAGAAACGAATTTTTAAACTCTAGGTTTGTTTTGTTCATCTTTTATAACCTAAAAGTAAGGCTGAAAAGGAGTAGAGGAAAATGGTGTAGTCACTCATATTTCATCTACCTCTTTTAGTGATTATTATTCGCATTTTATCTTGTCTTGTTTTTAAGGCTTTGGCACGGGATTGTCAAAGGTTGCTGCAAACAAAGATCTCCCCTTTGGAGTGCGTCAGATATCCTTTTTGTGACAGTTGATTCACTTAAGTCTTTTGTGTTTACCTGTTATTGTTTGTTAACGAATCCCATCCTATTTGCATTTGCATTGATAAATTTACTTACATCGCACCTATTACTGATAGAAGAATATCTGTCAAATGTTTCTCCAGTTTTCTGAAGATTATTATCCTTTCTTCTTTTATATAATGAAAAGGAACCCTCTCTCTGCAGTTTTGCAACTAATGTCTTATTTCCTTAACTTGATTAGAAAAAGGGAGAGAAATGTGGGGTTCTGCTTTTTCCTCTTTTTCTTATTTAAAATAATTATGAGTTACACTTGCATGTTCATCACTGGTTTGTCCTGTTTATAACATATAAGATGAGTTTTGGTCTTGTAAAGCTTTAACATCTTCTACCTAGCTGCTGTCCTTTTGAAACAGTTCATCAAAAAACACTGGCAGGAAGGTGATGAATCGTTTGAACATCCTGCTGTTTCAAGTGATGAGAAGGTATGTAATGAAATCTGACACTTGAAAAGGTTCATGTAATTTTTGTTCCTAAACTTTTTTTTTTCTCTCTTGGTATGTTTGAAATGCATCTGGTTCAGTTTGTTGTAGCTGTTGCATACATTGATGTTGTATCTTCTATGTTCTTGTTAGTGTTCTAGGCTTCCTGTGGTTGGTGGAAAACAACTTCTTGATGAATTCTTCATCTTTTTTTTTTGGGACAATTTATGTGTGTGCTTTGCGTGTTTTTTAGGCCCATTTCTTTGCATAACTTAAAAGAAATATGATCTATATTGTTTTAGCTGTTGTTTGTTGCATACCTTATGATTTTGTTAGTGTTTTTAGGCTCTATTTGGTTGGTGTAAAGTAACTTTTTACGGAATAAAAATTTATTTGGAAAACATTTTCCTGAAAAATAACCTACATATAACCTATATGTATGTGTGTGTGTGCATGCATGTGCATGTCTTGCAAGTGAAGATAATATATTATGCTCTTTAGTTAGTGGGCTAATCTAATTGGATAACTTCATCGTAGGAAACTGATTTCACAATCTCTTTTAGAATCCTTAGTTCACTGACAAAATCCTTTTTCTTTACGAGATTTCTTTGTGCATACCAAAAAATGGATCTTATCCTAAATGTAATCATTTTTAGTGCACCAAGCAGAGCTAGCTTTCAGTGAGCTTGTATAAACAATCCTTCTATATGTATGTTGGCTTCTTATCTTACCAATTTTTTTATAGGAGGTTTGTGTTTTGTTCCTTGCTATAGACTTATTTGTTCCCTTTTGGCCCATTTTTATTATTTCTAAATCTATATAAATAGGACATGTCCATGCCTATTTTATATCAATCATGATTATATTGTCAGGCAGTTATCCGTGGACTTCTTTTATCAACTTTGGATGACCCTAATCGAAAACTTTGCACGGCAACTAGTATGGCTATATCATCTATTGCAGTCTATGACTGGCCAGAAAGCTGGCCAGATTTATTGCCATTCCTCCTGAAGTTGATTGGTGATCAGAGTAATATGAAAGGAGGTAAGAAATGGTGTATTCTTGCTCCAATAAATACTGTTACTTTTTCTTTGATCATCTTTACCATTTGCTTTTCATGGTTCCTTGGTCTAATAGTGATCTCAGATGTCTGACTTTACTTTAGATGCATTGTCTTTCAGTATAAACTAGTTCGTATTGATGGTACCTGTATCTGCCATTAAGTTCTGTAAGTTTGTAATTGTGTTCAGATCACTGGATTTTATTAAAGAACTTGGAGTCGTGTCTGGTGTGTGATTGATGTTTCAGTTATGAGTGAGGAGGTGTGTACTTAGTATAATGCTTCTGATCTCTCTCTCTCTCTGTCTGTCTCAATTCACCTTGTCAATCTTCTACGACAAAGTTGCTTTCAGGTAGGAAAAATTTTCTTCTATTTTCCCAGGTCCTTTCCTTAATTTTATCTGAGCTGATTCTTTCTTAGCCAAGTAGCATGCCCTTGTTTATTTCATGGTTGTGTGCATCTTTGAAGAATGGCTTATTTTTACATGCCTTTGAGCATTTTGGAAATTTTTTTTTTCTCATTTCAGAAATTGGCTATTCATGATCATGATGCTAGGCATTTAAAAATTTTAGATTTATTTGATTCGAGCTTTCACAAATTTTGTAGTGCACGGTGGTCTTAAGTGCTTGGCGCTTCTCTCTGGAGATTTGGATGATACGGTGATTCCAACATTAGTACCTGTTCTTTTCCCTTGCTTGTATACCATTGTATCATCTTCTCAGGTAAGTTTTCTGTGCCTTTCATTGCATTAACAATAACTTTATCTTAGATTAGTTTTCTTTTGCTTTCATTGCATTAATAATAGTTCTAGGGTTGGTCTGTTATTGTTGTTGTAGTGGTCTCTGTGTGTGTGTGTTTTAAACTACATATAATTTTGAATCTTATTTTCTTGAGATGAGGATTTCGGGAAGTTTGGTATCAATGGAGTTGTCTGTGCATGTGCTCATTTGTGACTGTACATGATGCACTTGATATGGCATAGAGTGAACCATTTTATCTTGTTTTCTGGAGATGAGGATTTTGGGAAGTGTGGTATCAGTGTAGTTTTCTGCGCATGTATGGACTGTACATTATGCACTTGTTATGGCATAGATATAGGGGCAGGGTTGAAGTTGCCTGGGAAGTGCTTTATCTGTTCGACCATAACCACAAATTTTACATTTTCAAGAAAGACTTATATCATTTTGCTCAAAATTAGTACTAATGTGTAGCATTTCCTCCTTTTAATTGTTGAGATGCCATTCTGCCTAACTCAAAAGTGTAAGGTGAAATTTTTCTAAGAATTCTCATTGTATATGGTTGATTTTCCTTAAATTGAACTGAATTTCATGGACCCCCTCTATGTTTATTGTGTTATGCATGGGCCATTAGCATTTGGCATAAATGTATTTTATACTTTCACTTGCCAGATGCTTTACATGATTACCATTATTAAACTCTTGTAGAAAATTCCAAGTTCTTGCTAAACATAGATATAGGCATGCTTCATATTCCTTTATTGAGTTCTTCAGCAAATAGAAAGTGGCAACTCCTTACATTGTGATAAGTCTTACTTATGCAGACCTACAACAAATATTTGCGAACAAAAGCCCTTTCTATAGTTTATGCTTGCACTTCAATGTTGGGGGCAATGAGTGGTGTATATCAGGTACTCTCATGCAACCTTTTTGAGTTGTGCTGTATCTCGAAATATAGTTGGTTTAATTTCTTTGAATTATTAATTAACAGAACTAAGAGATTTATGTTCAGGTGGAAACTAATGCGCTGATGAAACCAATGCTTAAACCATGGGTAGATCAGTTTTCTTTTATCTTGGAACATCCTGTACAACCTGAAGATCTTGATGATTGGAGCATCAGGATGGAGGTTGGTTTTATGCTTTGATCTCTATCTGTTTTCATGTCTTGTACGCTTTGCTCATGACTCAAGTTTTCTTCCCAGGTCTTAAAGTGCTTGAATCAGTTTGTTCTGAATTTCCCTAGCTTTGCTGAGAGTGATTTTATGGGTAAGTTGATCATATATATATATATATATATATTTGGTACTTATAAGTTGGTCATATTTCTTTATATGTTTTTAGCATATTTTCTTAGTTTTATTTTTGATGTTTTCATACTATGGTGCCTCCCTGAGCTTCTATGATTTCACAGTTATTGTGGGGCCTCTGTGGCAGACATTTGTATCATCTCTGAGAGTATACATCCAAGCAGCAATTGAAGGTACTGAGGATCCCTATGAGGGCACATATGATTCTGATGGTGCAGAGAAAAGCCTTGATTCCTTTGTCATTCAGGTATACTAATTTGCTGGTCACTCTTTATTCGCTTATCTAATAAAGATAGACTAGATCCTGATCTTTCTTGACTGGTGGTTTCATAAATCCAAGAATAGGACCTGATTGTTTGACTTGCTTGTATGTGATGCATCCAAATGTTTTCTAATCGACTTTTACTAATAAAACCTAGAAGTGTTTAGCCTATAAAAAGTTTCACGATATGTTAGATATAAGGGTCTCCTTGTAGTGTGGATGTATTTTATAATTTTTGTTTTAAAATAATTATTGTCATATTTAGGGTTTTTGCTTGTTGCAAAGCTTGAAGGGGCAGGAAGTGTTAAAACAGGTTCTAGATTTCTCTGGAATAATTTGTCTTGAATTTGGCTTAATTGGACATTCAAGTGTCTATTTAGGTGTGTAGGTGCACATGTGAGAACATGTGCAGCTAGAAATACAGATTAAAAGGTGAATTTATGTGTGAAGTGGAATTGGGTTCTAAGTTGATTGAATGCTATTGTATTTTGTGATGTTGGCTGAAGCTGAATGAAAATTAGCTAATGTTCTTTTGTTTATAAGGTGGTAATAGTTTCGTTAAGGAGATAGGATGTCAACAGACAGGTTAGTCTTTCTTAGAGGTCATTCCATACACCTCTGGAAGGAGGAGCCCTAGTTTGGTTTGCAGTGGGAAGGTAGATGGCTATGGCAAATTGCTGTTGTGATTGTTTTAAAAACTATTGATTTTTGTTTGAAGAAAGTTGTGTAACAGGCTTGTTCTTGGATCATAATTTTGAATTCACCAAAAATGTGTCTTTTTTGAATCAATTGCACAGATATCAGTTGTTTCTAGTTTAACTGATCTTTTCCTCCCTTCTTTTGCATTTGCATTCTGTGCTTGCAGTTGTTTGAGTTTCTGTTAACCATTGTGGGTAGCAGAAAATTGGTAAAGGTGAGATTTGAAAACACTTTAATCCTCCCTATTCTCTTTAGTTACTATTTCTCCTTTTAACAATTTTTTTATTTGGTGTACTTTTTAACATTTCGATCATGTAGGTTGTGGCGAATAATATTCCAGACTTGGTATACTACACTATTGCTTTTATGCAAGTGACCGAACAACAGGTAATTGTTCATCCTTTCAGATATCAGAGCAGACTTTGACTGCATCTTATTGCTGCCTTCTTCTCAATGTAGGGGCTTTATTCATCTTAACTGAATCTGATCTCCTTTATTTTTTTAAACTATTTTCCTTTGCCATTCTTCTTACCTTAGAGACTAGAGAAAATGGAGTTTTGCCTGCCACATTTTGGTCTTGATCTTAGAGATCCTGTTCTAGTTCCATTTTCAGTCATGGCAACATGTCTTTAGTTCTCATTTCTTCTATCCTTTAAGGACAGCTAGTCTAAGAATGTTTTTCCAATCCAATCTGCATTTGTTTGCTCATTATATCCCAATAATACTGCTATATTGTTCTCATGCTCTTTGAGAAAATAGCTAAGATGTCTCCCTACCTTATGATTCAATGTTGCTAAAATCAATTAAGCTTATATGGTTATTTTCTTCTGAAGAACGTTTCAAATCGCTTGCCTTGTATTTCTGCCGATGTGAGTTTATAATTTATTGCTTACATCAGTTGTTGGCTTTATTACACTGAGCACAGTTTAGCATGCTTGTGCATCTTTAAGCAACTTTATCATAGCTTATCACTTGCAGATGTGATTTATATTGGTCAAAATATTGTAGTAAGACCTTCACATTTATTGTTTACCTTGTTCACTATCCCACCATATGCTTGAGTTTCATCAACATAGTTTCTGATGGCAAAGATTGATTCCTACAATTTAATCTCTCAGTACATCACAATCTTCTATTTTATCTGATCTCGGCTTCTTAGAACAAAGTAAAAGGCTTTAAGCAATAGAAAATACTGTTCTCTGGTTTGATACTTCAACATGCTGAGGCTGTAGCTTATTTCTTCTACCTTTGCTAGTTGAATGAAGACAAAGCTTGCCTAATTTCAGTTGAGTCAAATGTTAACAGTAAAATGGCTGTTCAGATAAGTATGGTATGGTTTGTTAAAGGAGTCATCTCCCTTTATGGTGAAAGATGAGGGCCACTCCAGTTTTAATGTCAAAATTGCAGGGAACTGCAGAGCACCTGCTTTAGGAGAGCTGCGTTCTTGTTAGCTCTTCATTAACATTAGTTTTGTGTTGAGGAACTGAAATTTTAAAATGCAAGGATGATTATTGGACTGCATGTCTATGGTTTGAAGTGGAACTGCATGTTTGTTTCCTCAATGCAAAGCTAAAATGATGCGGGATTTCCATGCATTGGCATTGTTGGCTTTTAAAAAATTGTCTGATTGAGCAATCAATCTATGCACTTGTTGGGTTACATGGTTGTTTGTAACTGCTGATGGTGTTATGATGAGCTCTATTGTTATATGAAGCTGTTTTGGGTGTTAAAACATATAAACTGCTACTCAAATTGTCATTCATTGCCCACCTCTCGTACTCATTATATTAATGAACTTAGAAGTCACACGTATATCATGTTCCTAGCCTATGTGGGCTAGTAGGAAAATTGTAAGCTCTTTGTGATATTGGCTCATAATATTCCAGGCTCTGTGTTATTGCAAATGATGAATGGCTTGCACTATGTGGTCACTTAGAGTTCTTGACCTAGACATATGTTTTTGATCTGTTTTTTCATTTTGGCGGGGGAAAATTTCCACTCTTTTGGATGCTCCTCGTACTATAATTCTTAATTTCCTTTTAATTTTGAATCTTCTAAGATTTCGTTTTCCACTTCATATTTTCGAATTTCGAATACTTTCTAGGTCCGTACGTGGTCAATGGATGCTAATCAATTTGTAGCTGATGAGGATGATGTCACTTATAGCTGCCGTGTTTCTGGTAAGTGGCTTGTATGCTAGTAATGTATTACTGAAAGTTTCTATCAAGCCCAAGATTAATGGGATTTGTCAGTGATGTTTTGAGTAAAATGCATGAATATCAGTAAAGATTAGGTTTCTGAAGTTTGTTGACCATACCAAAATTTTCACCCTAACAGATTACATAACATCCAATAAAATGACAGAAAACTTTCATGGCTGCCACATATGTTAACCACATCAATCAAAATCACTAGCCCTAGGTTCTGTAGGCAACTTTTTATCTGCAAATCAAAATCATGTACCTATAGATGAGAAGGGAAATAGGGAAAAACTGGAAAGGAGGGAAATATGACGAAGATAATATGGATTTTGACTGATGTGACAGTTTATATGGCAGCTACATATTTTTCCATCACTTGTTGGATGGAATCTATAAGGGTACCAGATTTTCTATAGTTGGTAAACTTAAACAACCTAATTGGGCAACATTAAAGTCTAGTGGCCAAATGGGAATCTTGTGAAAATTTATTGATCATTCATGTAATTTACTAGTGATGTTACTAATTACTTTGGCTTTAAATGTTTCCATTCACTCATGTATGTCATGCACGTATATGCTGTTATTAAGATATTCTACTGGCCATATTGGAAATAATGAACTTTTTTGTCGTTTTCAGTAGTTGAAGAAGGAAATACCCAAAACAATGCAGCTACTTCCCTTAAATCTCTAAATTATAACTTTTATTTTCTTGTATGCATGATCCTAACGAAGCTTGAAAGGTATGTGGCTTTGTATGTTTCCATTCCTGCAACAGATCCTATTTGAGTCACAGAGGGAATATAAGTCTATTGAAGCCAACTTAGTTCCTTAAGGAGGTGCAATTGCCAAATTAATTTTCAACAGATAGCAGTCTGTACTTTCAATAAACTCCATTTTGTATCTGTCTTCTCTGGTCCCCATGCTCAGCCCACAAAAATTTTGCTAGACTTTCTCTCTGACAAATCTCATGTGCATTTTGCCAAATGCAGCACTTAAACTTGAGATGTTTCAAGATTTTTCCTTGCCTCATTTTCTTTTTAAAGAATAATTTTCTATATAAAATTACTTTGAGCAGGTTCACTTTTGCTAGAGGAGGTAGCAACTTGTTGTGGGATAGAAGGAATTAATGCTATTATAAATGCCGCAAGTAAACGGTTTAGCGAGTCTAAACAAGAAAAGGCTGGTGGTTCTGTAGTTTGGTGGAGGGTAAGTCAAAACTTCTTTTCTGGTGTACCATTTATGAAAGATCTATTTTTCATGTTCTAAACTTTTGTCTTTGGTTCTGTGTCCTCTCAACTTTTGCTTTAAATCTCTCTCTCTCTGTATAATTTGGTTTTTCATAATTTGATTTTGACTTAACCGGGAGCAAAGGAAAGTTATTTTCTGGTGTTAATAATATAAAAGGGGAACTCTTCTTGCAATATGGTTTGGTAGTTATAAGCATGGAAAGGGCTACCCTTAGAATTGAATTTTCTTTCTTCTCTTGTCCTCTTCTCTGTGTAATCTTCCTCATAACTCATTCTTGCATCATAAATGTCCTAGATGAGGGAGGCTACCTTGTTTGCTTTGGCTTCTTTATCAGAGCAATTGCTTGAGGCAGAGGTTTGATCTTTCCATGATATTTTTCAATTATGATTGGTCACCTTTTCCTTTGGCTTTGGGTATAAGGTGAAATGACTTTTCTTTCTTTGCTTCAACTTCAATGTTGTATTTAATTTATGGCAGCAGGTTTCTGGACTTGCAAGAGTGAGCTTAGGAAACCTTATAGAACAAATGATAACTGAAGATATACAAACTGGTATTAACTTGTTTTTCTTTCTTTTGTGTTCCATAGTTGTAATAAATTGTTAGTCCAATGGACATCACTTACTTTTGCCAATTTGTTTTTCAGGGGTGCATGAATATCCCTTTCTTTATGCTCGTATGCTTATATCAGTTGCTAAGTTTTCCTCTGTGGTAATGATGTCATCTCGCTATTTTTGAGGTCATCTTATGGGTTTATCTCTCATTAAAAGATCCTAATTGAATGCATAATATTTTTCAGATCAACTCTGGAATTCTTGAACACTTTCTCCATGCTGCTATAAAGACAATTGGAATGGCTGTGTATGTGTACTGATCCCATTTTGATATATGAAGGTCATTGTTAGAATAAATCTTATGGTGAGTGTTTCCTATTGACAGCCCTCCAGCTGTGAAAGTAGGTGCCTGTCGAGCACTTTCACAGCTCCTACCTGAAGCAAACAAGAAAGTTATTCAGCCTCAAATGATGAGTTTATTGTCATCACTGACAGATCTTCTTCATCAGGTCTGTACCATTTCATACTTCTTGAAGCAGTTGTTGAAGTCACATCTAATGACTGTCTTTGGACTCTGATTTTAGGCTTCTGATGAGACATTACACCTGGTACTTGAAACAATGCAAGCAGCAATTAGAGCTGGTGGGTTTAGATATGGTTGACATTATGCATATATTATTTCTCATGTCCATGTTAGAAATAAGGTGATTCCAACAATTTCACATTTGATCTTTGTTTGCCGTAGGTCATGAATCATCAGCGTCTGCAGAGCCTATTATTTCTCCTATAATTCTCAATATGTGGGCATTGCATGTTTCGGATCCTTTCATTAGTCTTGATCTAATTGAGGTTCTGGAGGTAATAAATAATAATGTGAATGGTATTAGTAGTTATATTAAGTAAAATGCAGTCTAATCATTTTTGATATCCTGGTTTCTATCCTTTCAGTTTGTCTACAGTATATTCTGTTATAGGAATTGATGATGTTACAGGAACTTACTTGTTGAGAACTCTTGAGGCTTACAGTGGAGCTTTCTATATATAAAACAGTCGAGGATGTCTTGTTATATTGTGCATAAGTTTTTGCAACTTAGAACTATAAGAAAAATAATATGATAGGCCAAATAATGTGTAACTAAGTACCAGAATGGATAAGATATTGTTTATAAGTATCAATGTATCACAACAGAACTATATGATTGTGCGAATTACTATGCAATTAAGTACCAGAAGTGTAAGGTTGGCAAGTGGAAGCATCGTATAAAAAGATATAATTCCTTAGATATTTTAAGGAAACAAAAATATTTAATTGATCATGTGATAAATTAAGGTTAGAGATCGAACAGCTCTCTCACTTTTCTCTGTATGAAAGTATTCATATTTTTGAATTATTGCTGTGATCTATACGGACAGTTGCTTCTTGTCAAACACTGGTGAGACATGCACGATGCCTTTTTTTATTTGTGGTTTGGTGTTTGTTATAATGGAAGTACCAAGAAGTGGAAGTGTTAAGGCTTTATTTTAGCCTTGTAAGTCCCTTGATGAAGTAAATATGGCTATTTTTCATGTTTGCTCATCATATTTGTCGGTTGAATTTGATATTTCTGTTATTGTCTGGACAGCTGTCAGACATGTATAGATGTAGGGATTGTTTGGGCTATGATATTACAAGCATTTTTCATTGAGTAGAGTTAATATAGAAGGTTTTATGTAATTAATGCTAAACTTTTTCTTGAATTCAAAAAAAGTTACTGCTTTAAATAAAAAGTAATTTCCTTAAATGGAAAGTCAACCAACCTTAAAGGGTGCATGGGTGCACCCATTAGCAAAACCGATACATAAATTAACCTTAATTCCCTTGATTATGGACTTATTTTCAGTCATTTATAGGATTGAATTATGCACCGGAAGCTTTTCGGATTCTTCTCTTCATTAATCATCTAAGATTACCTTTTTTAGGTTTCCTTCATATTTCTTGGGATGCAAATTTACTTTATTTGTCGTTTCCATTTTGAAACTTTCAGGCGCTAAAAGATGCTCCTGGTTGTATTCGTCCAATGGCTTCCCGGATTTTACCATATCTTGGGCCAATATTGAACAAAGTATGACCTCTTAGGTTACCTTTTAAGTTATTGCGTTCTTGCGGTGGTGGGAATTTTGAATGATTTGTCCTTGATGCACATTTTGATGGCAAATTTCAGCCCCAACAGCAGCCTGATGGAGTAGTGGCTGGGTCATTGGATTTGTTAACTATGCTATTGAAGGCAAGTGATAATTGGGGGGAAGAATATTATATACTTCCAATTTTCTGATTTAGTTCGGAATATGCTTTTCTTTAAACAGCCTTATAATCGTACTACATTGTTTTGCTAATTACAATTTGTGATAGCATTGTACAGAATGCCCCCATTGATGTGGTAAAAGCAGCATATGATGTCTGTTTTGATGCTATTATCCGGATAGTTCTTCAAAGTGATGACCACAGTGAACTGCAGGTATAACTTTTCACTGAATGCTTCTTCTTTTTCTTTTTTTCTTTTTTAATGCCAATTGGGTATCTGAAATATGAGCAATATTGATCAGAATGGAACAGAATGTTTGGCGTCTTTCGTATCTGGTGGAAGAGAAGAACTTCTTGGTTGGGGTAGTGATTCTGGATTTACAATGCGAAGTTTGCTTGATGCAGCTTCAAGGTCAATTCTTCTTGTCTTGATTCTTTATTTCATGTGCCACCACCCCCAACCCAACCAGCAAAAACACACACAGACAAAAGAAAAACTTTGTGGCCCATTTTCCCAACCAACCTCTTTGTTATATTTGCTTAATGTTTCTGTTGTGACTACCATAGGAAAAATAAAGTTCTTAGTGTAATTCACAGATTGATTTGCTTCTCAATGATCAATGATAGTATAATAGCTGCATATTCATATTAAAATGCCTAGAAATATTTGAAAGTTCATTGAAGCTTCACTACACCAAAACTTGTCCTGCTGAGGGCTTAGGATGTTGTTTGTATAATCTACCTATTTACTTGGAAATAACATTATTAGAAATATGATCTACATTTTGTTTAAAACATGCTCAATCTCTCATGACAAATATATGAAGTATAAGACGACCACAATTCAAGGGTGAGTTCTTTTTCATAGGTTAATGAAACTTTTGGCAATTTTTCTGTAAATCACTTAGTCATCTCCAAATGAATGCTGATTCATTTAGCTTGTTGAGCTGTTGAATTCAATTATTTGTTTATGCGTTATATGTAGATTGCATGGTTAGATAACTTCTTTGCTCTCTGTGTAATTTTGTTAAATGCATACTTTTGCATGAAGAAAGGGAGAAAGTGGTTTTGGGTGGTCTTTCTAGCGGTAGAGGGTGAGCTGGTGGATTCTTGCAGTGTGTTTAAGTTTTCTTATTTAGTCATTACCTAAACTGTACTAGTGTGGTTTTCTCATATAATGTGTTCAGATGCTATTTTGTGCAATCTGATTTGCAGGCTTCTTGACCCTGATCTGGAAAGCTCTGGGTCTCTTTTTGTTGGCACCTATATCCTGCAACTTATACTGCATCTTCCCTCACAAATGGCACAGCACATTCGGGACTTGATTGTTGCTCTTATTAGACGAATGCAATCATCTTCGATAGCGGGATTGAAAAGCTCATTGCTACTTATTTTTGCGAGATTGGTATTGTGTCCAAGTTCTAACTCATCTTTAATAAACTAAGCCTTGTCAACTTTAACATCTACCGTCTTGGCTTTGTTTTCCCATTTCTTCCTTCGTTTTGTGGTATCAGTCTGCCATCATCATTTTTTCCATGGATCACTTTTCTTACTGTTGGATTTCTTCAAGTGCAGATTCATATGAGTGCCCCAAATGTTGAACAATTTATCAACTTGCTGATCACCATCCCTGCTGAAGGCTATCAAAATGCCTTGGTTTATGTAATGTCAGAGTGGACTAAACAACAAGGCAAGTTTCTGTGTGCGTTCCCCTTTCTAGCTAGCCAATGAAGTAATGCGAATGGCAATAAGTTAAAGGAAGGATAATGGTGAACTTATTATTTCAATTTCTTATTTGCATGCTCATCCAAATGCAGGCAATCAACTTCTCTCTGACATTTCCTGGTACTTTGTTCATTTTCTTTGGACCTAGCCATGCTGGAGGCAGTCACGTACAGTGTTTAAAAGGTGTCTTAGGACTGGTTCTAATGTGATTCAACAAAATAAAAATTGTTTCACTTAAGGTCTTAAATTAAAAGATAAAATGTATGAAAATGAAACTAAAGAGATTTCACTTAAGGTCTTAAATTAAAAAATAAAATGTATGAAAATAAAACTAAAGAGATTTCACTTAAGGTCTTAAATTTGCATGTGTAATTATGTGGAGCTTAGCTGGGGCCTTGAAGACTTGTTTGGTGCAATGGATAGGACAGGAGAAAAATTATGTATAATTTGTGGTGTGGTTTGTATAATTTATATGAGATTGAACTGTCAAATGGATTATTCATAGGATGACTCAATCCTCTAGCAATGGAGAGGATTGACTCACCCTATGAATAATCCTCCTCACAATGCAAATCTATGTAAATAATATAAAACCACACTACAAAACATATATGATTTTCCTTCTTATCCATTGCACCAACCATACCCTGAATGGATTGTTGTCTTAGATGATATATTGAGTTTTAAGTTTTTCTTTCTTTTTTTTCTTTTTTCTGGGGCCAAAGTTTTTCTTTAAAGTTATAAGTTACAGGATTTTTTTTTTACGGTTAATAATATTTTAGGAATTAATGATGTTGCTGGAATTGCCTTGGCAGTATTATTTTGGATCTTATTTAGAACCTTCAAACATTGTTTACTGTTTTAATCTATGTCTAAAAGCTGTTTAGTGCTAAATCTATCTCGTATTGTAGAGGGACAGTGCTAGCAGATGTGTTACATGTGTAAAATGGGGAGAAGTGATTATCAAGGTGGTTTGACCAAGAAAAGTATGATATGATGTAGGGGTCAAAGAAGTCTTTGTGAGAAAAATCGTGCTTTTACTGAGAGACTGAAAAGCACAAGTAATTCAATATGCCATTGCCATTGAGATAACTTGATTGAGAATCGTAGTTTAGCAGTCACAAATATATTGTGACAAATCCAGCAGCAATAATATTATCTTTTAAGGATTGTTGGAACTAATCTAACCAATGTTGCTTTGACTGTTCAATTTCCATGTTAAAACCTGTTTACGACTCATATCCTACAAATGTGGGTATGGAGGTCTAACCCTCAAAATAGAGGGAAACTTGAACATACCTCTGTTCAATACCCATTTTGGACACATAGCTGTTTCCTACACTCAACCTTGAGACCGACTAACATAGATCCTAATCCCTGGTGTAAGCCAAGGAAGTCTGCTGTGAAGCTTAGATTCTTTATCTTCAATTTATTTATTTATTTAATGCAGCAAGCTGTTTACCTAATTCTTCTTAAACTCTAGAAAACAGCTGTATATTTTAATCGAACTCGCACAGATAAACTGTCAATATCTGTGCTTACACTATATTACTTTTCTTTCGTACCTTTCAGAGCTCCTAAATAGCACTGAGTAGTATTTCCCGAGTATATTGCCACCATCATAATGCCATGCCAACTCCATCAATATCCATGATTATCCACACAAATTCCTTCTTGTTTTCCTAGCGCTAAAATTTAGACCTCCCACTGAGTTTGCCTAGTTTTCAGTGCATGGATGCAGTGGATGCCATGAGGTTTTTATGTTTGCATTATTTTGAATCATTTAAGTTTGGGGCTCATAGACGTCTGATATTTTGGTTGGCCACCAATTTTTTATATTTAAATTTTATACCCAAAATATTTGATGTGCCATATGAGTAGGCATGATTCTTATTGATTAATTCTACTCCTTATAATTTCTGAACCCCTACCTGCATAACTACTTTAAACTTTCTTGAGCTTTATGTTCAAGAAAGGCCTTGCCGCCTGGTGCTAATTGGGTTTAAGTTAGACTCATTGATAATTAATAAATATGTCTTATCTCTGTATTGGGGGACAACTTGCAAATTTTTATTGTATACCCGGTGTTCTATTGCAATGATTTTGTAGGGGCTGTTATTCCTCTTAAAGCCTTACTAATAAATTAATTAATATAACTGCATTTTTTGCTGAATTAAATTGGCTTAGTGTTAGCCGCTGTTGGTTTTGCATATTTTATGATTTATAGTGTATAAAAGAAACTATAACTTTGTCGACTCTGATGATGGGCAAACCATTATATATGTGAAAAAGCCTGTATCTCTTTGTCCTCCTTGTTTGTTATCTTTTCATCATGTTAGTATATTTACTGGTAATTAAGCTTGCATTTGATATTTCTTCTCCTATGTTCTTTGGAGCGCAGGGGAGATCCAGGGGGTGTATCAAATCAAAGTTACAACCAGTGCTTTGGCCCTACTGCTATCTACTAGGCATGCTGAATTATCAAAAATTAATGTCCAAGGCCATCTAATTAAGGTTTATGATATATCTTAAAGGCTTGAACATCATTTTTCTTTTTTGGATATGCTTATTGGTTAAATAACTGAATCTTTTTAATTTGAAGTCTGTGAAAGGGATAACCACTCGCTCAAAAGCTAAATCTGCTCCGGATCAGTGGACTATGGTGCCTCTTCCAGCAAAGGTATTTCCAGGTTATTTGAGTTGATAAAGTTTGTCTTGAACCGAGATTTGTGGCCTGATTAAGTAATAATACTCAGAGTTTGTTTTCTCATAATTACATCTAAATAATCCCAGGTTTTCTGTCACCCACTAAATGAGGAAGAAACAAGGATACGTAAAAGTAGAAATTTTAAACTTTTTCTCTGCATTGTCCCCACATGTTGCTAATTGCTTGTGCTATATTCAAGCCAAAGATCACAATGTTATTTGCTTTTTTGCCTTTATAAAAAAACTTGGCATTGTTCAGAAATTATTTCTTAGTGAGGGATTTATGTGCAAATATTGAAGATTAGACATTATTGTCCAATCATTTCTCCTTATTACTGCAGATACTAGCTTTATTGGCGGATGCATTGATCGAAATACAAGAACAAGTTCAAGATGCCGAGGATGAGGTAATATTTTTTTTTTTGTTATGTGCTGTCGGTCACGTTCTGTTGAACAATTCAGAACTGCAGGTTTGGCCTAACAGTTAAGAACATCTCTTTTGAATGGAGTATTTACTGGTCTTGAGTTCAAATGCGGATTGCTTGTACATACCGAGGGTTAATCCCCATTTCATTAGTCCCCTTCCCCTAACAATCATAACAACCACTGAGGGTGGATGTTTAGGCTTTCAACCATTTGTTTTGCAGTATAGTGACTGGGAAGAATTTCCTGAAGGAGACATGGAATCTGACAAAGATGTATTCTCTTCAGCTGCTGCCACACCATTTGGCAGGTCTGCATATGATCATCTTGAAGCAATGGCAAAAACATATGATGAGGTTTGGGTTTATAGAAATAACAATGTATTCTCTGCTCTTTCTGAAGTTTCCTTTTTTCCACATTTCTAATGGATCTAACTTGATCACACATCTGAAGAATCAAGAGGATGACTATGAAGATGACACATTAAGAGTTGCAGATCCCCTTAATGAGGTGATCTTTTTTGTCCTAAAACTACTTGCATGCTCGACATTTTAAAATGTTTCATAATGCCAAATTCTATCAATTAATCCTGCAGATTAACTTGGTGAATTACCTCATGGACTTCTTATTGAAGTTCTCTCTAAGTGACCGGCAACTATTTGATCATCTGTATCGGGTATGGTCTCTGTCAAGCATTAAACTACTACTTGTGAAGTAGGATATTATATTTACTTAAACCTCCTTTGGACACTAACTTATAATGCAAGTCGTTCTATCTTTTATTTTTCTTGTCTTGAAATTGCAGAGTCTGACACCAGCGCAACAGAATGCCATCAAGATTGTTTTAAACCGATGAGATGCTTATTTTGAAACTTGATTGATCAAAGATTTGCTTCTTTCCCTAGTTGCCAGGGAGCATGGAAAGTCTATCGGATGAGCCTTTGAAGGTGAGGTTGATTGTTTTGTGTTCTCAACGCTACACGTGTTGGTTTTCCGCTATAGGAACTTGATTGATTGATTGATTGATGGTTGTGTAAAGAAATGCGATGCCCAATTCCGAGTTTGCTATGATTTTTTTGCCAAAATTCAATGGAAATGTGGGTCCATATCATATATATATATATATATATATATGATGTTTCATGTCTGCCTCTCTCTCCTCAAGGTTTTTCCGGACACTTAGCTTGGCCATAGCCCGTAGGTTCATAATTACGTGCGAATTGGTCGTGGAAATGAGAATCAGCTTTTAGCTTATTTATTCGGTACCTTTACTGAAACCTAATCTCGCCTGCCTTCTGAGATGAGAAGTGGAATCTGCACCCCTTGTCGTGGATGCAATCTTTGTCCCGATTTCCTTGGTAATCTTAATAACTCAAAAAAAGTGTTTCATTTTATATTTCTAATTGTTTGAGATTTTTTTTAATAATTTTTTTGGGGGTCAAGTAATCTGAGTAAGAAGAAGTTATTAATTAAGTTGAGTGTATCACGTCATCCATAGATCTGATCAATAAATTTGTGCCAACTCAAAAAGCTTCTCAAAATTAAGGCATTAATTTAACAAAAGTTTAGTCTCACATTACAAAGGAGAATTGAAAGAGTAAGTTCTTAAATTTAGGTTATAATTGTGATAGGATTTTAATAAATATATCAAAATTCTTGAGTTGTCACAATTTAATTGGTCAGATATGTGAATGACGTAATACATTCGGTCTACCTAATAATTTCTCCTGAATAAGGTTAATATTTAAAATAAATTTATTAAAATTTAATCTTGCAGTTAATATAGATTTCCATTTAAATAATGTAAATAAATGATCTGTTACCATTTTCCTCTTTTGCTAACATTGAAATGATAATAAGCCACTCACCCAATCCCCCTAACCCAAACGTGCGATTCGGGGGAAGAAATGAGATAAGACTTTTAAGTCTTGAACTTCCAAAATTGTTGTAAAACGAAGAAAGTTTTCAAATAAATTGTTGTAATACGAAACAAGTTTTCAAATTTGTGGATTCATTTAACTTTCTGTAGTGCCTGTCTTTTCTGTTCTAGACTTTAATGAATAGAAGCGCATGATAAATGAGCTTATATGGTATTCATGTTTTTCGTAACTAAAACAGATGCACCCTGATGTGTCGTCTTCTGATCCATCCCAGAACAAACAGAAATTTAAGAAAAAAAAGTGTGGCTGAGAGTTCTTTGATGATCGATTATGGAGTTAATTTTTCTTCTCAAAGTCTCTTGATTATCCATTTTGAAAATCAGTCCATGGAAAATTTCAAACGTAGACATTCTGGAAGTCATGTTAAATAGTAACTAGACACTTGCCCCGCTACTCGCGGGATAATTTTATGTTTTGCAATTTTTTTTGGTAAATGATAAATAATGAATTTTGATTCATAATAACTAAAAATAGTAAGGATGTGTCAAATTTTTGTAATATGTATGTATACAAATAATGTTTGATAGGTATAATTTTCATACAAAACTTCAATTATAGATTTTAGTATTAATCAAATTTTATTACATTAATTGATATTTTATTTATTAATTAAATTTTATAAAAACGTTATTATTGATTTATTATAAATATCTTTTTTGTAAAAATATAATATTTATTAATAATTTAAAATAAAATTTCTCAAAATATGATTTACTATAAAGATGGAGACACAAATATATTTACCAAATACATTTATTAAAAACTTTTACACAATTTAAATAAAACTATTAATAAGAAAAGGGAAAAAAATTGAGAAAAGAAATCAAACAAAAGAAAGGAAAAGAGTATAAAAAATGAGATAAGAAACAAAGAAGTGGGGGAGCCAATTGGGTCTAAACCTTACATTCTTATTGAGGCAACTACTTTAATAGTAGTTAAGATATATTCTTATAGAATTATAGATTATAGATAGATTATAATTTATAATTTTTCTTATAATTTAAAATAATTTATAGATTATAGATATAAATTAGAGACCTTAGTTATTAACCAAATTCTATGACTATATTAATTGATATTTTATTTTTTAATTGAATTTTATAAAAGTGTTATTTTTTTTGCCAAATTAAAGTGTTGATTGATATTTTGATTTTTAGGAAAATATTTTTCTTATAATTTAAAATAATTTATAGATTATAGATATAAATTAGAGACTTTCTTTATTAACCAAATTTTATGACTATATTAATTAATATTTTATTTTTCAATTGAATTTTATAAAAGTGTTATTTTTTTGCCAAATCAAAGTGTTGATTGATATTTTGATTTTTGGGAAAATATTTTTCTTATAATTTAAAATAATTTATAAATGATAGATATAAATTAGAGACTTTAGTTATTAACAAAATTTTATGACTATATTAATTGATATTTTATTTTTAATTGAATTTTATAAAATTTTTATTTTTTTTGCCAAATTAAAGTGTTGATTGATATTTTGATTTTTGGGAAAATATTTTTCTTATAATTTAAAATAATTTTTTATTTTCCTCACCAATAGTCACATTCCATATGTTATTAAAATAGTAAACAAAATGAAAATGATTAGAAAATTTAAAAATTAAATTAAAGAAAAAAAATAAATAAATAAATAAACAAAAGAATAAAAGAAGTAAAAGAATATTACAATATTGAAATAATTAGAAAATTTAAATAAATTAAATAAAAAAGAAAATCAAACAATAGAGAAAATATAAAAAGATAAAGATAAAAAATCCAACAAATTGGAGGATGACATATGTCCCCTCCACCCTTCTCCATAAACCTTCAAAGAAGGTATGTCTACTCCTTTTATTGTTTGTTATAGATAGTAGATTATAGATTTATATGTAAACAAAAAGTAATCAATAACAATCAAAGAAAAGAGTATTCAAAGTACCTACCAGCTATAGTCTTTTTTTTTTTTTTGTGGCCACAAACAACTCTAGTTGAGAATGACTAATGGGTTTAAAAGAAGTATTAATTTTTTTTGTTTTATTTTAGTACATAAGAAATAGGGAAATGGTTAAAATGATTTATTTAGGGAGAACTCGAAAATATTCTTGTATAAATTTTAACCTCTAATTATTTGGTCGGAGAAAAAGTTTGGAAGCATTAATTTCTTCTGTTCTACCAAAAAAATGAATTCAAAATGAGGGATAAATCTTTTTTTTTGGTATAAACATCATGTATCCATGTCTGGGAGATAAATATCCGGGGGAATAAATCTACGGCCATGAGAAATATGTTCAACAAGGAGAATGGCCGGGACCCTTTGTGGATGGAAATCATCCGATCATTTTAGTGTCTCATTTTTGGTCTCATTTATCAAAATACGTCATGTGTTCTATTCATTTAATTTTAATTATTTTTTATTTGGTTTTAGAAATTTTTTAAACAAAAATTTCTAAGATTATTCTAGAGAGAAGAAAAAAGACATTTTATAATAAAAGTTTAATCCCAAATTAAAACTTTTTAATTTTAAGAAAAAATTTTCACGTTTATAATATTATTGGGGCATGGTTTAGTTTAAATCAAAGAAAAATAATGATTTTTCTTTGTTTATTTTGTTAAAACCACACAAAAAATAAGAGAAATTAAGTGAATGAAACACGTGATAGGCTGTGATGTTTGAAACACAGAGTGAGACACTGAGATAGGACAGAAAATTTTTATTTTCCCTTTATACCATAAACAATATGGATGGGTCACATCAATTAGCCATTAAAAGCCGAGGAATGGGCCCAAAGAGTAAGAGGCCCACTCAGAACGAATCACATTCTCAGACGCAAAATCTGAAAAAAAAAAACTTCTTCTGTTTTCAATTTTTAATTTTTAAATCCTATATTTATTGCCTAATAATTATTGGCAACCGATCAGATCATATAAAAAAAATCGATCTCATGTCCCTTATCAATATCATATCATTGTTACAATTTGAACTTCCAATTTACAGGTTTCATATTGGTTAATCTTTTTCCTTCGTGATTCCTTTTTGCTTTAATCCAAATAACCATTAATATTACCATATGTAGTTATAAAAAAATAGATTTTTTTTGTTTAATTGCTTCTAATGACAATAAACTAAATTTAGCATTTTTGGAGTCGAGAAATCATTTGTATATATCACTGGGGCCCAAGTACTTGGGCAATCGAAGGAGTCTTGGTTGGAAAAATGATTTGAGAGGGTCAAATCCATTCCAAAGTTAAGGCTAGAAGTTAGTCAAGGGAAAGGACGAAAGAGGGGTTTATGTTTGTTCCCTCAACCATCATGAAAATTTTGTCATCCATCACGTCATTTTAACATACTATAATTTTATATTCTCAACAAAACTACTATATAATTTTAGAAAATATTTATTTATGAATTTAAAAAATTTTTGGAGTTTTTAGAATACGTACTAAAGCATGTGGAAAACGTGATAATTTGACTGATCCAAAATGATAAAGAAAAGATCACATAAGAGGGTAATAATTCAAGGTTTTAACATGCGTTCTACTCCCTCATTTTTATAATATGTCGTTTTAAGGTTTTACATAAAAATTAAAATTCTTATTAAAGACTCTTAAAATTTAGACAAAATATTATAAAAAGACAAGTTTACCCTTTTATTATTCTCTTTTTAATAATAAATGCTTTGTAGGAGTAATTCAAAAAAAGAAGGGTAAAGTTGAAAAAAATGTAATTAATGGTTTATAGAAGTCTTAAAGTGACAGATAATTTGGAAAAAAAAAATCTCCCAAAAACGACAGATATTGTGGAAAGGAGGGAGTATTAAATAATGCACCGAAAATTTTTACAACGACTAAAGTACTTTTATTTCTTCTTAACTAAATTGGGAAAGCAGATTGATTTATGCTATTAATTCCCCCATATGTTTACCAGAGAAAAGCTCATACTAATAAACTCAGCTGTCATATATTGTGGAGTCCAATTGTTGAGATTTAGAAGCAAACTCATTCAATATACAAGTAGTAGGGTGCATGGGATGGGATAAAATCATTAAAACTATAGTTTGAGACTTTCTTTCTTTTCTTTTTCCCCTTTTTTTTTTTTTCTATATTTGGAGATAACGTATTCAAACTCTTGCTCTTTGAAGATGTAGCAGCCGGTTAAGTGTTCAAGTGTAAGGAGTTTAACTTAATTAAGTGACAAACAACAGTAAAAATATATGAATCATTGCTGGCAAAGACAAACAGAAACAGGGGTGGTCAGGAAAGCAATTAAGAGAAAGGAGTGGTTTAATCGATTTCAAAATCCAAAGTGGGATGACCTCCCGGTCATGTTTTGTTGATGGATGAAGTGGTTCAATATGTCTCAAAATAAAAATTTAAGGACTAATTTGTCTCAAATAAAAATTCAGGGACAACCAATTTGTCCTTTTTATATAATTTATAGATCAATTTGGGTATTAAACAAAAAAATATATATGTATCATAAATTATTGATAAAAAATATTAACATGCATGATTAACTCTCTAATAATTACATAATACACTTTCGATAGTATATTACACATATATACATTCATGACTATGATTTGGCACTAATTGAGATCTCCCTCATTATCTTCTTAATTATTCGGGAAAAAAAAAACATAGTATGAAATTGACAATTATTATGAAATAAAGGCTCTAAATAGCGTATTTCTCATACTAAATCACTTCAAAGCTCAAAAACCATAACGCAAAAGGAAGCATGTATACATATAAAAGTGAAGCTTTAAATCTGGTCGAATTCCGCTGGTGGTGGGATTGCACCCAGGAAGAATACAAAGCTTTAAGTTATAAAATAGATATCCCTCCACCGATATCAAAAGGTTTGTCTAGCGGAGCCACCAGGTTTCGCGGTGGTCGTCGGAGCTGAAAGTGGCGTACTTAAACAAGAGCACTTCAGCTCCGGCAACTAGTTTAGTCGGAGTCAAGAAAGTGCGGCAAATGGGACAAGTCGTAGAAAGGCTGTAACCAAGCCATCTATCCAAGCAAACCTTATGAAACAGATGATTGCATCTCAACTCTCTCATCTCATCGTCTTCTTCAATCTTGCATAAGCACACCGCACAGCCCACTTCTTCCTCTTCTTTGGGTTCGTCCCTGAAGCAGCCTTGCCGCAGCTTGCACTTGTTGTATCTGACTACGCCAAGTTGTTCACCTACACCTGCAGGCAAGTGCTGCTGCTCCATATAGCTGTAATTAGGGAACAAGGAATAGTTAAGCAACAAGTTCCAGGCCATTTTCAAATGGTTTATTATAACCAAAAGAATGTAATAAAACATGCTGGTTATGAGTCCGGGTGAGGAATGAGGAGTTCTCGGCAGAGATAAAGTGGATGTATTATGGCGACAATTCATGGAGGGGAACTATGGTATTTATAGAAAAATTCAATGGAAGAGCAGCCGGGGAGCTGGTGGGGTATGCAAGATTTTCTGATTAGAAAATTACTAGTAGTACGTAGTAAATAATAATAAATAATAATTATGTTAAAAGTTGTTGGTAAAATTTTTAGCCGAAATTGATCGTAAATGATTTTTATTTTAATCCAGGTTCCCAGGAAAAAGAAGGAAACGCTATTTGAGTAGGCGGCTCTAAGAGACTAAAGACTGTTGATCTGTCATGACTTTGACGTTTGTGGACGAGAATGGAAAGGCAGATACTACGTAATACCATACATACGTCCGAGTTTTTTGGATGTTTTCTCAGCTTTGTGTTTTATTTATAGAACAATTATTGTAACCTATTTTATTTAAGTAAAGGTTGGATACAATTTTGATTTATAAAAGTGTATTTGTTAGAAGGATTTTATTTTTTATATTTTTAATTTGAATGAAATTAGTTTCGGATTAATAAGATTCAAGGATATCTTTTTTAAAATTTTTTTAAATTATAGAAATAAATTATATTCATAAAAATAATGTAGTTATGAAACAATATGCAATTTTTTTAGGGGGTTAACAAAATAAATAATTATAAAAATTTTTGGGTTAATGAAAATAATAGTTTATGAAAATTTCTATGATTGTGAATATTGTAGTAAACCTTACTATGGGGAAAGATACGTAAATTAATTAACAAATATGTTTTAATTTTGGCGATATTTGGTAAGCAAACGAAACGTATATTAATCCATTTACATAGTATGCTTTTTCCTTTTTGGTTAAACCCGGTCCATTTACGTATGTCATCGGTGAATTATGACAGTCAAATTATCTTCTTCTTTTTTTTGAAAAAAAGTCAAAAATTAAAATACCATCTCAAAAACTCAACACCCAAAACATCAGCAAACAATCTTCAAGATCAACCTTGATTGTCGCTGTAATAATAATACTTTAATTTTAAAGTCCAGATGCATGAATTGTTTATGTACAAGTTTAATTATAATTAGACTAAAGAAATTATTGTCATAATTGATGTCGTAGAAAAAAAAACCAAATGATAGAAACTAATTAAATGCTACATACGATGAGTTTTGATTGGAAATTGGTAATTTGTTGATGTGAGTAAGGCGGCTATTTACCAATTTTCACGTTTTGATTTTTCCGTTTAGCTAGCGATTTAATTAGTTTGACAAGACCGGATTCATTTTGTATACTAAAATTCAAGAAAATGAATTACCTTGGTTTGACAAAAATAAAATGACATCATTATTAAATCTATAAATCTATACATCAATGGCATTCAAATTACAAGAATATCTACCATCATTTTCTCAAATTTCATATCATTTCAAGTCATTTTTTAATGGGTTGATGGGGTTTATTAGATATTTTAATATATATTAGTGAATTGATAGAATTAATAGCTTTAATTTTTTTTCTTGGGCTTTATACTTTATAAGTGTTAAATATTTTTTTTGGATTAAGTTTAATGGTTTGTCTTTTTTCTTTAACTTTTTATACTTTATGAGTATTAGTTATTTTCTTGAACTCTATATGATTTTAAAACCATTTAATATTAAACCACATACATGATATATGCACTAATTTTTTTGTTTGTTACAATATGTATCAACTTTCAATAATTTACTTATAATATATATATACAAAATTATATAATATCCATATATAATTAACATACTAATTCTCGTGTTACAACGAAACATGGGTCCATTGCTAGTATAATATTAATTGTTAACATTGTTATCTAGCCTGGAGGCTCACAGTCACGCTGCGGGTTCCATTGAAGTGTGTATACATACATACATATATATATATATATTGAGAGTTTTGCAATAACTTTATTACTAATTACATAAAAAAAAATCTGCGGAGAACATTTTGAAACATAGCAATTTGAACCAAAGATTGGTTGGTGTAAGTGATAAGGCACTTGTTTTTTTTAAGTAAGAGCTCAAATTTAAATCTTGTAAATAAAGAAAATTATCGTTGTAAGATCTTTACCCTCATAGTAGATCGACTGGCTCAAAATCAATTATTAAATGAATATGAATACTGTGATTTACAAAAAGAAAAAAAGAAACATAGCAACTTGAGGCTAGCTCTTTCATTGTTTTCCTTTCTTATTATGTGGAAAAAATGCTTGTGAAAAAAAGAGAGCAAAATAAATAAGCACGTAAAGAATTTAGATCAAATAAATGAATCAAATATTAAAAACCTTCACCATAAAAAATGCTCAACCCATTAAAAATTCGAAATTTATTTCTTCAATAATCCTTCGAATACACGAGGAAGAAAGCAAAAGAAAAGAGTAGAGATCAAATTATAGAAAAAGAGAATATCAATGGAGAAAGAGACAAAGAGCAGAAAGGAAGCACATGACAATATATGGTGGGAAGAAGAGTCAAAATTTTCAAGAGGCAAAAGAGTTTTGATTCATTTCAAGGTAAATTTAAAGATTTGTTTTTTCACTTCACCGAAGAGTCATGTGGTTCATTTATATTTATATTTTCTTATCTTGTATTTTAACAAATACCAAAAAAAAAGGGAAAGGATATCTATCCAATAAATAAATGTGTGCCCTCGTAACCAAAAAAAAATAAATAAATGTGTGCCCTAAGTAGAATTGAATTTAGACTCCTCAATATTATTATATTACCTAATTAAAACACTCATAAATATATTATCTTTGAGTAAATATTTTTGGGAAAAGCAAAATTCTCTCACCTATAATTATTATAGCACATGGTCAAATAATTAACCAATAGGAAAAGAAGTACGTTTTCTATGCAAATATCTCCTATATTTTCATACCGGCCAATAGAAGAGGAGCAAATGTCCCCTCAAAACCAATTCCCCAAAAGATTATTTTAGGGGATAGTAAAATTAGAAAAAAGCTTCTTGATTATTAAATATACTTAATTATCCTGATAACTCTCCTATATGATTTTTTTTATTTATCGAGTTTTTATGAATATCACAAAAATTTAACCTTACATTAAAAAGTTACTATATTTATAAGGTAAGTTTTCTCTTCTTGACAAATATATGGTAAGGCTTTAGAAAGAAAATTAAATAAGACCTATCACGTCATGAGGGTTATTGGAGGGATAGAGTTAGACGGGTCATATAACAAATCTCGTAAAATTAATAGTAGTATGTATGTATGTATATACTATTAATTGTTTCAAATGTAAACAAACTTCTTGAATTAAATGTTTGAATGTAGTTATTAGTTTTGTTACGATTACTAGTAATTAATATCGTAGTTGAAAGATTTTGGATCGAGATGGATTCCTAACGCTCCTCGTGCAAGTGCAACCTTAATAGATGTGAAATTTGTGAAAAATGTTTGTCATAGGATTTTTTGTTTGTTGGTTTTTACGTATGAACTAGGAAATTCTATGACTGGAACATTTAGAGGAACGACGCACAAAATCAAGAGTTGTTATTTGTATCCATGGTCCATGGAAACAAAATTTAATAATTTTAGGGCCTGGTTGGCATTGTTGCCAATTTAAGTTTTTTGTTGCCAATTCAATATTTTGGAAACAAAACATGTAAAAATATGTTTGGTTAGGTGTTTTTTGTTTGAGTTTAAATTATATTAGGATGATTCTAAAAATCTACTTTTTAGGATGCTATTGGTATGGTGACACCTCACCTATTTTAAGAGATGCCTAAGTTTTAAAATGCACCCACTCTCACCAAATCAATTTTCTTAATCCATCTTAATCTTGATTAATTAAAAAAATCAATCAAAATACCGATTCTTTTTTGGACAGAACAATGACCTCTCTCTTCCTGTTCTTTTCCCCGTTCTCTCCCTCAACCCTTCCTTTTTCACATCGATTTCGATCTTCCGATTAGTCTGCCCAGAGGTATGATCACTTGTAACATTCCTTCCTTGTGACATAATCTAAATTCATGTTTTGTTTTTGGTTACCCGTGAGCAAGATTAATCGGAAAAGAGAAATCGATGTGAAAAAAGAAGAGCTGGGGGAGAGAACGGGGAAAAGAACAGGAAGAGAGAGAGAAGAGAATAGAGAGAGATGTCGCTGTTCTGTCCAAAAAAGAATCGGTGTTTTGATTTTTTTTTTTTAATTAACCAAGGTTAAGGTAGGTTAAGAAACTGATTTGGTGAGAGTTGGTACATTTTAAAACTTAGACATCTCTTAAAATAGATGAGGTGTCACTATATCAATAGAATCCTAAAAAGTGAACTTTTAGGATCATCCTAATATAATTTAAACTCTTTTTATTTTATAAAATTATGGCAACAAAGCCTTTGTTTCCAAAAATAATGAAAGTAACATTTTGGTGTTTTCAGCTTTTCCAAAACATGTTCAAAGTACTACTAAAACACGCGGATGAACAGTTTTTTAATGAGGACCGTCCGTCGATCTATATGTTACGCTCATTGCCGTTCTTTTTCCTTTTTTGTTCCATCCGCCGACTTTTTTGACTCTCTCATTGTGTCTAACTCTCTCTTTTTTACTTTCTTTAGTCTCCAATGCAAATTAGGACTCAACACTTTTCCTCTCTTCTTCAGCTCCCAATTTTAAAACAATTTATGCTAACCCATTTTAAAACACTTTTCCTCTCTCCTTCAACTCCCAATTATAATTTAAGAAAAAATTATATAAAAGAATTTTAAAACAATTTTATACTAACCAAACATTCTTTTGTGTTTTCAGTTGTCTAAAACTTACAACAGCTTGTGTATCTAAACATATTTTCATTTTCAAAAAATTTGAAAATATATAACAAAAGCAAAACAAAAATAATAACAAACAATCCCTTAGTATTTTTGATATGAAAACAAGACACATGAAACGTTGACATAGTCCTCGTGTATCTTGTGAAAATGTGGCTCACGAAGTGCAAACTATTGGCTTATTTGATTTCTCTGGTCCTTCTCGTTCCCGTACTCTGCTGAGAAAACACAGAAAAAACATTATTGTTTACCCACCTCAATTATCTAACGTAATGAAAGGAAACTAGTATTATTCAATTCTTTCGGTGACACGTCCTATTCACAGGTACTCTCAGCTCGATTTTTCCCGTCCTATTACTTATTTGCTTGATGATTAGTCCCTTCTATTTCAAATTCCAACAATTATTAGATTATTTTGTCTTTAGTAAAGTTTGAACGTCATCTGAGTTTATTAAACTCAATTGTTATTCTATTATTATTCTCTTTTACTTTTATAAACAAGTTGAGAAGTGACTCAAACTTCCTTTAACAACATTACTGTGGCGAGGTGAGATGAGATGAATTTTGTGCTTTTATGAATTGTATTATCACTTTAAATGGCCTTAAATATAAGCTACGATAAGTTAGGTATGATTATTTTACGTAGATTAGATAAAGTTACGATAGATAACTGCAAAGGTTCTCACCATCACTACAGTTAATCGCACAACGACAGTCAAAAGTAATAGTGTTATCAAGGAGCCTAGGAGTTGCAACTTAGAGCTCGCATAAATAGAGCTTCGAAAAACTCATAGAACCAACCATAAGCACTTGGGCAGATGGGCAACAATTAATAAAAAAACCCAACTCTTTCAATCATAGCTGATGCATGTTGTACACTTGAAGTTGGTCCATATGTATTAAATTAACTTAGTTAATTAAGTATATTTATTTAATTTTCAAAAAGTATGAAAATACTTTGGCCCAGAAACAAAAATTAAACACATACTACAAATGGACAAAGGGACATGCACCTGGGCAGGCTTCCGGTCTTCCCTATATTTAGGATAAGCATTTTGGGTTATGTAGTTCTAGACTTAATTAATGCTATTAGTTTACTCATGCGTGGTGGGCTTAGTTAGATTTTATTTTACGTGATAATTGAGTTTTTTTTTTTTTGGTTACAGACAAATGAGTTTTTCAAATAATCTTACATACATTTAAATCAGTTATAAAATCTGATTTTAGAAAGTTTTAAATGGTAATTTTAATTTTTTTTAAAAATATTTTGTTGAATTAAATAATTTTAGACTTTTTTTTATAATTAATATCTTTAGATAAATATTCAAAGAGATAACAAACAAAAATATAATGATAATAGCTTAAAAGATTTTTATTTTTTCTAAAAAGATTTTAATAACAATTTTTTCCTTAATAATATATTTTATTTTTATATCATCCAATTTTTATATCAATTATCTAACGTAATAAACGGAAACTCGTTTTATTCTTTCGGTGACACCTTCTATTCACAGGTACTCTCAGCTCTATTTTCCCTGTCCTATAACTTATTTGCTTAATGATTAGTCCCTTCTATTTCAAATTCCAACAATTATTAGATTAGTTTGTCTTTAATAAAGTTTGAACGTCATCTGAGTTTATTAAACTCAATTGTTATTCTATTATTATTCTCTTTTACTTTTACAAACGAGTTGAGAAGTGACTGAGTTGCAACTTATAGCTTGCATAAATAGAGTTTGGAAAAACTCATTGAACCAACCATAAGCACTTGGGCGCAGTCGGGCCAACAATTAATAAAAAAACCCAACTCTTTCAATCATAGCTGATGCATGTTGTACACTTGAAGTTGGTCCATATGTATTAAATTAACTTAGTTGATTAAGTATATTTATTTAATTTTCCAAAAGCATGAAAATAGTTTGGCCCAAAAACAAAAATTAAACACATACTACAAATAGACAAAGGGACATGCACCTGGGCAGGCGTCCGGTCTCCCCTATATTCAGGATAAGCATTTTGGGTTATATAGTTCTAGATTTAATTAATGCTATTAATTAACTCATGCATGGTGGGCTTAGTTAGATTTTATTTTACGTGATAATTGAGTTTTGTTTTTTTTTTTGTTACAGATAATTGAGTTTTCAAAAAAAAAATGTTTATTGACCCTCCAATACTTAATCCTCATGACATGACATTTTCTGATTTGTCAAACTTTTATGAGTATTACAAAATTTAACCCATCATTTAATAAGGTTTAGCCCCACATTAAAAAATTATCGTATTTATAGGGTAAATTTCCTCTTCTTGACAACTATAATGGTAGGATTTTAGAAAGAAAATTAAATAGGACCTGCCACGTTATGAGGGTTGTTGGAGGGATAGATTTAGGCTGGTCATGTAGTAAAACTCTTTTTCATATAATCTTACATACATTTAAAGCAGTTATAAAATCTGGCTCCAGAGAGCTCTAAATGGTAATTTTGATTTTTTTAAATATTTAGTTGAATTAAATAATTTTAGAAATTTTTTTACAATTAATATTTTTAGATAAATACCCAAAGAGATACAAACAAAAAGATAATGATAATATCTTAAAAGACTTTTGTTTTTCCTAAAAAGATTTTAATAGCAATTTTTTTTCTCTCAATGTTATGCTTTATTTCTATATCATCCAACTTTTGTATAGGAATTATAAAATTTAATGGAAATTATTTAGTCACTTCTTTTGTTGTTTTATTTAGAATTCTGTAGTTAATTTGTAACGATCCTGATGCGGATCGAGGGATTAAACCTAACATACATTTAAAGTAGTTACAAAATCTATATGGAATTAACAACTTAATTAAATATAAAGTTTTTCAAATATATATATATATATATATATATATATATATATGGATTAACAACTTTATCAATAAATATGTATAAACTTCTTGTTTATGGAATTAAAATTAAAAGAAATTGAAAATCAATATTTATTCAACAAAGTTTTAGCCTTTTAGATGATTTTGATTATTGTGTATTGGATATCGACTTAAAACCTTTTTTAACTTCGGATTTTCTTAACATTTGACGCAGTTAGGGATTGAACACCAAACTGAAATTAGCTATCAAAACCAGATTTTCAATTGACTTAATCAAACCCATGTGGTCTAACCGGTTTCAAAATAATATGTTAATTAATTTAACTAATTAATTAATATCTCCTATTGATAACAAATTAATTAATCCATTCAATGAATTTCAACATCCCTTAATTAAGTAAAGTTTCAAAATAAAAGTCTTATGAATGGAGAAAATAGACTCTAAACTTTTTTCCATTTAGAGTCTGATACGGTTTAATTTTGAATTGATTGGTATCCAATATGATTATTGGATGCAGAAAGGTTTATACAAATATATAAATATATATTCCTCAAAAAAAAATATAAATATATATTAATGGAACAAATGAATAAGTAGGAAAGATAAAAGTCATATCTCATGGTTTAAACTAACCAAACATACATGCATGTCATATGAACAATAATACGACACTTGTAGACCTTAATCTAGCTAGACGAAGGGTAACGGAACCTAAATTAAACTAAACATAAAAGTCGACATCCTATATTTATGGCAAGAAACCATGTTGTTTCAAGTAGTTAAATGCTTAACTAGGGATCTACAAATCTAGGGCATAATTTCATCGTAGCCACCATGATTGGTCCTCACGATGGCTGAAGGAACCAAATTTGAACACCAGAACTTCCACTTCCATTCCATTGTCCGAAAGAATCATACGTGGATTAGCTAGGGAACGTCGACAAAGGGGGCATGAAGCAAGTTTGTGCCCGACACATCTATCCAAACAAACACAATGAAAAATATGACCACATCTTAATTCAGTAATCTCTTCTCCTTCTTCAATCTTGCATAAACATACAGCACATTCGACAACAACATCGGACATGGCTGAACTGTACTTGATCTTAGGCAAATCTAGGTCTGATTCACAGGTCACCGATATGTCTCGAACGTAATTATAACTAGGGAAGAGAGAGAATCGAAGCAAGAAATCCCATCCTGATGCGACTGAGTTTATGACATACTTGAGCATGGGTGATCTAGTGAGGAGCTTGAGAAGTTGGCGATGGAGAATATAAACCAAAAGGATTAGTAGAGAAAAAAGGAGGAGATTTGAGATATTCAATCTGGTTCCCATTTTTCCTAAGTTGCTTATTGTTTGTTTGTTGATCCAAATGGATTGGTATTTATAGAGTTTGGCAATTTCCAGATATGGCAAGCTTTAATGCCCTTACTATTCCAAGTAATATTAATGTATCCATTAATCTTAAGAGCAGCCCTAAGTAGAGGAAAAATAAATATCTTTAGTCTTAATACAAGCCTTCAAGATGAATTGACAAGTGACAACCACGCGAAGCAGAGTTTTCAATACTTTAAGAATAAAATATAATATATATCACGTAATGAAATAAAAATTCACAGGTTGGAAAATCAAATTGCATTTTTTTTTTTTATATTCTTGTTCTGGTATCTCTTTGGTAAGGATCACTAACTAATCAAAATCAAGGTGTCGAATACTGGATAAGATATTTGCCAGTCGGATAAAATTAAGTTTTAATCCTTGTCCTCTTTGCTTTCTCTCTCTCTCTCTACCCTCCAAAAGTTCCCACTTGGAGTTGGAGGTCCCCCATGGAGTTGCCTTTTTCTCCCTTGTCTTCTCATTGCTCCTGAACCCCAAAAATGTTAAGCTCGTTGAAATGAGAAGGAAATGTGAGGAAACTAAAAATGTTTCAGTTTGTTTTGGTGCTGCTGGAGATTGTGGAAAATGCCGGCATCTCGATCCAAGTCGGAGAGAAACGACGGAGTGTTGAGCCGGCCTCGTCGTCGGGATCCGTATGAAATACGTGGCGTCTCAAGGCTGCATGGATAAGGAAATTAATAAAAAAAATTAAAAACTAGTTTGGCATTATTATTAATGGTTTTGTTAACTAATACATCCATGCATCCTATAAGGGAGATATAATTAGGTAGGTCGGGTGTATCACATCATCCATAAACCTGATCAATTAAATTATGATAACTCAAAAAGTTTCTTAAAATTAAGGCACTAATTTGACAAAGGTTTAGCCCCACGTTATAAATAAAGAGAATTTAAATGATAAGTCCTTAAATTTAGGTTATAATTATGATAGGGTTTTAGTAAATGTATCAAAAATCCTTGAGTTGTCACGGTTATAATTATGATAGGGTTTTAGTAAATGTATCAAAAATCCTTGAGTTGTCACAATTTAATTGATCTGACTTATGGATGACGTGATACACCCAGTCTACCTAATAATTTCTTCCTATAAAGATAGTTACTTTCCATTTAATAAAAGTACTTTTCATTTAATGTATTATTTTTTAAAAAATTCAATAAAAAGTAAAATATTAATTATATAAAATTTTCTATATTTTGTACCTTAAATGGTACATCTTATGCACCATTGGAAAAAGTTTAGTTTGAAAAAAGTGAGTTTAAAAGGTTGTACAAAATTGATGTGAAAAATATTCGGTTTGGCAAATGTTTAATATTAATATTAAAGTTCAAGAATGTGTTTTTAACTCAAAATGCTTTTGAAATACAAAAAAAAAAAAAAGAATGATTTTAACTAAACACAACTTTGAAATACAAAAGCACTAAAACATCAACATTTTGCGTTGGGTAGATTCTAACCGTCAAAACTGGCTCTTGACACAAAAATCATTCGACATTGCATTAGAGGCGAAAAATAACTCGATATCCAAACGCAATGTCAAATGGATTCTAAGAGAGCACGAAAAAATGGCTCTCAAAGTCTTCTACAGACTAAAGTTTGATGCGGTTACCGTAGAATAGATTGCGGTTCAACACTATAGTTTAAAGTGTCTTGAAGTAAACCTTTTCGTCATCCAAGGTGGCCTCAAAGCTCTACAGGATGACAGAAGGTTACTTATGTATAATCATATACCCAATCCCAACTGCCCTTCGAAGTATACAGCCAAAAAGATTCCAAGATGATTCTGACCAAAGTACCATATCTAATAAGCAAAATGCTCAGACATTTTCATAATCAAACCAACATATGTAACACATCCATTTCGAGGCAAACAATGTTTAGTTCATAGAGGTATATTAGATACCGATGTTAAAAGAAATTGTCTTGAGGAGGCTACTTAGCCAGAGAATATTTTGCTGATAGGCAACATCCATTGGGTAGAGCAGCAAAGAATTTACATCTTCAACTAATTTTTATTTTTTGCCAGTCTTATTCACATGGATATCCCTTTATCACATGCCTCCATCATACCAAATGTGTTCTCGCCACTGTACGTCATGTACAGGAAACCATCTTCATCCTTGTTTTCGTCGTATATGGCAGACATCATAGCAGCTGCATATCGATTGACAGAAAATTATTATTTAATAAAACTGGTAACCAAGGAAACAGAGCAAGAGCAGTGAGATATCTATAAGTTTTATCTCACCAGTTGGTGGTAGAATATTCTTCACAAAAATGAATATAGCCTTCTCAGGACTGAGCTTAATCCTCTTGCGGACAACATAGACAAATTGGCCAACAGTTAGATCGGCAGGAACCAGGTATCTGCATTAATCCCAAAGGACAACCTTCAGTTTCACATGGAGAAAAAGTGAAATATAAGGAATGGAGAATCAATGTTCAAAAATAAGAGTCAGGTTCCAGCAGGAAATCACCGAATCAATGATCATATTAAAGACAACCATCTTACCCTAGAATGTGTTTTTATTCTGCAAAATAAGGACTGGTCGCATCATATCGAACAGAATATATATGTCAACTCATATGGCAGCAGAAAACAGATAGAAAAATTAAAACTACCTAACAAACATCATCAGCATATTCATTATCTCTGGCAGACAAAACTAACAGCAGAATTTAAAACTTCCTGCTTTTGCCAAGGTAGCTAACATGCAGGTAGATAAATTCACGAAATTTAAACTAAGGCACGCATGGAAACTAGTATAAGAGAAAATTCATTAAATCAACCGAAAGCATACAAGTCCATGCACCTCATGAGATCATCTCTTCCTTTGTTCTCAACAAAGAACATCAGATAAGGTATTCAAAGGAGGCTATTGACTAACCTAGTACAAAAGAAGAAGTCTTGAGCAGAAAAGGATTTGAGAAAGTTATAATTCTAAAGAAAATATGCAGGCAAACATTCCTACAGGTATAGATAACATCCTTTGAAGAACATGATAACTTTCCTTCCTCAAAAATCCCATCTAGAAACAGTTGACAACTCTTTCTTTAGCTAGGAATAATCCATAGGAGTCAAATACTCATAAGTTCAAAGATTTCATTAACCAACATTAAAACTATCATACAACAAAAAGAAGACAAATTTGGAAAGTTAGCAACGAAAACTTCCCGAAGAAATCAATTAATTGTTCTTAGATGAAAAAACATTTACATTCCAAATTCAATGAAATCCAAATACATAAAAATTACTATATAAGCAAACCAAAATCAATAATATCCCTAGTTGTTAAAAGAACAAGTAGAAAAATTAGTAACTGACTTTTTCTTATCAATATCAGGCACATCACTCTTCTCCGCCCTTTCAACAATCACCTACACCAAACAATCAAATACCAGCATAAGTTTTCAGTCAATAAAACAAAACAGACACGAGTTCCATTAAAGGACACAGCAACTGAACATTACATACCGGGATTCTGTCCGGATACTTTTCCCTAATGCGGGCAGCTTCGGCCTGCCTCCTCTCTGGGACATCAAAACAACACACATTCTAATTTAACACAGATAAAATCATAAATCGATCATTCTCCCTCTTTCTAAAACCTAACTATTAATTCGGAAGAAAAAAAATTGGGTGTTCAAAATAGTTTCTTTTCCTTGGAAAGCAACAGCAATATCAAAAACTGAGAATCGCAACAGAAAAGAAAAGACCCAAATCAAAAGATAGAAAATTTGAAGGGTTGCAGTTAATTAACTGGGAAAAGGATTGAAGAAATTAGGGTTTTGACATGATCAACAAAACAGTGCGTTAATTCATGATGGGAAATAAAAGAAAATTATATGGGAATATAGCAAAGAGGAAAACGAACCGAGCGGGTGTTCCAACTTAAAGGAGCTCTTGGCCATGGCGACAAAGTCTGCAACCAAAACCAAAATTAAAAAAAAATAAAACAATTCCATCTATCAAGTACAGTATATATTAATTAATTACGCAAAAAACCAAAAAAAATAAAGAGATCAAGAAAGGGAGAAGAAGAAGAACGGGGAATTTTGCATACCGAAGGAAAGCGAGAGAAAGAGAGAGAGTGAGTTGGGTATCTGAGGAAAGACGAAAAGTTCTCGCAAATAATTAACGTCGTTTGTTGTTGGTATCCTTACAATTACAAATGCTGTTTTATTTGCCCGTGTAGAGTCTAGGCCTATGAGCCACCAGCCCAACCCAATTTGTTCCGTTTCCAGGTTAGTCCATGTATGCTGTTGCCATACTCTGAAATTAGTGGTGACGAGATGAACTCCAGTCCAAAAAATCAGTCCAAAGAAAAGAGCTTGAGCCCAAATTTGTCCGAAAACAAAAAAATCAAACATTATCAACATTTGTTGGGTTAAATAGGGAGGAGTTTAATGACTATTAAATAAAGTTTTAGATTTGAGTTTTGTGAATGAAAAAATTAGGGTAAATTAAGGTCTGACGAGGCTCGAACATAATTAATCGTATATCGTTAAATGGATATGAATATCTATAATTATTAAAAGAAAAATCAAACACTCATAACTTGTAAAAATCCAAACCTGCAGTTGTCCGGACCCTAGATTGACTCAAGACAAAATCTGGAAATACCCAAACTTAATATAACAAACTAAATTTTTGTATTAATAAACTATTAAACACATCGACGTTCAAATCCGAATCAATTTAAAAAACTCAAATTTGAAATAAGTCATGAATCTTTTCTGAAATACTCTGTTAAAATTAGATTGTAATTGATTTGAGTTGAGTGGTATTATTCCTTTTAATTTAATTAAGAGCATATTTAAACTTACTAACCCAAAACTAATTCTTTTTTAACCAAGAACTTGAAAGGTAAGACTCTTGAGATCAAAGTTTCAGTATCACACTTGATGAGATAGAGATTACTATGACCTTAACCAACATTCATTACTACCGGAGTTAATTATTTGATCATCTATATCTATAATATATATATATATATAAGTATAAATTTTATAAAACTTTTAAATCGTCTAAAATATCTTTTTTTAAATATATTTTAGAAATATCATTGTTATTGTTGAATTAAACTAAAATTCTTTATTTATTTTTAATTAAATTATATATATTTACTAAAATTTTTTATATTTATTAAATGATGATAGTAATTAACCAATTGACATATTTAAAAAATGTCATTCATACTAATTAACCAATTAACATGCTTTTGAAATGGCATTAATAATGATTGATTAATTTTTACTTTCATCATAACTTACTATTATAAATTTAAATTATATCTTAAGAAAATAGTTTAGTGACACGATAAATAATTTCAAATTAACTCTTCTTTTATTCATTTATTTTTATTTTATTATTATTAATAACATGTTATTTTACATGTATAGTAGGTAACAAAGGACTAATTCTCTTAAAAAAAGGCAAAGAAAATAATACTCCAGTCGGGCATTTTATTTTTCCACCATGCTTGAATTAAAAGTCATGAGATTCAATCACAATTCACAAATGAGTTGTTCTCCAATTTCTTAATCCACCTTAACCTATTAAAAATTTAAGATTTTAATTCGAAGATCTAGATTTATAAGAAACCATTTATCACCTTATTATCTTATGCCATGTAAATCCTATAAGATGATAAAAATATTGGAAACAAAAGGGCAAAAAAAAATCAAAATAAAGGAAAAGGTGACAACTCACTTTGAAAACACAAGTGAAAGACCACTATAAGTGCACCACGTGCACGGTGGAGGCTACGTGCAACCAGACGTACAGTGAGTTTGGTAACATCCAGGCAACTCGAGAGTCGAGATGAGCAGAGTCTAGAAACCACGATGGGTCACGACTCACGAGCTCTCGCCCAAGTTGGTGCGACTTGTTAAGGTTTAGTCATTTCTCCAAGCGTGACCCGTCATCATTTCTTTGGCCCATTTTTTGGACCCAACTCCTTCTTGTTTCTTGTGAAGCATACTTATTTTCTTGTACATACACTATAATTTGATAAATCTTTTAAGTTGGACCACTCTTTTGCATCTCTGCTTCTCTAGGTCCTTTGCTGTGTGCCTGTGTAATTATATATGGCCTAAATCTTTGCAACTAAGAGCCTAAGACATAGACAAATTGGCGAAAACTGAAAAGGGAAGTATGGCTCGGAGCTTTAAGCAGCTTTCTAGCTACAAAAGGCGGGGTCTGGCCATGGCAAAGGAACAGAAGTCAAGATTTTACATACTTTGGAGATGTGCCATTATGCTTGTGTGCTGGCATGAGCATGGGAATTGTTAGGTTTCTGTTTTTCTTTCTTTTTCCTTAGTAATAGCAATTTCCTGATGAAATAAGGCTTAGATTGTCCCTTTTTTATCAAGTTATGAAGCAATCAATGCTTGTCGAGCGTGGTTTTTCTTCCATGATGCATGTCAACTAGCCAAGGATATAATAATCAATCTTCTTCAATGAATAAAACCCCACAAACTTAGCTGATATTTTACATCTTTTTCCATTGGAATGAAAGGGAATTCAAATTCTGCCTTTTGAGTCGAGAAAATCAAATTAATAATCACTGAATTAAATGTGATGCAGCTATCTCAAAAAGGACTAGGCAAATGCTTTGGTTGCAAAAAGGATCAATAAAGCAAACTGAACCTAGGAAATGCCCTTAAAGAAGGGCAACGGCAAAGCTCTAAAGGGTACCAAAAGGCTCCAAAAGGTTAGTTGTTACGGTTTTGAACCATAAATGCTGGTTTGAACAGAACCAACATCCCAGCCCTCATCATTTAATGTTCCTAAGCTCTACATTGAAAGCTCCAAATTTGTCTCCGTGAGCATTTCATGATTCCTGTACCCTCGTAATAACTCCCCAACCTCTTTTGTCGTCGAGTAGTTGGAGAACTTGAATGCAGATGCAAAGTTTCTTCAATTCAAAGAAGAGGGAACCTTTCTTATTAATTATAAGAAGCACGTTTCTGGAGTCTTTCGTTTTCAGTTTTTCTTTCTCAACAGATTGTAAATAATACATCCTCATTGCCCCCTCTTCCTCTCCCTTTGGTCTCCTTTCTAACTTTGAGCATATCTCTGCTACTCTCTCTGATACAAAACTTGCATGCCCTTTTCTCTTCTTCCATGAATTCTTGTTGGTTTTGGAAGGTTCTTCCATGGAGGCAGCACAAGGGGTGAACTCGAATAATTAAAAAAAAAACGGATCAGTATTATCGAGATATTGGTCCGGTTCAATAAGAAAGCACAGTTCTCAAATGAAACATTGAGACTGCTTTTTGATTGAGCCGTGCCAATATCACGTGCCACTGTTCTTAATTTGGGTCGGAAAGATTCGAGCTCAACTCTTTGATTCCTTAAAATATTGCTTCTCGGGCATCCATTAGTAAGGTCGTTTCATGCCACTCTATTTATGTTTATTTCGATCCTCTGTTTCATACTGTTTTTTTCTGCCCATGTCAATATGTAATGGTAGAAAGCAATTTGATGATCCATAATTTTCCATTATTTTTCTGTTTTTTTCATAATCATATATCTTGCTTGATCACAATGACTTAACGTCGGCTCAAAGTTGGCCGTTGATAGAAGAAATCTGTGAGAAAAATGCTCATCTATATATTACTTTGCTTTATAGCTTCAAAGTTCGGATCTTGAGAATTCTGCCAGGTTGATTGAGTTAATTCAGCCTGTATTAACTACACAATAACACAAATAGAAGCGAAACTATTTTAGAAGCAAGCTCTTACAAGTTCATCATGCTTATGTATATATGCAACATTGTGGGTTCATGAGTGGCACAAGATGGACTTTCCCAAAGCAGAGAAATCGGACTTGTGTCACAGCAGTCCAATCAGGCAAGGGCACCAGCTTCCTTAGAACTTGTTTCAATGGACTCAAATGCCTTGTCAGGTTCCTCTCTTCCAGTTTTTTTCGGATCTTAGATTACTAAACCATATTAGGTGACCCGGATGACCAGGTCCTATAAGGTTTCCTTATCAAAAGTTAGCGTCTAGGTTCCCGGACCACTTGTCACAACCTTTACAGGTTTTGACAGAAGAGTCGTGTTCATATTTTTGTGCTGAGATTCTCTTCCTTGCGTCACAAAAAATTTTATTTATGGTCTACTTATCTTTGATTAAACAAGGTTTCTGAATCTCAATTGCTGGGCTGAAAACTAGGGTTGTTCAAGCGAACCGAAAAATTTGATAATCGAATTGAACCGATAATTTAATTAGGATTTTGGACTGATCATACGAAAATCGAATTAATCGAATAGAAACTGAATTTGGAGTGAATTGTCCAAATGAGTTAAAATTTTAAAAAAATGTTTGATTTTATTGGTTCAAAATTGAATGATTCAAAGTTTTTATAATCTTATTTGAACTTTTGTAAAAGAATAAAAGTCTAAAATTGATTTTATTGGTTCAAAATTGAATGAATTAAAGTTTTTATAATCTTATTTGAACTTTTATAAAAGAATAAAAGTTTAAAATTGGATGAATTCTAACAATCTGAAAACCCGTAAAAAAATCCGAACGGAACTGAAACAGAAGCGTTTGGGTATTAAAATCTTAATATCCGAACCGAATTGAACCATGTACACCCCTACTGAAAACCAAAGGAAGGCAAGAGAAGGCAAAATGGGGAAGATGAAAGAAAAAGAGGTAACGGGTTTAGACTTTGGACAGTCGCCTAAAACGGTATCATTTTGGCTTTTGCCATGAACTGAGAGCCGTTTGGTATTGTACACTAAATTGCTTTGGATGTAAAGTAATTCTTTGTAAAGTTTAATGTTGTAATTACTTTGCATGTAAAATGAGTTTATAGTGTTTGATTCAACACATGAGATAAAAGTTTTAATTAAATTACATGAAAAAATTTTTGCATTGTTCGGTTAAAATACACTTTTTTTGTAAAGTATATTTAAATCTCAAATTTGTCATTTTATTTCATATCTTTTTTAAAAACTAAGCGATAATAAGGTAATTTAAAAACTTTTAAACTTTCATGATGCAAAGTACTTTCACACTTTCTCATTGTACAAATACTTTCTCTGATCAAAAGTAAAGTGATTGAAATTGATCATTTATTTTGCATCGTTAAAATTGACACCAAACATGATAAAATTTTTACCGTCCTTAACTTTACATGCAAAGTTATTAAATTGTATCAAACTAAACAAGTTCTGAAAGGAGAATTCTCGAGTCCTCTCCCCTTCTTGACAAGATGGGAAAAATAGGAGGAAAAATATTTTGTACTAATTTATTATTATTATGAAAGTGGACAAATGCAAGTTGTGCAAATTGTCTAAGATGTGAAATTCTGCAGGATGAATAGTGCATATCAAATCTGCAGGATGAATAATGCATATCACTATTGATGAATAGTGCATATCATTATTCATGGGGCCCACATGTATAATTTTTTAAAGTTTGCATAGTAATTATTTCGTCTATAAATTGAAGAATGAGAATGAAGAGAGAATTGATATCTCTTCTGATCGTTTCTTCATTTTCTCTTTCTCTCTCTCTCTATTTCTCTTCTTTGTTCATACTTGCTTCTTGTTCCAATTTTAATTAACATACTTTCCACAACACGTTATTAGCACGAGTGTTCTAAAGTGAAGCAAATTTAAAGATTGCACGAGTGTTCTAAAGTGAAGCAAGTTTGAAGTTTGGTAAGTTCTGAAGGTTTGATTCCATACAAAAATTTATTTTATTTAATCTTTTCTTTACACTAGATAATTTGAATTTTTATTGTATAAAGATTTACTTCTAAACATTTTTGACACCAAAAGTTGTCAACCTAATTTTGACACCAGAAGTTGTCAACCTAATTGAGACCATTCGTTTTAGAATTATGGCAAATATTGAAAAGCCCAAATTCCAAATTTTGGATGTAAGTGGCAATAACTATTTGTTATGGTGTCTCGATATTGAACTACATTTCCAAGGCTAAGGTCTTGCAGCTACCATTGGTGAAAATGGAAATGCTAATGATAAAGATAAGGCAAATGCTTTGATTTTTATCCGTCGGCATCTAAGTGATAGCCTAAAAGTTCAATATCTATCTGTCCGAGATCCCTTGATCTTATGGACAAGATTGAAAGAGCGGTATGATCACACCAAAACTGTCATCCTCCCTCAAGCACACTATGATTGGTAACATCTGAGGTTGCAGGATTTCAAGTCCGTGTCCGATTATAATTCGGCATTGTATGATATTGTGTCACGGCTTGAACTTTGTGGTGTTAAGCTTACTGAGGTTGAGCTTTTAGAAAAAACATTCTCGACCTTTCATGCTTCGAATATTGTATTGCAACAGCAATATTGGTAGCGCCAGTTTAAAACATATTCTGAATTGATCTCAGTCCTGTTGACTGCAGAACAAACAAATGAGTTGTTGCTCAAAAATCATGATTTAAGACCTGCTGGCTCTAAGGCATTTCCTGAAGCAAATACCGGCTCAAGTAAGAATGTTGGCCGTCCTAGAGGCCGTGAGCGCAGGCATGAGAATTTTTTTCATAAGGGTGGTGGGAGATTTAACCGTAATATAAATAACTCCTAACACAACCCTAAAGGTAAAAAGCCCATAAAGAAACATGATGATAGTACCTGTCATCGTTGTGGAATGACTGGTCATTGGTCACGTACCTGTCATACAGCCAAACATTTGGTTAATCTATACCAAGCATCCCAGAAGGATAAAGGCGAGCATGTTGAGACCCATGCCATTGACCTAACTGAGACTGATGTTGAAGTCAATAAGGTTTTGGTCAATGATAACTGTCATATTCTTGGCAATGAAAAACCTTTTGAGATTTCTGATTTCTTTTGATAATGTTGATGAAAATAAGAAGTCGCCAGAAATAGATCCTGAGGGTTTTCATCTATGTTTTGCCATAACCTTGGATAATTATGTTACCAAGGAAGATATTAAATAAATATGGTCGTCAATAAAATCATGAGTTTTATTCCATATTTGTTGGTTTATATTTTGCATCATATTATTAATTTGTTAAATTTTATGAAACTTGACACCTGAAGTTGTCAAGATAAATGCAAATGGGACATATTGAGAAAAAGGAAGATATATGTTTGCTTGATAGTGCCACAACGCATACTATACTTTGTGGCAAACACTTTTTCTCAAATGTGACATTGCGTAAGGCAAATGTTCAGACAATATCTGGTTCTGTTAATATTATAGATGGCTATGGGACTGCCACAGTTATTTTGCCAAGTGGCACAACATTGTATCTTGAAGATGCATTGTTAAGCGGTAGATCAAAAAGAAATCTACTTAGCTACAAAGATGTACGCCGTAATGGGTACCATCTAGAAACAATTAATGAGCAAAATAAGGAATTTCTTTGCATCACTTCCTACAAGATAGGCCAGAAGACCATCCATAAGAAGCTGGAAGCTTCTAGTATGGGATTATATTGTGTCCCAATACGAGCTATAGAATCATATGCTACGATGCCCTGGAAACTAGTGAACCCTGATGTGTTCGAACTTTGGCATGATCGCCTTGGTCATCCAGGAGCTATAATGATGCGAAGAATCCTTAAAAATACTCGTGGACACCCTTTAAAAGATACAAAGGTGTTGTTGTCCAAAAATTACATTTTTGAATCTTGTTCACAAGGAAAGCTCATTACTAAACCTTTCATGACAAAGGTTGATTATGAATCCCCTTCATTCTTGCAAAGAATCCAGGGTGATATCTGTGGGCCGATTCAGCTTGCAAGTGGACCATTTAGATATTTCATGGTACTAGTGGATGCATCCTACAGATGGTCCCATGTTTGCCTATTATCAACGCGCAATTTGAACATTGTTGATGAGGACAACGCTCCCATCCTTAACGTGGGGTCATGTTGTTTTACATGCTACATCTTTAATTAGATTGCGCCCCACTACTTCTCATTTATATTTCTCCCTTCAGTTAGTCTTGGGCCAGGAGCCAGACATTTCATATATTCGCACCTTTGGTTGCGCGGTAAAAGTGCCTGTAGCACCATCGCAAAGGACCAAAATGGGTCCCCAACGTCGTTTGGGCATTTATGTTGGGTTTGATTCACCGTCTATTATTCGGTTCCTTGAACCATTGACGGGTGATTTATTTACCGCTAGATTTACGGATTGTCATTTTGATGAGACAGTATTCCCATCACTTGGGATACCAAAAGCTTCCACATATGGAAAGGAGAAAAATGTCGAGATTTTCTTATGGAATGAGAAAAGTTTGTCTCATTTAGACCCAAGAACACCTGAATGTGAAAATGAGGTGCAACGATTGATCCATTTTCAAGCTATTGCAAATCAAATGCCTGATGCATTTAATGAGACTGCTAAATTTACAAAGTCTCATATCTCAGCTGCGAATGTTCCAGCTAGGATAGATGTTTCTGAAGAACCACTCGAAATGGATCTAAATGGCCCGCGCCTGAAGCGTGGTAGACCGATGCGATCAAAGGACACTATTCCTCGAAAAAGAAGGGGGAGCAATTTAGAATCTGCTCCAAATGAGCATAATTCTACTCCAGATGAGTATAATTCTACTCCAGATGAGCACATTAATCTTTCTCGAGGAAAGCAAATTGCACCTGAAGTGGCACAACATAATATTCAAAGAGAGCATATTGCCCCTGAAGTGGTACAAACCCATGAAAAGATCACCAACCTTGGGAATACTGAAATTTCCATCAGTTATTGTAATGAGATATGGGATCGAAATGAGATAATCATCGATGATGCATTTGCTCTCTCAGTTGCTCATGAGATTATGAATGATGATTATGAACCTCGGTCTATAACCGAATGCCGTCATAGGCGAGAGTGGCTTAAATGGGAGGAAGCAATCCATGCTGAATTGACTTCCCTTGCCAAACGTAATGTTTTTGGGCCTATTACTAAAACCCCCGACAATGTAAAACCTGTTGGATACAAATGGGTCTTTATCCGGAAACGAAATGAGAAAAACGAGATCGTGAGGTATAAAGCCCGACTCGTAGCCCAAGGTTTCCTGCAGAGGCCTGGGATAGATTATGATGAAACATATTCACCAGTAGTGGATATAGTTACCTTTCGTTTCCTTATAAGTTGGGTTGCCTAAGAAAATTTTGAAATGCGTCTTATGGACGTTATGACGGCATATTTATATGGTTCATTAGATTCCAATATCTATATGAAAATTCCCAAAGGTTTCAAAATGCTTGAAGCATGCACTCCCCGTAACCTATTCTCAATAAAGTTGCAAAGATCTTTATATGGGTTAAAGCAATCCGGCCACATGTGGTACCAACGTTTAAGTGAATACCTGACTAAGGAAGGGTACATAAATGATCTCATCTGCCCATGAATGTTTATTAAAAGATCTGAAACCGGATTTGCTATTATAGCAGTTTATGTCGACGACATGAATTTAATTGGGACTCCTGAAGAGTTATCTGAAACTGCTGAATATTTGAAAAAGGTGTTTGAGGTTAAAGATTTGGGTAAAACCAAACTATGCCTTGGTCTAGAGCTTGAGCACAAAAAGAATGGAATACTTGTCCATCAGTCAGCATACACTGAGAGATTGCTTAGACGTTTTAACATGGACAAGGCTCACCCATTGAGCACCCCTATGGTTGTAAGGTCTTTTGATCCCTAAAAGGACCCGTTTCGTCCTAAAGAATCTGGTGAGGATATACTTGGTCCTGAAGTACCATACCTCAATGCAATCGGGGCTTTGATGTACTTGGCACAGTGCACGAGACCAGATATCGCTTTTGCAGTAAATTTGTTGGCACGTTTCAGTTCTGAGCCAACCCGGAGACATTGGAATGGGATTAAACATATCTTCCGTTATCTCCGAGGAACCATTGATTTGGGGTTATTCTATTCTAGAAATACTACTAACTCTGGTTTAGTAGGTTATGCTGATGCAGGATATAAATATGATCCGCACAGAGCTCGCTCCCAAACCGGTTATCTATTTTGCTATAATGATACAGCTATTTCTTGGCGTTCCACTAAGCAAACACTAGTTGCTACATCTTCCAACCACTCTGAAATTATTTCCTTCTATGAGGCCGGAAGAGAGTGTGTTTGGTTATGTCACATCCCGACCCAAGAGGGTCGAAATATGACAACCGCCGCGTAGTAAGAATTTTGAATGGCGCGCTCACCCGAAACTCCAACCACGCAAGGCTTAGGATGTCAGGAGTCCACTTATATAGAATATTTCATAGATTTTCATATTCCTCATGAAAGTAAAATTTCTACTTTACTTAGAATAATTATTTAAGACTCACACATTTCATCCAGAAATGAAGGGTTGAAAGATATATATGCATGTATATATATAATTTTTATAGAAAAGGGGTGAAATTTTTAAATGTTACCGATAGTGATTTAATTTAGGAAATCATAATTAAGCAACATTGGAAAATAACCTCAAATCAGTGCTAGTGGGTCCGCTAATTCAACGTAGAAAACCATACCACTTGTAAAAGAAGTCCGGAGTCGAGTCTCAAGCTTCAACTGACTATTTCCTGTGCATGACCTACTACCCTGAAAAATAAGTTTTTACAGAAAAGAAAAGAGTGAGTATATTATATTATACTCAGTGAGTGAGACATGACTATATAAATTATGAAGACAATACAAATCACCCTTTAAAGAAAACAACTTCATTTTCATGAAGGGTTTGAGAAAAACTTGAAATAGAAAAGCAACTATACCAAAATTTCGAAACTCGAGCAATGCATCTCAAATCATAAAAAGGTAATATTTCCATAGCTTGTGAAATCCACTCAATGTAGTAAAAACAATCATTTCTTTGAAAAAGGGTTCGCCAAAACACATTGCTTAAATCTCACCCGGCCAAGATGAGATTTAAACCCGCCGAGGTGGTTTTCTTTGTCACATTATAAGAAAAAGCCCTCTACTCAGCGTTGGCATGGGCCTTCACCATGGGTGGTATGTGACTATGTCCATAGTACTCCCACAGGAGTCGCAAATCACAATCACCGTGCGCACATCAATCCCCTGTACCATCCACCCCAAGTGGGAGTGAAAGCCTACTCACGCCGGCTCCACAAGCTCGGCCCGTGAGAGGCGCCACTGCAGTGACTCACATCCATCCACCAATCAATGAAAATCATCATAACACTTTGATATCCAAAATATACATCTCGGCCACCAGGCCTAAATAAATGCAAAAGTTCTTTTCATAATGTTCAAGCCAAATCAAATGAAATAACGACATTTACTTTGACAAGAATTACACGGATACCCGTCGACGTGCAGACTCTTAGACGTCGACGGGTAGAAATCTCTGACTTCGGTGAAGCTAAATTATTCATACACCCGTCGACGTCTAAGCATGTGTACGTCGACGGGTAAAAGTTTCTGACTTGAGTAAAATGGGTCATTCATGAATCCGTCGACGTCTAAATACCTACACGTCGACGGTTAAAAGTTTCTGACTTCAATACAATTTCCATATTCATGCACCCGTCGATGTCTAACTACCTACACGTCGACGGTTAAAAGTTTCTGACTTCGATAGAAATCGGGTCATTCAAGTATCCGACGACGGGCAAGGGTGTATACGTCGACGGGTAACTTGGGCCAAACCTCAAACTAGGAAAATAAGCAGAGACGTCGACGGACAGTCTTATAGCTGTCGACGGACAAAAGTTTCTGACTTCCGAGAAAATCAAGTTAAATGCCTACCTGTCGACGGGTATGTTCATGCACGTCGACGGGTATAAGTCTGTTTACCAAATCAGGGGAAATCTTCAATAAAAGGGAGGTCTTCCAGGGTTTTTAGAAGAAACGAGTCAAATACATTCCAAACCTTTGAAATCATCCAGTTTTCATGTTCATAATATAATCACCTCATCCGTGATTCAGGAAAATAACTTATTTGCATATAGACACTTATTACATAATGTATTTAAAATAAAGTAAAAACCATATGATATTGTTTTAGTCTCTAAAGTTTCACTCACAGATTTAGGGAGGGTGTGCACTCCCACTAATCCTCATTCCTTTTCTCCTTTGGATCGGCTTTACTACCTATACAATCGGTCCAATAAAAGATTAAGGCGTGCTACAGAGGCATTTGAACTAGTATGCAATATTTGCTTAGTTTGTGGGATTTGTTTGCTAACTTGGAACCTAAGGGTCCAAATCAAGTTTTGGTGGTCCTTTAAGCATTTTCAAGGTGTGAGCAAGTTTGTTTCATCAATTAGCACTTGTACATATTTTCCGTTCAGACTAACTCCTTCTAACGGAAAAGTTGGACGATTTTGCCCCTATGATAGGTGAATTTCGAGCTAGGTAAGTTAGAGGCGTGGGAATTCCGTGATTTCAATTCCTACAGTTTAAGCGCGTCACAGAGGTACTGTACACCAAAAATGGTCTCGTTTTAATCCCTACATGGTGTTTTGGAAGGAAAAATACATTATTTCCTCACACTTGGAGGGGTCATAACTAGATATGGTGTTTGTTTGAGGGTGTTAACCCCTACATTTATTTCTGCACTCATTTATGATTGGTTCCTCCTTCGTTTGGCATCCAATGAATTTCCTAGAGGGTACTTGCCCAAGGTGGCTCCTATTAGGCTATTGTAAGGATTTACTCTGCAGCTACTCCTCCTAAACCTCTTTCCACCAATTTCTTGATTCGCAACACTTTCTAATATTGCCAAACTACTATTTATGTAATAGAATTCCAGGGCTATGACCATAAATATAGGGCTTCCGCATAGTGGCATTTTCATGAAACTTAGTCATTAGCTTAATAGACTTAGTTTTTCTTCATTCAACTAAGTCCTTTCTACATTCAAGGGACTGCCTAAATCCTCCTATTCTCTATTGGTTCCATAATTCTATGGGCAGACATATCATGGGGGTTTTGGAGCCATAAACCAGTAATAATTTGAGAATTTACCAATTAATTATGCATGAAGCTCAAAAATCATTATTCTATGGTTAAGATTGCAAAGCAGAATAAAGGAATTGAAAAAAAAACCTTTAGTTTATGATGAAAGTTGAAGGCTCGTAAATTTGCTGAAATTTTGAAAGGCTCTTCTTGAAATTCCTTTGATATAGGTGTTATTTGGAGGGCAAAGTAGTGAATTTTCTTAAAGATTATGATGAAGTTTGGAGAAAGAGTGTTTAAATGAGAAGAAATTGGAGCTTGAAGGCAAGAAAATGGTGGAGAAGTCATAAGGTGGTGTCCGGCCATGCAAGGGAAATTAATAAGAAGACACCAAGGAGTTGTCTTGAATTTTCTAGGCTCTTTTGTGCCAAATTACGAAAATGCCTTTACTCACTTTAAAGATTCCCTTTACATCCTAAAGAGCAATGATATAAATTGAAACAAAATAAAAGAATTTGACAATCAAAACCAATTGGCAAAAAATTTACCAAAATCAGGTGAATTTGTCAAAATGCTTAAATCATTAAGCTAGTAGGGAAAATTTTCCCAATTTAGAAATTAAATACATGGGTAAAATGGTAAATTCGTTAGCATATGGCTCCAATGCAAATTAATATAGGACTAGGTATTACAGGTTAAGATCTATGATATCACATATTCACAATGCTAAGGGATTTAAACCGGTGATAGATTCTCCCACTATAATTTATGAGGATAATGCTGCTTGTGTTGCACAAGTCAGGGGAGGATATATTAAAGGTGATAGGACCAAGCACATCTCGCCGAAATTTTTCTATACTCATGAACTCCAAGAAAGTCGACAAGTTGATGTTAAACAGATTCGCTCCGTTGATAATCTTACAGATTTATTTACCAAATCTTTGCCAACATCAACATTTGAGAAATTAGTTTATGGCATTGGTATGCAGCGAGTCAGTAAAATGCAAGATTTAATTACCCAGAAGTGAAATGTTTAGATGCTCCAGAAGTAGCAGTTTGTTTTATCTCAAGGGGAGCGATTTATGGATATAAGTGCACTGTACTCTTTTTTCCTTCTGTCTGATTTTTGTCCCACTGGATTTTTCCCGCTTAAGGTTTTTAATGAGGCAGTAATAGCACGTCCAATCAGGCCACTGAAGTAAACCCACCTATATTGTCCTGAAGACAAGCACATATTGTCCTGAAGACATATTAGACGAACTTAATTGTATTGTACTCTTTTTCCCTTATGTTCGGTTTTTGTTCCCACTGGGTTTTTCCGACTTAAGGTTTTTAACGAGGAAGTACACGTCCAATTTTAATAGTGGCATTTATTCAAGGGGGAGTGTTATGAAAGTGGACAAATGCAAGTTGTGCAAATTGTCTAAGATGTGAAATTCTGCAGGATGAATAGTTCATATCACTATTGATAAATAGTGCATATCAAATCCCCAAGATGAATAGTACATATCACTATTGATGAATAGTATATATCACTATTCATGGAACTCACATGTATAATTTTTTAAAGTTTGCATAGTAATTATTTCGTCTATAAATTGAAGAATGAGAATGAAGAGAGAATTGATATCTCTTCTGATCGTTTCTTCATTTTTCTCTTTCTCTCTCTCTTTCTCTCCTTTGATCATACTTACTTCTTATTCCAATTTTAATTAACATACTTTCCACAACAATTATAAGCTTTTTATGTAACTGTAACTTGCAAATTGGGCCTCAAGCCCGAAAAAATGGGTGGGTGGGTGCCGGGTGGTGGTGACGGCCTCGTCGTTTTCGGGCTCCTATGATCACACACTTCCCTTTTTTTTTTTTTTTGGTCTGAACACACTTCCCTTGTACGACTAAAATTGTAAAGGCCCACATTTCAATCCTCTCTCTCTCTCTCTCTCTCTTCCTCCTGTGATATGACATTTTCTTTCTATACTCTTAAAACTACAGAAAAAGATCTTTGCACGTCTGCCCCTCGCCCAACCTTATGCTTATCATCCTCCTGAGTTGGGAAGAACGTGAAGCTGTCAGAAAGTAGCACTCCACAAGGCGTTCTCACCTTCCCCGCAACGTCGGTGAACCTCTTTAATCCTATCCGCAGACCTGCAGATTCCACTGCAGGTCCAGTCAAAGGAAGCTACACAGATGTTGCCAGCTTGAGCCTTCCACTCACAATCTGCATTCAAATTCCCTTAGTTAGACCAAGCTGACTACTAGTTTTTTCTACCAGGCAAAACAAGGAAATGCAGTCGGCTTTTCTTGCTTTTAGCTCACATTGAAATTTGAGAGAATGGATGCCATTTGCTTATTGATCAAGAAAACATCCCTCTATGGTTTATTTCTTCTACCAATGATGAATGCAATTACAGAAAATTTGTTCCCTCTAAAAAGATCAATGGATTTCAGTGCATCTTCAATGTTCAAGGAGTCTCATCAGGAGATTCAACATATAATCTTACTCTTGAGTTGAGAGAATCACATCCATAACATCTACAGAATGAAACTCTTATCGCCTTCCATGATAGTTTTCAAAAGAAAACTTGGGTGTGTATACAACCATTAAGTCACTTCACCTTCTTGGTGTTTAGTATATTTCACTAGGTTTTAGAATTGATACGACAACGACTCGCCATCAGTTTGTCCATGACATGTGAACCAGTATTTTGAGAGACAGTAATAATGTTTTGAGTTATATTTTTCATCACCCTCTTACATGCAAACTAATCAGAACAAGCAGGAAAAATGAAGAGCCACCAGCAGCCTACCTCTTTCTATCAATTTGATACACTAATGATGGTATCATAATTCTAAAATGTTTGGGAGCATATAAAACTTTACCAGGTGGCGTGCCGCAACATAGTCTCCGATCGTCAATATGATCCACATCGAGTCCAATAAACCAAGATCCCAGTGAAACATCCTCATTGGCATACTTATGCAGAACGTGCCTGAGATAGCCATTCATATATATTATCATCATCAGTACAACAATTAAAAACACTCGGCCCCAGGCCCTGAGATTACACATAAGCCTTAAGCCTCATCTTAAATTTCAAATGAAGATGGCTCTTGGATCTTACCGATTTATTGATATATATGTGGCCAAATCTTTTGAAATGGCATATAACTGTCCAGTAGCATGCCTGAAATATTTGTTTCCTGCCTCGCCGAATTTCCAGTGTTCAGGTTCATGGTATCTCACTCCCCTGTTCGATAACATAACAATTAGAAAACCTGTATTCTTTTTCAAAATGTTTTGCAGAAGAAAAATGGTATATGCAGATACTGTGGCTCACTTTTGAGAGAGGACAGGACCAGATTTCATGCACCCAATATAAAGCCGTGGTTTCTTTCGATGTCTAACTAGAGTTTCTCCAAGCGTTGCTGCAGCAATTTTACAGGAGATCAGGGCTCAAAATGCCATTGAATCTACAATTATTCTGTAAACACAGGATATTGAGATCCTTTGGCTGCAGCATTTTGTATTTTACTTTATAGTAAACAAATTGCAGAACTTACCTATATTTACATGGACATCATCATCAACTTTAACATAAAAATCTGCATCCCATAGAGCAACAGCCGTAGCAAAGTATATCTTAGTCTTTGCAGACAATTCAAGGTACCCTTCAACGTGGTCCTGCTCACATGTGAAACAACATATTACTCAGATCCACTCGTTTATTAAAGAAGCAAGCATATTTATAGCTGAATAGCATATACAAGAAGATTAAAGTGGCCAATAACAGCCTACCAGCCTCAAGAAGTCTCCATGCTTCTTATCCTCCGCTTCAATTGCTCGGTCCAAAATACCACCTGTTGTGGCACTGGATAATAAAAATTGATTAAATAAATTTACACATGGTCTTAAATTCATAATTTAGGATTATTTTTGCTATCATTTCCACCTTGTGCACTCACTGCCATGTGTAACATATAAGATTCCGGAAAAAAACTTGAAAAATTTTGAATCAAGAATCTATAGTATTTCAATTGTCTCACTTTTCTTTCCTATAATCTCCCTATTCTCTCTTTTCTCTCCTTTTCTCCCTTCTATTCCTCTCTTCTCTATTTCTGTCCTCCCATCCTCGAAACTAGTAGCACATAAAGACTCAAGGGCAATAACAAACAAAACTGAGATAACCTAAGAACAAAAGGAAAATTGTAAATTTTCCCATAAGAAGGGCTTCAAACCCACAAATGACAGTACTTGTGAAGAGGACTAGCGTACCAGAGTAATAAAGACATGCTGAAAGACATGGTCCTTGTTCACTTACAACAATGCTTGTTAACGAGAATTAAACCCTCACCTATGACCAATAACGAAGCGAACGATAATGCCCTTTTCATCCTCCAATCTCTTCCTCTTTTCACCTGAATTCCAAGAGTTTTAGAAAGTATAAACAAAAACAGATCAGCAATCAAAATGGCATAGGACCATTTGGAAAGGGCCAGGCACGTATTAGGGGAATGGGTTAAGGAAAGGAAGCAGCAGAAAGAATCAATCTAACAACCTTGTGGCATCCACGTAGCACGAACTGAATCTCTTCTTTTCCTGCTGCTAAAAGCAGTATTAATTCCAATAACCATCAGATGCCTCCTCTTCCTAGACGATTCAGCTATATTCACATCTGCCGATAATGGAGAACCACTGAGTAAGGATTCTTGTGCTGACCTTGCAGCAGCTAATTCCATCTCTAAGTTTGAAATGGTCTTATCCAATGTCCTATATTAACGAAAACAACATGATAAGATTCTTGATTGAGCCGCTTTAAAATCAAATCAAGAATAACCAGACAAAAACAACACTTACTGTATAGCATGGTGAGTCTTAAAAACCTCCCCAATGATGTCCTTAGATACATGTTTTTCTTCTTTCTGATGCAAATAAAGGAACCCAATCAGCTTAAAAACAGCAAACTTCAGCTGGAAACAAAAAATGTTTATATGATGTCATTAAGATACTCACAGCTTTTAGATTACAATCCTCTGAAACTAGTTTTAATCCTTCAGCTTCCACTGCCGTTGTCCGCATGAAACCTTTAGATTCAGGAACAGTTCCCATCCTGTGTATCAATTTCACCCATTAATAAGCCATTATATCTTACATCAATAAGATTTACAAGTTTACAACCATTTCATAAGCAATTGAAACCAAGAAGTCAAACAAAATTTATATATTTACACCAAAGAGGAAAACGTTGAATTTTTTTAGTAAGCCAATGTTCCCCATTGGAACCATTTAATTCTTCTGCAACATGATTGTCAAAGGTGTGATTATCACAAGGAAAAACAAAACCAAAAGACAAAACAACATTAAAAGCCGCACAAGTAGATAGAAGCATTAAAAGTTGAAACAGTCAAAGAATTTTGTAAGGTTCTATAATCTCTTTCAAGGGAGCCCAGTTACAACTACCAGATGTTAAACCAATATTACAGCCATGTACACAGCATGTGTCAGAGTTGTTCCTTCCATGCATAGCTTCAATGCTAATAATGGATGCAGATTTTTTTTGCCTGTGGATAACAATTAACAAAGCTGCAATGTCTTTTAATTTATGCATAAAATTAACCGCCCAAAAAAGCTGAAACTTTGTATCAATACAAAGATTGACTTGTTGAAGACTCCTTCGCCAAGAAGAAGAAAGAAAATTTTGAAACCTCAAAAACATAATATTCCCCTAATATAAGAAAAAGTTAGATCTATTTTCCACGATAGGAATAAGGGAGAGACATACTAATTATCTTTCAGAGAAATAACTCAAAAATGAACACAGGCTTGACTACTAACAATAAAATCCTTAAAAGTTCAAAATGACCCATCTTCAGAAAACAAACAAACTCTGTTACCAAAACAAAATAACATAGTTTCTGCATTGAAAATAATCAAAATTCAGCTTAAAAAGATCTTTAAACAGTATTAAAAATAAGAAAAATTATGGTTTGAAGAGATGAAAAGCCAAAAGTTATAGATTTTGAGAATTCACTGATAAAAAAAAACAGAGGAGAAGAATGAAATCAGATTACCTATTGGTGAAGAGCATTCCAGCACAGAAGCAGCCCAAGCAAAGAAGAAAAGTCCATTTCTTTGATACAAAGCTTCTAGTAGTCTGGTCCCCTTTGCTTTTAAAAGACATTTTTTTAAAAAAAACTTTCAATCTGAATTCCTTTTTATTTCACCACCTCTGGCAGCTAATATTTACAAGAAATAAAACCCCATATGTAAAAGAGGAAGCTTGAGCCCAATGAAAGTGACCCAGTTGCAGGGAATTGACTCCCAAACAAGAGCTTCAAATTCAAACTTGAGAAGAAGAGAATGAAACAGAAACAGAGTGCTCTGTTTTGGCTTGTTATTTTGTTCCTTTCTTTCTTTTGTTTGTTTGCTTGGTTTCTTTCTCTCTATAGAATTAGATTCTCTCTCTCTCTCCCTCCCTCACAAAGAAAGTCTCAACTTTGCAGGCAAGGGACGTTGAACAGAACTAACAAGAGACGACCCCCTAACTGCTTTCTCTTCTTCTTATACTAAATTTACCAAACCATCCTCTCCTTGATTCCTTTATTTATTTTTCATTTTTTTAATCTAATTTTGAAATTTTATTTTGTTAATTAATTAAACCAATTGACTTGGTTGGGTCTACAGTCTACACTGACAAAAGTCATCCCATTATTGTGACATTTAAGCCCTTTTCCTTTTTTTTCATATTAAGAAAAGAAATAAAATTTTGGGAATCTACATCTACACTTATCATTAATAAATTCACATATATATACGTGGAATCCATAATTTATAATTTGAAATTTCAGTTACAATAATTCATTTTTGTTTTAATTTAACATTAAAGAGATTGTCTTTGAACAAGAGATCATATATATGGCATACAGTCCAACCATCAAAGATCAATTTGAAGCCCCAATTTTCCACAATCATTCATAGGAAAAATCAACTTTCCTCACTAAGGACAAAAGTGCTGAACCTGGGAGTCAAATTGGATAATAACCAAATTTGAATACCCAATAAATTGTCATCTACCAAAAAAAGTACTTCAGTTAAACCCCACTTCTATAGTGCCCTCATTAAGTTTTCACTTGATAAAATGTGTAACTCACCCTTCTTTGAGGGTAATAAATTGAAATAGTAACTTATGAATGGATTGATATATAAATGGTTAAGTTTTGAATGCAATTTAGGTTCGAATTTCTTTAACCGCATTCTCATTGGCAGATCATTTATAGGTTCGATAAATCTACATGTAAATATTTAATAAATCCATTATTCTCAATATAAGTTAGCGATTTACCATGATTTTAGATATACAACAACCTCTCGTATATGTACACTTTTATGTACAAAAATTGAACTACTAATTTCAAGAAGCCCGTTATTTTACTCATCTTTCAGTCTCTATTATTGAGATGGTAAGAGAATTTTACTCCGTTTAGGTAAGAATTGCAAGATATTTATGAGATTATTTGGCTTTGATCCCTTATACTCTCTTACTCAATGCCAATTTTTGGATAAAACACATCTACAGCTTAATTATGTTTTGCCATGTTACGGTCTTTAATCCATGCATTAAATTTAAAGGTATAGATCTCAATAAATTTCAAATTAAAAAAAAAGTATAGATGTCAATAAAATGATTTGCTGTCACATGATAAGCACACAATCAAAGTTTAAGGTAACAATATTCTTCTAATCTGATAACAAATTTTTTAAATTACATGCATATCTCCAACATTGCACGTAAAGTTGTAAACTTTTAAGATCTCAGAACAGTTTTTGTCTTTGTTTTGTAGTTGATGACGGTTTCAATGAGATTTTGGGATGAAAAGTTTTGGACTTCAATCAATTATTTTTCAATTTTCGATAAGATTTTCAATGATTAAATTTTGAACTTTTTGATTTAGTAATTCAAATATTGGGGTGAACGTAAGAAAAAGAAATCCATTTCTCGTAATAATTAGTAGCTTAATCGAAAAAGGGTTTAGATTCCTAATCATGAGATTAACCGATAAGCAAGCTCATTAATGCAGAGCCAAAAATGAAAAGAATGGGATAATTGTAAGAAGACATTCAAGTACACGTGACAAAGGTTACCGCTAACGACGTGGCAGAAAAGTATTGGACAAAGCAGTTCACTGGGATCTTGCCACTGTCAGTTAATCATGTGAGACAACGCATTTTTATGTCACGAAGATGCTGCAAAGGGGCGCAAAGGTTAACGGAGGAGAGGGCAGTGGGTCCCATCTCACGAGGAGCACTGACACGTGTCATAATATGGTTCAAGTTGATTTTAACTCGACATTGCTTTCAGCTATCACTTGTCAGTATCACTTCACCCCACGAAAAAGGGACATATACCCTCTGGTCTGGTACCCGTTAAAGATGGGACATATATCCCTTTTCGAAAAGGAAGGAGGATTCCTCAAGGGCAATTTTGGCACACAAAAGTTTAATTCAGTAATTTTTTAGGGTACTCCCTCTGTACCTTATTATCTGTTCCTATTAACCGCTTCACACAGGATAAGAAAATTAGTTAGGGCTCAAAATCTTATATATTTTTATATTTACTTTTCAATTTTATCCCCACTCTCTCTTCCCATCTTGGCCTATGGAAGGAAAGTAGAAAACTCAATGCATTTAAGAAAGACAGAGAAGTTTTAAGATAGAGAGAGAGAGTGGAAGGGTAAATTTGAAAAATTATCAATTAATACTAAGACATTGACAGATAAAAAGGGACAAAAAAATTCTAAAATGAAACAGATAATAAGGGACTGAGGGAGTAATATTTATTTTTAGGTTATGTTCTTGGAAACATGGGTCTTGAAATCAAGAAATGAAAATTGGAAGTTAAATTAAAGATTAGTACTAATTCGAATTAGATTATAGTATTTCCTATTGGTTAAAATGTATAGTTACAAACTTCAAATGTTACGTTTTGGATTCTAATTACTACAAAAATATTTGATTATTCATCGGGAGTCGTGCAAATAGTCGGTGCAAACGAACAAATTAAACTGATTAATGGAAGTATTGATTTTAGTTTAAGATAAGATAATATTCACGATTATATAAGTTGGATCAAGCTTTGTTGTGGATTTCAAAATATACTACTTTATTTCTTTATATACCAGGTTAATGATATGCTCTTGGGGTGTTGGTTTTTAATCATTGTTAATCTCATGAGCTCTTGCAATAAAAAATCAATACTTAATTAACGACTTGTGAACAATACTATTCATTGTTATAATTTCATAATAATTATTGAGTTAACCACATTTCTAATTTTGGATGAAATAGTCCAACCACTTAGCTAAAAGTTGTTATGATCGATTTGAGTTCTTGGTATATGCTTTTGGAACAGTTTCAAAATTTTATTATTGTATTCAAACCATACCTTTTGGAAGAGTTTGCTACCACTACTCCTCTCTCTAATATTGGATATAAATCTCATTTTTTTTACTTAGAATAGTTAGTATCGGTTTATAATCTCTTCTCATCATAGAATCCTTTTTGGTATAAATTTCCGGCATTGAATAATCACACTAGGTGGTAAATAATTGATCTACTCAAAAAGATCGAAGATAGTTGATTTATAAAATTTAAATATGCCAAATTTGATCTATTCAAAAAGGGGAAGTTTAACATTGGTAACTCAAGTTGCATTCTAACCACTCTTTAGTTTATTTTTTACCCAAATGTTTATTGTTGGAAAAGCTGTTCCTTCCTCTATAAGAACTTATGATAATGGAGTTTAACTTTCATTTATTTACTACCATTTTCTTTTTCAAAATAATCAAATTCCGATTTTATTTGCACAACATCACAATAACAACAAACAAATTAATTTATTATTATGTGTATAAATTCAACTATATTAATTACTCACATAATTAATGACCTAAATATTTATACATATGCATGTAATATGCACACATGTGAATACCTTACTCAGCCTATTATTGGAACATTGAATGGTATGGATGTATTTAATTTGTTGCCATTTGACAATGATGGTTTCCAATGTCCCTAATTCATGGAGGAAAAAAAAAATTAATGATGGTTTCCAATGTCCCTAATTCATGGAGGAAAAAATAAAAATTAAGGAAGAGCAAAAACATTTTTTGGCTCCTTTATAAGACTACATCTTGCTTCTTAATCACTAGAGACCAAACTAGAATATTAAACTTGATTTGAGATTTGACACCAATGACAAATAGTAGGGCCTAACCCTGAACCAAGAGTGAACCAAATTTTGGCCAATCTGCTGTCATGGCCTGTGAGAGCAATGTGGAATTGCAACACTTTTCACAAGCCCTAATATGTCTCTCCTTAGGGCTTCTCCAATGGAGCGGCATAACGGCAAAATAGTGTGCATTTTGCCGTTTTTACCGCTCCCAATTCATTCCACCAAATTTGGTGTGATACTGTTCATCCCACCAAAATGGTGGGATGTTTTTTCTTTCAAAAATAACCTTAACTTTTATTTGTTATTACATTTATATCATTTTAATTTTTTGTTGTATTTATATATTTTAGATTTTATTTAAATTTAATTTTTGAATTATTAAGAAAAAAATATATCATTAGAAAGATCTCATTGAGACCTTTAAATTGAGATCAATATTAAATATATTTTTATAAATAATTATAAATATAAATTAGATAAACTATGGAAGAATTCAATGAAAACAAAATAAAAGTCATTAAACATCAATTTACTTAAATTATAGTCAAAACACAAGTTAAACAAACATAGAAATAAAATTAGATGTTAAATATAAAACAAAAATGTAATCTTTTTTATTGATTATATTTTAATTTCGTAAATTATATGAAATAATATTTTTATTAATTATTTGTGACATAATGTTAATAGTTATTAATAATATATGATTAAATAATTCATAAGAAAAATATTAAATATTATTTAATACTATTATTTTTAATTAATAAAATATATTGTTAGAATTACATATAGATTAATTTAATTGTTTAAATAATTATTTAGATAATTATATTAAGTTAAATAATAGATGTTATATTATAATATAATTGATGTGAAAAATGGTGTAATACATTGGAGTAGAACAAAATTTGGTATTAGTATATTCTAAGAATATTCTCTTTTTACACTAAAATAGTGTAAATTTTGGTGTAATGGGTTAGAGATGGTCTTAAGTCATATGCCCATATCTCTAGGATATCGTGTACATATATATGCTCAAAAGTTGCTGAATTAGTACCATCGCCTGTGAATCAAGTAGGAGTTTGATGTCCTATATAAAGTCTAAGACAGTTCAACTCCAAATAAATCAAAATCTAATGTGTTTATTGGATACCAAAAGAGTACCCCTCACTTGCATTGAATTAACACATTTTTCAGGCTCAACTCCAAATTAATCAAAATCTAATGGTATTTACCGGATACCAGAGTATTAGGCCCCCCCCTACTGCCGCGTTGAATTATCACCTTTTCGTATTGTTTAGCATTTTTCTTGCAATAATCATGTTAATAAGCAAGGAATGTTTTAAATAATTAGAGTCCTCAAATAAAAAGAGATTTAGGTTATGTTTGGTATGAGAAAATATTTTCTGTTTTCATTTTCTAAAAAATACAAAGAAACTATCATATAAGATATATGTTATGAGATAAAATGTATGTATGTTTTTAAAAACGAAAATGAAAATGGATCTTGAAATGAGATTAAAAAAAAATTGTTCTGAATTTTATATCCATTTTCATTTTTTAAAACATGCATACATTCTTATAAACTATATATATCTTAGATGGTGATTTCTTTATATTTTTAGAATATGAAAACAGAAAATATTTTCATGTACCAAACATAGTCTTAATATCTTACATTCAGATCGATACATTTTCAAACTTTTTTGTGATCAGTTCCTTAAATTGATTGTTCAAGAGAAACTTACAAGACCAGAAAGTTAAACCATTGAGGTCAAAACGCCTAGATGATTCGTATATGAAATCAATCAATCAATGGTAGGTAATTAGGTCTCAAACTCATAATGCAGGCAGTTGATGGATTACATTCTACAAAATCTTACAATGCTACAGATTTGGGATCTGGCGAAGAAAACATGAAAAGGGACTGTTTCTGTTTGTTAGGTGCTTTGCTTGCGATAGGAGTCCCTGTCGCTTTACAACACGGCTTGTTTCACTGCTTAAGCAATCCCTCCCACCCCCTCCAAAGCTGCCAGTGCACGAGATCATCCTGTTAGTTGGTGCAGCTGCTTTGTCAACCAGCAAAATGGACAACGCCAAATTCATCTCGTTCTTGATTAAAAGTTATCCACCAATTCTTAAATCAATTTCTCATGTTTTGGTCTAACGCGACTCAATTTTAAATTTATCAAAGTTTAATGTGACTACTGGATACCGGTTAAGTTTATACCAAAGCTCAAATTCTCGGATGCTTGCACCAATTTTACTTATCGGTAGAATTGAAGGGCTAAGTTTGTCCCAAGGGAACATTTAATCCAACAAGATATGTACAACTTGCAACTTTTATGGCATTAAAAGCAGTTGCCAAAACACGTGTTCATGAATGGCTATTTTCAGTTTTGTTTTGTTTTTTGTTTTTCTTTGGGCATCTGAGTTAAGATACTTCATCAAATGGGCCTCATGATAAGACCATCATTGCCTCGTTGCTTTAATTATATTGTACTTTTTCTCAAAGGAAGAAAAAAAATCAGAGATTTGGGTTTTTACCTTTAACACCGAAAAGAAGGGATAAAGAGAGGAATTCCTATGTGTCGACAAAGGCTTACTTATTCAGTTATTCTGATGAGCAATCTTTATAAAGTGGTAAAGATGACTATGAACCAAAAAAAAGAAATGAAAACATAGTAAAGATGACTTGTTATGCACCAATCTAATATTCTAGAAATCATCAGCTTTCAGCTAGCTGATGAAATTTCTTTTTATTAGTAATTGGTATAATAATTTTAATATAATTAATAAATGAGGCAAATATTTACAAATAACTTCCTTAGACAAATTTTCAAGTTAATTTCCTTGAATATATTTCCGCTTTATTTTGGTGCCTCTCAAAAAGCAGTTACTTTCATAATCTCTTTTCATAAGAAAGAATATTACTAACTATCAATGAGATTGGTTTAGGTGGTAGGAGTTTGGACCAATAATGAAACGCACTCGAGGGCTTGAGCTCTCATAGGTCTCCATTAGTATATGATCTTTAAGTTCAAAAAGTTCCACATAACGAGTCTATAAAACTTCAAAGAAGTTGACGGCATGTCTTAACCTTGAGATAGATAACCAAAAAAAAGGAAAGAATATTAATTACCTATATATAATTTACCAATAAGTGTTGGTTGAGATGGTAATAGTTTTTATCCCAGTAAGGGATGAGAACACAAGTTCGAACCCTTGAAAACTCATTTATTTAGAGGGTTTTACCTTTAACACTGAGATTAGTCTTGTGTCAAAGACCAAAACTCTATGTAAAAAACTAGTTCTTCACAATCAGTATAGTGGTATTTAACAAAACCTCATAAACAGAGGCCAACGTAAGTTTCTTGTTCCCACTGAAAGTGAGAGGTAGGCAACCTTTGGGACAAGGTTGAAGTGGTATTATCAAAGCTGAGATGATACAAATGAATTGTAGATAGATTTCGAAATCAAAATTGGACCATAATTGTCTCAAGACCCATTTCCTACTCTCTTATTTGTGCTCCAAAATCATTCAATCACTAAAATCTCATATGTATGTGCAGGTAATGGACCCTAAGATCATATATATATATATATATATATATATATATATTTTGGTTAAAAGATCATATATATTTTAGTGGTCAAGAATAAGAGATCAAGAGAGAGTAGGATGTTAAGTGAAAAATAATTAGTATTAATTGAAACTTACTTGTGGGTTGAAATGGAAAAAGATAAATTGAAATTGTGTTGTTAATATTTTTATCATGACTACCTCTAGCATTCATTATATCCCACTTTCTTGCATTAATACAAAGTAAAATGGTAAAATAAAAAGCAACCAGTTCTTATTCATTCTATTTGCTGAAAGCCCATGCATCTTTTCTCAGGTATAATAAATGGATCCAGTAGAAAGATTTATGTAAATCTAGATTCAACTTTCATTCAAAATTATCAAGTAGACCCATGAAACACCATATTGTAACATAGTGGTTCCACATACTTGACCTCCATAAATGCAGACATTGGTGCCCATCTCAAAGCAGCAGAGCCATCTCAATCCCACCCCACCCGTCTCTATCTATACAAGGACCCCATTCATCATGTGATCTCTCTGCCACATTTTGTTAACCAAAGGAACGAATTGCTGATCATCCATCCACTTGATTTTTGGGGACAACTCAATGTAAATGAAACCGGCTTAATACATAAAATAGCCCTCAAACTTGTATAAAGTTATCGTTTTTGCCCTTTAACTTTTATTTTGAAATTTTTGGCCTTCGAACTTTTATTTTATGACAATGCAACCCTTGATGCACTATAAAAAAAGTGATCGATTCCCACGAAAAATTTCTACTAAAAAAACACTATTTTCCACGGAAAAAATTTTCCTGTGCACCTTATTATACCCACGAAAAAAAAATTTTCCGTGGGTATAAGATGCTTGGGAATATTTTTTTCGTAGAAATTTTTGTGGGAATTGACCATTTTTCTTGTAGTGATGCTGACGTAGCTTAATTATATATTGACATGTGAAATTTTCTCATTGGGCCACGTCAGCATCAATGGCTATATTATGCACAAAATAAAAGTTCGAGGGAAAAAAATTTCAAAATAAAAGTTGAAGGACCCAAACGACAATTTTGTACAAGTTCAAGGCTATTTTGTGCACAAAATAAAAGTTTGAAGACAAAAAATTTCAAAATAAAAATTGAGGGACCAAAATGACAGTTTTGTACAAATTCAAAGGCTATTTTGTGTATTAAACCAAATGAAACCCGATCACTTAAATAATTTGCTGCCTTTTCTTCTGCAAAATATTGTAAATAAAAAGTTTCGAAGCAATTGATCAGGAACTGGGTATATGTATTTATCATTGTGGGCTCTGAAAAGGATTATTCCATCTTGAGTCACATTGATGATGGCTTTCGCATACATTTACATTGTTTCAGGGTCTCAGCCTTTTGACATGTGAAGCCACGTTGGAGCTGTAATAGCTAAGATGCCATATTTTTCACGTGCACGTGATATAATTCTCTCTCTCCAGACTCCAATCATTGAATGTTCTACAAAGCTTTCATGTTTCCTAGAGATCTTCTGAGAAAATAAAAAGCTTAATGTTGCTTAATATCAGAAATTCTCATAAACCGTCTCCTGCATCAATTACATAAAGAGACCGAAGGGGAGAACAGAATAATACACTTCACTAATGGGCAATGGCAACAACACTGGCAAGCAAACCGGAGTGGATATAAGTATTGTTTATGAAACCGATTATTTTGGGAGATAACCTATTTGGCCATGGTAATGCAATGTACATGAAACACGCTTTGGTGCAAGATCTTACTAGGGTAATAGTAAGACATTGACCAATCTCAAACGCTCAATGCAATATATAGTGGGCTAGCCCTAGAGCCCAGATTTCTTGGCCTGCTTAATAGATAGATGAACTTGTGTTAATCAAAATAATTTCGCAATTCTAGCATGAGCTAGCAATAATAGCCCACATCCCACGTCCGAGCCGCATGCTCATTGCAGCATGTTTAGTTTTGAAGGGATATACTATTAACGATAAAGTAGGTCAAGAGGTCTCCGTATTAGGTAAATATATTCAATTTAATTCATTGGCTTTAATTTAGGTCAATTTGGTCCTATATTACACAAAATTGAACAATCAAGCCCTTCACCTTAACAGAGTTAATTTATGTCATCAGACATGCTGAAGTGTCATGCCATGTCAGACACTTTCTGATCCACCCATTTCAGATATGAGTTTTTTTTAAATTCAAAAAAAAAATTTATATTTTTTCAGACCCACACACATGACAGAAAACGACTTGGCAATATTTTGGACAGATAAGGCACGTGGGTGGGTCTGAAAAATATCAAAAATTATTATTATTTTTTAATTTCAACAAAAAAAATTCATATTTGAAATAGGTGGGTCAAAAAAGTGTCTGACGTAGCATGATACGTCAACACGTCTGACAACATAAATTAACTCTGTTAGAGTGAAGGACTTGATTATTCAATTTTGTGTAGTATAGGGACTAAATTGACCAGAATTGGAGTATAGAGACTAAATTGAACATATTTGCCAAGTACAGGGACTTCCGACTTACTTTTACCTACAATTAACTAGAAAATGACCTGAGTTGTGTCTTAGGAATTTTTTTTTAAATTTTAAGTATTTAAATTTTATTTTTTAAAAATATGAGAGGATATGAATGAATAGTATATTAAGATCAATCCATACAATCATATGTTGATATTATATGAAAACTTAAATGTAATAAAAAATATATATAAAAAATAATTTTGATATACACAAATAATGTTAATTAATTAATAATAAAATTACATATATAAAATATTATACATAAGTTAAAATGTTGATTAACAATTAAATAAAAATATTTGTAAATTTTTTTTTTCAAATATTAACTCTTTGATAAAAATCACTAAGCTAAACTTCTTTTTATACTTGTCAAGGTTGAAAAAATTCATACAAAATATATATTAAAAACTTCAAAAATAAAAGAAAGCACCAAAATTAAAAAGAAAAAAAAAGGGAAACAATTAATGGGCTTTAGCCCAAAATATCAAAGAAGAAAAAAAAGGAAGAGCCAATAAGGGAGTGACAATTACACCCCTACCTCTTCTAATATACTTGAAGTTTCCTCTAAGGTAGAAGTATAGATCAATAATGTTTTTTTGTTGTTTTTTTAAATCATTAAACAAACTAACAAACTGATATAATATTGGATTAAATCCACAAAAGGGTGGGATGGTGACTTGAATATGAAACTTGAGTTTTAGGGGAAATATGCACTAAACACTTGAACTACTCGAGTATAATAGATTTTGCGGATTAAAAGAAAATAAAAGTGAGAAAATATATTATGAATTAAAAATTTTAGATCATGATGCTAAGCTCATCAATGACAATAATCAATAATCAATAATCAATAATTAACATTATAGTTATGGGTTTCGGCCAAGACATTATGTCTGATCAACGTTCTTAATCAACTTATGATCAAACTTAAACTCATTTTAATTTAGTATTATTATATTAAATTAAAGAGAGCCAAAACGAGACAAAATAACAAGATGGAATCAATCAGTTAAAAACTCCGCTCCTCCAATCATGCATCTTCGACGACTAAAAACAGTGCCTTGTGTACCTCAAAAAAAACAGTGCCTTGTGTCGTTGTAGGTACGTTAGCAGGAACTTGGTCGTCGACGACCTTTTAACCACACCAACGCGTCAACTTGCTTCAGTTTACGACTCTTCTCACTTTCAAGGTCCCCACGCGCTTTCTACTTGCTGCATGGCTTCTCTCCATCGACTGCCACAACCACAACCATTTTCCTCCTCCACCGTCTCATACTCCATAAATTTCTTCTTAATTTGATTGGTGTAGTACGAGAGGGTAAATGGCCAAAAAGACAAAAAGTCAAGACCCACCAGCAGCTCGGAGAAAGCTTGGAAGAACTTCTAATCTTCTCTTTGTTAAGTACAATTATACTTGGTCTTGATTTCTCTTCGCTAATCTCTGCTATTATCTTCTTTATTATAGTACTATATGTTGTATTAATTACATGAGTTGAAAGATTGGGGAGTTTGTCATCATAAGTTCAAACATCATAGCTATGTTGACTTTTTTTACAGATAACTCTTTATGATCATAAGTACAAAAGTCACCATTAAATTATGAGCTTTTGCCTTAATTAGGTTTCATTTTGTTGCTATGTATTCTTAATTATTTCAAACAATTAAATTTCATTCACCCCAATTTTTTATGTGCAAATCTCATCAAATTTTCTTGTTAGCGTTCAATAAAAATACATAAAAAAAATGAATAAACAAATAAATAAATAAAATTGTTGTTTTTCCCCCTTTCCTGTGAAAATGTGTTCTGTGGATTCATGGGCTATGTGGGCTAGTGTTTCGGTGGAATATTGACTGAACCTTTGTGTGAGGCCCAGTCCTAAGAGCATATTTCAATTAGGACAGTGCTCAAGCTCAAAGAGAATGTGTTCCAGACAGTATAGATTGCAGTCGAATGAACCAATAGCTTTCAAATGAACATTTATAGTAGTTAAAATGTTCTTCAACGAGCTTCCCCCATTCGGAGTTTGATGCTACTCGATTTCAGATTAATCATAATGTAATATGATTATTGGATACTAGTGGATTTAATCCAAAAAAATGTTCTTCAATGAGGGTATTATTATTGTTTTAATTTAGTACATATATATAGTTTTCTATTTTGGTCATGAATGTAAAAAAAATAATAATAATCATGGGAGTTTTTCCATTTTATTATTAAGATATACACTTTTAGGAATGTTTTTAATTATTTGTACTAGGAACATGGCATCAAATTAATCTTCTCAAAATTTTCCTGCAGCTGCAGTGGTGACTAGAGCTTAACGGGTCCAAATTCTTTCACCTTCTACATATCCTCACACCGATTGACAGGTGAATTGCCTCCTAGCTTTTGGTAGAATTTACCTAACTAGTTTGTTTTCAATTCCTGTAACGTTCTATCTTGGCAACATTTTAATGCCTGAGCTTCGATTCGTCAGGGAATGGCCGTGGAGTTTGCTACTTCCGCTGCTTCCAACATTGCGGGAAACCTGATAGTGGAATCCCTGGTGAAGCCTGCAACGCGTAAACTTCGTTACATGTTTTGTTTTGATTACATTGTGAAAGATCTTAAGAAAAAGAGAAAAGAACTTACATCCGCACGAGACCGGATGCAACATGATGTTGAGGAAGCTAGAAGGCAAACTCTAGAAATCGAAAAGGACGTCTTGGATTGGCTAAATGCGGCCGATCAAGTCCACAGGGAGCTGCAGGGTCTGGAAAATGAAATACAAGACAGGCGTTTCAGTTGGTGTCCCAGTTGGAGTTGCCGGTACAAGTTAAGTAAGAAAATAGCAATGAAGACGAAGGTGGTTGTTGAACTAGTACAAACTAGCAAATTTGAACGATTAGGCCACCGTGCTACTCTCCCAAGCATAGAGTTCTTTTCGTCTAATGATTTTATGCCTTCGAAGTCTTCAGATTCTGCTTTGAATCAGATTAGAAAAGCTCTGGATGATGATGATGTGAACATGATTGGAGTGTGCGGGATGGGGGGTGTGGGTAAGACAACTTTGGTGAAAATGGTGGGAAACAAAGCCGAAGAGTTGAAGCTATTCAATCAAGTTCTATTTGTCACTGTGTCCCAGACTCCAAACTTGGACAGAATCCAAGACGAAATTGCAGACACATTGGGTTTGGAATTTGATAAGAGGAGCGATCAAGGAAAAGCGCGAGAGTTATGGCTCAGGTTGATGATGGAAAAGAGGATTCTCATCATCCTTGACGATGTTTGGAAAGACCTTAACTTGTTGGCTATAGGAATTCCTTTTGGCCAGTATCACAAGGGCTGCAAAATCCTTGTCACAACCCGTCGTCAACAAGTATGCTCTTCTATGAGATGTCAAATGAAGATTCAACTCGATGTTTTAGCTGAAGATGAATCGTGGGATTTATTCAAACAGAATGCATTTTTAGAAGACATGGATGGCACCTTGAATGAGGTCGCGAGGGAGGTTGGTAGAGAATGCAAGGGTTTGCCTCTTGCAATTGTCACCATGGGAAGGGCTTTAAGAGATAAAAGTCTAGATGAGTGGATAGTCACAAATCAACGACTCAAAAACTCCCGACCCTTAGACAATCAAGATGTTTGTGAAGAGATCTTCTTATGTCTTAAGCTTAGTTATGATTATTTGAGGGGAGAAAAACTCAAGTCATGTTTCTTGTCCTGCTCCCTTTTCCCCGAGGACTATGAAATTAGTATTGAGGAGTTGACTAGATATGAAGTTGGGCGAGGATTGTTTTATGAAGTTAGCTTAATTGAAGATGCAAGGAGGGAAATTCGTGTGCTGGTAAAAAACTTGCAAAACTCTGGTTTGTTATTGGACACTGGCAAAGAACAATTTGTGAAAATGCATGATGTGGTTCGTGATTTTGCTCATTGGCTAACTTCGTCAGGGGAGAACACTTTTATGGTAAAATCTGGCCTTGGGATGGAGGAGTGGCCAAGAAGTGAAAATTTTGGATGTTACACGACCATCTCTTTAATGAACAACAAGATAAACAACCTTCCCATCAAATTGGAGTGCCCGAAGCTCGAAGCTCTCTTATTCAGCGGAGATGGCTCAACGATAGTTCCAAGAACATTTTTTAAAGGGATGAGCACTCTCAAAGTACTGACTATTGAGAGTGTCTGTCGGTTAGAAGGACTTCAATTCTTGACAAACCTCCGAACTCTACATTTGGAAAAGTGCAAACTCAACAACGTTTCAGCATTGGGGACACTAGAAAAATTGGAGATTCTTGACTTTCATGGGTCTGAAATCAATAGTCTACCAAATGAATTAGGAGACTTGCCAAGTCTAAGGTTGCTGGATCTGTCAGATTGTCAAAGACTACGAAGGATTCCCTCTAACTTACTAGGAAGGTTAATATATTGCAGATTTGCCAATTTTTAGTTTAACCATTTTTTTAACTAATGGATTAGTCCTAATTAATTTTTTTTTTGTCTAACAGGTTATCTCTGCTAGAAGAGTTATACTTTAGCGGTTTTAGTGTTCAACAATGGGCAAATGAAGATGAAGGAACAAGCTTAGAAGCAGGCAATGCTAGCTTATCAGAGCTCAATTCATTGTCCCGTTTGACCGCTCTTTCACTGAATGTTTGCTCTAAATATTTTCCAAGGAACTTTGCCTTTTCTAACCTAGAAAGATACGGTATATTCATAAACAGATGGAATTATGGCAGCTACCCGACCTCAAGAACTTTGCAAATCAAAGGATGCAAATTAGAGGCATTCAAAGAGTTGTTCCGTAACGTGGAATGTCTTGCCTTGGATGGTATTATCGGGTACAAGAATCTGATTCCAATTTCAGATCAAAGGGGACTAAATAAGTTAAGTTCCCTTGAACTTCAAGATTGCAAAGATATCGAATGCCTGATTGATGCAACAGAACAGCAAGTTCCAGGAATTGCATTCTCTAATTTAGTGAGATTAACCATAATGGAAATGGTTGGTTTAAAAGAGCTATGCAATGGTCAACCTCCAAAGAGTTTTCTGCAGAAATTAGAAGAGATGACAGTGAGGAAATGCAAACAAATGATCTCTGTACTCCCGGCACTTCAGAATCTGAAAGAAGTAAGGGTTAAAGATTGTGATAAGTTGCAGGTGGTGTTTCAAATTGATGGGAATCTGTTTATTAAGGAAGAGAATCCCATTCAACTTCTCTCAAAATTAATATATCTGGACTTAGAGTTATTACCTGAATTGAGAAGCATATGGAAAGGGTCAATCCGTCATGTAAGTTTCCAAAGTCTTAAAGCAGTAAGAATTTATGACTGCAATAAATTGACGTTTCTTGTGTCGGCTTCCCTGGCTCAAAGCTTGGTTCACTTAGAAAAGCTCGAGATAAGTCACTGTTCGAGACTGGAGCGGATAATCAAGGACATAGCAGATGATCAAGGTGAAATAATATTGCAGAACAGTTCCCAATCCAGCAGTCTTTTGTGCTTCCCAAAATTAAAGACTCTTGGAATAACTGATTGTTCTAGACTTCAATATATCTTTCCAATATCCACAGCGGCTCAAGGTCTTACAATTGAGCAAGGGAATGAGATCGTTCTCCCCGGTCTGCACTCTTTGGTACTTGAAAATTTAATGAACTTGAGAAGTTTTTATGCAGGAAACTGCTTTGTCACACTGCCATGTTTGGAAAAGTTGGAGGTCCGCAGATGTCCCTATCTGACTCATTTTACAGTCCGCCTAGAAGTTACCATGCAATCTCAGCTAAAGGTACTGACATTCTCTCTCGTTTGACAGTTGATTGAATTAAAGTTGCCATTCAAATCTCAAGATTCTCAACTGAGAATTGAACAAGCATTGCAAGACTTTCTAAGTTAGCTGATCTAATCTATGTTTTTACAGAGATTATGCCTTTCTAAAGTGGGGAAAAGCAATCAGTTGTGCAACACAGTTAGCCCCCATCGTAGACAGAAACCACAAAATTTGGAGTTCCTGGCCATTGGGGATTGTGAAGAAATATTCCAACTTCAAGGTGGATGCTTCCTCTCCTGTTTGGAGGCATTGCGGTTGGAGGCTCTTTCTGACTTGCAGATTATATGGAAAGGTCCCACCAACGTTGCAAACCTACAAAATCTTGTTTGTTTGGTATTGATTGACTGCCAAAAGTTAAGTTATGTCTTCCCACATAAACTTGCCGAAAATTTGAAGCAATTAAGTTATCTAGATATACAGGAATGCGGGGAATTGGAGCAAATCATTGCCAAGGATCAAATTTCATGTGATCTGCAACCCCTGTGCTTCCCTAACCTGACTGAAGTATCTATCAAAAAATGCAGAAAATTGAAATGTCTCTTTCCTCTTAGTGTTGCTTGTCATCTTCCAAAACTAGATTGTATCATAGTTGAAGAAGTCTTTGAATTAGCACAAGTATTCGGACGTGAAGATGAAGCAGACATCATCACAACAAGTGAGGAGATAATGCTCCTTCCATTAAGAGAACTACTCCTTTCAAAGCTGCCAAATCTCATGAGCTTCAGCCCCATCCGTCATCATTTTAAATTCCCATTTTTGGGGTATTTGACTGTAACAGATTGCCCAAAGATGATTACAACTTTCACTGTGGATTCAGTACTTACTGTGCACTCCAAAGCAGAGGTACCCTCTTTCCTTGGCTTTAAATTTTATTGTTTCTGTTAATAAGAATATGAAATTGAGCATCAGATCAGTTACATCCATAACTTATGATTGACATGTTCATTTCTGTCTTCTGGCCTTAATATGAAATTAATACTCTAGTTTTGCTTAACAAACGTTACATGTTTGTGAAGGAATGTATTGCAACAAGGGTCACCAGCAGTGATATCGATTGGAATCGACATGATTGTCCTAGGGCACTTCCTCCATACCTTGAAGAATAATAATAGGATCATTTCGCACAAATGCATGGTTTAGCATTTGGTGTACAGTGTACTTATATAGGAGTTGAACTTGAAAGAGTGAATTATGATACTTTTGTCCTAGTCTGCTGCATTATCTTCATCTAATTCATTGACAAGTAATTCACCCTAAACTTGCATCTCTTCTTCCATGTTCCTCCCTGGGATCACTTCAGCCCTGAAATCAACTCTAGAAGGCAGTAAAGGTGAAAATAACACCTCCTTAATGTTACTTACTATTCCTTTGTCATATGGATTTGGAGAGCCTTCATAGCAATACCGAAAATTCTCATAAGCTGTCTGCATCAGGAAAGAACAGAATCAGTAAATTAACTTCACCAATGGCAACATCTGCAAGCAAGTAATCTGAAATAAAGTGGATATGTGCACATGCATAGTCCAAATCTACCTGATTTATTGCAATTAAATAGGAATGGAAGATAACAAGGCCACCAAGGAACCAAATGGCAGCGAAGCTAAACAATGTCAATGCCAAGGTCTCAGGGCAGTTCCTTATCATTCCAAACATCCCAGAACCAGTTTCCAACATTCTTTGATGGATCCTCCAGCAAGAGAAACCAAATGTGTAGACAAAGAAGACTAGTGCTGTTATCAAAAATGTAAAATAAAACCGATAGTTTCTCTGCATAAAAAACCATAAAAGATCAATCTCAGCCAAAAGATAAAATACTGCCAATAGTGTCATAAGAGAAATGTATTTGAAGCAGTTCAATTTGGTTGTGAGTTGTGACCATACCAATGCAATACACTGACCAATCCACGGACAGTGATGATCAAATTTTTCAACACAATTGTCACATATGGCGCAATGGCAACTCCTTGGTGGCCTAAAGATCCTACAAATCCGACAATATTTTAGTTTCAGTTGCACCCCATTAACAGTTACCTTCTTCCTTCTCCTCCCATTACTGCTACCAACATCTTGAACAGATGATAGTTCACTTCTGGGGATGATTCCTGGGTCAATTCCAGTAACCAGAATCAAGTTCACAAGAACCTGCAGTTAATTGCAATGCAAGGAAACCATTAGGGAAAATTCTTAATTCCATATGTTCATAATCATTCTGTGATGTTTAAGTTTGAATCATGGACTAACCATTACAGTTAGAATCAAAATTATAGTGACAATGAGAGTGGAATTATTTGGCAAATCATATCCAATGTAAATGGTGAAAATCCAACTTGAAACAAGTATAGAAACAGCCGTCAGGAGCAGCCCTCTTGGATCTGGACCGCAGACCAGTCGACCATGGAAGAAAAAGACCTGCATTAATCAGGAAACAAACTTCTAATAATATGCAAAATTATCATTTTTTACTGTGAAATGGATTTTTTTTTTCTGGTATGATAAACGGATAATGTACATTATTCCCTGGCCAAACTTGGTATGTTCGAGTTCCTTCTGCATTATTTCCATGGCAACCACGTTGAAGGCATTGTTCTTGAACAACCCTTCTGATCTTACTGAAATATTCTTTAAGAAAATCCACCATTTTCTCAAACATTCCTGCAGATTTCTTTGATCTTTTCCTCAGTTGATCTGTTTTTAGCAAATGATAAAAGCACCAAATAACTGAAAGAGGCGGTTTCTTCAACAAAAGACTAAGATGAGGTATGAAACGGCAGCGTTTAGGTTGCCACGTAAGCCTATAGGCTTCCACGCGTACGTTAGCGGGAGCCGGCGGCTCGCCGCAAGATTAAACATCTTCTTCATTTCTGAGCCTTCCCTCTCTTTCTCTGGAACTCGAAAGCTCCTGGTTTTTTTTTGGTTGAAAAATGGAGAACAAGAAAGAGAAGATGAAAATCTTCCTGACAATCGCATCGGTGGCTGCAATCTCTATCTTCTTCACCGCTCAACTGTACAGAAGAAGGCGCCAAAGGCAGAAAAAGCCCCAAAGTTGCTGTTATTTACACTCCGAACCAAAGGCACAGCAGATTTTCAAACGCGTCTTTGCCGATAACTCCTATTCTCCTTTCATCCATTTCAACCGCCGAACGGATTCCGTTAACGGTAAATAGCTTTCCATCACTCCTTCATTTCTTCTCTTCCTTTTTTGTACTTCTGAAAATCGGAATTTGATTAATTTGGATCCGCAGAGAAGTCTTCGAGTTCGAATCATCCGTATGAGTCGGAGATAACGGCATTGATGGAGAATCCGCAGCTTCAGTTTTTCAATATTGATGTGAAGATGGACATGAAAATGGATGATTCTTATGTTTGGGTTGAGACCGAGTCGCAACTGAGTCAACTCGCTCAAGTGTTGAGTAAAGAGCGAGCTTTCGCTGTTGATACTGAGCAGCATAGCTTACGGTCATTTTTAGGTTTCACTGCTCTAATACAGGTCGAAAACTATCAACAATAATGCAATATATATATATATATATATATATATATATAAAAGAATACTGCCTTTTTCCTTTGTATCTGTGATTGTTTATGTTTAAGCTTTCAGTTTTCCTCTTTGATGGTTAAAAGAGCAGATTTCTACTGCGAAGGAAGACTATTTGGTGGATACAATTGCTTTACATGATGCCATGGGCACTCTTTGTCCTGTTTTCGCTGATCCTAATATTTGCAAGGTATAACCTTTTTAGTATGAAGTTTACTTTCAAGTTTAGACCGTTGGAGGTTTAGAATGTAAGCAGTGCATTAGAATATAGAAACAAATAATAACTTTTAGGAATAAAAACCTGAAATTTAAACTTTTTAATTGTCAGAATGCTTCTTGTACTTTATATTGGTGAATTATGTTAGAAACAGTTTCATATTTTAATCATGTGGTCATATACAATCGGATATGGCTTTATTTTGGCCTTTATTATCATTTAAGGCTTCCTTTATCAAATTGAAGGAAGAATGAAATAACAAAACAATAGGTTGCAAAAGCATCACCCAAGATGGACCCCTGTACTGTTCCTTTTTTCCCCTCAATGCAATGCTTATGCCTATTCTTTTTTCTGGAAGTAAAACTTTGTTGTTCTATTGGTCTTGCTAATTTACTCATCGGTGACATTTGATGCATTTTATAGTGCATTGGTGCTAAAGCAGTCTTAAGATTAAAGTAACATGATCATATCTTGGAGCGCCTGGAATCTTTTGCAGGTCTTCCATGGGGCTGATGGTGATATTGTTTGGTTACAAAGAGACTTCCACATATATGTTGTCAACCTATTTGATACCGCAAAGGTGAGCTTCAATCATTTGTTTGTTATGATCATGGAATAATTTTCCAAAATTAGATATTAGTTATCAGAAGTATATGCATACAGGGATGATGCTTTTTAACAACTGACCATCATCTCAACCCATGTTTCTTACTTTGATGCAGGCATGTGATGTTTTGTCGAAACCACAGAGATCCTTGGCCTACTTACTTGAAACTTATCATGGTGTGGCCAAAAATAAATTATTACAGGTATGTGGTCAATCTTTTGAAGCTTATTATGCATCTTTTTAAATTTTGACACTAGAACATTGTTCTTAAACTTATTTAATATGATGCTGCATTGCATTATAGCTTGAAGATTGGAGACAGCGTCCACTATCAGAGGAAATGGTGCAGTATGCTCGGACAGATGCACATTATCTACTACGTATTGCAAATTGTTTAATTGCTGAGCTTAAACAACAGGACCATGGTATGTTTGCTAATTTGCATATAAGATAATATATATTACATGGTATTTATGCTTAACCTTAATTTTTAATTGACTGCTATCAAGAAGACCTATGTCTACTAATAGCTGTAGTATTCAAATGCTAAATATATTGATGTATCAGAATATTCATCCTGCCCCGATGACAAGTTCAATTTTGTTCTCGAGGCTAGTCGACGGTCAAACATGATATGTTTGCAGCTCTACGCAAAAGAGATTGAAGCTTTTCCTGGAGAGTCTGCTGCATCATCAATACTTTCTCGCCAATTAAACAGTCAAGGGGTTGCTTCCTCTATATATAGTGAAACCAAGGTATGTTTCCCTCTAGGTACGTGACTACAACACTGTAAATTGTGTATTACTTGATTATTTTTCACTTAATTTTTCTTAATTCCAGTTTCAGGATCTTGTTAGGAGATTGTGTGCATGGAGAGATTTAATGGTAAGTACTAAAATTTACTATAAACTACTAGTATTAGAACCCACTTTATTACTAATGACACTGAAGGTAATATTCACCTTATTGATAAGGGAAACTTCCTGACAGAAGTTTACTAGTCCCCTCAAACTTTCTTAATGATTTGACTGATCCTTATATTTGGTAAGAGTTATCTACTGGAGTCATTTTTGTTGTTAGGTATGCAAGAAAAGAAAAAAACTACCATTGTTAAGCTTGGTCTGTTACAAGTATCTCATTTGTTAGGTATGATAAAAAGGAATTTTCTGAAATCATACATGCCAGACAGAAGAGAATATGTAGTCAGATTGACAAAATACCTGAGGGCAACTAATGCAAGTATGAGACTGTTCTACTGTAATTTTCACAAGTTCTTATATACTTATGATGTTCTTGTATTCTTTGTTGTTAGTTCAGTTTCTCTTGAAAATGGTAGTTATTTATGCTTTACACGTAGTGCTCTTTCTTTCCAGGCTCGGGTGCATGATGAGAGCTTAAGATACGTATTATCTGATAATGCTATTGTTGCTCTTTCTGAAAAAGTCCCAACAACCCAAGCAGACATTTATGGCACCATAATTGAAGCTGATTTGAATATCGATTCTTCGAATTTCAGCTCTTCACCCCCTTCTCCTTCTCCTCTTGTCTGCAGCCATTGGATTGATGTCCATCAACTAATCCAGGACAAGTTAGGCAGTCTTGATAAATTTTTCCCAGCGATTCTTCAAAATTGCCTGGGTCCAAATGCTAGCTGTCCATTGTCTGTATTTAACTATGCTTTGTTGATGAACTGTGCCCTGAAATTAGAAACTAGATTAGTTTCCAAACAAAATGGGTTCAAAAACCCTAAACGAGTTGCTAAGAAAGCTTCAAAGGAGCGATTCATTCAAAAATTTTCCTGCAAATCTCCAGTTTATCATAATTGTAGGATTTATGCAAATGATGGGCGGTTGTTGTGTTATTGTGATCGCCGGAAGCTGGAATGGTTGGTGCATTATTTTTCTGTATACTCTTTCCATTTCAGCCACAAAATTTATGCTTAATCTGACAAGATAATGTTGTTATCTTCCAGGTATCTTCATCGAGATCTGGCAAAACTTGTTGAGGATGACCCTCCTGCAATAATACTTCTTTTCGAACCAAAAGGCCGACCTGAGGACGAAGATAATGATTTTTATATCCAGAGTAAGAAAAATATATGTGTCAGCTGTGGTGAAGGCAGTCACTACTTACGATACCGAATAATTCCCTCATGCTACCGAATTCACTTTCCTGAGCACTTGAAAAGCCATCGTTCTCATGACATTGTCCTGCTTTGTGTCAACTGTCATGAAGTTGCTCATGCTGCTGCTGAGAAGTACAAGAAACAAATTTCTGGAGAATTTGGAATTCCACTTTATGTCCGTAAGGTAGTTGATTCAAACCAAGCACCAATTATCTCTGCATCATCTGATTCTACGAGCTTCAAAGAATCAGGAGTCTCTCCACTACAATTGCGAACGGCTGCTAAGGCTCTTTTGCGTCATGGACCTGAAATGCCAACCAACCGCCGTGAAGAACTGATGCAGGTCGGAAACTTATCTTTAGATAGTTGTTTTCCATGTTAGAATTTAGATAGCTTTAATTATGTTTCATTGAATGACACTGAGGTGATTTTCATTGGAGCAGACTATGCTCTTATGCATTGGGCGGCTCAAAGGTTCAATGCTATATACTAGTGTTTAGGTGTGCTTGAAGGGTGCATCGTGATAACTTTAGAAATTGAATTGTGGTGTGAAACTTGTTCAAACTATTTGAATCTTGCAAGCATGACTAGATATCAGACATAAATACACAAGACTGGTAAAAAATGCCACTTTTGCTAAATTTGGCATTGGACTTCTGAACCCTTTTATTTATGATGGTAACATCAGATACTTTATTTCTTATCTAAAATTTAGTTTTATGTTCAACATATTAACTGAGAAGTGAAGAACCAACTCCCAGTACAACTTGCATCTTTCCCCTGCTAATGCTCCGTTGAAAATTATTACTTAATCATTTGATTTCCTGTATATGATTGGAGAGTCAGGATGTCATTTAAGAGCTGCTGTGTAAGAGTTGCTTTCTTTTTCTCCCAGTGATGAGTTCATTGCTAATAAATGACCAATTCTTCCAAAAAAGATTGTACATCTAAGTATATACTACTTAGAATTTCCATTTCTTTTACAAATTAAGGGGTGACATATTGGCTTAGTCAGTGTCATGCCAAATTAATTGTTTCCCATTAAACATATAATAAGCTGGTTTTTAATCAAACTCGATAATCACTAATCTCCTCTTTCTCTCCCTCTTCCTCTCAGTTTGTCTATTAATAAAGGTATCCATTCATGTAAAAGCTCACTTTCTTACAATCATCTTTTTTCAACTTCTATTAGACAGACTGAACTTTTTAAGACTATTAGATGGTTATTCAACCACTGTATGTGTTGCTGGCCCTTTTGCCTTGTGCTTCTTTTATTCATTTTTCACATTTAAGTCATTAACATTTAGTCTTTAGCATCTTTGTGGTACATTTCATCAGACTCTTTAGAGAAATATGTTCATATTTCTTCCTTGTGTTGCTTTTGTAGATTGTTATGAGATATTATGGGGGACGGGAGATATCCAATGAAGATCTAGAAAGGGCCTTGGTAGTGGGCATGAGTCCTCATGAGCGAAAAAGACTAGAGAAGAAGAAAGTCATGTCTTTAAGACGTTCTAAGAATGCCCTTCCAGATAAGGAACAAGCAAACAATGAAGTGACAGATATCGTATCTACCACCTCGGATCTGCCGGTAGTTGATAATTCTTATTGTTCAGATTCTACTGCAGATGTCTCTCTTGCAACTGAAGCTGATACATTAAAAGAAGGATTGGGCACTAAGGAAGCAATGGACTTTTGTATTGTAGCAGATATTGATGCAAACAATCCGTTAATATGTTCTGATTTTGGAGAGGCAATAGTTTCAACTGCAGCTTACAATGATATGACCTCAAATAGCAGTGCAATTCCTGACACTAAAAGTTTGTCTGTTGTCAATGCTGATGGTAATTGTAAGAGAAGCTCACTAACTGAAACAGTCAACACTTGTGCCGGAAATGATGGAAACATTCCACTTAAACATAATTCAAAATTGTCTCTACTAGGACATGGACCCCATGGTAAACAAGTTGTGGATCATATATTAAGTAAATATGGAGAGGAAGGCATTCGTGAATTTTGTCAGCGGTGGAGACAAGTTTTTGTTGAAGCTCTTCGTCCTCGGTTTTTACCTGCTGGCTGGGATGTAATGCACAGGTATGCCTCTCGAGTCTTTATGGTTATCTTCGTGTATTTGTTTTAGCTTCCTTTTCTGATAGAAAGTTTGTATGTAAAGGATCGTTACTGATCTGTATAAAATTAAGAGAACACAGGGAGACTAGGTAATGGAGAAAAGGAGAACCAAATTCTTATGAGGATTTGGTTGATGTAGAGGAAATCTAAGAGAGCAGGGATGTGTTTTGAAATAAGAACGATGACTACATCTGACAAAAGACAGGAGTATTTATTGGCATTATTTGGGAACGCCTTGCCACTAGAAGTTAGATTTGAAAAGCCTCAACCAATAAAATTTGTGACTGAGCTTGGTGGTTGCCGGTCTTGATACTTTTCCTGAACTTAGCAAGGTCATAAAAGGATGTGCCATCACCCACCCCCAAGGTTCTCAACACGAAGCACCTCTGTTTGAGCCCACCAATTCCTAACTCTAAGTTCTACCTGTAGACTCCTGATGTGTTTTATGAGACTTTTCCACTCTCCTATACCTTGCCTCCTTGATCTGCAGTCTAGAGCTTTTAAACCTTGATAAAGGTAGTAAACATATGGGCGTTCTGATGATCTGCTTTTTGATGGATTGTCTCACGTTTTAATTGTCTTAAGTTAGTATTTGGTCACCTGTCACTCTGAATATCTGTTCCAATCAGACTATTTGAACCATTAAACTGCAATTGACCATTAACTTCAAAGCCACTGCAACTTAATAGCAAGCCTGTTAATCAGTTAACACCAGATTCTGCTATAGAATTGGTCAGCTTAATAGAATCTAGAATTTGGTTTATCTATGTATTTATTATATATTTATTTTCTTTTTCCTTTCTTTGTCAAAGGATTTAAGTTTGGACACTGTTTTTGGCAGTGGCAGAAGAGAATTTGGTGAGTTCAGTGTCTACAATCCTGCGAAGAAAGGTGGCAAGGGTGGCTAATATTTAGCAAAAACCAATGGCAGTTTCAACGTTCGGCATTATTTTACATGGCACCAGCACTGCACTACAACTCTAAGCCCTTGTGTTGTGCCATTTCATTTTATTTTATTTTTCTTGTATTTCAACTGCTCAACAACTCTTATTCTCAGTTGATCCCCTTTTAATGCATCCTGTTCATTCTCAGTCACCATTTTGACGATGCATCCCGTACTAAACAAAGTGCATTCAGGAATTACATGGTAGTTAATGAAAAATAAATACACTTTTTAAAAGGTGAAAGCGAAAATGGATAAAAATTGAGAACAATAAAAAGTTATTTTCAAAATGAAAAAGAAACTTAGGCAATCATGTGATAGTATTAAAGGCTTATGGAGGCTTCTTTTTTTTTTTTTCCTTTAATCTTTTACTGTTTGACTTATATAAATGTTTTAAGAGAATTAAAATGAAAAATACTTTTGAAAAAGTCAAACGTACTCTAAAATTTTCACTTAAAAACACCATTTGAAAGGAAGTAATTAACCAACCCACGTAGCCTGTATCATTTTTCGTGGAGGATAGGTGGTCGGTGGCGTAAGAACCAGAAAAGCCTGAGCAAAAGCTGAGGCCGAAATTTAAAGGAAAAACTCCTCCTACCCTACTCTTTGTTCTCTTCCCACTTCAGAGCTCGGCTTCTGCTTCTTCTTCTGCTCCTTGAAAGCTGTATACATGGGTAAGCTTACCTCTTCTAATTCTCTTGCTTTCCTCCTCTTCATTCGACGTCCCCTTGTTGATTGTAGAACTTCTTTTTCGTACTCTTTTAATTCCATTGCTACCCACTTCAAATCTCCTACTAATAAATCCATCGGTGTAAGGGGAAATACGAAGAGTTATGATTGCTTTGATAATTTAGCAGATGCCCTCACTTTATTTAATCTGATGCTTGACACTTACCCAAGGCCTTCCCTTGTGGAATTTACTAAATTACTAACAGCTATTGTCAGAATGAAACATTATGGTGTCGTCGTTTCTCTCTCTAACCAAATGGAGTTATTAGGAGTTGCTCACAACCATTATTCTTTGAGCATCCTGATTAATTGTTTTTGCCGTTTAGGCCGAGTTGATTTTGGGTTCTCTGTTTTGGGAAAAATGCTCAAGTTGGGTCTTCTGCCTGATGTTGTATCATTCAACACTTTGATCAACGGGCTGTGTTCTCAAAGTAAAGTGGCTCAAGCTGTGAGTTTGTTTGATGAAATGATTGGAGAAGGCTATCAACCTGATTTAATCACTTACAGTACCATTCTTAATGGGCTATGTAAATCTGGCAATACCGGTAGGGCTGCTAGGTTGCTAAGACTGATGGAACAAAGAGGTTTCCAACCTGGTATTGTAGCATACAACACTGTCATTGACAGCCTTTGTAAGGACAGGCAGCTAATCGAGGCGTTCAACCTCTTCTCTGAAATGAAGGGTAAGGGCATTCCACCAAATATTGTTACTTACAGTTGTTTAGTTCATGGGATGTGTAATTTGGGCTGGTGGAATGAGGCAACGAGATTTTTGGATGAAATGGTAGCTAACAATATTGCCCCTAATGTTGTCACGTATAGTATGTTGGTTGATACATTTTGTAAGGAGGGGATGGTTTCTACAGCCAATGATATTGTTGACAAAATGATGAAAGAAGGCATTGAGCCTAATGTTGTTACATATAGCGCATTGATAGATGGTCATTGTTTGCTAAACAAAATGGATGAAGCTAGAAGAGTATGGGAGTTAATGATTAGGAAAGGTTGTGCACCCAACATAGTTACTTACAACATCATGTTAAACGGATACTGCAGAACTAAGAGATTGGATGAAGCAATGGAACTGTTTCATGAAATGTCTCAAAAAGGACCAATTTGTGATACTGTCACATACAGCACTCTTATCCAAGGCATGTGCCGAGGAGGGAGACTTTCTGCTGCACAAGAACTTTTCAAAGAGATGTGTGCTTGTGGACAAAATCCGGATCTGATCTCCTACTCAATTTTGCTGGATGGCTTATGCAAACATGGTAAAATTGAAGAGGCATTGAAATTGTTTGAAGCAATGCAGAACAGTGAGTTGGAGCCTGAAATTGTCCAATATAGTATTTTAATTGATGGCTTATGCAAAGCTGGGCATCTCAAAATTGCAGAGGAATTATTTCATGGACTCTCTGTCAAAGGCGTTAACCCTAATGTTTACACTTATACCATGATGATCAATGCATTCTGTAAAGAGGGATTGCCAAATGAAGCATACAAGTTGTTCAGAATCATGGAAGATAATGGTTGTTCGCCCAATAGTTGTTGTTATAATGTGATGATCCAGGGGTTTTTCCAGAACAACTCCTCCTCGAAGGCGGTACAACTTCTTGACGAAATGGTTGGTAAGGGCTTTTCTGCAGATGCATGCACTGCCACCTTCTATGTGGATCTCTTGTGTCGTGGTGGAATGGATCAATCGTGTTAGGAAAACTTCTACTGATTTTGTAGAGACTATCACTTTGCAAATAAAATGGATTTCTTCATGTCTACTTTCAGCTTTGTTGGTGTCCTTTAAGGATAGACAACTTCTAGTGCAAATCTTGATCTTGACAGTAATTATGCCCATAAAATAAGATAGATTCAATCAATCATAAAGATGGGAAGCAGTTCTAAGAGAAAATTAGGAGAAGCATCTTAGAAACATAATTTAAATGTCCTTGTGTGTTTTTAGTAGATACATGCTACTGTTTGTGCACTCAGAGACAGATTCATATATATAGAGAGACTAGCAGATACTCACACCCCAATTCTCTGGCCGTGGAGGAGGATCAAGTTTCATTACTTCTGCCTCCAATGCCTTTTTGGCCTTGTAATAAGGGATATTCTTCACCACAACAGGGTCATCCCTAGCACGAAGAGGATCTATAGAAATAAAGGCCTGCGGATGTTGAATTTATTCATATTATTAGCATTCCAAGCAAAAGAAATCGTACTACTTTTAGTAAGTGAGAATCATACTGCATTACATAAAGCTGGCAATATAATCAGTCAGCAGTCAACCAATAATGCAGGTTAGGAAAACTTCTAGTGATTTTGTAGAGACAATCACTTTGCAAATAAAATGGATTTCTTCATAATTTATTATACAATTGTAAATATTTAAGTGTGTGTCGAATGTCATGAAGTTGCTCATGCTGCTGCGAGGAAGTACAAGAAGCAAATTTCTGGAGAATTTGGAATTCCACTTTATGTCTGTAAGTTAGTTGATTCAAACCAAACACCAATTATCTCTGCGTCATCTGATTTTATGAGCTTCGGAGATTCAGGTGTATCTCCACTACAATTGCGAACAGCTGCTAAGGCACTTTTGTGTCATGGACCTGGAATGTCAACCAGCTGCTGCGAACAACCGACCCAGGTTTGAAACTTCTCTTTTGATGTTTTCCTTGCAAAAATTTAGATAGCTTTAATTATGTTTCAATGAATGACACTGAGGCCATTTTGATTTGAACAGACTATACTCTTATGCATTGGGCCACTTAAAGATCGTATCTGCCACCTCAGATCCGCCAGTGGTTGATAATTCTTATTGTTCAGATTCTACTGGAGATGTCTCTCTTGCAACTGAAGTTGATACAGTAAAAGAAGCATTGGGCACTAAATAAGACATGGATTTTTGTACTGGTGGAGATACTGACACAAGCAATCCATCGATATGTTCTGATTTTGGAGAGGTAATAGTTTCAACTAGAGCTCCCAATGATATGACTTACATAGCAGTGAAATTTCTGACGCTAAAAGTGTGTGTGTTGTCAATGCTGATGATAACGATGAGAGAAGCTCACAAACCGAAACAGTCAACCCTTGTGCCGGAAATGATGGAAACCTTCCGCTTAAGCATAATTCAAAATTGTCTCTATTAGGTCATGGACCCCTTGGGAAACAAGTGGATCACATATTAAATAAATATGGAGAGGAAGGCATTCGTGAATTTTGTCAGCAGTGGAGTTTTGTTGAAGTTGTTCATCCTCTTTTTTTATCTGCTGGCTGGGATGTAATGCACAGGTATGCTTCTCGAGTCTCTATGGTTTTTTTTGCATAAATTGTTTCAGCTTCCTTTTCTGATAGAAAGTTAGTATATAAAGGAATGTTACTGATATGTATAAAATTAAGAGAACATACGGAGACAAGGTAATGGAGAAAGGGAGAGACCAAATTCTATGAGGATTTGGTTGATGCAAAGGAAATCTAAGAGAGTGAGGAAGTGTTTTGAAATGAGAACGATGACTACATCTGAGAAAAGACAGAAGTATTTATTGGCATTATTTGGTAACGCCTTGCCACTAGAAGTTAGATTCGAAATGCCTCGGCCAATAAAATTTGTGACTGAGCTTGATGTTTGCTGGTCTTGCCTGAACTTAGCAAGGCCATAAAAAGATGTGCCATCACCCCAAGGTTCTCAACGTGAAACAATCTGTTTGAGCCCACCAGGTCCTAACTCTTAAGTTCTACCTGTAGACTCGTGATGTGTCTTATGAGACTTTGCCACTCTCCTATACCTTGCCTTCTTGATCTGTAAGTTTATAGCTTTTACACCTTGGTAAAGGTAGTAACCATGCCATGGGCGTTCTGATGAACTGCTTCATGATGGATTAATATTATCTCACTTTTTAGTTGTCTTAAGTTAGTGTTTGGGTTTTTCAGAAAAAAAGGCTAGTGTTTGGGCACCTGTCACTCTGAATATCTGTTCAAATCAGACTCTATGGACCATTAAACTGCAATTGAGCTTTAACTTCAAAGCCACTGCAACTTAATTGCAAGCCTGTTGATAAGTTAACACAAGATTCTGCAATAGAATTGGTTAACTTAATAGAATCTAGAATTTGGTTTAACTATATATATTTATTTTCTTTTTTGTTTCTTCGTCCAAGGATTTAACTTTGGACACTGTTTTTGGCAGTGGCAGAAGAGAATTTAGTGAGTTCAGTGTCTACAATAATCCTTCAAAGAAATGTTCCAAGGTTGGTTAATGTTTGGCAAAAACAATTGGAATGCAACCAGGAGAGTGAAAGAAATGCACAGTTTCAACGTTGGGCATTGCATGGCAGTACAATTCAAGGCCTTGTGCCATTTTCTTGTATTCAACTGCACAACAACCGTCTCATTTTCAGTTAAATGCATCTTGTTTTGTTATCAGGCACCATCTTGGTCATGGATCCCTTACTAAACAAATTGCATTCAGGAATTACACGGTAGATTTATTTAGAAAATAATAAATTCTGAAATGTCATATGATTGCTTTTTTTTTTTTTTTTTGCCGAATACACCTTATATATTGTTAATGAAAATAAATACACTTTTTAGAGAATGAAAACAAAAATGAATAAAAAATGGATATCAATTTTCAAAAAGAAAAATGGGAAACAAGGTGCGCAAGGTTTTTTTTTTTTTAATAATTTTTCGAGAAAAATCTTATAAAATCTTGTAATATTTAAGGTTCATATATTTTTTTTTCGTCGTTGACTATTTAACCTATTTAATGTTTTAAGAGAATTAAAATGAAAAACACATTTAAAAAAACCAAATATTGTCTAAGTGTGTGTTTGGACAAGGATTTTTAAGGAGGATTTCTTTTAAATTAAGGTTCTTAGAAGTCTAAACAACTAATTTCTTTGTTTGGTAATTTTCAAACTAGAATTTACAAAATCTATGACTTTTGAAAGGGATATGAGGCTTTTCAAATTCACGTTAAAAAACCCACCTAAGTGGGTGTCTTCTTGTAAATTCCTTTACATAAATAATAAATTATCATATTAATGAAGTTTCACTTTTAATACAAGTTTTATATTTCTAATTTTAATGATAAAACACTTATTTTTAAAATATATATGTTCACTTTTTTATGTTATTAATAATATCTATATATTTTTAGAAATCTAATGATACCCATATTACTTTTTTTTACCCTTAATTTTATTTTTTATAACTAATTTTTAATTTCATTAAAAATTATAAATACTCAAAATCCCATTCTAAATCCCTCAAAAAAAAATCCCATTCTAAAACTTCTTCATCCAAACAAATAAATTGTAAACGTAACCATTTTAAATTGATGAATTTTTAAAAAACCTTTATTTTAAAAGTGTTCAAAATTTTAAAAATCCTCATTCAAATATACACAGATTTTTCCCTAGAAAAACACCATTTGAAATTGAAAGGACGAGTAATAATTAAATAAATAAATAACCCCCACCATTAACTAAATAAATAAATAAACAAATAAAACAGCAACACCGGTTAGCCTTTGCCTGTATGTATCATTTCTCGTGATGGGTGGCGTTAGAACCAGAAAAGCTTAGTAAAAACAGAAAAGCTTGAGTGAAAACAGAAGCTGAAATTTAAAGGAAAGACTCCTCCTCTCTTACTCTTTGTTTTCTTCCCACTTCAGAGCTCGGCTTCTGCTTCGGCTTCTTCAAAGCTATACACATGGGTAAGCTTAGCTCTTCTAATTCTCTCGCTTTATTTTTCTTCGCTCGACGCTCCATTGTTGATTACAGAACTTCTTTTTCATACTCTTTTAATTCCATTGCTTCCTCCTTCAATTCTCCTACTAAGAAATCCGTCAGTGTAAGGGGAAATAGGAAGAGTTATGATTGCTTCGATAATTTAGCAGATGCCCTCTCTTTGTTTAATCAGATGCTTGATACTTACCCAAGGCCTTCCCTTGTGGAATTTACTAAATTACTAACAGCTATTGTCAGAATGAAACATTATGGTGTCGCCGTTTCTCTCTGTACCAAATGGAGTTATTAGGAGTTGCTCACGACGATTATTCTTTGAGCATCTTGATGAAATGTTTTTGTCGTTTAGGCCGAGTTGATTTTGGGTTCTCTGTTTGGGGAAAAATGCTCAAGTTGGGTCTTCAGTCTAATGTTGTATCATTCAGCACTTTGATCAACGGGCTGTGTTCTCAAAGTCAAGTGGCTCAAGCTGTGAGTTTGTTTGACGAAATGATTGGAGAAGGCTATCAACCTAATTTAATCACTTACAATACCATACTTAATGGGCTATGTAAATCTGGCTATACCGACAGGGCTGCTAGATTGCTAAGGCTGATGGAACAAAGAGGTTTCCAACCTGATGTTGTAGCATACAGCACTGTCATTGACAGCCTTTGTAAGGACAGGCTGCTAATGGAGGCGATCGACCTCTTCTCTGAAATGAAGGGTAAGGGCATTCCACCAGATATTGTTACCTACAGTTGTTTAGTTCATGGGATGTGTAATTTGGGCCGGTGGAATGACGCAACGAGATTTTTGGACGAAATGGTAGCTAACAATATTGCCCCTAATGTTGTCACGTATAGTATGTTGGTTGATGTATTTTGCAAGGAGGGAATGGTTTCTAAAGCCCAAGATATTGTTGACGAAATGATGAAACAAGGCATTGAGCCTAATGTTGTTACATATAATGCATGGATAGATGGTCATTGTTTGCTAAACAAAATGGATGAAGCTAGAAAAGTAGTGGAGTTAATGATTGGGAAAGGTTGTGCACCCAACATAGTTACTTACAACATCATGTTAAACGGATACTGCATAACTAAGCAATTGGATGAAGCAATGGAACTGTTTCATGAAATGTCTCAAAAAGGACCAATTTGTGATACTGTCACATACAACACTCTTATCCACGGCATGTGCCGAGGAGGGAGACTTTCTGCTGCACAAGAACTTTTCAAAGAGATGTGTGCTTGTGGACCAGATCCAGATCTGATCACCTATTCTGTTGTGCTGGACGGCTTATGCAAACATGGTAAAATTGAAGAGGCATTGAAATTGTTTCAAGCAATGCAGAACGGTGAGTTGAAACCTGACATTGTCCAATATAATATTTTAATTGATGGCTTATGCGAAGCTGGGCATCTAAAACTTGCGGAGGAATTATTTGATGGACTCTCTGTCAAAGGCGTTAATCCTGATGTTTACACTTATACCATAATGATTAATGCGTTCTATAAAGAGGGATTGCCAAATGAAGCATACAAGTTGTTAAGAATCATGGAGGATAATGGTTGTTTGCCTGATAGTTGTTGTTACAACGTGATGATCCTGGGGTTTTTCCGGAACAACTCTTCCTTGAAGGCGGTACAACTTCTCGATGAAATGGTTGGTAAGGGCTTTTCTGCGGATGCATGCACTGCCACCTTCTTTGTGGATCTGTTGTGTCGTGGTGGAATGGATCAATCGTGTTAGGAAAGCTTGACAATCACTTTGCAAATAAAATGGATTTCTTCATAATTTATTGAACAATTGTAAATATTTAAGTTTTTAGAAACTATGAATAGTGTTCATGTCTACTTTCAGCTTTGTTGGTGTCCGTAAAGGGTAGACAACTTCTAGTGCAAATCTTGGTCTTGATGTAAGTCTGTTCTCCCGTTTACTGAAGAAGATGTGTCAGTAAATTGAGTCATGATTTATTCTTTAATACAGATAGATTGCTGATTAGTTCATCAATGTTCAGATTACAGCCTTTAGTGGTTGCTGATTGCTATATTAAACAATTTGGCTAATTATTTAGCTAATCCCCAATATCAATCTTAGTATTAATACATAATAATAATCAATTAATATAAAGATGGCGAGAGCAACATCCATTATTTTTATTATCAAAATCAATAATGAATGGTTTACAGCAGCAAAAAGAAGAAGAAGAAGAAGGAGAATCCGTGGGGATTGAGAAAGAGTACATTGTTTGTATAAGGTTCATGGGAATTCCACTTTATGTCCGTGAGGTAGTTGATTCAAACCAAACACCAATGATCTCTGCATCATCTGATTCTATGAGTTTCGAAGATTCGGGTGTCTCTCCACTACAACTACGAATGGCTGCTAAGGCTCTTTTGTGTCGTGCACCTGAAATGCCAACCAACCACTGCGAAGAACTGACACAGGTCTGAAACTTATCTTTAGATGGCTGTTTTGCGTGTAAAAATTTAGATAGCTTTAATTATGTTTCAACGAATGACACTGAGGCGATTTTGATTTGAGCAGACATGCTCTTATGTATCGAGCAACTTAAAGGTTCAATGCTATATACTAGTGTTAATGTATGCTTGAAGGGTGCATCACAATAACTTTAGAAGTTGAATTGTGTTGTGAAACTTGTTCAATGTATTTGAATCTTGCAAGCATGACTAGATATCAGACATAAATGCATACGAGTGGTAAAAAATGCCACTTTTGCTAAATTTGACATTGAATTTCTGAACCTTTTATGTATGATAGTACCATCAGATACCTCATTTCTTATCCAAAATTTAGTTTCATGTTGAACATATTAACTGAGAAGAAGTGAAGAACCAACTCTCAATACAACTTGCATCTTTCCCTGCTAATGCTAGGTTAAAACTTATTACTTGATCATTTGATTTCATGTATATGATTGGAGAGTCAGTATGTCATTTAAGTGCTGCTGTGTAAGGGTGCTTTCTTTTCCTTCCAGTGATGAATTCATTGCCAATAAATGTCCAATTCATCCAAAAAAATTGTACATCTAAGCTCTTCATCCTCTTTTTTACCTGCTGGCTGGGATGCAATGCTCAGGTATGCATCTCGAGTCTCTGTGGTTATCTTCATCTAAATTGTTTTAGCTTCCTTTTCTGATAGAAAGTTTGTATGTAAAAGAGTGTTACTGATATGTATAAAATTTAGAGAACGTAGGGAGCCAAGGTAATGGAGAACTGGAGAAACCAAATGCTATGAAGATTTGGTTGATAAGGAGGAAATCTAAGAGGGTGGGGAAGTGTTTCGAAACAAGAACGATGACTGCATCTGACAAAAGACAGGAGTATTTATTGGCATTATTTGGTAACGGGTTGCAGTAGAGCTCAGATTTGAAATCCCTCAGCCAATAAAGTTTGTGATTGAGCTTGGTGTTTGCCGGTCTTGATACATTCCTGAACTTAGCAAGGCCATAAAAGGATGTGCCATCACCCCGAGGTTCTCATCCTGAAGCAAATCTCTTTGAGCCCACCAAGTCCTAACTCTTAAGTTCAACCTATAGACTTCCAATGGGTTTTATGAGATTTTTGCACTCTCCTATACCTTACGTCCTTGATCTGTAATCTATAGCTTTTACACCTTGATAAACGTAGTAACCATGCCATGGGCATTCTGATGATCTGCTTCTTGATGGATCGTCTCATGTTTTAGTTGTCTAGGTTAGTATTTGGGCACCTGTTACTCTTAATATCTGTTCCAATCAGACTCTTTGAATCATTAAACTGCAATCGAGCATTAACTTCAAAGCCACTGGAACTTATAGCAAGCCTGTTAATCAGTCAACACAAGATTCTGCTATAGAGTTGGTGAACTTAGTAGAATCTAGAATTTTGTTTGTTTAGATTCTGCTATAGAATTGGTCAACTTTTTTATTTTTATTTTTGGTGCACTCATTTCATACTTCCTCGGAGAATTATCAAAGCTGTTACACAACTATGTCCTGCCTTCTTCTGGAAAGGGACTACTGGGAAAGCAACCGGAGGCAGAGTAAAATGGGACGATGTCTGTAAACCAAAAGCAGAAGATGGTTTAGGGCTTAAACTTGTAAAAGAATGAAACTTGGCTTGCGTGTTGAAAAGCATATGGACCATTATCACCAAAGCTGGATCTCTTGGGTAGCTTGGATTGATTCTTACATATTAAGGGGGACTTCCTTCTGGGATGTGTAGTTGGTCGTTCAGGAAACTGTTGCAACTGAGATGTAAAGCCAGAAACACACTGTTGCAGGTAGTTGGAGATTGTAAAATTCATGTGGTATGGCAACTCCTCAGAGAAAGAAAGCCTAAGGCGGACTGGCACCGAGTTATATGGTTCACTAATCATGTCCCTAAGCATTCAGCTATAGCCTGGATGGCTATCCAAAATAAACTGCCCACGAAAGACAGATTGAAGGAATGGGGCATACGAATTGCCGATGACAGATGCTTACTGTGTAGGGCTGAAGAGGAAACCCGGGACCATTTTTTGTTTTCATGCAGGTTTTCAAAAGAGATCCGAACAAGAGCCATGAGAATGTGTAGCCTACAAAGACGTTCCAGATGCTGGCAAGAGGAGTTACAAAGGAGCATAAGTAAGGAAGCTTAAAGGGAAGTCTTTATTATCTCTCGTATGCAGGTTAATTTGGGGAGCATCAATCTATCTAGTTTTGGAGGGAAAGAAACAATAGACTTTTTGGGGCACACCAAACTCTCCATCCCAAATATTGCTGGAGACAGCTGCTATTATCAAAGGAAAGTTACAAGGATTGAAGAACATTGCGCGGGATCCAGTCAACTTAGCTCTTTGTCATAGTTGGGGGCTTAGTGATAACATCTTCTCTTAACTTTGTTCTTTTCTATACTGTACTGTACAAAGCACACCTACAGAAACCGTATAGCCTTGTAAAACTGTAGCAGCTTTGCTGCTTTTTTGGAACAAAATTTAAGAGTTTCGTTTATTATATATTTGTTTTCATTTTCCTTTCTTTGTCCAAGGATTTAAGTTTGGACACTGTTTTTGGCCGTGGCAGAAGAGAATTTGGTGGGTTCAGTGTCTACAACCCTGCAAAGAAAGGTGTCAAGGTGGTTAATGTTTGGCAAACACAATTGGAATGCAAACCAGAGGACATGGGCAGTTTCGACGTTCGGCATTCTGCACGGCAGCAGCACCGCACTACGACTCAAGCCATTGTGCCATTTTATTGCAACTGCTCAACAACCGTCTGATCCCCTTGTTAACGCGCCCTGTTTGTTCTGTCACCATTTTGACGGTGCATCCCTTGCTAAACAAAATGCATTCAGGAATTACATGGTAGTTAATGAAAATAAATACTCCTCCTTTTTAGAAAAATGGATCAAAAATTGAGAGCAATAAAAAATTATTGTCAAAATGAAAAACAAGGTACTCGAGTTTTTTTCTTTATGATATTTTTTTTTCAATTTTTAGATAAAAGAAACTTATGCAAGCATGTGATAGTATTTTAAAGGTTTATCGATTTTTTTTTAATCTTTTACTATTTGACTTATTTAAATGTTTTAAGAGAATTAAAATGAGAAATACGTTTAAAAAACCAAACATAATCTAATTTTTTCACCTAAAAACACCATTTGAAAGGAAGAGTAATTGAATACTAAATAAATAAACAAATAAAACTTAGCCTACATCATTTCTCGTGGAGGATGGGTGGCCGGTGGCGTAAGAACCAGAAAAGCTTGGGCAAAAGCTGAAGCTGAAATTTAAAGGAAAGAGTAAGCACTGCTTCTTCAAAGCTACATATATGGGTAAGCTTAGCTCTTCTAATTCTCTCGCTTTCTTCTTCTTCATTCGACGTTCCATTATTGATTGTAGAACTTCTTTTTCGTACTCTTTTAATTCCATTGCTACCCACTTCAAATCTCCTACTAAGAAATCCATCGGTGTAAGGGGAAATAGAAAAAGTTATGATTGCTTTGATAATTTAGCAGATGCCCTCACTCTATTTAATCAGATGCTTGACACTTACCCAAGGCCTTCCGTTGTGGAATTTACTAAATTACTAACAGCTATTGTCAGAATGAAACATTATGATGTCGCCGTTTCTCTCTGTAACCAAATGGAATTATTAGGAGTTACTCACGACTATTATTCTCTGAACATCTTGATGAATTGCTTTTGCCGTTTAGGCCAAGTTGATTTTGGGTTCTCTGTTTGGGGAAAAATGCTCAAGTTGGGTCTTCAGCCTGAGGTTGTATCATTCAACACTTTGATCAACGGGCTGTGTTCTCAAAGTAAAGTGGCTCAAGCTGTGAGTTTGTTTGATGAAATGATTGGAGAAGGCTATCAACCTAATTTAATCACTTACAATACCATAATTAATGGGCTATGTAAATCTGGCTATACTGACAGGGCAGCTAGATTGCTAAGGCTGATGGGACAAAGAGGTTTCCAACCTGATATTGTGGCATACAGCACTGTCATTGACAGCCTTTGTAAGGACAGGCTGCTAATGGAGGCGTTCCACCTCTTTTCTGAAATGAAGAGTAAGGGCATTGCACCAAATATTGTTACTTACAGTTGTTTAGTTCATGGTATGTGTAATTTGGGCCGATGGAATGAGGCAATGAGATTTTTGGATGAAATGGTGACTAACAATATTGCACCTGATGTTGTCGTGTATAGTATGTTGGTTGATGCATGTTGTAAGGAGGGGATGGTTTCTAAAGCCGAAGATATTGTTGACAAAATGATCAAACAAGGCATTGAGCCTAATGTTGTTACATATAGTGCATGGATAGATGGTCTTTGTTTGCTAAACAGAATGGATAAAGCAAGAAGAGTATGGAAGTTGATGATCAGGAAGGGTTGTGCACCCAGCTTAGTTACTTACAGCATCTTGTTAAATGGATACTGCAGAACTAAGAGATTGGAGGAAGCAATGGAACTGTTTCATGAAATGTCTCAAAAAGGACCAGTTTGTGATACTGTCACATACAACATTCTTATACAAGGCATGTGCCGAGTAGGGAGATTTTCTGCTGCACAAGAACTTTTCAAAAAGATGTGTGCTTGTGGACCAGATCCAGATCTGATCACCTATTCAGTTTTGCTGGATGGCTTATGCAAACATGGTAAAATTGAAGAGGCATTGAAATTGTTTCAAGCAATGCAGAACAGTGGGGTGAAACCTGACATTGTCCAATGTAATATTTTAATTGATGGCTTATGCAAAGCTGGGCATCTCAAAATTGCAGAGGAATTATTTCATGAACTCTCTGTGAAAGGCATTAACCCTACTGTTTACACTTACACCATAATGATCAATGCATTCTGTAAAGAGGGATTGCCAAATGAAGCATATAAGTTGTTCAGAATCATGGAAGATGATGGTTGTTTGGCTAATCGTTGTTGTTATAATGTGATGATCCAGGGGTTTTTCCGGAACAACTCTTCCTCGACGGCTGTACAACTTCTTGATGAAATGGTTGGTAAGGGCTTTTCTGCTGATGCATGCACTGCCACCTTCTTTGTGGATCTCTTGTGTCGTGGTGGAATGGATCAATTGTGTTAGGAAAATTTTTACTGATTTTTTAGTGAAAATCACTTTGCAAATAAAATTGATGTTTTCATAATTTATTGTACTATTTTAAATATTTAAGTTTTCAAAAACCACAAATAGTGCTCATGTCTTCTTTCAGCTTTGGTGATGTCCATAAAAGATGAAATAAACTTCTACTGCATGTCTTAAAATTTAAGGCTGTATTTGGTTTCTAAAAACATTTTCCATTGTTGCTGCATTCTTCGAAATTTGTGCGCTGTGTCTGTGAAATCAGGATCTCTTTGGGTGGCTTGGATTCATGCGACGTTCTTAAAGGTAGGAGTGTCCTTGAGATTCCAATTTTACAAATCCTATAGTTGGAGTTTGGAGAAGATTGTGTATGAGGAAATCAAGCATCATGGGAGCAAAGTAGGGTGGCACAGACTGTTATGGTTTAAATATCTCATTCCCAAACATGCAATCATATCCTGGATGACTATCCTTAATCGACTCCCCACGAGAGAGAGACTGGCAACCTGGGGGATTAGAGTGGATTCAGGGTTATCTTTACTTTGCAACCAGTACATGGCAACTCATGCAGTTGGGGCAAGATTACAAGGCCTGAGTTAATGTTCATGGGGACTTAGTAACTTGGTAGCAGTCTCTATGCTTTCATGGAATGAAAATTAAATCATTTCATAATATATATATATATATATATATATATGTATATATGTATATGTATTCCCTTTTCATTCTCTTAAAATTTAAAGAATTCATCATTTAAAATATGTTTAGTTAGTGAAAATAAATACAATTTTTAGAAAATGAAAATGAAAATGAATTAAAAATTGAGAACAATAGAAAATTATTTTCAATTTGGAAAATAAGGCACTCATTTTTTTTTCTTTTCAATTTTTAGGGGAGAAAAAAAACTTACACAAACATGTAATATTAAAGGTTTATAGATTTTTTTGGGGGGGGGGGGGGGATGCAAAAAAGGGGTCTCTTTTACTATTGAAATGTTTTAAGGAAATTTAAATGAAAAATACTTTTCAAAAACCAAATATACTATAAAAATTACTTGCGTTTCGATGCAAAAAGGCTTTGATTTTTTTATAAGACATAATATTTGATGATTAAAAGTAAAATTTTCATTTTAAGTGTATGAGAACTTTTCTTGCAAGGTTTTAGGGAGACAAAATATAAAGAAATTAAGTAAAATTGAAAGAGAGAAGAAAAAAAGAGAAGACTAAAGAGATCAAATTAACAAAGTAACAAATTGAAGCTGAAAACTCTATTACCATAATCATTCCTTTACTTCTTCCTTTTCTATTTTTTATCATTGAGTTTTCGTAACTGTCTTATTCTCATGTTCTTTGCTTTTCCTCTTATTTTTTCTTTTTCTCATACTATTTATCAATTTATTATCTTTAATTAAATCTTTTTGGAAAGATAAAAGTCTATGAAAAAATATCAAAAGAATTCACATCTCTTGGGTATTATAAGACTATAATTAAAACATCACTTAATTTAGATGAAAAAAAAGTTTATATAAAGGAAAATATTTTTCTAAAAAAACATGAAAATACCTTTTTATCCCTTAAATTAAAAAAAAAAAAAAAACTCAATTGCTAGTGTAGAGGCCCAAAAAAGGGATTTATGTACGTCATTAATTTTCTTAACACAAAATTATCAGAAATTCTAGTAAGGGAACTATCAAATACTATATTAGAGGGTCAAAAAAGAAATTTAATCGAAGATATAATTAATATATAAATATAGATTAATACAAATTTTTCGCAACCACCATTGGAAAGAGAGCAATAATCTATACCTATATATTAATTCTATCATCGGTTAAATCTCCTTTTTGACACTCTAATATGACATTTGGTAGTTTCCTTACTAAACTTTTTAGTAATTTCGTGTAAAAAAAATTAATATTATATAGAATCCCTTTTTTGGCCCTTTACATTGGTAATTTAATTTTTTCTAAAGACAATTAAGGGATAAAATGTATTTTTATGCTTTCTTTTTAGAAAAATGATTTTTCTTTTTATAGACTTTTTTTCATCTAAATTAAGTGGTATTTTAATTGTAGTTTTATAATACCTAGGAAATAGAAATTATTTTGATATGAAGCACTATAATAAAAAATAGGAAAGGAAGAGGGGAGTAATGACAATAGTAATAGGACTTTTAATTTCAATTTATTATTTTACTTATTTGATCTCCTTAGTCTTTTCTTTTTCCTTTTTTTTTTCTTTCTATTTTCCTTAAATTTTCCATAATTTGTCTTTCTAAAACTTTACAAAAAGGATTCTTTTAAGGTTTAAAATGAAATTTTACTTTTAATTATCAAATATTATATCTTATCATAATAAAAAAAATCCAAACTGTCATGCAACGAAACAAAAAAATCCAAACTGTCATGTAAAACGCAGATAATTTTTCTAATAATTAAATAAAGAATAACCCACCATTAATTAACTAAATAAACACAAAATAAATAAACAAATAAAACGCGCAACACCAGGCAGGGACATGGTTAGGCTTCTAGCCTGTATCATTTCCCGTGGAGGATGGGGTGGCGTTAGAACCAGTAAAGCTTGAGCAAAAGCTGAAGCTCAAATTTAAAGGAGAGACTCCTCCTACCATACTCTTCGTTCTCTTCCCACTTCAGAGCTCGGCTTCTGCTTCTGCTCCCTCAAAGCTATAGTCTATAGATATGGGTAAGCTTACCTCTTCTAATTCTTTCGCTTTCTTCCTCTTCATTCGACGCTCCATTGTTGATTATAGGACTTCTTTTTCATACTCTTTTAATTCCATTGCTACCCACGCCAAATCTCCTGCTAAAAAATCCGTCAGTGTAAGGGGAAATAGGAAGAGTTATGATTGCTTTGATAATTTAGCAGATGCCCTCTCTTTGTTTAATCAGATGCTTCAGACTTACCCTAGGCCTTCCCTTGTGGAATTTACTAAATTACTAACAGTTATTGTCAAAATGAAACATTTTGGTGTTGTCGTTTCTCTCTGTAAACAGATGGAGTTATTAGGAGTTGCTCACAACGGTTATTCTCTGAACATCTTGATTAATTGTTTTTGCCGTTTACGCCAAGTTGATTTTGGGTTCTCTGTTCTGGGAAAAATGCTCAAGGTGGGTCTTCTGCCTGATGTTATATCATTCAACACTTTGATCAACGGGCTGTGTTCTCAAAGTAAAGTGGCTCAAGCTGTGAGTTTGTTTTATGAAATGATTAGAGAAGGCTATCAACCTGATTTAATCACTTACAATACCATACTTAATGGGCTATGTAAATCTGGATATACCGATAGGGCTGCTAGGTTGCTAAGACTGATGGAACAAAGAGGTTTCCAACCTGATATTGTAGCATACAACACTGTCATTGACAGCCTTTGTAAGGACAGGCTGCTAATTGAGGCGATCGACCTCTTCTCTGAATTGAAGGGTAAGGGCATCCTACCAAATATTGTTACCTACAGTTGTTTAGTTCATGGGATGTGTAATTTGGGCCGGTGGAATGAGGCAACGAGATTTTTGGATGAAATGGTAGCTAACAATGTTGCACCTGATGTTGTCATGTATAATATATTGGTTGATGCATTTTGTAAGGAGGGGATGGTTTCTAAAGCCCAAGATATTATTGACAAAATGATGAAACAAGGCATTGAGCCTAATGTTGTTACATATAATTCATGGATAGATGGTCATTGTTTGCTAAACAAAATGGAAGAAGCTAGAAAAGTATGGGAGTTAATGATTAGGAAGGGTTGTGCACCCAACATAGTTACTTACAACATCATGTTAAATGGATACTGCAGAACTAAGAGATTGGATGAAGCAATGGAACTGTTTCATGAAATATCTCAAAAAGGACCAATTTGTGATACTGTCACATACAACACTCTTATCCAAGGCATGTGCCAAGGAGGGAGACTTTCTGCTGCACAAGAACTTTTCAAAAAAATGTGTGCTTGTGGACAAGATCCGGATCTGATCAGCTACTCAGTTTTGCTGGATGGCTTATGCAAGCATGGTAAAATTGAAGAGGCATTAAAATTGTTTCAAGCAATGCGGAACAGTGAGTTGAAACCTGATATTGTCCAGTATAGTATTTTAATTGATGGCTTATGCAAAGCTGGGCATCTCAAAATTGCAGAGGAATTATTTCATGGACTTTCTGTCAAAGGCGTTAACCCTAATGTTTACACTTATACCATGATGATCAATGCATTCTGTAAAGAGGGATTGGCGAATGAAGCATACAAGTTGTTCAGAAGCATGGAGGATAATGGTTGTTTGCCTGATAGTTGTTGTTACAACGCGATGATCCAGGGGTTTTTCCGGAACAACTCTTCCTTAAAGGCAGTACAACTTCTCGACGAAATGGTTGGTAAGGGCTTTTCTGCGGATGCATGCACTGCCACCTTCTTTGTGGATCTCTTGTGTCGCGGTGGAATGGATCAATTGTGTTAGGAAAACTTCTACTGATTTTGTAGAGACAATCACTTTGCAAATAAAATTGATTTCTTCATAAAGGAATGGATCAATTTATTTATTATACTATTGTAAATATGTAAGTTTTTAGAAACTATGAATTGTGTCCATGTCTACTTTCGGCTTTGTTGGTGTCCATAAAGGATGGACAACTTCTACTGCAAATCCTGATCTTGATGTAGGTCTGTTCTGCCGTTTACTAAAGAAGATGCATCAGTATTCAGTAAATTGAGTCATGATTTATTCTTTAATCCAGATAGATTGCTGATTAGTTCATCAACATTCAGATTACAGCTTTTAGTGGTTGCTAATTGCTATAGTAGACAATTTGGCTAATTATTTAGCTAATCCCCAATATCAATCTTAGTATTAATACATAATAATAATCAATTAATATCAAGATGGCTAGAGCAACATCCATTATTTTTATTATCAAAATCAATAATCAATGGTTTACAGCAGAGAGAAAAAAAAAAAGGAGCATATCTAAGATCCATGAGGATCGAGAAAGCGTATATTGTATAATGTTCATGTCTAGATAAAAATATACATGGAAGATACAGAATAATATAGCAATTGCTAATTAATTGCCGATACAAAAATGGGAGAAGTAATTCAGAAAAAAAAACCATCTCTTTCGCCTGTCCCTCTGCAACATAAACACAAGTTACTAACATTATTAACCCCTTGCAATTAAAATGAAAATGCAAAGTGAACATCTTTCACCTGTTGAAGCTAAATGATTTCTATAAGCTTTCATGGATCCTTTCTTTTAAAGGCTGCATAGCTTGTCAAGATGCCGTGTAGGATAAATAGCACGGGATCGTAATGGACTACCATTGAATATATCCATGCCATAAGACAATTATTCCTACGACAAAATCTAATATCATGCTGGTTTAAGGTTTGAGGGGTAATCCCATAAAACTACAAATATCTTCCATCTTGCTTCGATATGGTATTTCTCAAAAAACATGACTTAGTTTTTGATCCACAGGCTTCATGGTCCTCTAGCATATTAGCAGTTACAAGATGTCCTAGAACATGTATCTAAGTAGGCAATTCAAGTAGCATGAAAATGAGGTCTTGATGCCGAGAAATATTAGATTATAATTTTTATTCAACCTAACTCCATTACACAACATTTGTAAATGAAGAACAAAAAAAGTTCGAACCTTTTGATTTTGACTTTGTGATTGTATCACAATTGGCTGAGGAAGCATGCTCTTCTCAATGTTCTGAATGTATGGACGCACTTTCTCCTCCAACATTTCATTTAACTGAAAACCAAACATCAAAAGTCCACGAACTGAAAATAACGTTTATGACAGTAATTATGCCCATAAAATAAGATAGATTCAATCAATCATAGAGATGGGAAGCAGTTCTAAGAGAAAATTAGGAGAAGCATCTTAGAAACATAATTTAAGTGTCTTGTGTGTTTTCTGTAAACTACATGCTACTATTTGTGTGCTTAGAGACAGATTCACATTTAAGCATGCAACATTTATGAGCGTGTGTTTGTGGGCTTGTAGAAGGCACATGGATGTTCGCATGGCTACATGTGCAGGGGTGCAAGAAATCATCTTGCCTTGGGTAGAAAGCTTAGGGTCCCAACTGAAGCAATTTAAATCCTGCATCCCACTTTTCCAAAAAAACAAATCACTAAAAGTTTAAGGTCGACCTTTTTTCTTTACAAATCTTACAAGGATAAAGAGGCCATGAAGAACCATTATGTTCAAAACATAACTACTTTAAAAAATCATAACCGATTTCACCGGATTGCTGAAATACCAGTCCTCTTTTTGAATTGCGTGGATTAGAAGCTACTAACCTTCTCTTGACGCCATTTGGTTTCCCACTTAGCATCTAAAAGTTTATCAGCAATTTCTCTTTGAGCATTAAGAAGTACAGTCATTTCATATAGTTTTGCTGGATCTTTAAGGTCATCTTCGGTCCAGGAAGACACGTTTAGGGGAAGCTCCAGTGTCTGCAAACACTCTGTAGTTAGTCCTATTATGTCATTACAATTTGTTTCCAACAGATGATATACATATACATACATACATACATACATACATACAGACATACATATATATATATATGTACACACACAGACTAGCAGATACTCACTCCCCAATTCTCTGGCCGTGGAGGACGATAAAGTTTCATTACTTCTGCCTCCAATGCCTTTTTGGCCTTGTAATAAGGGATATTCTTCACTACAACAGGGTCATCCCTAGCACGAAGAGGATCTATAGAAATCAAGGCCTGTGGATGTTGAATTAATCCACATTATTAGCATTCCAAGCAAAAGAAATCATACTACTTGGTAAATGCGAATTATACTGCATTACATAGAGCAACAATTCCCTGCCAACCACACCCCCCCCCCCCCCCCCCACCCCCCCGGGGCAATATAATCAATCAGCAGTCAACCAATAATGCAGGTTATAAGTAAAATTGGCAGTACAAAATAGCTCACAGTAATTCTATTTCCAGATAGCCACAAGAACGAAGGTCAGAAACTTTGGTCTAATTCAATACTCATCTGTTTCAATTCTGATCAAAATAGGAAAATAAAATGAAACATGTTTGGCTTAACCAGAATGTGGAACATCTTTCACAGGATTAGGGGGCAAAGAGGCTAAAAGTGAAAATGAAAAAAAAAGACCCATCTTTTCATGGAAAATGAACATATAGAATCATTTTAACACCCAAACAAGCCCTTAGAAAAACAGAAAGAGACAGATTTCGTGTTAGTTTATGCAAGATTAATCTAATAAACTACATTGTCCAGCTTTTTGGCTTTTTGCTCATCAAAGTCATGTTACCTAAACATAGATAGGAAAATGATCTTACTTCCTGCAAATGTTCCCAGCCAGGATTTCGCTTGGCTACCACATCTCTGAGTTGATCATAATGCATAGATTCCTATAGCCAAGAGAAATTGAAGCAATTACAAGAATGCAGCAAAAGTTCTTTTTAACAAACAGCATTTCATGCAACAAAAGATCCTTTGACTAGCTAATAATAACTGCTATGTAATAAGAAGATAGATTTTAGATGATTTGTGAGATCATATATAGTCATTATTTAGGATTCTAGACAATCTCCTAAATGTTACATGAAGATTAAATTCGATTGACTAGTGAGATCATAAATCCCCATACCTTGTATTGCCGCCAAATTTTCTGCTTCACGTCATCATCATAGTCAAAGCCACCCACAATCTGAGGGAGGGTAAGCAACCAAAATGCAGCAATGCTGGCGTCTTTCATATTGTGAACAATGTGCTGAAACAGTAAATGTGATCAGGAAATATACGATAAGTAATCATCTATGGAGACAGTTCTAGGATCTTGAGTCTTTCAATGGATAAAAGACATAACATTTAAAAAGAAATAAGATTCTGTCAGTATTTTAATGACTTTGTATAATGCTCTAGAGAACCATCAGATGTTATATCCATTTTCTTCCCTTTAGCAATTAAGTTATTCCATGATACAGAAATGCTCTGTGCCACCTTTAACTTTAAAAAGAACAGATAGGGAGGGATATGATATGATACTTGCCTCATATGGATAGTCCATCTTCCTTAAGACATTATATGCTTTCCACGGAGGTTCCATTATCTACAAATGGCACTCTTAATTAAAGGATGGGCGACATAGGCACGAAACAAGTAAGGAAATGGTACAACAGCAGTAGAAGTGAATCACAATTAGAACAAGGGCTATTGAACGTATTAAAGATATACAGTCGACTATCAAAGTAGAATGGAAAGAAACAAAAACTTATGTTCTAATGCCTAAGTTTCTTCAAGAAAGTGACAGCGCAACTCACATCATCTGCAGAGATCCTGACTTGTAATTTATGCTTGCATTCAGGGCAGTACATTACTCCCTGCAACAACAAATATTTCAGCCAAGGACCAAAAATCCCAAGTTTTCCAGTTAAGAAAATTTCCTAACAAAGGGTTATGGATTAAACAGGAAAGACTGCAACTAAATGAAATGTCCAGAAATGAAAACCTCACTGTTCCATCACAAGTTGGGCATTCTTTAGATGGCAATGGTGTATTTAGATCAATGGTGGATGGAAGGTGCACCAACTCTGCTCGATTATCAGCAATAGCATCTGCAACATATTCAGCAGTTGCCTTCTCCCCACTGCAGAAGATCAGAGAAGACATTCAAAATTAAATAATAGAACAATCGTCATTCAGTATAGCTTGAGCTGGACTGTAGATTGGATACATAAACAAAGTTAAGATCATAAAGCAATTCAATCTCCAAATACTAACCACACATGATACAACCAAACAAGTGTAAGTCCTAGTGCCTTGCAGCCTCAGCACATTTAAGAAACTCTATTGTACCGAAAGCTCAGTAACCTTTTTCCTTGTATGGTCTATGCTATGGAAATAATTGCAGAAGAAAATACAATGATTAAATAGTTACAGGTTTACAGGTGTAGAAAAAGTGACCAGAGGTTGATATACCTTCTCAAGGTGTAATTTTTCACTTGATAGTGCACCTTCCCTGATCCTTTGCACATGGTACAACGCAAAGCCTGCCATCCATTGCAGGTCCAGCAGTTCCTGAAATTGAGAAGCCAATCTTGTGTAAGAAGGCATTTAAAAGTCAAATTAAAAATTCTGAAACTTCAAAACATTCGTGTAAAAAGGGTAAAGAATAAATCATGGGTACCTAACCTTTTAACCTTTAAACTAAATTTTGAGGTACATAAGATACAGTTGATGTGTGTGCCAAAGTTTCAGTGATTCTTTAGTAACAATCAACATTAAATACAGACCAAAAGGTTGAATGAATTTTTACTTCAATAAAATTATCAAAATCAGTATTCTCCACTACGAAAACAAATCTTAGGTGTAAAATATTTACTTTCATCTTTTCCATTTTATAAAAAAAAGTAAAAGCTGAAACAAAATCAAACTTACATAACAATTATTACAATGCCACAAATTCTAAGAAATCAGAATTTACTTCATCATAAGCAGAATTAAGAATATAACTTGAAAAGGATACCAAAATGCACCTTTGACATATCACCTTCTTTCCCAGCTCTAATGCAATATCATAGGTTCCTAAAGCAGCGATAGCCTGCAATCAACTCATGAGAAGAACTGAGACCAATGAATTCAAAGTGCCCCGTCTCTAACTTTAGAAATGTAAGAGATTAAAAGAACAAACAACCTGGTACATTTGCAGGACAAAACCATAAGTAGTACAGTAGAGTTGGATAGAGGTACATAGTAAATGAACAATGCAGGATATTGCTTCTATCTCCTTTCAGAATTTAGTATTTGTCAGGACTAAAGAATATATGGCAAAGAAAGACTATAATTTAATTGTAAGATGCCTAATCCTTCATGACATGTGAAAAACTGAAAGTACCAAAAAGAAATTAAAAAATAAAATAAAATTTTTGAGCACCAATTTTACCCCAAATGCAAATTCCAACAATAAGCCACTCAATAACAACCAAACGCCAAAGTTTGCAATCAGCAAGACCCAACTTTTGAGCACCAAAAGAAAATAAGACCCCCCCCCCCCCCCCCAAAAAAAAAAACCTTCAACAACAAGATTGAAACTTTGATAGATTGCAAAATTACCCGTTTCACCCGTTTCATCAAGTTTAATAACTATATAAGAAACAAGAATAAACCAACCCATTAAAGGAAGAAAAGCTTACAACCAAATTCAGGAAGAGACTTAAGCCTGACAAAGTGAAAACTTACAAAGACAGAAGTGTAGGAGAGCTTGGAGATAAACTCAGGGATGCCAAAGCCACGAGGAGCAGAGCCAGCAATGTCAAAGGCAAGAGTGAAAGGAGAGAGAACCACTTTGATTGGGAACTCTAAAATGTCAATAACTTGTTGCCCATATCTAGTTGTGAAGAACTTGTATTGGTTATCTGCAAATTGTTTCACACTCTTTATCAGCTTCCCTGTTCCTCTGGACATGGCGGCCTCTGAAAGACAAAGAGAAGGGTAATATTAGTATTGATCCGTTGGATAACGTTCAAAAATTGGGTTCATTCGGGGTTTCTGTATAAGCGCCGGGGATAGTTAATCTTCGTAACCAAACACTTCCACATGTCGTAACATATGTGTAACTACCCAATACTGGTAAATTTATACCAAACAAAAATATATCATATGATGGGGGTGCTGTGTTATTTCATATCCATCTAGATGTTCAGCTAAGGGAAACAGAAGAAGGGTGCAGTTGGGGTCTGATTGTTGTCAGTACTCTTTATCAAATTAAATTCAGAAAATACTACATGCATTAATATCCACTAGTTAGAAAGATTTCCTTATGTTTTATTTATTTGTGGTGAATGTCAAATAAAAAAGGAAAGCTTGTAAAGTCAATTTATTTCAATATAAAAATGTTTTTTTTAAATAAGAAAGTGGTAATAATAACATGAATTGCTTGTGTGTATATATATTTATTCTCCATCATATTAAACAACTTTCAATTGAAAAGAAAAATACGTAGGGTAATGTACAGAGATAAAGGAAACTTCTTGTTTATCCCTATTACAATTTGATCATTTTATAGTCGAACACCAAATCTTATTTTTATAGTTTAATCAAGTGTATCCTCAAGTTTTATTGGTTCGAGAGTAATAAATTTCTTTCGGGTTATAATAGTGTAAAATATAAAACTCTCTTAAAAAACATACTTTCGAAAAGATCGAAATTATATCACTTTTACTGAGGTAGAAATCGATCACCTCGAACTCGAAACTTTCCTTATGAAATCTTCAAACTCCTTCCTAATTAATTATGGTGTTTCTTTATTCGGAGAGATTGTGAGTTATCGTTACAGTAAATCACCATGATATGTTTATGAATTGATTGCGAATCACCATGTTGATATATACCTAGGTGGACCATTGATATACCTGTATTTTCATTTCAAGCCTTTGAACATGCTTTTGCCAACATCAAAGTGGAAAAACTCTGTCAACATGATTATATGTCCAACTCCAACATGCAACATGTATTGGTTTGTCATTTGCAGTTTGCAAAGAGGAAAAGCTCTTTGGGTGCTCGACTAGGCAGCATTAATTTATGCTACTAACCGACCGGTTTCAAACTCACAACCACCTAAAATTCAATGATAAATGTACGAAGTTTACTCTACTCTTCCATGATGTCA